>OY728138.1:382292477-383690584 GCA_963277665.1 Viscum album
TTAATTCATGATGGTTACTTTTCTATAATTAATTTATTTAATTAAATAAAGTGACTTATAAGGGCCTTATGGCCACACCCATTATTCTTAAATCAAATTTAATCAATTGAACTGTATTTCCATTTTATAATGGAACATGGATAATGATTGAATAAGAGGTTATTTCTTATGTGTTATATTATAAATACAATTATACCTTGATAGAGGCTATGATATGATAGTAAGATATTTTTAAGCATGGAGGTATCATGTTCCCTTATATTAGGTGTTGACCATGAAATATCCCACTATTCACACTATTATGATGTTGGTCTTGATATGACACATTCCATTATTAGAGTGATGAAATTATGGCTCACTCACCATCGCGAGTTTCATGCATGATGTTTCACACTCTTATTAGGATCCAGGGAATATACCCTATTACATATACTTATAGGCTCATTAGATTAGTTATGGATGTGTGAGTTATTCCCCGATCCAACCAGTAACTAGTATTCTAGGTATATGGCCACTTACGTCCACACATACATGGTTCATATAGGTGGATTAAATATAAAATTAAACTATATATATAAATGAATTTTTTCTATATATACATATAATAACTGTTCAAAAATTCCTTCCAGTAATGAGCCGAAGCAGGTAGACCCTCCAGGTGTCCTATAGGAACCTGAGTGGGATCGCTATTTATTTCAGCATTGTTTTACTATTCTAATATTACTTGCACACTTTTTTAGTTAGGAGAAATGATTGGATTACATGTAGACACCGTTGGTGGTGGCCTACTGGGATTTTTATCTCACACCCTACTCAGGCTGCCTAGGGTACTCGAGAAGATTATCTATCTATAGATATGGATAAGGTAAAGGGACCTAATGCAAGTTGTTGATATGATTGACTATATACAAGTCTTAGGAATAGAGGATCAAGAATTCTTTGATGATGTTATTGGATATATTTTCGTTCATTTTTTAATTTTTTAAGTCATGATTGGATGCAAGTTCCCCTATTCCCTTTCTATATATCATCATGCTATGAAACATGTATTGACACTTCTGTAGAGGATTTTTATTATATTATCAGTTCTTTGGTTCTATTTATTCTTCCACTTCTTAGTCATTTATTATTATTTCTGTTATATATGATTCCACTATTTTACATTTCTTATAGTATCCAATGTGTCACTATGATAAGAGATTATAGTCTACCCACCTTACTACAATCACACCCTCACTTCTAGTTAGTAGTCTCTGGTATATGGGGAGGCGTGCTTGAGGTAATGTGACCCGCCATATCTGGGCACATGTTAACTAGACCCCGGTTTAGGAAATTAAAAGTGGTATCAAAGGAAGGTTTCTATCCTATGACTAGTGGGTTATGGGCCCTTATGGAGCAAGAAATCGTAAACCGTTTGATTCAACCATTTCACATGGTATAAATACATTAATAAGAAAAAACTCAAAATGAATATAAATTATAAATTAAGAACATCCACCCTATATATATCAATCATAGAGACTTATAATCAATCCTAGCCTTAATAGTGGGTAGTGGGTATCTCTTATGTTTTGATGGCCTGTTTTAGTCTCTTTCTATCATCTAGACATTTTTTATTGAGTAGGAATAGACGAATGATAATTATTGTAGGATGAATTTATACCTGTCATATATTCTTATCTAAAATCTCCACACTTACATAAAACACTTATGATGTGTTCATTTGGCATTATTGTGTTACGCCACCAAGACCTCCTCTGGTCACACACCCTGAATGTGGTGATAACCATGAACATGAGGAGGTGGTTTGTGAGCCCCCGATGATTCATCATATAGAGCCACATATGGATCCACTTTTAATTAATAATATGGGAACTAACTCCAATTCTAAGAAGGGTTTCTTCATATTATAATTTCTATGCAAGTATTTTTTCGACCTTCCCCATCTATGGAAGATTAGAATCATTAATTTCAGTAGTAGCATCATCCCACATTTTCATGGTATGATAGACCTCATATTGAAAAGTATTGTATCAAGGCTATCATATGTATATTTGATCATCTCGAGACACTTCTAATGCCGAGGGTCATTCTAGGAGCCTATATGATATGTGATTCTACTAAACAGTTTTGGAATGTTATCACCCATGTGAATTGGCATAGAGATATGGTGTGAGATGAATTTCAAAAAATATTTTATGATTATTTATTTTCCTAGATTCAGTAGGATGATAGAGATAGAGAATTTATGAATATACAGCTGAGGATCATGTCTGTTTTGGAATGCTCTACACATTTCAGATAGCTATAATGGTTCACTCTTACTCTAGTTGATAATGATCTTATGATAGCAAGGTGATTTGAGAATGGGATGGTATACACTATCTGATCACAAGTCAACATGTTCAGGTTGACTACCATTTCTGAAATCATCAACCATGCATTTATTATAGAGCAAAGCTTGAGGGAAACTGATGGTGAAAGTCAGGGTAGTTTGGCACCACGATCTACAAGTGGATATTATTCTCGGTGAAATAGGTGTATTTAGGATACTTGAAGAGGTAGAAATAGTCAAGATCCTCATAAATTTTTTTTCTCATCTATCACTAGTTCTAGAAAATGGAAAACATGAAGCCTCAGTTTTTATGGGATCTAGTCGAGTGTAGATGCTGCTACAGGAAGGGGTATATGTAGTGATTTTTTCAAACATTCCATACAGTTCCTAGAGAGAAGGGATTTACACCTACTCCTAGATCATGATTAGGGCCATTATGATCATGATCGGAAGGAAGCTGGAATACCATTGTCTAATCAGGCCAAGGTGGACGTTGAGGCCAGGGTAGTCTGACTTATCATTATCAGCACTAGAAAAGCAGGCTTTCTCAAGGTAGTAAGGGAGTGACTCAAGTACTTGTTATATGTCAGTTACATGCAGTCCATCCTATGGTAGAGAAGCATAGTGCCAAACCTTATAATATTTTAGTTACTATTATAATAGGTTCCACTATAGTTTTTTTTAATTTTAAACTGGTGTTTCTCACTATTTTATATCTAAGACAGTTATGAGATTTTTGTGCCTCTTGATTCATTAATTTTATGGGGTTGTGATGCTAGAAACCACGTTAGGTTTCCCTTCAGAGGGATTTTTCAATTTTAAGGACTATCCCCTCAAGAAAGGTGGTTACTATTGTATATGGAACCTTTTCATCCTTGTCATAATAGGTTCAGATGTAATCATCAGGATGGGAAAGTTCAATTCCTATCGATCCCATATTTTTTGATATCACTGGAGGGTGAAATTTACATCACAAAAGGGTGGAATACAAGTGCATAAGGTAGAATGGTATGTTAATGAGACACGAGCAGGACCTAAATAGAAACATCTAGTTAGTGTTACAGCTCAGATCACCAGTCTTTTCATGGAAGACCAGGGGTTATGAAACATTATTTTTCCTCCTGTAGTGGAGTTATTCATAGATAATTTTTTTTATGTTTTATCTTATTTAACTTTGGTTCAAGAGGTATAATTCAATATAGAGTTAATATCTGGAGTATAACCAGTGACGTTTCATTCATATAGGTTGAAACCTAAGGAGCTTCTTGAACTCAAGAACCAGTTGTAGGATCATGAAGCTAAATGGTTTATATTCCCCATCACTTATCCTTAGGGTTTATCGGTTCTTATCTCCATTATTGTGAACGATAACCTTAGGCTTTGTTTATATTACCACCATTTTAAATAGAATAAAATCAATAATCGGTATCCACTACCAGGAATATAAGACCTATTTGATAAGTTCTAAGGATAAAAGTTTTTTTCGAAGATAGATCTGAGGCTGTGCTATCATCAGGTGCACGTCGAACTCCAGACATAAATCACACAAATTTTAGGAGAAGGTATGGTATCTATGAGTTCTTGGTAATTCCTTTAGGACTCAAAAACACACATTTAGTTTTCATTTATCATATGAATCAGGTTTTCCATATGAATCTAGATTCATTCGTGGTAGTATTTCTTGATGATATCTTGGTGAATTAACGCTTCAGACGTGACCATTGAACCCATAATGAGATCATGATGAATACACTGAGAGTGCATCAACTCTATTATAAACATAGTAAATTCCACTTTTGTATCAACAAAGTCCACTTCTTTGGTCATATTACCTCAGATACTAGAATTTTAGTATACCTAGAGAAATTGAGAGCTATAGTTTTGTGGGAGCTTCCCTAGAGTGTATTTCACATTCATAGTTTCTTAAGGCTTTCCAGATATTACAGATGCTTCATCCAAGATTCATCATGCCTTGATGTACTTCTTAAAGGCTTGATAAATAATGATATGAAATCTGTATGGTCTGAATTTTGTAAAGAAGTCTTTGAAGAGTTAAAGTGAAGACTGAATTTAACACTAATACTGATTCTCCCCGACCCAAGAAAGATCTATACTATAAACTATGATGTATAAGGTATCGGGCTTGGATATACTATGATATATTATGAGAATGTCATTGCATATGGGTCTCGTCATTTGAGGCCTCATGAATAGAATTAACTGATGCATGACCTCACTGCTGTCATGCATACCTTAAACTATTGAAAAACCTATCTACATAGAGAGAGTTTTTTAGTATTAACTGATCAAAAAATCCTCATGTGCACCTTCACATAATGGGATATCAATATCAGTTTGTGACAGTGGGTTGAGTACCAACAATCCTTTGATTTCGAGCTTGCCTATTTTCATGGTAAAGGAAATTCAGTGGCTGATGCTCTAAGACGGAATACTTAGACACATACAGGTCATGAATCTAGTGGTGAAATAAATATTATGACCTTATTATCATAGATTCATATTTATGTTCAAGATCACCACGGTCAAACTATCCTATTAGTCTTATCAGTGACATCAACTCTTCTGGAAGGGGTAATAATTAGATAGCTATTTGATCCCAAATATTTTTTCTTAAGGAAACGTGTATGAGAGGATGATATATATTCCGATTGGAATATGGATGTGGATGATACCTTATTGTTCCATGGTCATATAGGGGTCCAAAAAGACATAAGGGTGGAGCTAATGTAGGAATTCCATGACTTAGAATTGGTGGTCACCCCAGTGTCACCAAATTTATCTATATTTACATCCCCAATGGCCTGGTATGAAATGTGAGATTGCCGAATTCATTAATTGGTGTTCCAATTGTCAACAGGTGAAGTAAGAACATAAATAACCAAAAAGAATTCTACAACTATTTTCAATTATTAAGTGGAAATGTGATTATGTTTTGATGGAATTCATGTACGGTCTATCAAAATCACCTTGAGGCAATGATACAGTTTGGGTTGTCGTTGATCATTTGATAAAGGTGTAAAACTTCTTACCCATTCAAGATACCTTCTCAGCAAACGATCTAGGTAGGTTGTATGGAATGGTAGTTGTACATATTCATGGAGCTCATCGTTATATCATTTCTTATAGAGACACTCATTCAACATCATGGTTCTGGCAGGGGTTTTAGAAGGAATTGGATACACTGGTGCTTCTGACCACAACCTATCATCCACAGACCAATGAATAGATGGAGAGTATGATTCAGGTGTAATAGGATATGATCCGTGCATTTTTCCTTGACTTTTGGGGTTCATAGGAGAAACACATTCCCCCCATTGAGTTCGATTATAATAATATTTTACAGTATACCATTGAGATGGATCCCTATGAAGCCTTGTATGGTAGGCCCTTCCACTCACCTCTATGCTAGATAGAGGTAGAACAAGTAGATATGCTTGGACCACATCTTGTGTAGGAGACTACAAATCAGGTCTATCTAGTAAGAAATCACATGTTGACAACCCAGTCCAGACATTAGTCAGATTCCAATAAAAACAGAAGAACTATTTAGTTCAGGGTTTTAGAATGGGTTTTCTTGCGAGTCTTGCCTAGGTTGGGGAATACAAGTATTTGGAAGAAGGTAAAGCTCTCACCGACATTCGTTGGACCCTTTGAGTTTGTGAAACGGATCAGACTAGTGTATTTCTAGTTGGCGCTTCCATAGATATACTAGTTCATGCATGATGTATTTAATGTATCACATATTATCCAATACTAGCTAGACCCAATACATTTATTCAATCCTGATGAGGTTGAACTGGATATTGATGATTCCTTCAAGGAGTATCTCATTCATATTATTGATCATAGTGTGAGGAAACTCTAAAGAAGGTCATTTATTTTGGTATGGGTGCTATGGAAGCACAACTATGTAAAGGATGAGACCTGGGAATGATAAGAAGATATTCAAGCTTAGTGTAAATAACTCCTTGCTGACGATACCTATTTACCCTCAGAAGGCCAACTCGGGGATGAGTTTCTTTAAGAAGAGGAGGTTGTAATGACCCGTTATTTCACAAAGGTACGAATAGTTAGTTTGCCAATTTTTAATCCTTAAATGATCCTAATAGTGATGTATAATAAATACAAAAATGTCTAAGGAGTTTATAGGGCCTATTCGGAGCACAACATACTAGATAAACTGCAAAAGACTGGGCTTCATGTTTTGAGGAAACCATGCTACCCAGTAAGCATGGTTTGTCAAAAACTATGTGGTTGAAGATAATGGCACGTTTAGGCCACATAGTTAGTATATAACCATGAGATATAAGGCGTATGGCCATGCATGGATCCTGAGATTTCGGAAAATACATTTTCAATGTTTGCACATGGTTATTCAAACTGTGTGCCTAGTTGTGAAGTGTTACCCTTATAAAAGTGAAATGTTCTTGGATATCAAACAGATTGAAAAACATGCACCCTTTTATTTAAAGGTAAAAGGTCCAAAATTACCCTCAAACAAACTTAAAACCTTATTTTTTTTCTTTTCCCATCTTCCACTAGAAGCTGGGTATGGGTTTATTCTCCCAATGATTCTAAATCCCCTAAAGATAGGAATTGATAAAAATATTATTTCTGGGGTTCATTATTAAATATTTCAGAAGCATTATATCTCCCCTAGTAATCTCTTCTAGTCTCTTACCTTTGGTATAAGTTACCCTTTGAATACTTCAAGCTATTTAAGGTCAATCTCAATCGTCTTATTTTTAGGGCATTCGATCATTTCTAAAATCTCTTCCAACCTACTTTCAATATGAGTTCGATATCGATTGAGGACTCATATACATCCATGAGTTAGGTGGTAATGTCATTTTCCCTTTGAGTTTTGATTCTCTATAGCTATGCTATTGTTCCACATGCTGATTTTTTCTGAGAATCCCATTTTATTTGGGTTTTTCATATCAAAATGAGCATCACACCTAGTTACATAACTATTTAACCTCGTTATGTAATCTAGAGGATTCTTACACAGTTCATGGACACCCCTTGGGCGTGCCAAGTAAATGTACACTTATAATTAAATGATTTTCTACTCAATTTTACTCCTAATAATTCAACATGGCTTTTTAGTTAATCTCCCTTGTAATATGAATTCTTCGTTGAACCAAAGGTGACTCACATGTCGTTGGTCAACTTAGGCTTGGAATTTCCCATGTAGGAAATTCCCTTATTGATCGTAGAACCTTATATATTACCTTCAATCCTTATGAATTGAACTTTCCATGTCTTATTAAATGAAGTGGAATGTAATAATTGATGGATAATTTATGGTGGTTTCCTTTCTCTAGTGAATTTATTTAATTAAATGATGTGACTTATAAGGGTGGTACAACTACCCCCATTATTCATAAATCAAACGTAATCACTATAATTGTATTTCCTGGTATATAATGTTAACTTGGATAATGAATTAATAAGATGTTATAAATTTTTTATAATATTATAAATACAATTACACCTTGATAGAGGTTGTTTTATGATGGTATGGGATTATTGTGCATAGTGGTATCACGCTCCCTCACATCAGGTGTTGATCATGACGTCTCACACCATTGACACTATGAAGATGTTGGGATTGAACCACCCCATTCATTTGTTCACGTGATGAAATAATGGCTCACTCACCCTCCTGAGTGTCGTGAGTGACATCTCACACTCTTATTAAGATATAGGTCATGTACCCTATTCATTGAGCTTATAGGCTTGTAAGACTGGTTATGGATATCTGAGTTACACCCTAATCTAACGAATAAATAGTATTCAAGGTATATGGACACATACATCCACACGAAATTGGTTTATATAGGTGGATGAAATATATATATATATATATATTATTACTATATATATGGAGTTATTATTTATAAATTACATCCAATAATGATCCGAAGCAGGTAGACCCCCATGTGTCCTATAAGAACCTGAGTGGGTAGGTTATTTATTTCCGCACTTTTTTCCTGTTGTGATATTATGTGAACACTATTTAGTTATGATCACTTCTTTGATCACACGTAGAAACCATTGGGGGTGGCCTACTGAGTTTCTTATATCACACCATACTCGGGCTACCTATAGTACCTGAGGATATTATCTGTCTGCAGGTATGGGTAAGGGAAAGGGCCCTACTACAAGTTGTTGATATGATTACTTATAGATGGATCTTAAAAGAAGAGGACTGAGAATTCGCTCAAGTATCTAGTGGATATATTTTTATTCTTTTCATACTTTTTTATATACCATAATTTAATTCATGTTCCCATGTTCCCTTTTTGTATATCAGCTTTTCATGCATCATATACTGACACATCCATAGAGTATTTGGATTATATAATTATATTTATAGTTCTATTTATTCTTACACATTTTACTATTTTTTTATTCTTTCTGTTAGACATGTTTCTTATATTGTATGTTTCTTTTTATATCTGATATGCCAATCAGATAAGAGGATATAATATCTCCACCATAATACTATCACAACCCTGCTACTGTTTGGTATCCTTTAGCGTATGTAGATGTGAACTTGAAGATATGTGCCCCACCATCTTAGGCCATGTGTTAAGTGAAACTTGGGTCAGGAAGTTACACACAGTATATCCATCATGACATCACTCCTGCAAAAGGTGAATTAATGTTTAATCACATTACAATTACTAAATCTACATTGCATCTAACATCACCTGCATAGTTTAAATTATTGGAGTCCTACACAATTATTTCTTCTCTTGGGTTTGGCATTAGATTCCAAGGGGATGATTCTGAGATAATAAAATTAAATAATAACTATCATCCTCGTCGTCTTTATCTTCAGAATATTTATTATAACATTTTGTTTCCTTAGACTTATCCCCCATATCTTTTGGTAATGAACCAATGTTTCTTGAACTAATATAAGTAGTAGTCATCCCAAACCAGGTGCCAATAATCATTATGGATTAATTTATATGATAACACATATAATCAATGAAGAAATTATTTTATTAAATTCAAATACTAATTTCCTTTAAATCATGATAAAATTATTTGAAAGATTAAAATTTGGTGTTACCCTTATTTGAAAAGACCTTTTTGTATTTATTTTTTTTTAAATATAAATCTTTCTGAATCAAATAGGATGGATATGAATAGAAAATGGATGGATGAAATTCTTGTAATGAATGTGTATGAAGAGGGGGTGAAAGAGTTTATCAAATTTTCAAAAGATCATGCATATGCCACATCTCAAATCCTATTTCTATGATTATTATTTTAATATTAAAGACTAATTTGTCCATAGAAGTTGGAATAACACTTGATCTATCATAAAATAGATCAAAGTTATAAATATTGGAATAAACACATAGAAATTTTTTTTAGCAAGTGACTAGGATATAACTGCATTTTATGGATCACCTAAAATGATTACAAGTGTGGACAGTGAAGAAGGTTGTATCAAGTATGCAATTACATGTATGAATGATGATAAAGATCATATTTTGGAAATTAAAATGATAGTTTAAGATGAACATCATTTTTCACAAAGATTGTTTGAGAATATAAATTATTGTGCAAAGACTGTATTGTATGATGGTTGCACTAAATATAATACATTGTTAGTTGTATTAAAGATGTATAATTTAAAATAGAGCACTGGATGGAGTGATTCTAGTTTCAATAAACTACATACTCTCATGATGATATGACCGCAGAATATAATGAGATTCTTAACTGAACATATGACGCTAAATGAATGCTGCGTTCAATGGGAATTATCACCAAAATAATAGATTCCAATCAAAATAAATATATACTATTTCAGAAAGAACACAAATCACTTCAATAATCCCCAAAGTGTTGTTCTTATCGATACAAGAAATATAAATCCTCTCTTATGAAATTTTTATGGTACTTTTGAATCATTCCAAGGCCTATGCGCATATTTGAAAGTGAGGAGACTAGAAGGAAATTGATCTGGCATGAAAATAAAAGAAATAATAAAGGAAAACATATTCACCTAGAAGTCTCTCTATAGTGGAAGTGAATTGATTGTGAGAATCCTAAATTTGGAAAAGAGCTGAGAAAGCTTCATCTTGCACTATCTATAGATGGAGTGAATCCTTTTGGTTATTAAAGTATCATTCATAGTATATGGCAAGTTATGTTAGAAAATTATTACTTTCCACCACGGTTATGCATGAAAAAAGGTACATTTTTACCTATTCTTATATCAGGACCAAAACAACCAGTTAATTATATTTATGTTTATTTGGATCCATTAATCAAGGATTTGAAATTCTTATAGTATTCAGGTGTTACATTTTATGATGCTTATAGAAATTAATATTTCACATTGAGATCCATATTGTTTAGGATGATAAATAAATTTCATACACATAGAAAATTTTTATGATATATCATTAAAGGAACTCAAGTTTGTACCATTTGTGAACAAGGTAGATAGTCAATTAGGTTCAAACATTCATAAAAAATAGCGTTTCTAGGACACCACATATTTATACCCTAAAAACATAAGTTCCGATCTGAAAAAAAAACATTCATTGGGATTTCAGAAGAACATAAAACACCATCTATAATAAAATAAGATCAACTATTAGATAATATAAAAGTTATGGACACTAATTTTGGTAATCTTCTTAGAAAAACCTTATGAATACTGGTTGGAAAAAAAGAGTAGTTTTTTAAAATTACTATACTATAATTTCCTATATGTTAGACATTTTCATGATGTTATGAATGTCAAAAAAATTTAAGTTCCAATGTCATTTTCATGTCACTAAATTCACCATTCAAAACAAAAGATGCAATTAAGGCTTGGTTAGACATGATTGACAAGGGAACATGGGAAGAGTTGGAACCAATGACGGGTAAAAAATATAGTTTTATTACTCCATATTTTAAACTCTTTCCATGAAGGAGATATATTAGTTTTACAACTTCTTGAATGATGTAAATGTTCCATAGGGGTCTTCATCTCATGTCCATAATATCGTGTCAATGTATGAATTAATGTTAAAGGGTTCAAAACCACATGACTATCATGTTTTGATACAATATCTAATACATGTAGCTTTACATTTCATGTTTCCAAATAATATCCGTCATACATTTTCCAAGCTCTATTTATTTTTCAAATATATCAGTAATAATGTTATAGATCCAAGGAAATTTCTAACTATGGAAAAGGAAACTGTCATCATATATTGTTAATTGGAAATATTTATCATCCTAGCATTCATTGATGTGATGGTTCACTTCATGGTTCGCTTGGTGAGAGAGATTCAACTATGTGGTCCTCATAATTATAGATGGATTTACCACATTGAATGGTATATGAATATTTTTAAAGGGTACTTCAAAAATTATAGTCAAATAAAGGGTTGAATTGGAGAGAGATATATTTTTGTGGATGCTGTTGGATTTTGAACTGAAATCCTATCTGGTGAGGAAAGAATTGGTCTACCAAAATCTTTTCACACTAGGTGGATTATAGGTAAAGGAATTTATGAAATAGATGTTCTCAAAATTAATATTACTGATCAAAAGTAGTCCCAAATTTACGTTTTGGATAACAATTATGAAGTTTCCCTATATGTTGAAACCCAAAAAATAAAATATTGGGCATTTGAATCCATAAAGGTATGAAAGTTGGATATCAAGTAAATATAATTAATAATTTATAGGATGGTTTTAGGACCATATTTTTAAGAAGTAAGATGAAAATACAGATTCAATTTCACAGTGACATTGATGGTTATTAGGAGGACCAAGTGTGCGTGTATTATCTTAAAAGGGTTATGTACTTAATGGTTATAAGTTCTATAAAAATGAAAATTTTGAAGGCAATTCCAAGAAAAATAGTGAATTTACACTTGTGAATGAACCAATGCATATATACTCTACAAAGAATAGAAATCTAATTTATTCAAAATTTTCATACATTGACATCATAAAACCAATGTGGGAGTTAGATTATACAACATTACCAGTGTAAATGTTTCAAGTCATGTTGGTTGATAACATGAGTTCTATTAAAATAGATTAATAGGGATTTGTGAAAGTGGATTTCAATAAATAAGTGTATAACCGTGAATTATTTATAATGTCATCATAGGTTGTACATGTTTTTTATATTTATTATCCTTCAAATTGAAAGTGGCCAATAGATATATTATATACCAAAATCACTGAAGGGATAGATACAATTCAACTAATGATGACACGTTCATTAAGACATCACAATCATTTTACAGTGGTCCAAATGTATAAGTGGTTTAGCATGTTAGTGGAGACCACAATAAAGGGATTTGGATACTCGATAGGGGGTTAAATTCCTTAAACATTTTAAAAAAAGGGAGTTCAATAATCAGATTTTTTTTTGTAATATACATTTTGTTACCATGTGTTATTATCTTTTTAATTATTCATTAATGTGACATAAATTAAATGTTGAACCACTTCTATAGATAATGACTTCTTCATGTGCTGATGCTCCCAATCCCAAGGAACAATAGGTTTCTCAACCTGATGTTGCTACGAATTTAGAGGAACGACATAATTCTTCAAATACCGATTCTACCAATCCAATGGAACAACATATTGATGATTTTTAACCCAAGTAAATGGTAGGGGGATGGTGTTAGCAAAAATTATTAAGGTGAAAGAAGATTCTTCAAATTCGAGGTCAGATGGGATGCGAGGGGATAGCCTATTAACACCAAGAAGGAAATGTAAAGTATATTCATTGGGATTATCACATAGTAGTACATGCTAATTAATATAGCTTCATGGAACTATGTTTTTCCAATTTTTAAGAGACTAATTTGAGAATAGATTATGGTAACATTAGGATATCCTTTCTTTATTTTAATAAAATATAAAATAATAAAACATTGAATTATTCTTCATTATCTATTGTAGAGATAATTTGTAGTAGATTAATCCCATATGAATTTCTATTATTGCTTTTTAAAAAGGCTCAAAGAGGCTTTTGTACAATTCTAATGTAATTTCATCTCAATGATGTTGAAGGGAAAATAAACCCGCATCTGCTACATATGTATGCACACATGATAAGAAATGAAGCATGGGATGTATTTAATGGTCATTGTGAGGAAATATATTTTAAATTACATTGTTTTTGGTAAAAAATACTTTGAAAATATATGTATTAATAACTTTTATTTAGAATTTTAAATTTATAAAACAATAACTAAGTTCTGAAAATAATGAATGGGAAATAAAACCAATGTACCCCTTCCATAAAGTAAGGATCAGGTACGCTTAACTTTAAATAAATTGGAACATATTTTAAATCTACCATAATAAGTTTTTGATACATGAAACAAAAACATAATTATGTTCTTAATTTTATATGTAGATTAAAGAATTCAAATACAAACCCACTTTAATCCCACATAATGTTCTATGTAAGGTGGAACATGTAAATAAATACGGGATTCTCATAGATGAAAATAATGTGTGGGAAGAATGTGTAATTATGAAATAATATTTTTTTCCATTAAATTTCTATTATATAACAATGATTAATTATTTTTATATATTTTATATCCATCATAGAAACTATAATAATCAACAGATGTACCTGATAAAAACAAACTATTAGTAGCCTTGAAGTATATAGAAAATTATGTCCACATCAGAGGTGCATGATTTTGGGGGAAACCACGAACATATTTTAATAAAAGAAAAGAATTGGGGATAAATATAAAAATGGATGATATGTAGGCATGATTATCATACCTTGAGGAAAAATTCCATTGGATGTATGAGTTGCTAGAAAATGTTATGGGGGAATCAAAGAGAATAAATAACTCAAGAAAAAACACTACATTAAGATCATTCCCCACCCCCATCAACTTTGAGGTGAGCCATTCCCCTCAAAGAGATGTCTTATATGTGGAAATAAATAATATCATAATTGTTTTTGTAAAATGTGAATCAGGAAGACACTGATACCATTCTAGTACAAATATTATATAGGGTTGAAATGACTATGATTTATATCTATCAACACCCACCAATTTCCTTGTTGCGAGGGATACCATGTTCAACATTAAAGAAGACACTCTACCCAACATTCAACATCCCACAAGTCATTTAAGACTGTGGATTACCATAGCTAATGAGCCAAGAGTCGAGCTACCTATTAAACTTAATGATGCAAGTATTCATATGATTAGTAAATATATTCGATCATTCATAGAATGGCTATTAGATCTTATAAAAAAACATATCAACAATGAGGTATTCGTATAAAACTTATTTTTCATGATAAATCTTTAACAATTAATGAAAAAGATCTAAAATGATGAATGTTAATACATAAAGAAAAAGGAAAGGGGGTGAAATGAAATTTCAAATAAAAATAATCTAAAGGATTAACCAACCAATCAAGAATATCCTTAGAAAACACTTTTACCCCACCTATTCAGTATCTTTATTTACTAACATTGAATGTTCTTGGAGATCAAAGTTACAATGTGGTAGTAATTACATAGTTGGTTTTGAAGAATATATATATATATAGGCCATTAAAATATTAATTTCCCTCAAGAATGTAAATGAAATCATTTAGTAGGAATGGATAGGAGTCTTAGTTGTAAATGTATATATGAGGTGTGTTTTCGTGACTTCTTTTTCCAATAGCTAATCTACTATGTTAATTATGACTATATACAATTTAATTTTTTTCTAGGTTTATATATGAATTACAATTTAAGGGATTAATCCATGAATGTAAATATGGACTCAATAGTCCTCACATCACTTCTATAGGCCAAACTAAAATGGAATCAGTTCAAATTAATGAAATAGTGGGAAAACTGGTGAAATCATTTGAAAGAAAACTTATGGATGAGATAATCTTATTAATACCAAAAATTCAAGGGTAAAAATATATATTTTAATCATATAAAATATATTTTAATACCTTTCATTACTTATTAATTTGTTTAGGAAAAATTGGGTACTCATTAAGGTCAGTTTGGATAATCCAATGATTTAGTTTCTAGATTCACTGCATGGATACCCAACAAACTGACCACACATGATAGTGTTTTTCAATTTTTAATAAACTACATCCAATGTTTTATAACTAAAAATCATGTTACATAATATATATTATGTCTTAATGAGACTTATTTTATGATAGAGAGTTGTTTAAATATCATGAAAATGATGGCCTGAGGACAGTCCATGCACACAAGGAGCATGTCGACTTATATAAGTTGATAAGTATCAGGTTCTATATAAAAATATTTCATTGTTAAAAAACATATCAAAGAAATTTACTTATTTTTATAAATGTTTATACGCTTACCAAAACAAAAAAAATAAAAAATAATGGTTGTTATACTTTCAAATTTAGGGGATATATCATATACAATTATAAAACTAGTATCCCTGAAGAGGTATTTTTGAATACAATTACTATTTAAATTAATTTTTTTTAATACTTTGTGAATTTATATTTTTCCAATACTACTATGAAATTAAAAAATACTCATATTAAAAAGAAGAAGTATATTTGTTTAGAAAATAAAGGGAATCATTCTTGATGTCAGAATGAACACATATATCCAGAAGATGTGAGTTCTAAATTCTTATTTAGTTGATTTTATCATCATTTTATCTTATTTTTTTAGTTTATTTTCTCATAATTTCTATCTGATAGTTATTTTGTTAAATTTAACTGAGATTATAAAGAAATTACTTTTTCATTAAGGTTGATTTACTTTTATACTATGATCATGCACTCAATATAATACATGGTGTACTCTGTATGACTCAAATCACATGGTTTCACTTTAAAATATAAAATTTAGTAATGTATTGCATCATATTTTTGTTTAATTAATTTATTTATAGTATTAAAAACATATAAATTATTTTCTTAAACACGTGGAATCTTTTTGGTAGGTTGGGTGGGTTTTGTGAAGATATTGATTTTTATATGAGATTGGACTGCAAGGCTGCAACTGAGATAATGACATTAAGAAAATGGGTAAAGAATATATAAAAAAATCATGAAAAGGTGAATTCCAACTACTTATTTAATTAATTTTATCTTCATTTTATCTAGTATTTTTATGTTAATTTCCTTACCATTTTTATCAAAAACAAATTTATTTTGCTTCATAGATCATTTAGTAAGTAATATTTTACGTTCAACTGTCTACATAAGCTATATAAAATAAAACATGTTCCTTTTTGATGAAAGAAGAAAACCCATACTACCTGAAACATAAGTTTTTTATGGATCATATGGTTTTTCTTCCATTAAAATGGAACATGTTCTCCCTTTTTTGTATTTTTATAGATAGATAAATGAAAAACAATGTCTCATATAAAATTAGGTGGACTTCAATCTGATACATTGTGTGCTCAGTATGACTTAGAATGTATGTTTTTAGTTTATAATTTATATATTATTTCAAAAAATATATCCCATACTCAAAATGGATAAAATTCATTAAGATTATTTTTATAATTGAGGAAAAAAATTCATATGTCATTTGGGAATCATATAAATCATATGCACGTCAATTCGACACACGGTGTGGCCGATATGACTCTAAGTGTATCTTTTAATTGAAAGTTGAAATTAATATTAGAAAAAATAAAAATTGAAATACTAAAACCCAAGAAAAATAATTCATATTGTTTTGATAATTTACTAAAACAATCCATAAGTCATTTTTGACATGTGGAAATCAACCTCACATCAATCTGACACACAGTCTGACCGATATGACTACAAGTGTATCGTTTTATAAAAAATTTACATTATTTTATATTAAAAGAACAAGCAACATACTGAAAATTGAGAAAATTAATTTGGATTATTTTTATAATTTATTAAAATAATATGAAAGTAATTTGTGACATTCATGATTATACCACAGCTCAATCTGATGCACAGCATGACCGGTATGAATCAAAAAGTTCGTTATCCATTTGAAATTGAAATTTTATTTCAAAATATTTGTTACTCACTAAAAACCAAGAAAAAATGAACCAATTGTATTTATTATTTATTTTATTTATTCGTAAGTCAGGTTTGATGTATATTAAGTAGTCTAATTTCAAATAGATCACGATGTGACCAGTATGACTCCAAGTGCACGTTTTTGGTTTAAAATGACATTTTAGTAAAAAAACAAGTGATATACAAAAAACTAAGAAAATGAATTTAAATTGTTTTGATAGTTGGTAACAGTATACATATTTTATTTATGACATGTAGGAATCAACCCCACCTCGATATGACACATGGAGTGACCGATATAACTCCAAATGTATTTTTTTATTTAAAAATGACATTAATTTTATCAAAAAGAACAAATGATATATTTAAAATTAATAAAATAGTTTTAAAATATTTTGATACATTAGAAAAATTATCCATATGTCATTTTTTATTTTTATAAATTAACTGAACCTCAATCTGACGCATGATGTGATCGATATGACTCAATGTGTGTCTTTTTATATAAAACTGTAATCAATTTTATTCAAAAGAACAGGTGACATACTAAAAATAGAGAATATGCATTCAAATTTTTTTATACTTAATTAAAATAATCCATAATCCATTTTTATGTTTATGAATCAAACTTACCTCAATCCTACACATGGTATGATCTGTATGACTCAAAGTGTATGTTATCAGTTTAAAATTGACATTTTAGTTCAAAACATGTGTCACTCAGTAAAAACCAAGAAAACGTGCTCCAATTGTATTGATAATTTAGTATAATTGTAAATATGTAATTTGTGACATTCATTAAGTATCCTCACATCAAAATGACACCCGATGTGACCTGTATGACTCAAAGTGCATGTTTCCAGTTTGAAATTACAATTGTGTAAAAAATACAAGGGACCTAATTAATATAGAAAAAACACATTTATATTTTTTTGATACTTAATAAAAATGATTCGTATGTCATTTTTGATGTGTATTAATCAACCTTGCCTCAGTATGATGCATGTTGTGACCTCTAAGACTCCATGTGTTTCATTTAATTTAAAATTGACATTAATTTTAGTAAAAAGAACAAGTGACATATTGAAAACCATGAAAAAACATTAATATTGTTTTGATACTTTAATAAAATGATACATGAGTAATTTTTGAGGTGTAGGAAAAAACCCCAACTCAATATGATGCGTGGAATGACTGATATAACTCCCGATGTGTCTTTTTTATTTAAAATCGACCCTAATTTTAGTAAAAAGAACAAGTGAGATACTGAAAACCAAGAAAATGAATTCCGATTGATTTAATAATTTTGTAAAACTACCCATAAGTAATTTATGTCATTTAGGAATTTGTTGAACCAATATCAAATGCATGGTGTGACCGATATGACTCCAAGTGTGCAATTTTATTTTAAATTGACATTAATTTTAATAAAAAGAAAAAGTTACATATTGAAACCTGAGAAAAATAATTAAGATTGTTTGGATACTTTTTTAAAATGACACAAAATAAATTTTTGAAACTTTGGAATCAACATAACCTCATTTTGATTCATGGTGTGACCGGTATGACTAAAAGGGTCCACTATCAGTTTAAAATTGTCATTTTTGTTCATAATATTTTTCACTCACTGAAATCAATGAAAACACACTCTGATTGTATTTATAATTTTGGAAAATGATTCATAAATAATTTTTTACATATAAAATGCAGTCTCATGTCATGATGACACATGATGTGATCTGTATGAATCAATATACATTTTTCCAGTTTGAAATGACATTTTATTCAAAAACATAACTGAAAAACTGAAAATTCATAAATCAAATTCAGATTATTTTTATTATTTATTAAAAATATCCATAACTCATTTTTGACATGTTAGAATCATTATCAACTAAATACAATACATGTTTGGACTGATACAACTACAAGTGTGTCCTTATATTTAATACTGACATTAATTTTAGTAAAAAGAGCTAGTGAGGTACTGAAAACTAGGCAAACTCATTCAAATTGTATTTATACTTTAAGAAATCTATCCATATGTAATTTATGAAATATAGGATTCAAACCAACCTCAATATGATGAATTGTTTGACTGGTATAACTCTAAGTGTTTCATTTTTTAAAAAAATTGACATTTTATTAATGCATTCTTTCATATTTAGGTTTACTTTATTTCTTCATATTATTTCTATAATAAGATTTTTTTCCTATATTTGTGAATTATTTTTTTGGGATTAGGGTGGGTTTTTAGCAATTGATATCATGTATGTTATTATTGAGAGGGGATATCGGTGTGTCAAAGGTGATGAAACATTAACGGTTTTAAATGTTTATGGATAGTAATTAAAAAATTTATTTATACAAAACACTGTTTGAAATGTTTAAAGTAGTTTCATTGTATTTTGGATGTAAAATTTATTTCAATAAATTTTCAATTTTTATAGGTGTATTTGCATATAGGTTTGAGGTTGCTACAATGTTCTTTTTTTAAAGCACATAGAAACATTATTGACTTTATCTCCTCTATTTATAGCACTCATAAAGGACCCCAGTTACGAGAACTTTTTTGGAACTAATAAATGGTCACCTATATGTGTGCTTTCTTATCGTTGATAAAGGATCCCCTCCCTTTAATGGGACTGAAGACAACAATGATTTTTTAACACTGTTAAAGAATTATTTTTCTATTGTTAAAGGGATTATATGTAGTAGTGTGCCCTTTTTTTATTTCTCATTAAATATTATTTTGATGGGTAATCTATTATTTTATCAGCCTAAACAATGTGTGAATGAAATTCCCCTCTTAGAGGCAGTGGAATCCCATGTTTTTTATGTGCAAATATAATAAAGGTGATATAGTGGGAGAAATCCCTTATGATGGGAAGTGGATATTTTTGTTTTATATTGGGATGAGATTTATTTTAGTGTCCTTTATTGTATATCCTTATTGGATTACCATTCCATTAATTATTTTTCTTGTTTCAAAATTTCATTCATATTTACTCTTGGTTCAAGCATATATTAATTGTTTTGGATACAATTTTTAAGGTTGTTTGATTTTAATTATTTCACTCATTTGATAGATTGAATCTTTAATTCATGGTGAGATATTTTAGGGATATTGAATAGGGACCTCTTGATTTTTATTAAATTTATCCATGAAAACTATTCTAAAAATTATTTTATTCATTCCTTGGAACTGGTTTCTAGTTCATGAGGATTGATAACCCACTTCAAGCCTTATTGTGGGCCAAATCTGGTATCTAGGTCAGGTGTAGCTCAGGTTGGTTCCAGACACATTATAGTAATATATATGTTTTTGTATTTCTTTTGTAACGTTGAATTGATATAATTTAAATTTTCAAATATATTAACCATTAGATTCTCATTTTTCAAAACTTTTGACTCTTTTAAAATAGTTAATTGGATAAATAAAAATTAATAATATGTGATTCCCTTTATTTTAAATTTTTTCTTCATGTTATTTCATATTTTTATCATGTTTTACCCAAATATATTTAATTATTTAGTTATTAATAGATTATAAAGAATTAAAACATTAAATGATTGAAACTGGATAACATTGATATCATTAATTTGTTGTGATATAGAAGTACACTTAACAATTTTATGTGAAATTTAGAATATAATTTCAGTCATTTCTTGAATATTAATTTATAACCATTTTTGAAAAATAAATTTCACTTAATAGAGGAGTGAAATTTGGGTGATGAATCATAATTTTAGTTCAACTTTATGAATTATTATGTTTGTTTATCCATTTATTTTATGTTTTCCAAAGAATATTAGGTACAATATTATTGTTAAAGGCCAAAAGTATGTAATAAGAACACACAATCCTTAATCATTTAAATATTTTTTTATTGAATTGAAGGGTATTTAATGTTAATAATACTAAAAAATATAACCTTAAATTTTCATCATAACCAATCCATGAAACCCTAAACATATCACACCAACAATATCCACAACAACCCAGCCACCAATTAACACACCTCGACTACCATGTAATACACCTAAAACGGTCTCAATGGCCCTTTACCCAGGCCTAACAATATCTCACAACCACAAAACTACCCTTGATATGAATATCCAAACTCAATATGTTGCCCATTTACCGAGGTAGATAACTAGGATACTATGTACCACCCCCACCACTACATCACCCTCATCCAATACCCAAAACTATGTGCTTTGGTATCAAATTAAAAGAAACCATCATTTAGAAATTAGTAGGTAATCTCTAAAGATTATTTTTCTAATAAGGATTCCAAAATAGAAAACAAAGTTGTATCACATATTTATAGAGAATAACTTTATAATAGTGGCTATAAATTTAACATTATCTAATGAGTGACACATTCATCTAAAATTTTACTTTGTGAATGATTTTATTATGAAAATGTAATTCTCTTACATGTACATATAATTGGTTAATTGTTTCAATGTAAATACAATAATTATTTCCATTTTTTCTTATAGTGTCAATTTTCATTATAGAAGAATTATGTAATGTTGATTTTTAGGAATTGGTTTTTTTATAAATAAAAATATAGTTAAAGGCGTTCTATAGTTTAATTAATATATATTTATAGGTATTTTTTAAAATGGGGTATTATTTTTTTCTATATTTTGATTTTGTGCAATTTTCTAGAGGTGGGATTATACTATATATTTATAATTTTGTTTAGAAATATTTTATTTCAAATTATTTATTTGGAAACCCAATTAGACATTACAATAAAGACATTTATTATAGTTTTTTATGTTGTGTTTTAAATAACATTTCTAAAAAATTATGATTAAGTATATTTTAAATAACCAATGAAAATTTGTGTCTACCTTAATCTCCTTGGTTATATTGTATATGTTATTAACGAGTCAAGATTTATAGATTCATAGATTAGAAGTTATAGTCAACCAAAGTCTCCACGGTTATATTATATTTTTTATTTCTATTTATATCTTAGGTAACAAGTGGGAGAATCATCTGATCTCATTGTCAATCCCCCCTTAAAAATCAATAGATGTTGGATGTCATGCCCCAATCATCCACTTATCAAGTTCCATTTCTATTACCATTAAAATCTAAGTGCTATTTCGTATGTTCAATATGATAAATATTATGTTCTCCATTAGCGCCCAACCCGTACCCCTCAACCCTTTCCCCCCCTCATCAGTTTCCTCCTCATATGATCCACCTTCCTCCTACTTCCATCCCCACCTAGTAGAATAATTTATTTCAGCAGTGGTGATGAACTCCCATTATTATCCACTTACAATAACATCTCTCACTCCCTATCTAGGACCCTTATCTACTAAACCACCACCACAACCACCCCATAGTAGACCATCCCTGATATCTCTATTACCACGCATGTCTAAGAGGATAAATCCCACTATAACATCATCATCTTCGACTTCAAGTATGGGTTGCTTGATGTGTTTAACATTGGAGTCTTAAGGAGAACCTACTCCACCAAAAATATGGGCATTTATTTTTTATCAGTTTTTCATCAATTAATTTTATGTGTATTTTTATCCCTAAAAATTGGATGTGTTGTATTTTTTGTAATATCATTCAAATTTGATGAAATAAAATCTAACTTTTAATGTTTATTTATATCACCTCTAGTGATTTATATCTACTTCTGCATTTGTGTTTTTTCCCTAAAATCAGCAATCAATGGTATCAAGAGGCTTGAGGGTGACTTTTTGTGTGTGATCCATGTAAACTATGAGTACAGATAAATATCAATATAGAGAAGAAAGAAGATTAATATTTAATACTTTTCATACTGATATGAAATACTAGGAGTGATTTATACCTTCCCTACTTTCATTTTTTCATTTACGTTCATCAAAAAGATAGTCAAAACGTTTTTTTACATCCACACATCACCCTCTTTTTGTAATTAATTTAATTTTTCCACTATCTAAAATTTAAAAAGTATCCCCTTTTGTGTATCCCATGTTTTACCATTCCATAAAGTAAAATTTTTCCCCATGGAATTACCCTCCATGACTACCCCTACATCTTCCCCATTGGGTAATTATTTTTCTTCCACCGAAGTCTACACCTATCACCATGCCTCACTACATTTTAATAAAAATATATATATTGGGAGCATAATTTTTAATTGATTCCACTTATACACGACTTCAAATTTTCATTTTGATTTATGAAGAAAAAAAATATTATTTCCACTTCCATCATTCTTCACAACTTTATTTGACCATATATAGATTAGTTTTTTCATTAAAACTCAATGGAAAACTAGACTACCCATTTTTGATTCAAAAAATTGATGAGATATCATTTAGATTATAGGTTCATCTTAATTAATTCACTTATTGGAACCTAATATGTTCTTTGAATCATGGTGGATGGATACACTGAGCCTAAATCCAAACCAGTGGAAGATACTCTTTCAGATATTCAAAAGGAAAATCTTTAGGTAGAAGAGAAGGGAAACTACATGGCCAAATAAATCATCTATCTAGGCCTTGATAAAGTCACATTTTAGATAATAACTTGATCAAAATAATAAAAGGAAATATGGAAAAATATTTATAATGAATTCTAAATAGATTATAATGTGAAGAAAATACAGTTTCGATCTCCATGAGGTAAGTTAGAATCCCTATTTATGATATATTCTAAAACCATTTCTGATTATAATACTCATGTAATGGGTTTGGTGAAAAAAATACGATGAAATAGAGAAAATTATGTTAAAATTTGGTTATGTAAGAATTTTTTTTATCTATATATCCAAAAAATGATTACATATTCCTTGCCCTTGAAGAAAAAAAAGTCATGGAGAATATGTTTTTCAAATAACTCCTGTGATTTCTATAATCCCATGATCTAAAATTGAATAACTATTGTTATACCAATGGAATGTATCATTACCTGTAATCATTACTTTATCTCAAAAACTAAAAAATTAGAAACGAAGACATTTATAAATGGTTTATGGAGATGTATCCATGTAAAATAATATAATATAACAAGAGGAGTTCATGGTGGAAGAAATAAAAATCATACAGGTGTTGAATATCAAAATTAAACTCTAAGAGAATGTGGACAACGAATAAGGAGAGGATTCAATAATGGGAGGCCATATGACTAGAGAAATTTTTATTTTTATAATTTTTAAAAATATGGAAACTATATATTTGAATGTTGGATTAAGAAACCCATGGATAATGACACCAAGGAGGAATATATAACTAAATTTGAAGATATTTTTGGAGTCTCTTGTGTTGATAACACAAACATTATCAAAACAATTCCAACGGTATCTTGAATCTCAATCTATAAACCAAATGAAATTCCATAGAAACTTTTTTACTAACCATGATGAGAATATTTGAAGAGATATTTTATTTGGATATATCAGAATAATAAATTCCCAAGGAATAACAGATATTATGATCAAGAAAAATGATGGAAATCATGCTTTCATATCTGATGTTTGATATATACCCAGCAGGGATACAAATATCTTGAGTCTCGATAAGTTAGTGGTAAAAGTATTTCACATAAACTTAGAAAATAAAAAATGGTTATTTTCAATGAAAATTGAAGTATTCTCTCAAAAGTACCAATGATGAAGAACCACATGTTTCAGATTATGATCCTCCCCAATGTAACTTGATATTTGATGATGGTACTTTATGATAAAGATTCTCTATAGAATCTCATGTTCAAAAAAATTAACTTTTTATGTTTAAGATTATTAGAAAAAAGGAAGATGGTGAATAGGATTCCTATCATTAGACACCTGAATAAAATATGTAAAAATTGTGTTATAATCAAACAATATAGAAGAAAATTTTCAATGAAGGCTAACTGGAAAGCTGTTATGCCACTCATGTTAGTCCACACTGATCTGTGTGGTCCAATGAATAAAAAATATAATAGATAAAGGAAGAAAGTTTCGACATTTAATGATGATTATAGTAGAAAGAAATGGATATAATTTCTAAAGATGAAGTTAGAAGTGTTTGACATTATTAAATAATTCAAGGAATTGGTGGAAAATCAATGCATCTATCACATTCAGACATCATGATCTGATCGATATGGGGAGTAGGAAACTTATGTTTTTCTACACAACCTAATGAAATAAGGAATTAAACATCAATTGATGTTGTCTTACACACCTCAAATAAATAAAGTAGTCAAAATAAAAAATCAAACCATTCTCAATGTGGAAATATGTATTTTTAATATAAAAGGAGTTCCCTTGAATTTCTCAACTGAAGTGGATTTTTGTGACATGTATTTATTAAATATATTTAAACAAAATCTAGAAGAAAAGAAAACCCATGAATCATTGAGTACTAATAATCATTGTGTTATCCATCTTAGTGTTTTTGGTTTTATTGCCTTTGTCTGGATCTTAGAGGCAAAACAAACAAAGATCGAGGATAAATGAGTGAAGTGTGTTCTTATGAAATAAGAATATTGAGAAATGAGATATCACTAGTATAATCCAAATTCTAATAATATTATATTTTTTCGATATGTTATCTTTGAAGAATTAATTTTTGGAAAATGGAATCAAGATGATGATCCTAGAGATGTGAATCTCACTCTAGAATATGAAAAAGGTGTTAAAGAAGTTCCATTGGAGGAACGAGGAGTTTAAGTTCCAATGAAGTCATCACCACATTCCCCTATATTAGAAAAAATTGAATTAAAAAAATTATTACATACATCTCAAAAATGTTCGAAGCTTTATAGATACATTTGAGATAACAGAACTAATGAGAAGTATGTAAATTTATATTGTCTCTTGGTGACTTCTTATATAGTTAGCTTTGAGTAAGCTCAATCCAATTAAATATTGAAGAAACTAATAGATAATTAAATCAATTGAATCAATTAAACCAAATTATACAAGTAAATAGAAGGCCTTGACAATAGAGAATCATTTACACCCATTAATTATCCACCCAAATATATAAATAAAGATAATAAAAATACATGGGTAATGAGGAAAATAATTTTAAGGGCATATATTATAAAAATAAACATTTTTTTCTTTAGAGGAAACCAACCATATACTATTTTGATGGAGGTTAGGAGACATGAATTATGGACTCCCGGATGTGTATGGAACTGATGGCTTTGGTGTAACATACTTTACAAAATCTTTGGACTTTCATTTTTTACTATTTTTTAACCTTTAGTTTTATATGTATTTGTGTCACTATAAATAGGGGTGTTGTATGCATTATATGATCATTCCATTTTAATGGAAAAAATCATGTCTCAAATCCATTTTTGTCTCTATGATCAACTCTAGTGATTTTAATATGAATATGCAATTTTTTTCATTACTGCAAAGTCCATCTTTAGGCCACATGATCTTTTGGGAGGAGAATGAGGAATGGGTCAACCTAATTGATGAGTGACACCTAGAACTGGAATCTTACCATGTTCCATACGGAACCAAGGTGCACCAAGAAGAGTAGCTGATAGAGGTGTGGAAGTAGGAGGTGTGTAGATTGGTGGGAGATTCAAGGGAATCAATAGGTGTACCTTAGTGTAGATGGGGCTACCATCGGAGTTGTATGAGATGGGGTGAGACCTGGTGATGGTGGATGTGCCAAAGGGGTATCATGGTAGAGCTATGGGAACGATGACCTCCATCTACATGGTGGTGATACTAGGTAGGAATAGAGAAGCTGATGTGACACATGTGTTCGTGCATGACATTAACATGCTTGTAGAGGATCAATTTTTGGGGGCCTTCTTGTGCAATGGGTACCAATGGAGCAAGAAAGACTAATCAGGAACTTCACTATTCCCAGCCACATGGCTCCATCTGAAAAATTTATTTTATATACACATATTTACATATTTTTAAATGTGATATATATATATATATTAATTTATACTTATTTATAATTATATAAATAAATATAATTACACACATATATATATAATTACACACACACACACATATAATATATATATTTCTTTGAAAAAATATAACTTTAGATATTTAAAATAAAAAATGAACTTATATTAATATTTTATTAATTTTATAATTGATTTTTTACATTGTTATAGTAACCAAATCATTGATTATTTTTTATATTTAAGTAATTAGTTATATATATTTTAAAAAGTATCTCTATGTGTACATATAAAAAAATTATACATTTTAAAAAATTAAAATATTTTTAATTATAATTAAAAAATTTAAATTCAATTAATAATTATTTATATAATTTATATAAAATCAATATAATACATCAATATATATAATTAAATTGTAATAATGATATATATATGTATATTAGAAAATTTAAATATATTTAAATATAATTACGAAATGTTTTTTTAGGTTTATAGTTTTATAATTCATGATATATTGTGAAAAACATTTATATGTGATATTATTGTTTATACATTTATTCATTTTTATACAAAATTATATTTTTATTTATAATTAAAACATTCAATAATACATTTACTAATAAAAAATGACTTTAATATTAACAAACTTATCATCATAATAATAATTTTTAATATTACATTTAATATAATTAATATTTTTTATTCATTTTTATATTTTTTTGACATATCCATTGTTATATTAATGTAATATTTTATTTTTATAAATTTACTATAATATTAATACACCTATCCATACTTTTTTATAATATTGCTCGAAATATTTTTTTTTTTTGATTTTCAAAAGCCGGTTTAGGATAACCGGTAACCTCACAACCAAACAACGACTCATCCAAAAGCAAAACCACATCAGAAATTCGAAATTCAAACAACATGAACCACATGTCCACCTCAAGCTGCATAACCACCTTGAGGAGCATGTCAACGCGAAAACCAAATTTTTCATCAAACATACCTCCAGCGAGACTAACACCAACAAGCAACATCGGCATCCTTCATCACTATCACCGTCGGAGGAAACCCAACACCGGATAATCACCGGTCCAAATCAAAATCCCTGAGCAAACACAAGCGAACAAGGACAGAATACACACCCCCTCCCAAAGCCTCACAATCGGAACCTTCAACAAGGTAGAAACCCTCGGCACATCGCAAAATCAACACCAGATATCCAAGAAAATAGCAAACAAATCTGGTGAAATAAACCAAAAATGAGAAACCACAAATGCCAGATACATCCTGCATAGAAACCAACATCAACCAATCATTGTTGGAACGAACTAGTCTTGAAAATATCCAAAAAAAATGACAACATCGTAAATCAAGCCATACCTCACATAGAGCACCACTGCCGGAGAACCCCACCTCCAAGAACAAGGGTTCGTCTGGAAAACCCTCCCGCCGTCATCCTCATCTACTCAAAATAAAACAAGCTCCCAATGCCACCATCCGAAAAGACCACAAATGCAATGTTCATCCTCCAAACACCCAGATCTATTGCCAAAGTGATGATATATCACCGCCGGACTAGGGACTCAGGAAAACAATCAACACCGAGGCCTGAAGACCCCGATGCGCGCAAGACGAGCCGACACAAGGAAACGACAGTATAGAGAACACCACCTCAAATGTCTTCATTGTTATTATAAGAAGATGTACATTTATTTTGATTGGGAATAGATGCAACTTTCTTTTTTAAGACCCTTCTTTTCACCATCTTTAGACGATTTATCTTTAACATAAAATACTTTGGTGAATTATCCTCTTATATTTCTTGACTCACTTTTTATTGTAAGAAACATCAAATGTCTATTGGATGATTCTTCTTCTTTATTATACTAACATTATTTAAGAACACTTAGGATATTTTTTAATTCAATAAAATTCAAAATATTTAACTTACATACCTCAACAAGTGTAGTTTCTACGATGTTGAGATTTTCTTCTCTAACTGATATTCCTTTGCAAACATTCAGTTTCTTTTAAATATCATCAGCTTTCATTTTCTATGCTCTAATCATATTAAGGATTATCATCCATTTTTTGATTCACTAACAATTCTCTAAAGTTATCTCCTTAACTTCCCTTTTAAAATTATTCCATTACTTCTTAAGTATTTTAATTTACATAAGGAAATCTACCAAATTTTAATTAATAATCCAATGAAGTTATGATATATCTTCATTATCATCATCACTATCTAATGAAGAAAATATTATTTTTTACATGAGTTAAGAAGTTGTCATGACAATAAAATTTATTATTGGATGAAGAATCATTGTTCTCTCTCATATAGAACAATTTTTTTTCTTCATGTAAGGAAAATTTTTCTTATGCTTATTACACTTTTATTTCCAAAACTTTTTATCTTATTCTTCTAAATCAGAATCCTCATACTTATTCTTCTGGAAATAATCTACAAAATTTACTTTATCACTATAATGACAACATTTAAAATAATGTTTTTCTTTTCCCTTCCACTAGACATTTATTTATCTTTTATAAAGAATGGAAATTATTATTTTTAAGTAATCACATTCTTCATGTACCTCCGAATGACTTAATTATTATTCCGTTTCGTTATCACTATACTTTTCTCTTAATAAATATTCAAAAACTATATATTCCTTAAACTTCTTCATATAGACATATATTTTACTCATTTCATATGATCCAATAATATTTTCAAGTTCATCCATTGATAAATCCCTTGGATCTTATAGATATAAAATTTAAGAATCAAATATATCTTGAAGATTTCTCATCGGTTTCATAACAATAGTAGAATCACCCTTATTCTCACCAAAACCACCTATATTTCTAAAAATCCCATTTATTATTATAATTAATTTATCAATATTTTCTTTATCATCCATTATAATATCTTCAAACTTTATACTCCATATTTATTTCTTAGTTTCCTTAAACTTTTCGTTTCCTTTATTGCTACATCTCAACTTATCCCCTATCTTTTTAACCTTTTGAAATCCCATAATATTTTTATAAACATTATCTATGAGAGACATTAACATGAAATTATAATATTTTCCATCAACCTTGAAATTTATTTTATCATCAAATATCATAGAATCCAAATTAATTGGGGGAAATACCACTATTATAGAATGTATAACTTCAATTACAAGTGATATAAGACTTTGTAGCTTCTTATTCTTCCAGCTCTGATAGTTTCTACAATTAAAAATAGAAATACTCATATTCTTCAAATAATTTATATTGTTTATATTCAATAGATATTTGGAACTTTAAAGGGAATCTCCTATGATATAAATTAATGTTCCCTTGATCATATAGAATACCTAAGAGGGGGAAGGGGTAGACCAATGATTAATTTTATTTATAAGAAAGTATCTTAACATGGTAAGGAAACTTTTCCTAACCCTGAAACTTGTTAGAGTTATGATTAACTCAAATGTAAATCAGAACGTCAATTTTTTTATAAAATAAATATAAATTGATACCTTGACTTGATATATACAGGGATTCATATAAAAAACTAATCCCTTCCATGTTGGTTATCCCACCCAACATGGATTCATTTACTAATATCCTTCTTAAATATAATGTCATAAGAGGCAACAAGTTCTACACCCAGTAATCATTCCACTAGATAACCCTGGTTTTACCCCTAGAAAATATCTCTTCTAACACCTTTTTTCATACCTCAACTGTCCTAACTATATCCACTTTATTCACAAATGGTTATAGCCCTAGACATAAGCCTTTTCAGTAACTCTTTCTACACCCCAAATACAAACTCTTCCATTTTATTTTATGATACATTGTAGAAAGATATTTTCTCTCTAAATAATGAATTTGGATCACCTTCACTGATATACATACTTGAGAATCTTCAAAAAATTTCATCAGAGGTTATTGGCCTTAAAATATTCTCCTAGTCCTAGGAATAACTGAATATGATCAATCTATACTTTTCTAAAACATTTCTAAAAAACTTATTTTTAGCATCTATCTGATTTAACATCATTAAATATACCATTTTGTGATGGTTCTTTTATCGATGGGTCCCTGTATGTTTCTTCTAAAATCATTACACTTTTAGTCTAATGTTCTCTATTCAAATCACCTTCATCCAATGTTCTCAATTTTATGCTTATCTGTTCCATGAGGCTAGCTCAGTTTGATTAAGCTTCTTTATCAATGTACAAAACCTGATTAGAAACTCACAAAATGATTCCTCATCATATGATGATTCTTAATCTGATAAAACTTATTCTTCTTGTAATGAAACATAGATTGATGCAGCTATTATTAAACCATTTAAGAACTTTAGTGGGATTCTTAGGAAATAATTCCTTCAGCAATTCAACTTCCCCATGTGAATGAACACTATACCTATTCATATAGTTCTAACATCCCCTTTGAATATATTCAATCTATGATAATGTTTGTGAACTCTAATATATTTTCCCTCCTAGAACAAATGTGAATTGAAAACATCCCACTCATTTTTATTTTTTTGGAATCCTTCAAAAACGTTTTGGATCATTTGAGATATTAACAATCTTCATTAAACTTAATTAAACATTCTAGATAAAAAAATGTTGAATGTTCAACTTAAGATATTCACTGTTAATGAAATTAAAATTTCATTGTAAATATCCATATAAATCTATATTCCAATGAAATTTCTCTATCTTCCTCCTATTTACTGAATCCGAATAGTTCATTAAACAATGAAACTTGGTTAAATTTATATTTTTTAGGAAACCTCAATTCAATATGATCAGTATATATATCTCCAATTAAATTTCACATCTCTTTCTGGTAGATATTCTCAATTATCCTTAAGTGTTGAAAATAAACAATATTTCAAACTTTATACAATCTACACATTTCTCCATCTAATTGGAACAAAGAAGCAATATCTATTTGATATTTTGAGAATATGTCTGATGGAACTTCAACCATTTCAACCTCTTACTAATGACTCAAAAATCCTTAGTCTAATCGTCTTGCCTAAAAAATCATTAAAGTACATATTCAAAAGATCTTATATTGGATGAAATTATGTACTTATGGATTATTTTCACCCATCTGATGAAACTTTGACATGTATATATGATAGACCTTTGACCATTGCAACATCATAAATTTCTTCATCTAGTGACTTTCTTGGTTTTCCACTATTCTATAAAATTGAAAAATATGTCCTCTATATAATGACTATTTCTAGACACAATGTCATAGATCACTCTCTATACAACCCAACTCAAACCTTGTAACTACGACTATATACATATCCAACCAATCATATTATCAAACCATCCTCCATTCAATCATCCTCTATCTGATCAATATCACTTCCACGATCAAATATCATACAACCACAAAATCAAATTCATGAATAAAATTTATACTTGTTTCACTTATATATATATATATCCCCATTTCAACTACTCACTTTTTAAAAAATGTGTAGAAACACATTTTGGATCGTGAAAAACTTCATGATGTTAGGAACTATGAAGATCAACATAGCCTCTTATGAAATTGTAGGAGAAATTTTGAAACTTTTAAATGGAAAACTTCATAACCTTTATAATTAATTTTTTCCCATAAATTATCTAAAACATCACTACAATTATTAAGAAAGTTTCAATACAAACACATATTAATATATTAGAAAAAAATGAAACAGATCCAACTTTATAACAATACTATTTTATTAGATATATCATGGGAATACATTTCATGATTTTGATAGTTAGATATATCAGATACATTAAAGATGTTCTTAGAATAAATGATTCATGTAAAAATATTTCCCATACATTCCTTAATGATCAAAGCAATGTCAACGTATGTTATAGTACCCCAATAATAAAATATCATAAAATAGTAACATCACAGAAGAAGTGTATCACCCAAGGTGAAATAACATCACAAAATTAAAAATCAATATCAAGAAAAAGAATCTCATCTCTGGGAACCAGCCTTTTACCCCCTCACATAGGTTAGCTATCCCCATGAATGAGCACATTTCAAATTCTGAATACATTCTAGTCTCTTTTCTATATTCCTCAAATAGTAAATAAATAAATACCTAAAATTTGAAGCCACATTTTAATTTCCCCAAAATAATTCCTCATCATGTGAACAATATGGGTATTTATGTAACCTCATTCATTCCTCCCTATATGCCATTGTTTTTCAACTAGAATTAAGGGAGTAAGGAACATAATATGGTGGCTATAAACTATGTAGTAGAGTGGAAATCACAATAGAAATAAAATGAATCAATCAAGACATGAAACTCAAGTAGATGATATATGAATACCAAGAAATAAAATTATATTGATAACCCTTGTCATGTCAAACATTATGCTAGAAAAAATGTCATATTGAATGTCATACATGTAAAAAACTAAATGATATTCTAAAATAAAGACTCCAAAACCCCGAATTTTAATCCCATGTATGATCTTATCTCTATTCTCCAATCCCATCCAACAATGAATCTAATCAAGAATAGGGACTCTTTCTCTTTTACAGACATGCATCCATGAATTTTTCATTGGTACCAAATGGAAACCATAACAAAGTGTGAGTAAAAGATAGTAGGTGACACCCATAGTGTCCAAAAAATCCTATTATAATAAAAAGTTCATGTAAAAATATGATAAACAATGGTAGTTAATATAGAAATTCATGTGGAACATCAAATAAACCTACCAATATTCATGATATTGGTTGAAACCTAGGGTTATCCAAGCCCACTTTGGCACGATGGTATATATCTCTATCTAGTGGTGGATATTCCTTCCTATTATGAATCATACATTCTATTTATCAATTAACCAGTTTAAATTCTAGTGGTGGATTCTCCTTTCTAGTGTGAATCACCCATATCATGTGAAGTACCAAACTTATGTCCCTCAGACATCATGTAATCAATAAAAATGGGGATCAATTTTAATTCTCATGATAGAACCACTTTCATATCCCCAAGGCACAAGAATATTCCAAGGAAGATTGTAACCATGTCATACCGAATGCTCAATGAATTCCCATGTTAGAGTCGCTTATTTTTTCCCATGGAGAAATAGCATACCAGGTGAAAAGTATAACAGGACCCAATGTGAATTCCCATGGAAGGACTAGTTATACACATGAAGTATATAAAACTCTATGGGAATTCCCATTATAGGGAAACATACATGATGGAAGGATATCACAGTATATGTAAATTAACATGCTATAACCGATTATCAAATTAAAAAAAGTGCCAATGCATTCTAATTTTTCAACAATTCCAAAAACATGATTATACCCATATTTGTTAATTATCCAAATTACTAATTCTCAACCATTTACTTCCACAATTCCATGTTATCAATTATCTCAAAAACTATAAAAATTCCATATCTCATATCAGTTAAAAAATTATCAATCTCATTATATTATATCCATATTCCATCATATTATTATTCCAATGAAAACTACATTACAATTAAAAACATCTAATCTAAGTGATCCTTTTTCAAGAAAATTACTAAAATTAACATTGTATGAAAAATAATTTTTTTTGAAATTCTATAAATATTTTCTATTTCTGCAAAGGGATCTAGGTTCACATGGTCCATGTTCTAACCTAGTGTCTGGGGTTATCACACCACTCGAGTGGTTGAATGTATCCATATGAATTCCAATGAACCCAACTAGACCCAAGGGAGGTATAAGCATATGGATTTATCAATTTAAATGGGTTAAAAATTATAATAGGGTACACACCTAGAGTGTAGACGTGATCACACATGTTTCACATACTTGAAGAACAAAATATACATTATGGAGTTGTTTTAGAGCACTCAAAACAAGAAAAGAGAAGAAGAGATCCAAAATCGATCATTAGACAAAAGTGAAATATCAAGATACCCTATATGAAATTACTGACACACACTCTCAATGTTGAAATAATATGATCCAAGAGGAATATAAGAAGGATTCATAAATTCCATGAAATATCACCCTTCTATGTCTTCCAGATAGAACTATAGATTCAAGAACAATCGAAAGGTGTTGGAGAATCCTCAAAAGCCTTGATATAGAGTCCTTATCTTTTCATACATGGATATTACATTTTTTAGATGTATATTCATTACATTATACAAACACATTTATGATGACTCTAATGGTTTAATGCCTTTGTAAACATGAATCAATATTTTTTTATATTTTTGAAAGATCTTTAATGTATCCCATAAAGATATTCCACTTTAATACTATTCAAAAACATATCCTACATAAACCTATATTTATAATATGGGTAATGGAATCATAATAAAGGTTGAGATCAAATGATAAATAATGGTGAAAAAGGGAGATACGTAATCAAAACCTAAACATAATGGTATTAGAACATGATCATAACATTTGAAATGCATACCCTTATTATAAAAGATCATAATCATGAATCATGGAAGAAATATGGGTAATTAATAAGAGATTATTCATATAGGATTCAATGAACATGATCCATGAGATAATATAATTGTCGTAAGGCAAGAAATTTGTGGCATACATGTTATCTTGTAACATTGTGAACATGTATAAATAGAAAAAGGTTCACTGATTAAGTTAAGGACATGAAACAAGGCCCTCAAATAAAATGGTGGACATGAAAATAAGTCCATGAATAAAATTATGGACATGAAATATAGATCCATTCATAACATTTTGAACATTTAATCAAGTTAATTCATAAAATTTTGAACATGTAATCATGTGAACGCATAAATTTTTAGTAGTCAAGGTTCACCCCCAATACCATAATAGCAGAAAAAGTCCATTACTATACCGAGTTCAGTCCTCATTCTAGACATGACTTATTTTATTGGGTTTACTCCCCATTACAACCATGTCTATTTGTACTAGGTTCACTCCCTATTATAACATTTTCAATCTCATGGGATAGATAAATATTTACCTAATGCATTGGATGGAGAAATATGTCCCACATATCTCATAATGAAAACCATATTTATGTGATCCACAATATCATAAAAATTCACACTATCATAACCCAGGAAATGAAATAGGTATCATAAATATTTCATCATATCATAACCTATAGATGAGATATGGGTTTCATAATCATTTTATCATAAAATATCCTCTGAAAAGAATCATATTTCATAAGAGTTTCATCATGGTATAACCCATAGAAGAGAAATGAGTTTCATAAATATCATGAGCTCAAAAAATAAACCATTCAGAGGAAGAATATGAATTTTATCCCCATATCATTTTTTATTAAGACTTAGGCAACACCAGTGTATTTTATCATAGATGGAAATAATTTTGAAAGATCATTTAAAAATATTTTATTAGGAAAACATCCCTTTCGATTTAAAACAATATTTTTTTAAAAATAAAACCTTTTGAAAACCTTTTCTTTTAAAATAACCGTTAAAACTTATAAATGAATCTATTAAAATCATTTAAAAAATTATTTTATTAAAATATACATTTCTCTTTGGAAATTTTTTTTAAGACATAGAACCTTTTGAATATAGATTTGAAAACATATAATGGAAAGAATGAAAATAATTTATAAAAATTAAACAAAAAAAAAATTTCAATATAATTTTCCAAGGAAAAGAGCTAAAAATAACACTAAAAAGATTTTAAAACATTTTAAAAAATGTGGTTTTGGAAGAAATTGATTTTTGTACCGAAGAGATAAATAAAGTCGTATTTTCATAATAACATTTTATTGGTTATATTAATTAAAAAAAAGTGTAAAATTTTTACATGTCTTGAATATGTAATTAATAACCAGAGTATAAGAAATATCATGATAAATAATGAGAGTTAGGTCATGATATTTCATCATTTGAGACATGATCATAAATAATCCCGATAAATGATGAGATTGTAACATAAAATACTTTGGAATTTGGTAAAATTAAATCATAAGACCCACGATGTAATAACATAAAATGAAACATAATATATCATTAGTATAAATATATTCATGATATTTCATGTAAAAGTGGATTTATATAGACCTCATGAAAGAATATAGGTTCATAACATAACATACGTCTCAAAGAAGGTAAATTGAGAAAAAAATACTTTATAGATTTGGTAACTTTTGAACTTTAAACCCCATGAAATAGTGATAATTAAATGAATATATAAATAACAATAATGTTATATATAATAATCATAAAATTAATTTATTGGTATTATATAAACTAAATTACTGAAACATGTGTTGAATATGAAATTTATCTCATAGAAAGTAAAATTTAGACGAAAATCCCTTACCTTAAGTCTTGACATACTATGTACTCATATAAACTCCTATATAATAAATATATTTTTGATATAAATAAATTATAGAACCATATTAATATCTATAATACCATAAAATATTTTATTATGACCTTTTACTACCCTTTTATTAATTATTTCTGGTTAAAGTTACGTGTCGGGTAATAACCACTTTGGACTTCATAAACGTTCTGATTTGATATTTTTGGTCCCCTTATTTTCATCATGATTTTGTCATTTCTAGAATTATGGAAAAAATATAAAAATCATATTTATTTAGAGTAATTTATAATATTTAGCGATAGGAAATGAAATATATCATTCATGGAGATGGTAGGTCGTACGTACGAATAAATTATGTTTATATATTCTTATCATAATGAAAAAAGAAAAGAAAATGATATATATAAAAATATTCATTAAAGTTTCATTTTTTTCATATATATCACATATTTATATTAGATGTAGCCTTTATACATTCCATGTAAAGCATGAACGAATCACATCGCTTCACAAGGGGGTAGTCCGCCGTATACACGGACGACATTGTCGTATTCCAAAAAAATGAATCATGGAGGTATGTGTAATAGAATAATTATAGATGCATAATAACATTAAAAATATCATGACTATCATATTTATACATTAATTTTATCATTATTCCCATCCATCAAAGGTGGTAATGGAAAAAATGAATGACATCGGTTCATATGGAGGTAGTCCATCATACACACGAACGATGATTTTACAACCCATTTGATGGAACCATGTCTATTTATAGGTCAAAAACTTAATATAATAACATATAAATATATTTAATATACTTATTTTATTATATAATCTTGGTAAAATATTAATTTAATGGGTGGATGAAGAAATAAAATGAAAATACTCATTGATGACTTCTTCTTCGAGTATCCTCTTTAGGTTTGCACGAAATACAGGCTTGGTTGGATTTATATCTGAACTAAGGATTATTTAATGTGGTTAAAGAAGTTTTTAAGTGATTTTGGAAGGGTTGTTTTGATCCAAATGGCTTGATATGTGTGAATAATTTGGGAGAGTGAGTTCCCTTTTATAGCTGAGGAGGAGTGACATTATAGTAAACACTCAATGGTATTCACTATAGGGAGGTCTGCATTACCACATATTCAAAAAAATATGTTTAGGGCGGATGAAATGTTTTATAAATACCTCCACCATACAAAATAAATATGTTTTTCATCATTTTATTCCTTAGTCTTTATGTTTACTCAATTTTATCTTCATAGTTTTTACCTAGATAACTTATATCTTTTTATTAACCATGTTATTTTATCATTTAATATTATAATTAAAAAGTGATTTAATAGATAATATATGACCAATTATTCTAAATATAAAGTCAAATTCATTAAATAAAAATCCGATATGTTAGAAAAATTAATTTTAATAGAAGCTCATGTAATATGAAAAACCCAGTTTTATCCTTAATTTCATTAATTAATTTTAACTATTTTCAATAATCATTATATTAAAAAATTAATTTAACCATTAAAATTATTCTTATTACACATATTAAATCCATTTTTCCAAATTTCATTGACATAAGGGTCCAGATTTAATTTAAAATTAATCCATCATACCCGATGAGAAGACGAGTTTTTAATGTGAAACGATCAAAAGTTTTCAATGATTTTATATCCAATTTAGACATAAATTTGATCAAAATGACCTAAATTTGATTAATAGAAATATTTTTTTAACTATTATAACTTTTAAAATAATGATTATTAGAATAAAATATCTATTAACTTTCTATAATGCTTAAATGTAACTGAATGGACATGATCTTCTATTTCATCTCATCAGCTTAGTCAAGACCTAATATTTTTCCTTATGTAACTTCATTCTAGTATGTTGGAGTTCTACAACTCCTTCCACAAAGGGCTTCATTAATAGCCATCTTAATTCTCAAGTGAAAGATATTATTGTAATATAACTCTACACAAGGAAGTTTCTGATCCCAAACACCATTATAATTTATAGGACATGATCTTAGAGTGTCCATTAATATTACGTCCACATGTTGTAAAGGCATTCCTCCTCAAATAACATTCTCATTACATATATTAATGAAGGGCTTCATTACCATAAATTTCCATTATATATCTTCAATCTAGAAAAACTACCATCACATAAAACCTTAAAAGGGGGTTTCAAAAACTCTAAACTTATGAACAACATTAAACTCATAAACCCATGATGGTATCCATAATTATTAAGTTAATCATACATGGAGACATATGTGATTCCAAAATATAATCGACCCTTCATTCACTAAATAGGAATTTATATTATGGAAAAAAGTTCATTGGAATATTGTCTTAATCCTTATACAAATAGAATATTAAATATTATTTTATAATTCTATAATCCATATAGAGGGAGATAATAAAAGGAAATTTCTCAAAATATTTGCATTTGGATTATTCATAAAAAATAAAACATGAAATTTTTAAATAAGCAAGGGGGGATTAGTTTTCCCTAATTATCACGATTCACTTCATCTGTTGTTATTGAAAAATATTTTTCCTTATCCCTTTTCCTCACAGACTTTTGTGCCTTATCATCCATATTTTATCTTTGATTGGGAAATTGATTCCCATAATTACAAAACTCCATTCACTTGAAACACTGGGGTATGGGTGGTGCATTCTATTGATCTATATCTCTATTCATTTCATTGAATATATTCTTCACACCACTTGTACATTCTTTTTCATGATGGATATTATTCCCATATATAAAACAAATTCATATTATTTTTAGGAACTCACCTATGTGTTTCTTCCCATAGTTTTGGTAAGTATGATTTTGAAACCATTTCTTCCCACCATGTAACATATCTTTAGAATTTCCCTAGAATCCTATTTTCCTTTTATTAACACCAGAACCAATAGGGTTTCCATCTTATATTTTAACTATTAGCGCACATTAAATGATTTTTTTCATATCTTCTAAAGTCTCTTATGGATAACTCCCTTCAGATATTTGGTTTCAATCTATTGAGGAATCTACCAACAATAATTTAAAGATGAATTATACTATCTCAATATTAACTTTCAATTCTTGTAAAATTTGATTCATAGGTACCAAAAAATTCATCAACCTTATTCTCAACATAGAGAAATTCCTTCTACATTTTTTTATGAAGAGTACATGAAAGTTATTATTGAAGAATAATATTTTAAACTCGTCCCACTTTATTGATTCATTTTATTCTTTTTGAATTTTATGTTTAGTATGATTCCACCATTGATCTAGCTCACCTTCTATATAGTATACAACTAGATAAACTTTTTCATGCAACGAACATTAGAGAATGTAAAATAACTACTTAGTGGTGTTTATCCATTTCCCATCAAATAATGGATCAACAAAACCATTGAATGAAGGTGGGTGTTGCCTCTTAAAATACTCAATAGAATGTTGTTCCCTCCTTTTATAGTTTGTATGTTCACCATGGTTCAGAGCTTGAGAAATTTGTGTGAGAATAAAAATTAGGTTTTTCATTCCATCTCCCATAACATTTGTTTTCTCAGAAGAAAAATCACCCTTTTTTCTATTGATTTGCTCATTAACCTGGTTCATTTTTTTTATCCATTGACTAAAACCCAAAACATAGTTTAAGCAACACTAATTACAGTGGAAAAACACATAGTCCTGAAACATCACTTATAATATGTCTAAATCATGACAACTTATTATAAATCTATAACACAGTAGGATTAATATAGGTCATTCACGATCATTATCTACATAAATACTTTATGATGGTTCATAATGAGTTTGTGAATTTCTAAAGCATAACCCCCAAGAGTGTCAACCAGGTGTACAACAAGGCCTATTTTTGTGCACCAGTTCTCAATTGAGTCTAGCACACTACAATGTTTTCTAGGCTATTTCCCCAAAGAATATTTATTCTAGATCCTAATACACTTTTAGTATCTAGATAGTAAATTATTTTCATGAAAACCACTCACTATATCCTTTACCAAAATTCCATGAAAATTTCATAAACATTAAATCATACTTATACTTATCCTTAAAGACATCCATGTACATACCCTATGAAATATCCATAGGGATGTCCCTAATTTTTATCATTAAAGTTTCCAAAGGATAAAAAACATGTCCTCTGATACCAAAGATAGAAAACCCATATTCTCATACATGGATATTATATCTTCTTAGATGAATATTCATTACATTATACAGACACACACCTAGGAATCATAATACATTAGTTCCATTGGAAACTAGGAACTCAATATTCATAATTTTTTGAATGATCTTCAATGTATCCCCTAAAGATGTTCTAATTTAGTAACCATCACAAACATATCCTACATAAAAAATTATTCATAACCCTGGGAAATAAAACATAAGAAAGATTGAACACAAATGCTCAGTAGGGGTAAATATAGTAGATACATAAGAATAACATGAACGTAAGGGTATGAGAACATGACCAGAACATTTTAAAACCATACCATGCATATGAGGGATCATAATCACGATTCATGACATAATATTTGGCATTTCATAAGACATGAATCATAAGGTAATCAAAGAACACAAACCATGAGAGCATAACATTAGTATAATTCATGGAATTTGTTGCATACACTTATTATTATGACATTGTAGACATGTATATATAGAAATAGGTTCACTCATTAAGTTAATGTCATGAAATTAGGACCTAAAATAAACTTATAGACATGAAACCAGGTCGAGAATAACATTATGAACATGAAATATTAGTCCATGGATAACATTGTGAACATGTAATATGGTTCACACATAACATTGTGAACATGTAATAATGTTCACACGTAACATTATAATAGCCATGGTTTACAATGAAGACCATCATAGTGGAAAATATCCTTTACATTAAGGAGTTACCTCCTCATTATAGACATATATTACTATACTGAGTTTATTCCTCATTAAATCCATGTGTATATGCACTAGGTTCACTCCCTATTCCAGCCATGTCTATCTCAAGACATATATAAATCTTTACCCAATGCAATAGAGTGATATATAGTTCCCACCCATATCATAATAAAAAAATATTTATTCATTCCACAAGATTAAAAAAAATTAATCATTTCGTAATGCATTAAATATAATGGTTACCATAAACATTTCATTATATCATAAACTTTGTAATAGATATGGGTTTAATAACCATTTTCTCATAGAATCACTAATAATAAGAATTGGATTTCCTAATCATTTAATCATGGTACAACAAGTGGAAGAGCAACGATTTTAGTAAACATCGCGATATAAAAATATAAACCATTAATTGTAATACTATGAATGGTTTCCTTGGATAATATCCCTATTAAGTCATAGGTAACACCAACAGAGGTCATATTAAGAGAAAAATAATTTTTAAAGATCATTTAAAAATGTTTCTTGAGGAAAATTTCCTTTCTTATTTGAAAAAAAATATTTTTAAAACATTAATTTTTTTCAAAACCATTACTTTTAGAATTAATATGAAATATCATAAATTAATATTTTAAAATCATTTAAAACATTTCTTGAGGAAAATATCCTTTCCAATTTGAAAAACTCATTTTAAAACATAATACATTTTGAAAACATTTTCTTTGAATGATTTGAATGAAATTTTAGAAAAATTTTAAACATAAAAAATTATAAATATCATTTCACTTTAAAATTACCTTAAAATATCATTTAAAATTATTTTTTAAACATTTTTAAAAATAATGGTTTTGGAAGAAAACGGATTTCCGAATAAAGAGTTAAATAAAGTCGGATTGTATTTAAAACATTTTCATAATTATCTCAAGTACCAAAGACTAAGAAAATTGTACCATTATATAAGGTATCATGAAAAAATGGAGTAGAATAAAATTACTGATAAATATTTAGAGGTAGGTCATGGAATTTCAATATTTTAGAATTATTCGTAAATAATCTCGATAAATGATGAGATTGTAACATAAAATCATTATAGATCTTCTAACATTGAATCATATGACCCATGATAGAATAACATAAAATGAAACTTAAAATATAATTAGTATGAATAAAGTCATTATATTAAAATTAAAATGGTCTATATATACACCTCATGGAATAATATAGGTCCATAACATAATGTAAGTCTCAAAGAAGGAAAATTGAGACAAAAATCCCTTATCAATTTTGTAACTTTACAACCATAATCCCAAAGAAATAGAGATCCTAAAATTGATATGTAAATACAAATAAGTTTAATTGTAAGTAAAATAAAATAAATTCATTTGGATTATATACATCAGATAAAAGAAACATGTGTTGAATATGACATTTATCTCACAGAAAGTAAAAGTTAAATGAAAACACCTTACCTTAATTCTTGACTTCCATTATACTCATTCAAAAATCTTATATAATAAATATATATTTATTATAAATATATTAAATAACCATATTTATAATTATAATACCACATATTATTTGATTATGACCTTTTATTACTCCCTTATTAACAATTTCATGTTAAAGTTGTGTCTTGTGTAATAATCACATTGTTTTTCATACATGTTTTAATTTTTAATGTTTTTTACTCTTAAATTTACCATGATTTAATCATTTATTTAATGGTAAAAAAGATATAAACATAATATATATTTAGTACATGTGTATTTGGAGTTATTAAAAAATATATAGTGATAGGAAATGAAATACATCATTCATGGAGATGGTAGTCATGCATATGCATGGACATTGTGTCCATTTTCTTATCATACAGAATGCAAGAAAAGTAAATAATATTTTGTAACAAATCTAACCCCATTATCCCAGATTTGGTGATTATTTGATTAAAATTTAATAGATACAAGTGATAATATAACCAAGTATCGATCAGTTCAGTAGTTTTGAAGAGAACTGGATACATACATGGTTCCTTTATTAAATTGGTAATTAAATACATTACACAACAAAGGAAAATAAAATGATTCCTTGAATATCTTTCAAATATTTCATATTCATAACCTGGGAAAGTAAAATAGATAAAAGGGTGAGATCAACTACTCAGTAGGGGTTTCATACAATAGAAACATGAAACAATAATAAGTGAAGCATAATAAATAAGGAATGGAAAGGTTAATAGATAAAAAACACATGCCATTTAATCAATAAAATTAGAATAAAAATGCATCCATATATTTATTCATAGTGAAATTATCATTGATAGTAATAACTAAAAAATTAATGAAGGAAATGATTAATTATTTGACATAATGTATCTGGAACTTGAACCACTACCATCAAGACCATTCACAAGACGATTTAAGTTTTTGGGAAAACACACATCTAATTCTTCTTGGAAATAAAAACAAAAGGTTTTCCAGTAAATATTTTGTCTCGTGATAACTGTCAATGCATCAAGGGGATATGTAATGTTAGGAACCACTCATCACTACAATTCCTTATCATTTTTCATACATATATTTAATTCTTGAACAATATGACTTATCAAAATATCTATATTGAATAGAGGATATAGATTTATCAATATTTCCCCAGTTAAAAAAACATTCAAGATAAAAACCATATGAAAAAATGGTATATGGATTATACAATAATCATATCCATGATAATATAAATATTTATATTTAATATAAATACAATTTCAAATGAAAAATGGTCTCAAATGGGTATTATATATACCACATAAAAATTATTAGTTGCATAATACATAATAATCCTCAATGAAATGGAAATTGAGATAAAGTCCCTACCAATTGGGATCAGTCGAATCATATGCCCCATAAAATTAATAATCCTAAAATTAAAATTTTAATTCCAAGAATATAAGAATATTCATGACATGATATATCAAAGGGATGTATTTATATATAAAACATAAGAAATCAATGGTGAATAAGTCATATCACACAGAAAAAAAGTGAGATTAGAAATCCCTTACCATTGTAATCAATTTAATTGTATTCCTAAAAAAGGAATAAAATTTAGAAAATATTTAAATACTATAAAAATAAATATATTCATGATATAATATAATAAATGTGTAGTAAATACATCACAAAAAAGAAATTAGTGGTAAATAGGGCATATCTCATATAAATAAAATTGAGATAAGAAACCCCTTACATTATGTCAGATAGCGTTCCCCAGTTGTAATTAATGTATTGGATAATAAATTTTATTAATTAATTAATTAATTTAGAACCTATTAAGAAAATAATTAATTTATTATAATTTTATTAATTCCATTTATGCCCATTTCTGGGAGTTATAATTTTTAGTTTCATTGTTCTAGGAGTGTTTGTTTAATGGTTTTATAGTCTGTTCCCTTGTGTATAACTATGAGAGTTCATTTAAAATTATAGAAAACCTACATAAGTGTATTGAAATGATATTAATGTAATTATTGGATTTTTAATGGTCCTATATATCATCTTTTATTCTTATATGAATATGATTTGTTATATAAACCATTAATGATAAATATTTGGTTTATTTTTAGTGGGTTTTCCTAATATCAGGATCTAGATTGTATTTCTTATTAAATATTATGTATATATATCAGTTACAAAACAGATGAAAAATATAATTTACATATTATAATCTTATTTAACCATAATAATGGTTTTATGACCAGCCTTGAAGGTATTAAATGAAAATTAAAACTCTTTGTTCACGGAGGCGGTGGGTCTACACATTACAGAAGATTTTTTCATTTTTAAAATAAATGGAGAAGAGGAAAGATGTGATGATGGATATTACATTTTCACAATAAAATTAATATGTATATATGATACTTTATTTACCATTCTAATTTAGATAAGGGATATGAGGATAGGATAGTAAAATAAATTAAATCATAATAGAATGAAAATGATTTTACCTCTTGAATACTGTCTCCTTTGGAACCTCATGATGAAACTTGGATTTGGCCTTTTGGTAAGACTAATTGGTATTAAATGTGGGGAAGAATATTGGAAATGGAATTTGGAATAATTTATATAGTATTTAATCCTTAGAAGTTGTGGGGATAAATGGTTGTGAGGGGTGATATTTATTGGGAGACGAGATGGGTGTTTTCAATTATTTTATTTATTAGTTTATTATTTTGGTCCAAGAATATAAATTGTGTTGATTCCCAAGAATAAAAAAAATTATTATAGAATTTATGTTTTAAATAATCAGTTATTACCTCATCCATACATCATACTTGACTCAATAATTCATTTTTTTACTTATAATGTTTAATACTGTAATTTTTGTATTTCACTATTCACAAAAAAATCAACTATTTTTGAAAAGTCCCAATAATTCACCATTAAATTTTTTTGATGTGTGGATATAAAAAATGGACTCCATTTGATGAAAATAATTTTTTAAATATGAGAAAAATAAGTTATATTTAAAATCCTCATTTATTAAAAAAATGCATATTTTAATATTATATCTGAGTGTATAACCCTTTGAAAATTAAATTACGGTCTCATGAAATTATCTTATAATTATAAAACAAGAAAATATTAATTTATGATTCTATTTTATGAAAATAAATTTTATTTCAAATCATTATATTAATTAAAAAAAATTAATTTTTTTACATTTCACAAAAATATGTACACTTAATTTATCATTTTTAAAAATTTATTTACTTATTCGATTATATATATATATATATATCATATTTTAATTTATGAGATACCTAAATTCTATTTAAACTTTAATAGGTGATGTTATTATTCTATTGACCACGTTACTAGTCTTAATGGTCACTTTAATATTCTAATGTCCATGTTAATATTTAATAGTATATCACGTCTCTTTTAATCTCAGTGTTTTGTGAAACCTAAGATATTGAATAAAATAAATTTATTTAAGAAGATACATACCAAAAAATATTGGGGTGTTATATTTTTCCCTCATTTTAAAATTTCATCCACAATATATTTTCCTGAATATTTCCCTCTAAATAGATGAGGGTTGTTCTTCTTCCAAACATCTTTAGGTTCCCATGTTGCTTCTTCCATTTTACAGTGTCTCCAAAAAACATTTACTAGTTGATACATCTAATTTCTTAATAATTTATCTCTAGATTCAAGAAACTCTATAGTATAGCTTTTGTAAGAAAAATAAGGTTCTTTTTCTATTTCTTCATATGTGAGTACATGTGTTGGGTCTGGTGTGTACTTCTTTGAAAGTGCTATGTGGAACACATCATGAACTTTGGAGATACTTGGTGGCATTACTAATCGGTAAGATATAACTCCAAGACCAAATGGCCCAAAGGCCTTAGTTTTTATTTATTCATGATAACCCCCCTTTCAAGGGAGAAGGGGGATCCCTTAGAAGGCCCGCAGGCTTAGTGATTACATGGACTATAGCCCTAAGAGATATTACATGACCCGAAGGACTTAGGGAATTCAACCAAACTATTACTACATGGAACTGCCCCTCCACAGCATCTGCATAGTGATGGTAGATCTCCACCTTCACATGGATGTCTTACTAAGATTCCTGTGTAAGCATAGGCTAGTCTCGATGGCATAACCATACCCTCTCATTCTTCCAAATATATTGGTTCTTCTCTGGTGAGTGCTCCTACTCTGAAACCTCATCTACTGCTACTCCTTTTTTGTAGAGTATGTCTGCAAAAACTGCATGTGGAATAAGGGCCTTGAGGTGGATCGAAGGCCTTAAAGGTTCCTCAAAATCTCTACAAACCTATTGTCCTGGGTGGACCGAAGGCCTTAAGTATTCCAATCCCAAACTGGTGGCCCATTGTAAATAGTTTTGGCTTCCACAGTACCGAATAGTACCAACTATAGTACCTTCCATAGTAATTGCTACCGTACTTGATAGAGTACCGACTACAGTACCCACACAGTTCTTGCTACAATACTGCTACAGTCTTCTACAATACTACTATTGTACCCTAGAAATATTCTCCCACTTGGTTTTGAACCTGGGACTCTTGGATGCACTTAACGATACCTCACCAACTAAGCTGAACCTCATGTGCATAATCAATAAATCCAATTATTTATAGAATTTTAAATGGTCTAATGTACTTAGGGATCGGTTCCTATTTCATACCAAACCATATGAAACCCTTCCACAAAGATAATTTTAGAAATACATGATATCCCACATAAAATTCCAAATCCTTTTTCTGGTTTTCATTATAACTCTTTTACCTACTTTGAGTTGATTTAATATGGGCCTAAATAGTTTTAACTTTTTTGTGTTTTTAATATGTTATGGTCCTATAAGTTTCCTCTCACCAACTTCATCCCAACAAGTTGTTTTATGACATCTTTTTCATATAAGGCTTCATATAGATCATTTTGAATACTAGAATGGAAACTATTTTTATAGAAAATATATAGAAAAGTTAAATAATGATCCCACATACCATGAAAGTCAACTGACCATGATATCAATATGTATTCAAATTATTTAATAGTTATTTCAGACTTTTCGTCGGTTTGAGGGTGATAATTAGTACTCAGATTAATCTCTGTATCTAAATCCTTATGAATAATCTTCCATAATATTGATAGAAAATAGAAATTTCAATTTGATACAATTGATATAGGTTAACCCTAAAGTATTATAACATCATTAATATATAGTTTTTTTAAGTTCCTAAGTGGTAAATTTTCTCTTACTGCCAGAAAATAAACCAATTTTTCAAGAAGATCAACAATAACCCATATCATATCATTATTTCTTTGGGTCATTGGAAATACAGTGATTAATTCTACAGTAATTTCATCCTACTACCACATAGAAACAGGTAGAGGTTTCTTGAATTCTCTAGGATTTCATCTCACAACGTTCACTTGTTACAAACTAGATATTATGGAACATAGTCAACAATTCCCCTCTTCATATTATCACACCAAAAATGTTCTTTCATATCTCTATACATCTTGGTACTATCATGGTTTATTTATAAATTCAAGCTATGAGAATGATCTAATAGTTACCTTTCTAGTTCAGGTATTGAGGGAACACATTACCTATTTCTAAATTTAATAATTCTATCCCCATAAAAATGTCTCCCAATCATCCATCCTTAATGGAATTAATTTTATTTTTAAAATTCTCATCATTAGATTCAGTTATTTTTATATTTTAAAAAAAAACATTATTTAAAAATAATTTTAAAAAGGATATATGTTTACACTTCCATAAGAATTACCATATCCATATTTTCTAAATCCTTTAACATCGGATCTTTATCAATCATCATTTGGGTAAGAAATCCACGATGTTTCCTTCTTAGTGAATTTTGAAACTTATTTTATTTTCTTTTGTGGTAGTGTATTGAGAAAAAATAATATTTGAGTAACTTAATCCATTTTCATTGCCCAAGGATAATTTATTTCAATGAAAATATGCATTTCAATCTCTTATGATATATATATCACATCTTTCACCATAAAGATAGTGCCTCCATATCTTCAAATCAATTTTTATGGATACTAATTTAAGATCATGTGTTGGATAATTTTGTTCATGATTCTTCAACTGTCATGATGCATATTCATTAGCTTTATCATTTTTAGTAAGGAAACAAACTAGTATTTTATTTAATTCATCAATTTTTATCACAAATCCATCATTTCTGGATGGTAGAGTCAATATTGGAGAGTTGACTAATTTTATCTTCAATTCTTCAAAAATTTCTGCACTTTTTTTTTGTACATATGTGCATAACCCCTTTATTTGTGATCTTGGTTAACAGGTTAGACAATCAGGAAAAAGGTTGAATGAAATTCCTATATTAACCTTCTAAACCAAGGAATCTTCTTACCTTAGTTATGTTCATTAATACAGGACAATTTCAGACTACCTTTTTCATTACAGGATCAACTGAGATTCCATATATATAGACAATATGTCCGTGAACAGAAATTTCAAGAATCCATAATTCATACTTGCTAAATTTACCATATAAAACTTTCCTTGTGAGAGTCTCAAGAATGATATACAAGTGATTCTTTTGGTATTATTTTGTTTTAGAATATACTAGAATATCATCAATTAATACCAAAAAAAATCATCAAAATATTATTTGAATATTATGTTCATCAGGTCTATAAAAACATATGGTGAATTATTCAAACCAAATAGAATAAATGTAAACTCTTTAATTCCATTCCTCATCTAAAAATATTTCTTCGTAATATCATCCTTCATTAATCATAATTACTGATACCTAGAACGAAGAACTATCTTCATGAACTATTTAGATCTATGAAGATGGTCAAATAAATCATCAATGTGTGGCATATAATACATGTTATTTATTTGAATAGCATCGATTTTTCTATATTCAATGTACAACCTCATAGATCCATATATCTTTATAAAAAAGAGAATATGATATCCCCATGGAGAAACAATAGGCTGAATAAATATCTGATTACTATATTCATCTAGTTGTATCTTCATTTCCACTAATTACATAGTGTACATTCTATAAAGAGTCTTTGATATTGGTCATTCATTAGGTATTAAATCTATCTTAAATTGAAATTCACACTTTGGGGGGTCTCTATGTAATTCTTCATAAAATATACCAATTTATTCCTGTACAATTGATACATCCTATATTTGAATATTACATTACTCATCCCTAGAATCTATTTTCTCTTACCCCCCAATAATTTATTTTATTAGAGATAATGGGGGTGAATATAGAAAAGAGTATGATGATGATGTTTTTGAATTAAATATAAGGAATTCTATATCGTCCCTTAAATCATATTTTCCTTCCTCTTTTAATAAATTTTTGCTTCATATTTTGAAAGACAGTACATACCAAGGATTATATAAAACAGAAAATATTTGTATTATGATAATATAGAAAATATATCTCATTTATATGTTATTATAGGGATTTCCAGAATTTTTTTTTTGCAATAAGATTTACGTTATGAGTTTTGAATAACAAATAACATATTTAATCAAAAGATAAATATCTAATTTTATTGGAAAACATGGTAGATATAAATAAGTGTGATTATCCAAAATCAAATAAAGCATTGTAAATATTTGAAGATAGTATTAATGTACCTCTCATGACATCATTAGGTTCTTCTACTTCAGTTTTGGGGATCACATAGTATTGTCTATCCCATATTGCCTCTTCCATGGTAGATTACCCTGACCCTTGTGACATTGATTTGAATAATTCCCCATTACATTATAGTTTAATCATTGAACATAATTTATTAATTTCATCCCTTTGAATTAATTATCCTAATAACCATTTTTTTCTCACATATAAAAAACTGCAGCACCTTTCAGGCATTTCCTAGGATGATTATTTCTACAATTTTTTCATAATGTGAATTTCTTTGTTCTCCTCTTATTCTCTAATTATTTACCTTTTTATGGTTATCAAAATACCTATACTTCACTTAATTTCCTTTCATAATATCAGATCTATAAAATTCATTCTCTATTTTGATGGAACATAATATAATTTTATCATATGGTGAAATTTTTTGATAATCCAATGCCCTATAAAGACTTGTCTTAATCCCTTAAAAGAAATGATAAATCTTATTTTATGAATAATATATGTAATATGTACCATACTTGTATAGTCTTGTGAAGGAATCCTGAGACTCAGTAATAATATATTGTTTCCTTTCCATTATTTTAAGAAATTTTCTATTAATTTTAGTTCATTTCTCATGAGTGAAATATTGGTTGAAGCATGTTTCTTTTATTGTTCTCTATTCCATGTAAACTAGTTCATATTCATCCTTAGTGTTCTATATTAACAACCATTTTTTATTAGAAACACCCTTTTGGAAATATACCTCTAGTACTACGTTTTCCATTTCATAACATCCAAAATCCAAAAATACCATTTCCATGGAATAGATCCATTGCTCAGTTACAAATAGAATAGTAATCGCACAAAAAGATAGGAAATTAAACCAAATAAAATAATCCAACATAGGTATAGTATGGTTACTCTTCATAACCTAAATAATGTTTCTTATTATGGTAATTATTTTATCATCTTTAACACCAAATTTGTTGAATTTATTAGTGGGGAAATGCAAATATTTTATGTGGGTATTGTTTCCCTTTCTTCCATCAGGTGCCATCACTAAATAATGATATACACTAAGTTTTCTCATAATCCTCACGAGTACTGATCCCAAAATTCACTATAATGAATTATTATAATTCATGTGTTTATTTAACACCTAATTCCAAAGGAATCTATAAAACCTGCTATGATACAGATTGTAACCACCCCAAACCTAGTAAACAAGTGTCAGGGTTTATTTTATTATAATGCATAGATACAAGAGATCAAAACACTATGGATCGATCAATTTAGTAGTCTTTAACCCTTAGATATATGCATGGTTGCTTTATAACATTGGTAACCAACCATAGAACATAAAAATGTAAAATAAACTCTATCTTTTACACTTATTCAATTATTTCATCTTTGTAAAATGGGGAAAGAAAATATATAAAATAGTGATCTGAAAAACTTAGTAAGGTTTACCTAAAATAGAAACATTAATAAATAATAATATAATCCTAATTAATCATCCATGTAAAGGTGAATTACTGTAAAACACATTCAATTTAATCAATAAACATAGAATCAAAATTCATCCATATATTTTTTCATATTAAAAATATCATGGATAGTAAAAAATAAATACTCAATGAATGAAATGATTAATAATTAGGATTCATGTATCTAGAACATGAAACACTGCCATTAATAAATTTCATAAGAAAACATAAGTCTATGGGTATAAACCCATCTAATTATTCTTAGAAACAAACCTGATGGGTTTTTTGACAGCTGTTTTGTCTTGTGAGACCTGTCATTGCATGGAGGGCCTATATAATGTCAGGGCCCAACTATAATTTCATGTCCAAATAATTCTTTGAACAACGATTTAATATATGAATAATATTAACTATCAAAATATTTATAATGAGTAGTGGATACAAATTTATCAACATTTCCGTAGTTAAAACAAAATTCTAAGTAAACACCATATGTAAAAAATAGTGTAGGGATTAGACAATAATCGTATACATGATATGTAAAATATGGATATTTAATAGAAATATAATTTCAAATTAAAATTATTTCAAAATTTATAGTAGATACACCACTTATAAATGATTAGGTTCACAATACCATGTAAGTCTCAATAAAATTGAAATCGAGATTAAGTCCCTTACCTCTTTTGGTCAGTCGAATCGCATGCCCCAGAAAATTAATAACCATCAAATAAAAAATTTAATACCATCAAGATAAAAATATTAATTATATGATTTATCAAATTTCATCATTAATAAACCACACACAATAAAAAAGTGGTTTATAAGGCATATCTCATAAAAATAAAAGTGAGATGAGAAACCACATAACATTTTTTTAATCAGTTGATTTTTTATCCATGAAATAATAACATTTAACAAATAATTAAATACCATGAAGATAAATCGATTCATTGTATAGTATAACAAAAGTTTAGTACATACATAACACGAATTAAATAAGTGGTAAACACAACATATCTTATTGAAATAAAAGTGAGATAAGAAACCCCTTACCCTATGTTTGAAAGCATTCCAACTTGCAATTAATTTATTGGATAATAAATCTTGATTAATTAATTATTTAATTTATAACCTCATAAACGAATTTTTTATTTAATATATTATTTTAAGTTCATTAATTGTCATTTTGATGAGTTATAATGTTTAATATCGTTATTCCAGGAGCATTTGTTTCATGGGTTTACGGTCAGTTCACTTGTGTATAATAATAGGAGTTCATTTAAAATGGATGAAAAAATATATAAGTGAAATGAATTGATGTTAATATACATAAAAGATTTTAAATCATCAAATATATCATTTTTTATGATATGTGGATGATTAATTAGATAAAACATTAATGATAACTATTTGGTTAATATTTAGCGGTTTTTTCGATCATCATGAACAAGTTTTGATATCTTATTTAATTTTAGGTATATATATTAATTCCAGAATATAAAAAATATATAATTTATATATTATTATCTTATTTACCCATAATAATGGTTTTATGTCCATTCTTGAAGTTTCTAAAGGAAAACTAAAACTGATCATTCAAAAAGGTCAGGAATCGACACATCAAAAATGATGTTTTCATTTTTAAAATTAAAGGAGAAGAGAAAATATTTTATGGTGGATATTAAATTAGAAAAATAAAATTCTAGTATATATATGATACTAGAGTTACCATGCCACTTTGAATAAGTGATTTGATTAGATGATAAGAAAATAAATAAATTAAAAGAGAATGAAGGAGGATTTTACCTCTTAAATATAGTTTTCTTGGAAACCTCCTTAAGATACTTGGATTTGGTATTTTCATAAGAAAAAAAGGGCTTGGACATACGGAGGAGGATTTATAAGGTATTTTAGAAGAATTTAGACAATATTAAAGGAATATGATGTGTAAACTGAAGGGGTGGTATAAAAACCATGCTCTTTATTACACACTTAAAAAAGAATTTATTACCTAAAATTACACTTAAGACAACTCTGAGGATAAAGAGGTCCAGTTTATTTGGAAATTAGGGACATTACATTATAACTTAAGACATAAAAATACAACATCTTTATTGAAAACTTCCCTTACAAGACCACAACATTACCTAATACTTAGCATTGGATGGGATAACCTGAGGACATACATGTGAAAAGGGTAAGCTATAAATCCTAGTAATAGACTAAACATGGAATAACATGAAGAATAAAATACATGTTATAAATATAAATATCATTAAATCATAATAGAAACATGAACATAAAGGCATGATATAGCATGATTATCATAATATAGAAATGTTGTAAAAAACTTAACATAATATTAGCATTATCCAAGGATCATTGCACATGGAGCATGATTAAACCCTAATTACAGTTGATTTTTCTTGAGTAAACCCAAATTTCACTTGAAATATCATGATACTAATCTTTAGCCAATGTATTGGATCACTATCAGGGTTCACCCTTCTTAATCATTCCATTTCATACATAAGTGTGCCACATGGATCATATAACATGGATTAATTAAAAACCATAATTTATTCCACTATAAAGTAATGTTCAATTCATACATGAAACTATATAATCAATATTTAATTGTTAATAAAGGGTAATACCCTTGATATAGAAATGGGCATGGTATTCACTACACAATGTCTTTGGCTTTGAAAATTTCCATGCAATTTCGGCAGCATAACGACGTGACATAAGAATTCATAAAAATTATTGATGAGAGATAAGGGTTTGTATCATAGTCATTAAATGAAATGTATAGTAAGGGGTTAATATAGATACATGTCCCAACATGTGTAATGGAATCTAGATTCATAAAACAAAATAATTTCTTGAATGTAAATGAGGAGAGAGAAACCCCTTACAGAATTTCTTCATGGAAACAGGTGTACATGGGATGAATTAATGAGATATAAAGGGGTATATAATCACTAACACATAAGTATGGAAGTATAGGTGAGGTGAGAAATCATACTACAACATTTTTAATTGAAAAGTAAAGGGTATAACAACATAAATATTGTTTGACAAAAAATGAGAGAGGAAGAAATCTCTTTCAGAATTTCGGCATGGTAACGGGTGTACATGGGGGGACATAATGAGAGATAAAGGTCTATATCATCGTTAATAAATAATGAGAGAAGTATGGGGGAGTTTATATTCATAACCCAACATTTTTAATTGCAAATAATAGGTTATAGAAATAAAAATAAATTTGGAAAAAATGAGAAAGGAAGAAATCCCTTACTAGGAAGTGTGATCCCAAAGGCTTAGGAGAGGCTTGAGAGAGGCTTATTTGGATCTTGGGGAACATTGGGAGGATTATATAGATAGGAGCGAAGGGGTTGGTAGATATCCTAATGGTTTGAGTGAAGAGTAATAGGAGATTTAGTGTGTTTATATAGGATAGGAGGTGGAATTATTTATTATTTAGGTTCTGGACACTTTACATTAAACTAATCCAAACTACAAAACATACCATGGTATTTGACAATGATTTTTGTAAAATGGGATTGTTAAATATTATCTTATAAGTCCAATGGTCGAACATAATAAAATAATAGGATTTATTATGTGGAAGTGATTCACACTCTTTAGGAAATCATTTTAAAATGTTAAAATGTTTTATAAGTCTTGGAGGGTACACTAAGGCATTGTAAAATAAATAAAACAAACATAAAGTCATATTATTTTAAAGCTAAAACATATATTGCAAGAAAATAATTTTTAATATTATTTTATTACATCACTACTGTGTCATTATGATGTCACAAAACACATTAAATATTTAAACAGTATTTAATTTTTACTCAAAAACTCGAATGTCTTAGAATATTATGTAAAATTCACCATTTGATAATTTTGACATCCTGATTCCAAAAATAATATTTATTTTATCTAAATAATTTTTTCAATATGTGAATTGTAACTTTTAAAAAAACCCTATATTTATAAAAAATTCATGGGTTTTGACAAAAACAACTTCCAAACCTTAATAAGAATTAAAATTGTATTCCATAAAATTATACGATCATCTATATTTAATAAAAAGTTATTTAGTAACAATATTTTATTAGAATATTATTTAAGTAAAAAAATCCATTAATTTATAGATTGAAAATTAAATAAAAATATTATTTTTTCTTTAAAAACCATTTACAATGTAACAATAAAATAAATGTATATTCTTTATACAAAAAAAATAAAATACACAATCATGGGGCTAGGATATTGTTACATATCACCTTCTAACACCCTAATAAGTCATAAGGGTAAGGATTGCGATGGTGACATACTCTTGGGGTGGCCTTAATAACATCACTCGATTGGTAATCTCTATTAACCTCCACTTATCATGTTGGTGGTTCTGTTTAAGTTTATCGTGTTGAAGCCATGTTTGGACTTGGTCAAGAGTGAAGCCCACTGATGCTACCTCCTTTATGATCGTTGAAAAATTGGATTCGTATGGAGAAATTATACTAGATGAGGCCATTACTTACATTTTCTGAGTAAATTAGATTTGTTAAATATAAGGCCCCGACCTTAAATATTACTTAATATTGAATTAAATGAATAATTCACATTGAGGATCTTTTCAGGTTTAGAGTTTTAGAGAATTAGGACATAACTATTACATCCCAAAAGATTACAAATTATACACTTCTACTATGTTTCCATAAAATAAAAACTCTTAAAAAGAAATATGTCTTGTTCCATGTTTTAGATAGCATGACTTTCCCTTGATCCCATCCTTGACACTATTCCACATTAAGTCCTGTGAAAAACATTTCAGAAAAACTTGGGGTGAGCATAAAAAGCTCAGTAAGGGATAAACAATGAATGAAAACTGTTAGTTTTTCAAAAAAACAAGTAAACCATGTATACCTTATCAAAGTAATACTTTTAACCTTTATGAAGTAGTAAAAACTCTTCACTGAATAAAAGATCATTACTTACCCTTTTGTAACCAAAAGGTTACCATAAAACCCATATAAAGATCACATAACATATAAAGGTAACATGGGACATAAAAATACTTAAATGGAATAACCACACGGTCGACTTCCACACATACTTAAATGGAATAGCTATACGGCCATCTTCCATACCCAATGCATTGGAGGTTATAACGTAACCACCTGTCCGGGTATTCATGACACCTCCTGTCATATGGTTTATCACGTAATCACCCGTCAAATTTCCATGTACTATTATAAAATCATAACAATTATAAAGGAAATTAAAAATTTCCACATTTCAATCACAATATGTCACTTAAATATATTGACATAAAAAAATCCATTATAAAAACCCATTTCAATACCCAAATACATAATAGAGTATATGGTATTTATTTCATTTTAAAAATATTATGGCTTGTTGAGGAAGCCAAAGAACAAATAATACTCACTGCGGCAGAAAAGGTCATTGTCACCGCGTACGTTAAAAGAAACATTATTTTTTGTAATTTTGTAAAATGCTTCGTAGAAAAAGATTCCATTTGTATAAAATTAAAAGTCAAAGGGGTTTATATACCGTATAAAAGAAAACCTTGTATTAGAACAAAATATACCTCAAAGAAAAGAGATTGAGATGAAGTCCCTTACCTCGTGTCCGACGTGACTCGATTGATCTTTAATCTCCTGAATAATAAACTAGTCTTAATTTCTACTTTCTTAAGAACCTTTTTCAAGATTACTATTCCTTTTATATCAATTATTTCCATGTTATAAGCATTATTTAATCATTTAAGTTAATAAAGTTTGTTTTGTCGATATTTGGTTCTAAAGATGAAAGTGGACTTCTTACAATTACATGTTGTTCATGTGGTCAAAGGATCAATATATCCAGAATGATATTCATGATTTGGATGTCATATATATCATATATATTTAGCATATACATGTATTTATAATATTACATAATCATTTAGAGGTAAGAAATGAAATGCACCGTTCATGGAGACGGTAAGCCGTACGTACGCATGAACGCTACTTTCATTTCTATGTCATATTAATGGAATTAAAACTAAATTAGAGATATGTATATTTTAATTCTAGAATTATATTATTAATTTAGATGTAACATAAATCATATATATCCATTATATATATGTACTTATAATAGTACATTACATTTGGGGATAATAAATGAAATGCACCATTCATGGAGACGGCACGTCGTACGTATGCATGAACGCTACTTTCATTTCTAACTCATACTTTAATGGAAAGAAATAATAATTATATAAAGGTATATTATAATTCCAGTATAACATCATATATAATAACTTTAAATCCATCCTTTATATGTCCCACATATGACATTAACGAATCAAATCAATTTGAGGGGGTGGTAGTCCGCACTTCCTAAAATGCAGATATCGCGTATACCCATAATGGAAGCCATACAGGAATGACATAAATTAAAAATATAGAAGCTTAAGGAAAAAATAAACATATTATATATCATATATAAATATAGTGACATTTTAATGGCCACCTTTGAAGGAGTTAGAAGAATATTGAACAATCATCGTTTCGTGAGGCAGAAATTCGCCATCCACAGAAACCGTATGTTTTTTAACCATTAGATGTATGTGTGTGTAAGTGTAGCTAGAATTATTATTATAAAAATATCCTAGTATATTGATGATACTGGAGTTGTTACAAAAGAAATGAATAAAAAAAGTTTAGGGGGTTGGAGAAGCAAAATAAAACAAAAGAACACAAGTGAAAACATTTCCTTAAAATCGGGTAAATGTCTTTCATTTGAGCTCAAAGGATTCATTGGGAAGACTTCTAACCAAAGTGAGGCTTCTAGAAGTAAGAGCGGGATTTGGAGAGATAAAATGAGTAGAGCTTGGCCGAACCAAAGGCTTGAGAGGTGTGGGTAAGGAGGTAGAGGTGGGAGCCATTTATAAGAGGAGAGGAGGGGCACTCTTGGAAAGATAAGAAAAGATACATTATTATAAAATGATTTTTGGATAAAAAGGGTCCCACAATTATATATTCAGAGGATAAGGTGATAAGGTTCCGAAATACACCCATGCAATAGGGTTTTGACATGTTTAGGTCTTATATTTTACATTATCTTTTCATTTTATTTAAATTGTTAAATAATGAGGTAATCGCTGCATCCTCAGGGTGTCATAAATAATTTAATTTATTTAATTTCTAAAAATTATAAAAAAAATATCATTATATAGGAAATCGTTTTATATTTCTAATGAATATTTATACTAAAAAATACGACTTTTATAACCCTATTTAAAAATTGTTTTAGTAAAACAACTCATGTTTGTGACATTTTTATTTTAACATTAAATAAAAAGTTATTAATGTCATTTTCCTACCAAAGTGGCTCCATGGGGTCCCCAAGTTGACCCAAGGGTTTTTCTGGTCAGCCATGACACATACAATAAGGGTAGGACATGTGTCAAGTACATTTCATATTATTAAAACATTATTCTTAACTTAAATTACACTAATTACCTCTAATCGCGATTAATAAACATAAAAGTTAATATTCACCAAAAAACTTATTCTAATACCATTGAACCACATTCTAGTTCCTAATGACAACCATGTATGTCATATTATTGAAATTTAAAACAAAAAGGTGGTAAAATTTCATTTAAACAAAAAATCAGTTTTTTAAGTACCACTTAGTGGTTTCACTATTCATAAAAAATTGAAGTTTTTTAGAAAAATACCAGAACATCACCCTAGGATATATTTGATATTACGAATTCAAAACTGATGCATATTTTAAAAAATTAAAAACATATAATTTGAATTAATTAATTTAATAATTAATTCCCGTTGTGAAAACAAATAGCGTGTTTTTATGAAACAAAAAGTATCAAAAGATTGACACTAGTTTAAGTCTGATTTCAAAGTGAAATTAATTCCAACGACCACAATTGGATTAAATGTTAAAAATATATTCTAATTTCACTTTAAAACCAATCAAAAAGATAATATAATCATCTAAATAAATTATATTAAAAATTGGTTTTGAATTAAAATACAACATTATTCATTATTCATTAAAAAATTATCTTTATCGGAAAAATACAAAAAAAATACACAAAGTAAATTTTGATGTCCCGATTCTAAAGAAGAATTTTATTTGGTACAATAGAATGTATAAGAGTGACCAAAAATATATTTACTGATAGTTCGCCATCAAAAGGTGATAAGTGGACCTTTTTTGAAATTTAGAGTATATATGCCTAAAGTTGAATTCTTTTCATATTTTAATCCTTTATCCTTTATTTGATAAATGTAAAAACATTTAACAAACATATATAATCATATTTTAGTTATTTATATTCATTCCCGCCAATACAACGGCTACATGTTAACTACCATTTAAAATAATATTATTTTATTACTAGTGTGCAACGTAAGATTTCAAAGAAACTCTTTGTTGCGTATCGGGTACACTATAGAACATAGAAACCCCTTTAAAGTAAAATTAATATTTAATTCGTAAATATTAATACATATGAAAATGTTTTATTCTTTATTTACCTGAGATGTTACATCCTTCCCCCCTTTTGGGAATTGCGTCCTCGTAATTTTATTCAATTATCAAAATAAGTGGGGGTATTTATCCCTCATAGCATTTTCAGATTCCCAAGTTGCCTCTTCAACCATATGGTTTTTCCAAAAAACCTTTACCTGGTGAATTACCTTATTTCGCAACACTTGCTCTCTTTGGTCAAGAATCTGGACAGGTTGTTCTTCATAAGAGAGATTCTCTTCCAACTAAACTACCTCTAGGCTCAAAACATGAGATGGATCTGGCATATACTTTATCAACATCGAAACATGAAAAACATTGTGTAACAGAGATAAACTCGGAGGTAATTCCACTCTTTATGCAACTGATCCAACTCTCTCCAAAATTTCATAAGGTTCAACGAACCTTGGTCTCAGCTTTCCTTTCTTACCAAATCGCATCACACTTTCCCACGGTGAAACTTTGAGAAAAACATGATCACCTACATCGAAAGATAGATCCTTCCTCCGGTTATCCGCATAACTCTTCTGCCTGCTCTGAGCTGTTATCATGTGTTTGTAAATCAACTGAACTTTTTCTGCCATCTCTTCTACCAATTCTGGTCCCATCAGCTTCCTTTCACCCACTTCATCCCAAAAAGTTGGAGTTCGACACCGCTTCCCATATAATTCCTCAAATGGTTCCATCTGTATACTTGAATGAAAACTGTTATTATAATAAAACTCAACTGATGAAAGATGTTGGTCCCAACTTCCCTGATAATCCATCAAACAAACACATAGCATATCCTCTAATGTCTGAATTGTTCGTTCTGACTGCCCATCTGATTGCGGATGAAAAGCTGTACTAAAATTTAATTTAGTACCCAATGACATCTGAAGGCCCTTCCAAAAGTTAGAAGTAAACCTGGGATCACGATCAGATACAATAGAGAGAGGAAATCCATAAAAACTGACTATCTCTTTAAGATACAATCAAGAAAGTTGATCTAGAGAGAATGTATCTCGAATAAGAAGGAAATGAGAAGATTTAGTCAAGAGATCAATAATAACCCAGATTGCATTATTACCTAGAGATGTCCTCAGTAATCCCACAAAAAAGTCCATGGATACATTTTCCCATTTCCACTCTGGCACCGGTAAAGGCTACAGAATCCCTTTCGGTAACTATTGCTCTAATTTAACTTGCTGACAAGTCAAACACTTCACAGTAAAATCAGCAATATCCCTTTTCATTCCGTCCCACCAGTAATACTCCTGAAGATCTCTATACATCTTAGTACTTCCTGGATGAACTAAAAACGGAGAACTATGAGCTTCACATAACAACTCCCTCTTCTACTGTGAATCACAAGGCACATAAAATCTCTTCCCAAAACAGAAAACACAATCATTATCAATGTTGAATTCAGGCAAATTACCCTTCTGAACCAGCTCTACCTTTTTCTGCATTTCACTGACTTGCTTCTGTGCTTGCTTGATTCTGTTTAACAGGGATGATCTCACTGATACCAGAAACAAAACATAAGAACATCCTCTGCCAACAACTTCTATGCCAATGTTCATCAAATCAAAAACCAAAGGATCTCATTCCAAATGTAGCATGGTTAATGAAGCATTACTTTTTCAACTCAAAGCATCGGCCACTTTTTTTTTCTTTTCCCAGATGGTAATGAATTGTACTATCATAATCCTTGATTAATTCCAGCCATCTCCTCTGTCTCATGTTCAATTCATTCTGAGTGAATATATAATTTAAAAATTTGTGATTAGTATATATTTCACACTTTACTCCATACAAATGATGCCTCCAAATTTTTAAAGTGAAAACAATAGAAGCTAATTCCAAATCATGTGTAGGGTAATTTACCTCATGATCATTCAATTGATGTGAAACATATGAAATTAACTGATCATTATGCATAAGGACACAGCCAAGTCCCTTCAACGAAGCATCACTATATATTACAAACTCACCATTCCTGGAAGGAAATGCCAAAACTGGAGCATTCACCAATCTTCTTTTCAACTCCTGAAAACAATAATCACATTTTTTTGTCCAGATATACTTAACACCCTTCTTAGTTAGCTTAGTCATTAGACTAGGTAATCGTGAAAAATTTCTACAAACCTTCGATAGTAACCTACCAACCCAAGAAAACTACGGATCTCGGTTACATTTGTGGGTCTTGGTCATTCTTCAACAACTTTTGTTTTAGTAGGATCAACAGTTATGCCATATTTTGAAACAACGTGACCAAGGAAAGAAATTTGTTGAAACCCAAACTCACACTTTCTGAATTTCCCATAAAACTACTTTCCTTTCAAGGTTTGAAAAATAACGCTTAAATTTCTTTCATGCTCCTCTTTACTTTTAGAAAACACCACAATATCATCAATAAAAAGAACCAACATTTTTCTCCTGATTCAACTGAGCCATCACTGCAGCAAACTCTTTAGTTCTGATTCTGAGCATCTCAGGATACTGAATTGAAAGGTCATTTCCCTCTATTTTCCTTCCCAGAAAAGCTGTTCTGTTTCCTCTATGAAAAACCATTCTTAACAAACATGTCTCAGATGAAGCAACATGGTAATCATCAAATGCTATATCATTTCAAAATAATATTTTTGGATAATCATTTAATAGAATTATAACTCCTAAAGTTAACTAAACTGAGCTCTGATACCAACTATAAGGCCCCGACCCTAAACCATACTTAATATTGAATTAAATGAATAATTTACATTGATGGTCTTTTGAGGTATAGAGTTTTAGAGAATTAGAACATAACTATTACATCTCAAAAGATTACAAAGTAGACACTTCTACTAATTTTCCATAAAATAAAAAACTCTTAAAAAGAAACATGTCTAGTTCCATGTTTTAGATAGCACGAATTTCCCTTGATCCCATTCTTGACCCTATTCCACATTATGTCCTGTGAAAAACATTTCAAAAAAACTTGGGGTGAGCCTAAAAAGATCAGTAATGGATACACAATGAATGAAAACTGTTAGTTTTTCAAAACAACATGTAAACCATGTATACTTTATCAAAGTAATACATTTCACCTTTATGAAGTAGTAAAAACACTTTACTGAATAAAAGATCATTACTTACCCTTTTGTAACCAAAAGGTAACCATAAAACCCATATAAAGATCACATAACATGTAAAGGTAACTTGGGACATAAACATACTTAAATGGAATAACCACATGGTCGACTTCCACACATACTAAAATGGAATGGCCATACGGCCAACTTCCATACCCAATGCATTGGAGGTTATAACCTAACCACCCGTCCTGGTATTCACGGAACCACTCGTCATATGGTTTATCACGTAATCACCCGTCAAATGACCAAGTACCATTATAAAATCATAACAATTATAAAAGAAAATAAAACAATTCCACATTCCAATCACAATATATCACTTAAATATATTGACATAAAAAAATCCATTATAAAAACCCTTTTCAATACCCAAATACATAAAAGTGTATATGGTATTTATTTCATTTTAAAAACATTATGTCTTGTTGAGGAAGCCAAAGACCAAATAATACTCACGACGGCGTAAAAGGTCGTTATCACCGCGTACGTTAAAAGAATCATTCCTTTTTGTCGTTCTATAAAACGCTTCATAGAAAAAGATTCCATTTTTATAAAATTAAAAGTCAAAGGGTTTTATATACCATATAAAATAAAGCCTTGTATTAGAACAAAATATGCCTCAATGAAAAGAGATTGAGATGAAGTCCCTTACCTCGTGTCCGACGTGACTCGATTGCTCTTTAATCTCCTGAATAATAAACTAGTGTTAATTCCTACTTTCTTAAGAACCCCTTTTAAGCTTACTATACCTTTTATATCAATTATTTCCATGTTATAAGCATTATTTAATCATTTAAGTTAATAATGTTTGTTTTGTCGATATTTGGTTCTTAAGTCGAAAGTGGACTTCTTATAGTTACATGTTGTTCGTGTGGTCAAAGGTTCGTTATATCCAAAATTATATTCATGGTTTGGATACCTATATATCATATATATGCATCATATACATGTATTTATAATATTACAAAATCATTTAGAGGTAAGAAATGAAATTCACTGTTCATGGAGAGGGTAAGCCGTACGTAGGCATGAACGCTACTTTCATTTCTATGTCAAATTAATTGAATTAAAACTAAATGAGAAATATGTATATTTTAATTCTAGAATTATATTAATCATTTAGAAGTAACATACATCATATATATTTATTATATATATGTACTTATAATAGTACATTATATTTGGGGATAAGAAATGAAATGCTCCGTTCATGGAGACGGTAAGTCGTACATACGCATGAACGCTACTTTCATTTCTATCTAATACTTTAATTGAAATAAATAATAATGATATAAAGGTATATTATATTTCCAGTATAAAATAATATATAATAACTTTAAATCCATCCTTTATATGTCCCACATATGGCATTAATGAATCAAATCACTTTTAGGGGGCGGTAGTCCGCACTTCCTAAAATGAAGATATCGCGTATACCCATAATAGAAGCCATAAAGGTATACCATAAATGTAAAATACACAAGATTAAGGAAACAATAAACATATTATATATCATATATAAATATAGTGACATCTAAATGGCCACCTTTTAAGGTGTTAGATGAATATTGAACAATCATCGTTTCGTGAGGCAGAAATTCACCATCCACAGAAACAATATGTTCTTTAACCATTAGATGTATGTGTGTGTAAGTGTTGCTAGAATGCTTCTTATAACAACATCCTAGTATATTGAAGATAATAGACTTATTACAAAAGAAATTAATAAAAAGAGTTTAGGGGGTTGGAGAAGCAAAATAATACAAAAGAACACAAGTGAAGACATTACCCTAAAATCGGGTAACTCTCTTTGATTTGAGCTCAAAGGCTTTCTTGAGAAGACTTCTGCCCAAAGTGATGATTCTAGGAGTAAGAGAGGGATGTGGAGAGACAAAAAGAGCAGATCTTGGATGAACCAATGGCTTGAGAGGTGTGGGTAAGGAGGTAGAGGTGGGAGCCTTTTATAAGAGGAGAGGAGGGGCACTCTTAGAAAGTTAAGAAAAGATACTTTATTATAAAATGATTTTTGGATAAAAAGGGTCCCACAATTATATATTTAGAGGATAAGGTGATACAGTTTCTAAATCTACCCATCCAATAGGTTTTTTACATGTGTAGATCTTATATTTTACATTATCATTTCATTTTATTTAAATTGTTAAATAATGAGGTAATCGCTGCATCATCATGGTGTCATAAATAATTTAATTTATTTAATGTATGAAAATTATAAGAAAAATATCATGATGTAGGAAAGCTTTTTAGATTTCTAATGAATATTTATAGTCAAAAATATGACTTGTATAACCCCATTTAAAAATTGTTTTAGTAAAAAACTCATGTTTGTGACATTGTTATTTTAACATTAAATAAAAAGTTATTAGTGTCATTTTCCTTCAAAAGTGGCTCCATGGGGTCCCCAAGTTGACCCATGGATTTTCTTGGTCGTCCATGACACATAAAATAAGGGTAGGAAATTTTTCAAGTTAATTTCATATTATTAAAACATTATTCTTAACTTTAATTACACTAATTACCTCTAATCGCGATTAATAAACATAAAAGTTACTATTCACCAAAAAATTATTTTAATCCCATTGAACCAAATTTTACATCCTAATTACAACCATTTATGTTAGATTTTTTAAATTCAAAACACAATGGTGGTAAAATTTCATTTAAACGAAAAATCAGTTTTTTAAGTACCACTTAGTGGTTTCACTATTCATCAAAAATTAAAGTTTATTAGAAAACTACCAAAAAAATCACCCTAAGATATATTTGATATTACAAATTCAAAAATGATGTCTATTTTACAAAATTTAAAACATATAAGTTGCATTAATTAATTTAATAATTAATTCCCGCTTTCAAAACAAATAGCGTGTTTTTATGAAACAAAAAGTATCAAAAGATTGACACTAGTTTAAGTCCGATTTCAAAGTGAAATTATATCCAATGAACAAAATTGGATTAAATGGTAAAAATATATTCTAATTTCACTTTAAAAACAATTCAAAAGATAATCTGATCATATAAATAAATTAGATTAAAAAGTGGCTTTGAATTAAAATACAACATTTTTCACTATTCATTAAAAAATGATCTTTATTGGAAAAATACCAAAAAATTACACAAAGTAAATTTTGATGTCCCGATTCTAAAGAAGAATTTTATTTGGTCCAATAGAATTTATAATAGTGACCAAAACTATACTTAATGATGGTTCCCCATCAAAAGGCAATAAGTGTACCTTTAGTGAAAATTAGAGTATATATGCCTAAAACTGAATTCTTTTCATAATTTAAGCCTTTATCCTTTATTGGATAAATGTAAAAACATTTAACAAACATATATAATCACATTTTAGTTATTTATATTCATTCCCGCCAATACAACGGCTACGTGTTAACTACAATTTAAAATAATATTATTTTATTACTAGTGTGCAACGTATGATTCCAAAGAAACTCTTTATTGCGTATCAGGTACTCTATCGAACATAGAAACCCCTATAAAGTAAAATTAATATTTAATTCGTAAATATTAATACATATGAAAATGTTTTTTTCTTTATTTACCTGAGATGTTACATCCTTCCCCCCTTTTGGGAATTGCATCCTCATAATTTTATTCACTTATCAAAATAAGTGGGGGTATTTATCCCTCATAGCATTTTCAGATTCCCACGTTGCCTCTTCAACCATATAGTTTTTCCACAAAACCTTTACCTGGTGAATTACCTTATTTCGCAACACATTCTCTCTTCGGTGAAGAATCTGGAATGGTTGTTCTTCATAAGAGAGATTCTCTTCCAACTAAACTACCTCTGGGCTCAAAACATGAGATGGATCTGGCATATACTTTCTCAACATCGAAACATGAAAAACATTGTGGACCAGTGATAAACTCAGAGGTAATGCCACTCTGTATGCAACTGATCCAACTCTCTCGAAAATTTCATAAGGTTCAATGAACCTTGGACTCAGCTTTCCTTTCTTAGCAAATCGCATCACACTTTCCCACGGTGAAACTTTGAGAAAAAACATGATCACCTACCTCGGAAGATAGATCCTTCCACCGGTTATCTGCATAACTATTTTGCCTGCTCTGATCTATTCTCATGTGTTTCTAAATCAACTGAACTTTTTCTGCCATGTCTTCTACCAATTCTGGTCCCATCAGCTTCCTTTCACCCACTTCATCCCAAAAAGCTGGAGTTCGACACCACTTCCCATATAATTCCTCAAATAGTGCCATCTGTATACTTGAATGAAAACTGTTATTATAAGAAAACTCAACCAAAGAAAGATGTTGGTCCAAAATTCCCTGATAATCCATCGAACAAGCACATATCATATCCTCTAATGTCTGAATTGTTCGTTCTGACTGTCCATCTGATTGCGGATGAAAGGCTATACTAAAATTTAATTCAGTACCCAACGACTTCTGAAGGCCCTTCCAAAAGTTTGAAGTAAACTTGGGATCACGATCACATACAATGGATAGAGGAACTCCATGAAACATGACTATCTCTTTAAGATATAATCATGAAAGGTGATCTAGAGAGAATGTATCTCAAATAGGAAGGAAATGAGTATATTTAGTCAAGCGATCAACAATAACCTAGATTGCATTATTACCTCGATATGTCCTCAGTAATCCCACAAAAAAGTCCATGGATACATTTTCCCATTTCCACTCTGGCACCGGTAAAGGCTGCAGCATCCCTTTCGGTAACTGCTTCTCTACTTTCACATGCTGACAAGTCAAACACTTCAAAGTAAAATCAACAATATCCCTTTTCATTCCGTCCCACCAGTAATACTCCCAAAGATCTCTATACATCTTAGTATATCCTGGATGAACTAAAAACGGAGAACTATGAGCTTCACATAACAACTCCCTCTTCAACTGTGAATCACATGGAACACGCAATCTCTTCCCAAAACTCAAAACACAATCATTATCAATGTTGAATTCAGGCAAATTACCCTTCTGAACCAGCTCTACCTTTTTCTGCAATTCACTGTCTTGCTTCTGTTCTTTCTTGATTCTGTCTGACAGGGATGATCTCACTGATACCTAAAACAAAATAGAAGAAAATCCTCCACCAACAACTTCTATGCCAAAGTTCATCAAATCAAAAACCGAAGGATCTCGTTCCAAATGTATCATGGTTAATGAAGCATTACTTTTTCGACTCAAAGCATCAGCCACTTCTTTTTTCTTTTCCCGGATGGTAATGAATTGTACTATCATAATCATTGATTAATTCCATCCATCTCCTCTGTCTCATGTTCAATTATTTCTGAGTGAATATATACTTTAAACATTTGTGATCAGTATATATTTCACACTTTACTCCATACAAATTATGCCTCCAAATTTTTAAAGCGAAAACAACATCAGCTAATTCCAAATCATGTGTATGGTAATTTACCTCATGAGTTTTCAATTGAAGTGAAGCATATGAAATTACCTGATCATTATGCATAAGGAAACATCCAAGTCCCTTCAACGAAGCATCACTATATATAACAAACTCACCATTCCTGGAAGGAAGTGCAAAAACTGGAGCATTCACCAATCTTCTTTTCAACTCCTGAAAACAATCATCACATTCTTTTGTCCAGATATACTTAACACCCTTCTTAGTTAGCTTAGACATTAGACTATATAATTGTGAAAAAATTTCAACAAACCTTCGGTAGTAACCTACCAAACCAAGAAAACTACGGATCTTGGTTACATTTGTGGGTCATGGTCATTCTTCAACAACTTTTGTTTTAGCAGGATCAACAGTTATTACATATTTTGAAACAATGTGACCAAGGAAAGAAATTTGTTGAAACCCAAACTCAAACATGCTGAATTTCCCATAAAATTTCATTTCATTCAAGGTTTGAAAAATAACTCTTAAATTTCTTTCATTCTACTCTTTACATTTAGAAAACACCACAATATCATCAATAAAAAGAACCAACATTTTCACCTGATTCAACTAAGCCATCACTACAGCAAACTCTTTAGTTATGATTCTGACCATCTCAGGATAATGAATTGAAAGTTCATTTCCCACTGTATGCCTTCCTAGAAAAGATGTTCTGTTTATCTATGAAAACCCATTCTTAACAAACATGTCTCAGATGAAGCAACATGGTAATCTTCAAATTCTATATCATTTCAAAAAAAATATTTTTGGATAATCATTTAATAGAATTATAACTCCTAATGTTATCTAAACTGAGCTCTGATACCAACTATAAGGCCTCGACCCTAAACCTTACTTAATATTGAATTAAATGAATAATTCACATTGATGGTCTCTTCAGGTTTAGAGTTTTAGAGAATTAGGACATAACTATTACATCTCAAAAGATTACAAAGTTGACACTTCTACTAATTTTCCATAAAATAAAAACTCTTAAAAAGAAACATGTCTAGTTCCATGTTTTAGATAGCACGACTTTCCCTTGATCCCATCCTTGACCCTATTCCACATTATATCATGTGAAAAACATTTCAAAAAAACATGGGGTGAGCATAAAAAGCTCAATAAGGGATACACAATGAATGAAAACTGTATGTTTTTCAAAACAACAAGTAAACCATGTATACATTATCAAAGTAATACTTTTCACCTTTATGAAGTAATAAAAACTCTTTACTGAATAAAAGATCATTACTTACCCTTTTGTAACCAAACGGTTACCATAAAACCCATATAAATATCACATAACATATAAAGGTAACTTGGTACATAAACATACTTAAATGGAATAACCACATGGTCGACTTCCACACATACTTAAATGGAATAGCCATATGGCCAACTTCCATACCCAGTGCATTGGAGGTTATAACATAACCACCCGTCCTGGTATTCACGGCACCACTCATCATATTGTTTATCACGTAATCACCCGTCAAATGTCCATGTACCATTATAAAATCATAACAATTATAAAAGAAAATATAACATTTCCACATTTCAATCACAATATATCACTTAAATATATTGACATAAAAAATCCATTATAAAGACCCTTTTCAATACCCAAATACATAAAAGCATATATGGTATTTATTTCATTTTAAAAACATTATGGCTTGTTGAGGAAGCCAAAGACCAAATAATACTCACGACGGCAGAAAAGGTTTTTGTCACCGCGTACGTTAAAAGAAACATTCCTTTTTGTTGTTTTGTAAAACACTTCATAGAAAAAGATTCCATTTTTGTAAAATTAAAAGTCAAAGGGGTTTATATACCCTATAAAATAAAGCCTTGTATTATAACAAAATATGCCTCAATGAAAAGATATTGAGACGAAGTCCCTTACCTCGTGTCTGACGTGACTCGATTGCTCTTTAATCTCCTAAATAATAAACTAGTGTTAATTTCTACTTTCTTAAGAACCTTTTTCAATATTACTATTCCTTTTATATCAATTATTTCCATGTTATAAGTATTATGTAATCATTTAATTTAATAATGTTTGTTTTTTTGATATTTGGTTCTTAACTCGAAAGTGGACTTCTTACAATTACATGTTGTTTGTGTGGTCAAAGGTTCATTATATCCAGAATGATATTCATGATTTGGATATCATATATATCATATATATCTATCATATACATGTATTTATAATATTAAATAATCATTTAGAGGTAAGAAATGAAATGCACCGTTCATGGAGACGGTAAGCCGTACGTACGCATGAACGCTACTTTCATTTCTATGTCATATTAATGGAATTAAAACTAAATGAGATATATGTATATTTTAATTACAGAATTATATTAATCATTTATATGTAACATACATCATATATATTAATTATATATATGTACTTATAATAGTACATTATATTTGGGGATAATAAATGAAATGCACCGTTCATGGAGACGGTAAGCCGTACGTACGCATGAACGCTACTTTCATTTTTATCTCATACTTTGATGGAATGAAATAATAATGATATAAAGTTATATTATATTTACAGTATAAAATCCTATATAATAACTTTAAATCCATCCTTTATACGTCCCACATATGGCATTAACGAATCAAATCACTTTTAGGGGGCGGTAGTCCGCACTTCCTAAAATGAAGATATCACGTATACCCATAATAGAAGCCATAAAGGTATGACATAAATGAAAAATACATAATCTTAAGGAAAAAATAAACATATTATATATCATATATAAATATAGTGACATCTTAATGGCCACCTTTGAAGGTGTTAGAAGAATATTGAACAATCATCGTTTCTTGAGGCAGATATTCGCCATCCACAGAAACAGTATGTTCTTTAACCATTAGATGTATGTGTGTGTACGTGTTGCTCGAATGATTATTATAACAACATACTAGTATATTGAAGATAATGTAGTTTTTAGAAAAGAAATTAATAAAAAGGGTTTAGGGGGTTGGAGAAGCAAAAGAAAACAAAAGAACACAAGTGAAGTCATTACCCTAAAATCGGGTAACTCTCTTTGATTTCAGCTCAAAAGCTTCCTTGAGAAGACTTATACCCAAAGTGAGGCTTCTAGGAGTAATAGAGGGATGTTTAGAGACAAAAATAGTAGATCTTGGATGAACAGAAGGCTTGAGAGGTGTGGGTAAGGAGGTAGAGGTGGGGGCCTTTTATAATAGGAGAGGAGGGGCACTCTTGGAAAGTTAAGAAAAGATACATTATTATATAATTATTTTTAGATAAAAAGGGTCCCACAATTATATATTTAGAGTATAAGGTGATACGGTTTCTAAATCCACCCATCCAATAGGTTTTTTACATGTGTAGGTCTTAGATTTTACATTATCGTTTCATTTTATTTAAATCGTTAAATAATGAGGTAATCGCTGTATCATCATGGTGTCATAAATAATTTAATTTATTTAATGTATAAAAATTATAAGAAAAATATCATGATTTAGGAATGTTTTTTAGATTTGTAATGAATATTTATAGTCAAAAATCAGACTTGTATAACCCCATTTAAAAATTGTTTTAGTAAAAAACTCATGTTTGTGACATTTTTATTTTAACATTAAATAAAAAGTTATTAATGTCATTTTCCTACCAAATTGGCTCCATGGGGTCCCCAAGTTGACCCATGTATTGTCTCGGTCGGACATGACACATAAAATAATGGTAGGACATGTTTCAAGTTCATTTCATATTATTAAAACATTATTCTTAACTTAAATTACACTAATTACCTCTAATCGCGATTAATAAACATAAAAGTTAATATTCACCAAAAAATTATGTTAATCCCATTGAACCAAATTTTACTTCCTCATTAAAACCATGTATGTTAGATATTTGAAATTCAAAACACAAAGGTGGTAAAATTTCATTTAAACAAAAAATCAGTTTTTTAAGTACCACTTAGTGGTTTCACTATTCATCAAAAATGGAAGTTTATTAGAAAAATACCAAAAACTTCACCCTAAGATATATTTGAAATTACAAATTTAAAAATGATGTCTATTTTAAAAAGTTAAAAACATATAGGTTGCAATAATTAATTTAATAATTAATTTCCACTGTCAAAACAAATAGCGTGTTTTTATGAAACAAAAAGTATCAAAAGATTAACACTAGTTTAAGTCCAATTTCAAAGTGAAATTAATTCCAATGACCACAATTGGATTAAATGGTAAAAATATATTATAATTTCACTTTAAAAACAGTTCAAAAGAGAATATAATCATATAAATAAATTATATTAAAAAGAGGTTTTCAATTAAAATACAACATTTTTCACTATTCATTAAAAAATGATCTTTATCGGAAAAATACCAAAAACTTACACAAAGTAAATTTTGATGTCCTGATTATAAAGAAGAATTTTATTTGGTCTAATAGAATTTATAAGAGTTACCAAAACTATATTTAATGATGGTTCGCCATCAAAAGGCGATAAGTGGACCTTTAGTCAAAATTAGAGTTTATATGCCTAAAATTGAATTCTTTTCGTATTTTAAGCCTTTATCCTTTATTGGATAAATGTAAAAACATTTAACAAAAATATATAATAATATTTTAGTTATTTATATTCATTCCATCCAATACAATGGATACGTGTTAACTACCATTTAAAATAATATTATTTTATTACTAGTGTGCAACATGAGATTTCAAAGAAACTCTTTGTTGCATATCGAGTATGCTATTGGACCTAGCAACCCCTTTAAAGTAAAATTAATATTTAATTCGTAAATATTAATACATATGAAAATGTTTTATTCTTTATTTACCTGATATGTTACATTAAATCCCTATATTTATACTAATTCTGTAATAACTATTAAAAGACTATATTAGCAACAACAACAATTATAAATGGTATTTTAAAATCCAAAAACATAAAACCGAAGAAGTGCATATGTTTTATATAACCATTTTACATAATAATATATTTAATCAGATCAAGGGGAATTTTCATTAGAAAAATATTGGGTCATTACAATATTCCCCCCTTAAGAAATTTCTCCCTCGAAATTCTGTCTTACATTATAATCCATAAATAGGTACATGTAATTTTCCTTCATTTCCTTGAAAACATCATTATTATTTCCTATTGTCATTGCCTTTATGTGGAAGGGGTTCATATGTCACGATATTACCTTAGGATATTTTCAAAATTATCTACTTCCTTTTCCCAGAAACAACTCAGGTATCTTGGTTTATATTGATAGAAGCATTGATAAGTCATTAAAAATGTATTTGTTATATATAGTTTTGAAATATCTTCGTAGACTTGTTTTTTTATAAAAAAGTCTTACTGAATCATCTTAAAATATTTCAAAATAGGGTTTTGGAATATCGGTTTTTGTATTTCCCCAAATACAAAAATCTATAATTTGATACATATAGGCTGCTCTAAGGTCTCCGTCTTTTGCAGCATCTAGAATATATTTTAGTGATTCATAATTTTCAAATTAAGAGAAGAATTTGAAAATAACATGATGGTACTTTCCATGCTTACCATGGTAAGAAAGTTGAGAGCGCAATATTCTCTAATAGACTATACTTTATCCTTGAAAGAATCATGAAATGGTAGTGGTATTGGATTCCTTATTAAGTTTGTTTCAGGTAACTTTTATATTTGAAAAATATTCAAATTCATCTAAGCCTGACTTCGGGATGATCTTTCCAAGTAGTTCTTTAGGAAGCAAGATAAGAGTATTTGTGATCTTCCTCCTTAAATATTTTAACTGAGAAAAAGGGAATACAATTGGGGGGTTTGAATACATAGATAATGAGCATAAAATGTAAAATTTGAACATAAATGGATAAGCTTGTAAAGGATGAGTATATCTTAACTTTTGACTCCTTAGGTTTAAATCTAGGTTATGCAAGATCTATTTCATAACTTATATTCTTAAGGGATTTTTTTATTCCCTTAATAATGGTTCATACTAAGCTTATGAATATACCAAATCATATCCCATGAGAGGTTCTTAACCAAGAGTGAAAGAAGGCCTATTGTTGTGCACCGATTCCCATTCAAGTCTAGCACAAAATAGTGTTTTCAGGTTTTACCCCTAGATACATCTGTGCCAGAGCCGCCTCTACCTAATAGTATCTATACATGGATGTATTTTCTTCATAAAACACTAAATAAATATTCACCAAAATTTAGGGATGTTTTTATTGTACTTAGTCTTATCCCTAAGGCTTCCACTAGGTTTTGCTAATCCTAATCCCAAAAATAACTAAACCTCCCTCTGATTCCAACTATAACAACACTTCTCTTTATTACACACTTAAACAGGATTTATTACATCAAATTGCACTAAAGAATACTCTGAGGAATGATATTTCTTGATTCTTTGGAAATTATGGACATTACATCATAACTTAAGACATAAAAATACAACATCTTTATTTAAACCTTCTTTAACAAGACCACAACATTCTCTCATAGTTAGCGTTGCATGAGATAACATGAGGACATACATGTGAAAAGGGTGAGCTATAAAGCCCAGTAAGGGATTAAAAAAGGAATAAAATGAATAATACATTATATTTTAGGCAATATTCATATTAATGGATCATAAGAGAAACATGAACAAAAAGGCATGGTGTAGCATGATTATCATAACATGGAAATTTGGGAACAACATTCAACATGATATTAGAATGAGCCAAGGCTCATTGAACATAGATAATGATTAAACCCTCATTTAACTTGAATTAAAATAAGTAAACCCTCATTTCACTTAATGTATAATGATATTAATATTTACCCAATGCATTGGAACACTATCAAGGCACATCCTTTATAATCATTTCAATTCATGCATAAGTGTTCCACATAGATCATATAACATAGATTAATTAAACAGAATAATTTATTACCTGATAAATGAATGATGAATTAATACATGAAACTCTATAATAAAAAATTAAATGTTCATAAAGTTTAATACCCTTGATAGAGAAATGGGCATGGTATTCACTACACAGTGACTTTGGCTTGGAAAATCGCGGTGCAATTTTGGCAACATAACGACGTGACATAAGAATTCATAAAAATATTTGAAATGAGAGAAAGGGTTGTCTCATAATATGTACAATCAATGGATAGTAATGGGTCATATATATATACATTTCTCATAATATGTAATGGAATTTAGATTCATAAAACAAAACAATTTCCTGAATGTAAATGTGGAGAGGGAAATCCCTTACAGAATTTCTACGTGGTAATAGGTGTACATGGGAGGCATTAATGAGATATAAAGGCGTATATCATCATTAAAACATAGTTATGGAAGTATAGTGGAGGTTATAAATCATACCCTACCATTTTTAATTGAAAATACAATGGTATATATATAAAGAAACTGGGATAATAAATGAGAGAGGAAGAAATCCCCTACGGAATTTCCGTATGGTATGGATGTACATGAGAGGCATTAATGAGAGATAAAGGGGTATCTCACCATTAAAACATAAGTATGTAAGTATGGGGGAGGTTCCAAATCATATCCCAACATTTTTATTTGAAAATAAAGGGGTATAGAAACATAAAGAAATTTTGAAAAAATGAGAAAGGAAGAAATCCCTTAATTGGAAGTGTGATCCCAAAGGCTTGGGAGAGACTTGAGAGAGGCTTCTTAAAATCATGGGGCACCTTGGGAGGATTATAGAGATATGAAGTAATGTTTTGGTCAAGATACAAATGGTTTGAGTGAATAGTAATTGGAGATTGAGTGGGTTTATATAGGAATGGAGAGGGAATTCTTTATTATTTAGGTTTTTGACATTACAGATTAACCTAATAAAAACAAAAAACCATCCGATGGTTTTTGCCCATGTATTTTTCCAAAGGGGAGTGTAAAATAATATTTTATAATTCCAATTTCCGAACTTATTAAAAAATTATGCATGTTTATGTGGAGGTGAGTCATACTCTCAAGGAAATAATTTTAAAATGTTAAAATGTTTTATAAGTTTTGGAAGGTCCACTAAGGATTTTTAGATTAAATAAAAGAAACCTAAAATCAAATTATTTTAAAAGTTAAATCATATATTAGATGAAAATCCTTTTGATAGTATTTTATTATATAACTATTGGGTCATTATGATGTCATAAAACACATTATATATTTAAACAGTATTTAAAATTTTAACAAAAATTCGACTGTCTAAGAAAATTTTCAAACATTCACTGTTGGATAATTTCAAAATCCTGATTCAAAAAATAATAATAATTTTATCTAAATAATATTATAAATATTTTAATTTTTACTTTTAAAATAAATACTGACATTTATAAAAAATTTATGGATTTTGACAAAAACAGCTTTCAAACCTTAATAAAAATTAGAATTGTATTCATAAAAATTATATGATCATTTATATTTAATAAATATTGATTTAGTAACAATATTTTATTAAAATATTATTTAATTCAAAATCAAATAATTCATATATTGAAAATTAACTAAAAATATTATTTTTTCTTTAAAAACAATTTAAAAAGTAACAATAAATTAAATGTATATTCTTTATACCAAAAAAAGCACACAATCATGGTGCTAGTATCTTGTTACAAATCCACTTATAACACTCTCATAAGCTCTAAGGGTATGGTGTGCGATGGTGATAGACTCTTTGGGTGACTCGGATAACATCACTCCCGTAGTAATCTCTATTTACTTCTACTTCTCCTGTAGGTAGTTTTGTTCAAGCTTAATGTGTTGAAGCTCGACTTGGGCTTGGTCAAGAGCGAAGCCCAGTGATGCTACCTCATTTCAGAGCTCCAAAAAAATGGGCTTCGTATGGAGAAATTCTACTGGATAAGGCCATCACTTCCTTTGTATGAGTGAATTGGATTTGTTAAAGCCCTATATTTATACCAATCATCTGATCATTATTCAACGACTATATTAGCAACAGTAACAATTATTAATGTTATTTTAAAATCCATAAACATAAAATCAAAGAAGTGCATATGTTTTATATAACCATTTCATATAATAATACATTTAATTAGATCAAGAGTAATTTTCATTAGTAAAATTTTGGGTCGTTACAGGTTGTATTTATAGGGAGATGAGAGGGGTGTTTTTTATTATCTACTACATATACTTATTCTGGATTTTTAGAATCCACGTGTCAAGGAAACGTACTTCCACATCACTTTTTTAGACGTGTTGTTCCTCCATAGCTCCACGTCGCCCTCCCCACGGAATGCAATATTATCTCTCTGCCTCCCTCAATCACTCCGGCTCCCACTAATAATCTTGTGGGTCAAGACCTACAAATTCCTTGTACTCCCCCCACTACCATTCTCCTAGTCATGGTCTACCACCCATCTATCTCCAACCACCTCCTCCAATCTCGACTGTCGTCTCCACAGATTTTTTCTCTGACCACCTCCTCCCAATTTTAACTGCAGTCTCGACGTTTTTTTCTTTCCTATTCATGGTCGGGATAAATATATTTTTGAACGAGGGTTCCCATAGACTCTCTACGTGGTTGTCATATACCTCATGTATTTCATGAAGACCATCATCCTTACACTTCTTCTTCCTCCTTGCACTGGTTGTAGAAAAGTCCTCCATCCTGTTGAAACGTGAACTCGGAATTCCAAGGTTCTTAATCCTCTCTTGATTACCTTTAAACCAGATAGTGTTACGTCCATGTGTTCTTCCAAAAAAACCACTTTAACTTCTTTAATGTTTGATTTATTTCCATATTTGATAATTTTAACAACTGGACGTCCATACCTTCGACCCCCTATAGTTTGTAATTTCAAGCTGGTAATCATGGGATTATTAGGTTTCCAATTTCAACGGAAGTCTCTTTCCCATCTCCACAGCCTTCCGGCATCTCATATTCCCACTGCATCATCCTCACTCTTCAGGTATGAACATATCTACATTGGTCATCTCTCCTTAACTTTATCATTCCTATTACTGTCAGCCAAATATTTCAACCCACATCACTTAGATTTCAATTCAATTTATCATATTTGGGTTTTTGATTCAATATTATGTATTCCATTATGCAGTGAAAACTGAATTAGTTTTTGTTTTTACATTTGTTTTGTGATATATTTTTAGGTAATAAATTCTATGATTTCATCTTTATTTGCAGGTGAATGTGTTTTAAGGGTGCTAAATATTGGTATTTACTGGAATATTTTCACTATTTTTATTCTTCTGGATTAATTCAATTATTTCTTTTGAAATCGTGAATCGTTTTTCACTTGCATGGTTTCAAATGCAGGTTCTAGATTTTCGCTGGCCTAATTTAATTCGGGATCAAAAGATACAGATTTTCATTGATTTAATTAATGTAGTGGGATTATTTAATTCAAAGTGTGTTGGTACATGTTATGAAGGTTCGGTTAGATGGTTTCAAGGTAATCAAGTGATTTAATTCATTGAATTTTCCTACCTTCTAATTTGAAATGGACGTACTCTGATAGGATGAATTGAATCTATTACCAACCTGATAATATTTTTTAAAATTATAATACAGTATTTATTAGTTTTCGAACTAGGTTTCCTAAGAAATATTTTCAGTTTTCTTCCCCATGACAACTCCACACTCCCCCCCCCCACCATTTGTTGTATTGAAATTTTGATATTTCATTGTTTTCTAAATATTCATTTAGGTTTTCCTTCTATCCCCAAAATATTTATAGTTTCTATTATTTATCAATTCCACTTAGGTTTGTTCTAGAATTTTATTTTAGTACCATGTATTGAACTTCATGGTTATTCAGACTAGGATAATTGGTGGATGAGGCCTCACTACTATACATAGAGGTATGTTATTCAATTTCATTGTTCTATGGATTATAATCCATTGATTATTTTATTCATTACTAATGTCAATTTATCCAGTAGTTTGTTGATTCAGAGATGCTAAAATGGTGTTCATTCTCATTATGGTATGTTCTCCTACTACCATTTTAGTAGTGTTTAATCGATATATTTGAGTAGTAATGAAATTGTTGTGTTACATCATTCTATAATTTTATTGAAGTTGTTTCAGTGATCTATCTATACACAAAGGAATGTTCTATAATTACATAGATTTCTGGATTACAATTCCTTAAATGATTCATTTTTATCTACTTTCATTTTATTTATCTGTTTTTTGAGTCAGAGATGATTAAATGGTGGTCATTCACATTATTGTATATTCACCTCAAGAAATTATATTAGTGTTTAACCGACCTATTTGAGAAGTAAAGAAATGGTTGCGGTTGCATCATTCTATAATTTTATTGAAGTTGTTTCGGGGATCTATCTCTATATAAGACGTATGATATATAATTTAATTGTTTTTAGGGTTATAATTCACTCAATGTTTAATTAATCACTACTATCAATTTATCTATCTATTTTTTTATTCATAGATGCTTAAATAGTGGTCATTCACATTATGGTATATTCTCCTCATTCCATATAAGTATTGTTTAATTGACATATTTGAGAAGTAATGAAATGGTATGTTCACCTCACATGTATGGATCCAACATTTCTGTATAAAATTGATCCAGACATGAAAAAATTGGACAAGGCAGAAAATAGGTAATTTTTCTCCCTTTTTATTCAACATATTTTCTTGCAATCTAGTGCTACTATACACTTGACTATGTTATTAATGTTAAAAATAAAGACAATCTAAAAGTTTATAAATCTCAATGAAATTCATAGGTTATGTTTTTCACCTTTTCAAATTAATTCGGGTCAGAATACATGTATGAATATCTCAAAACCTTTCTGGTCATATTATGGCACATGAAAATACATACATTACATAAGAAAATAGTTTTTCTTGAATACCCTGACTTTAATAAATTTTTGTATTTATTCTAACATAAACTACAACTTCATTATATATTAAATTATACATCCATTTATATTGGATTTTATATTTCAGTTTATATTATTTCATGATGTACTGAAATTACAATTTACATTTCTCTTTGTAAAACTGTTTCAATATAACTTCATATTGTAGTTTATGTTGAATTTGATATTGAATTATCATTGACTATGATTTCATTTACATTGTATATTATATTATCATGCATACAGAACAAAATTTTCTTCTGAAATATTGCATTATCATGCATGATCATATGTGAGTTTGGTGGTAGGTCTTCACAATTAAGTTCTAACAATTCCACAGGATTTGCTACTTCTACCTTAGATATGTCATTTACTCAGGTATGTATTGTTATTCAAATATATTTCATTATATTGTTAACTATATGATATGTGATTCTTTGATTTCAACAACAACAATTACCTTCAAATTCTTCTAACTATATTCTCTACTTAGTTTGAAAGATGCATGGTGGTAGGACAACTATGGTTTTGTTGTATTGGGGTTCAATGCATCTTTTGGTGCTGGGTCTACTCTTTAAGTAGAGGAGAGGGTAGAAACTATATCCTTTTTGGTTAAATTATATTGTTATAAGGTTCCAACGATTGATCAATTAAGATATCCTCACCAAACACACTGAGAGAGAAGGTAAATTCCTTGCAGATTCATCAGCTTCTCAAGGTACTATCTCTAATAATTATACCATTTATGATTAAATATGGTCCTTTATGGTTGATTTCTTGTTTTTTTTGTTACGAGAGATGCCTTTGTCCATTATATATCTTCCTGATTTTTCATATACAAATATTACACAATTTCTCTTACATAGTGTTTTTAATGATTTCTTATGAATAAATATTTCTATTCTACTTATGAAAAAATGTTTCAGTATTTTTTATGGTCACCATTGTTGTTTAATATGAATATATTTATATACGGAATTACAATGTACTAATTTATTCCTTTTATGATATTTGGTTTTATATGTTAATATGGTCAACCAAATCTTCAAAAATATTCACTCGAAATATGATTGATTGTGTTATTATTTTTGGGTTGTTGTGGTGAATCATGTCTTTTTCTATTTATGAGTTTTCATTCTATTCAGGGGATGTTTTCTATTTTTGTAATGGTGGATCTTCTAGGAATATTGGGGATTCCAACAAAATTCTACTAGGAATTCAGATTCATCTCCAAGAAAATCATGGGTTGGGGAATGTTTTTCTGGGGAACCATTTGTCTTTGAATTCTCTTCAGCCCCATTGAAATTTTTAGATGGTTTTACAGACTATGTCAATGAATTTATTTGAGATAACAGTTCGGTGCACATACATTTATATGAAACTGAAACATATTTAATTTCTTAAAGGTTGTTGAAACAGAACTGATTACAGATATTTTAGGTGCAACTATTTCCCTATTCATCATAAATTGATATTTCAAGAATTTTTATTGAAGTGTTTCCCAATTTCTCATACTTATCATTTTAACAGTTTTCTTATTCATATTTATGGATTTCTTTTTAAATTGTTTCTTTATTATTCATACATAGTATGTATTCTTATGTTTAAATATTAACGTATCTACAGGTTAACATATTTCATGAATGTATAGGTGATCATATCGTGGCTTATTAATTCTTATTCCATCGCTATAATTCCTTCACACCACTATAAATCCAGGTACAAAAATACCTTTAATTTAATGAAATGTTCTCATATTGTTAGTCAAGTATTTAACTTCAAAAAGTTATTAGTTACTTCTACTAAAACTGACATGACATGTTTTAGAGAAGTGGATCATTATTAAAGTAGTAGATCATGTATTTAAATTGAGTACTGGATCATGTGATGTATTTCAGTATTGGATCATTTTTTAGAGTAGTGGAATATGTTATTTATTTGAGCAGTGGCTCGTGCATTTTTTTTGTGTAGTAGAACATGTAGTTTGTTTGAGAAGTGGACCTATTATTTTATTAGATAATTGGATCATTTTTAAGAGCAAATTATTATGTATTTTAGAGTAGTGTATCCTTTGTTTCCGATAAGTGGATCATGTATTAGACCAAAAGATAATTATATTAGTTGAACTTAATATGTCTTTACATTTTTTGGATTAGTGGATCATTTTATGCTATATTATTTTAGTTATAATTTTTTTTGAGTAGTGGATCATGTCTTAGTTTATTTTTTTACTTACACCAATAAGGTTTCATACATCTTCATACTTAATCAAGGTATGACATTCAAATCACTGCAAAAGTATCTTTCACAATCTGGTTCCAATACAAAAGGATATTCTAACGTTCTTTACCTTAATTGTGTACACAATGGATACAAAGAGGAGGTCTCATCCCATAATATTATTTTTTTGAGGGTTAATTTCATAGCCACAACTATAATTAATGGGACCATATTACCTAGAAATACTCAAAATAATATCGTCAGTGTTGCATGTAGCCTAGGTTTCCAGGCAGAGGAATGACCAGTAATAGTTGATGAATTGGTTGAGACTGGTGAAGTATTTTTTGTATAAGAACTGCTGTTGTTGTTTCACCTATATGAAGCATAACTTATCTCGGCCAAAGCTTCTACTATGGGTAACATGGGTTTGGAATGGTGTCCCAGCAACAACATTCTGCACTGACCACTCCATAGTTGGGTCTGGCAGAGGACAAGATGAATTTGGTTGTTGGAATGGAGTCAAATGCTCTATTATCATTGGGTTTATTCGCCAGAGGTAATTTCAGGCCTTTATAACATTTAATATCATTTTCCTTTTTAGTCGTAGACTTTTAATGATTAAACAACTAATATAATTATTAAATTTGAGATTAGGCTTCGGAATTGATCGTGCTTAATTCATATTTGAATCGTTATTCGTGTTTGGTATGAGACAGAGGGAAAATAATATTTTTCCTTTTTTTACATTTAATTCATCTCATTTAAACTTTATTATTCTTCTCATGATATGTTACTCATAACTTTGTGTTGGGAATTAGTGGTGGCTTGGTTGAAGTGACATATTAGATCACACTGCTTTAACTATAAACAAAAAATTAGGTGATGATGGGAATATAGATTTGAAGCAAAACAGGAGAAAGAAGAAGATTCACAAGGGGATTATTACGTTAACATTGGGATAAATCCAATATCGGGTGTCTCTATGGTTTCAATAAAGTGAAAAAAATTGTGTGCTTTTCCTTGGTTTCTTCGTCTACCCTATGAGGGATCCATTATTAATGAATTTTGTGCTGCTGGTTCAGATTCTATTTTTGATCTCCAAGATGGATATTTTTAAAAGCAAGAATATTTGGGGAGGCAAGGATCAAGGATCTGAGCACTCAGCTATAGAACAAGGCTGCCCAGCAATTCATGACCTCTAGCACATGATCTGAGATATCAAAACTAGACGATGTTGTAATTGTCATGGGAGACTAAATCACAAGCCTCATAAGAAGCAGAGGTTGATGATAGATAACTGGAGGCGAAGGGCATTGATTTGGTAATGAAGTAGGATACTGTGTGGAGGAGTATGGTCTTGAAGGCACTCAACACACAAAATGGCTACGTTGTGAATGCCATAATGGTAACATGTCAAATCTGTGTCATATGGGTAGTAATCAATTTCTCCTACTTCTAATTTCATTTTGCAAGAAGAGTATCTATTTATATGTATCAAGAACTCCATCAATGTTTTTATACATTGAGGTATTCTCAAATATGGTGCCTAAAATTAAGCATAAAATTCATAGTACATGCAGTTCTAAAACTTCCACATAATCCCAAAAACAGTAATGTGGATACATTTATTACAGTGACTTGGGAATCTATATTTGCTGATAGTTTTTGGGGTATCGTAATTATTGTAATGGTCCTTTATAAAAAGTTGAATTACCTTACTAGGATTAGGTATGAAACCAAAAAATTTAAGGGCACAATACAATAAACTCATTTCAGTTCACACTGATTGACAACGTAGTGCTAGAGGTGATGGATTCTAGACAATTTATGGTTTGATTGATTGAAAATTTCTGTTCAGTTTAATTGACAATTTCCATAATTTGGGATGTCTGAATAGAACTGTGACATGTATATTTCTCTACTGTGGTTACAAGCATTCTAGATTTTACAGTTATGGTTAAGTTAAAACATGTATGTTTCCCTTTGGTGATTGACAAGGGTTTCAAATTTGTTACAAGATGTTCCCTTTGGTGGTTACAAGGGTTCCAGAATTGATAGTTAAGTTGGTAAAATCTGTTTTTTTGTTATATTTTGATTTTTATTCCAGTGAGTTGTCAATCAGTTTTCCACTATTTTTATTGTAAATCCAATATACTCTTGTCACTACTACAAAAATGGGCACGGGAAGTTCCCCCTTATATCAACACTAAGAAAAACTGCTGAAAATGGTTACCCTGTATCAGCGCTAAAATTTTAGCGCTGATAAAGGAGAGCTTTATCAGCGCTTTTCTAGCACTGATAGAGGGCCTCTTTATCAGTGCTAGAAAATCCCTGATAAAGAAACCCTATATCACCACTACAATTTTAGCGCTGATACAGGGAGTCTTTATCAGCGCTTTTCTAGCACTGATAAAGAGGCCATATATCAGCGCTAGAAAAGCACTGATAAAGAACTCCTTTATCAGCGCTAAAATTTTAGCACTGATACAGGGTAACCTTTATCAGTGTTAAAATAGCGCTGATAAAAAAACCTTTATCAGCGCTAGAAAAGCACTGATAAAGACTCCCTGTATCAGTGGTAAAATTTTAGCGCTGATACAGTAAGGATTTATCAGTGCTTATATAGCACTGATAAAGGGTAATATTATCAACGCTAAAAAATCACTGATAAAGGAAACCTTTATCATTGCTAAAATGTTAACGTTGATAAAGGTAGTCTTTATCAGCACTTTTTTAGCACTGATAAAACCTTAGTGCATTTTTTTATAAAGTCGGTAATACAGTTCCCTTGTTTTTTCATGACCTAAAGCTCTCGCGGTACTGGAACCCTGCGGCTCCCCTCTGTCGCCCGCTGAGATCACGTTCTCAGACCTCCACCGCCCTCGCTTCTCGTTGCTGGACCTCCGTCGTCCGCTGAGTTTGCATTGCCGGACCTCCGCCGCCCTCGAGCTTCAGTTTTCCAGACCTCCGCCGCCCGCAACGCTTTCAAGCTTCAGTTTTCCGGACCTCCTTTAAGGAATGTTTTCCAAATCTTTTTTCAATATTATTCTCCTCTCCCATTTGTATATCATTTTTTAACATGCTTTTTTATCTTATGAGTGAGTATTATGGATTGAACAATTGAAGAAAATGGACCATACTTGATGGAAAATAATGTAAAGGGGATGATTCATATGTGTTTACTAATTTTACATATATTTATCAAGAACATGGTGCTTGTTTACTTTTATTGTTGAAAATCATCATTTTTTTTGGTGGGGTTGTTTGAGAAGTTTTTTATTAGTTTGGTTGTGATAGATTCCATTGGGGGAAAATTTGAGATGGTTGAGGTGGTAAATTGTGCAGTAGGGAAGCATCACCCTTTACATTATAAAAAATATGTAATGAGTGGGTTATTTTGGGAGATGACATCATTAGTTGATATGGGTTTTCCTTTTAGTTTCCCAGTGACATAGAATATAGTTGTTAATGATGAAATTTAAAAGGGTTTGGTGGGAATTTAATAACTTCATGGATAAAAATGAAATGGTGTCTATAAAACTATGCTCACCCCCTACACAATGAGTGTATTGGGTGGTTACCTCTTCTAAAATTCAAATATGTGAGTTCCTTTACCGAGATATAAACCTATGACCACTCTTAATTCAGGAAACTTCCAACTCTAGGTGACAATCATAGGTTTCCTTAGGTGACGAGAATATGAAGTCCCTATGTTATGGGAATATGAGATCATCTTTATCTCCCAAATAATGTTCTGTTGATTATACCTCATGAAATTATAAATAGATTCATTAGGGGATATGCCTAAGAATCCCCTAAGTGATGATCATATGATCTCTTATTCAAATTATGCTCTTAGTGGTTCTTCATGGTTAGTGGTTGTAGTCTCTTATTTGGGTGAAGGGATGTGTTCTTAGTATATTTCCATCTTATGATGTTCTTAATAGTTAGTGGTTATAGTCTCTTATTTGGAGATGTATGATGTTCATGATGAGGGACACTATCTAGCTAGTGGTGTCATTGTATATGAGAAATCATCGATGTAGTTGGAGATGTTTGATGTTCTTCATTTGAGCTAACTCATTCAGATTCCAAGTGGGTGTTTCTATACTACATCTTCTTTTTGGTATTCATGTGTTTCATGAATTCATATTTTATCCATTTGAAGTTGGTTAGACATGTTTTGATCATTTTGAAGCACAAAATAACCATATTAATGAAAATAATATATGGAATGGATGGTATCTTATTATGAATTAACCTTTTTCATTGAAATAAATTAGGTTTCCTTCTACCATTGGTAAATTTGATATTATAAATAAAAATCATGGATTAAAATAAATATAAGTTGATTCTTTAAATAAAATTCAAATTTGTTTGGCATGTGTTTGTTTATTGCATTTTTTGGGAATGATTTCCAAAAAAAAATTAAAATGTCTTGTTTTAAAATGGTTTATGGTATTGGTATTTTAAAAAATTGAGGGGGTTGATTGTTCTTTTGAACAAAATACCTTCGATCTAGACCACCATCCATTGTTTTTTGGGGGTGAATTTAATGTCATTTCCAACCCAAAGGAAAGGAAATGTAGAAGCCCATTCCAGAGGAAGGCCATCATGAAGTTTTTTCAGTTCATGGCTGGGAAGGGCCTCATTGATCTCAGCTTTTCAGGTGACAGTTTCACCTGGTGCAACAACTGTAGGGGCCATCACCGCTTATGGAGTCTATTGGATAGGAGTCTAGCCAACTTGAAAGACACTAACCTATTCTCAAATACCATGTTTTTTCATCTTGTTTGGGGTATTTTTATTCACTCCCCCCTTTTGGTTTCCATTTCTTCTTGGCATGATCATTAGGAATAGTTACACTTCCACTAGCAGTGAGTATTTAGGCATGATGGATAAATACTAATGGTTAGGCTCTATTAATATCCATTTTATAAGGAAGTGATTCTATTATACTGTATTTTGAATTCTTGTTTTGTGTACTTGAACCATAAATACTAATATTTGAGATTCAAATAGGATAGAGATGAATAAATATTGGATGGATGCTAATCGTTTAACAATAGAGTACGAGAACAGAGTGAAAGAGTTCATCAAGTTTGCAAAGGATCACGCAAAGGATCATTCTCAAATCCTTTGTCCGTGTTTACATTGTTGTTATTCTAGACTACTTATTCCAGAGGAGTTGGAAGAACATTTGATATGGCACGAAATAGATCGGAGTTATAAATGTTGGAATAAACACAGAGAAAAAGCGAATGTAGCTACTAGTTGGGATAAAACTACGTTTTATGGATCTTCATATATGAATACAAATATGGATAATGAAAAAGACCATTTGGATGATGTGATTATAGATTTCAATGATGATGAAGATCATATTGAGTAAATGACAAAGACAATTCAATATGAACTTTGTGATTGCCCAATATTATTTGAGAAGTTAAAGAGTTGTGCAAAGATGCCATTGTATGCTGCTTGCACTAGGTATACAACATTGTCAGCTGTACTGAAGTTGTAAAAATTGAAAGCAGGAAACGGATGGAGTGATGTTAGTTTTACAGAGCTACTTTCTCTCTTGAATGAAATGCTCTCAGAAGATAATGAGCTCCCAAGCTGGACATATGAAGCTAGACGAATGCTACGCTTGATGGGAATGATTTCTGAAAGAATACTTGCCTGCCTGAAAGACTGTATATTGTTTCTAAAAGAGAAAAAATCACCTACAGAATGGAAAAAGTGTGGTCATTATTGAAACAAGAAAGATAAATCCAATCCTATGAAATTTTTATGGTACTTTCCAATCATTATAATGTTTAGGTGTCTTTATGGATGTGAAGAAACTTCAAGACAATTGTCGTGGGATGCAGATAAAAGAAATAAATATGGGTTATTACGTCATCCGACCGACTCTCCTCAATGAAATAAAATTGATCATGAGTATTCTGAATTTGGAAAACAGCCTAGAAACCTCCTTCTTGCGTTATCTACATATGGATTTAATCCTTTTGGTTTTCAAACCAGCACTCATAGTACATGGTCTGTTATGTTGGTAAATTATAACTTGCCACCCTGGTTATGCATGATGCAAAAATTCATCATGTTATCTATGCTTATATCAGAACCAAAACAACCAGGTAACGCTATTGATGTTTATCTGGCTCCTTTGATCGAGTATTTGATGTTATTGTGGGACTCAAGTGTAATGTTTTATGATGCTTATAAAAGTGAATACTTCACATTGAGAGCGATGTTGTATGGGAAAATAAATTATTTCCTTGCTTATGGAAATTTTTCAGGCTATAGCATTAAAGGAACTCAAGGGTGTCTCGTGTGCGAAGAAGATACAGAATCAATTAGGTTGAAACATTCATCAAAATCTGTGTTTCTAGGACATCGTAGATTTCTACCTCGTCGGAATAAGTACCGATCTTGGACGACATCATTCAATGGATGTTTAGAAAAATGTGCAACACCGTCTCCACTAACAGGTGATCAGCTGTTCGAGAAAGTAATATATCTGAACACTATTTTTGGTAAACCATTTTCAAAAAACCCTACGAAAATCGGTTGGAAAAAGATATCAGTTTTTTTTGAATTACAATGCTGGAATTGTTTGTACGTCAAACATTTTTTTTGATGTGATGCATGTGGGAAAAAATGTATGTGATAGTGTTATCGTAACGTTGCTAATTTCCCCTAGAAAAACAAAAGATGGAATTAAGGCAAGGTTGTACATGGTTGACATGGGAATACGAGAAGAGTTGGCTCCCATGAAGGGTGAAAATCGAATTTTTCTTCCTCCAGCTGCTTATACTTTTTCTAGGGTAGAGAGATATCAGTTTTTCAACTTCTTCAATGATGTAAAGGTTCCAGAGGGGTACTCATCATATATCAAGAACATTGTTTCAATGAATGATTTGAAGTTAAAAGGTTTGAAATCACATGATTTCCATGTTTTGATGCAAGATCTAATTCATATAGCATTACATTGCATTTTTTCCAAGAATGTTCATCATACGTTAACCAAACTTGTTTTCTTTTTCAAAGCTATATGTAGAAATGTTTTAGACCAGGGGAAATTTCAAGCTATGGAAAAACAAATTGTCATCATATTATGTGAATTATAAATGTTCTTCCCGCCAACATTCTTTGATATGCTGGTTCATTTGATGATTCACTTGGTGAGAGAGATTCGACTTTGTGGTACTGTTCACTATAGATGCCTGTATCCTGTTTAACAGTATATGAAGATTTTGAAAGGGTATGTCAAAAATTGAAGTTGGCCAGAGGGTTGTATAGTGGAGAGATATATTGTTAAGGAAGCCATTGAATTTTTTAATGAATACTTATCTGATGTGGAAAGCATTGGTCTCCCGAAATCTCATCCCACTGGACGCATTGAGGGTGAGGGAATTTTTGGAAGAGAAGTTGTGACAATCAGTATTACATATCAGGAGCAGGCCCATATTTATGTTTTTCATAATAGTTTGGAGGTTGCTCCATATATTGAAACTCAAAAAGAAATTCATAGGCAGTTGAATCCATCGAGGGCTGAAAAATGGTTATCAGATACACATAATCACCAGTTTATACGATAGTTTCAGGACCATATTTTTATACTGTTGGATGAAAATCCTAATTCAATTTCAGAACATCTTCGATGGCTAGCCGCTGGACCAAGTGTGTATGTATTATCTTATAGTGGTTATGTAATTAATCGTTATACATTCTATACAAATGAACATAATAAAGATAGTACCACGAAAAATAGTGGAGTTACATTAGTGGCTGAAGTGATGCATGTTTCTGGTAGTAAGGACAAAAATCCAATTTATGAAAATATGTCATACTTTGGCATTAGAAAAATAATATGGGAGTTGGATTATACGACATTCCAATTGCCGATTTTTCAATGAAAATGGATTGATAACAACAGTGGTGCCAAAATAGAAGAATGGGGATTTGTTAAAGTTGATTTTAGTAAAGAAGGGTACAAAGACGAACAGTTTATAATGGCATCACAAGCGGTACAAGTTTTTTATGTTCCAGATCCCGCAAATCGAAAGTGGTCGATTGTTCTGTTATCATCCAAAACTACTGAAGGTTCCGATGAAAATTCAGTTGAGGATGATCCTTTTAGTGGTACATCACAATCATTTCGGAGCAGTCCCAATGCAGATGATGTTTTGTATGTTAGAGGAGACCATAGTGAAGTGTTTTGGATAGTCTATAGAGGTGTCAAATCCCTTAAACCTTTGAAAAAAAGAAAGAGAGATCAATAAACAGGTTATATTTTGTTTGTAATATAGATCTTGTTATCTCATGTTATTATCTTATCATTACTAAATTTATGTAATCTGAATTAACTATTCGAACACTTTTGCAGATAATGACTTCTTCACATTCTGATGCTCCTATCCTTAAAGATGAACATGTCTCTCAAGTAGCAGCTGCTACTCCTGCAGCTCATGCTGCTGCTGCTGTTGCCCCTACTGCGGCTCCAGTTGCTCCTGCTGCTCCTCCTACTACAGCTCCTACTGCTGCTGCTCCTCCTACTGCTCCTACTACTGCGGCACCTGCTGCTCTTAGTTTTGAGGTCCAACAACCATCAATACATTTCATTGATACCATTCTAGATGAACATATAGATGATGTTGATATTGATGAAATGGTCGGAAATGAAGGACCAGCATCTCAGAAATCACATGTGCGTCGTAGTTTGACGGTGTTAGCCAAAATTATTAAGGCAAAAAGAAAAGGCATCAAATTTGAAGTCGGATGGAATGCACGAGGCCAACATGTGAATCCCAACAAGGCTATGTTTAGAATCTACATTAGAGTTGTCACTCTGCAACGCGTGCCGATTAAAATAGATTCCGGGAACCATGTTGTGTCCGGGATGAAGGCTATGTTCTGGTAAGAAATTACGGTAACATTATGAATTTATTTCTTTAATTTAGTAGAAAATAAAATAATGAAACAATGTCTTACTCTTCTCAATCTCTTGCAGATTACATTTATAGTATACGATTCACACAATTATTATGCACTAAGGCTTGCAGGATAGATTCATTGAGATTTTCACACTATTTTATCAGGATGCCACCTCAAAGATTCTAAAGGTAAAATAAACCTGCACCCACCCATTGTCTATGCTCACCTGATATCCCAAGAAGCATGGGATGCATTTATTGGCCGTCATGGGGATAAGAAGTTTCAGGTACATTGTGAGTGATAATACGTTGTTTGAGGATACCTTTATTCATCACTTTGATTGCCAATATTTTATTTATGAAACAGAAACTCTGTACTGAAAATAAGGAACGTGCTTCAAAACCATCATACCCCTATCGTAAAGCAAGGATGGAGTACACTTCATTAGAAAAGAAAATGGTACGTATTTTAAATTTACAATAATATTGTTAGGTGCCAATAAAAAACATCATAATTATTTTTCTATGTTTATATGTAGATTGATGAGTCTAAAACCAAATGCACTTCCATCCCACGTCATGTGCTATGGAAGGAGGCACGTGTGAACAAAGATGGGAAGTTAGTAGATAAGAACACACAGAAAGTGTGGGAAATATGTGTAAGTATGACACGACGATAAAATAATTTGTTTAAAATTTCCATTACATAAAAATAATTAGTTATTTTCCTATATCCGATAGTCACATGAATCAGCTACTCCTGTAGCTGATACAGACCTATTATTGACGGATTTGAAGCAGCCAGAAAAATACGGTCGTGTCAGAGGTGTAGGGTTTGGGGTGACAACCCAAGTATATTTTGAGAAGAAGAAAAAAATGGATGATACAGATGAAAAATTGGAACAAATGAGCAAAAAAATATCAACCCTTGAAGAAAAATTGCAATTTCCTGGAGAGTTTCTAGAAACTTTTATGGGTGGGAAGCAAAGGGAAGCCACAAATCAAGAACAACTGCCGCATGAACATCCCCCCCCACCCTCCCACCAGCTTTGAGGTAAGCCATTCTCCTGAAAGAACTATCTTAGCCGTGGTAATCAATATTCTAATAATTGTTCCCATAAAATATGAATCAGACAAGAACTAATAATTTTTTTTGTAAGCATCTTTTACAGGGTGATAATGATTGTGATTTATATCTGTCAACACCCACCTATCACCTTGTAGCGAGGGATACAATGTTCAATATCCCAGATGCCTCACTGCATAATAGACCAATTCCGAAAGATCATCTGAAAGTGATGATTACTGTAGCTAATGAGCCAAAGGCAGAGCTACCTATTCCACTTGATGATGATGATATTCATACGGTCGAAAAGGCTATTGGGAGATTCATTGCATGGTCGTCACAACTTGTATGAGTACATGTGGGAAAAGAGGTATTTATTTCCATTTATTTTCAAGCTAAACCCTTAACAATTAATGAACAAAGGGTCTGAACCAATGATTGTTGTTATAGACGGAGAAAGGGAAGGGGGTGATAAACTTCGGCTCAAAACCATCTAAAGGATCGACCAACCGATCCCAAAGAGATACTGAAAGCACAATAACACCACCTGTTCTCTTTCAACATTTACTAGCATTGAAGACTCATGTGGATACGAAGCTAAAAGATGGTAATAGTCATATAGTGGTTTTTGATGAGAATATATACGGAGAGGAAGGTCAATATTTCATTACTGCTGAAAATGTAATTGAAATCCATGAAAATGGTTGGCTATGCGTCATAGTTGTAAATGTATATATGAGGAATTTTTTCATTAATTGATTTTCCAAAAGCTGATCTAGCATGAAAATTATGACTAAATGCATTTTATATTGTTGACAGACGCATTTTTGAAAAATAATTGAAGGAATTTTCCCATGAGCCAAGATTTGGACTGGTTAGTCCTCATATCACATCAACACACCTAACAAAAAGAAATCCATAAAAAAGGGATGAAATAGTGAACATCTTACTGAAAACATTTGAATGCAAGATTACAAATGGCAGAATTTTTCTAATACCAACCATGCAGGGGTAATACTCTATGATTAAAGCATATAAATTATATTTTCACTTATTTTATTACATATTCCTTTTTTTTTGGAAACATTGGTTTCTAATTGAGGTGACATTGGATACTCCGAAGATTTATTTTCTGGATTCAAAGCAAGGATATCCATCAAAGCGACCACACATGATAGATTTTGTGAATCTGTAAGACACTAGATCTTATGTTTTAGGTCTAAACATCAAGTAATATAATTTATATTATCTTTTACTGATAGGGAGGTGTATCATTATCGTCTCAAAAAGGAATGAGGCCAGGGGCTAAGCATAAGGAGGAGAGCAAGTACTACTTCTGGACAAATATCAGGGTATATATAATAAAATTTTACTATCCAAACACATCTCAACACAAGTTACTTATTATCCTAATGATCAATTTTTTTGCAGTGTCCATAACAAACAAACGATAATGATTTGTGGTTATTATGTTTGTAAATTTATGAAATAGATCGTTTTTCATCAGCAATCTAGCATCCCTAAAGAGGTATTTTTAAAAACAACTACTAGTTTGTTTAATTTATTTATTAATTTTTTTTGCAGTACTACTATGACTTCCGAAAAGCCTCATACTCACAAGACGATATAGATGTGTTCAGAAACGAGTGAGCCACATACCTAATATAAGATTGTACACAAATACAATGAAGATCTGACTTGGGGAAATGTACAATTTGTGGTCATTTTTGAGAGGGGTTAAGGGGATCAGAAGATGAAACATTTTTGTATGTAAATGTTCGTAAGAAACTTTTAACTATTATTAAATAAAAAAACCTTTCTCCAATGAGTCATTTTACCATTTTAACAGATGATATGCACCAAAACATGCAAGAATTCTGAACCACTCAAAGGGTCTCTATTTTGTTTAAAATGGACACGATTTTAATTGAAAACAACAACTGACCTACGGAAATCCAACCAAACGTATTAGGATTACATTGATCTTTTATAAGAACGATACAAGGGTCCTTGGTGAAATGTATGAGTCATCCACGCCTCAATCTGAGGTACGGTGTGGCCGCTATCACTCAAAGGGTCTCTATTTTGTTTAAAGTGGACACGATTATAATTGAAAACTACAACTGACCTATATAAATATGACCAAATGCATTCGGATTGCATTGATATTTTATAAGAACGAACCACGGGTCCTTGGTGACGTGTACGAGTCAACCCCGACTCAATCTGAGGCATGGTGTGGCCACTAGCACTCAAAGGGTCTCAATTTTGTTTAAAATGGATACGTTTTTAATTTAAAACAAAAACTGACCTACGGAAATATGAAAAAACGCATTTGGATTGCATTTATCCTTTATAAGAACTATCCAAGGGTCCTTGGTGACATGTAAGAGTCAACCCCGCCTCAATACAAGGAATAGTGGGGCCACTATCACTCAAAGGGTCTCTATTTTGTTTAAAGTGGGAACGATTTTAATTGAAAACAACAACTGACCTACAGAAATCTGAAAAAACACATTCAGATTGCATTGATCATTTATAAGAACGATCCAAGGGTCCTTGGTGATGTGTACGAGTCAACCCCTCCTCAATCCGAGGCACAGTGTGGCCGCTATCACTCCAAGGGTCTCTATTTTGTTTAAAATGGACAGGATTTTAAGTGAAAACAACAACTGACCTACGGAAATCTGACCAAACACATTCGTATTGCATTGATATTTTATAAGAACGATACATGAGTCCTTGGTGATGTGTAAAAGTCAACCCCTCCTCAATATGAGGCACAGTGTGGCTGCTAGCACTCAAAGGTCTCTGTTTTGTTTAAAATGGACAAGATTTTAAGTGAAAACAACAACTGACCTACGAAAATCCAACTAAACGCATCCGAATTGCATTGATATTTTATAAGAACGATCCAAGGGTCCTTGGTGACGTGTAAGAGTCAACCTTTCCTCAATCCGAGGCACGGTGTGGCCACTATCACTCAAAGGGTCTCTATTTTGTTTAAAGTGGACACGATTTTAATTGAAAACAACAACTGACATACGAAAATCGGACCAAACACATTCAGATTTCGTTGATCATTTATAATAACTACCAAGGTTCCTTGGTGATGTTTTTGAGTCAACCCCGCCTCAATCCAAGGCACAATGTGGCCGCTAGCACCCAATGGGTCTCTATTTTGTTTAAAATGGACAAGATTTTAAGTGAAAACAACAACTGACCTACGGAAATCTGACCAAACGCATTCGGATTGCATTGATATTTTATAAGAATGATCCAAGGGTCATTAGTGACGTGTAAGAGTCAACACCGCCTCAATATGAGGCACGGTGTGGCTGGTATCACTCAAAGGGTCTCTATTTTGTTTAAAGTGGACACGATTTTAATTGAAAACAACAACTGACCTACGGAAATCTGACCAAACGCATTCGGATTGCATTTATCTTTTATAAGAATGATAAAGGGGTCCTTTTTGATGTGTACGAGTCAACCCTGCCTCAATATGAGGCACGATGTGGCTGCTATCACTCAAAGGGCCTCTATTCTGTTTAAAATGGACAAGATTTTAAGTGAAAACAACAACTGACCTACAGAAATCCAACCAAATGCATTCGGATTGCATTGATATTTTGAATGGGGGTCATGGAATGTGATCTATGAGGGGCCTCATATATATCAAGTCATGGTTGGCCTGGTATACTAGGGTGATCATGTGTTTGGGTCGATGATACTTATGGGCTTATATCTGGATGAAAATACTCCCATTTTGGAGGGTTGATATGCTTATGGGTCCTATTACCTAAATGAGAATACTCTCATAGGGGAGGGATGAGATGTATATAGGTATTATTCCCCAAACAGGAATACAACCATAGGAGTGGTATGATATTCTTATCTGGAATATTCACTAAATGAAAATAATCCCATAGGGGAGGGATGACATGACTATATAGATTATGCCTCAAATAAGAATACACCCATATTGGAGGGTTGATATGCTTCTAGGGATTATTATTTGGATGATAATACTCCCATATGGTAAATAATATATGCTTCTTAGTATTATTTTCTAAATAATGGTACTCCCATAGTATAACGATGAGATCCTTGTAGGTCTTATGCATTGGAATTGGAAGAACACATATGGGTGGTCTGAGATACTATTGAGGGTATTCCCTGGATGAGAAAACTCCCATAAGTGGATTTCCATGATGGAGTATAAATAAAACTCATATATTGGAGGTTAATGATAATTATGTATATAGTGGGGAGACCATGGTATATTATATGTTTTGTGTGGTTCCTATGATGTACTCAGAGAAACCCTAACATTGGATGAAGTAGGTATGGTTGACCAAGCTTTAATACATTAGAATCAATGTGTCTTGATGTAGATGGGGTAGGACTTGGTCAAACTATATTTTCATAATGTCGACACGATCCTTGTGAAATTCTTGGTAAAAGTTCATCACTTGGAAAATTAATTTGGGTTTAATCATGGTCATGGATTTGAGGATCAATGATGATTTTTTAATTAGTTTTATTCCAGTTTTTTCTCAACTAGGTTGTGCATATTGCCTAATCATGCACTTACAATAACCTATTGCAGGTTTAATATTGGGGGTTTATTGATGAGATTCATCCCCCCCATGTATGTGCACCTTAGTGCATGTACAAACCTTATAACTTCTTTGAGGTTGAGAACATGATGCATAGTGGATAGAGAAAAGTCCAAAGATTTATGTACTGATAAAACACACCCATGTGGAGCCTTAGGATTGAACTGGAAAGCCCCCCGGACACCCCCTACCCCCCCTTGGACAACCACCCCAAACCCTTGAACAGCCCGCAAACCCCATGAATTCTGAATTGATGTCTTTAGGTACATGATTAACTTATAAATTATGTGTTAATGGTGTATGGGTATAATTGTTGTATGGGTATAATTTGTCTAATTTGCTTATGATTTATGAGTTAATTTTGTATGGGTATACATACTTTAATTGGATTATTGAGATGCTGTTTTTTTTGCAGGTGTTCGGGTGTGCTGCTGTAGATTTATCAGAGCAGCAGTGAGGGAATTTATCAATGCTCTTTTAGTGATGATAAATCGTGATTTTATCAGTGCTAAAAAAGCGCTGATAAACTACACCTTTATCAGCACTAAAGAAGCGCTGATAAAAGATAAGTTTATCAGTGCTAAAGGATGGCTGATAAAACAATCATTTATCAACACTAAAGAAGCGCTTGTTTAGAGATGATAAAGGGTTGTTTTATTAGAGCCGAGCTTTACAGTGCTTTTTTAGCGCTGTTAAAGCCTGTTTTTAGTGCTGTTAATGCCCGTTTTTGTATTAGTGGATAGACTTTTATATTAACTACTTTCAAACTTCTCCTTTCCCTTTTCCTCATCTCTCTTATGATGCTTCTCTTTTGTATTATATTTATGTTATTCTCCTTATATGTAGTTATATTTTTATCTAATTTTTCTGGCCTCCTTCAAATCCCAGTTAATTCTAAATTACCATCAATTATATTGCAGCCAAAAAAATATACTAGATCACGTATTTTTATATGTTCATACCAAATATTGTAGTGGTTCATACCTAATGATTTATACTATATGTGTTTACATATTCAATATGCAGTAATTATGTATACAACATTGACTTTTTATAGAATTGTGATATTAATTCTCTTGCTACACTAAGATTCAATCTATATTCGACTAATTATTTTATTCAATTTCATGTTATCTGGTCTACTAAAGTGGTTGAAAGATATCTATGATAGATGCTTAGCCTGGGTGAATGACTCCAAATAGGGGAAAAAGATCTTTCTGACCCTCCGCTTACCTAGGAATGTCCTCTATTAAATCAATCATTTAAAAGTAGCAACCCAAGACGATTGACATTTACTGAAGAAATAACCAGATTCAATTTGTCTTCATCTATTATTTTTTATTCAAAATCATGGTGTCAAGTATTATGAAGTGGTTATTAACACTCTATCTTCATCTATATATTTTATTTTATTGCATCTTTTGTTCCATCTTTGTTTCTTATATCTACATCCCTCATTCCATATTGTTCCTTATACTGGATGAATAGTTTCACTTCGTTTTCTTTTTTGGAAAACAACCCACTCATTCAATTTATTAATATTTAATTTATTTTCAAATTTCTCATTTTTATTATTATAACCAATGTCTTATCTTTGATTTATCTTTAAATTTTTATTTTAGTGCCCACATTATAATTATTCTAATCAAAATTGAAAATGAATTCAAATCATCTTCCTCAAAATTTAAAATTTCATATACTTTTACTTTATCCTATTTATTTGTCAAATATTTGAATGGTTCCTTCATATTATATGCACTCCTATTTCATTATCATATAACGTTACTTTCTAATTAAAATTTATTCAAAATTAATATCACTTCTCAAATTTTATAAATATTAATATCTTATTAAAAGAATAACAAGTAATCGATTGTGTTGTGAAATAGCACGGGCGGGTACTAGTTTTATTCCATAGTTATTTATTTTGGCTCGAGACTATAAATAGTGTTGATTCCCAGGACTAAATACAATAAATAGAGCATTTGAAGTCTATACAATGAGTGCTTAACTCATACATACATCATCCAAGACTCCATAATTTATTTATTTACTTATATTGTTAAATATCGAAATTATCGAATTTCAGTATTCACCAAATATTAAACTATATTTGTAAAATAAAAATAATGACACTAATTTTTTTTGACATTTATATTTAAAAAATTGACACCATTTTGGGAAAATAATTTTCTATATATGACAGATTTTATTTCTATTTAAAGTTTTCATTCATTTTAAAATACAAATTTTAATATTGTTACTCATTTTATGAAACATAGAAAATTAATTGATGTCTCATAAAATTTTCTAACATTTATAATAAAAATTTATATTAGTTTATGAATCTATTTTATAAAAAAAATTCTTTTAAATAATTATATTAATTATAAAATATTAAATAAATATTTATGTTTTACAAAAATAAAAACACTTAATTTATCATTTTTAATACATTAATTTACTTATTCCATGATATAAATATATCATTTTTTAATTTATGAGATAAGTAAATAAAATTTATACCTTCATAGGATCGGTTTCTATTATAATAGAAAAATTACTATGGCTAACGGTCACATTACTTTACCAATTCCCATGTTAATATTTAATAGTATATCGCGATTCGTTTAAGCTCGGTGTTGCATGTAATGTAAGCTATCTAATAAATTGAATTTATTTAAAAATATTCATTCTGTAAATATTAGGGTATTATATATATATATTATCATTAAATTATTATTATTTTCATATATATCACATATTCTTATTAGACCCATCCTTAATATATTTCAAATAAATCGTGAATCAATCATATCACTTCCTGAGCCGGTAGTCTGTCATACACAAGAATTACATTATTGTATTCCCTCAAAATGTAACGCTTCAAGGTATGTGTGATAGAATATTTACAAAATAAAAATAGAAAAAAATATCATTTATATCATATAAAAACTATAAATCATTCATCATGTCCAACCTTGAAAGGTTGTAATAGAAAAAATGAATAACATCGGTTTGTGAGGCGGTAGTCTTTCGTAAACACGAACAATGATTTCATAACCCATTTGATGAAAGTATGTGTGTTGTAGACCATAAACTTAAAATAAAAACATTTAATTATATTTTTTTTACTATGGTTATTTTATAATCATTTTATAATAATAATTACAAGGGTGGAGGAATAAATAAAATAAAAATGTTTGTTGATGAACGATACAACTTTTTCGGGTATCATCCTTATGTTTGAACTCAATCCTTTATTGGTCAGATTTATGTTAAAAATAAGGAATATTTGATGAGGGTAGGTGTTTTTGGAAGTGATTATGGAATGTTTTGGTAGATAAAAATTGATCTAGATGTTTGAGGAAGTGTGGAGAGTTAGTTCACTTTGACAGTTGCGGAGGTGTTGCATTGTTGTAAATACTCAAAAGTATTCAATATTTGGAGGACTACCTTATGTTATGTTCCTCCTAAACAAAAAAATAATGTATGATATAGAATAATATTTATATAAATATCTTTACCAAACAAAATAATTCCATTTTTTATAATGTTATTCCTTAGTCTTTAAGTTTACTCAGTTTTATCATTGTAGTTTTTACTAAGGTATCTTGTATCTTTTTATTTACCAAGGCAATTTATCCTTTAATAATATAATTAAAAAGTTATTTATTGTATAATTTAAAAATAGTGATTATAAATATTAATGAAAAATCACTAAATAAATATCATATTTTTATCATATTAATTTTAATACAAACACATATAGTGCGCAAAACCCTATTGTAACCTTATTCATGCTAATTAATTTCAACTATTTTCACTAATAATTATGGTCCAAAATTAAGTTAACATTTTTAAATAATATAAATTATTCATATTAAAAATATTTAATATATTTTCCAAATTATATTCACAAAATTTATAATAATATAATTTAAAATTAATCTAGCAGACGTGACCAAAATGCATATTTTTAAAGGATTTGATCAAAAGTTTAAAAAGTTTTTATATACAATTTAAATTTGAAATTTATTAAAATGGAATTAATTTAATAAATATATTTATTATTGAACTAATTTAAATTTAAATTTAAATTAAAATATAATTTACCTTTACAAATGAATTAGTTTAAAAGGATGTTTTCAATTAAAATTTAGTATTTTTCACTATTTATCAAAAAATTAAACATTTCAGAAAAATCTTGTAAATTAACTAGAAAATAATTTTGGTTTAGTTATTTTAAGAATAATGTTTATTTTATAAAATTAATTTTATAAATATTTCAAAAATTATTTTTAAAATTAGTGGGCCATAAAAGGGAGACAAAATTTCTTTCCCGAAAAAACATGGTTTTAAGAATAAAATTGAATTTATTATAATTTATTATCTAGAAAATACATAATATTAATGCAATATATTTTATTGAATATATATATATGATATAAATTTATTTAAAATTAATCACCAAAAGTGATTTGACTATTTTACTAAAATAAGACACATTCGTGTGCATAAAAATTGTTTTTTAAAGAAAGATTTCTTGTTATTTTCAAAAGGGTTTTATTTTCATTTATAATTAATTGGTTTCCACATAATTTATTTTATATAAGTGGATGAAACTTATTTTAATAATTTAGTTAATTTTATTTATAACATCAAGTTCAAAGGATAAGTGAATACTTCCATATTCAATAATAATATTTTCATAATATGTCACATTTCACTTAGACTCAATGTTGCATGTAATGAAGGCTAAGCTCAATGTTGTGTATAGTGAAATCTAAAATGAATGTAATGTTTAACTAAATATAAAAATATTGTTCAATGTAATGAAAAATTTCAAAAAGAATAAATTAACTTTGAAAAAAACACAAAATATCAGGGTGGTACATTCTACCCTCTTTAAGATGTATTTCACCCTAAAAATTAATCACTATGATACAAAAAAATTAGGATACTTTTACAAAATCATATCCTCAAGTTCCCACATATCATCCTCAAGATTTTTCCCTTGCTAAAAAATTCACTAGCTAAGTGGTCTTATTTTTTATATCCTTGTCTATTTGATCAAAAATTTCTACGAGTCATTCATTATAGGAAATATCATGCTCCAGTAGTACAACCTATGAGTTTAGTAAATGTGATGGATCATCTATATAATTACATTGGGGTGATACATGGATGATATCGTGAACCTAATGAAGGTTCATTGGAAGTACCAAATTAATATATTTTATCCTGATACGATCAAGTATTTTAATGAGATAGATATACCTAGGTCATAGTTTCCCCTCCATTCTTCCATGGAGAAATCCATAGAAAGATATTCTCAAAAACATAAATCTTTATATTGTCGATATTTATCAGTATAAAATCTCTATCGACTATGTTCATTCCTTACATTTCATAGAATGTATTTAACTTTATATTCTATCTCATCAGCTTACTCAGGTCCTAATAGAGATGTTTTGGAAAAATCATTCCAGTACTTCAGAGTTCTACTCCTCCTTCTATAGTGGGATTCACAAAGAGCCATCTGAATTCTCAAGTGAAATATATCATTGTCAGAAAACTAAAATTGAGGAATGTTTTTATCCCAACAACCTTTTAAACCCATAAGACAATATCATAGAGTATCCTTTAATCTTATGTCCTTTTTAAATGAATTCATCCACAATTAAATTTTTCACTGCATATAAAACAAAAGGGTTTCATTTCGACAAATGTGTCTTCAAATATCCTTAATCTTGATAAACTCCCATGAAATAAAACCTTAAAAGGGGGTTTCAAAAACACTGAACTTATGATCAACATTAAACTCAAATACCCTAAATGTTATCAATAATTCTTAATTTAATCATACTTCAATACATATTTTCTTCCAAAATATAATTCACAATTTATTCCCTAATTAAGCTCTTATATTATACAAAACTATTTTCATTGTAATATTGGGTTTATACTTCCACCAATATAATATAAAGTGTTATTATATTATTTCATAATACATGTATAGGGAGATAATCACATTAAATTTCGCAATAATAATTTTATAGGGTTTATTCATACAAAATAAACACATGAAATTCCCAAATAAGTAGGGGAGATTAAGAATGCCCTAATTATCATGATTCCCTTCATAAATTTTTATTGGATAATCATTCCCTTTTTTCCTTTATCCTCAAAGTTTTGTAGGTCTTATCATATATATTAGACCATGGATTGGGGAAGTGATTAACAATATTCATAAACTCCATGTACATGAAACACTAAAGTGTAGGTGGTGCATTTTGTTGATCTCTCTCTCTGGTCATTTCATGGACTTGACACGTCACATAACATATACATTCCATTTCTAGATGGATTGGATTCCCACACATGAAACACCTTCTTGTTACATTCATGCACTCACTTAGGTTTTCCTTCCCATAGTTTTTGAAAGTAGGAGTTTGAAACCTTTTATTCCCCCCATGTGACATATCATTATATTTTCTATATAATCCCATTTAAATTTTCTTATCATTAGAACCAAAATGGATTTCAGCATCCATTTCAACTTTAAGTTCACATCAGATGATTTATTCATAGAATTAAAAATCTCTTATAACTAAAAACATTCAGATATTTTGATTGAAATCATTGAATGATTAGTTATCCTTAAATTAAGATTGAATTATATTATCTAAATATTATCTATAATTTATTGTAAAATATTATTCATAGTCACCAACAGATTCATCATCCATCTTCTTAAGATCTAAAAATTACTTCTCCATTTTTATAAAGAATATAAGGAAAGTAATTATTGTAAAATGTTCTAATAAACTAATCCCACTACACAGAGTTAGTTTCTTTTAATTGGGTCATATTATTAATAATATTCCACCATTGATCCTTCTCATCTTCTAAGATAGTTAGAGTGAATTTCTCTTACTCTGAACATTCAAGAACAAAAAATATCTTTTTAGAGGTAGTGATCATTTTCTCATCAACTAATGGATCAACATAACCATAGTAATAAGGCGAGTGTTTCATAATGTAGGACTCAATAGAACATTGTTCCCTCATTTTCTTGTTTGGATGTTCACCATGATTCTTATCTTGGGAATGTTGTGTGAGAATTCCAATGAGGTTTTTCATTCCATCTTCCATAACATTCAGTTTCATAAGGAGATAATCATTACAATGTATATTTAATTATACATTAACACAATTTCTTTTGGTTTCATCATCTTACTAAAAAGAAAATCATAGTTTGAGAAACACTATTTACAGTGGAAAGTGGAATAATCATAAAAAATAGATTATAATATGTCTAAATAATGACCCCGTATTTTTAATATATGACACCTTATGATTAATCTTGGTCTTTCAGGGTCATTATCTATCTAAATAATTCATTATTGTTCAGTGAATTTGTTATTTTCAAAAGCATATCACATGGGAGAGTCAAACCACATGTGAAAAAAGGCCCATTTTTATGCACTAGTTCCTGATTGAGTCAAACTCAATACCGTGGTTTCGGGGTATTTACCCCTAGGTACATCTGTGCAAGAGCCACATCCATTTATAGTATCTAGAAAGGGATTTTTTTCTTGAATATAATGTGATCTATCTTTTACCAAAATTCCAGGAAATTTTCCAAAAAATTGACTCATCCTTAGACTTATCCTTAGAGAAATACCTAGGCATATCCTTTGAAAGTTTCCCAGGGGTCTCACTAATCTTTTCTCATCCTAGTTTTCAAAGGTTATCTATACCATTCCTATGATACCAACTATAGAGGTCATGGATTATAATCCGTAGATATTAAATCTTTTTAGATTAATATTAATTATATTATACAAACACACACCTGAGGGATGAAATATTTTAGTGCCTTTGGAAACTCAGAACACAATATTCATAATTTATGAAATGATCTTCCATGTCTCCCACAAAGATCTTCCACTTTAGTAATCTTCACAAAACATATCCAACATAGAAATTTCTTCATAACGTGGGGAAATTAAACACAATAAAGGGGTAATATTAGATTCTTAGTAAGGGTAAACAAGGAAGATACCTATTTATAACCTGAAAATAAGTGCATAAGAACATGATTATAACATTTGAAAACCATACCCTACATATTGAAGACCATAATCATGAGTCCTTGAAAAACAATTGGAAGATCATAAGACATGAATAATAAGGGAATCATATAGCATGATACTTGAGAGCATAACATTTTCATAGGGCATGGAATTTTTGGTAAACATATCATCTTATAACTTTGTGAACATGTATATATAGAAACAAATTTACTTATCAAGTTAAAGACATGAACTCAAACCTCTCTTAAACTTATAGACATGTAACTAGGTCCACATATAAAATTATTGACATGGAAGATAGGTCCATGTATAACATTGTGAATATGTAATAAATTTCATTCATAACATTTTGAACATGTAATTATATTGATGAATAACATTATAGTAGTCTAGTTTCACACCCAAGACCATCATAGCATAAAAGGACCTTTGTTGTACCGAGTTCATTCCTTGTTCTAGAAATGTATTACTATATAGGGTCCACTCATTATTCTATAAGTGTCTATCTCTATTGGGTTCACTTCCTGTTCGATCCATGTCAATCTAATGAGATATATTAATCTTTACCGAATACATTGGAGGAAGATATAGGACCCACCCACCTCATAATGAAAACAAGAATTATGTGTGTCACAAGATCATAAAAAGTTATCACACAATATCCCATGAAATGAAATGTGTATCATAAAAAGTTTACCATATTATAACCTATAGGAGAGAGATAGGTTTCATAATCATTTCATCATATAATAACCCATGATAAGAAGTGGATTTCATAATCATTTCCTCCTGGTATTGCTTGTAGAAGAGAGATGATATTCATAAATATCATGACATAAAAACATAAACCATTTAGAATAAGATTATTAATCTTATCCTTGTATCATAACACCAATAATGAATATGTAACACTGATGTATATCGTCTTAGACTGAATATAATTTTGAAATATCATTTTAAAACATTTCTTGAGGAAAATATCTTTTCCACTTTTAATAATGATTTTCAAAACACAAAACCTATTGATATTTTTTTTAAAATAACCTTGAATACATATAGAGTTATCATTAATGATAATTTCATTCATTTCTTGACGAAAACATCATTTCTTATTTGAAAAACGTTTTTTAAATCATAAATACTTTTGATAACCTTTTCATTGAAGATAACATTGTAAACGTATTAAAAGATTTTATAAAATCATTTGAAAACCTTTTTAAACATGAAACATTTTCAATATAATTTTCCTTGAAAATTAACATAATATATCAATTAAAACATTTTTGAAAACATTTTTAGAAAACATGGTTTTGGATGAAAATATATTTATGACCAAAGTGAGAAATAATGTCGGATTTTATTGAAACAAAATTCTTAATTATCATAGGTACCAAAGAGTAAAAAATGGTAAAATTACATGAATATATCGTGAATAAATATTTGATATGGAAATTCGTGAGAAATATTGATTGCAATATCTTGATATTTCAATATTTTAGACATAATCATAAACCATCCTGATAAATGACAATATTGTAACATAAAATCATTATGAATTTAGTGACATTGAATCATAAGAACCATGATTGGTTAGAATAAAATGAAACCTAAAATAACATGAGTATTAATAAATTAATGATATGAAATTTCATAGGGTCTATATATACACCTCAATGAAGAATGTAGGTGCATAAAATAATGTATATCTCAAATAAAGAAAAATGATCCAAAATCCCTTAACAATTTGGTAACTTTTGAACCATAAAACCCATTAAAAAGTGATCATAAACTAGATTTATAAATATTAATAATTTTAATTTTACAAATCATAAAATACATTAATGGGATTTATATACACAAAATAAATGAAACATGTGGTGAATATTGCATTTGTCTCATAGAAATTAAATGTGAGACAGAAATTTTATACCATAAGTATTGAATTCCATTGTATTTGATCAAAAATCATGTATAATAAATATAAGTTTGTTATAAATATATTACATAAACATAAAAATATCAATTGTACAATATAAGATTTAATTCTTAAATTATTTTCACATTATTAACAATCTCATGTTAATGTTTTGTCTCAGGTATTAACGACTTTGTTTCTTGAATATGTTTTGATTTTTACTTTTTGTTCCACCTACATTTTTCATGATTTAATTATTTAAGAAATGAGAAAAAAGATATAAAAATAATATATATTCAGTATTTATTTATTTACAGTGGTCCCAAATTTTTAGTGATTGGAAATGAAATACACTGTTCAGGGAAACGGTAGGCCATACGTATGCACGAACATTATTTCCATTTTCATATCATACGTAAAGAAATAAAAGTACATGACATATATATATATATAAATTATCATTTGAGTATAATTTTTGTGTCGTATATATCACTTATTTTTATTATACCCATCTTTAATACATTCCATGTAAATCATGAATGAATCACATCGCTTCACGAGGTGGTTCTCCTCCATAAACACGAATGATGTTATCATTTTCCCAAAAAAGGGAAATAATGAAGGTATGTGTGATATAAAAATTATATATTAATAATAACTTATCATATATTAATTATATAATATAAAAAATATAAATTCATTATTATAACCTACTTGGAAAGGTGGTAATGGAAAAGTGAACGACATTAGTTCGCGAGGTGGTAGTCTGCCTTTCCGAAGAACAATGATTTCGTATTACATTTATTGGAAGTGTGTGTTTTTGTAGGTCATAAACATAAAATAAAAACATATCAGTATATTTATGATAATGAGGTTATTATATAATCATTTTATTATAATAATTGATGGTTTTTTAGGAATAAATAGTCCAAAAATTTTTATTGATGAATGCTACCTTTTCTCCAGGTATCCTCCTTCGGTTTACACTAAATCCTTTCTTGGTTGTATTTATATCTAAATTAAGGATTTTAGGATGATGTGAGGGCAGTTATTTGGGATTTTTTTAGTTTATAAAAATATATTTTTAGGTTTCAACATATGAATAGAGTGAGTTCCCTTTTATAGTTTAGATGGAGAAATATTGTTGTAAATAATAAGACGTATTCACTATTGGGAGGTAAAACTTATCCCTTGTGCATCAAAAATTAAAAAATAATGGAGGTTGGGGATGAATATTTAGATAAATATATCAATAAAACAAATTTACTATATTTTTATCATGTTATTCCTTAATCATTTTGTTTAAATAATTTCATCTTTATAGTTTTTACAAAGGTACCCGATATATTTTTAATTAGAAAGGTAATTTATCCATTAATAATTAAATTAGGAAGATATTTATTATAAAAATTATACCCATTTATTCTAAATATTAATTAAAAGTCATTAAATAAAATTTATATGTGTGTGTAAAATTAATTTTAACACAAATTCATGTAATATAGAAAACCCTATTGTAACATTAATCGTGTTAATTAATTTTAAATGTTTTCAATAATAATTATGGTAAAAAATTATGTTAACCTTAATATAAAATATAAATAATTATTATTTAAAATATTCAATCCATTTTTACAAATTCAATTCACATAATTAGATGAATTCTGTTTAAAAATAATCCCAGAGATGTGATGAGAACACAAGGTTTTAAAGTGAAATGATCAAAATATTATAATGTTTTTATATCCAATTTTAAATTCAAATTGATTCCAATAACATAAATTATATTGTTATATTTATTATTTATCTTGTTTGACCTTAAAATTTTAAAATATAATTTAACTTTATTAATAAAATAAATGAAATTGTAGTTTTCAATTAAAATTCAACATTTTTCAGTATTAATTAAAAAAATGAAACTTTTCATAAAAATAATAAATAACCATAACATAATTTTGGAATAATTATTTCAAAAATTAATTTTATAGTATCAAATCCATATTATAAAATTGGAAAAATTTATTTTTAAAATAAATTCACCATAAAAGGTGACAAAATTTGTTTTTATAAAAAAAATAGAGGTTTTATGTGTAAAATTCGATTTATTCTTATTTATAGTCTACAAAACACAAAATATTAATTTAAAATAGTTCATTAAATATTTATACTATATATTCTTTTAAATCATTCACTAAATGGTATTTGGTTAATTTATTCACATAAAACACACTTTTATGCATAAATATGTGTTCTCTTTCAGAGAATGATTTATTTTTATTTTCATAAGGTTCTTATTTTATTTTATAATAAATTAGATATAAAATAATTCATTTTATATACATTTATATACCATATTTTTATAATTAATTTATTCATATTCATAATCATATTCCAACATCTTGGTTAAAACTGTCATATTAATAAATAATATTCACCTTGGGACATCGGTTTGGGCTTGGAGTCCTTAAGGACTTAGAGTAACCCAGGACTTCCGGTTAGTAGGGACTTAGAGATACCTTTAAGGCCTTTGAGCCACCTCAAGGCCTTCAGGCCACATGCAGTTGCCCCAGATAGACTCTACAAAAAAGGAACAGCCTTATAGGAGGATTCAGAGCAGACACACTCACCAGATCATAACCAATGGATTTGGAAGAATGATAGGGTATGGACATGCCATTGGGACTAGCCTATTCTTGTAGGGGAATGTTATCCAGATTTCCATGCTAAGGTGGATATCTACCATCATGATGCATATACTAGGGAGGGGAAATTACTTGTAGTTATGGTCTGATTGAATTCCCTAAGACCTTTGGGTCATGTAACGTATCTTAATCCAATTATCCATTTAATCACTAAGACTATGGTCCTTGTGAGGGTTCCCTCTCATCCCTTAAATGGGGGGTTATCAAAATATCAATAAAAAATTAAGGCCTTTAGGCCATTCATGTAAATTAATAACATTTCAATAATATGTCACATTTCATTTAAACTCAGTGTTTTGTTGAATGAAAGCTATGCTCGATGTTTCTTGTAACCCAATAAAAACTCAAATTATAATGTAAATCATGATAAACATAGTGTTGTGTGAAAATAAACATATCAAAAAAATTAAATTAATTTTGAAAAAAAACATAAAATATCGGGGTGTTACACTTGGAAAATGAACTTAATTATTAAATACCTTATTTGGGACAAATTAGTGGTAATTAGGTGTCTAAAAGAGCTTATGTGGGGAGATATAAATACTATTCTTTCACTCATAATCCTAACACAAACAAAATGACTGGCTGGGTGCTTGTTTCCTCTAATGTGATTGCATGGCTAGGGAACCCCACTAGCTAGCCAGTGGGTCTCATAGAGGAGACCTAATCTGTATAATTCCCACAAGAGGGATAGTGGGTGTCACTGACTAGATAATAATATATTAGTGTCATGAACTAGAAAACTAGATCCCACATAGACAAATTTATATTGAGTGTGACAACCCCAAATGTGCCTCCAATAAGCCAGGGGATGAATACTAGCACCGAGAAGGCATATCACTTACATGTGAGGCATTAGCCTAATATACCTATATTCACACACACATCCATATCCCCATTCAATTATTAATTTAAATTATAATTTATTTCAATTCAATCATAAATTATGGACAACATTATAGTATGAAAAAGTACTCTAATTAAAATAAAGGGTCCAAATATGAGCCCACACAAATGTGAAAAAATTCCACCCTGATCAGAATGAAGGGACTGCTTTCAATTATAACACCGATGTGAACATTGATTTGTCTAGTATAAATCTATTCTACACCTCCTCCCAATCCTCCAAGGACTATATAAAAGTCCTATCTTTTATATAATAAATGTCATGTGTGGAAAGATCCCATGTAGGGGTGCGTATAATTATACCCATCAGGACACCCTAAAATCACCAAACATAAAGCATCAAGAGTAGTCAGCTCAAAAATACACATGCATGTCAATAAAGATATGAGGCATAATTTTAAGAAATACTAGATATACTCATATCAGACACACGGTCTCAACCATATTATCAGCCACACAATTATTCTCAAAGATTTACGATAACAATCATTCTGGGAGTACTCACTCCATGATCCAGGCTATCACCGATGGATGTCAGTAGAGAGGTCATTCTCAACAGGTCACACAAAGGGATACACTGAACTATACTCGATACAAACCCCATATATGGGATCACAGTCTTGCACTCATTATGTAATGACACATTGCACCCTTATGGAGATGGATTGAGGAATCACACTCAACTAAACCTATTCTATACTGAGGACATGAATGTTTCTAAACTACCACATAGGGTATAAATGGTTTGTATATAGGGTACAAAACTTTTAAATCTAAACCCATACCTCTCGTATCTATGATAGTGTTCCTCTTCTCATTCCTGTGTACACTATCCTTTCACATGTACCTATCAGTGTCTATGTACTCGGTTGTGTCAGAGGATGTGGTTATACTAATATAGTATATTCATTTAAATATTCCTATCCATATTGATTCAAATGTACCCTTAAGTTATATTTTGATCCTTTATCAGTGTGTCACATGGTGTGCGACACCTTCCATACATTTGTTCATTTCTCTGTGTGAGTAAAACTGAGCATTGTATAAGGGGGACCAGACGACATGTGTTCCTCAGAATATATTCCTCAGAGTAAGGATTTTCTCAGAAATATTGGGTTGTTCTATAAATATTTCATATGACACTTTCACTATTTGATCCATTTCCGACCATGATTATAATGGAGGATCTAGTGTTGATTGAGCATTTCCATCATAGATTTATAGATTTTGGCCTTCAATCCTCTCAAATAACATCTTATATTGTTGTGTATCATATCTTAAATAGGAATCCCAAATCTAGTATCGATCCTCCACCAATCACCAACCATTTTCATAGAACCTTGATTGATTTATTGATCTTGAAATAAAACCCATAATATTTATCCCTTGTGCCGAAGAATGGTTTCACAATGATCTAATACTTGGTATTGGTCGGATCTTCAAAAAAAAATATCAGTGAGGAATTTTTCAAAGAAATTTGGATGAAAAACAAAAACCAAAAAATACTAATTAACCTCATTTGTGTTCAATTTTTCATCAACTTTTTATCAATTAAAATTTTCAAGGGAGAACCTATAAATAATCAAGTAAAATAAACTCCAATCTACCATCAATCCTAAAAAAACATTGTTAGGAGAATTAGGTAATGTTCAACATGGGATATCGAAATGGAAAAAATATAAATATATCATATGACCTACATCTAGGTTGGATAAATTATAGCCGAATAATTGTGTTGATTCTTTCTTGGGGAGATTTGTGAACTCTATTTTTATATCTATCATCAAGTAATCAATCATGATCCTTGATCCATTTTAGTTTAAAAAACTCTCATCTAATGGTTCCTATAAAAAATCACATGGATATGCTACTAACCTTAGTGATGTAGTATAATGGTGTTTAAATAAAGAGAGGGTTAAGTCACTGTGATAAAAATAAAAAATAAAAAATAAATAAATAATTTTATTATTTATGCTTGCACCAACTCTTTAAAAACAATTGATGATAGTGAAGGTTATGTTTCACCATAGGTCAAACTCATATCCCTAATTTAATAAAAGGATTCGACGTCTTATCTGAGACTCAATTTAGGAGTTATTCCACTATTTCAAGAAAACTATGTTCTTGTGATATAATATATTCAATATTTTTATTAAATAAACATCGTGGAGCATCATGTATCAAATCCATGCATTGTCTCAGTACCTGACATTGAAAATATCTTTAGATTTATCCCATGTCTTCTCATGGAAAAAGAGACATCACATTATCTCTAACATATAGATTTTCATCCTGAAAAATGAAAAAGTATACTAAATTTTTTTTTGGTACTTAACTCTTTCCAGGGTCTCCCACTATAAGGTTCTCTTATGAATATTCCCATGCTTCCACCAGACACGCACCAAAGGAATCACTTACCCATTGAAGATCTTCTTCTACTGATCCCTGATCTCTACTGTGTAGTCTTCTAAGATAGCTTCATCCTTGATGTACATATCACACAAGTCGATAAAATGGAATGGGCCACAAACATAACTCCGCAGTTTCAACACATATAATATCTCATGTAATCTGTCTAACTGTGGTTGTACGTGCAAGTAGAACTCCACCTTGAAAAACCTACTTTGTATCTGGAAAAAGGAAATGAATCTTTGAAATATCTTGTAACGTCGGCCATGTTTCTCTAATCCATATCTAAGTGAGACCTTATAGAACACATGGTATCCCTCCTCAAACTATAAAGGTCTATGTTTTTAGGCCTCATAGGACTTATAATGGTCTTTTTCATTCCTCATCAGCTCCTGAATGATCTGAACATTCTCTACCATTACTTATACCATCTCTAGGCACATGAGTGTTGACTCACCTAGATCAGTCCAACACATTGGGGACCTATTGGGTCACCTAATAAAATAATTTAATAGTCACATACCAATCGTGGAATGGAATATTTTGTTTTACGAAAAATCCACTAAGGGTAAGTTATCCACCCAAATTTGTGCAAAGTAGAATATGAAAGCTAGCATGATGTCCTCTAGTACCAGAATGGTTTGATTATTCACACATTTAGTCAAGGGGGGAAACTATGTGCTCAAACACAAATAACTAAAAATGTAATCCTTCAACACTATTCATAATTTTGATGTTAAGTGAGAATCATGGTATAAAAAAATCATATAGGTAACTATATTGATCTATACAATCTCATATAGGTAAAGGCATTCAAAACTCTCTAATAAACTATGATCTCAGATTGCTTGGAAGTGGACTGACTTAGTGAGTCAGTCTATGGTCACATAGATGGAATCATTTACTCTATACGGTCTTGGTAACCCCATCATGATGTTCATAGATATAAAATCCCACTTCCACTCAATTACATCAAGGGGTTGAGCTAAACCTATTCGAACATGGTGCTCAGCCTTCACTTACTACCGACTATGGAATCAATAGAAAATATTTTCCAGACATTCCTTTTTTCTAGCCACCCAAAATAACACTAAGGTCCAAGTTCGTCTTTACCACACAGGTATACCAACGATGGGGATTTTTGAAACTCCCTCATCACCTCCCCACACAATTTCACTGGAATCATCTTCCATTCTTTGAAAATGGAAATGTTCTCCCCAAGTTTATAAAATCCATCTTGATCATATCTTGTGGATATTTGAGCACGTATGGTCTCACATTCAGCCTAAAGCACTAAAGAAATTCTGGTGTAAAAATAATCTACTAGAGTTATGCTACACCATCCTCATCCACTAAGGAAAACGAAAATGAGGATAAATCCTCAAAAGACACAATCAACAATCATGAAAGAGATCCCCAAATGGGATAATGTATCACTACACTCCCCTTCCATAGAGTACAGACTATCTTGAAGTCATAATACTGGACAAAATCCATCCAATTCATCTATATCAAGGTAAGATCCTTCCATAAGAAGATACACATTAGATAATTTTTGTTAGAGTGTATGATAAAACTCTGACCAGTAAGGTAGTCTCACTGCATATTTAGGGTTTAGACTACCATTGCAATCTCCAGATTGTGGGTTTCATAGTTCTTCTCATATGGTTATAACTATTTAGACTAATATGGAATCACTACCTAAATCCACATCAGAATGAAATAATGTTTGGTCCCAATGGCATTGTAAAACACTATATACTTGACACCCTCCTATTGAAATATCATGATGGGGTAACTCATAAACCTTTATCAAAACTCCTGAAAGTCCAATTGGAACCTTTACATCCACCCAAAAGGAATCCACTTTTGGGTCATATCATGGAAGGTTACCAATATCCTAGTGAAATAAGGAACAAGTCACATGTTGTAGCCTAGAAACCTATGGAAGTTCATCACCTCTATTACGCTCTTTCATGTCTCCCAAGCTAGAATTACCTTACCCTTATTTGGGTTCACTACCACACCATTTTCTGATATAAAATTTCCTAGAAATTGGACCTCTAGAATCCAATACTAAAACCTTAGGATTTTTCCATATAGCTAGTGCTATTAATGTTTGTTCAGGACAATCCTGAATTGTATCTCATGATCCTCCTCGGATACTAAAATCACTAGGATATCATTAATAAATACCACCACAAACTAGTCTATGAAAGGATAGAAGATATATCTCATGATTCCTATAAACATATATGGGGAATTGGTCATTCCCAAAGGAATTACCAATTACTCACTAGGACCATATCAACATCCTAATTTCATCTTCAGTATATCCTTATCTCATACTCAATGTTGGTCATAGTCTGATATGAGGCTACTATTCAAGAACTATATTGACCATCTAAACTTATTGAAGAGGTCATAAATCCATAGTAGTGGACACTTATTCATTATGTCTATATCGTTAAAGTACTAATAATCCTCATGTATCCTCAACCTCGAATTCGTCTTCCTAGAAAATAAAAACAAGGACACTCAGGGTGACACACTGGGTCTGAAAAATACCACCCTCAACAAATCCTCCAACTAATATTCATCTCAAGAATAATTAAAGAATCCATATGATATCATGGAATATATATCACCATAGTCCCATGTCTGAAGATAATAATGAAATTTAATTATTTTTGGGGAGGTATTCCCAACACATCCTCGGAAAAAACATCCACATATTCCACTACTACTTCAGGAATATAAAATCCCATAGAATCCCTTTCACTAAGGGAAATACTAGCTCAATGATGAGTAATTGGAATAGACCATATATATAATCCCATCCATCTCTATCTGTACTTTATTCTCACCCAAGAAGGAAAACATCATTATGTCACTATGGATACACTACATCCTCCATGTGAAAAAGTCAATGTGGGAATGAATTATAGGTATCCATCCCAAACCTAAGATGACATCATAATGCCCCATTTTTTAAATAAATACATACCATATGAATCCCTATTCTACAAGTATTATTTAACACTATTGGTAAAAGTGTGTAATTCTTGAATCCCCTGCTGTAGGACTCTCCAAGCATAAGGTTCAAACTAAGGGCTCAATATGTCTTAAATAAGACAAGTGGAAAGAAAAGAGTATCTCATACTTGTGTCTATCATTACTACAACTAAAGTTTAGAGTAAAATGATTATACCAATAATCATCCCAAGAGAATCAGGGTCATATACCTCTACTGTTTTTATTTTTCCTCATCCCATTCCACATGCTCTTGGAGCTTGGCACAAAGCACTCAAGAGTGGTGGTGGAAATAGGTCAATCTTCCTGCCACCTCCTACTGTTCTACTTACCCCACCTTCACATATACCCACCAATAAAACTCTATTATACTTAAATTTCCTCTTCATTGATAGTCCATCGACCATATATCTATCAACTGTACAGTGCATCAGACAATCCCATGTGATGTGTACCAGACCGTCAGAAGAGAAACATCTCCTATATATTTGTTGACTAGAACCGTATTTACATCCCAAAACTGTTGACCCTCCTTCCTAGGATCACCTATTGAATCATATCAATTTTTTGGTTCCCTATGACTACCATTATCTACTAGATACTGAGGTCTCATCTTCTAGGTACCCAATTCTAGCACCCACTATTGATGTCCGATCGATCAATAATCTCTCCTCTATTGAATCCAACTCAAAAACGCCACCATTGGTTGGATTGAAAATAGATATCACTCTATCCCTAATATGTCATTTTATGCCACATATGAAGGCCCATGCTCTAAAAAATGGTTCTAAAACCATATCTAGAGAGTATTGTGAGAGGTAAGTGGACCACGCTGAGTACTCTAACATAGTCATACTACTATGCTGTTTTTTAAGAAACTCTTTTTTCTTCACCAAACACAACATGGATAGATAGATATTCTCCCTGAAGAGATTCTAGAAATATGGAAAAGAGTTAACTACCTCATCATGTGACTCATTCATCAGACTCTACCATCAACCAATAGAGACTAGAAGAAGACTCACTACTAGTAATACCATATCATATGGAGGTTTCTACATAAGGAGTAAAACTTGGGTGACTACCTCCTGCCAGTCCTCAGATGCCTAAGGTTTTGAATTACCTCAAAACATAAGAGTTCAAATCCTATGAAAATCAAAGTGTTAAATCATTGAATACACATCCCCAACTGATACTATTAGTGAAATCTATTACTCAACAGGTGGTGGATGAACAGTAAAATCAATCAGAGGAATCAAGTCCTACACAAGACTATTTATAGAATCCTCATCACTCGGCAAGTCATCCTTATGATTCCATTGTAGAATATTCCCTAGTTATCTTTATATATATATATATATATATCCAGAAGTAAACAATAAAACCAATAGTCAATGATTATATCTAGGGACCGGACTTAAGAAAGACATGGAAACCAAAAAATATTCCAATATGGTTCATGTACTATTGTTTTCCTTATAAATGGTGACTACATGTGCCAAGTGAAATAGTAGGTTACCAAAGATTTATTGAATGGGTATGTTATCCACCACACCAACACACGAGTTCATGGTAAAAAATAGGGACTCAAAACACTTACTATTTCGATAAATACCAAAGAAAACCTCACTGCTATAAAAAAACTCTAAATTCTTGTCCCATTGTAGAACTGACTCCTCTTATACAACCCTATCAGGAATCAACCCACAAGTACCTTCTTGGATAGTGGTAAGATGAATATGAAAACTCCAATAGTGTATCCAATAAGATAGGATTTGGTGACTAGAATTGATTATGCATATAACACACATGAGAGGACTTAACCTAATGTCCCTATATACAAAAAAATCTCTAAGATCATAAAAAGATTACTGTAAATTAAAAGTTATTTCAATGAATAAATAATATATATCCCACATTGGAGTGAGACAATGTACTGGAAAAAAACAAAGGGATTAAATACAAGCCTACCTGCATGTGCAAAAAAGTATAACCTACTACGAAGGAGGGTAACTATTCCAAATGAAATATAGGTATGAACCATGACCATTCTAGCATAAAAAATTGCTCTGCCTGATCCTGGTCCTCCTAAGACTCCATTAAAAGTTCTGTTATATAGAAAATAAATGACATGTGTGTGAATATTCTATATAGTTATGAGTATAACAATTCCCAATAGGACACCTTGAAATCAATAAACATAAAGAATCATAAGTAGTGAACAAATCAATATATAAGGTTTACCATGAAGAAAAGATACATAATGATAATAAAACCGAAATATACTCATAATAGACTCTTAATATCAAGAGGTATCAACCATACTTTAATCCACATCATTATTCTTGAGGATTTATATTGATACTCATTCTATAAATAATCACTCCATGATCCATGCTATCATCGATGGTGCTCATTCGAAAGGTCCTTCCCATAGGGTCCTTACAAATAAGTCACATTTTGGAAATCTGATGTTCTCAACACACATATTGGGGATCACACCAAAAATCGATGAGGAATTCCTAATCCCTACTATATAAACCATCTATATAGGTAATCAATTCACTGTGAAAGGTGGTGTCACTGATACAAAAAACCATACCTATGCTAAAGAAGGAATGGCATGGGATCCCACTCTAGTCACACAAAGGTAAACAACAAACTCTATCTTGGACAAAAACTAGAGAGGGGATCAAAATTATATTCTCAAGTGTTAATTCCCCATTGTACCCTCATAAGGATGGATCGAGGAATCACATTAAAATTAACTTATTATACACTTAGGAAACAAGGGGATCTAAACTTCCATAGAGGGAATATGTAGTGTGTATATTGGGTACACAATATATACCTCAAATCTTAGACTTAATAGTGTTTGTGATTGTGTTACTCTACCTATTACCCTGGACATTGTTCATGAATTTTTTCATGGTAATTTCTATGTACCTAGCCATGCCCGAGTACGTGGTCATGCCCATGTACACTATAAATGGTCATGTGTCTAGTCATTTTGTGCCTATGTACCCATGTGGTACACACTGTGCCATGGTCACCAGGTCACATGGAAAGTGACACATGTCACATGGTGTGTGATATATTTTTCTACACATAAAACCTAACACTATAGAAGGGGAAATACACGGAATGTGTTCTTTATAATACAAGTTGTGTAGTCATGATTTTCTCAAAAAACCATGGTTTTACTACATGTCTCGCCCAAGAAAACCTCCACTACTCCATCCGCCACCGAAAAATATTATAATTGAATATCTAGTGTTAACCGGGCCTCACCATGTCTGGTAATAAGAATATGGACTTTGATTCACTAGAATTTCAGCAATCTGCCCACCGTATTTCAAAAGCTTATCAAACTGCTAGGATGAATCACCAATATTGTCCCAAACCTCCCCTGATCATCCACCATTTTCATTAAACCGTTATTTCTCCACTAATTTTGAACCCAAGCCCATAGTATCAATCCATTATGCCAAGTAATGGTTGTATAATGATTGAATACCAGGTATTGGTTGAATTATCAATAAAGGAAATATCAGATATGGATCATAAAAATAGATAGGGATGAAATAAACAAACTGCCAAAAAGAAATGAACCTAGGATATGTTCTAGTGGGTCATGATACATTTTTGTAGGAACTACAAATGAAGAACAAAAAATAATCCAATAATATCAATTATACTCAACCATAGATTCATGAACCAACCTTTTTAGGTGAATTGGTTTGTGTTCAACATGTGATATCAAATAAGGAAAAATCAAAATAAATAAAATGATCTACCACTAGTTTGGATTGATCACAATTGATGAAAAATGTCGGTTTATTGCTATTGAGATCCATAATCTCTATTGTATTTGGAACTACTAATGAAGAATGCAAAATAATAAAATAATATCAACTATAATCAACCATTGATTTGTGAACCATCCTTTTTAGGTGAATTGGATTTCTTTTGACATGTGATATCAAATATGGAAAAATAAAAATAAATAAAATGATCTACCCCAACTTTGGATTGATCACAAATGAAGAACAATGTTGGTTCATTGCTGGTGAGATCCATACTCTATTGAAAAAAATTACTCAAGAATTAAATCATGAGACTTGATCTATTCTCACTTGCTAATCACTCCTTCAATGATTTCTCTCATAATTTCAGGCTTATGAGGATAATAATCGATTTTTGGTAAAATAGTGTTTATATAAGGAGATTTTTTGGTCAATATGATGAAAATAATAAATAAATAAACAAATATAAATTGATTTTATTATTTTTGGTGGTGAAAACACTTTAATAAAACACCTTACACCAATAAAGGTTATGTAATTCCAAGGGTGAATCCCATATATCAGATTAAATGAAAGTCTTATATTTTTAATCCAAGACTATATTCAGGTGTTATTACACTATTTTAAAAACACTTTATGCATGTGATAATATATATATATATATATATATATATAATATTTTTATTATTTCAACATTGAGGCTCACCTGGCCTTGAAATCTCATGCTGTCTTAGTGCCCGGATCCAAAAATATTGTTATATATATTCAAATCATAACAAAGAAAAAATAGAAATTACAAGTAGATTTAAAAAACTACTATATATCCCACCAATAAGCTAGTGTCTCTACTATATCCCAAAAACTCTAATCCACCACTATCCATATACTATCTCGGCTTCTTGAGTCCTCAAACACCACTAAAACCTAGTTTCACAGTTGTAAAAGAGATCATTTAACTTGTTTTAAATAGTTTAACAATACTCAAATATGTTTAATCAAATAATGAATGATAAAGATACCTAAGAAAATATGGGATCATATAATTAAACATCAATGATACTGACTTTGAATTGAATTATTTATGTTATTGTTATTGAAATACCATAACACATTTATCAACTACATATCACACATTTAAACACTTGAAATTAGTAATTAGAAACCTCCCAAATTAAATTTATCACACCATATATTAATAAAGAGGAATGAAATCAATTCAAATATATATTTATTTATGTCTTATTTAATCATGATAACCATTGAATATTTAAATGTTACCACATTAGGAGTTTTCCTTAATTTATAAGTGACATGTTTTATCCTCGCACCATCTGAAATAGTAATTTTTTTAATATCATCAAAAGAAACATATTTAAATAATTTTATTCAACTATACACACATTGGGATTATGTGTGGGGGTATGCTTCTCAATATTCTTTAAAGAGTATCCTCATAAAAATGATTTACCCTAGCTCTCAAATCAATTAAACAACCTTAATAACTTTGTTCAAAAAGGAATATTCATATATAGAAAATTAGATCATGAGATATTTTTTATAATCATGGATATAAAATGAAATTGAATCCACAATAATATTACATCATATAAAGGAATTGTTTGTGCCCCGTGAATATATTGGCATGTTCATCTTTATAAGGTAAAGATAAATCCAATAATTAATAAAATTAACTTATTCTACATTGAAATATTTATGTTTTTTATTTAATAACGGACATGAAACACATAATTTCATACTTTTTTAACATTGGTTATTAGATAATTGATGTTGAAAATATATTACTAACATCAGTTACTATAAAAAGTATGTGAAACCTGGTAAGTATTATTCTATAAGTTTAGTTCTTATAATAATTGATGTGAGAAATTTTCTGTTAAATTTATAAAAACAACCTGATTTTCTTTTCTTTCAGCACATCGATACCTTCTCTTTGTCACACTCTCTCTCTCTGTTGTTATTTCAAAATTTTATCTTGTGTTATATTGATATATTTAATTTTTTAGTTATTAAATTTTCATGTGTCTTCAAAATGAATACCTAAAATTAGACGACAATAAAAAAATTCATTTCTTGGGATCTCAAAGAACAATTCAAATTTTTAGTGAAATTTTTTATGTAATGTCTATCATTTTTTGAAGATAATTTTATATTTTTTACTTAAAATTAAATAACATTAAATAAGAGATTAATATTTGAGTGAAGAATCATGGTTTATTCCATGTAATGAATTATTGTGTCCATTTATCCTTTACATCTTGGAATTTTTGGGGATAATAGTTACACTGTTAATTTCCAAACAAACAAGGATTAAACTTATACAATCATTAATGGGTGTAAGAAAGGATTAATAAAATAGATTAATTATATCTAAAATTTCCTCAAAATATTATTCCATATCTATGTTTCATATACCAATTATTATTATTATTATAGTTTATTTTCAATGACTTATAAAGTACTTATAAATTATTTTTAATGTTGTTTTTAAATAACCGATATGAAAAATTGATTATTAACATTCTGGGAAATGATAAAGATAAATAAATGTTGTTAAAAAAATAAATATAATAGTATTTAAGTGGTTATATTATATATGTTTTCAAAAATATATAATGGGTGATGATTTAGACTATTATATAATTGACATATTCACATATGGATTTTTTTTATTTGGGTTTAAATAAAAATTCATTAAATGGTATAAGGGAAAAACATTCTTAAAAAATAGGTCCATGGAGGTGTAAAACCCATTCACATTTGTAAAAAAGAAAAAAATTACAATACAATATTTTTGTAATAAGTTTAATTTTATTGATAGCTTTAAATGGACACATTATTAAGTAATTTTTCATTACATGCAACAATGACTTTTTTTAATGGCTTGCATTGTATACAAAACTATGTTTGACCAAATATTATTATTTAAAATGACATTTATCCCCTAGCCACTACATTTTTGATAATAATAGGACAAAATAACTTATGAAAAAATATAATTTAATTCATTGGTTACCAATTACTTATAAATTAAAAAAACCAATTGAATATAAAGGGCTTTGTAAAAATATTATTATTAGGATCAAAAGAAATTTTATCCTAATTATGAAATTAATTTATATTATTAAATTAATCAAAATTAATATTATATATTATATATTCAATTTTTTTTTACATCAATCAAATATTTTTTAAAGTCATATGATAAGAACAAATCGAATTTTAAGTATAAAAATAATATTTTTTCAAAAGTGTGTTTTTAACGCCTTTTTATGAAGTACATGTTGTAAAACTAAATTATGAAAATTTTCATAAATTCTCTTTGAGAATAAATAAACTTAATTATTTAAATAATGATGTAAAAATTTTCATAGGGTGAATATTTGGTATTTTCTAAAGATGTTTAATTTTCTGATGATAGTGAAAAATACTGAATTTTAATTGAAATTTTACTTTTGAACTAAATAAATTATAATGATAAATTATATTATAAATTGGTTTTAAAGTCAAATTATATCAATTATACATATTTTAATCTAATTTCGGTCATTGTGGTTATTTTTATATTTAATTTAGATATAATAACATAGAAAATATTTAATCATTTTCACTTTAAAATAGGCATTTTCATCCCATCAACTACATTAGTTTTAAATTAATTTCTGCCTCTTCAATGATTTAAATTTGGAAAAAAGGATTAAATATTTTGAATAAGTATAAATTATAATTTATATTATGGTTAAGTTAGTTTTTTTACTGAAAATAATAGGGAATTAAATTAAAATTAATTATTGCAATTAAAGTAAAAATGAGTTTACCTAGTGGTTAAACTTTAATCTTATGGGGCCAAATGAGTGAGAAATTTGTCCAAAACCCATTTTTTGGAAATTTTTATCCTATATAATTAATTTTATAGAAAATTATTTATTATTTTAGGACATTATGAAATTGATACCTCCCAAGAGTTTTTACCTTTTGGCATTTACAAGAATTCCACTCCTCCTCCACAATAAAAGGGCACCCACCCCTTCACTTCTTCACACCTATAAAGGATTTTGGATAATCCAAAATCTAAAAAAAATGATTTTCCTAAATTCCTACAATTATATTATAATCATAAAAAAAATTTAAAAATCATTCCAATGAAATAGGTTGGTGAAAACTAGATAGAGTTACCCAAATAAGAGGTAACGTTCATCAGCAAGAACTTTTATTTTATTTCTTTCTATGTGCCTTCAATTATTTTTATATCATGATTATATAATAACCTTAGTATCTTAAATATAATTATATTTTGTTGTGTGAATATTATTACCTTAAAACACACACTATTAAATCAAATGTGATACATAATCATCGTTCATGTGTACGATGAACTACTGCCTCACAAATCGATTTCATTCGTTCTTCCATTACCACCTTTCATGATGGAGAATAATGATGGTTTTATAGTTTAAATTTGATAAATATTATATTTATAATGTCTTTATGAATTTTTAATTGTTATAGAATACATACTTTCATGCTTTCAATTTTTTGGAAATACATTAACAATGTTCGTGTGTACGACGGACTACCACCGCACGAAGCAATGCAATTCTTTCACACATTACATGGAATGTATTAAGGATGGATTTAATTTAAAATGTTATTTATATAACTTAAATATGCTACTATAATGATAATATATATATATATCATTTAGTTTTCATTCATTCAACATGATAAGAAAATGGGAAAAATGTTTAAGTATCCATACAACCTACCGTCTCTATGAATGGTGTAACTCATTTACTATCACCAAATTGTATGGATTACTATAAATAAATCTATAATAAATATATTTGATATTTAAATCATGGTTTAAATTTTTTTTATAATAAAACAATTATCTAATTAATAGGAACAAAAAAATTCAAAACATACTAAAAAGGTAACTAATAACTGAAATGATGAAAATAATGAAATATTATTAAAAAAAGGGTGATAATATGTTATAAAAAACAATATATTATATTATAAATACTAATATGGTTCTTTTATAAGTTAATAACATTTATAAAACCATTATACAGTAGTTTAAAGAGCGTTCAAACAAAAGAGAGTGTGTGCTAAGGGACATCATCTCAATTTACCTTCAATTGAGTCTTATTTTTTATTATAAATAAATTAACTTTTATGTGGTTTATATAATACCCATTTTACATGTAATATAACGGATACTTCATTATTTATGTTATTTTAAATTTCAATATGAATTATCTCAACCAAGGGGATTTGAATTAAAAATTTCCAAATGATAAAAATTCTTGTGTAATCTCTCTTTCTTTTTTGATTGTTAACATTATCTTGAAACATTCACATTATTTTAATAATTTTTATTAGACATTAAATTTCATAAAAATATCCATTCTCTTGTGTAATGTATATGTTTATTGCCTAAAATTTATACTTTTTTTACATAAATTGTTTTTTTGAATGTTATTTGATTAACTGGGTAAATATTGACAAACCTATATCCATTACTCAGTATAGATATTTGATAAGGAACATTGTTTATAAACTAAATTAATTATTAAATATATGAGGAATTATTTTGAATCTTACAACATTGGTGGGGGATCATTTAATGTAATCTCCTTGATGCATCGATAGTCTCATGAGACGAACTAGTTGGGAAAATCAGATTGGTTTCTACCCAATATAGTTTGAACCATCTTTTGAACGTCTTAATGGTAAAGGTACCATGTACCAGAGAATCATTGTGTACAAAATTTATGCATTTAATTTCTTGATAATTCAATTATTATTTTTATCTTTGAGATTTCAACTATGAAATAAATCTATGGATTCATTTACTTATCATTTTATTCATGGAATTTGTTTTTTGTTATTTACCTTTCCATATTGATTATTCCTTATACACATATTTAAATGGAATGTGTGTTGGTTATTTCCCTTTCCATATTGATTATTCATTATTGATTCATGAGAGCTTCTATTTTACATAACCCTTACTGATCATTCGATCATACCCCTTCTTATGTTTCCTTTCCCTAGGTTATGTAGAAGAGATCATTGAATGAGTTTACAAGGATGTAGTTTATTAGATTTTGTTATGTATTATGTTTTAGTTTCTATTTAAAATATAAAATGGGTATCGTGTATGTAATATTGTTGTCTAAAATGGCTAAATTGGTCAGTCATTTTGGATTTTATAACATATAATCATGAAAATTTAATAAACTGTGGCACTAGATCCCGGCTACTAGGTTCAAGTTCATTATATTTGGTATCATAAGAAGTTTAATAGAACCCTTGTAAACTAGATTTAGGAAAAAATGTATTATAGAACATAACCCTATGATTTAATTTAAGGATATGTATAGAAAAACATCCCAAAGAAACCATGTTTACGATTATGAGATTAGATTCCCATATATTTTTCAATTAATGTTAATTATTTTTCCCATTTGGGATTAGAAATTATGTTACCTAATGCTTGTAGGTAATTTATTATATTCCATTGTTTAGAACTAGAACTTTTAGGAAAGAAGGGAATCAATACTCATGGATAATGTAGAGTTTTCCTTTCATGGGAAGTCGATATAGCTTGTATTATATCTTAGTTAAATATGAAAATATTAGGGATAATTAATTGGGTTATGACACAAAACCTTTCCAAGATGGAGAAACCTATTCCATATCAAGATTATTTGATGCTAGATAAATTTATGAAACAGAGTGTAAAATCCCGGTTCCGGAAGCCAACCATAGGCACCTCGTACCCAGTTGGTCACACGGCCTCAAGCGCATTTCCCCAAATGCTAGAGGCTACCGACTAACAGCGAGGGCCTTGGGTGTGATAGTAAAGAAACTATGCCCTCATTAGAAGAGTACACAGTGGAAGGAAAAACAAATAACAATAATAGCGGAAACAATAGACATCTATACAAGAGTAAACAACGGAAGACTGATAATTAAACAACTGTAGCAGAAATATATGTAAATGATGAATGATACATATATGTCTAAGAAAACAGCCAAACAGGTCACAATGCTGAATACAATACTAAACCAAAGTACAAAAGAAAAATAGATGAGAAACTCCTCAGCATCGCAAGTCTCAGCTTGGTCCCATGCTCTTCAGCTCCAATGCAATCAAGAACCTAAAGTAGAAGGGAACTCGCCCTTATCTATACCTGCAATATTATAATCTCTTTTGGCCCAAAATCATGACCCAATCAGGGTGTGGGACAAAGTCCCAATAGGCAACCACCCAAAGATTTGTGCCTAATAGTTAGTGAATATATGGAAGGTAAAGTACAATAAGTAGTAAACAGTAAGAAGTAAACAGAATAATTCACAGTAGTAACAATCCACAGTTTCTAACATATAATCTACAACCAAGAAACATCCAATCAAGCAATTAGAACAAAAAGGTAACCTTTGGGTAGTTCTCATAGCCTAACCCCTAAGGTTCGACCTACAAGTAATAGAAACCCTCTGAGAGGCACACACAGTCTCACCCCTCTGGTTCATCTAAATAATAGACTCTCTGAGGAAGTACTCACTGTCAATTCCCCATATAGTCTCGTATCATACTGAAGACACTCTGGGGAAGCACTCAATTTCAATTTCCCCTGTGGCCCACATCGAGGAACAACAGACTCTATGAGGAAGCACTCGACGTCAATTACCCCTATGGTCACGCATCGTAAATTAAACACACTCTAGAGAATCCCTTACGTCCATTCTTTCTATGGTCCACTACACTAGGTTCTCACAGCCATGTGTAAAACAAACATTCATAGCATGCGTATCATCCCAAGTAAACCTCACGAACTACTTGGCTATCATTCTTAAGGCACAACAGCATAACAATACAACAGTTCCACTATCCTAAAACTAGGCATGGCAACTGGAAAATGCCGAACAAGCAACAAGAATGGAAAAACATCCAGAGTACAATACAATTTACCATATTAACATGCAATTACCTCTACACATATATATCATTAAATTTAGAAAACAACAAGGAAAAATAGGAAATACGCAATACCCCATTCAATGGTATTGGTGGAAGTGGCACATAATATTCAATGAATTCCTACAAAAAGGCACAAACACCTACCACGATGCTAGGAGAACAATATACATGAACCACGATGATTGATTCTCCTTAGAACGTCGAGGATCTGAGAAAAGGTACAAAACGATCAACCCACGATATCTTTAGAAAAATGAGAAATTATAAAACAAGGCTCTAGGAGAAGGAAAAACTCACCACTATTGTTCCAACTCAATCGACGGCAGCTGAAACGGAGATCAGACGGAGGCTCGGGAATTTGGAGAAGAAATGCGGTCGTACGGGTCGCTCTCGGATAAAGAACCTGGAGAAGGAGTGTGTTCTATCTGTCAGGCGCGACCTTGGTCCGTTTAGTGAAAAAAAAAAGAAAATACACGGAGTGTACTTCTGGGGTACACCGCGTGTACTCTGTTTTTTCGTACTTCACTTTAAGTGGCTGCCACATCTCCTCTACACACCATGTGTGTGGCCCAGACACAGCCATCATACGTCTTCGAGTGGCTAAGGAGTACATGGTGTGTACTTAAAAAATATTCAGAAACCCCATTTTTCTCAAAAACTCCAAGAAAAGAAAAACATACCTGAAATTGAAGACCCAGGTTATTACAAACTTCCCCCTTAAATAAATGCATCCCTGAATTTCCCTAATGAGGTGGAGAAGAAGAAACCCCTAACAGCTCTGGCCACTTCGATGGAACATCGACGTCCCTTTCCCAGGTCTCGTCCTGTACCCGTCCATGCTTCCATAACACCTGCACTAGATGAACATACCACCCACATAGAACCTTTGTACTGCGATCGACAATCCGGATGGGATGATCTTCAAAAGATGCATCCGCTTTGAGCTCAACCTCCTCGTGTTGAAAGACATGAGACGGGCTGAAAAGTAACGTCGGAGCTAAGAGACATGGAAGACGTTATGCATTTCCCGATACCTCTGAGGTAACTATAACCGATAGGCAACCAGACCAACTCTCTCGAATACCTCAAATGGCCTGACGTACCATGGTCAAAGCTTACCTTGTCTCAGAATCCTCTTGTGTCCCAATCTTGGTGCGACACGCAAGAAAACCTGATCCCCGACCTCAAACTCCAGAGGTCGTATCCGCTGATCATCATAAGACTTCTATCGAGACTGTGTTGTAGACATCCTCTTCCAAATCAACACTATCTGCTCTGAGGTCTCCTAAACAAGATGAGATCCCAGAAAAGCTGCCTCTTCTGCCTCTATCCAGTATAAGGGCGACCAGCATGGCCTAAAATACAAAGCCTCTTAAAGTTCCATCTAAATAGTCGGCTAAAAACTGATGTTGTATGTGAACTCCACCATAGGGATATGCTTCTTCCAAGAATGGCCAAAGTCTAAAATTCTTGATCGGAGAATATCCTCAAGCACCTGGATCGTACGCTTGGACTAACCATCTGTATGGGGATGGTATACTATACTCAAAAGTACCTGCATGCCCAACGCCCTCTAAAGCCCCTGCCAGAACTGAGAAGTAAATCGTGCATCCCTGTCTGAAACAATGGAGTGTGGAACTCCATGCAGACGTACAATATCTTGGATTTATAGTCGTCCTAGATCATGAAAACTGAAGGTATCCTTGATCGGTAAGAAATGAGAAACCTTTGTAAGTCTTTCGACGACAACCTAAACAACATCGTTCCCTTGAGGTGACCTCGGCAATCCGGTCATGAAGTCCATCGCGACATCATTGCACTTCCACTCCGGAATGGGTAACTACTATAAAAGGCATACTGGTCATTGATGCTCTGCCTTCACCTGCTGACAAGTAGAACACCTCAAGACAAAACTAGAAACATCCCTCTTCATACCAGGCCACCCGTATTGGTGATGAAGATCCCGATACATCATGGTGATGCCAGGATGAACTGCCCAAAATGAGGAATAAAAATCCTGCATCAGCTCCTCGCATACTTCTGTTGGCACCCATATGCGTCCCTAGAAACACAATATATCATCCTTTCTCACTATCCATCCAGGAAGAGGGTCCACTCATGACACACTCTCCCGCAGGACTAATCCTTCTGAGTATGATAGCTGCCTCATTCGTACCCAATCAAGTAGCGTAGAGGTAACAGCTACAGAGGATATGTAAATCTTTCTCTATCTGTTGTGCACCTCCAGATGCATCTCAGAGAACAGAGCCATATGCTGACACTCACTGCTGGCTTCATGAACTTCCTAAATCTGAGTTGTCTTACTCAACGCATCTGCCACTGCGTTTCCCTTTCCTGGCGTATAGGGAAGCTTGAAATCGAATGATTGAAGATACACGACCCACTTGCACTATCTCAAATTCAGATCAGGCTGAGTGAAGATGTACTTGAGACTCTTGTGGTCGGTGAAGACCATAAAGTTCTCTCCTAGAAGGTAATTTCTCCAATAGCGTAAGGCATGAACAACAGCAGCCAACTCCAGATCGTGCATTGCGTATTTCTTCTCGTGTGGCCTCAACTGCCAAGACTTGTACGCAATGACCCCATCTCCCTGCATAAGCACATCACCCAGTCTCATACCTGAAGCATCACAATATATAGTATAGCTCTTTCTTGGCTCTTGCAAGACTAGTATCGGTGCTGACGTCAACCTTCCCTTCAGCTCTTGAAAGGCTAAATCACAAGAATCTGACCATAAGAACTTCACCCCCTTCTTGGTCAGACCTGTCAAAGGTTCTGATATGCATGAAAAGTCTTGAATGAAGCGTTTGTAGTATCTAGCCTACCCTAGGAAACTCCGTACCACAAAAACGTTCTTCGTCTGCTCCCAGGAAACTACAACTCTCACTTTCTCTGGGTCCACAGATACTTCTGCCTCTGAGATTATGTGACCCAAGAAGTGAATCTAATCCATCCAAAAGTGGCATTTAGAGAGTTTATCATAAAGAAGATGCTCTCTCAGTGTACTCAGAATGATCTCAAGATGGGTAGCATGGTCGTGTCGAGTGTGGGAGTACACCAAGATATCGTCCATGAAGACCACGACTATGGAATCCAAGTAAGGATGGAACACTCGGTTTATCAGTTCCATGAAAACCACTATCACATTCATGAGACTGAACGGAATAACCGTATACTCGTAGAGACCATACTTGTTCTTGAAGGATGTTAGAGGTATATCTGATGGTCTAACACGCAACTGATGATAACCAGACCTAAAATTGATCATCGAGGGCATGAGGGCTCTTCTAAGCTTATCAAAGAGATCATCAATCCTGGGCAACAGATATCGGTTCTTGACCGTCAACTGGTTCAGCTTCCGATAATCCACACAGAGCCTAAGGGTACCATTTGCCTTCTTCGCAAACAGGACAGGCGAACCCCAAGTAGAAGTACTGGGTCATATGAATCCCTTTTCCTACAACTCCTCCAACTTATTCTTGAGCTCCTGCAACTTAGGTGTATCCATCCTATAGGGAGGAATGGACACCGGTGACACTCCTAGCATGAGCTCAATAGAGAAGTCCACCTCATGCTCTGAAGGAAAACCTGAAAAGTCCTCTAGAAAGACATCCTTGAAATGTTCCACCATAAGAGGAAAGTCTAACTATGAAGTCCCCTGGTCATCCAGATAATGACTAGCAATTTGGTCTATCACCCTTCCTAGCCCATGATGCTCGAGTCCTGCTCGACTCGTCTGAACATCCCATTCGCCTCTATGAAGAAAATATTCACCCTCTGGTGAGATGAAACTCACTCTTCGGTGGTAACATTTGACGACTACTCGGAAGGGAACCAACACGTCCAACCCGAGAATGACATCATAACCTGTCATCTCTAGTACATAGATATCCCATAAGAAATGATACCCTAAAACCTCAAGAGGGAACTATCTGCACTAACGTACACTAGATGTCCTCATCCCCAAAGGTGTGTCTAGTGCCAAAAAATCGGAAGAGGAAAGGATACAGAGGCCATGCCTCTCCACAACAGCAACAGAGATAAATCTATGTGTATCACCAGTATCAAAAGGAGCTGAAGATAAAACTGAGGATACTAAAATCTTACCTCAAACTGTAGAAGGTCCAAGATCCTGCTCTTAATAGGTCTACTCTACCACAAAATTCTGGCCTTCCCCGTGGCCCTATGACCCTGCCTGACCACTCTGAGATGATCCTCCCTACTGGTGTTGAAGGACTGGTGACTGACAACCACGTCCTCGACCTCCACCTCAGTCCAAACAACCGGAAGAACTCCAGTTCCCCGACTAGTGATAAACTGGTGGTGCTGCTCTTGAACGAGGAGTCATGGAAGAACCCCCGTCACCAGCTACTGGTGAGAAAACCTGGAAGAAACGTTGAAGGTGACCCATATTTCCACATGATCGGCACTCCACTGGGTCTCACTGGCACTGCAGCCTCGTGTGCCCTACCCTTCTACACGGGTAGCATACTACCTGGCTACCTTAATATGTATCTCGCCTCCTCGGATAACCACACGTAGACTCCCTATGGTGTTTCCTACTATGAACTGGAGGAACACAAGCATTGGAAGCAGAACTGCCCTAGATCGCAGCTCCGAAGTCTCTCCAATTGCGCTCTACAATCAGCATCTGGTTGACGATGGAAGTGATAGAAGTCAACTGGAAGATATTCACCTACGAGAAGATCTCCTTCCTGAGACCATCCTAAAACTTCCATGATAAGAACACCCCACTTCCATTCCGGAGGGGTGTGAAACACTGCATCTTGGTGAAACAAGAGGAATACTCAATGACAAAAAGAGTACCCTGTTCTAGACTCATGAACTTCTGGGATCGATCGGCCCTCAGAGTCTCCGGGTAGAAGTAGTCATAAAACACGCATTGGAACTTCTCCGAAGCCATAACCTGCTGATGACCCACCTGTGAGATCATGTCCCACAACCTCTAGGTGGAGTCTCAGAGCATGTAGGTAACGAGATTGACCCGACTCTTTGGATGTGTTTCTAGATACTCAATAATAGTCAGCATGGCTTCTAGCCATGACTCTACAGCCTCTGGTCCTCCTTCCACAGAGAAATTAGGAGGATGCTGCTGCTGGAAAACCGGCGTCAAGTCTGCCATAGTCGTGGAAGGAGGCGGTGCACCCTGAAAGGTATGAATCATCCTTATAAAGCATTCCCTGAACTACGCATTCGCACCTGCAACCGGTATGACTACAGGTGCCAAGGATGGATCGAATTGAGGATCAGCAGCAAGTCCCTGATCAGCCATATCTGGCATCTGATCACTGTCAGACAACTGACGTACAACCGGGAGACGTCTCGGAGGCATAGATCTGAAAGATCAAAATCATACCTTAAATTAGGAAAACATGGACAAAGAACAAAGGAGTATAAATCTGACACAGGATAAGGAAACACTCAAGATTTACAAAACAAGACTACACAATGTGTATAAAATCCACATAGCCTATACTTAACTCTATTACCTGGCCCTTGTCTCCTTGCACGGATAACCCAGATGGTCTTCTTAAACTAAGACTACACTGCGTGTTCCCTGTGGACACGACATGTAGTAGACAAGGTTTAAATGACCTATGTTGTTAGTTACATGGCTGGTTACACGACTGAGACTACACGACATGTTCCGAACAAACATGACATGTACATGAAGACTTTTCCTTGGCCCGTGTTGTTGGTGACACAACCAAGTACACGGCTGACCCTTACACGACGTGTTCCGAACAAACACAGTGTGTAGAGTTGGAGAGAACACCATCCCATGTTTTCCATTACACGGTCAGTTACTGGGGACAAGGATACATGACTTTTTCATACACAACACGACATGTATGACACGAGATTCCTCGAACCGTGTTGTTAGTGACACGACCAAGTACACGGCTGACCCTTACACGGCGTGTTTCGAACAAACACGACATGTAGAGTAAGAGAGAATACCCTCTCATGTTGTCCGTGACATGGCCGAGTAATGGGGACAAGGAAACACAGCGCTTTTATACACAACATGGTGTGTATGACATGAGCTTCCCCGACCCGTGTTGTTAGTGACACGGCCGAGTACATGTTCACTACTACACGGCGTGTACCTGCCATACACGGTGTGTTCCTGGCGATTTTTTCACAACCCGTGTTTCGGCTCACATAGTCAGTGACATGGTTTAAACACTAAACATCGTGTATAAATAAAGTACATGTTGTGTGTTCTGGGTTGTTTTGGGCAGTAGCTCTGAAACTGCACCGAAGCCCAGGAAACACTAAAAAACGAGCATGAAGGTGCCAAATTCTGATTTGTGAGGGCCCATACTCCCCAAGAATCAAATCTTGGCATCCAAAACAGTCATATATGAGAAACAAAAGTCAACGATTCACCAATTTCTGATTCAAGAGGGCCCATAACACCTCAAGAACAAAAAAACGGCATTCATTTAAGCAAGGTACAAAACAAACAACCTTTATATCAAACTTCAGAGATTCTATCAAGCATCTATCACAATAGAATGTATAATCTACACAAGGTGTAATGACCCAAATCTTGATATACATGGACATTACATTACTTTTGCGGAATACTTAATACATAAAAAAACCAACACTCAAGGACCATAATAGTTTAGTGTCTTCGGAAACTTGGAATATAAACTCTTAATCATGTTCAAAGATCTTCAACATCTCCCATAACGATTTACCCATTTTGTTTCCTTACCTAAAACCATTCCTTTAATCCTTGGGGAAAAGAAAACATAAAAAGGGTGAGCTCAAATGTTCAGTAAGGATACACATGGAGAAAATAAAACAGACCATCAACATTTTAACTTAAAAAATGAACATAATGTTTAAACATTAAGATCTTGAGCAATGACATAAAACATGGAAGTACGTAAGGCATAGATCATAATGGAACATCAATCATGATAAAATAACAAGGGAATAAAACATTTAATTTTGGAAAAACATTAATCACATGATATGATTTCCATAGTAGCCATGGCATTTCTTTCAAGACCTTATTAGTGGACAAAGTCCCTTACTGAACCGAGTTCACTCCTCGTTCTAGTCCTGTAAAACTGAACTGGATTAACTTACCGTTCCGGCCATCTCTATCTCATGAGATATAAATCTTTACCCAATGCATTGTAGGGAGGTATAGGTCCCACCCATCTCATAATGAAATCATTCTTACATGTTCCACAACATAAAAATAAATCATTCATCATAACCCAATGAATAAAATGGGTTTCATAAACATCATCCCGTCATAACATAATCCAAATAAAACAAATGGATATCATCTCATCATAAGAAAAGTGAAACCAAGTAAATCATAGAGACATTATACTTGAAACATACACATCTAAAATAATGTCATCTTTGATGGAAAATTGTTTTGATAAAACACTTTAAATGAATTTTTGAGGAAAATATCCTTTCGTCTTCAAAATCATTTTCATATCACAAAATGCCAATAAATTTTAAAATAAAAGGATTTTGTCGAAAATATTAATTAAACATTGTAGAGTAAGATTCATGAAAATAAGGTGTTATGAAGCCATAAAAATCCCTTCATGTCGTATAAGTAAAAAAACATTCTTCTCGTACTTTTGCAGGAAAAGTCAAAAAGTTCCTCGTATGGTAAAAAAAAGAAAGATTACTTCCATAACATGTGGTAAAAGTAAAAAATGGGTAAAAGTAAAATAAACATAATTGAAAACATTTTTAGAAATCATGGACATGGATGATAAAAATAACCCCTGTAAATACTTACGAATAAACAATCTCGGATAAGAACGAGATTGTAACAGTTATCCCTTACCTTATGTCTGATATGCTTCGTATGTATCCGAACCTCATTCATAATGATTTAAATAATGTCATTGACTTATTACAGAATCATATTCATTGTTGTGATATCATATATGGTATACTTATTACTTTATATTACCCGTTCTTTTGTAAATTCTATGATAAAGCATCGTTTTGGGTAAAATCATTTCATTTATCGTACGTGTTTCGAATTGTTGTTCTTGATATTATTTCTTATATCCTGATTTTCTTAATTCAAAAATATAAAACATGATTTATATATAATATGTATTCAGAATATACCAATATATGATAGATCTATGAATAGAATTAAATACATCATTCATGGAGACAGTAGGTTGTACGCACGCATTAACGTTGTTTTCGTTTCCTTATTTAATTGAATGGAATTAAGTAGATGACATATATTTATATATGTACATAAATATAGTAGCATTTTTATGTCATATATTTCATTATTATTCATTATATATACTTTATAATCATTCATGAATGTTTATCATGAAGAATGAATCTCATCGCGTTTGTGGAGACGGTATTCCGTACGTATGCATGAGCGATGATATCATTCCCATAATTATTGAATAGAATTGGAGTGGATGGTATAATATTTTAGAATAATTATTATGTTATAATAATCATATATTGTTTTTCTTTACCCCATTATACCCATCCAAGTAAGGTGGTGGTGGAAAAACTGATTACACCACGGCGTGGAGACGATATTCCGTACGTACGCACGCGCGGTGATTTCATTTCCCGTAGGATGGATAGAAGGTGAAATTGGGTTGTTTAATATTTATAATAACATATCAGTATATTATTGATACTTATGTTATTACTTCATAATGAAACAACGAAATTAGAGGAAGTAGAAAAAGAAAGTAACAAGAAAGAATCGTTAGAAGGGATTTCCTCTTCTTTGACGCACCTCCTTTAAGCTTCCTCTTAAGGGACTAGAGTTGGTCTTTTGAGAGGAACATAACCTCAATAATGTTTATGGGAAAGTGTAGAACAGAAATGGTCAGGGTTTTTCCGAGCTTCAATGCTCAAAATGGTGAGAAGATAAGATTGAAGGGGTACCCTTTTTTAAGGGAGGAGTGGGGCACCTTTGGGAACATAAGATATATTAATTTATAATAAATATAAAACCCACTTAAAAACCTCTAAAAATGACACATAATCGAATATTATATGATATAGGGTTGTAATATCATGAACCAATAAAATTTAGACATGTTTATAATTTATTTTAAACATTATCAACTTGATTTATTCTTATTTAATCTATTTAACTTTATTTGTGGTTATAATATTCTAAATTTTAAATTTTTATAAATAATTACTTATGTGTTGTGAATTGTACATAATTGGATAATTTATGGAATTTTAGACCATATAAATTTTAATTTTTTAAATATTTTTGTGATTTTTAAACAATTTTATTTAATGTTATTTTTATAAAATAACAATTGTGTCAATTTTAACACTATTCATTTACTTGAATTTAAATAAAATCCACACAGAAGATATGTTAGAAATAAAATATTTAATAGCTTTATAACATGTCATATTTATCTAGAAAAATCGTGGAGAACATTAAATATTTCATATAATATTTATTTTAATATTCTTAATACCATTTATTTGATATTTCAATCGATAAAATAATTTCTACATCACTATTGTGTCACTTTTAATGATTATTATTTAATCCCTAAAAATTATAAATAAATTCAAATGATGTATATAATTTTATTAGATTTCAGGAGACTATTCATGTTAGAAATTTCATGAATTTAATCACTATATTAAAATTATTATAATTATACGATTTAAGAGAGTGACATATTGTCACTTTCTTCTGTTTTATTAATAATTATGTCATTTTCAAGGTCAAAAGTCCATGAAATTAATCTATTCTGACACTTAGGTGATATGGGTCGACTTTTATTCATCTAATATATTTCTGGATGGTTTTATGGTAATTTTATAATATTATATTTACCCTTAATTACCTGATTTACCTTTAACTATGGTAAATAAAATTTGGCGTAGTTACTATTCATAATTACTAAAAAAAAGTAGCATATTTACATAATTTTAACCCACTGATTCCAAATATCAAATCCATTTTTTCAAATTCAATACACAGAAGTAGAATAAATTAAATTTAAATTAATCCTGTTGTCAAAAGAAAACGGGTTTTTTTTAAAACATTGCAAAAGATTGAATTGATTTAACCTATGAATTCAATGTAAAATCAATGATAATGAAATAAATTATATTAAATGGTAAAAATATATTCTATTTATACATTAAAATCATTAAATATTATAATTTATACATATAAATTATTACGATGAAAAAAGTTGTTTTTAATTAAAATATAGCGTGTTTTTACTATTCATTAAAATATGAAAGTTATCAGAAAAATATCAAAACTTTATCCAATGTAAATATTTATATCCTGATTCAAAATTAAAATTTTATTTTGTAAAATTTAACTTATAAAATTTTCAAAAAATATATTTAAAATGGGTGCGCCATCAAAAGGCGGCAAAACTGTATTTTTTAAAAAATACTTATTTTACCAAAAAAAATTATTTTGTTCTCATACCATGTTCTAGAAAATGTGTAAGATGAATAATAATGTTATAAAATTAAAAATTTAGTTAATAAGATCCATAATGAATAGTTTATAATAATATTATAACCATATATCGTTGTTTAGTGAAACCCAAAATTGCGTACAACACATGCTATCAAAGAAGGTCATGATTGCGTGTAATGCAAGACAAGTCAGGGTTGCGTGTAGTGAAAGACTCCTTTGTTGTCTCGTATAATAGAATCCAACCATATTTCATTTATTCACTGAATATATATATATATATACACACTCAATATTGCGTAGAATTACTATTATCAAACGAACTTGAAATTGTGTGTAACGCGATCCAAGAATAGTGGTGCGTATACTTCCAGCTAATACGGTGTTGCATATAGTACACGCTATTTTTAGTGTAGCGTACAACACAAGACATCAATGAAATTAAAATAATATTTTTCATAAAATCTCATTGTGTTACATTCTACCCCACTTAAAATGAATTTCACCCTCGAAATTCGTCGGGGTTAAAAATGGTTTACTACTTGAAAGTTTCTTAAATAGAAACACACATCATAAAAAGGAACACCAAAACTTATCTTTAAAAACTAAATTATGAAACGTAATAGTTACCCAAATTAACTAATCACTGGGTTTCCACATAGGAGAACATAGGTGAAAATAGGGATATGAAAGATAAATCTAACCATCAAGTTTTGATGGAGAGTGGTAGAGAACATGGCTATGAAAAATCCAAAAATCACAAAGCCATAAATTTGTGATGATCTAAGGTACAATTGGATTCATCGGATATGAGGACACTAGGACAACATTTTGTGTTTTCAAGATCATTTCCCTAAAGTTGATGAATTAAAAGAAATACTTACATGATTTTGGCACAATATCACAGTTGTTCATTCCTTGAACAATTTCCACTTCATATCTTAAAGAAATGAAGTTGAATTTGTTATTCGTGAAGTGTTAGAAGATCATGCGATAGAATGACATGTCATTCCATCTGTCTCAAACATAATGTTAGTAAAAGTTATATACATAAGTCCATATTATGGTGAGATTAATCATATATGGTTCCAAAAAATGGACTTACACTTCATCTATCATACCTCTTAACAAAATAAAACTAGTTTCTACTAACCGGGGACTTCCTGTAGGCTAGTGGTAGGTGATAAAGACATGCCGCACTTCGGTTGTGGGTTAGATTCCCATAGCCTTGTCCGACATGACGGGTTGTCGCCTGTCTTGCAGGTTGTCCTTTTTCTAAAACTACATAATTATAAAATTCCATCAATAATATTGAAAATAGTTCTAGCCTTAAACAATACTAACTTATGTCCAATATAATAAATTTCAAATCTTTAGGCTTATCCAAAATACTTCTATCCAAGCTCATAGTATAAAGAAAACAATTATTAGAAATGTCATCTACCGATCATGTGAATACCATTATTTATCCCCAATATATCTTGTTGGTCACATTACAATCATGTGAATACCTTAATCATGTATTCTCTTGAAAAAAGAATACCCATTGAACCATAGTGAAAACATGAATGCTGTCAAAAGTTAACTCTTTCCACATACCAAAATCCCAAAATTTCTATATACTCAAACCATGATATCACTTTGTCCTTATATTAGTCATGAGCTCATGATTACTATCATACATATTATTTTCTCCTTATCCCTTCATTATGGGCATTTCATCTACTTTCAAAAAATATTTCAATCACTATTCATGGTTATCAATATCATAAAATTATTAAAAACCACAATGATCCAATACATTGATATTACAATATTCCACGATACATTAAATAAGATTCCACAGAATTATCTCAGAATCCTGTTACATAAACACTTATTCATTCCACAACATCGTTGTTATACTCAACATCACAAATTGTGATCTCATGTGACTTACCTTTATCCTTTTCCTTAAGAGGTTTCTCAGGTCGATCATCATTAACCCTTGGATTAGGGCATTGATTAGAAAAATGCCTCATTTCCTTGCACTTGATGCATTTAAGTGTTGGTGGAGCGTTCTCAGTAGTATTTTCTTTATTCATGTCACCAGAAACCTTTTTCCCATTACTTCGGCACTCAGCTGCTCGATGAACTTCTTTTCCACACTTGAAAAAAAATTAGTACCTTTTAGACAATCTCCTCCACACTTTTTTCCACACTTTGAGCATAAAGAAACATTCATATTCTTTTCACAATTGTTTTGATATTTATCCTTGAACTCCATCTTTCATTTCTTGTAAAAACCATGAGATGGATATGTAACACCAACTTCAGGTTCTACCTTGATAGCACAACGCACAATTTCTTCATAGCTACTGATGTCTCTTATAGCTAATTCCCTTCAAAGACTGGGTTTTAATCCACTGAAGAATCGATCAACTTTACTTTCAGGTTGAATGATAAAGCCAGATGCATACCTTCTAAGCCTTGTAAAATTCTCTTCATATATACCAACAGATTTATCATCCTTTTGATTAAGCTCATGGAACTCCTTTTCCATCATTGGTTGAAGAACATGAGGGAAGTACTTATTGAAAAATAAGTTCTTGAACTCATCCCATTCCATGAATTCAATATCATCTCGGGGCCTCATATTCTTAATTAGAGTCCACCATTGATCTGATTCACCTTCTAAATGGTAAATAGCCAAAATGACTTTTTCATGTTATGAACAATGAAGTATGGAAAATATCTTTTCACTGGTACTGATCCATTGTTCAGCAACAAGTGGATCAGAAGACCCACTGAAAGAAGGTGGACGCTGCCTCATGAATGATTCAATAGAATATTGTTCCCTTCTCTACTCATTTGTAATTCCAGATTGATTCATATCTTGTGTAAGTATAGCAATAAGATTTTGTACTCCATCTCCCATAACATTGGTTTGTTCAGGAGGAAAATCATTGCATTTTCCCTTACATTGATCTACATGGTTCCTTTAGGTTCCATCCATTGTCTAAAACCCAAAAAGAATAGTGTAAGAGCCAAAAATCATTCTAGGAAAACAATATAATAAAGGGGTAATACTTTCAATATCTAACATCCTAGGTTTAATTCTATGATCGTTACCATAATCGTAGGACTATAACCTATACATATACTTATCCTTTGGGACATCCCTAGACATACCTTAGAAATATTTCTAGGGATCTCACTAAAGTTCTCGCATCCTAGTTTCCAAAGGTTTACTAAACCATTCCTCTGATACCAACTATAAAGACCCAAATATTGACATACATGGACATTAAATTACTTTTTCGGAATACTTCATATATAAAAAAACCAACACTCAAGGATCGTAATTTTTTAGTGTCTTTGGAACTTGGAATATAAACTCTTAATCGTGTTGAAAGATCTTCAACATCTCCCATAACGATTTTCCCCTTTTTGTTTCCTTACCTAAAACCTTTCTTTTAATCCTGGGGGAAAAGAAAACATAAAATGGGTGAGCTCAAATTCTCAGTAAGGATAAGCATGGAGAAAATAAAACAAAGAATATACATTTGAACTTAAAAACATGAACATAATGTTTAAACATCAAGACATTGAGAAATGACATAAAACATGGAAGTGTGTAGAGAATAGATCATAATGGAACATCAATCATGATAAAATATCATGGGAATAAAACTTGTAATTGTGTAAAACCATTAAGCACATGATATGATTTCCATAGTATCCAAGGCATTGCTGCCAAGACCATCTTAGAGGACAAAGTCCCTTACTAAACCGAGTTCACTCCTCGTTCCAGTCCTATAACACTGAACCGGATTAACTTACCATTCTAGCCATGTATATATCATGATATATAAATATTTACCCAATTAATTGGATGGAGATATAGGTCCCACCCATCTCATAATGAAATCATTTTTACGTGTGCCACAACATAAACATAAATCATTCATCATAACCCAAAGAATAAAATGGGTTTCATAAATATCATCCTATCATAACATTATCCAAATAAGAAAATGGATATAATTTCACCATATGAAAAGTGAAACCAAGTAAATAATAGAGACATTATACTTTAAACATACACGTATGAAATAATTTCATATTTGATGGAAAATGGTTTTGATAAAACACTTGAAATAAATTTTTGAGGAAAATATTATTTCTTCTTCAAAATCATTTTCTTTTCACAAAATTCCATTATATTTTAAAATAAAATGTATTTGTTGAAAATAGTGATTAAATATTGTATATTAAGCTTCATGAAAATAAGGCTTTATGAAACTGTAAAAATCCCTTCATGCTGTATATGTAAAAAAACATTCTTCTCGTACTTTTTCCGGAAAATATAAAAAGTTCCTCGTCTGGTAAAAAAAAGAAATATTCCTTTCATAACATGTGGTAAAAGTATAAAATGGGTAAAAGGAAATTAAAAATTAATTAATACATTTTTATAAAACATGTACATAGATGATAACAATAATCTCATTAAATACTTACGAATAAACAATCTCGGATAACAATGAGATTGGAACAGGTATCCCTTACCTTATGTTCAATATGCTTCATATATATATGAAACTATTGTAGAATGATTTAAATAATGTCATTGATTTAATACAGAATCATATTAATTTTTATGATATCATATATGGTTCACTTATGACTTTATATTACCCGTTCTTTTGTAAATTCCATGCTAAAGCATCATTTTGGGTAAAATCGTTTCATTTATCGAACGTGTTTCGACCTGTTGTTCTTGATATTATTACTTATGTCCTGATTTAATTAATTCAAGAATATAAAACATGATTTATATATAATATGTATTCATAATATACATATATATGATATATCGATGAATGGAATGAAATACATCGTTCTTAGAGACGGTAGGTCATACGTACGCATGAATGATGTTTTCGTTTCCTTATTGAATTGAATTGAATTAAGTAGATGACATATATACATATAAATAAATCCATTATCATTTTTATGTAATATATTTCATTATTACTCATTATATATACTTTATAATCATTCATTAATGGTTATCATGAAGAATGAATCTCATCGCATTCGTGGAGACGGTATTCTGTACATACGCACGAGCGATGATATTGTTCCCATAATTATTGAATTGAATTGGATTGGATGGTATAATATCTTATAATAATTATGATGTTATAATAATCATATATAGTTATTCTTTACACCCTTATACCAATCCATGTAAGGTGGTGGTGGAAAAACTGATTACACCACGACGTGGAGACGGTATTTTGTACGTACGCACGCGCGGTGATTTCATTTTTTGTAGGATGGATAGAAAGTGAAATGGGATTGTTTCATATTTATAATAAAATATCATTATATTAGTGATACTTATGTTATTACTTCATAATGAAACAACTAAATAAGAGGATGTAGAAGAAGAAAGAAACTAGAAAGAATCGGTAGAAGAGATTACCTGTTTTTTGACGCACCTCCTTTAAGATTCCTCTTAAGGAAATAGAGTTGGTCTTTTGAGAAGAACAGAACCTCAATAATGTTGATAGGAAAGTGGATAAGAGAAATGGTTAGGGGTTGGATGAGCTTCAAGGCTCAAAATGGTGTGAAGGGAAGAGGGAAGGGGTACCCTTTTTATAAAGGATGAGAGGGGCACCTTTGGGAACATAAGAAATAATAATTTATAATAAATTTAAAACCCACATAAAAACCACCAAAAATGACTCATATTAAAATATTAGATGATATAGGGTTGTAATATCATTATACTATAAAATTTAGACATTTTGGGAATTTATTTTAAACATTATCAACTTGATTTATCCTTATTTAATATATTTAACTTTATTTATGGTAATAAGATTCTAAATTTTAAATTGTTATAAATAATTACTTATGTGTTGTTAATTGCCTATAATTGGATAATTTATGAAATTTTAGACCATATAAATTTCAATTTAAAATTTTTAAATATTTTTTGTGATTTTTGACCAATTTTATATTATGTTAGTTTTATAAAATAACAATTGTGTCAATTTTGACACAATTGATTTACCTGAATTTAATTAAAATCCACACAGAAGATATGTTCAATATAAAATATTTAATATATTTATAACATTTCATATTTATCTAGATAATTCGTGGAGAACATTAAATATTTCTTATAATATTTATTTTAATATTTTTAAAACCATTTATTTGGTATTTCAATCAATAAAATAATTTCAACATCACTATTTTTTCACCTTTAATGATAATTATTTAATCCCTAAAAATTATAAATAAATTCACATGATGTAGATAATGTTATTATATTTCTGGAGACTATTATTGTTAAAAATTTCATGAATTTTATCACTATATTAAAATTATTATACTAATAATACTTAAGAGAGTGACATATTGTCACTTTCTTTGGTTTTATTAATAATTATGTCATTTTCATGGTCAAAAGTCCATGAAATTAATCTATTCCAACCCTTAGGTGATATGGGTCGACTTGTATCCATCCAATAGAGTTTTTGAAGGTGTTAGGGTAATTTAATAATATTATATTTACCCTTAATTACCTGATTTACCTTTAACTAGGGTAAATAAAATTTACCGTTGTTACTATTCATAATTCCAAAAATAAAAAGTATCCTATTAACATAATTTGGACCCAATTATTACAAATATGGAATCCATTTTTTCAAATTCAATACACATAAGTTGCAGAAATTTAAATAAAATTAATCCCGTTGTTGAAAAAAAAACGGGTTTTTGATTAAAACATTGCAAAAGATTGAATTGATTTAACCTACGAATTCAATGTAAAATCAATGATAATGACATAAATTATATTAATTGGTAAAAATATATTCTATTTATACATTAAAACCAATAAATATTATAATTTAACCATATAAATTATTACGATGAAAAAAGTTGTTTTTAATTAAAATATAGCGTGTTATTACTATTGATTAAAATATGAAATTTATCAGAAAAATATCAAAACATTATCAAATGTAAATTTTTATATCATGATTCAAAATAAGAAGTTTATTGTTTAAAATTTAACTTATAAACTTTCCAAAAAATTTATTTAAAATGGGTGTACCATCAAATGGTGGCAAAACTGCATTTTTTTTAAAATACTTATTTTACCCGAAAAAATTTATTTTGTTCTCATACCATGTTCTATAAAATGTGTAAGATAAATAATAATGTCATAAAATTCAAAATTTAGTTAATATGATTCATAACGGATACTTTATAATAATATTACAACCATATATCGTTGTTTAGTAAAACCTGTTATTGCGTACAACACACGCTATCGAAGAAGGTCGCGATTGCATGTAATGCAAGCCAAGTCAGGGTTGCATGTAGTGTAAGACTCCTTTTTTGTCTCGTATAACAGAATCCAACCACATTTAATTTATACATTGAATATATATATATATACACTCAATGTTTCGTAGAATAACTACTATCAAATGAACATTAAATTGTGTGTAACATGATCCAAGAATAGTGTTGCGTATACTGCAAGCTAATACGATGTTGCGTATAGTAAAAGATAATTTTAGTGTAGCGTAAAACAAAATAAATCAATGAAAATAAAATAATATTTTTCATAAAATATTGGGGTGTTACACAAGGTCTATCAAAATAACATGAAATTTCTTATGCACCCTAGATGGCATGGAAAGAATGCATGGCATGTTATTTATAACAAGTGCCTATATAATGTATGAGATGGAATACCCTCATCTCATCGGGTTTTGACAAAATAGAACCATAATAGAAACAACAGTAACCATACAATACATGTGAATCACTCTAGGTGAAATCAGATCAACTACAACATTGTAAAACCAGGAAACTGTAATAAGCGAGGTAGATTGGCTTTTCCCTGTACACGGGTTAGCTACTCCCGAGAACAGCTTAACACCAAGTACCAAATCCTTCCTATACCTGGATAAAGGCTCAAAATAGTAAATCAAGTGAAAAGAAAACTTCTCTGAATCCACTTTGTAACATCCCTGTTTCGGAAGCCACCCAGAGGCACCCCGTACCCGGTTGGTCACGTGGCCTCAAGTGCATTTCCCCAAACGCCAGAGGCTACCGACTAGCAGCGAGGGCCTTGGGTGTGATAGTGGGGAAACTATTCCCTCATTGGAAGAGTAAACAAAATAATAGAAAAGAAAATAACAATAATAGCTAAAACATTAGACATCCATACAAGAGTAAACATTGGAATACTGATAATTAAAAAACTGGAGCAGAAATATATGTAAATGATGCATGATACATATATGTCTAGGAAAACAGCCAAACAGGTCACAATTATGAATACAGTACTAAAACAAAGTACAAAAGAGACCAGATGAGCAACTCCTCAGCATCACAAGCCTCGGATTGGTCACATGCTCCCCAGCTCCAGTGCAATCAAGAAACTGAAGTAGAAGGGCTCTTTCCCTTATCTATAACTGCAACAATATAATCTGTTTGGGCCCAAAAGAATTACCCAAACATGGTGTGAGACAAAGTTCCAATAGGTAACCACCCAAAGATCTGTGCCTAATAGTCAGTGAATATATGGCAGGTAAAGTACAATAAGTAGTAAACAGTAAGCAATAAATAGAATAATACACAGCAGTAACAACCCACAGTTTCTAACATATAATCTACAACAAATGTCTTTTATAACCTTTTCGATAAAATTAAGGTAAGAATGTATTTTTTTAACTTATACAGAGGGTGAGGATATTTTCTACCAATATAAAATCATCAAAGTTTCCCTTACAATATTATAAGAATATTTCCAAAATCAATGTTTACTTAAATGATTTCAAATTAGAAAGAGATATTTCTCTAAAAAATGATTTGATTTAATCTATGTCAACACCCTTGGATAGATTTTAAGCTTATTTGAAGTTGATTCATTATGATACAAAACTTCCATATTGTATTCAAATTTTTGTGATATATTTGACTTTGGATGTGTTATTTTCACACCATTCATGGTTTGTGGGTAACTTTTTGAAATTTCTTATTCTAGTTTTAATATAAATTTTTTATGTTATGTTTTTCATATGAGGAATGCATTGGACATTGTAAGTGATGGGTGGAGTCTGATATATATCCTCAATGCATCGGTAGGTCTCATGAGACAAACTAGTGTCTTGGCATATGGCCTTGACAAAATATTATTTGTAGTCTTGGCACAAGGCCTTGACTCTTTGGTTATGAAAGTATGAAATTATGCATTCCATCATTATGAATGTGTATATTTGATATTGCATGTGATTATTAGACTAGTAGAATATCCATGTGATTATGTAAATGGAATTATTTTTATTTATATTTTCCATATTATGATGATGTTTATGTTTAAAAGGTTTTGTTTTAGTCTAATACCTTTCCTTAACTGTTTATGCTTATTTATGAAATTTTCCGCTATATTATTTTCCTTACTGAGCATCTAATCTCACCCCTTTCTATGTTTTATTTTTCAAATGATGTGAAGAAGTATTTTATGGTTATCCTGTAGGAATAGTATATGGAAATAAGTCTGTTCAAAAAGGGGACCAAAAGTTTTTGATGTTTTTATTTCATGATGTCATGTAAAAAACTTATGAATGAATCTTGTGTTTCCAAGGCTACTAAACTAATCGGTCTTTCAAGACTTGATATTTTGTGATCATTCCAATGTTATGTATTAATTCACTGACTCTGGGTAACTGGGTTTAGGGCATTACAATCATAGCATGTGTCTCATAGAAATAAAAAGTGAGATGAAATCCTCGTACCTTTGTATTGACTCTCATCGTACTCATTAAATCAACCTATATAATAAATATAAATTTAAAATAGTTCATTTAAATAACACTATTCTTATATCTAATATCATATTTTATTTTATTACAACCTTACATTACCCACTTGTTGACCATCCTATGTTAAGGTTTCACTTCGGGTAATTTTTTCTTTATTTTTCATATGTATCTTAATTTGTTATATTGTTGGTAATTATAATTATATCATGATTCAAGAATTTAAACCATGATATAAATATCATTTATATACATTATATTTGTATTATTATAATATATAGAATATATAATTATGAAACATAATACACCGTTCATGGAGACTATAGGTCGTACGTACGCATGAATGCTATTTCCATTTAATTATCATATTGAGAGAAGGAAAATAAAAGATATATATATATATATATATATATTTACTACATTAGATATATTATATCATATTTATTTACTAAATATATCCTTAATACATTCTATGTATTGTGTGAAAAAATCACATCGCTTTGAGTGGATGGTAGGCCGCACTTCCACAAATGAAATTATCATATTCACAAGAAATGGAAAGTAAAGAATATAGGTGTTTTAAAAGGAATACATAATCTTAAATAAGTAATATATATAATATAATATATATAAATATATTGTCTATCATAATTTACACCATGAGAGGCGATAAAGAAAAATTGAACAATCATCGTTTAGTGTGGTGGTAGTACACTGTACACATAAATAGTATGTTCGTTATCCATGAGATAGAGGTATGTGTTAGTGTAGCTTGAAAACATGGAATAAAAAGAATATTATTATCTGGATAATATTTAATTTAATACAATAATGGAATAAATAGAGTGGAGATGGTGGAGACGGAAAATAAAAAGAAAGGACTTGAGAAAACATGTTACCTCTTAATTGTGTAACTCCTTTTGGTTTGTGCCAAAAGGCTTACTGGGAATAATTTATGCGCAAATAGAGATTTAAAGGAATAAGGGAGGTAATTTGGGATCATGTTTTAGTATAGGATGGTTTATACAATTGGATTTATCAGTGTGATTAATTGGAAGGAAATGATCCCCTTTTATAGTGGAGGAAGAGTGACACTCTAGTAAATTTTTGTAGAGAGAATTCCACCCATGTTTTTCAGGTTGACGGTGGATCAAATAATGTTCCATATTTTATAAATGTGATTATAGGGTCTAAATAAGGCCATAAAATCATTTTTGTAAAAGTTTAGAGGTTTTTTTTGGCCTTAAGGTTATGGAGTAGTCCCTTATTAAGCTTAATTTAACTGCAATTGATGTAATTAATTTTAGTCACTACAACTAACTTTTTTTGGAAACAAAACTATGTTAACATTGTTCTAAATTATAAATTATGATGGTTAAAAATATTTAATACATTTTTAAAAATTCATAACACAGGATTGACATAAATTAATTTAAAATTAATCCCACTGTCGGGTCGACAATACAGATTTTTATAGTAAAAATGATCAAATGTTTGAAAAGTTTTTTTTATCTAATTTCAATGTGAAATTGCCTCCAATTACTCCAATTGGATTAATTGATAATAATATTATCTAATTAAACATTAAAACCAATTTAAAATATAATTTAACTTTATAAATAAATTATATGGTAAAGTATTTTTGAATCAAAATCCGGTATTTTTTTAATATTCATCCATAAGTGATGTTTCTCAGAAAAATACCCCAAATTCACCATAAGATAATATTGAAATTATAAATTCAAAAATAAATTTTATTTTATCAAATTAAATTACTAAATATTTCTAAAATTAATTTTATTTTTAAAATTGGTTCATTCGAGTAAATAGTATTTTAAACTATAAAAGGACTTTATCAAAAAACATATATTTCCTTACCAATATGTTTTGTCTATATAAAACAATTATAAAGAATATTTAAATATTAGTCATTACTATCAATAAAAAAAATTAATGGACATGTAATAATTATCTGATTTAAATAATTTTAATAATAAAATGATCTTTCAAAGAAACATCTACGTTGCGTGTAATGTATTCCAAGTTCATGTTGTGTTTAGCGAAATCCAAGCCTGTATTGTGTATAGTGAACGACAAGTCAGTATTGCATGTATCACGAGACAATTCAGTTTCATGTGAAAGGAATTTTTGACTTATTGTTTTAATATTTATAATGGACTATTTCTAGTTTCATGTGAAATTAAAAATATCAAAAAGATAAATAAATTTGAAAAAAAATTAAAAAATAATGAAGTGTTACATTCTACCCCCCCTTAAAAAGAATTTGACCCTTGAAATTCATCTGGGTTATCAAAGGTTTAATACTTGAAAGTTTCATTTATAGAAACCAACATCATAAAAATAAATACTGAAACTTCCCTTAAAAGGGAATGTTGGGGCCACAAAAATTAACGAAACTAACATATAGATGGGTTTCCATATAGGATAACATTGGTTGGGAGTGGATATTGGATATGGAGGAAAATAATAAATGTTTTTAAGAAGTTTTTGAGGTCATCAATCACAAAGAATTGAATGTTTAAAGACAATTTCAGGGCCTAAAAGTCATAAATATGTGATAATTAAAAAGTCCATCAGTTCGAAAAAAATTAGGTATTAGGAAAACCCATTTTATTTTGATCATTATCCTAATGTTGATTAATTCTTTTACTCTCCACGAATATAAGGGAATATACTTACTTAATATAATTTTATACATAAAATTTCATTATTTAGTTGTGCTTTTATCAATTTATAATTCATCAATTACATCGTATAATGGACATCTAGAAATTAAGTTTTATTCCTGAAGTGAAGAAATACACTTTTAGTAGATCTTAAGGCTCATTAAATAATGAAATGTATAACTATTTATGTATAACTATTCTAAAATATGAATGTGGACAATAAATCAAGATCTAAACATGAAAATTAACACTATTATTTCATCTTAAATAATTATTTATCAAAAAAATTATACATTAATGATGAAATTTCATAGACTAGTAGTACGCATGAAACCCTTATTGTCATTCGTTCATAGGTTCAATAATTTCAACCTTGCAAGACTTGATTGGTTTTCACTATTCATACTCACTGTCCTTTTATAAAACCATGCTAATATTATTTCCAAAATTTTATGGACATCCTTTAAATAAGGTTGATAACAAAATATCCTCTTAACTAAGGTATTCAATAGAAACATATTGCATAAAATACTTCTTCATAAGTTTAACTTAAACATTTCATGAATAGTTAACCTTCTAAGAATTCTCAAAGATTAAAATACAAAAATTTATAAAATATTCATAAAATCATCTTAACATTGATCCCCGGTTTATTAAAATGTATGCCTTGGTTGTCACATTCAAAAAATGTGAATTCACTCAAAGTAAATTCTCTTGGAACATGGTAAAAACCTAAATTTACCTAAATAGTTCTATAAAACATTTATTCTTACTTATTCCATAGACTCCTAGATATATTCCATAAATCCAAGAAGTTTTAAACATCATCCATTATAGCATAAACTAATTATCAAAAAGTCCTTAGTTAGTTCCAAAGTAATCGGTTCCTTAAAATTTACTTAATCATATCCCACAAATATTTACCCAAACAACATTCTCATAACATAAGGAACATATTGAGGGTTATATTTACCTTAGTTATGTGTTTTATGTGGACATAAACTTTCTATTATATCACATTTCTATTCCATTAGAACCTTTCAATGTGTTCTTGTAAATCCATATTGAAAAACATTAACTGAACAATACTTATATATTTCACCTTTCATAAAACATAATTTTTGAATCAAAATACATAAAATCTTTTATTTTTCCACGTCATCCTTAATCCATTAACAAGGAAAACTCATACTACTATACAATAAATCTTTCCTTTAACATTTCATATATAGTCACTTCCTTATAGAAAATGTAAACATTACCCGCACAACCTTGAAGGTTCCCCTTAAGATCTTTCATCTTGGGACATTGAGTTGCATAATGACCATTTAATATACACTTAAAACACATAACCTTTGATGATGTATTTGGGAGGACAATATTCTCATTCATTTCATTAATTGAACTCATCAATTTTTCCATTCTGTCACTTAATTTTTGTCCTTCTTTACCACATTCAAAAAGTATTCACATTACTATAAGAAATTCACATAGGTTATTCCTTTCACATTTTTGATGCAAAAAAAAACTGAATCTTATTTCTTCCATGGTCTCTATTACTCAAACTCTCAGTGAAATCCTTCTTTCTCTTCCATGGTTAGTCCAAGAGTTGGTTAAGGTACACACTATTAGTCATGTTCTATGAAAACTAATTAGTCATGTTCAAAATGTACTTCACTCAAGTGATCATACCACCTGAATTCTCATCAACGAATCATCCATCACATTCAACGTTAATCATGTTCCTTTCAGTTCCCACCATTTACTAAAACTAGAAGCATAGTGTGAGCATTACTTATCATAGAATAAAACTAAATTGTCATGAAAAGAATTACTTATAGGATGTCTAAATTAAGACAAATTATTTTATATATTACACCCTAGGTTCATAATAGGTTATCTGTATCCAAATTATATATAAATACTTTTTGATGGTTTATGAAGAGTTTTTGAATTCTCAAAGAAATTCCCAGGGAGTTTCAAACTAGGTGTGTCACAAGACATGTTTTTGTGTAACATATTACACTGAGTCAGGCCGGAAACATCCTTTTGGAGTTGTTATCCCTAGGTACATCATTACCAATGACACATCCACTTATAGTATTTATATAGGAATGTATTTCTAGGAAACCACTCACTATATCCTTTAATAAAATTCCAAGATATTTTCCTATATGTAAACACATCCTTATACTTATCCTTTGAGACATCTCTAGTCATATCCATAAAAATATACCTAGGTATCTCACTAATGTTTCATCATCCTAGATTACAAATTTTGACTAAACCATTAATTTGATACCAACTATATCAAAATAGGAAAACATACATGGAAATTATACCATTTATATAAATATTTGGTACATTAAACTAATACATGGTGCATATCATAATAGTTTAGTGTATTTTTAAAAATGGATACTAAATCATCTCTATTTGTGAAATATCTTTAACCTATCCCATTAATATATTCACCTTTAGTACTTACACCTAAAAACTTTCTTCATAACCTGGGTAAAGGAGACATAATAATGGGATGAACTTAAATTATCAGTAAGGGTAAACAAGGGAGACATGAAAGCATAATCATGAGAAACAGGGTAAGAGAGGATGATCATAGAAATAGAAGATCATAACCTTCATTTAAAATATCATATTCATGAATCCTTGTATAAATAATGGCATTTCAAAATACAATAATCGTAAGGAAATAATGAACATAAGCCATGAAAGAATAATATAGGAATAAAATATGGAATTATGGAAGACACATAATAATATAATATGATTTCTATAGTATACAAGGAATTAAATCCAAGTCCATATTGGTAGTATAGGTTCACTTCCCATAAGATATTTATAGTCATGGTTTACTCTCATAGCCATCTTAGTTTCATGATTTAACTCCTCATACCATATTTCTAGTCAGGGTTCACTCACATGGCTATATTAGTAGTCAAGGTTAATTCCCAATACCATATTATTCTATTTCATAATATATAAATATTTATCCAATGCATTGGAGGTAGATATTGGTCCCACATATCTCATAATGAAATAATACATACATGTTCCATAAGATTATAAATAATCTTATCATAACCCATGAAAAAATGAGTATTTTAAACATGTAATCATATCATAACCTATGAAAAAATAAGTTTCATAATCATTTGATCAAAATAATAACCTATGGAAGTGAAATGGATTTTATTAAAATATAAACATTAAATATAAATAGATTTCATAAAAATATAACTCATTAATGCGAAACAGGTTTCATAAAGTCCATGACATTAATTATAACCCATTAATAGAAAGAATATTAGTGGAACCTTTAGATCATTTACTATAAGGGCATGATTAACATCAACTGATGTCATCTTAGATGGAAAATTATTTTGAAATATCATCCAAAAATGTTTCTTCATTAAAATATATTTTTTTTCATTGAAAAACTCTTTTTAATACTTAAAACCATTTGAAAATAATTCTCATTGAAAATACCTTAGAAACTTATAAATAAGCTTTGAAATAAATTTGGAATACTTTGAATATTATAAATAAATAATGAAAAGGTTTTGAAAACTATTTTTCTTGAAAACTTATAAAAGGATCTTAAAAAAAATTTGAAAACCATTTTTTTTAAAATACATTATAAAACATTTCTTAAAAATTAACCCTTTAAATAGGAAAATGAAGATTCCCAGAAATGATTGCATGTAAGTCTGTACATGTCATAATAGGTAAAATTAATATTACCTTTTCATGGTAAAAAGGTTAGAAAAATTAATTAATCGGAAAGAGATAAGAAGATTTACTTGAAAATTGGTAAAATAAAAAAAGTTTAAAATTTTATTTTAATGACAAAATGATATTAGGATAATATTATTGGAATCCCTTATTATAAAACACGGTTTTGAAAGACCACAATATTTCTAACTGAATAGAGGATAAATTCAAGATTTACTAAAAACACCTTCTTAACTATATTTTGTACCAAAGAGTATTAAAAAAGAAAAAATACATGGATATATCTTGAATAGATATAGGACAATAATAATCATGAAATTTATTAACATACAGATCATTATATGTCATCAAAGGAAGCATAAACTTAAACAATCTAGAAAAGTGATGAGATTGTCTCAATATAACTTGGTAAATTGGGATCATAATCTCCATGTAAGAAGAGGATATTGAATGAATCTTAAAATATAATTTATGGATGTAAATTCATGATATAACATGTAAAATGGAAGTGTATACACCTCTAAATAGAATTTAGGTGCATAAAAAACATGAGTCTCAATAAAGGCAAATTGAGATAAAACTATTCTATGATTTGGTATCTTCTAAAACATAAACCCCATGAAAGAAAGATCATAAAATGGATATATGAATAAAAATAAATTTAATTTTAAGATATATATAATAAAATCATGGTAAATAAATTCACCCCAAAAGAGAAAAGAGAGGTGAACATAGTATGTATCTCATAGAAATAAAAAGTGGGATGAAATCCTCTTACCTTGTGTTTTTACTCTCATCGCACTCATTCAAAACACATGTATAATAAATATAAACTTATTCTAGATATTTTACAGAACCATATTATTATATATAGTACCATTTTTGTTTTTATTATTACCTTATATTATCCTCTTGTTAACCATCCTTTGTAAAGGTTTCACTTTGGGTAATATTCTCTTTTTTTTTGTATGTGTCCTAACTTGTTATATTGTTAGACATTATTATTATATAATGATTCCATAATGTGAACCATTATTTAAATTTCATGTCAATAAATTCTATTTATATTATAATAATATATATAATATATATGTATGAAACAAAATACACTGTTCATGGAGACAGTAGGTCATACGTACACATGAACGTTATTTCAATTTAATTGTCATGTTTAGATAAAAAATTAAAAGACATATATGTATACATATGTTTATATATGTATATATAATTATTAAATTACCATTATTATATCATATAAATTCACTAAATTAATCCTTAATTCATTCCATGAAATGTGTGAATGAATCAAATAGTTTTGATGGGGTGATAGTCCAAATTTCCTCAAACAAAAGTATCATATTAACACCAAATAGAAAGTAAAAAAAAGATAGGTGGTGTAAAAGGAATACAGAATATTAAATAGATAATAAATATAATAATATATATATATATAGCGTTCATCATAATTTATACCATTAGAGGCAATAAATAAAATTGAACAATCATCGATTAGTGAGGCGGTAGTTTTCCGTACACATAAACAATATGTTCATTATCCATTAGATGGAGATGTGTGTAAGTTAAAGTTGAAACCTATAGATAAAAAATTATTAGTATATTTAGGATACCAGTTTTTTCATACATGAATTTAATAAAAATATTTGAGGGGTGGAGAAGAAAAATAAATGAAAGGACTTGAGAGAAGACATTACCTCTTAATCGGATAACTTCTTTTGGTTTGTGCCAAAAGGCTTCTTTGGAAGACTTTTTCACAAAGGGATTCTTAAATAAGTAAGGAAGGGAAGTTGGTAGATTATTTTAGAATATTTTGGGACAGAAAATGGGCTTGATAAGTGGGAGGAATTGGGGGAAAGGATCCATTTTTATAGTGTAGGAAGAGTGACACTCTTCTATATTTTTGAAATGAGAATTCCACCCACATTTTTCATGTTGCATGTAGATCCAATAATGGTCTATAGTTAATACATGTTATTATAGGGTCTATATTTGGCCATAAAATGGGTTTTTTGACAATTGTGGTAGTTTTTTTGGGCCTTAATGTTATGGTTTAGTCCCTTATTAGGCATAATTTAACTTTAATCGATGTAATTAATATTAATCACTTCCACTAATATTTTCGATCAAAAACTAATTTTACATTATTATAAATTATTAATTATGATGTTTCAAAATATGGAATCCATTTTTAAAAATTCCAACCACATAAGTGGCTGAAATTAATTTAAAATTAATCCCGCTGTCAGGTCTCCAATGTAGGTTTTTAAAGTAAAAATGATCAAAATTTTGATAAGTTTTTATATACAATTTCAATGTAAAATTAGTTCCAATTACCCAAATTTTATTATTTGATAAAAATATTATCTAATTAAATTTTCTAACCAATTTAAAAAATAATCTATTCTTATAAATAAATTATATGGAAAAGTAGTTTTGAATTAAAATTCGATATTTTTCACTACTCATCCAAAAGTGAATTTTCTCATAAAAGTTCCAAAAATCCACACTATGATAATTTTTAAAATATAAATTAAAAGAAAAATTTATCGAATTAAATTTCGAAATTTATCAAATATTAATTTTATTATTAAAAGTGGTTTATTTGAGTAAATAATATTTTTAATCATAAAAGGACATTACCCAAAAAACATATCTTTTATTACCAATATGTTTTATCTATATAAAAAATAATTAATAAAATTTGAAAATTAGTTATTACTATTAATATAACTATATTTAACTTATAGGTTATAATTATCTCATTTAAATAATTATAAAAATAAAATGATGTTTTGTAGAAACATCTGTGTTGCATGTAATGTATCCCAAGTTGTTATTGCATGTAGCGCAAGACAAGTCAATATTGCGTGTAACTCAAGTGAAGACATGTTTTAATATATCAAAATCCAATTTTGTACTATGTTAAAAGAATTATTTACTTAGGGTTTTATAATATATATATATATATATATTTCTTGTTTCACGTGATTTAAAAAATATCAAAAAGACGAATTAATTCAAAAATAAATAGTTCAAAAAATCTTTGGGTGTTATAGATATGTTCCTGATTTTATAATTTTACCTAGACAGTAAAGTGTTATATTATTATGATAAAGTTTAGACTTTTTTATTCTACATGATGTCAATAATTACATAGAATGAAAGGTAAATACTTGATTATATCACCTCTTAAATAATTTTCTCAAAGATATGATGTTTTAGTAAGAAGAGAAACAACAATAATATAGCAGGACTATAAATTATAGATATATGTCAGTATAAGAGTGGTTATCATTTGGGTCTAACTATTTTTTTAGAAGTTTTATTTAGTGAAAGTCAGAGCCTATAGGAGTTTGATCTCTAGAACAAACGAACATTTTTTTACTTTTCATTACCTATATATTCATTTTTTTTATATATTAATATATACCTAATATCATGATGAGTTTTTTTTGAATAAATTAATGTGATAATTTCCTAAAATTATCTATCACATTAAATGGTCATAACAGTTCCCTACTATGTTGAGAACAATGAAGTGTTATGAAAATGTTATTGAATATATGTTCTATGGAAAAATAACATCAATTCCAGGGGGAACATATGACGTTTGGCTATCAGGTGTTGGGGAATTATAAGAAATCAAGATTTTTTTTCATAATGTTCACACTTGGTAATATCTAAGATATTCGATTATAATAGCATTCCTTCTATAAGGAATTAAACATGTTATATATTTCATTGGATATTACTATCTACAAATGAGTGTATTGGTCCTCATACTTGAGATTATGATTAATGTATATCATGAATCATGTACATAAGTGTATTGAAAAAAACAGTTATGAAACATGCTCGTGGAAAGGGGGGATGAATTGTGTTTTTCATGACTGATACTAAATTAATTAATAAAACAGTAAAGGATTAGTCCCTTTACATTTAAATAGAAGTAGATAATTCATGCCCTTTGATGGAAACAAGACTATCTAATTATGTTCATGTCCATAGGTATTTTATTCAATAATTTCTTTTCAATAAATTCATATAAAGATATATCAATCATATAGTTTGATGAAACATGTAATAAAACCATATTGATATGATATTATGACAATGATATTATATTATATAGTGGGATTATGTTGATTTTTTTATTGGAACATTGACATGTTTCCCTATGGGGGTCTTGACGTGTTTCAAGATACCAGTCTTGGACTTTTGGATTGTTTACCTAATATCAATGAGAAAGTGGCCTAGATGATCACACAAAAATTGTATCAAGAACCTCTAATAAATTCTATATGAACTTACTATTAGAATAAATATTTTCCCATGTTATAAAGAATATTAATTATTTAGAGTATGTTGATCACACTAATTCAATCATTATTTAGTTTAAAAAATATACATGTTAGTTGAATATTAAATAATTAATTATTAGCCAGTAAATTAATTTAATATTTATTTATTTATTTATTGAATAATAGATTGAAACTTATTTATTTAAATAAATAGTTATTATTCATGGTTTGATAAATGTCGATGAGGATGGACAAGCCAATATAAGGGTCTGAAATATATGATATATTATATTTAATATTATTTTACTAAATATTAATTTATATATTTAGGAAATGATATTTAAATTTATTTGAGTATAGTTCACATCGTAAATATAATTATAATATTTTTATTTTTATTCAATGTGGGGTTTACTTAGTATTAATAAATTATATGAGTACATATGTGTAACAACGAATTATCTGACCAATGTATATAACCTGAATTATATAATTTCAAGGGTTAAGTATTGGTTGTGCATGAATTTCCCGCTAAATACTTCTCTCAATTCCTAGAGAGAGCATTATAAGGTATTCTCTCAAGAATAGATAGTATCAATACTTTACCTACCCATCCAAACTAGTAGAAATAGATAAAATCATTCAAAACTATAAGGGATTTTTATTATGATCAATGGAAAATTATAGAATAGATTTGGTTCTTATATTCTGTAACACATAGTTCATACAGTGAGGTTTTGAGGTTTGTGGAGCAAGTGTGGTAACTACTAGAGGGATTTTACAATTTTATATTTCATCGCATTAAGTATGCGATAAGAGTGGTAAAGTAATCACACAATTTAGAATGAATTATATATAAAATTATTTCTTAAATATATATATTAATTATAAATTATATTTGAAAAGATCCTCTCTATAAATATTTAATGGTTTTATTCCGCTTGTTTTAAGGATTTATCCAATGAGACAAATGAAAAAATAGTATTTGGAATTGGAGAAACAACATCCCCTATTCCATGGAACCTTTAGACCACCCTCTATATTTCGTGAAACTACCACTATAGGTGACATAGATCATTCATGTCTCCACTAATAGCCCCCCTCTGTTTGGTAGTCTCTAGGGATAAAACACAAAAAAAATGTGACAAAATAATAATTAATGTGAAATCAAACCCATAAAAATTTTGACACCCAAATATTCTAAAACACCAAAAAGTTATAAAATAGTTAAAATATGTGGGAATATTTTGAATTAAAAAAATTAAAAACTCACATTATAATTAAAACAATTCCTCCAATCTTTTTAATAAAGTTTGTTTATTATGTGAATTCCATTACTCATTAAAAATTATTTTTTGGATTAGATAAATCTCAATGTCTCCAAAATTACCTGAATGTTTTTTAAAAATTATATGGAATTATTCTAAGACCACACATTTTGACGGCACGTGATTCCGAGGCCTGGTGAGCCAGGAACTAAATTTTGAACATTTTTTAGTTCATATAAGTAAACATGAGAGAGAGTTTTTCTAACTTTTGAACCGGTGCTCTGATCGAAAGTTCAAGGGAAACATTTAATTCAGAATGTCGGGACTTTCTTATAAAGGACTTATCTTCGACCAGCAAGGGTCATATAGAAAAGTTAATTTTTGGGATTTTTTGAAAAAAAAATAACTTGAAAAAGTTATTTTATATGTATTTTTCACTATTGTGTGGTAGATGATGATGCTGTAGTGCGGTGATGATGTGACGATGAGGTCAAATTAAGTAACCCACTTAATGGCTCATTGTGCAAGTGTAACTGCTACACTATTTTATAAATGGAACAACATAATGACGTAACATTACAGCGCAACAGAAACGTTGCAGCATGTTTAGTTTTATTTAACGAATGTGTTTGTAGAATGAGTAATTAAACTGTGAAGATTCTCTGATGAACCTCTAAAGAAATTCTTATCCATCTAATAATGGAAAATACTGATGAAACTCAAACATCTTCGACACACCTCGAATAATGGAGCCAGAAGCGATGAATAACGTCAACATCTTGAAACCTCAAGGACGAAACACTGTGAAAACTAACATCAAAGAGGTAGGGGTTTAATTTTTGAAAGTTATTCCCTATTTTTATTATAGAAACAATGAATGCGGATCAACCCACAAATAGGTTTATCTTTGAATCATGCGTTTATGCAGGAGGGTGACTTTTCTTTTGGGAGTTATTATCTGGGATTAGTTTATCTCTATTTTGATATATCCTCAATCCCCGAGCCTCCCCATGATTATAATTACTACTGTGGGGGGGCGCAGGCTAACATGAACAAGGCCTCAGCCCTTCGTCATATGTGCTATTTGTCAATGGTTTGTACGAATTTAAGAAAAGTGGGTTTGAGACCTTTGCGGTGAAGAGGATGCTCCTCGAAGGTCGTAGGAACATGCAGTGCAAAGAACATACCACCAGAGCGTGTGAAGTGTTCCACTGAAGAATATATTGATGTGCCACTACTGGGGGTGGAACGCGGTGGTGTTGACCATGTGATGGATGACAGGATAATAGGTTGTCAGCCATGCCGACGTTCGGGTGGAGCGGCACGCCTGTCAGCCAGCTGTGGCGGTAGCGAGGAGACGCGACGCTTGCCTGGAGCCGCGTGCAGGGATGTCCCACATCCAGTCCATCTGGGTGGATCAGCGATCTAGAGTTCCTCGACTGCGGTGGGAGGTCCCCATGCATTCGTGGGGCCAACGGAGCCTGGACACGGCAACCGACTGTATCCTGGCCAGAAGGCAAACACCGACATCCACCATAGGGGCAAGGCTTCAGGTTGGCAGGCTACGCCCCCATCCAATGAACCGTACTTGTGATGGAGGGCCAAAACTGCACCTAATGGGCCAGACCCGCACCTGTAGGAAAGACCTGTGCCCTTCGGGCTAGTCCGAACTAGACTGGGTCGTTGGGAGACCCGGTGGGCTGGACACTCAGCCAAACCGGGCCTGGTCCAGTGAGGCCCATTGGGCCTGGCCCACTAGCTAGGCCAGACTGGACTGACCCAGACTCGAACCAGGTCAGTTCGAGTCGGTCAAATTAAACTAGGGTATGTGGCACCCCTAGGCCAGGTTGGTCGGGTTGGTCCGACTAGGGCTGAACGGACCCATACCAAATGAGTCCCTATTTTCTAAAATGCTAATAACCCACAAATCGGGCATCCAATTGATGATCCATTTGCCTAATTAGAACCCTATCGAAGAGGTAGATCTTTTGGAATGCCCGGTGGGGGATTTCATTGAATTTTATTTATGATGAATGGCTTGAGGTGTTGTTCTTCGAAGCACTCTATGTATGGAAACCTGTGGTTGGATGAGACCGGAAGAGTAATGAATTTTGTCTCGGTGTGACTCGACTATGGCCTGGTGGGAACCACTTATCTAAATCTTTTCAGGCCCACCATGGGAATCACTTCTATATGACATTACTAACCCACAGTATGCGGCGAGGAGGAGTACCATAGTTGGACAAGATTAGTGGGAAACATTTCTGTGTAACTTTGCAAGCCCACGGTACGCGGTGAGTAGGTGTACCTAAGATGTCCTAGGATAATGGGAATCACTTATATGTGACTTGGAAGGCCCACTATATTCAATAAAAGTAGAGTTATCCAGAATCTAAGGTGTTTGATGATGTGACTAATTATTCTTCTATCACTACCCTAAATGTATACCTAGTTTGAGTTGTATTTTATTTCATTCTTTACGTTGAGGTTTTCTATGTGGTATTTTCTTTTTGTTTTGGGGTCCATACTGAGTATTTTTTCACTCATCCCTACATGATATTCCACCGAACATGTTGTGTCTGGTGAAGATTATTGACATTTGGATAGAGACTTGGTGGACCGGGACCCAGAAGTGGACAGGGAGATGTGACCGACGAAAGCTACGACGGTGGACATGGGGGGCTATAATGAGGTAGGGCTCAGTAGGATTGGGTGGACATGATGTTATACTTTTTAATATAGTAGCTACACTACTCTCACAATTAGGTGGGGTTTTCCATGGATGGCCATCCGAGTTCCTTTTTGTACATTTCTCTATTCAGTTCTTTTCTTTGGTTTTTATTCTGGCCTACTTATATGAGTTGTACTTTTTCTCAACTTTATTTTAGTGATACCTGTTTCCTTTTTAGTGTTTGGGACTTGGTTGTGCATGTGTGTACATAAATATACTCATTAAAATGCCTCCCACTTGTAGGTTAATGCCTTCTGCGCTAGTCCCCATCCCCTGGCCATCGGGATGCGGGCTTGTGGTAGTCATGGCATGGGCCCTGGGGGACAGGTCGCGAAAATATGGTATCAAAGGGTGGTCGGTACAACCACAAAGACCGGGAGCCTATGTTTTGTTTTGTGGAAACAGTGTTAAGTGTTTCTAGTCCAACTTCCAGATTTGGGGAGTCCATTGTTTGTGTTGCGTCTGACGTATCGATACACAAGGATCTTCAATTCTGCTTTTTGGCTCTATAATGAAAAACCTGGGTACATAAGTGTCTCCTTAAGTTCTTTTGAATAAATGTCATCTCACCAGGTATAACCTTTATATTGTGGTACATATTGATCTATCTCATGATGCCTCAACATAGAATACCTTTTAGGATCCCGATATGAGGTTGTGAGGAAAGCATGCCTAGCGATGAGGTGTTTCGTCAGGGGAAAATTCTAGAGATGGTCCCATCGGGTGGTGCAGTAGTGATAACACCACCCAAAGGTCAGAATCTACTGTCAGTAGTTCTAGTAGAGGATGTACGTAGACTTAGTTCCCTGCATGAGTTTTGGAGATAGAGACCTTCTGGTTCAGGGGAGAGACAGATCCCCAGGTCACTGAGGACTTTCTAGAGTAGTGAAGTGTGTATTCTGCTTATTAATGGCACTACCTGACCATATGGAGATCATGTTTGTGCACCTTATACAGGGCTCATCAGGGAGATGGTGGATCTTGACCATCCAAACGCATGATGAGGTGACCCTCACATAGGCAGACTTTGAGAAGCTTTTTTTGGAGAAGTTTTTTCCCATGACCTTGTGCTCTATGTGAATTTAGAATATGCTTCACCTATAACAGCGCAGCATGATGTTGGCTGAGTACTCAACGAGGTTAACTGAGCTTTCTCGCTACTTGATAGATATCTTAAGTTTAATGCCCTGACACTAGATTCCTATATTCAGTGCATTAATTTAATACCTTGGCATGATTACAAAGAAAAAAGTCTCGAAAGACCGATCTGTTTAGCAATCTTGGAAAATAGATTGTATACATGAACATTACATTACACTTTACAACATACAATACAAGAAAAATAGTTCATTGATAACACCATTATTCCCTTTAGCTTAACCCTTTATATCAATCATAATATACTTCTTGGAATCCTGGGAAAATAAAACATAAGAAAGGGGTGAGCTCTGATGCCCAGTATGGGTAAATAATTTAGCGGAAGCTCTAAACTTTTAAGGAATGATTTGTGATAAAAACAAAATCCTTTTTAAACATAACCTTGATCATAATATGAATAAATAAATCAAACATTACCATATAAACATGCACATGGATATTCTACTAGTCTAATAATCACATGTAATAACAAATTTCACAATGAGGGAATGCCTAATGTCGGACATCATTACCGCATAGTTAAGGCCTTGTGCCAAGACTATAATTTTTTTTTCAAGGCCTCATTCCAAGACACTAGTTTGTCTCATGATACCTACCAATTCATCGAGGAGATATAGTGGGCTCCACCCGTCACTTACTAAGTCCAGTTAATTCCTCACATGAAAACGTTGAAACCTAACATAAACATTCGTATTAAAACAAGAATATGAAATGTCAATACATTAACCATAAACCATTAATGGTATAAAAATAGAACATACATAGTCAAACATATCATAAATAATTAAGTACAATATGGAATATTGTATTATAATAAATCAACATCAATCAAATATAATATCTAGTAAAGGATGCAGGCATAGTTGAAAACGATGAGTAAAACTTTTTGAGAGAAATATAATTTTTGTAAAATCATTTAAAAGTCACACATTTATAAAGGAAGTAATTTAAAATATATTTTTAATCAAAGTGTCCCATACCACTTTGAAACATTTGAAAAGAATTTTCATTTCAAAACACTCATGTCTATATAATAAAATCCTTAAAATCATTTTTGAAAACATGGACATTAATTAAAAATATTTAGAAAGAGAAATATTTAAAACATTTAAAATTATGATCATGATAAATAGTACCTTTCAAAAATCCTTAAAAAATCATTCTGAAATCATTTTTTAGATAAATGGACATGGATGATAAAAAATGTCCCAGTAAATACTTAAACATAAACAATCTCGTATAATAATGAGATTGAGGAATTAACCCTTACCTTGTACTTTCATTTAGTCGACGGTATGTTTAACCTCCTGTAAGAAGATCATAGTATGTTATTAAATTATACCATAACCATATTAATATTTAGATATCATACATGATTCATTTATGACTTTATACCACCCATTTAATAATAATTTCCACGTAAAATTAGCATTTTGGTTAATAACCGCTTTCTTCATCGTACGTGTTTTAACTTGTTACTCGTGATTGTATCAATTAGATCAAGACTTAAATAGTTCAAAAATATAAAACATGATTTATATATCATGTATATGTAGAATATAAATATGTATAATAGACATATATATGAAATGAAAAATACTGTTTATGGAGATAGTAGTCCATACGTACGCATAAATGCTGTTTCTGTATTCTTATCATATTGAATGGAACTAAGTGAATAAGATATATGTAAGTACATATATATATAGACACATATCTCCAGTAGAATTATTATGTCATATATTACATACTTATTAGTTATATATGTTTTTATAATCGTCGATGAATGGTGAACGTGGAAATGAATCTCATCGCGTCGTGGAGATGGTAATCTGTATGTACACACAAGCGACAATATAATTTTTTTAAAGGTGTAGAATTGGATTCTATATTAATTTTACATAGACATTAGCATGTTATTTTATTATTTATATACATATTACTCATCATTATATCCATCCAAATAACATAGTGTTGGATAACAAATTACACCACAACATGGAGACGGTAAGCTGTACGTACGCACGCGTGGTGACATTATCATTCATAAGATGGATAGAATAATGAATATAGTTGTGACATATTTATAATAACATTAAATTATATATAATATAATGGAGTTATTATTTAATAATGGAAGCAACAAAGAAAGAGTAAGTGGAAGAATAAGAGAACTTGAAAGAGGGTGGTGAAATCATTACCTCTTCTTCGGGTTCTTCCTTTTGATTTGATCAAAAGGGATTCTTAGGTTGGAATTATGACCAAAGTAATCCCTATAGGATGAATTTAGTATATTTTAGAGGATATTTGTGAAGATTTTGGATGATCCAAATGGCTTTGGAGGTGTGAAGTTTAGAGAAGGTGAAGTGCCCTTTTATAAGAGGGGTTAGGGGAACCTTAGGAAAAACATAAAATATTATTTTATAATAAATTTATTTTCGGTATCTAAGGGCTCAAAAATGAATTATTTAAAGTATAAGGATTTATGGGTCTAAAAACACTCAACCAATTGGTTTTAGATAGGCTTAGGTTACCATATTATCCTTAACCTTTAGATTTAACTCTAAGTTAAATAGTTTGACATTTACCATGCCTCTTTGTATTTTTATATTATATGGTTAATAAACATACAATAAAATGTCAATAGCACCCAATTGGTTCATTAATTTAATATATATTATTATATAAGACTTTTGGAAGATCCTTATATTTTTAGGACAATTATATCAATTAATAATATAATATTTGTTTTATAAACTATTTTATGTCAATTTTAACACTCTTTGGTATTTGTTTTTTGATAAAATAATAACAGCATGATTACTTCAAAAAAAATACATTGAATCAATAAAAACATGTCATATTCACCTATAAAATTCGTGGATGTCATAAATACTTTGAAATTATATTTATTTTAATATTTATAATACAATTTATTTGATTCATTCATTAATAAGGTAATTACTGCATCATCATTGTGTCATTAATAATTTTAACAATTTAATTTCTAAAAATTATAAATAAAATACAATTTTCTATGAAATATTTTTATCTTTCTAATTAATTTTTATAGTCAAATTTATTTTATGTATAACTCTACATTAAAAATGGTTTAGTTATTAAACATTGATTTTAATTCTTTTAACTCTTCTTTAAATAAAAGAATAATAAATGTCTTCATCTAATCCAAGTATACCTAAAGGGTAATATTTTATTCTTAAGTTCGTTTTTGGTCGAATTAAATTTATCCAATAAAATTAAGACTTGTGTTAAGGTAATAATAATATCATTTTTACCCTTAATTACCGTATTTACTTTTAACCGTGGTAAATAAAAGTAAAAATATACTATTCTCCAAAAATTATTTCTATCTTATTGAACCAAATTTTACTCATTGATATTAATAATTTCTCTCGGATTTTTCAAATTCAACTCACAGAAGTGGTAAAATTAAGTTTAACGTAAATTTGCAAACGCTCCTAGGAGGTGGGTGAAAGACGGTAAAGAGTTCGATAAAATTATTATATATCTAAAATTATTATAAACTAACTCCAATGAATTAAATTGAATTTATATATTTATTATGTATCTATTTTGACAAAAAAAATTAAATATAATAAATAATTATTTAAATTAAACATCAGTTTTAAACAATAACTAAATGTTTTTCACTATTCATCAAAAATTTAAAGTTTTCAGAAAAATACCAAAAATTAAACCAAAGCTAATTTTGATATTCTGAATAAAAAAACGAGTTATATTTTACCAATTTCAAAACATAGAAGTTGCATTAATTAGTTTAAAATTAATTCCAGTTGTCAAAACCAAGAAGCATATTTTAATGAAATAATAACTATCAAAAGATTGATAATTGTTTATGTCCAATTTCAAAGTGAAATTACATACAATGACCATAATTAGATTTAATGGTAAAAATATAATCTAATTATACTTCCAAACCATGAAAATTTATAATTCAACACTATAAATAATTTTGATTAAAAAAGTTGTTTTCAGTTAAAATATAGTATTTTTCACTATTCACCCAAATATGAAAGTTATCATAAAAACACCAAAAAATTATTGAAACTAAATTATTATTTTCTTATTCTAAATAAGAAGTTTATTTTTTCAAATTAAATATATAAAAGATTCAAATATTGTATTTAAAAAGGGTTCTCCATTAAAAGGCAGTAAAATTGCTTTTTTTGAAAAATACTTCTTTTATCTAAAAAAATGTTTTTATTCTTAAATTATATCTAAGAAACTAAAAATATGGATTCTAAAATTATAAGGATTATACAAAGTTCAAAATTCAGTTAATATTATTCATAAACACTTTTGAACGGCTAGTTTGGTAAGTTGTGGTGGGATTGAACTCAGTTTTGCGTGTAGTGAAAGTTATTGAATTACTTTTAAGAAATAACGTACTATGATATCTTGGGGTGTTACATTCTTCCCTCCTTCAATAAATTACATCCTCGTAATTTGAAATTGTTCTTCAAAAATAAAAGGTTGAAAATAGAAAATACATTTGTGGGAAAACCCAAATCAGAAATTGGGTTAATAAAATTTAGTCTTAATAATAGGATATATATATATATATATATATATATATATTTGAAAAGTATAGTTTCATCCTTCAACTAATTCCTACCAAAAACTCATCTTTCAATCCAAATGATTTCAATAAAAATTATATTTATCCAAATCGTATATGGTTACAAAAATAATGAATTTATAATTCATTAGTCACACTATTTAATAAAACTAAATTATACAAACTAGTACATCACGTAGTCATGTCGTAGGTGATGCACCTTTGTCGCTCTTCGGTTTCGGGTTCAAGTCTCACGGCCTTTCCGGATGCGACTAGTTTTCTCCTGACCTCTGGGTTTTCCTTTTTATAATAACTCAAAAATAACCTTAACAATAGTATCCAATTTAAAACTTAATCCATTCCAACCATTAGACTTATCAAAAATACTTATATCTAAACCCTTAGTCAAAATTTTTTTAGGAAGGTAAACAAAATTAGGATCCTTTTTTCTAGGTAATAACATTTGAACGCCTTCATCATGTATTATTTTAAAACCTTATTGACTACATTCATGCTCCCTTATTACTTATAAAATACAGGATATACTCCTTCAATGAAAAAAAGTTGTAAACTCCAACAATGATGTAATTTACAAACCATTAATCAGTTTCTAGGAAGTCAAGAATATTCAATATAATTTATCCAAATCAACCATATCTTATTCCAAAATCACTACCTCGTTATCAGGACCATATTAAGGATTAACTTTCCTTCAACCATGTATTTTCCAAAAAGTGTAGCTTACTATTAAGTTACATTTCATAGAACCATATAATCTCAAATACTCAATAAAATAGTATTGCAGTACAATCATTATTTATCTCCATAATTCATGTAACCAGTATATTGTTTATACAACACTCGTATGAAATAATTCTATAATAACAACACTAGTCATTCCTCTTCATCTGAGGTAGTATCATAACTTGATTATTATCCAATAACATCATTTGAGGTATACTCTTATGAATGGGACATTGATTCGCATAGTGTCTCAATGCCTAGTAGATGAAGTATTTTACATTTGAAAACCTTTTCTTACCCTTGAAATTAGGTACTTGGTGTCATTTTTATCCACACTTATAACAAACTCACATTCCCTTCAAGCATTTACCAAGGCGATTCTTTACACATTTATCACATATGGGAAAATTCATCTTTTCCCTCTTCCCTTTATCCCTCTTTCTCTCTTCCATCCTTTTCTTCTCTTGATTCCCTTCAAAGCCATAGGACTCAGATAATTCTTTACTTATCTTATTAAAACATTATTATATTTCTTCATATGTCGAGAATACATGGGAGACTATTTCCCTTCTAAATGTTGGCTTAATACTGTGAAAGATATGATCCTTCTTACTCTTTGGATCATACGTATTGCAGGAGTTCACATTCCTTATACTGGGCACCATTTCTATACAATGGCGTACACTAGGCCAATTTATGAATTGCAATAGATAATTCGAAACTTGTAAAAAACCTAACGTAAATCGAATAGTTTATGGATATAATCCACAATCATAAAAATATTTCCATTGAAGAGGTATATACTTGTATATCCTTCATAATGATTTGTAATGAAAATGAGAATTATCTAAAGCATATCCCCCAGGAGTGTCGTAACCAAGAGTGCAGCAAGGCCCATTGTCATACACCAGTTCCTGTTCGAGTATAGCTCAAAGCGGTTTTTTTAGGTTTTACCCCTAGGTAAATCTATACCAGATCCGCCTCTACCAGCTCGTATTTAGACATGGATTTATTTTCTTGGACAATATTGAAAATCTCTACATTACCAACATTCTGGGAAGTTCTTCAAAACTAATCCTCAAAGTCTATCTTAGGATAATGTGCTCTAATCAGAGTTTATCTAAATCTAGTTTCCAAGGTTATTTCTAAATTTCCTCTAATACCAAATGTAATGCCCGAACCTAGATTCCCAGAGTCGGTGCATTATTTTAATACATTGGAATGATTACAATGAATCAAGTCCCAAAAGACCTATCAATTTAGCAGTCTTGTAAAATAGATTGCATACATGAACATTACATTACAATTTCTAACATACAATACAAAAAATAGTTATTTGATAACTCCATTATTCCCTTTAGATTAACCCTGCATATCAATCATAATATACTTCTTGGAATCCTGGGAAAATAAAACATAATAAATGGCTGAGCTCGGATTCCCAGTAAGGGTAAATAATTTAGCGGAAGCTCTAATCTTTTAAGGAATGATTTGTGATAAAAACAACAGCCTTTTTAAACATAACCTTGAATATAATATGAAAAAATAAATCAAAAATTAACATATAAACATGCACATGGATATTCTACTAGTCTAATAATCACATGTAATAACAAATTTCATAATGAGAGAATGCCTAGTGCTGGACATCATTACCACATATTGAAGGCATTGTGCCAATACTACAAAAAAATTTTTGTCAAGGCCTCGTGCCAAGACACTAGTTTTCCTTATGAGACCTACCCATGCATCGAGGAGCTATAGCGGGCTCCACCCATCACTTACTAAGTCCACTATATTCCTCATATGAAAAAGTTGAAACATAACATAATCATTTGTATTAAAACTAGCATATGAAATGTCAATACATTAAACATAAACAATGAATGGTATAAAAATAGAACATCCACAGTCAAACATATCATAACTCATTCAATACAATATGGAAGATTGTATTAAAATAAATCAACCTCAATCAAATATAATATCCAGTAAAGGATGCTAACATAGTTGAAAATGATGAGTAAAACATTTTGAGAGAAATATCCCATTTGTGTAATCATTTAAAAGTCACACATTTATAAAGGAAGTAATTTAAAAGATATTTTTGAATCAAAGTGTCCCATACCACTTTCAAACTTTTTAAAAGAATTATCATTTCAAAATATTCATGTCTATATAAATAAATCCTTAAAATCATTTTGAAAACATGGACATTAATTAAAAATATTTTCAGGATAAATCTTTAAAAAATTTAAAATTCTGATATTGATAAATATTACCTTTCATAAATCCTTAAAAAAATTAATTTTGAAATCATTTTTATGAAAAATGGACATGGGTGATAAAAAATGTCCCAGTAAATACTTACACATAAACAATCTCGGATAATAATGAGATTGAGGAATTAACCCTTACATTGTACTTTACTTTAGTCGAGGGTACATTGAACCTCCTGTGTGAAGATCATTGTATGTTATTAAATTATACCATAACTATATTAATATTTATTATATCATACATGATTCATTTATGACTTTATACTACCCATTTAATAATAATTTCTATGTAAAATTAACATTCCGGGTAATAATTGCTTTCTTCATCGTACGTGTTTTAACTTGTTAATCTTGATTGTATCACTTAGATAAAGATTTAAATAATTCCAAAATATGAAAAATTATTTATGTATCATGTATATTTATAATATAAATATGTATAATATACATATATATAAAATGAAAAACACCATTTTTGGAGACGGTAGTCCGTACATACGCTAAAACATTGTTTCCGTATACATATCGCATTGAATTGGACTAAGTGAATAAGATATATGTAAGAACATATATATAAAATATATATATATCTAAAGTAGCATTATTATGTCATATATTAAATACTTATTAGTAATATATATTTTTATAATCATTGATGAATGGTGAACATGGAAATGAATCTCAAAGCGTCGTGGAGACGGTAATCTGTACGTACGCATGAGCAACAATATCATTTCCTTAAAGGTGAGGAATTGGATGGTATATTAATTTTACAGAGACATTAGCATGTTATTTTAATTATTTATATACATATTACTCATCATTATATCCATCCAAATAATATAGTGTTGAATAAAAAATTACATCACAACATGGAGACGGTAAGCCGTACATACGCACGCATGGTGACATTATCATTCATAAGATAGATAAAATAATGAATATAGATGTTCCATATTTATAATAACATCACAGTATATGGAATATACTATAGTTATTATTTTATAATGGAAAAAACAAAGAAAGAGTAAGTGGATGAATAAGAGAACTTGAAAGAGGGTGGTGAAATCATTACCTCTTCTTTAGGTAATTTCTTTTGATTTGATCAAAAGGGCTTATTAGGTTGTCTTTATGACCAAATTTAGGCCTCTATAATGAATTTAGGATATTTGGGTGGATATTTGGGCAGAGGTTGGCCGATCCAAATGGCTTTGGAGGTGTGAATTTGAGAGAATGGGATGTGCCCTTTTATAAGAGGGGTGAGGGGAACCTTAGGAAAAACTTAAAATATTATTTTATAATAAATTAGTTTTTGGTTTCTAATGGCTCAAAAATGAATTATTTAAAGGATAAGGTGGGGATGGGTCTAAAAACACTCAACCAATATGTTTTAGACAGGTTTAGGTCAACATATTATCCTTAACTTTTAGATTTAACTCTTAGTTAAATAGTTTGACATTTACCATGTCTCTTAGTATTTTTATATTATATGGCTAATTAACATACTATAAAATTCCAATAGAACACCAAATGGTTAATCAATGTAATATATATTATTATATAAGTCTTTTGGATGATCCTTATATTTTTAAGACCATTATATCAATTAATAATATAATATATTTTTTAAAAACTATTTTATGTCAATTCTGACACTCGTTGGTATTTGTTTTTTATAAAATAATAACAGTATGATTACTTAAAAAAAATTACATTGAATCAATCCTAACATGTCATATTCACCAATAAAATTAGTTTATGTCATAAAAACATTGAAATTACATTTATTTTAATATTTATAATAAAAATTATTTGATTCATTAATTAATTAGGTAATTACTGCATCATCATTGTGTCAATAATAAATTTAATTATTTAATCTCTAAAAATTATAAATAAAATACCATTATGTATGAAATAATTTTATCTTTTTAATGAATATTTATCATCGAATTTAACTTATGTATAACCATATAGTAAAAATGGTCAAGTTATTAAACATTGATTTTAACTCTTTTAACTATTCTTTAAATAAAATAATAATAAATGTCTTAATCTATTCCAAGTTGACCTAAAGGGTAATATTTTATTCCTAAGGTTGTTCTTGGTCAAATTACATTTATCCAGTAGAATTAGGACTTGTGTTAGGGTAATAATAATATCATTTTTACTCTTAGTTACCCTATTTACTTTTAACTGTGGTAAATAATAGTAAAAAGTAACTATTCACAACAAATTATTTTTATCTTATTGAACCACATTTTACTCATTTATATTAACCATGTCTCTTGGAATTTTGAAATTCAACTCACAGATGTGGTAAAATTAAGTTTTATATAAATTTGCAAATGCTCCTAGGAGGTGGGTGAAAGACGGTAAACAGTTTGATGAAATTTTTTTATATATAAAATTATTATAAACTGAATCCAATTAATTAAATGTAATTTATATAGGTATTATGTATCTATTTTTACCAAAAATAAATTTATATAAAAAGTCGGTTTTAAACAATAACTCAATGTTTTCACTATTCATCAAAAATGCAAAGTTTTCATAAAAATACCAAAAATTCACCCTAAGCTAATTTTGATATTTTTAATTCAAAAATTAATTCTATTTTTCCAATTTGAAAACATAAAATATTCATTCATTATTTTAAAATTAATTCCTGTTGTCAAAACAATGAAGCGTATTTTTAAGAAATAATAACTATTAAAAGATTGACACATGTTTATGTCCAATTTCAATGTTAAATTATATACAATGCCCATAATTGGATTTAATGGTAAAAATATAATCTAATTATACTTCCAAACCATTAAAATTTATAATTCAACACTTTATATTATTTTTAATAAAAAAGTTGTTTTCATTTAAAATATAGTATTTTTCACTATTCACCCAAATATGAAAGTTATCAGAAAAACAAAAAAAATTATTAAAACTAAATAATTATTTCATGATTCTAAAGAAGAATTTTATTTTTGTCAAATAAAATATATAAAACTTTCAAATATTTGATTTTAAAAGGGTTCACCATTAAAAGGTGGTAAAATTTCATTTCTTGAAAAATACTTCTTTTATCTGAAAAAAATGTATTTGTTCTTACATTATATCTAAGAAACTCATAATATGGATTCTAAAATTATAAGGATTATATAAAGTTCAAAATTTAGTTAATACTATTCATAACCGCTTTTGAATGGCTAGTTTGGTATGTTGTGGTGCGCTTCAACTCAGTGTTGTGTGTAGTGAAAGTTATTGAATTACTTTGAAAAAATAACATACTATGAAATCTTGGGGTGTTACAGTTAGAGACCCTTTCTTCAGGGCACGATCCTTTGACCAGGGACTCAGGCAGGAGATCAGGGCATCAGTGTTATATCTCAGCATCCTTACTCAGGATGGGGTGCTAGAGAGAGCCCTTCTAGTAGAGTACTTCTTGGTGAAGAAGGTGACCACAGCTAGAGCTACTAGAAAACCCCATGTGGGGAATTATTCAGAAGGAAGTAGAAAATATACATGAGGGCCCAAGTGGGATAGGCCTTTCATAGGACAACCCAAGGACTCAGGGTCGGCTGTGTGGAGCTCCCAGACTAGGGGAGTCAGCTGGGAACTAGCCTTTACTTATCGTGCAGCGGGCAGGGAAACATTACACTTGACTGCCTGACCCGCCATACAGATGACCAGCAGATAGTTGAGGGGCCGCTAAGGGAGAGGCATTGATTCAAGAGAGGAGGTTCGTAGGGTAGCAAACATGGTAGGGGAGCAGGCTGAGTAGTAGGCGGTGGGTGAGGGTTGGAGGTGTTACGTCCACCACCACCAGGTGGTCCACCTAGACCTTAGAGAGCAGAAAGACAGGGGCGAGTACAACTTCAGGTAGTGGATGCTTATGACCATATCCCTCCATAGATGATCTGTGGTATGTTCTATGTCATCTCCACCGTAGTTGCAGTTCTTATAGACATAGGTGCTAGTCACTCCTTCCCTACCACATATCTCATTCGGAGCTTAGAGATTCTAGTAGAGCCATTGGCTTGATCCTTATGGATAGAGACTCATATAGGAGGGAATTCGGTAATTAAAAATTGGTTCTAATAGAGTGAGCTTACTCTAGGAGGAGAGACCTTCGACTAGGATCTCCTAGTAGTGGCTTCATGGCATTACGATGTCATCTTGGGTATGCAGTGTTTATCCATAGTCCTTGCTCAGATCGACTATTTTAGGCATACAATGCGGTGTGTCCGTAGAGATGGGACTAGGTTTTCCTTCACCGATGATAAGGAAACCCTTACAGCACGGAATAGACTTTCCCGAAGGAGGCTTCAGCCAATAAGTCACCAATTGTCTAGCATCACTCTTAGTGCAGTGGATAAGAGGAGTCAAATATTTCCTATAGTGGTGGACAAGTACAAGGATATTTTCCAGAGGACATTCCAAGACTACGTCCTCGTAGGGAGGAAGACTTCTGCATCGACATGTACTACGTGATGACATCGATATCCACACAAGTATATCGGATGGATCCTGTAGAGCTTCACGAGATGAGGGTATAGCTGGAGGATTTACAAAAGAAGGGGTTCGTAAGGCCCATTGTTTCACCATGGGTATGCCCGATGCTTTTTTCTAAGAAGGAAGACATGAGTTTGACTTTTTGCATGATCTTCCGGTGCCCAAACCATGTGACCGTGAAGAAAAAGTATCCACTATCGAAGATCAATGACCTCTATGACCAGTTGAAAGGAGAAAAGTGGTTCTCAATGATATACCTCAGATCAGGCTATCACCAACGTTAGGTACAGGATGAAGATGTACCAAATACATCCTTCAGGTGCTGGTACAACCACTATGAGTTCCTGGTGATGCCTTTCGGCATGACCAATTCCCTAGTAGTGTTCATGGGACTCATGAACATGACCTTCTATCCTTACCTTGACTAGTTTGTTGTGGTCTTCATTAATGACATCTTGGTGTACTCGACATCAGATGAAGGGAATGCTACACACCTACGGATAGTCCTAGATACACCATGAGAGCACTAACTTTTTTAAGCTCTCTAATTATTAGTTTTGGATACAGGAGGTCCACTTTATGGGACACATCATCTAGAAGGCTGGGGTTGCAGTATATCTTGAAAATATAGAGGTGGTGGTTTCTTGGGATCTGTCTAGGAGCATGACTAAGGTTCAAAGCTTCTTGGGGTTGGTTGGTTACTATAGGAGGTTCATTCTCGACTTCTCTAGAGTAGCTGCACCCTTATAATCTTGGGCATGGAAGGTAAAACCCTTCATGTTGATGGAGAAATGTCAGCAGCGTTTCTAAGAGCTGAGGAGGAGACCGACTATTTCCCCTATCTTGAGAATACCAGAGGATGCCATTTGGTATGTAGTTTACTACCATGCATCTGGGATAGTACTAGGTCATGTCCATATGTAGGAGTAGGCAGCGATCACATACTACTCACAATAGTTGAGGCAACATGAGCAGAACTACGTGACCCATGACCTGAAGTTAGCAGTAGTGGTCTTTGCCTTGAAGATGTAGAATCACTACTTAATGTGTGAACAAATTACGGTTTACTCCGACCACAATAGTCTCAAGTATATCTTCTCCCAGAGGGACCTGAACCTAAGACAACAATTATTTATAGAGTTCCGCTAAGACTAAGAATTTGAAATAGTCTATACTACTAGAAAGGGGAAGGTGGTGGTAGATGTGCTCAACAGGAGGACCAGGTTGTAGTTTCTAAGTGAGGCGACAGAGCAGTTTTCCATGATGAAGATATATTTTTTGGATGATGGTAGAGATTTTTACCTTCAGTCGATGGCTGTTACTCTCCCACTCTTATAGCGAGTCAAGGAGGCACATCTGGTGTATGTTGGCTGTGAGGCCCGACGTACTTAGCTACCCTAGGGACGATCTCCTGGTGGATTTTTGATAGGTGGGAAGCATGTTATCCTTTTTAGAGGTTGCATCATAGTGCTAGTGACCTCTCAAGAGGATGTGTTGATGTAGTTCCATACATCCACATTGGCAGTACATCCTGGAGTGGCGAAGATGTACCAGGATCTCTAACGTCAGTACTGGTGGTCGGGGATAAAGAAATCGGTGGCCATGTTCAGTTCATGATGCCTCACTTTTGAGCAAGTGAAGTCCAAGCATCAGGTTCTAGAAGTATTGGAATAGCCCATCAATGTACCAGAGTGGAAATGGGATGGTATCTTGTGGAAATTTGTGACAGGGTTACCACGTACATCCAAGGGACACGACTCTATCTAGGTAATCATTTACCAACTCACCAAGTTGGATCACTTCTTACTTATCTGGGAGAAAGGATTGGAATATGTCTTGTGTAAAGGTTGGTGTCCTGATAACCAACTGTTTTGTACTTTGATTACATCAATGTTCACTTATTATATATTGTTCATTGTTCTGCGTGACTATAATATAATAATGTCCTGGAATATTTTTTTGCATTGGTAAGGTCATGGCATATCCCCGCTATGATGAGAACTTGAAATTCTATAACAATATTATTAAATAATGTTCTACGATTGGATGGCATACTATGATAGGACCCATGGTAAACATACCATCATGTGTGAGTACTCGTAAGAAGATGAGACTCTCTCTCATGGAGTTCACACTTGGTAATCTCCAAGATAGGAGAATATGAGAACAGACCCACCAGTAGCAATTAGGCATGTCTTGGTGTCATCGGACATTGCTATCTATGAGCATGTGTAATGGTCCTTAGACTGGAATATTATCATTAACTCATGTCATGACTCACACACTTAGATTTACTAACAAAAACCGTCACGCAGACAGTTGGCGGGAAGTAGGGTATGTTGGGTGCGTCACGAGTGACATGTTGTTAATTGATAATTCGTGGAAGGATTTGTCCCTTCCACTTATGGAAGTTGACATCTCGGAACTTTGATTGAAATAGATCTATCACATTAAATTCTATGTCCATGGTGTGAACGATGAGTTTATTTCAGGTAGTCAAAGAATGACAGATCAATCATATAGGTCTATGACACTACCATGAATCCTTCTTGATGAGATATCGAGACAAAGGGATTAAATTACACATTAAGAATTCGTATGAGGTGATATGTCAATACGGCGTCAACTTTTATCTCTTGGGTGGCATGACCCGTTACTAGATAGTAATCTTGGAATCTAGGCAAGGTCGCCTAATGCCATCGAGAAAGAGGCCTAGAGGGTCACACACTAAGTGTATTCAAGTATCTCAAGTAGAATAACGATTATTCTCGTACGTGGATTATTAATTATTAAAGGAATCCTAAATCATTTTAATTATGGAGGAAGAAGGAAATAAAAAACAAGATATACATGTCGTGTATTAAAGATTATAAGACGTGTAGTTTTTCATGGAAAAAGAGTACACGCCTTGTATTAATAATTACACACCGTGTAGTTTTCTTTATAGAAAGGAAATGAATAAATGAAAATAAGATATACACTCTGTGTACATTGAATGTACATGCCATGTAGTTTTTAATGAAAAACAAGTACACGCTAGGTATTTATTAATACACGCCGTGTAGTTTTTCCAGTCAGGATTTTGAGGATATAATATTGTTTTAAATGATATTTATTATAATTAGTGTGAGTGCATGTCAAGGAATTAATTATTCTACATTGGGGTTTTAAATGAGAGTCAATGAAATAAATAAAACGCGTAACACATTTATTTATTGTCAAAACTCTACAACCTCAAACCTGATTATAAATATCCTCACAACCCCAACTCCTTTTCTACACACAAGATAATTATTGTGCACAACAATTCTGGAGAATTCTTTCAAGGACAAAAGAAATACTTCCTCCAAGAATGCTCTCAAGACCGAGAGAGATCCTCTTCCATCAGATCAACACGATATAAGGTGGAAAATGCAAGAAAAAGCTTCTCCACGCTAGTACCCAGAGAATCCTTTGGCGAAGTCCAGAGATACGAGGTACACATGTGGATCCCTGCTAGAGAGAGTCTACACTTGTCTTTTACGACGCAATGATGGATCACATCGACAACATGATAAAGAACATCAATGAAGAAAGAACACCCAAAATTTATTTCTTTAAAATTAATTAAATTAATTATAATCAACCTGTAATGATCCTTGTTTGTGGTTCTAGGTCAAAACTTCTTCTTTGCCTTTTTCTATGATTCGATCCGTGGAGACTGGCGTTTATCGTCGTATTGATCCTCGATTGATCATTGCTAATGACAAAAAGAAAAGTGGGCACATCCACCCACGCGCTTCTGTTGTGCCCGAAACCTTCAAATGGTATCAGAGGGAGGTTACCATGTTGATTATTGTTATTTAATTTTCGTTGATAATTTACGCATTGATATTTGATTCAATTAGAAATATATTGTTCTATTAATCTGAATAAACGAGATCTATTCCTCCTCCTTCATTTCTTTATTGATATCACATAAACGACCTTTTAATTTTAATTTTTGATTAAAATAAAAACGAGGAACTCATCTGGAGGACCCGCTCATTCTATCTATACAACACGGGATTACACGGTGTGTAATTATAACTACATGTCGTGTACATAGGTTCAATGAACCAGCACTGGTCCGCTAAACAATGTTGTGTGAATTGAATATGCCTAAGTACTAATCACACCGTGTTGACCAGAATTGAACAGCGTGTGGAACCGGAATACACGGCGTGTATATTGGAGCAACACCTCGGGTAGTCCGTTCTGGCCCAGGTGAAACCATGTACAAGGATAAGTCGCGTACCACGTACACGGGATTACCAAGCCAGTTACTGGGTAACAAGGAAGTATGTGCCGTGTATGATTCATCTACACGCCGTGTACTCCAAAATTTCCAAAGTAAAGAAAACACGCCAAAGCCCCCGACGTGTACTTTGGATAAAGGGTGAAAAAAATACACGCCGTGTAAATATAAACTACATGCCGTATACTTTCAATAAATTTCACCATGTTTCCTCCAAAAGTACAAAGACCTGTACAAGGAATATGGATGAAAATAATCTCAAGAAATTTCATAAATTAAATTTAAGATAAACAATTGATTAATTATAAGATGATAATTAATTGAATTTGAGTGTGACTTGTCTTAAATGAAAGAACGATTAAAAGAATTTGAATTCTAAATATGCATAAATGTTGTTGCATGCTAAGGATGATCATGAGCTAGACCATAGACCCTTAGTATGTGTATGGTTTCATTTAAATTTATTTAATTTGAATTTTTTGGCCTGCGAGCCTTCTTCCAATAAAATGTAGGGCCTGCGTGCCCATGGTTTCTTTAATGTAAACCCATATAATGGAGGATATCCCAAGCCAAAGAAGACGGTTCAAATCCCAAAGCCAAGGTGAAACCGACGCAAGAAGATACAAAGGTGGACAGGTGGGAGCTGCAAAACACGAACCATCAGGTTCCTGGTTTTTTCCCTAGGTCAGGGTTAGCTTAAGAAACCGCTAGATAATCTAACCAATAGAAGCTCATGATCATGCCATCTTATTTTATTTCTGTCTGATATCATAGTTTATTTATTATGTATGTTATGTCGCGATCACATAATTAATGAACAAGTATGCAAAGATGGAATAAAATAAAAACCGGACTATGTGTAAACATTATCGGAGCATGGTTAATCACTTAAGAAAGCATCACATAATATTAACAAGCATGTGATAATGAAAAACTACACATAAAGAATAACATACCTCAAATACCATATTAAGTCAGACCAATCCTTCTGTTACTTGATTAAGGGAAGGACTCAATAAAACTATGTGTTTGACCAACCCTTGTTGGGACACTTACTTTTATAAAGGAAGCCCTTATGAAAGGTTTCAGGTTGACATAACCATATTAAATCAATAGAAGTATCCCATGAAAGACATGATGTAATATTGTAGGCAAGAGTTGAGGAAATACAAGTCAGGATTTCAGGATTGGGGAGTCCACTCAACAGATCATGGAACTGTAAGCTCATAGTTGGCAAAGACCTGCCTACCTAAATACCTTCAAAATAGCTTGACCAACCCTTGTTGGGGTTATGCGAAGGGGAATATGGATCTTTGCCCCAAGAATGTCAAAGCAACTGGATATTCCGAGTTCAATGGTGGGGGCCATTGAGAATTGATAAAAGAGTGGGAGACTTAATAAAATTTATTATTTCTCATTAAATGTAATCAAGAAAGTATTAATAAATATTCTCTTTTAAATTGTAGAATAAAGATTAAAAACTTGTCAAACAAATTTTCTCTGTGATCAATTGTGGGTAAAGACAATATCCTCACCGGTAGTAACTTTCAGGAATGGTTTAGGTGCCGTTGGGTTATCCTATGCCATGAACAAAAGTTTTACGTGTTGGAGTCCTCGCTTCCTGATTCTCCCGCTCCAGGAGTGAGTGATGAAGTTTTCTTGGTCCATGATCAACATTTGAATGACGATCTCAACCTTTAATGTTTGATTCTTTCATCTATGTCTAGAGAGCTCATGAAGTCTCATGAACAGAAGTATGCATATAGCATGCTCAAGCACCTCTGTGGTCTATACTAGGAGAGAGAAGGATAGGAATGGTTTGAGATCTCCAAGGCTCGATTTCAGAGCAAGCTTGGAGAGGATGCCAAAGCTGGGCCTCATGTAGTCAAGCTCATTGGATACATGGAGCGCTTGGAGGTTCTAGGGTTTAAAATCTCTAAAGAACTGGGTACCAATATCATTCTTGCATCACTCCCCCAGATCATCTCAGAATTTGTTGTGAACTTCAACATGAACAACATTGAGAAATCTTTGTCTGATCTTCTTATCCTTATTCTCCAAGTGGATAATGACATGAAGCGTGAAAAACCTTCTGTCCTTATAGTGAATAAAAGGAAGGGGAAGGCGAAGAGCTATAAGCCCAAAGTTTTTCAAGGCCTTCCAAGAAAAGGAGGATCAAATGGGAGGCAAAGGAACATGATTTTGTTTGTTTCGCATGTGGCAAGAAGGGCCACTGAAAGAAAAACTGCACATAACCAAGGAAGAAAGGGGAAGCTTTAGGTGTATTTGTTATCGAATTCAATCTATCTGTTTCTAATAATTGGGTATTAGATACTGCTTCTGGTGCTCACATCTGTATCCAAATACAAGAACCAAGTAGATTCAGAAAGATTGACCGAGGTGAGGTGGATCTACGAGCAGCCAAAAGATCCAGACTCACTGTTGTAGCTGTCAGAGACTACCACCTCACATTGCCTACTAGGTTGATCTTGGTGTTAAAGGGTTGTTATTATGTGCCTTCTGTTACTAAAAACATTATTTCAGTATCCATATTAGATACTAATGGATTCGTATTCAAGTTTGGAAATGAATATTGTTACTTTTATAAAGATAACATTTGTTTTGGTAGGGCATATTTATATAACAGCTTTTATGTGTTAGACTACACAAACCAAGTAATGGCAATCGATGTCAAATTAAATTCACATGACTCATACCACACCCAACTTTGGCATCACTGGCTAGGCCATGTCAATGAGAAGCGTTTGACAAAATTGCATCAAGATGGGTATTTAGATTCTTTCGAACTAAAACCACTTTGTGTATGTCATGTTTGTCTACAAGGCAAAGTGACCAAATCCCCATTTAGTGGGAAAGGTGAAAGGGCTAAAGATATTCTAGAATTAGTTCACACAGATGTGTGTGGACCATTTCCAATTAAAGCAAGGGGTGGGTTCTCATACTTCATAACTTTTACTGATGATTTTAGTAGATATGGATATGTCTACTTAATGAGGTATAAGTCAGATTCTTTTGATCGGTTAAAAGAATACAAGAATGAAGTTGAGAACCAACTTGGTAAGAAGATTATGAAACTCCGCTCAGAAAGAGGAGGAGAATATCTTAATCAGTAATTCACTGATTTCTTATGGGAGTTTGGGATTTTATCTCAACTCACTCCTCCATAGGGGAATGGTGTAACTAAAAGGAGGAACTGCACCCTGTTGGACATGGTGAGATCAATGATGAGTCATGTGAGTCTTCCATTATCCTTTTGGGGATATGCATTATGAACTGTAACACACATACTAAACCAAGTACCATCTAAATCAATAAATGGTATTCCATATGAGTTATGGAGTGGACGCAAAGCCATGTTATCGAATTTACATGTGTGGGGTAGAGAATCATTTGGTAAGGCCTCTTCAGGTAACAAACTTGCGCCCTAAGGCACAAAGTGTATATTTACAGTATATCCCAAGAAAACAAGGGGATATTACCTATAAAACCCTTCAGACAAAAATGTTATAGTGGAAAGACATGCCATATTCCATGAGATGGAGCACATCTCCAAAAGAGATAGTCGGAGCGAGATAGACGTCGATGAAGTCGAGGCTCAAGATACACATGAGTTGGTATAAGAACAGATTCCACAGAGCCTCGTGGAAGAACAATCTGTTTCAGAGACACAAGAACTGCGTAGGAGCACGAGATAGTTGAGAGAACCAGAATGATATAGTTTTCTTGTAACCGATGATGGTGACTCATTATTGGTTGACAAAGATCATCCTCTTACCTACAAGGAAGCAGTTGAAGGCACAATCATTGCAAAGTGGCAAGAAGCCATGAATTCTGAAATGGGTTCCATGTACCAAAACCAAGTCCGGATTTTGGTAGATCCTCTAGTTGATGTAAATCCTATTGGTAATAAATGGGTATTTAAGAAGAAACTGGACATGGAGGGGCAAGTCAGCGCCTATAAGGCATGACTGGTTGCAAAAGGTTTTAGACAACGTCAAGGAATTGACTATGATGAAACCTTTTCACCGGTTGTGATGCTTAAATCCCTTAGAATCCTATTGGTCATTTCCACTTACCATGACTATGAAATTTGGAAAATGGATGTCAAAACAGATTTCCTTAATGGGAACCTCCAGGAAGATGTCTACATGACACAACCTGATGGGTTTGTGACTCCAAAGGATGCCAACATGGTATGCAAGTTGAAGAAATACATTTATGGATTAAAGAAAGCATCAAGGTCATGGAACATTTGTTTTGATGAAGCTGTAACAGAATTTGACATTGTGAAGAACGAATGTGATCCTTGTGTCTACAAGCGGTTTAGTGGGAGTGAAGTCACTTTCCTAATAGTATATGTTGATGAAATATTACTAATTGGAAACGAAGTACATGTCTTATAGTCAGTTAAGGCATGGTCTCATAAATGCTTCTCCATGAAAGACTTGGGTGAGGCAACATATATTCATGGGATCAAGATCTATCATGATATATCCAAGAGAATTCTAGGCCTAAGTCAATGTACATATATTGACAAGATACTGAAGAGATTCAGTATGGAACAGTCAAAGATTTTTTCCAGTGTCACATGGCATTCATCCTTCCAAGAAAATGTGTCGTCAGAAAAATGAGGAAAGAAAGAGAATGGAAAGGATCCCTTACACATCCGCTATTGGTTCAGTCATGTATAATATGCTATGTACAAGGCTAGATGTTGCTTACGCATTAAGTGCGGTAGGCAGATATCAAGCTGATCCAGGAGACCGCCATTAGATGGCAGTCAATAATATCCATAAGTATCTGAGGCGTACTAAGGATATTTTCCTAGTTTATGGAGGAGATGAGGAACTAGTCATCATAGGACATGTAGATGCTAGTTTCCAGACTGATCAAGATGACATGATGTCGCAAACTGGATACATCTTCAATTTTAATGGAGGTGCAATGAGTTGGAAGAGCACAAAACAACGTGTGGTGGAAGATTCTACAGTGGAGTCTGAGTATATAGCAGCTTCTGAGGCAGCTAAAGAAGCAGTATGGATGCGAAGCTTCTTCCAAGAGCTGGATGTTGTACCGAGTAGTAAAGATCATATCACACTCTATTGTGATAATACTACAGCGGTTGCACTTGAAAAAGAGACAAGGTCACATCAGCAAACAAAGCACATAGTTCAGAAGTATCATCTCTTGAGGGATTTTTCTCAGAGAGGTGAAGTTACAGTGAGAAGTATTTCCACGAAAGACAACGTGGCGGACCCCTTGACTAAATCCTTAACTTAGAAAAAACATGATCATCATGTGAGGTCTAGCAGACTAAAACTAGTAGGCAGTCATCTCTAGTCCAAGTGGTAGTTTTTAAGGGTTGGTGTCCTGAGAACCAACTGTTTTGTACTTTGATTACATGAATGTTCACTTATTATATATTGTACATTGTTCTGCATGAATATAATATAATAATGTCCTGGAATATTTGTTTCATTGATATGGTCATGGCAGATCCCCGCTATGATGAGAACCTTGAAATGCTATAAAAATATTCGTAAATAAAGTTCTACGGTTGGATGACGTACTATGATAGGACACATGGTATACATACCATCATGTGTGAGTACTCGTAAGAAGACGAGACTCTCTCTCATTGAGTTCACACTTGGTAATCTCCAAGATGGGAGATTATGAGAACAGAACCGCCAGTAGCAATTCCGCATGTGTTGGTGTCATCAAACATTGCTATCTATGAGCATGTGTAATGGTCCTTAGACTAGAAAATTATCATTAACTCATGTCATGACTCGCGCACATAGATTTATTGACGAAAACCATCATGTAGACAGTTGGCGGGAAGTAGGGTATGTTGGGTGCGTCATGAGTGACAGGTTGTTAATGGATAAGCCGAGGAAGGATTTTTCCCTTCCATTTATGGAAGTTGATATCTCGGCCCTTTGATTGAAATAGAACTGTCGCGTTAAATTCCATGGTCATGGTGTGAACGACGAGTTTATTTCAGGTAGTCAAAGAACGACAGATCAAACATATAGGTTTATGACACTACCATGAAACTTTCTTGATGAGATATTGAGACAAAGGGATTAAATTACACAGTAAGATTTCATATGAGGTGATACGTCAATGCGGTGTCAACTTATTTCTCTTGGGTTCTCTGACCCATTGCTAGACAGTAATATTGGACTATAGGCAAGCTCACCTAATTCCCACGAGAAAGAGGCCTAGAGGTTCACACACTAAGTGTATTCAAGTATCACAAGTAGAATAAAGATTATTCATGTACGTGGTTTAATAATTATTCAAGGAAGCCTAAATCATTTTAATGATGGAGGAAGAAGTAAATGAAAAACAAGATATACATGCCGTGTATTAAAGATTACACGCCGTGTAGTTTTTCATGGAAAACAAGTACACACCGTGTATTAATAATTACACATCTTGTTGTTTTCTTTATGGAAACGAAATGAATAAATGAGAATAAGATATACACTCCGTGTACATTGAATGTACACGCAGTGTATTTTTTAATGAGAAAAAGTACACACCATGTATTTATTAATACACGCCGCGTAGTTTTTCCAGTCAAGATTTTGAGGATATAATATTGTATTAAATGATATTTATTTTAATCAGCGTGGGTGCATGTCACGGAATTAATTATTCGACATGGGGGTTTTAAATGAGAGTAAATGAAATAAATAAAACATGTAACACATTTATTTATTGTCATAACTCTAAAACCTCAAACCAGATTATAAATATTTTCACAACCCCAACTCCTTTTCTACACACAAGAGAATCGTTGTGTAAAACAATTTTGGAGAATTCTTTCAAGGCCGAAAGAACCTCTTCCTCCAAGAATTATCTAAAAACCAAGTGATATCCTCTTCCATCGGATCAAGACGATCTAAGGCGGACAACTCAGGAAAAGGCTTCTCCACGCTAGCACCCAGAGAATCCTTTGGCGACGTCTAGAGATACGAGGTACACGTGTGGATCACCGCTAGAGGGAGTCTACACTTGGATTTTGTGATGCCACGACAGATCACATCGACAATGTGATAAAGAACATCAATGAAGAAAGAACACCCAAAAGGTATTTCTTTATAATTAATTAAATTAATTATAATCAACCTGTAACGATCCTTGTTTTTGGTTCCAGGACAAACCTTTTTCTTTTTCTTTTTTTTGTGATTTGATCCATGTATACTGGCGTTTACCGTCGTATTGATCCCGGATTGATCATTGATAATGAAAAAAATACAAGTGGGCACATCCACCCACGCACTTCCACTGCACCCAGAACATTCATCTTGGGATGCCTCTACGTCCAGGAGATAGTGAGGATTCATATGGTGCCTTCTACAATTGTCTCAGATCATGACACTCACTTTAAATCCTAGTTGTGGTGTGGATTACAAGAGGCGTTTGGGATGCTACTTTACTTGCGCACAACTTTTCATCCCTATATAGATGATTAGATAGTGCAGAACAAACACACCCTGGAGGACATTTTATGTGTTTGCATCCTGGATTTTGGTTGCTATTGGGATGACCACCTTCCACTGGTGGAGTTTTCATACAACAATATCTATCACTCCACCATTGGCATGGAACTATTTGAGGCATTGTATGGGAGGACTTGATGATCACCCCTATGCTGGACAGACCTAGGGGAGTCGTCACTCATGGGTATGGAGTTGGTACGGGCTACCACCGAGAAGGTTCCGATCGTCCAAGAGCAGATGAGGACTGCACAGAGCAGGCATAAGTCTTATGCTGACAGGAGATAGAGACCCTTGGAGTTTGAAGAGGGAGATAATGTATTCCTTCAGGTCACACCCCAAAATTTATTATGGATATTTATTTTGGGTGACAAGATATCTCTAAGGATCATCAAAACTTTGCAAGTCATGATCAGAGTTGGTGAGGTGGTGTACCACCTAGCTCTTCGGCCACAGATGCACCTGGTGCATGATGTTTTCCATGTGTCACAACTGAGGAGATAAGGGCGTGATCCATCACACTTCATTGACTAGGGTGAGATGGACATTGATGATGGGGGGACCATTGAGGGGTTCTTGGTGGAGATTAATGATTGACAGGAGCGGGTCCTACATGGGAGTTCGATTCCTCTAGATGAGTTCGGTGGAAGCTTGGGAATTTCTAGGAGAGCACATGGGAGGGAGAGGCTCAGATTCATGCTCAGTACCCCCATCTGTTTGTTTTGTTTTTTTTTTCTGGATTTTGGGGACAAAAATCCCTAAGGTTGTGATAATTTATGTCTTGGAAATTCTGTATAAATTCTATCAAAATTATATGTAATTATTCTAAGACCACACTCTTCGACGACATGTGATGTAGAGGCCTGGTGACCACAGAACAGAATTTTGAACATTTGTTTTGTTCACATAAGAAAAATGTTGAGTGGTTTTTTTAAATTTTTAACCACTACTCAGATAAACAATCATAGGTAACTATTGAATTCAGAACACTGGGATTCTCCTATAAAAGACAAAACTTTGACCGGAAAGGGTCGGACAGAAAAGTTAATTTTTGGGACTTTTCGGAATAATAATAAAATAAATTTAAAAGTTATTTTTTTTCTCACCATTGAGCAGCGCAATACAATGCTGCAGTGCAGTGATGAGGTGACGATGATGAAAAATTAAGGAACCCCCTTAATGGATCGTTGTGCAAGCATAACGTCTATGTTGTTTCATAAATGAAACAGTGTAACGATGCAATGTCGTTGTGTAACAGAAACGTTGCAGTGTGTTTCTTTTTATTAAATGAACACGTTGGTTGAATGAGTAATTAATTTATGAGGACTCTATGATAAAATTTTGACGAACTTCATCTCCAACAAAGAATGAAAAAGACAAATAATGGAAAAAATATTTGACACACATTCAAGAACAGAGCTGGAAGCGACATATGACATTAACATCATGAAACTGTGAGGACATAATGCTTTAGAAAGGAATTTCAATGAATCATGGGTTTAATTTTTGCATGTTCTTCTGCATTATTATTATAGAAATGAATAATACAGATGAACCCACAAAGAGGTTGATTTTTGAATCGTGTGTTTATGTGGGAGGATGACTTTTCTTTTGGAAGTTATTATCTGAGATTAGTTTATCTCTACTTTGATTGTGCCACAATCCCTGAGCCTCCCCATGATTACAACATCTAATGTAGAGGGTGTGGGCCGACACAAACTTGGAACGAGCACATCCACATGTGTGATCATTGTGAATTTTTTTTCCAAATCGATGATGAAGTGGTTTTGTGACCTTCGTGGTAAATATGACGCTCCCTAGAGGCTATAGGCACATGTAGTGCAATGAATGGACCGCCGGAGCATGTCTGGTGGTCCAAGGAAGAATCTGCTGGAATGCCGGTGCCAGGGGTGGTGAAACGCGATAGTGCCTACCGTGTTCCGGATGGAAGGAAAATAGGCCACCGGCCATGCCGGCGTCAAGGGGGGAGTAGCACACTCATCGGCGTGATGCGGCGGGAGGAGGCCGCAGCCAACCGGCCGCAGGGGCAGCGGGGAGACGCGGTGCCCGCATGGTGCTGCATGGAGGGAAGACCCACATTAGGGCCATCCTGGTGGATCATTGATCCATGATTGGTTGACCATGGTTGGAGGGCCTCACACATCTGCGGGGCCAGTGAAGGCCGGACACGACAGCCGGCCATCTCCTAGCCAGGGGGCGCACACCAGCCCACACATCGGGGGTCGGGCTTTGGGCTAGTGGGTCGCACCCCCCAACTAGCAGGCCGGACCCATGCCAGTAGGCAAGAATAGCACACATTGGGATGGACCCATGCTGGCAGGCCAAACCCGCACCCTTCGGGCCAGCCCGGACTAGACCAAGTCACCGGGCGACCTGGTGGGCTGGACCCTCGGTGAAACTGGGCTGGGTCCAACGAGGCCCATTGTTCCTGGACCACTGGCCAGGCCAAACCGTACTGACCCAGACTCACACCAGGTCAGGTTGAGTCGGTCGAATTAAATTGGGGTATGTGGGACCCCTAGGTCGTGTTGGTTGGGTAGGTCCGACCCGGTCGGACCAGACCAAGATACAACTGGCCCCTGTTTCTAAAATGCTAATAACTCAAAAATGGGTGTCTAATTGAAGATCTGTTTGCAGAATTGGGACCCGCCCAATGAAAAGGATATTTTGGTATGCCTTGATGAGGCTTTCATGGATATTGATATGTGATGAATGGATTGAGGAGAGGTAATCCCAAGCTCTCTACAAACAGAACCCTACGTTTGGCCGAGACCTAAAGAGTACTGACTTTCGACTCTCTATGACTCAACTATGGGCTAGTGGGAATCAATTTAATGTGAATTCGCTCGACTGTAGTGGTAATCACTTATGTGTGACTTTGTAGACCAATGGTACGCGATGAGGCGGATTACCTTAGTTGGCGAAGATTAGTAGGAAGCACTTCTATGTGACTTTTCAAGCCCATGATACTTGATGAGGAGGTATACCTAAGTAGTACAAGGTTAGTGGGAAGCACTTATGTGTGACTTGGAAGGACCATTGTACTTGATAGTTGAGGAGTTCACTAACAATCGAGATTTTTGATGATGTGACTGATGATTATTCAATCAATACCATAAATGTATAACTGGTGTGAGTTTTCCTGTGTTTTGTTCTCTACTTTGACGATTGTTGTGCTTTTTTCCTTTTTGTTTTGGGGTCCCTAATGCCTGTTTTTTTACTCACCCCTCCACGGGTAGTGTCCGCATGTGTTGTGTATGGTGCATATGATCAATGATTAGACATAGAGGTAGACTAGGACCCATAGGTGCTCAGGAATGTGGGACCGACGGACACTACGACGATGGACTTTGGGGCCTTGGACTAGGATGGACCCAATAGGATCGTGTGGAAATTACATTCTACTTTGGCTTCCAGTAGCTACACTACTCTCACGATTAGGTAAGGTTTTCCACGGATGGCCATCAGAGTTCCATTTTCTACTTTTCTGTTTTCATTTCTTTTGTTGGTTTTGTATACTGGCCTACTTATATGAGTTTTACATGTACTCAGCTTTGTTTTAGTTATACTTGTTTCCTTTTTAGTGTGTGGGAGTTGTTTAGGTGTGTGTGTGTATAGATACTAAGGAAAATTCCTCCCACATGTCGGTTGATGGTTTTAGCACTACTCACTAGCCCCTTTCCTTCGGGAGGTGGGCATGGGGTAGTCATGACATGGGAACCAATGGATAGGTTGTGATTTTTTTTAAAGACATATTCATTAATGTCGGAGATCAGTGAACATACAATCACAAATCCATGAAGGAAAATGGTCCAGCCAGAGCTGGTTAACATCAAAGTGTCCTGAGGACGCTAGTTGATGGGAAGCATTGTTACCTTCCCTTTTAGTAAAGGAGAAGGTACATAATGAGAAGCCTTGATAGAGTGAAATGATTCTCTGGATGAGGGATCCAAAATACTGGAGGATGCCGTCGTTGGAATTGATAGGATTGATAATGTTGAGACAGTCTGATTCGAGGTTGATTTTATCCAATCCGCGGTCCTTGGCGAGCATCATACCTGAAAGGATGGCAGTAGCCTCAGCCACCATAAGTTTCTAGAGAGCGAAGTGTGATTCATGTTTGGACGCAATGATTTTTCCATGATGATTCCTGGCCAGGATGCCGAGGGCGAGAGGCCCATCCTTGGGGATAGACGTATCCACATATATCCTCTTCAAATGATTTGAAATTTTAAAATTTGGATTATTTTTATTAAATAATATAGTGTTCCCCTCATTCCTATAATATTTCATATTTTTAAAATCTAATTGAATATTAAAATTTTCGTTTTGATTATTACCAAATTATGAATTCAAATATGATATCCTTCATAAATTTTCTAAATGTAATAACCATAATCAATGTTATTACATTCTATAAAACATTACAAAAACATTTCAAAATATAAGTACATTATTTTGATATATGGTTTGATCATGAAACATTATTATATATACCCTCTTACTTATCTAGTTTTATAACTATATAGGTTTTTTATGATGATTAATAGTATTTGGGGGTAAATTATATACCATTGATGAATCCATTTAAAAAAATAATGATTTATGATAGGTGAATTTTTTTAATAAAAATATGTTTTATAATACATTAAATTCATATAATTATTTATCTTTATATATTCTAACAAGTTGTTGATGAAATAAAAATTTATAACAAATATGATGACAATATGTGTGTACATACAAAGAAACACATTAGTGTTCTATGCTCATATTTTTTGTATAATTATTTATTTTTATGAAAATTACTATTACTAAATCAAATAGGTTAGACATTGTAACATCCGAACACAAACCACCAAGAATTCAAGTGCTAAACAAGATAATAAAAACCCTGGCTTCGCATACATCAACTCTATTCCATAAGGTTAAATCATAATGGACATCAGGAGTAACCAAGATTTACATTGGGCTAGTGAATCAATTTCTTGGTATCCTTATTGAATCATGCATGCCTACAACTCGACATTCCCTTGGCCTAAGTACAACATGCTTCTCAGCATAACACCAGACATCGAGTGTGCTACATTGTAGATGACTGAGCATTGAATAAAATTATTCTTAGCATAACACCATGCATCAAGTGAACTTTTCATTAGTTCATTGGGCATCGAATAACATGTAAGTTTCCATAACAGTAGGCATCAAGTGTGTTGATGAAAATATCACTAGGCATCGAGTAACATGGTACTTGGAATCTAGGAATCAAGTTAATACTAAACATGGAAAGTCTATGGAATCATTGTATCTCCACCTTGTGCTCATGTCCATCATCGTAATCATCATGTGCCATGTACACACTCCATCTAAGGGATAAACCTATCGTGATGATCCACCTACTTATAGCACCAAGAACGATGCCTCCAAAGGCAGTGTCACATATAACATTGTATATTATATAAGGAAATAATATTATGACATATCATCATGAGTATTAGTATCAATAAATAGAAACAAGTGATCATTATCGAATATGGTATAACAAGATACAAAAATATAGTCATGGAAATACCATCATAAAAGGAATCACAGATGCACATGAAACAACATGTGATCACTCTCAATTATGGTCAAAAAGTTATGATAATACATGTATCACATCAAGAAAAGAGTGATCCTTTAATCATAACATGAAAAAAATTATGTGTTACAACAGCTACACATGTGATAAACATCAAACTCAGGCTATCATTTTATCTAGTAATTCTCATGGAATAAAGGAACACACATGGTCTGATGGATATAGGTTTCAATTAGATCAACAATATACCTCAAAGTTTCTATGAACTCTAATGAATACATATGTGATCAAGCCCTGACCCTCAGTGTCAAGACAATAAGCCAATACACAAGGTCCAACATGGCCCTTAATACCTTGTAAATTTATTTGCCATCATTTATTCCATTAATCAAGAATCAATACTTATTAATTAATTAAGACTTATTATTATTCAGGACATGACATGAACTAATGGTTGTTCCCAAAAAGTGGAGAACCTCATATGTCATGCCAATAAACGTGAATAAAAACTAAATGTAAGGGAACATGAGACCACCTAAAAAACCAATGCAATCATAATCAAGAAAATATGTCAATTATGTATACACATAAAAAATAAGAAGGAAACTTTTATAAAAATATCCCAAAAAGGTAAGGAACATCCCACCTCAAAGTCTTTGACATCAATGGATGGTCAGTCAAAGGTGTTTTCACTGGAACTGTGTTTAAACACCAACTAGGTTATATGATTGAATTCCAAGAAATCCCAAACCAAATCATGCTATTTTATTTTTATAATAAATAAAATATTACATGTTATAATATTTTCTCCCTCCTATATAATTTATAAATTATCATTTTAACACATGCGTTTGAAATTTCCCTCAAAGAATAATTATCTTTTGGTAATTTCATATCAATTTTCCTTTTATAATTATCTTACGATAATTTATTATAAATTATATTTTTATAATCATCTATTACTAATTTATTATAAACTATCTATTTAAAATAAAAAAATAGATTGAAAATACTTCTCTACCATAAAAAAATAATTAACTTATGCTCATCATGAAAAACCTAATAGCACCAAGGATGAATCAATCCGATCAGTATTAGAGAAGTTATTAAAGAGTAAAATTTGGAATAAATAATAATTTTTTTACAAAAATAGAATAATAGGAAGACTATGGGATATAGATGTTAAAGGCATGAGGGAGATCCTATGCATTACACCCTTCACTAATTCAACATTTTTAACATATTTTTTAAATTTAATTACCTTAATTTTTCGACCAATTTAATTCTTAGTTTACTTGATTATTTTTTTCCCTCAAAAGTCATGTGCCACAAAAAGAACTTACTTTTTTTCTTTAAATTTTTCTTGTAAAAAAATTTAAATCCTTAATTATATATTTCTTCAAATACATCCAATATATATATGTATGTATGTATATATATATATAACCCATATATATACACATTATATATACACACACCTGAATATAAATATATACACCATCATATATACACACATACATATTTACTTATTTAACATAGATATATATACACACACTCACAGACACAAATATATATATATATACCTATATATTTAATCAACATATACATGTATACAAATTTTTTTATCACACAAAATATATTTTCCTAAAATAATAATAATAATAATGACAAAAATTATTATTTATAATTTTAATTTTCCCCAATTATTTCCATCGTTAACAGTTCAAAAAAACCTCCATTAAAAACCAAATAATTAATAAATTTATATTAACCATGCAATTACATTTATCTGGGATAAGTAATATTATCATAATTATTATCTAACCTTTCAATAATCATTCACTCATGGAAAAACATTTTTCATCAGTTAATTGAATTTACAATTATCTAATTAAACATTTAATTTCCATTTTTAACACAAATAATGATTATAATATAATTATTATTACTCTTACGTATGATGTAACCAAACATTTAACTCACTTAATGATTATGTCATACCTATGAGAAACCCTATATTTAATACCTAACAGTGGTCTCAAATTTCTCATATGATACACCGATTGGGAGACATTCCATTATTTTCAGAAAAAAAATAGAAATGTTAAATAAATTATCCTCACATGTGATGTTACCAAACACCCAATGCAAACAAATTTTATGTTGCACCTAGGGTAAACCCATCATCTCGAACCTATATATAGTCTCAGATTTATCATATGAGATGATGTTTTGGAGATATTTAATTTTTATTAAAGGATGAGGCGTAGTGTCCTCTTAATAAATTATAAGTAAAAAATCAAGATGGGGAACATACTGAACAAAATGGTTCATACCTAGAACAAAAAAAGTACCCAAAAGATTAAGATACTTGAGGTCGAGTGCACATGTTATGGTGGGAGACACATCCCCCTCGACTGTGAGGATGACATCCCTTTATCCATGGTTTGACTTGAATCCATAGTCCACCACTGTCATATATTAGTTCATCCTTAACCTCCTCCTTCATTTGTTTTGTGCCAGAAATTCAAGTAGCTATTTTTCGATAATCATCATGGCTTCCGGATGTAGGAATCTAGAATGAGTAAAGTGTGTAAACCCTTAAGGACTACTAATTCTTTCCAGGTTGTTAAGTGATAAAACCTTCTAGAGAAATATGCAATTTTTCATGCATAGATGATTCAACCATTGGAGGTGGAACCCCAACCAAGCCAATAGTATTATTTCAAAATTCATCCATGGAAATTTAACCATATCTTTCAAAATATTCAACTCTTCAAACCAAAGAAGTGTCATACTTATCTTTTCTCAGAATAGAAAATTGAACCGTGTCATGAACCTATTGAATATCATCACAAGTAGTGTTCCTATCCATATTCAAGTCAGATTATTTTAAATAAGCAAAGTTAGAATCCACCATTCCTTGGTATAGTTTTAATGACAACTCAAGAAATAAATTTTCTTTTGACTTATCAGTATCTTTAATAGCCTGAAAAATGCTTTGTAAAACATGATGATCACCCACCAATTCAACCACAGTTGGAACTATTGAAATAGAGGGGGTGGGTATAAGGACCTGAACTTATTTCATACATAATATTGAATTTATTCAAGAAAACACTTCATTATACATTTAGGATATTTTCAAGTTTAGAGCTTTATAGAATTAAGACAAAACATTCATAACATTACATATTGTTACATAGTGGATACCATAAAATCAGTTTCCATTTTCCTCAGAATATAAAACATTAAAACATAAAACAAGACTCCTTGAAAATTCTTCAACATTTAACATGTCTTCCTTCCTTGTATTATTCATCCATTAACCTGTGAAAAATCATTTAAAAACTTGGGATGAGAACAAATGCTCAGTAGGTATGAAAAAGAAGGAAAAATCACATTAGTCCATGAATACACATGACGTATGAAAACATTTTCAAAATACATGCTTTACACCCATAAAATATTACTTTGTGTAACATGAGATTTACAAAAGATCCACACAAACATAATTATAATCATAGAGGTATATTGGGGCATTACTTACATAATCTTGTAACCATCTTGGCTACCTTAAAATTTGTAACCCTCACGGCTACCTTACTTTGTGTAACCATCGCAGTTACACTTGGAGTAACCATACGGCCGACCTCCAACTTAATCATACCCAATGAATTTGAGGGAAATATAGGTCCCACCCTTCATCTTAAAAAATTCCTAATAACCAAAACATAATCATACAACATAAACAATAGCATAAAAACATTGCCTTTGAATCTTATAAAACAGAATTTTAAAAGAGGATTTTTGAAGAAAAGTCTCTTATAAACATCATAAAATTGAAGTGAGGATTAATAGAGTGGATGTAATATGTATATACTCTGTAAATACACATAATGAAACATAATATAAACAAAAACCATCACACAAACAAGTTAAATAGCACATAAATTATAAAGTAGAATGTTAACCCAAAGAACGGAAATTGGGTTAAGAATTCCCTTACCTTAGGCTTGTCTTACTTAAAAATTGTTAAAACCTCCTGTATAATGGTTAAAAGAATGTTATTAGTATTTTACAGAAACATTTTCATGTTTATAAAATCTTATATGGTCATTTCATAACCTCATTTCACCCCTTATTTGTTAGAATTTGTTCCTTGCATTATTTTGGGTGAGTTCTTTTGTGATTTTCACAATCGGTTCATGGTGAATCGTTCTTGTTGATTGTAAGTGAAACTCCAGAATTGGAATGGAGTAGTATTTAAATATTTAAAGTACCATAAATGATACCATTTATCACTTTGATTCTTTATATGATGATGATTTATAAGTTAAAACATTAATTATGTTCGTTTAGATCATTTAAGTGGTTCTTTGATAATTACAACTTCATTTAGTCTTATAAATTTGAATCATGAGTAAAAAATAATTCCAGAACCTTATATGAGTCATAAATCATATATTATAACCTGGTTCAACCATATAAATGATTTCATGACCAGACTTGAAATAATTAATGGAAATTGAAAATACATCGTCCACGATATCGGTAATTCGACACAAATGGACAATGTTTTTTGATTCTTTAAATAAGTGAGAGAGGAGAGGAATAATGATTTTTAATTTTCCATAAACATGACATCATCCAGAATATACATGATTCTGGAGATTTCATGCCTCTTGGATAAGAGGGGGTGAAGAAAGAAGAGTAAGGAATCATGAAATAAAGAAAACATGAGAAATTTCTTACAAAAAAATCGGCAGCCTAACGGCGCCTCTAAAAATTTCATAAAAACAAGATTGATGAGAGGAATGGAATATCTCATCAATCATAAAAAATTTGGACATTAAGGGGAAATATTTAATGAAATATCCCAACAAAAGAAAAAGGTAAAGGAAGAGAATAACATAAAATGGAAGGAACGAATGAAAATGAAAGAGGATGTTTACCTCTTGATCTATTCTCCTTGAGATCCTTCTTAAGGGATTTGATTTTGGTCTTTTGGTGAGACCAGAAGCTCTAGGACGTGGGGAAGAAGATTGAGGAGGGAATTTGGCAGAAATTAGACAATTCTCAAGGCTTGAGAGGTGTGGGAGGAAGAGGGGAGTGAGGGTGATATTTATAGTGGAGGAGGGGAGGTATTTTAGATTATTTTAATTATTATTATAATATTTTTATCAAGACTATGAATAATTTCAAATAAAGTGGCCTTAATTAGTGAAAATATCAAGTGCGTTTGAGGCAAGTGGCCTTTCATCACTTATGATGTCATAAATAGTGCATATTTACCGATAAATTAATTATACGGTATTTTATCATATTTCACTATTCACCGAAAATTCAAGTGTTTCAGAAAAATACCAAAAATTTACACCAACCATTTTTCGATGTGTAGAATTCAAAAATGAACTCCATTTTTCAAAAATAATTTTCTAAATATTATTAATTTAATTTCTAAATAAGGTCACAATTAATTCGAAAAATAACAAAATTGAAGTGTAATTAGTTTTATGTGACATTGGAAAATTAATTAAGATCCTATTATCCTATTTCCATGGGAAAATAAAATAATAATATTATTTACTATTCATGAGGTCATATTACTATTCATATTACTATTCATAAGGGCATGTTAATATTCACCAAAAAAACAAGTTTGTTCCATCAGACTCTAAATAACATACTGAACACAATTGTAGATGCCAGTTTCTTGAAATTCAAAACATAGAAGAAATAAAATTATGTTTAAAGGATACTTATAAATATATACCTTAAACAAAATTTCAAGAATTTTCAATTTATTTTTAGAAAACCTTGGGATGTTACATTATCCCCACCTTCTTGAAATTGCGTCCTCGCAATTTTATTTACTTATTAAACAAGTGAGGGTACCTTGATCAAGGTGTCCACTCAGTTTCATCATCATCTTGTTCACGTAGGTAGATGTCCCATTCATTACAACAATTATTTAGAGATCCTTCAAAATCATTTGCTTCCTCCATACAAATACACCTCATACAACATGGGTCATATGGGTGTTCACAGAAAAATAGTTTTGGAAAATAATCATGTATGACATATAATTCCAAAACATCTGATAAAACATGATTTCTATAAAATAGTCAGACCGAAATTGAGTTGAAACTTTCTATTATTGGTCCTTTTAAAATACCATAAGTATGTGATGTGAGACTATAGTTTAAAATAAAATATAAATAGGTTTCACAAGGGTCTCCTTCCTCAGCACCATTTTTAAAATCATAATATGCTTCAAATTCTTGTGATAAGGTAAAATATTTGAAAATACCTTGATAATATTTACCTTTCTTGAAATTATGTGAATATTGTGAAAATAGTATTTTTCTAAAAACAACCCATGATCCACGATGATAACGAGGTATAGAGGAGGTGTTTGATATCTCAAAAAACTGCTTGCAAGTGAGTTGTATGCTAGAAAAAGTTTCACAATCATCCGAAGATGACTTTGCAATAATTATTGCAAAAATGTCATCAGGAAGAGATAGGAATGTCGTTTGAGATCCTTCTCCTTCCATTCGTAACCGAATTTACTTGACCTGAAAAAGAAAGTTATAAAACAAGGATTTAACTGAAATAATAGATATAGGGACTAATCACGTGTCTCACAAGAACTCTTAATCCCTAAAGTTGTCTAAACCGACCTCTGATACCAACTATAACGACCCGAACTTATTTCATACATAATCTTTAATTCATTCAATAAAACACTTCATTATACATTTAGGATCTTTTCAAGTTTAGAGCTTTAGAGAATTAAGACAAATCATTCATAACATTACACATTGTTACATAGTGGATACCATAAAATCAGTTTCCATTTTCCTCAGAATATAAAACATTAAAACATAAAACAAGACTCCTTGACAATTCTTCAACATTTAACATGTCTTCCTTCCCTGTATTATTCATCCATTAACCTGTGAAAAATCATTTAAAAACTTGGGATGAGCACAAAAGCTCAGTAAGGTATGAAAAAGAAGGAAAAATCACATTAGTCCATGAATACACATGACGTATGAAAACATTTTCAAAATACATGCTTTACACCCATAAAATATTACTTTGTGTAACATGAGATTTACACAAGATCCACACAAACATAATTATAATCATAGAGGTATATTGGGGCATTACTTACATAATCTTGTAACCATCTTGGCTACCTTAAAATTTGTAACACTCACGACTACCTTACTTTGTGTAACCATCGCAGTTACACTTGGAGTAACCATACGGCCGACCTCCAACTTAATCATACCCAATGCATTGGAGGGAATTATAGGTCCCACCCTTCATCATAAACAATTCCCAATAACCAAAACATAATCATACAACACAAACAATAGCATAAAAACATTGCCTTTGAATCTTATAAAACAGAATTTTAAAAGAGGATTTTAGAAGAAAAGTCTCTTATAAACATCATAAACTTGAAGTGAGGCTTAATAGAGTGGATGTAATATGTATATAATCTGTAAATACACATAATGAAATATAATATAAACAAAACCCATCACACAAACAAGTTAAATAGCACATAAATTATAAAGTAGAATGTTAACCCAATGAACGGAAATTGGGTTAAGAATTCCCTTACCTTAGGCTTGTCTTACTTCAAAATTGTTAAAACCTCCTGTATAATGGTTAAAAGAGTGTTATTAGTATTTTACAGAAACATTTTCATGTTTATAACATCTTATATGGTCATTTCATAACCTCATTTCACCCCTTATTTTTTAGTATTTGTTCCTTGCATTATTTTGGGTGAGTTCTTTTGTGATTTTCACAATCGGTTCATGATGAATCGTTCTTGTTGATTGGAAGTGAAACTCCAAAATTGGAATGGAGTAGTATTTACATATTTAAAGTACCATAAATGATACCATTTATCACTTTGATGCTTTATATGATGATGATTTATAAGTTAAAACATTAATTATGTTCGTTTAGATCATTTAAGTGGTTCTTTGATAATTACAACTTCATTTAGTCTTATAAATTTGAATCATGAGTACAAAAGAATTACAGAACCTTATATGAGTCATAAAACATATATTATAACCTGGTTCAACCATATAAATGGTTTCATGACCAGACTTGAAATAATTAATGGAAATTGAAAATACATCGTCCACGATATCGGTAATTCGACACAAATGGACAATGTTTTTGATTCTTTAAATAAGTGAGAGAGGAGAGGAATAATGATTTGTAATTTTCCATAAACATGACAACATCCAGAATATACCTGATTCTGGAGATTTCATGCCTCTTGGATAAGAGGGGGTGAAGAAAGAAGAGGAAGGAATCATGAAATAAACAAAACATGAGAAATTTCTTACAAAAAAATCGGCAGCCTAACGACGCCTCTTAAAATTTCATAAAAACAAGATTGATGAGAGGAATGGAATATCTCATCAATCATAAAAAATTTGGACAGTAAGGGGAAATATTTAATGAAATATCCCAACAAAAGACAAAGGGAAAGGAAGAGAATAACATAAAATGGAAGGAACGAATGAAAATGAAAGAGGATGTTTACCTCTTGATCTCTTCTCCTTGAGATCCTTCTTAAGGGCTTTGATTTTGGTCTTTTGGTGAGACCAGAAGCTCTAGGACGTGGGGAAGAAGATTGAGGAGAGAATGTGGCAGAAATTAGACAATGCTCAAGGCTTGAGAGGTGTGGGAGGAAGAGGGGATTGAGGGTGATATTTATAGTGGAGGAGGGGAGGTATTTTAGATTATTTTAATTATTATTATAATATTTTTATCAAGACTATGAATAATTTCAAATCAAGTGGCCTTAATTAGTGAAAATATCAAGTGAGTTCGAGGCAAGTGGCCTTTCATCACTTATTATGTCATAAATAGTGCATATTTACCGATAAATTGATTATACGGTATTTTATCGTATTTCACTATTCACCGAAAATTCAAGAGTTTCAGAAAAATACCAAAAATTTACCCCAACCATTTTTTGATGTGTAGAATTCAAAAATGAACTCCATTTTTCACAAATAATTTTCTAAATATTATTAATTTAATTTCTAAATAAGGTCACAGTTAATTCGAAAAATAACAAAATTGAAGTGCAATTAGTTTTATGTGTCATTGGAAAATTAATTAAGATCCCATTATCCTATTGCCATGGGAAAATAAAATAATAATATTATTTACTATTCATGAGGTCATATTACTATTCATATTACTATTCATAAGGGCATGTTACTATTCACAAAAAAAACATGTTTGTTCCATCAGACTCTAAATAACATACTGAACACAATTGTAGATGACAGTTTCTTGAAATTCAAAACATAGAAGAAATAAAATTATGTTTAAAGGATACTTATAAATATATACCTTAAACAAAATTTCAAGAATTTTCAATTTATTTTTAGAAAACCGTGGGATGTTACATTATCCCCCACCTTCTTGAAATTGCGTCCTCGCAAGTTTATTTACTTATTAAACAAGTGAGGGTACCTTGATCAAGGTGTCCACTCGGTTTCATCATCATCTTGTTCACGTAGGAAGAAGTCCCATGCATTACAACAATGATTTAGATATCCTTCAAAATCATTTGCTTCCTCCATACAAATACACCTCGTACAACATGGGTCATATGGGTGTTCACAGAAAAACAGTTTTGGAAAATAATGATGTATGACATATAATTCCAAAACATCTGATAAAACATGATTTCTATAAAATAGTCGGACCGAAATTGAGTTGAAACATTCTATTATTGGTCCTTTTAAAATACCATAAGTATGTGATGTGAGACTATAGTTTAAAAGAAAATATAAATAGGTTGCACAAGGGTCTCCTTCCTCAGCACCATTTTTAAAATCATAATATGCTTCAAATTCATGTGATAAGGTAAAATATTTGAAAATACCTTGATAATATTTACCTTTATTGAAATTATGTGAATATTGTGAAAATAGTATTTGTCTAAAAACAACCTTTCACGAACCAGGCCGGGTCGCCATCCGACCCAGCGCCCGACCCGGTCCGCGGCAAGGCCCGAAGGGCATTCCCAATCCCCACGGGCTGGCACAAGTTCCCGGGTATCAAGTTTAACAGGTGGGAACGGTTTTACCCGAAATACAAGACAGAGAAAAAAAAACCAACTAACCAGATAAATAACTGAAACTGGAAACAGACTACAAAAAAAACACTTCTGAACTATAAATAGGTTTAGGTCTACAATTCAGATAAAACCCAAAATGAACAACAATAGAAATAGAGAACTAAGCTCCAAAACCAACCTCATGTGACACGAGAAGTTGCATCCCCAAGCTACCAACACCAACCTGCACATGAGGACCGACAGCAACCAGAACCACCATCGCTGAGCACGACGCACAACCTGGAATACACAAGAGACAGGAATCTACATACACCCAAGGGTGTATGTAGGGTGTGAGCTAAAAGCCCAGTAGGATTCCACCGAGAATAAGTTCCATGCCACAACATCAAAAGACAATTTAAAGTGCTTATTCGAAATTATACTTTCAAAATTCGTTTAAAGAAGACCTTTACAAGCCAAATGCTAAAGGAAAACACTAAAAAGAATTCATTTCATAGACACGATTTTAAAGAGGATGAGAAAAGTTCATTATGGGATCACACACACAGTCTCACACACGCACACACACACACTCACTCACACACACACACACACGCTAACACCCAAGTGGTCCTCCATATGCTGACGGAAGGCACCACCATAGATAGTAGAGCACTGTGGGTAAATCTCCTAAGGTTCATCTAGCTCGAGTGGGACCCTAGAAACCTCGTGTCTCGGTGAAACGTGGCTTAGAAGGCCACGACCCTCAGAAAACGTGGCTTAGAAGGCCACGAACCTCAGAACAAGTGGCTTAGAAGGCCATGACCCTCAGATATCATGTTTAGTTAGTGTTGCAATCGTCAATCCAGCTAAGTGAAATAGGGACGACACCCATCCGGTTCACTAGCGCACTAGTTCTAGTCTGCCCACCTAGATACCCAGGGTTTTTCCCTTGTGCTCAATCATGTTTCACATTCACATAATGTATATCACTTTCACATATCCCGAACCAAACAAAACATCACACCTACAAGTCACCGCTTGCATACCCAAACACCATTTTAAAAAAAACACACACGCACACCAAAACAATTTTGTAACATAGTTCGGACCACTTGAATTACTTGACAATCTATTTAAACAATTTGAAGAACATTTCTAAATAGCACAATAAGAGTTTTCACAAGAGGCAAGCCCAATTTCACATGTAAGAATCCCCTAAAAAAATAACGCACACGTAATTCTGTCAAACAAAACTCCCACGTTCCACATATAATCTAATAAGTGCAATTAACAATTTATAAGACATTTAAAATTAGAAAGCAAAGGTTTGCACAAGAAAGACGAACTCAATTTCAGATAATAACGTCGCTTTAAAAACAAAAGTGTATCTTATAAAAACCAAAACATGTTTTCCCATTGTTCAAAAAAATTTCAATTTAATTCCAAAATTTCGCAACACGACAACACACCCAAAGTGACTCATTTTCATTGAACATCTACATTTAATTACATAGGCACCTCAAGAACTCGAAAACCCATTTCTTACCTACCAAACAACCCCAAAAACCTTCCCAACCATATTTTGCATCTCAAACGACACTTGATTAAACAATTGCTCAATTAATAAAACATTGCACATCCAAACTACAAGGCCTTAGTTTAAAAAAAACAAATTTTAGATGTCGTAAACATTTTAAAATAAATTGCACATCCCAACACATTGTACACACAATTTTCACACCTTAAACAATTACTAAAACATGTCTAAAAACTTCAACAACACAACGCACATGAAAACATTGGCATTTATCTTAAAACAACTAAAATTCAACAATATGAATATCGAAGCACATCAAAAATAAAATTCGCATCACGCAATTTATCACTAGAACACATTCTAATTTAACTAACGAGAAATTTAAATCATCTAAAGATGGTATGGCATGGAACTACCTACCTCGATTGGAAAAACCCCCAAAATTTGGGTGCAACCACAAACACGTGTCGTTCGCACATCAAGGAACCTAGCGCGAACCCAAAAACATCACATTAAAACACCAAAAAAAAACAATTAATCCTCAAAACCAGACTCACAACTCAATGTAAAACCAACAAATCAAATATAGAAAAATAAAATAAAAAAATTAAAGTAGGGGAGAGGCCTAACTGGAAGAGGGAGCAGGCTGGCCGGAGGAGGCTTCCGGCGAGGGTTTAAGCGATTCCGAGCAGGGGGGCGTCGCCGGAAAAGGGGAGGAGGGGGAGGCCACTTGGGAGTTGCAGGGTGTGCCGGCCGGAGGTATGGGCGGCGCCGGACCGGGAGGTGTGGTCAAGGCCGTCTAGGTGGGCACCGGCTGGTAAGGAGGCTGGCGGTTCGAGGGGGGACGTCCAAGGGCGAGGTGGAGCGGGGGATCCGGGGAGATGGCAGGTCGCCAGAGTGAGCGGCGCGGCAAGGCTCAGCCAAGGGGGGGGGAAGGGTTCGACGTTTCTAGGGTTTCAGGGGGGGGGAGCGTGACACGAGCGGGGGAAAGGGGAGGGGACCCGACAGAAATGAGGGGAAGAAGAAAAAAAAAGAGAAAAAGAATAATAATAATAATAAGGGGAACAAAATAAGTAAATAAAAAGAAACCTTAAAAAAATCTAAAACAATACAAATTAATAATAATAATAATGATAACAAAATAATAAAATAAAAGTAAAACTAAAAATAAAATAAGACTAACGATAATAATAATAAAATTAAATGGAAAATAATAATAACAAGTTACAACAATGGAAATAATAATAATAAAAATAATACTCTCTATTAAATTATCATCCAATATAATAATAACAATAATAATGATTTCATTAATTAAACATCGGCAAGGCGTGCGGTGAACCGGGCGGGGTCGCATGGCAGCCCAGGCGAGGCCGCGCAGCTTCGACCGCGTTGCGCCAGATGCAATCAAGACCAAAACACCAAGAACTCAAAATCTTATGTCGGGTTTCAACCCAAACTACCCAACGCAAAGTAAATTAATAAAATAAATAATTTTTTTGAAAAAGAGGGTGTGACAATTCTCCCCACCATAAAGCTTTCGGCCGCCGGAAAGCCACAACTAGAACCTAACCCCAAAGCATAAAACAACACTCCCTTAAAGTTCAAAGGTAATCCCCACAAACATCAAGTAAGGAGAGGCAAAAATATCAGGCTCATAGAAAGTGACTCAAATGACAACCTCAAGAACGCGTAGAAAGACTTTATGATAAGTGATGCCCACCCTAAAGAACTAAAACACCTCCAGTTTACTGATCAAGGAAGGGAACTCTCACACCCAGTAAATCCAACTTGACAAGCCGAAACATCCCAAGTACCATTGAACGAAAACCACACCGTTTGGTTAGAATGAACAGACAAGGTAAAACAACGTCTAGGGAACACTCTTATTACTTATCACCAGGCCATATTTAAAAACAACAACAAAAGATCAACATGGGGAGGCCTGAGGGGCTCCCCACCATTAAGAACTCGCTGACACTCAAGAGAAGACTGGAAAACTGACACGGGGACATTCAAGCGGACTCTCCGCCATTAAAGAAAAGTCCAACACTGATTCCTTCTAGAGACATTCATGTGAGACCCAATGTGGGTCTCCCCACCATTGGAACTGACAGCAGATACAAAACTTTGGAAATTTTTGACGGGGACCAAGCACCCCACCCTAAGGGGTGGGGAGGGTCGAGCCCAACTACCGGGTGTCAAAACCACAAACCAAGACAAACCAACATCTTCACATCTCTAGACAATTTACATTCCAATTTGGTACCAATTTACCCAATATATCCCATAGGGACAACAAAAAACGATTTCCTTTGATGGAACGCAACTCTCAAGACCTTAAGATAATGAGATGACTGCGCCCCCTTATAGCCACATGGAGCCTCACGCACCCAATCGGGTCATTCGGACTGGAACCATAGAAAACAACTTTAAATTTCCTTCACCTACATTACAGACGACAGAGATAACACTGGTGTCTCATACAAACCTGGGGTTCCTGACTACGCGCCAGCTTCACTCCAAGGCCTATGGCTGGAGCCCTGATGTTTGAAGCATTTTCTGCCTCGTAGTCAGGCATGGAAGACTGCCGAACAGAGCTTCTCCTTTTGGTGTCACATGAAATCATACTACAACCAAGGAAACACTAGTAACCACAACACATTACAACATCCAACTGATCGTACACTGAACATTCACCAACACAGGAGCTGAAATGGTGCATGCACATCACCCTTTGTCACACTGGACGAGAACACGACACCACAAATCGTCACCTAAACATGACCATTGCTGTTGAGAGGAACATTATATGGAAAGGGACTTCAAACTGAGTCTTAGACAACACGTGATTCCTGCAAATGAACATAATGGCCTCATACGACTAGGTCTACAAAACTAGTGGCCTAGCACGAACATTTCCTTAAACGAAACAACCCAAAGACCAGAGGTCATTTATAACGATAGACCGCACCAACTTAGGGTTGCTTCCACCTTTTTCCCACTAGAGTCTACTTTACCACTTCCAAACCACCGTTGACTACCAAAGGGACCTTCCACTGCAAGACGTCGCCGAACATGACCCTTGTAGCCGATGGAGATGCTACAAAGCCCTCCAAGACACTGGTCAACATTGAAAATTTCGAACCGCCTTCACCCTTCCCCGTTGGATTTCCTGTCACCGTTTCCAGGGGAAACCTTCAAATGAAACGATGTAAAATTTTCTATATGACGACTCAGATAACTTAAAGAAACCAAAACACTGTTCAACTCCCCTCACATTTGTCATTTCACTGTGAGAGGATCCACTTAGTTGTAAAAAGGAGAGGTGGGATCAATTCTAGGATTCAAAAAGAGAGTCCCTCGATCAACTGGAGTGCCGACCAACGGGAAATTACCCGTGGCCACACTTTAATCACATGTCAACACTTTATGGGGGGTGTACGCTAATCAAGAAATAAAATCATTGACTCAACCGAACTGGTACAATGGTCAAGACATACCACAAGCAAACACCAAACGTGCAGGGTAAACCACTGCAAGGGCCCCCCTGAAATACTCTTCAAAAGAGACCATCAACCACACGCTTCTCCACCAACTGACAAACAAGAATTCAAACTGAAGACACCAATCAGTCAGAAAGGTTTCTCAGCTCAAAACGTCTCACATCCGACATGTCAAAATCACAAGGACACACCATGCAATCACTAGTTATTTAAAAACACTAAATTTTCCTTTAACAAAATATTTTGGTTATAAGAAAAGCCAGTGGGTTGCACAAACACCAATGGTGTCCCATGGGCCTCGCACATGCATGTTCTCATGCCACACCAGCACCCACCTCATATCCATCCAGGCACTCATCCGCTCGTGCCATTAACCCCTTTCTTTTTCCATATTCACTCATGCATGTGGTTGCCCACGAGGACACCAAGGATCAAAACCAAACCTTTCCATTTTTCAAAGCCAAAACATTCAACCCACAATTTTCAAACCTCACACCTCATTTTCTTTTAAAAGTGCTTAATTTAAAAATATTTCCAAAACATTTTCCAAGAACAAATCATTTTTACTTAAAAACCAAATGTCCACAATTCCAAAACAAAGAAACGAGGAACGATGCAAGGGAAAACTAGTGTCAGCGGGTGACTGGAACATACGGTTGGCGGCCATACGCCAATTATGCCACTGCCACGGAGGGTATTCTAGGGCAGTGTCCCCGGCTCCACATGACTTGCCAGACCCTACAAGCTCACTGGGACCACTGACCATACTCCCTTTTCATTTCCCCAAGACAAGATTAACCGCAAGAACCAAGGACTCAGACAAACCTCAACTTACTCTGGTAACTCGATTCCCGCCACGAGGTGTGCTGGCCAGGCACATTGCTCGTAGATAGAACGTCGAGTTCCGACAACCTTAATTTTGGTCTACTCTGACTCTATCTCAAAAGAAAACGACCCAAGAGAGCAAACCTTGCCCTCTGATACCATTTTGTCACGAACCAGGCCGGATCGCCATCCGACCCGGTGCCCGACCCGGTCCGCGGCAAGGCCCGAAGGGAGTTCCCAATCCCCACGGGCTGGCACAAGTGCCCGGGTATCAAGTTTAACAGGTGGGAACGGTTTTACCCGAAATACAAGACAGAGAAAAAAAAACCAACTAACCAGATAAATAACTGAAACAGGAAACAGACTACAAAAAAAACACTTCTGAACTATAAATAGGTTTAGGTCTACAATTCAGCTAAAACCCAAAATGAACAACAATAGAAATAGAGAACTAAGCTCCAAAACCAACCTCATGTGACACGAGAAGTTGCATCCCCAAGCTACCAACACCAACCTGCACATGAGGACCGACAACAACCAGAACCACCATCGCTGAGCACGACGCACAACCTGGAATACACAAGAGACAGGAATCTACATACACCCAAGGGTGTATGTAGGGTGTGAGCTAAAAGCCCAGTAGGATTCCACCGAGAATAAGTTCCATGCCACAACATCAAAAGACAATTTAAAGTGCTTATTCGAAATTATACTTTCAAAATTCGTTTAAAGAAGACCTTTACAAGACAAATGCTAAAGGAAAACACTAAAAAGAATTCATTTCATAGACACGATTTTAAAGAGGATGAGAAAAGTTCATTATGGGCACACACACACAGTCTCACACACGCACATGCACACACTCACTCACACACACACACAGACGCTAACACCCAAGTGGTCCTCCATATGCTGACGGAAGGCACCACCATAGATAGTAGAGCACTGTGGGTAAATCCCCTAAGGTTCATCTAGCTCGAGTGGGACCCTAGAAACCTCGTGCCTCGGTGAAACGTGGCTTAGAAGGCCACGACCCTCAGATATCATGTTTAGTTAGTGTTGCAATCGTCAATCCAACTAAGTGAAATAGGGACGACACCCATCCGGTTCACTAGCGCACTAGTTCTAGTCTGCCCACCTAGATACTCAGGGTTTTCCCCTTGTGCTCAATCATGTTTCACATTCACATAATGTATATCACTTTCACATATCCTGAACCAAACAAAACATCACACCTACAAGTCACCGCTTGCATACCCAAACACCATTTAAAAAAACACACACGCACACCAAAACAATTTTGTAACAAAGTTCGGACCACTTTCATTACTTGAAAATCTATTTAAACAATTTTAAGAACATTTCTAAATAGCACAATAAGAGTTTTCACAAGAGTCAAGCCCAATTTCACATGTAAGAATCCCCTAAAAAAATAACGCATACGTAATTCTGTCAAACAAAACTCCCACGTTCCACATATAATCTAATAAGTGAAATTAACAATTTATAAGACATTTAAAATTAGAAATCAAAGGTTTTCACAAGAAAGACGAACTCAATTTCAGATAATAACATCGCTTTAAAAACAAAAGTATAGCTTATAAAAACCAAAACATGTTTTCCCATTGTTCAAACAATTTTCAATTTAATTCCAAAATTTCGCAACACGACAACACACCCAAAGTGACTCATTTTCATTGAACATCTACATTTAATTACATAGGCTCCTCAAGAACTCGAAAACCCATTTCGCACCTACCAAACAACCCCAAAAACCTTCCCAACCATATTTTGCATCTCAAACAACACTTGATTAAACAATTGCTCAATTAATAAAACATTTCACATCCAAACTACAAGGCCTTAGTTAAAAAAAACAAATTTTAGATGTCGTAAAAATTTTAAAATCAATTGCACATCCCAACACATTGTACACACAATTTTCACACCTTAAAGAATTACTAAAACATGTATGAAAACTTCAACAACACAACGCACATGAAAACATTGGCATTTATCTTAAAACAACTAAAATTCAACAATATGAATATCAAAGCACATCAAAAATAAAATTTGCATCACGCAATTTATCAATAGAACACATTCTAATTTAACTAATGAGAAATTTAAATAATCTAAAGATGGTATGTCATGGAACTACCTACCTCGATTGGAAAAACCCCCAAAATTTGGGTGCAACCACAAACGTGTGTCGTTCGCACATCAAGAAACCTAGCGCGAACCCAAAAACTTCACATTAAAACACCAAAACAAACAATTAATCCTCAAAACCAGACTCACAACTCAATGTAAAACCAAAAAATCAAATATAGAAAAATAAAATAAAAAAAATAAAGTAGGGGAGAGGCCTAACCGGAAGAGGGAGCAGGCTGGCCGGAGGAGGCTTCCGGCGAGGGTTTAAGCGATTCCAAGCAGGGGGGCGTCGCCGGAAAAGGGGAGGAGGGGGAGGCCACTTGGGAGTTTCAGGGTGCGCCAGCCGGAGGTATGGGCGGTGCCGGACCGGGAGGTGTGGTCAAGGCCGTCTAGGCGGGCACCGGCTGGTAAGGAGGCTGGCGGTTCGAGGGGGGCCAGCCACGGGCGAGGTGGAGCGGGGGAGCTGGGGAGATGGCAGGTCGCCGGAGTGAGCGGCGTGGCAAGGCTCAGCCACGGGGGGGGGGGGGGGGGAAGGGTTCGACGATTCTAGGGTTTCAGGGGGGAGGGGAGCGTGACACGAACGGGGGAAAGGGGAGGGGACCCGACGGAAATGAGGGGAAGAAGAAAAAAAAGAGAAAAAAATAATAATAATAATAATAAGGGGAACAAAATAAGTAAATAAAAAGAAACCTAAAAAAATCTAAAACAAAACAAATTAATAATAATAATAATGATAACAAAATAATAAAATAAAAGTAAAACTAAAAATAAAATAAGACTAACAATAATAATAATAAAAGTAAATGGAAAATAATAATAACAAGTTACAACAATGGAAATAATAACAATAAAAATAATACACTCTATTAAATTATCATCCAATATAATAATAACAATAATAATGATTTCATTAATTAAACATCGGCAAGGCGTGTGGTGAACCGGGTGGGGTCGCATGGCAGCCCAAGCGAGGCCACGCAGCTTCGACCGCGTTGCGCCAGATGCAATCAAGACCAAAACACCAAGAACTCAAAATCTTTTGTCGGGTTTCAACCCAAACTACCCAACACAAAGTAAATTAATAAAATAAATAAATTTTTTGAAAAATAGGGTGTGACACAACCCATGATCCACGATGATAACGAGGTATAGAGGAGGTTTTTGATATCTCAAAAAACTACTTGCAAGTGAGTTGTATGCTAGAAAAAGTGTCACAATCATCCGAAGATGACTTTGCAATAATTATTGCAAGCATGTCATCAGGAAGAGATAGGAATGTAGTTTGAGATCCTTCTCCTTCCATTCATAACCGACTTTACTTGACCAGAAAAAAAGTTATAAAACAAGGATTTAACTGAAATAATAGATATAGGGACTAATCACATGTCTCACAAGAACTCCTAATCCCTAAAGTTGTCTAAACCGACCTCTGATACCAACTATAAGGACCTGAACTTATTTCATACATAATCTTGAATTTATTCAAGAAAACACTTCATTATACATTTAGGATATTTTCAAGTTTAGATCTTTAGAGAATTAAGACAAAACATTCATAACATTACACATTGTTACATAGTGGAAACCATAAAATCATTTTCCATTTTCCTCAGAATATAAAACATTAAAACATAAAACAAGACTCCTTGACAATTCTTCAACATTTAACATGTCTTCCATCCTTGTATTATTCATCCATTAACCTGTGAAAAATCATTTAAAAACTTGGGATGAGCACAAAAGCTCAGTAAGGTATGAAAAAGAAGGAAAAATCACATTAGTCCATGAATACACATGACGTGTGAAAACATTTTCAAAATACATGCTTTACACCCATAAAATATTACTTTGTGTAACATGAGATTTAAACAAGATCCACACAAACATAATTATAATCATAGAGGTATATTGGGGCATTACTTACATAATCTTGTAACCATCTTGGCTACCTTAAAATTTGTAACCCTCACGGCTACCTTACTTTGTGTAACCATCGCAGTTACACTTGGAGTAACCATGCGGCCGACCTCCAACTTAATCATACCCAATGCATTGGAGGGAAATATAGGTCCCACCCTTCATCATAAACAATTCCCAATAACCAAAACATAATCATACAACATAAACAATAGCATAAAAACATTGCCTTTGAATCTTATAAAACAGAATTTTAAAAGAGGATTTTAGAAGAAAAGTCTCTTATAAACATCATAAACGTGAAGTGAGGCTTAATAGAGTGGATGTAATATGTATATACTCTGTAAATACACATAATGAAACATAATATAAACAATACCCATCACAAAAACAAGTTAAATAGCACATAAATTATAAAGTAGAATGTTAACCCAATGAACGGAAATTGGGTTAAGAATTCCCTTACCTTAGGCTTGCCTTACTTCAAAATTGTTAAAACCTCCTGTATAATGGTTAAAAGAGTGTTATTAGTATTTTACAGAAACATGTTCATGTTTATAACATCTTATATGGTCATTTCATAACCTCATTTCACCCCTTATTTGTTAGTATTTGTTCCTTGCATTATTTTGGGTGAGTTCTTTTGTGATTTTCACAATCGGTTCATGGTGAATCGTTCTTGTTGATTGGAAGTGAAACTCCAGAATTGGAATGGAGTAGTATTTACATATTTACAGTACCATAAATGATACTATTTATCACTTTTATTCTTTATATGATGATGATTTATAAGTTAAAACATTAATTATGTTCGTTTAGATCATTTAAGTGGTTCTTTGATAATTACAACTTCATTTAGTCTTATAAATTTGAATCATGAGTACAAAAGAATTCCAGAACCTTATATGAGTCATAAAACATATATTATAACCTGGTTCAACCATATAAATGGTTTCATGACCAGACTTGAAATAATTAATGGAAATTGAAAATACATCGTCCACGATATCGGTAATTCGACACAAATGGACAATGTTTTTTGATTCTTTAAATAAGTGAGAGAGGAGAGGAATAATGATTTGTAATTTTCCATAAACATGACAACATCCATAATATACATGATTCTGGAGATTTCATGCCTCTTGGATAAGAGGGGGTGAAGAAAGAAGAGGAAGGAATCATGAAATAAAGAAAACATGAGAAATTTCTTACAAAAAAATCGGCAGCCTAACGGCGCCTCTTAAAATTTCATAAAAACAAGATTGATGAGAGGAATGGAATATCTCATCAATCATACAAAATTTGGACAGTAAGGGGAAATATTTATTGAAATATCCCAACAAAATACAAAGGGAATGGAAGAGAATAACATAAAATGGAAGGAAAGAATGAAAATGAAAGAGGATGTTTACCTCTTGATCTCTTCTCCTTGAGATCCTTCTTAAGGGCTTTGATTTTGGTCTTTTGGTGAGACCAGCAGCTCTAGGACGTGGGGAATAAGATTGAGGAGGGAATTTGGCAGAAATTATACAATTCTCAAGGCTTGAGAGGTGTGGGAGGAAGAGGGGAGTGAGGGTGATATTTATAGTGGAGGAGGGGAGGTATTTTAGATTATTTTAATTATTATTATAATATTTTTATCAAGACTATGAATAATCTCAAATCAAGTGGCCTTAATTAGTGAAAATATCAAGTGAGTTCGACGAAAGTGGCCTTTCATCACTTATGATGTCATAAATAGTGCATATTTACTGATAAATTGATTATACGGTATTTTATCGTATTTCACTATTCACCGAGAATTCAAGAGTTTCAGAAAAATACCAAAAATTTACCCCAACCATTTTTCGATGTGTAGAATTCAAAAATGAACTCCATTTTTCAAAAATAATTTTATAAATATTATTAATTTAATTTCTAAATAAGGTCACAGTTAATTCGAAAAATAACAAAATTGAAGTGCAATTAGTTTTATGTGACATTGGAAAATTAATTAAGATCCCATTTTCCTATTGCCATGGGAAAATAAAATAATAATATTATTTACTATTCATGAGGTCATATTACTATTCATATTACTATTCATAAGGGCATGTTACTATTCACCAAAAAAATAAGTTTGTTCCATCAGACTCTAAATAACATACTGAACACAATTGTAGATGACAGATTCTTGAAATTCAAAACATAGAAGAAATAAAATTATGTTTAAAGGATACTTATAAATATATACCTTAAACAAAATTTCAAGCATTTTCAATTAATTTTTAGAAAACCTTGGGATGTTACAGTGGGTTCAGAAGAATACTTACAATGAGTGTGAGACCACTTAGTTTTCAATGAGGTTATATCTATAATCTTTTACTTACCTTTAGGGAATTTTGAGGAGACATCCATTTTCTCTTTCCAAATTATGTCATCTACCTCGGCCTCAAAAGAAATTTCTTTGTCAATTTGGCTATCATCTGTGTCATTTTCACCCTACTCTTATATTAATCCACCAATTAAGACATCTTTGAATGAAATTATTGAATAATATATTTTATTCTCATCATCCAAATAAGACCAAGAGGGAGTAGTCATATTATTCAACTAATGAAGAAGAACGTAATATGTAGGACTCTTTATGCTTTTCATTTTATATGTAATATCTTCATCACCATAAAATGGAGTTTGAGTAGAATATTATTCTATATTAACAGCATTAAGAAGAAAATGTGCATTTTTGGGGGAAGAAGCATGGGTAACATTATTTTCATCTTTATCCGGTATAGATTCATTGTCCTCCTTATTTCTACAGTGTAATATATCATGTACTCTAAATTGGAATCTACCCCAAACTAGATTCCTCCTGCCATTAAAGCTCTAATGCCCAATGATATAATAGTCCTTGCAAAATAAAGGCATTTTTTCATAGATAATTATATGATTTATTTCTTATTGAGATGTAGCTAGTATAACCCTATCAATCAAATATGACCCTATATCGATTTTGACTAATATTCTAGAATAATTATCAAAGAATACATTCTTTGTGACCATATCCATCTAGTTTTGAATACCAATTATATAGGTAATATCAAACAATATCTCCAAAGTTCCCTAAGATCCAATTAAAACAATAAATTTTATTCCAAACCTCAGAATAAGTATCATTGAATTCATTACGGTTAAAGATTAAACTCCACCCATGATCCCTAATCATTCCTGGTAGGGAATTTATAGAGATGAAATTCCAAGCATGAATTTTCAAATCTACATATGGGGAGAGAAAATGGTAGAAAACATCGACCAAGGAGACACAATTGAACTTGTGAAATCCCTATATAGAGGCTAAAAGTGTAACAATATCCAAAAATTTATAGGGCTTCATACCTTTTTTCAAGGAAACACGACCAATGAGTGAATGTTTATAGAGATCCAAATGTTCAGAAATCGCCCCATATAATGCCAAAACATGCATTATTTTACCCTTATCGATTATATGTTGTGTGATCTGGATCTTTGTTAAGACTAAATACCCTCCTGAAAAACTAGAAAAGGAAGATAAACTAGATGATTCATCACCTTGCGTCTTCTGCTTCATGGAACCTGATTCCTACTGATCATTTTTGAGATTTGAAGAATAGGAGTGGAGGTTCATTCTCCTCCGATAAACAAGGTCTTCCCAATCACAGAAGAGCATTAGGGAGGTCTGATCTCATTCCTCCATCAGGGAAGATATTTCATTCTTTTTAATGAAATCACTCATGTAATATAATATATTTAATATTATTTTAAAAACAATACTGAGGCTCTAAGATCTGTAGAATTCCATTCTAACTTAGTTCCTAACATTGAAAATATTCCATAGAATATTATAAAGTGTCAATATATCTTTTACCCATAAAAAATCCTTTACATCATTTCTTAAGATAATTTTATTAAAATTTACATTTTCACATAAAAAATATTCATTAATTATTTAAAATAGTGTTTTATTATTATTACAATTTTAAGGATGTTATAATTCTCCTCCTCTATCATATTCTTGTCCAAAAGAAGTATCTATAATGGTATTGTTGGAACAACGCATTCTAATGATTTTGGACATTATACTCATGTTCTCACATCTACATAATAAGATGAACCTTTGGAAAATAAATAGGAATTAACCAGTCTAAGGGATTCCACATGGTTCTACTAGGATTCTTCATGTAACCCATGGTATACCCCTCCCATCACTATCCCTGGTCACCATCCATAAATGTTATACATAGTCATCATATATATACTAACACAAAACCATTCCTAGTTCATCTAATTAAATCGAATAAAGATATATCACACAACATATCCACATATATATCACAAAAGGAAACTATCACAAATAGATAGTAAAAAATAAAGAATTTAATCAAAGAATTAATATACCACATAACTAGAGTTATATTTATGTCATGTGAACCTATGTTCTTATCCCTTAATAATGAATGTATGTAATATCTCATAAATCATATATCAACATCATTTTCTTCACCCAGTTTTATTTTATGAAACTTTAATAGAAAAATATAAATTACCATTTTATTATAACTCGGAGGTCCACTATACATTGTTGGCTAGGCACTCTGATAGTTCCCTTTACCAAGTCCCAACCATCCTATCTTTTGTATACCCTATCCCAGATCATGGAAAATATATGAAACAATTTACTGAGTTTGGGTCCTATAATACCATCTTTAACATCATAAGCCAAACCATCGGGTCTGTAAAGGATGTTACATGACCTCATGCATGCCACCCCGTATATAAGAGGTTTCCTACTATCTGTGATGTTCTCAAGTCGAACCATGGGGAGAAAATACCCTCTGTCAGAGTGATCATGATAAATAGATAACCAAAGTATAATGGTAATAAATATAATAAACAAAATTAGAGTATCTGTGGAAATTCAACTGAATATGAAATACAAATAAATGGATCAAAAAGAGGTAATCATATCCATTGTACAAATATCAGATAAAAAATAAATCAATGGGTCCACCAAAGTCCATCCTGATCTGCTACTAGCTTCATTCTCCTATGATCAAACTTCTACCATGGGGCCCTTTCCATTCAACAGATCCTTAATAAATATATAAGCACACAAAAATTTCTAAATATGGTGTTAGTACAAGACTCATTAAGATACCATCAATGAATCATTAATCATGTGTGATCAAGTATACAAGTTTATTCCAAAAATATAATAATTCAATAATAAGAAAATAAACATATAATTCAAGATGAGTGGTCATGTTCTCACCAAGCCACTAAAAACCATGACTATACCTACTTTATCTCCATGATGGAAGGATAAATCAGAAAAAATGATTAGTGTAACCGAGATAACCATGGGGCTAGTTAATCAGTCTCTCAGGATCCTCCTGGAATTATTTCTATATTTACATTGAAATTCCCTAGGACTCAAGTATTGTTTTGTACTCGGTAGAACACCAGGAATAAAACCTACTACTTAGAAGCTCAGTGGGAATTTAATAACACATAAATCTAAATAACACCATGTATTAAGCATGGTACTCAATAGTTCACTAGGAATCAAAAAACATGAAACTTGGAAAACTCTAGGAATCAAGTGCGCTACTCAATAGTTTACTAGGCATGGAGTAATATGGTATTTGGAATTTAGGCATTTAGTGTATCCTCAACACAAAAAGTCTATGGAATAATCATATCTCCACCTTATGCTTAGATCTATTATTTAAATCTTTTCTTGTCATGCACACTGTAACAAATCGATCATTTATGAATAAAATTCCCTTATTTTTAATGTCTTATGGATATAGAAAACACATGAATTTTTTTATTTATTCATTCTAAATGACCATTAAGTATCATTACCATTGATGATATAGTCATTGAACAGTAATCACACACCGTACCCTTAGTCCATATGTGGGTGTTATAAGAGGTTATGTATCAAGGTATTAGTTACTTATTGTGTAATACCTTTTTATAAATAAAATTCTTATTACATCAATTCCTTTATAACAATATACTTTTTTAAAAAAATGATGAATTTGATAAAATTATTTTTGGGTAAAAGTGGAAATTTTGAGAAATATATATATTATTATACTAAAATATGGTTTTTATTAATAATATTTTAAAAAATCTTATAAATTATAATTATATCAGTTCCTTATCTGTAAATGATAAGGTATTCAGTTTGATAAGAGTTATATGATAAAACAGAAAGTGTATTTTTAAAGAATTTATTATAAGTAATTAATTAATTTTTGAAATAATTTATGTTTTAATAAAATATTAGTATCAAATTACTTTTATTAATAATAAATGAGTATATAATTTTTATGAATTCAAATGTAATTTTTATTATGTTTTAAAAACTATTTTTGTCAAAACCTGTCAATTTTTAATAAATTTTGGTTCTCATTTTAAAAGATAAAATTAACATATATAGAAAATTATTTAGATAAAATTAATATTATTATTCGATTTAAGATGTCTAAATTATCCAATGGTGAATTTTTTATAATTTTCTGAGACTATCAAATATTTGGGTAAAAATTTGATAATATATATATATAGTGTGTGTTTTATGATATCATAATGACCTAATAGTGATTTAATAAATACCATAAATGGGATATTAGAAAAAATATATTATTGAAATTTAAAATAATTTTATTTTATATTTATTTTAAATATTTTAAAATTCCTTAGTAAATCCTCTAAAATGTATGCCATATTTTATGGTTTTATGTTCATTTCGTTAATAATGTGACTCACCTCCACATAATCAAGGATAATATTTTAATATCTTCGGCCAATGGGATTCTAAAATAATGTTTTCCAATCCTCTTTGGAAAAAAACAAGAGAAAAAACCATGTGAATGTTTTTGGTTTTCAATGTTTAATTATATAGATTCCAAAACCTACGTTTGTAAAATATTAAAGAATTACCCTCTCATTTCCTATATAAAACCACCCAATATCCAACTTATATTCACTAAAAATAATTAGATCACATCCATACTCTATCCTACTCTCTCTATAATCCCCCCAATCTACCCGAAGATCTCATGAATCCCCTCTTCAAGCGTTTGAAACCGCACACTCAAGTAAGGGTTTCCTTCCCTTTTCATTTTTATTAAAGTTTCCTAATATTGTTACACCTTTTTTTTCAATTAAAAATTATCAAGTATGTTTTCAAACCTCCTAAATACTTCTGATATTATGTTTTAATGATTATATACCCCTTTCACTCTCATTAATCAATCCCATGTTCCCCTGTTACCATGCCTAAATTTCGTAAGCGATTTCTCTCTCCTCATTTCCATTCAAGCATTTATCTTAAATTATGCATCTCAAATTCCAATTAATGTGTTGGGATATTATGATCCATGATACCCTTAATTCCTATTTCATTTTTAAGATATTATATACCCCTTTCTCTCTCATCAACCCATTTTATGAAACCCTAAGTGAATCTGTTATATAGCTGAAATTGCACTGCGATTTTCCATACCCAAATCATAGTGTAGTTAATACCATGCCCATTTATCTATCAAGGGTATTCACCATTATGAACATATAATTATTGATTATATGCTTTCATTTATTTATTACACATTCCTTTAAATTGTAATAATTGATGATTTTGAATGAATCCATCTTATATGATCTATGTGGAACACTTAAGCACAAGATTGAAATGATTATGAAGGCTGAACCCTGATAGTGCTCCAATGAATAGGGTAATGTTTAGTATAATGATATTTTATATTGGGATAGGGTTTCACATGGTTACTTTTTGGACATTTTCCACCATTTTTTGAGAATAGTTTACCTGATTCCTTTATGTTTATGATTCAATGTTTTTAGTTGTTTCCACATTTCCATGTTATGATAATCATGCTATATCATGCCTTTATGTTCATGTTTCACTTATGCTCCATTGATATTACTATTTCCTAATATGTATTATATTCTTCATTTCATGCCTTTTTTCTCCCTTACTAGGATTTATAGATCACCCCTTTCCTATGAATGTCCTTAGGTTATCTCATGCAATGCGAAGTATGAAGGAATGTTATGGTCATGTAAATGAAGTTTTATATAAAGATATTGTTTTTATGTCTTAATTTGTCATGTAATGTTCCTAATCCCAAAATACTGTAGTCCTCTCAATCTTCCGGGTTGTATTAAGTAAAATTTTATGTAATAAATCATGTCTATATGTGAAATAAAGAGCATGGTTTTTATTGTTGGTATCAAAGGATAGGTTTAGTCATTTTTGGGTTAGGATTAGAAAATACTGGTGAAAGACTTAGGGATAATAAGACTAATTATAAGAAAATAATACCTCAATTTTTATGACAATAGAGTACGTGGTTTATCATGAAAATAAATCCATGTATAGATATGAACAAGTAGAGGTGGCTTTGTTATAGATGTATCTTGGGGTAAAACCCAAAAACACCGCTTTGAGCTAGACTCAAACGGGAACCAGTGCATGAAAACAGACCATGATGCACCCTTGGTTCGACAATCATAGGGGATATACTTTGGTAAATTCATATTCTTAGTAAGAACCATTATTATGGGAACCAAAAAATCCATTAATAATATACATTAAGAAATATATCATGGATAACATAGATTCAAGCCTATAAATTCATAAGTAAATGAAATAAATGTAATTTATAAGTTATCCCTTGTTGTTATTGGATTCCCCTTTATGTTTTTAATAGTTTAAAATACTTTCCCCTAATTTTCCTTTTATTGTATCCAATGGCTGGTAATAGGCTGAATCAAGCATAAAACCAATGTGAAAATCAATGTGATGATTGTTTTAATGTGATTCCCTATCTGATGGGAGTGGGAACCGAAAACTTTGCCAGGATACTCTATTAGTTAAATATTGTTTTTAATAGTAAAATGGGTCAATAGTAACATCCAACCCCCTGCCCCCCCCCCCCAAGAAATAACAAGTCATAATCGAGAGCATCATTAGACAATGTCCTCCTACTTTCAACGGATCATTCGATCCCGCAATCACCTAACAATGGATCAAATCCATTGAGAATATCTTCTCCATCATTCAATGATATAAAAAATAATAATTTTCTTTTGGCCGCTTATTATATGGAGGGCGAATCTTATCAATGGTTGACATTGATCAAATATAAAAATCATGAGGAAGAGATAGATGCAATGGGATGGAAGGATTTCCAAAAAAATGATAAATATTTTCCACGCACCATTCATCTTATGATGGAAAGATATTTACCCGCACTCAAGAAAAAGGAAGATGAATCTATAGGGGAGTATAAGTATAAAATTACCATACTTCAATGATACACCTTTGGTATTTTTGTCACCCACGAATGATTTGTTGAAAACATCCTTGGTCGGCTAAAAAATATCCTATTGAAATCCCTAGAGATCAGAGATTTTGATAGCTATGAAAAGATTGTCTGATATGACCTCAAAGTTGATATGGAGATCAACGAATCTCAGGGGTATCATGGGGATAATAATTTTAATGTGGACTTTAATTCTGTTGGTCTGATGGACAAATACAACAATGCTAATAAATTATAGTATCCCACATTCCAAAGGTGCATAAATAAGCACCCTGGAAATAGATTGAAGGGGATGAGGAAATAATTTACTTACAAGAAGGAAGGGTACCAAACCAGTGATTGCTGACATGAAAAACACACTACTGCAATAGAGGAAAAGAATTCTCCATTCAATCCTCAATGCATTGTTCTATACTAAAACTACAAAGAAGAAGAGCACTTTGTGAACCAGTGACCTAATCCAATGGTTTTTTCTAGAAAACAACAAAATTCAAGATTGAAAAATAGACCTTTCTCCGTCACTACTACGAAAGAGAATCCCAAAAATGATGTGGTGACAAGTACACTAGTTAGTTATTCAAGAATAGTAAATGTACTTTTTGATTCTGCTTCTATGCATACTTTTATATCCAAAAAGTTTAGTATAACAACAAAAACATCACCACAAAGAATAGAAGTAGAGATTCTTGTGAAAATGGAAAACATGGAAATTATTTCATCCCATTAATATAACTCCGCCCCTGTCACATTATTTGGATTTAACTTCCTGGACAACCGCATCGTTCTTCCGTTGGTGGAATTTTGTAAAATCCCAGATTTCTTTGTAAGGTATTTTTACTTATATTTTAGTTTAATCCCTTTATTTTTGTCAATTAAGTGATTTTTAAAGCCGTTAAGGAGGCTTGGGGTGTTATGGGGGTTCGAGACATGAAAAAAGTGTAAAAATGATTTTTTTGGATAGTTTCACGGTCTATGAATGGTTAGTTCTAACCATGTGGTCATCCTAGGTAAAGCGTGCAAAGGAAATATTTATGGATAGTAGCCTCTTCATGGTTTACACACGGTTTGGAAAACTGTTCGGGAAAATCGTGTGAGTGGGCTCTTTGGGATAGAATCATCTGCATGGTTTGTTCACAGTATGGAAAACTGTGCGGGTAAACCATGCGGCCCAGAAACCTTTAAAAATTTACAAAAATACCACTCCATGATTTTATAACCCACTCAAGATTTTCCTCCTCCTCTCTTGCAACCCTAGGAACAAACCAAAGGGACCAAGATCTCCCAGGGATCAATATCCTTCGTTCCTAAGACATTTGGAGCACTGTCAGTTGCGTATTGAAACTCTGGGTAAAGATAATCACCCTATTACTCTTATTTTTAGTTTAGATTTTCTATTTATTTCCCCCCTCCATATTATGTTCTCAACCACTTCCTTTTTAGTAATTTATTGTTTAAAACATCATGGGTGGTTTGAGTCGAGATCTAAGGCTTTGATTGGGATTTCATTCACCAACAGATTCAAGGTAGGTGGTCTACAAGTTATATCCCTTGGTTTTTGTGTATATTTATTCATTTAGGATTTTTTTCATTCCCTCGTTTTAATATTTCTTGGTGCCTTTGACATGATGTGATGTAGTGGTGTCTAAAAGGCAAATTGAACCCCTTTTGATCCCCATGGGATTCAAGGTGGATGACTCTACCAAAATAGGGGCAACTGAGGGGCGTGCCAAGATTCCCCGGACTTAGAGCTAGCTAAGTAAGTATAGGACATTGTGCGAGAACTTATAGCCTATTAATAATATGTTAATATGCTTAAGTGATGTTTAATTGGTGTTTAGTAAAACACTTAGGTTGGGTAATTACATAAGAGGTTGTTTGGTTGGAATGAAAAAGGGTTAAATGAATTAATGGAAAAATTCTAGGGGATTAGCTTATTATTTGAATATGCTTAGTGAGATAGGAATGGAAAATAGGAATGGGGATAAAGGGGTCATGTAACATGAAGAATGAAATTGTTAATGGATTGAGGGAAAATGTAATTATCCCATTTATTGAGATTATTGTAATGTTTTAAATGATATTGGCTATATTGTTGTGATACAGTGTTTGTGGTGAATGATAAATAAGCATGTGCACATGGATTGTCTTAGTGGGGTATTGAATTGAGGTTCTATGCCCATGGGTCGAGTTGGACCAAGGATCTAGCTCCTCCCCTAAATGCATGGGTTAGGGAAGGGAACAGAGCTTTATTCCCCTAATGGTTTCACTCCACCCTAACTAAGGATTTGAGGTGAGGATATTGTGATTAATGGTGATATGTTTCCCAGTGAGATTGGTCTCGTTTAATTCTAACATGTTGAAAATGTTGATCAGGACTAATATATTGAACACAATACAAGGGTGACATGATAAATGAAATTTCTTAGTAATAATCATTGGCTAATTGTTAGGTTAACTTAAAAGAATATAAATAAAGATAACCTATGTAACTGTTCACCTTAACTTTCCTTTATTTATATTTTCATGAACTATCTTCCTTGATTGATATTTTTTATACACCATTGGTGGTGTTCTACTGAGTTATATTTACCCTGCTTGAGCCGCCATTGGGTACCTGAGTAGATTTCATGCTTGTAGGCCAGGACAAGGGTAAGGGACCTATGCTAGGGAGATGAGTTGGACATGGGACATGATTGGGTGAGGTTCTAGATTTGGAGTACATACCATTTTGGGGATTCTACTATTTTCTTTATTTTGGGTTTCTCTCACTTGACACTATAGCATGGAATGTTATATTTATTGTTGTTATGATTGTACCCAGTTTTGGGAGTTGGTTATTATGAATGTTATGGATTGTTCTCTTATGTTTCCATTATTTTAATTATTATTTGTTGTGTCTTAATATATTACTGAGGGTATAGTCTCCCCACTTGACCTATTGGACCCTTGCTACTAGTAGGAAATCTCTAGAATATGGGGAGGCACACTTGAGGTCATGTAACTACCTGGCTCGGAGCACTGGCTTAGTGGATCTCGGGTTGGGGACATTAAAAAAGTTGTGTCAGAGGCATTTGTTTCTCCTTCTTACTATTTTGGGATGATAAAAAAGAGATTAAGAATGTGTGAGGACTTATTAATGAGCTCGTTCTTGGGATTTTATAACCAATGTATGGTGGAAAAAATAAGTCACTCTGTGAGTGGATTGTTATTATTGTTGTTTAATGTTATATTTGATGATATTTAATCATTGGGTGATGTTTGTGTTGTGTTATTTGATGGTTTGTTTTATTTCTCTCATGGCCCGAATGGTACAAGGTTGTGCATTCATGCATCATTCAAGGCACTTATGTAGGAAAGTGACATGCATCATGATAGGCACACACATGGGACAGGTGTGTTGGATATAAAGGTTATGATGCATATGTTCTCTTAAAGGTAAATAATTATGACTAATAAGATAGTATGAATGAGTAAAAAGGGGTAGTGAAAATTTTTAATAGTAATTAGAAAATGGTTTTTGATAAATAAGTAAAAGTGGAATAATTTTTTTAAGGGTAAATTGGAATAATAAATTGGTTCGAATGGGAGTAAAAGATAAGGGTTGTATCCCTGATAATTAGATACCATGTTGGCCATAGACATAGAGAGATATATAAGGGTAGTGACCTGGTTGCGAGTGGTCTCTTTTGGGTAGTGTATGAAAACTTTTTCGGTTATTACAAGTGAAGATCCTATATATATCTCTTTCTTATCATAAAATATATATGGTTTTATTTTAAAGTTCATGTTTGGTATTGAAGAGAAATGCCACCTCGAAGACGTACACTGGTTGGGAGATATGAGGACGTTGCTGAGAACACTCCTCTAGTAGTGGAGTATGAGAATGCAGTGGTCCAAGGAGATAGGGAAGAGAAGTTCCAAAAGAACATTGCTTGTTTTATGCAGATGATGTAATTAGACTGGGGTCAGGTTGTGCCGAGCATGTTTGAGTCAGCCATGGATTTTTAGTTGTAGCACCCCCCAACCATTACCAGAGAGGGTGGGACAAAGGCAGTAGAGTTTTGGATAGATTCCATCCAAACTATTCTTGGCCATATAGACACTCCTCTCGGGAAGCGAGTCAATTTAGAAAACTATATGTTGAGGGGGAAAGAAAAACGTTGGTGGGACATTATGGTTTAGACCGAGCAGACTGAGGGGATGATGTGGAAAGATTTTTAAGAGGCATTTCTTGATAACTTCTATCCAGAAACCATGAGGTGGGAGTATGATTCAGATTTTATGAGGTTGATTTGGGGGATAATGTCAGTGATGGACTATGCTAGTTTTTTCACCTATTTGATATGCTTCATTCCGACGTTGATAGGAAATGAGGATGTTGTGTTAAAATACTTCCATGATAGGCTGAGACACGAGATCACATCTCAGGTGAATATATTTTGCATAAAAAAGGTTTGCTGAAGTGGTGGATCAAGCCTTATCTCAGAAGGAAAACTAAAGTGAGCTTGAGTTAGTGAACTTGTGGAACTATTTGGATGAGCAAGTGGTGCGACTTCTGATAGTAGGAAGCACTAAATTGGAACCTTTCAGAAAGGGGGAAGCACACAAAGCAGTCAGAAGAGGGGGTCTTCTTTTCAGGGTGGTGACTAGGTCTTCTTTTTCAGTGTGGCAGGTCGGGGAACAAGTGTGGCTAGTGTTCCCGGCAACCAGTTGAATGCCGAGTGTGTGGAAGGCTAGGCTACATGCAATGATTCTGCAAGAACCCATGACAGTCAGGGAATTATGGATTCCATAGGTATATGCCGAGTGTTGGAAGAGGTTCGGTTACCCCATATTAGGCAGAAAATTGAAGCTCCACAGGCTGTACTTGTAGTGGCGGAAGACATGAAACTCCAAGGCGAGATCACCCATACTAATAGATTAGTGCAGTGGAGGGTACTCAGGATGGGGCCCAGGGTAAATTGGAAAATCATCTCTATGAAGTTTAGGATACACCTGAGGGTGGTGATGCAGGACCATCAACTGTTTGAGGTATGATTCTAGTAGATTCCACGTCTTCTAGTGGTTTATTCGATATAGGTTCTATGCATTCCTTTATTTTTGCTCAGTTTGTAGTTGTGTTGGGATTAACTATAGATACTGCATGTGGGGTAATGTTGCTTGATACTCTTCAAGGGGTGAAAGTTTAGGACATCAGGTAGTGTAAGAGTTGTGCTCTGGTGGTTGGTGGGAATCATTTTCTATGGGATATATTTTTCCTAGATATGTCAGGTTTTGACCTAATCTTGGGAATGGATTGGTTGGTGTTGTATCAAGCCCATATTGACTATTACCAATGTCGGTTAACATTAACATATCTCAATGGGAGCACTCATGTACTTCATGGTGAGTGGGATACTCAAGCAGGCCGCAGAGGGCCGCTACACCACCATATGGGGGAGCTCACATCCCAAGTAGCATTCCTTACGATAGATGGTGGGGAGGAAGGACAACCTGTCTTTCCTTTTGTTGTGGACCAGTTTCAGGACATGTTTCCTAAGGACTTCTTAGGGTTTCTACCCAAGAGATATGTTGATTTTATGATCAAATTATCTCCTGGAGAAGAGGTAGTTTCCAGTCCACCTTATCGAATGGTGCCAGTAGAGCTCCAAGAACTGAAGGTTCAGTTAGAGAAATTGGAGAATAAAGGGGTTATATGTCCTAGTACATCACCTTGGGGATCTCCTGTTTTGTTTTCTAAGGAGGTTGATGGATCACTGAGGATATGTGTCGATTATAAGAGGTTGAACCAGATGAATGTTAAGAACCAATACCCTCTTCCTAGAATTGATGACATATTTGATCAGCATTGAGGTGACTTAGTGTTTTCCAAGATTTATTTGAGATCGGGATACCCTTAGATGAGGGTGATACCTTCTGACATACCTTGGATGGCTTTCTGAAGTAGGTATAGGTCGTATGAATTTTTGGGACTCCATTTGCTTTGGCCAATGCACCAGCTATTTTCATAGCCTTGATGAACCAGATATTCCACCCGTATCTGGATCACATTGTAGTAGTTTTTGTTATTGACATCTTGTTGTACTCCAAAACTCATGAAAATCTTTCCAAACATCTTGAAATCGTTTAGATTACACTAAGAGAGCATATGATTTATGATAATATATCAAAATGTCAATTTTGGATTGATGGGGTACACTTTTTGGGACATATCTGAGTTAGGCATGTTTGTGGATCTAGAAAATGATTAGTCTATGGGGTATTGGGAGAATCCCAAGATAGTCTCTTATATTTATAGTTTTCTGGGTTTTCCCGGTTATTACAGAAGGTTTATTAGATATTTCACTCATTTGGAAGTGCCTCTCATAGGCCTAACCAAGAAGAGGTTATGTTTGTTTAGTCATAGGCTTATGAGAATTATTTCCAGGAGTAGAAGAAGTGGTTGACCACCACACTAATTTTGATCTTACCTAAACCAGGTAAGAAGTATACCTTGTTCATTGAAGTGTCTGATGTTGCACGCGGGGAAGTGTTGATGTAGGATGATCGGCTTGTGGCTTATGCGTCGAGGAAGTTGATTCCACATGAAGTAAATTATTCTACTCATGACCTGGAGCTTGCTATTGTGGTTCATTCCTTAAAGTGTTGGAGGCATTATTTGTTGGGATAACCCTTTATGGTGTTTAATGACCATAAAAGTCTCAACTACATCTTCTATTAGTAGTATTTGAATCTTTGATAGCGATGGTGGGTTGAGTACCTGCAGTCTTTTGATTTTTAATTGGTTTACACACTAGGTAAAGGGATTAGTGTCACTGATTCTCTTAGCCAGAACACTTAGAATCAAGTGGTTCTAGGATCCAATTCAGAGTGGGTGGTGATGGCCTTGTTTGTGGAGACATGTTTGGAGGTACATGAGTGCCACATGCATATGACCCTTACAACAATAGAAGTTGAGTCCTCGAATTTGAGCCGAATAATAGAGAGTCAGTTAGTAGATCTGAAGTGTTTGTCTATGATGGAATGTCTTAAATGTGGGGAGTCTCCTTCTAGTTGGACCTTCAGAACTGAAGAGGTTTTTTATGTTCAAGGTCATGTTGTGGTGCCGACAGATTTACGGGAAGAGTTGATGTGTGAGTTCCATGCATCAAAGTGGGAAGTGCATTTGAGCTTGAAGAATATGTATCGTGATATTCATAGGCAGTTTTGGTGGTCGGGAATGAAGAAGGAAGTGAAGAGTTTTTTAGCACGATTCCTTATCTATCAACAAGTGAAGGCCAAACATCAACACCCAAGTGGGATGTTGTATTCATTGCCTATTCCAAAGTTTAAATGGAATAACATCACAATGGACATCGTAGTGGGTCTTCTGAGGATGCCTCAGAAGAATGATGCGATTTGGGTGGTGGTAGATCAGCTGACCAAAGTGGCCCATTTATTACAGATTCAGGAAACCTATACAGTCAACCAATTGGAGGGAGTTGTATGATTGAGAAATAGTACGATTGCATGGTGTGCCGATAACCATAGTTTTGGATCGTGATTCGCATTTCAACTGAGGCTTCTAGATGGGACTACAGAAGTCACTTGGTACCCAGGGGTTTCTGAGTACGACTTACCACCCATATACTGATGGGAAGTCAGAGCGTACAATTCAGGTATTAGAATACATGTTGAGATCATGTATTCTAGATTTCAGTGGTTTGTGAGAAAATAACTTGTCACTTGTTTAGTTTTTTATAATAATAGTTGTCAAGATATGGTTTAGATGTCACCTTTTGATGCACTTTATAGGAGACTATGTAGATATATGTTTTGTTGGTTAGAGGCCGGAGAGTCTGAGATATTAGGACTGGGTCTCATATAGGAGACATCAGAGAAGGTTCGTTTGATTTAAAATCATATGAAAGCAGCTCAGAGTAGGAAAAATTCATATGCATATTAGTGTTGTAGACCTCTTGAGTTCATGGTGGGTGATAGTGTGTTTTTTCAGGTGTCTCCAAGGTTGGGTCACCATCGAATTCAGAAATATGGCAAGTTGGCGCCTAGATATGTGGGGCCATTTGATATTGCAGAGAGGATCAGATAGGTGGCTTACCAGTTGTCTCTTCCACAGTGGTATAGTGGGATGCATGATTTATTCCACGTTTCACAACTCTGAGAGTATCACCCAGAACCATCTCTTGTGATAAATGACGATGATGTCTAGCATGAAGCTGATTCGTCCTTTGAGGAGCACACGGTTCATATTGTAGATCATAGTGATAATGTTTTGCAGGGTATGGTTTTTCCCCGGGATCCTGTTCTATGAAAACATGGAAATGTTTAGGAGGAAACTTAGGAGTGGGAATTTCATATGCGGGTCCAATGCCCTGATCTTTTTTCTTTAGAAACTCAATGATGCTCAAGAACAGCGACTCGGGGATGAGCCATTATAAGGTGGGGAGGTTGTAAGATCCTGTATTTCCCCATAAGGTATGTGTTACCTATGTTTCAGTTTAGGCCCTTTATTTTAGTCAATTAAGTTCTTTCCAATTTCCTTAAGGATGCTCGTGGGTGTTTCAGGGGTTGATGACATGAAAAATGGTAAAAATGAGTTTTTTGGGCTAGCTGCACGGTCTGCACACGATTAGTGCTCACCATGTAGGCAGCCTAGGTAAGCCGTCCATGGGGAATATTTTTGGATAGTAGCTCCCGCATGGTTTCTACATAGTTTGGAGAACCGTGTGGTCAAGTTGTTTGAGGGGGCTCTTTGGGATACAAGCATCTGCATGGTTTGGGAGTGGTTTGAAAACTGTGCAGGTAAACTGGGCAGGTAAACTGTGTGGCCCAGAAACCATTAAACATTTACCAAAATGCCACTCTTAGATTTTATAACCCACATGGGAATTTCCTCCTCCTATCTCTTTCAACATTAGGAAAGAACAAAAAGGTCCAAGATCTCCCAAGGATTAATCTCATTCGTTCCTAAGACGTTTGGAGCCCCGTCAAATGTGGATTTCAGATTCGGGTAAGGATAATCAAACTTTTGTTTTTCTTTTTTGTTTAGGGGTTCTATTTCATTCCCCCTTCATCTGAAGCTCTAAAACCCTACCTTTTTAGTGAGTTTTAGGTTAAATCCTCATGGGTGGTGTGAATCAAGATCTAATGATTCGATTGGGAGTGCATTCACCAATGGAATCAAGGTAGGCTGTCTATAAGTTATATCTGTTGGTTTTTATGTAGATTTGTGCATGTAGGATTTTGTTCCTGCCTTCCTTTGATGAGTACACAGTTCCTTTGACATGATTTGATTTAGTGGTTTCTAAAAGGTTAATTTACCCCCTCTTGATACTCATGGGATGCAAGGAGTATGACTTAACCAAATTTGGGCCACCCGAGGGGTGCGCCAATATTCCTTGGACCAAAATCTAGATAAGTAAGTGTAGGACATTGTACTAGAACCTAGATCCTATAAAAAATATGTTAATATGCTTAGGTGATGTGTAATTTGGTTTTAGTAAAAAACTTAGTTTGGGTAATTACATAAGAGGTTCATTAGTTGTACTTAAAAAGGGTTAAATGGATTAATGGGAAAATGATAGGGGTTTAGCTTATTATTTTAATATGCTTAGGTAGATAGGCATGGAAAATGGAAATGGGTTTAATGGGCTTATGTAACATGAACAATAAAGTGTTAATGGATTGAGGAAAAATGCAATTTTCCCATTTATTGAGATTATTGTGAGGTTTTAAATGATTTTGGATATGTTGTTGTGATATGGTGTTTGTGGAGAATGATAAATAAGCATGTGCGCATGGCTTGGTTGAGTGGGGTATGGAATTGAGGTTCTACGCCCACGGGTCGAGTTGGACCGAGGTTCTAGCTCCTCTCCTAAATGCATGGGTTAGGGACGGGGATGGAGTTCTATTCCCCTAACGGTTGCATTGCACCCGAATAGAGGCTTTGAGGTGATGATATTGGGAATTATTATGATATGTTGCCTAGTGAGATATTACTTGTTTAATTATCACATGTTGAAAACTTTGATCATGCCTAATCTATTGAACACATTAAAAGGGTGACACGATAAATGAAATGACTTAGTAATAAACATGGGTTAGTTGGTAGGTTAAATTAATGGAATATAAATAAAGATTACATATGGAAGTGCTCACCTTAACTTTAATTTATTTATCTTTTTCATGATCTATCTGCCTTTATGGGTATTTTGTAGACATCATTGGTGGTGGCCTACTCACACCCTACTTGGGTCGCCGTTGGGTACCCGGGCAGATTTCATGCTTGTAGGTTAGGACAAGGGAAAGGGAACTAATATAGGGAGATTAGTTGGACATGGGACATGTTTGGGTGAGGTTCACGACTTGGATTCCAGTCTATTTTTGGGATTCTACTATTTTCTTTCTTTTGGTTTTTGTTCACTTGACACTATAACATGGGATAAAAAATTTATTGTTGTTATGATTGTACCGAGTTTTGGAAATTGTTTATTATGAATGTTATGGATTGTTCTCTTATGTTTCCAATATTATAATTATTAACTATTTTGTATTACTCTTTTTTTTATGGTATAGTCTCCCCACTTGACCTGTTGGACCCCCACTTCTAGTCGGCAACCTCTAGCGTACGGGGAGGGGCGCTTGTGGTCATGTATCTACTAGGCTTGGAGCACCAACTTAGTGGTTCTCGAATCGGGGATGATACAAATTTTATGAAGTTATTAGAATGGATTGGATATCCCTATATAGATCGAATATAAATTCTCAAGAGAGGGAAATCGCTCTCTATATGATAAATTGACCCCCGATTCTGTACAAGTGTGACGATCAGGATGAATCTTAGTTAGAACCATCTTATCATGCATGGATATTACTTCCCTATGGGAAGACATATCTTTATTAGATGATTGAGTAAAAGGAACCATCCTCGAAGACATGACTATTGTAATGGACTTCAATGATGTGTTTCCTATGGAATTTCCTGGTCTTCCCCCTATAAGAGATGTTGAATTCTCGATTGATCTTATACATGGGGCATTGCCAATATCCAAGACTCTGTATAAAATGGATGTTTTAGAGATTGATGAGATATAGAAACAACTATAAGAGAATCTGGATAATGGTTTTATACACCCAAGTGCTTCACCATGAGGTACACTAGTCTTCTTCACAATGATGAAAGATGGGTCATTGTGCCTTTTCATTGATTATCACGAGCTCAATGAAATCACAATAAAGAACATGTATCCTTTTCCATGAATTATTGACTTTTTTAATCAGATACATGAATCAAAATACTTCTCTCAGGTGGATATACGGTCAGGATGTTACCAAGTAAGGGTGAAGAAGGAGGATATCCCAATGACTGCTTTTCGTACAAGGTACAGACACTATGAATTGATAGTAAATCCTTTCAGACTCACTAATGCTCTAGAAATATTCATGAACTTGAGGAATAGAGTCTTTAAAGATTACATAGACATAATTGTGATAATCCTTATAAAAGATATTATAATATACTCCAAAACCATGGAGGATCATGGGGAGTATCTAATAACTATACTAGAGACCTTACGAAAGGAGAAGCTCTATGAAAATTACAACAAGTGTGAGTTCTGGTTGAAAGAAGTATCATTCATGGAGAATATCATCACAAGTAATGGGATATCTATGGATCCTTCTAGAACATAAGAAATTGAGGGGTGGATGAGGCCAACATATGTGACAGATATCTATAGCTTCATGAGGTTAGTTGGATATTATCACTGATTTGTAAGAAGTCTCCCTTGATTGTCAAACCCTCTTAACAAGATAACTCGAATGGGAGTCAAGTTTTCTTGGAATGATGAATGTGAAGAAAGTTTCATGGAGTTGAAGAAGACTCTTATCACTACCTGTGTGCTCACACTACCCATAAGTGGGGATCTTCTTGTAATCATCAGCGATTCTTCGAAGAATGGCTTGGGATGTATGTGGATATAGAATGAGAAAGTCATCGCCTATGCCTCAAGGAAGTTGAAACTTCACGACAAGAACTATCATATGAATTATCTAGATTTGTAATCTATAATATTTGCGTTGGAAATATGGTAGAATTTTCTCTTTGAAAAAAATTGTGAAATATATACAGATCACAAAAGTCTCAAATATATGTTTACATAGAAAGAGATGAAAATATGACAAAAAATATGGTTAGAGCTCAACATGGATTACAACTACTCAATCTATTACCACCTTGGGAAATAGAAAATGGTGGAAGATTATCTAATTAGAAAGGACCCAACAATTCTATCATTGATGAGAATTTAAAAGGATACAATCATATTAGATTTGCTGAATATGGACATGATAATCATAAACAAGGGAACATAACCAATCCCTTCACAAATGATTGATCAAAAATCTCTTTTGTAAAGGTTAAAGGATGCTTACAAATATTATGTGGGAGTTTAGAAGAAAGTTGAAACTATTAAAAAAGGAAATCCTTGGAGTTTATTGTTAATGAAGAAGGAATTGTGAGATATTTGTCAAGAATATGTGTTCCATATAATACAGTGTTAAAGAAATAACTTTTTGATGATGCACATAGTTTGAATTTATGTATTCACCCAGGAAACCCAAAGATGTATTGGGATCTCCAAGAGCATTATTGGTGGGATAACATGAATAATGAGATCGCCGAATATACATCAAAGTTCCTGGTATGTATGCAAGTGAAAACTGAGAGGAAAAATTATAAGGGTATGATGCAAACATTACCCATACCAACATGGAAATGGTAAAACATCACCATGGAATTTTTCATCGGAAAATCGAACACATATAAAGGAAATAATGCTATCTGGGTTGTTGTCGATAATCTTACAAATACTAAAAACATAATTTCAATTAGAGATTATTTCTCACTAGATCAAATGATATAGATATAAATCAGATAATTGGTATGGAAGCTTGGATTACTTCTATCGATTGTGTCCAATAGATATCCTAGATTCACCTCTATTTTCTAGAAGAGTCTCCAATATGCTCAGAACACTGAGTTGAACTTCATCACGACCTATCACCCTCAAAATGATGGCCAACATTTACAGACTATCAGGACACTTGAGGAAATGTTGAGAGATTTCTAAATGGTCATAAAAGGTATATGGGACCAACATCATCCTTTGGTGGATTTCTCATACAACAATAATTTCCACTCAAGCATCAAAATGGATATTTATAAATCCTTTTATGGGAAGAGGTGTAGAACACTAGAATTTTGGGATGAATATTGGGAACAAAAATTTCTAGGTCTGGAAATGGTTGAAGAAATGGTGGAGAATGTTAAGAACATCCAACAACATATTAAATCTACTCAGAGTCAACAAAATATTTATGCTAATAATCATCGATGAGACCTAGAGTTTCATATTGGAGACATGGTATTCCTCGACATATCTCCATGGAAGAGAGTTATGATATTTTTGAATAAGGGAATGCTTAGTCCAAGGTACATCATTCATTTTGAGATCTTTGATCACATCAGAGCAGTGGCCTATTGACTAGAACTCCCACCAAACATGTCTCAAGTACATCATGTATTCCATGTATCACTCTTCAAGAAGTACATACCTGACCTATCACATGTACTAAATCCAATTGTGGTACCATTGGAAAATGAACTCTCCTATGAAGAGAATCCAGTGAAGATCTTTGATTTTAGAGAATAATTTCTATGAACTAAGAAAATTCCCCTCGTCAAGGTGTTCTGGTGAAACCACAAGTTTGATGAAGAAAAATGGGAACTAGAGGAAGTGATGAGGCAGAGTTACCCTCATTTGTTTTAGTGTGGGAAAAAGAAATTTTGAGGGTAAAATTTCTTAAGGGGGGAAGGTTTTAATGACCCAATAATTTAAGAATAAAATTTCCTTTCTTTTAATGTCATATAGTTATATAAATAAATTCAATTTTATTTATTTATTGGGTTTAAATGACCATTTGGTATCATTATCATTGATGATATAGCCACCGAATAGTGATCACACACCGTGCACTTAGGTATTATAAGGATGTTATAGGAGGTTATATAACAAATTATTTTTTACTAATTGTGTAATTCCTTTTTATAAATAAAATTCTTATTCCATAAATTCCTTTATAAGAATAGTTTTTCCTAATAAAACAATGAATTTAATAAATTGATTTTCCGGGTAAAAATAGAACTTTTGAGAAATATATACATTATTATATTAGACTATGGTTTTGATTAATAATATTATTAAAATAATTCTTATAAATGATGATTATATCAGTTATTTATCTATAAATTATTAGGTAATTAGTTTGATAAGAGTAATAGGATAAAACAAAAAGTGTATTTTTAGAGAATATTTTTAAGAAATTAATAAATTTTTGAAATAATTAAAATTTTAATAAAACATTATTATCAAATTACTTTAATTAATAATAAATGAGTATATATTTTTTATAAATTCAAATGTAATTTTTATTAAGTTTTAAAAACTATTTTTATCAAAACCTTCCAATTTTCAATAAATGACAATTTTTATTTTAAAAGTTAAAATTCACATATTTAGAAAATTATTTATATAAAATGAATATTAATTTTGGAATCAAGATGTTGAAATTATCCAGTCATGGATTTTTCATAATTTTCTGAGACAGTCAAATTTTTGGGTAAAAATTAAATAATATATAAATATATGGTGTGTTTTATAACATCATAATTTCCCAATAGTGATGTGATAAATACCATAAAAGAGAAATCAAGAAGAATCTATGTCTTAAATTTAAAATAATGTTATTTTATATTTATTCGACTTATTTTATAATGCCTTTGTGAATCCTCCAAAATGTATAACATATTTCATGATTTTAAGGTCATTTCTTTAATAATGTGACTCACCTCCACATAATCATGGATTATATTATAATATAATTGGACCATGGCCTTATAAAATAATTTTTTCCAATCCTCTTTGGAAAAAATCATCGTAAGCTTTGTGGATTTGAATACTTAATTATATAGATTCCAAAACAAAAGTTTGTGAAATATTAATGAATTCCCCTCTCATTTCATTTATTAACCCACTCAGGCTCCCACTTTCTTTCACTAAAAATACTTGGAGCACATCTTTACTCTATCATAACCTCTCTATAGTCCCCCAAGGCACCCCAAGATCTCAATAATCCCCTCTTCATGTTTTTAAGTCACACACTGAAGTAAGGGTTCCATTCATTTCTCATTTTTATCCATGTTTCCTTATATTATTACAGCCTTTTATTTTCAATTAAAAATTATGGGGATTTTTTTTTAAACTCCCCCATACATCAATTATTATGTTTTAATTATTATATACCCCTTTAAATCTCATTAATCCCCCTATTTACACCTGTTACCATGCCGAAATTTTGTAAGGGATATCTCTCTCCTCATTTCCATTCAAGAATTTCTCTTATATTATTCATATAAAATTACATTTCATATTTTGGGATATTGTGCTTCATGATACAATTACTACATATTTCATGTATAAATTATGAGATACAAATTTCTCTCTCATCAACCAATTTTACGAATGCACATGTGATGTCGTTTTGTTGCCGAAATTACACCACAATTTTCCCTTCCAAAATCATCGTGTAGTGAATACCATGCCCATTTCTCCATCAAGGATACTCACCTTTATGAACATATACATATTTATTATAGAAATTCATGTATTTATTACACATTTAATTATCATGAAAGAAATGATGATGTTGAATGAATATATGTTATATGATCTATGTGGAACACTTAAGCCTGAGATTGAAATGATTATGAAGGGTGTTCCCTGACAGCACTCCAAAGCATTGGGTAATTTTTAGTATTATGATATGTTATGTTAGGACATTATTTTACCTGATTACTTTTAGTAAATTTATCCACCATGTTTTTATATAGTTTTACCTGATTCCTTTATGTTTATGATGTAGTGTTTTAAGCTGTTTTCACATTTCCATGTTATGATAACCATATTATATCATGCCATTATATTCATGTTTCTATTGTGATCCATTGATATTACTATTACATAACATGTATTTTATTCTTAATGTTATTATTTATTTACTCCTTTAATGGGATTTATTTTTCATCCATTGTTTATCTATGTCCTCAGGTTATCCCATACAATGCTATGTACGATGGAATGATGTGGTCATGTAAAAGAAGTTTTCAATAAAGATGTTGTATTTTATGTACTAAGTATTCATGTAATATTCCTAAGCCTCAAATTAACTATACCTCTCGATATTTAGGTTTGTATTAAGTTCATATTTAGGTAATAAATCATGAATAAATGTGAAATGAAGAGCAGGGTTGTTATACACAAGCTCCATCTAAGGGATAAACTTGTCATGGTGATCCACCTGTTCTGATCCCCGAGAATGATACCTTTAAAAGGAAGGGTAACATAAAACAAGGTAGGTAATAAAAGTACATAATAGTATAACATAACATAATGAGTATTAGTAGTAATAAAAAAACACATGTGTCCATCAACAAACAAGGAATTCCAAGATACACTAGTATAGTCATGGAAATAACATCATAAAAGGACTCCTGACTATACACGAACCAACATGTGATCACAATCAATCATGGTTAACAGGTTATGATAATACCAGTATCACATCAATGAGATAGTTAACATATAAATATATAATGAAAAAAACATGAGTTACAAGAGCTAGACATGTGATCAAAATCAAACATAGCCTATTAGGCTTTGTAAGAATACTCCTGGAATAAATTAACACACATGGTCTTATGGATATAGGTATCAAGAATCTCAATGACCCAGATAAAGGTATCCATGTTATATAATATATTCATATGTTATCAATCCTCGACCATCAATGACCAGACAACCAGCCATCTCACAAGATCCAATGTGGCCATTGGATCATTGTCAATTTATTATTAATATTTAATTTAATTGATTAATAATCAAGACTTATCAATTATTTATGAATTATTATTAATGTTGTTCATGACACAACGTGATATATTGTTCTTTCTTGAAAATTGGTGAACCTCGTATATCATGCCAATGAAAATGCATAAAAACCAAATGGAAGAGCACATGAGACAACCTTCACACAACCACATGATATTATAATCTAGTATAGTTATCAATTATGTTAGAACATAAATAATAACATGGAAACATGTATAAAAAAGATGAAAAATTGTATTTAACATCCTACCTCAATGTTTTTTATGTCAATGGACTGTTTTTCAAAGGTGTCATCACTCAAACTGCATTCTCACACCAACTAGAAAATATGATCGCATGCCAGGGAATCTGAAAACCAAAATAAGATATTTTATTTCCAAAATAAATAAAATATTATATGAGATAATACTTCCTTTACTGGATAATTTTTGAAATATAATTTTTTCCAATGCTTGAATTTGAAATTTTCCCCTCATAAATAATTATATTTTTATAATTTGATATAAATTATCCATTTATAATTATTTTATTAAAACTTATTATAAATTATGTTTTCCTAATTATAATTCGTTTTTTTTTAATTATCCATTTAAAATGTGAAAATTTGGATTGAAAATGCCTCGATACCTTAAAAAATAAATAATAATAATTTAGCTTCATCTCATTAATAATAACACAAGGGAATCAACAACGTGTCAATCTGATTAATGTTATAGAAGTTATCGAAGGGACATGTTTCAAATAAATAAAAAAATTAAATAAAAAAATTTAAAAATAATAGGGAGAATATTGGAGAGAGACATTAGAGGTGTGGGGGACCTCTTATGCGTTTCACCCTTCTTGAATTCCCCCTTTTAAATGAATTTTTTCATTTAATTTCCTTAATTGTTCCACCAATTTTTTTCTCAATTTATTTGATTACTACCTTTACTCATGAAACAAGAACTACAAAAAACCCCTTATATATATATTTCCTTATGTTTTTCATTTAAAAATATCTTAATAATTAAATAAATATAACTTAAAATCCATCCAATAAATATCTATATATAACCCATATATATATATATGAATTATACACACACACACACACACCTGTATACACCAATATATTTATATGCATTCATATTTATTTATTTATGTATTTTACACATATATACACATATAATATATATATATCCACATAGTCGCATATATATATACATATATATATATTTAACCAACATATATATGTAATCATATTTTAGTTTTATTAAACAAAAACTACCATCCCAAATTAATAATTATATAAATAATAATCGAAATTATTAATTTTATTATTAATTATATACAATAATTTACACTATTAACAATTCAAAAAAAACTCCGTTAAATACTAGTAGTAAAGAAATTTATATTAACCACAAAATTGAATTTTTGTGGGACAAGTAATAATACCACTATTATTATCTTACCTCCCAAAATTTATTCACTCTTGGGGGAAAATCACACATCAATTAATTGAATATCAAATTAATTAATTACACATTTAATTTCCTTTTCTTCAACACAATAATAATAATAATTACACTAATTAAATTTTTTACCATTATTAGTGATGTAACCAAACACATGATACAGAAAAATATTATGTCAGACCTAGGATAAACCCTATAATCCAGACCAAAATATAGTCTCATATTTCTCATTCGATACACTATTTGGGAGATATTCCATTATTTTTGGAAAATATATAATAAAAATATTATATAAATAACCCTCATGTGTGATGTTACCAAATGCTCAATGCACTCAAATTTTATGTCATGCCTCGAGAAAAACCCGTATCCTTTTCTTAATGGTGGTATCATATTTCTAATACGACACACTGTCTGGGAGTTAATTCTTTTTTTGGTAAATATCACATAAATATTATATTATATTTAATATATTTATTAAAATAATTATAAGGCTCTATGAGTCTCATAGTTACATGCTAACTCACCGTCAGACTTAAAGAATATTTTATAGAATATTACAACATGTTAAAAGTGCTAGTACCAATAAATAAATCATTAAAATTATTTATTAAGTTATTTTATTAGAAAATTACATTTTAAACCTAAAAATAATCACTAATTATTTAAAAATATGGTTTTAATATCTTTCAAAAAATTGATGATCTTATAGATATGAATTAAAAATTGAAGGATTCCAATTGTTTAACAAAAGAGTATGAGGGTGGGGTTAAATTGTTCCTCATGTTTTCAAAAGATGATGAAACTAACAAATCTCAAATCATTTGTCCATATTTATATTATTTTTATTAAAGACAAATTTTTTCGGAGGAGTTTGAAGCATACTTGATCTATCATGAAATTGATAAAGGATATAAATTCTAGATAAAATATAGGGAAGAACTAAATGAAGCTAGTGACATGGTTTACATAATGTTTTATGTATCATATGACATGATTATAAGTGCGGACAATGATGAGTAGTGTATTAAGGATTTTAATACTTTTCTCAAAAATGATGAAGATCATACTGAGAAAATTATAATGACACTTGAAGTTGAACATCATGATTGTCCAAAACTATTTCAGAAGTTAATGAGTTGTTCAAAGATGTTATTGTGTGATGGGTGTACTAAATATACCACAATGTCATCTATACTAAAGCAATATATTGAAAAATATGACAATGGATGGAGTGAAACTAGCTTTACTGAACTACTAGCTCTCTTGAATGATATGTGTTTCCTGAAAAATATTGAAATGTTTTGGCTAGATGCATGATTTTTGGTGATTGGAGGTGGTTCCACAATCATTTGCACTGAGTTTAACATATTTTTCTCTAATGGAAACTCCCAATGGTTCCCACATTCATAACTAATTATGAACCTACATTCCAAAGGTAGGTGGGCCTTTGGGGTTTCTAAACCCATGAAACTTAAGAACTCATATTTGTCGAGGGCATTAGAGGTCGAACTTATCACACCCTTTTGGGACGGAGTGGATTTTTTTCCAATTCCGAAACATTATTATATATTTAAGGTATGTTAATGAAATCCTTCCAAATACATGATACTAGACTAGTTATCCATGTGCTAATGACTTGATCAGGAACATGTTCTGATGAGAACAACTATATACACAACAAGTTCTCTAAAATTCCCTAATTAATTTACGATTCATTAGTTTATATCTTTTTTTGGGAGATCTAGATTTTATTTCCTTCCAGGGAGGTGGTTGGAGTCTTATATATGGGATTGAACCACTCTCAGGTGTCATATATATCTTATGGGAACATGAATCAAAACCAACATAGTTTATTTGACATAGTTTAATGTCGTATGAAAGGAATATTCAATGAAATTTAACATCATGTGGTAAGGACATGGAGATTGGGCTCATACCTTAAGGATCCATCCTACATATCCTATTAAGAGAGGGATCAGAGTCCATGTAGTTAGTTTTACAAGCATCTGAATTGTAAAATATGCGACAATATAGACCTTGAGTTGGATTTTTTCTTCCATGTCTTCCCTAAACTGCCTCATCGGGGATATGAACCTTTGAGTGAAGATGATATTTGATCATACTTACATCACAATAAAGGTACCACCCTGAGGGAATCATCTCCATTCTATTTTTAAAATCATTTCTAGTCTTTAATCTCATGTGATTCATGATCACTGTGTGAAATAAGAGATATCAGATGATCAGACATGTCGCATGGGAGAATACATTTGCATTTTTTACACATTAAATTTTCCCTTTGATAGGTATGATTTCCAGTATCGTGGAGGACATGGTATAGAGTATGATCCTTAAGAAGGAATCCTACGTATCATGATTAGAGAGGAAATAGAGTATTCATAGTTCGTTTTACCCCTTAACCCGCTGATGGGTTGGAGTGGGTGATCACACTCAAAGTCATTATTGTTACCCCTATGGTTTAGGAATGATAAGGGATTATACCATAATGGATTCCAATTTTTCTTATTAATTCTATATCATTTAATTGATAAAGAGAGATGATGACTGTGAGAAGTCTGATAAATATTATTTACTGCACACAGAGGGCTCATCTGAGAACATGACACAAATAGGGTCACATGATTGTGTAACACTAACCCATTAAGGGAACTACCCTTATAGAGTGGGGATTAGATAGAGGGTTCTTGGACGAGGTGTTCACATGGTGTAAGTCCAAGAGTGCCTACTGGAAGAAGTTGACTTGCATACATGACATATATTGATTATCTACACAATATTTCATGATTGTCCTTTTGACTTGTTTGGGTTGTCAGTATGACATGGAAAAAATCCAGGGTTGTCTTCTTGAAATGTCAAAGATGCTTCTCATGATCGAATTTTACATTTCCATGATCTTTCGTATGATCAACTAACTTGTCTGTGATGTATTCGCATGATCAAAGTGACTTGCCCTAGAAATCATCAAATTTTCAAAGTTCATTTTCTGAGATGTCTTCCCATGACCACTGTGACATATCTAGGACATATTTTCATCGTCACAGAAAACATGTAAAATTTATTTTTCACGATAAAATTACTTTTCTAGGATGTCTTTTCTTGATCAATGTGCATTATTTAGTATGTATTCACATAACCAAAGTGGGCATGTCCAGGGTCTTTCGAATGATCCACTGACATATCCAATATGTCTACACATGATCAAAGTGTATTTTCAGGGATGTCATTTCATGAACAAATAGGACATGTTTGGGGTCTTTCTCATGCTCTATGAAAACAAGTCTAGGGCATTTCATATGATCAACATACTTTTTTGGGATGTCTTTGCATGGTCAAAGTACATTTTCTAGGATGTCCGTCCATGACCAAAATAGACATGTCCAGGGTCTTTCACAAGATCAACTAATTATTCTGGGATTTCTTCACATGATCAAAAGGAATTATCTGGGATGTCTTCATTTGACTAGGGAGGACATTTCCGAGGCCATTTTCATGATCAACCAACTTGTTTAGGATGTCTTCTCATGAAAAAGGTGACATGTTCAAGATGTATTCACATGACCATAGTGGACATGTCGATGGAATTTCACATGTTCAACTAACATTCCCATATATTGTCACATGATCTCATTGTCTTGCCCATAGGCCATATCATTATCAACTTGTCTTGTCCATCGATTGTCTCGGAATCAACTTCGCTTGTCCATAGCCTATATCACAATAAAAATAACACATACTATGCCTATAACATGATAATAGGGACTTTTCCAAGGCTGAATGAGGGAATCACGAGACCAGAGAGTTTTGTGATGATGTAACCTTAAGGGAATCATGTAATGGGGTCTCACAAACATGTTAATTATCTATTTCATGTCCATGTGATGAAGTTTCATATCTTAATATATCATGAATCAAGGTTTCATGGACAACTATTTTCATAGGAGGAGTTGCTGGATAAGGGATCAGGTTGAAGGATCACATCATTTGGTTTACATGGTTGATAGGAGGTCATATCGATGGGTTCACATGCAGGTCATGGGGAACCCAAATGATGTGTGAGTGCTCCTATGATTTTCATGACCCCAATGGGTATTATGAAGGGTTATTAAAACATGTAAAAGGATTGTGTATTAGGACACAAATAAGGGTTCGCGGATGAGGTTTTTTATCAAGGCCAAATATCATAGGGTCTAAATGATAAATAGGAGGGCATGCACGTGAGTTCATATTAAAGTCAAGGAGTGTCTTCATGACAATGTGCAGGACGATGGAAATTTTCATTAATACATCACTTAATAGGAATCTCACATGATAGCATCACATAATTATTAAATCATCATGTTATCATGTGAAGGGTATCAGTTGAAAGAGGTCACCATTACCAAGATAATTTATCTAAATTTAGTGCCTAATCATCCTCTGTCCTCTTCTATTCTTATCTTATTTATCTCTCTTTTCTTCCCCTAAAATGTGTTTGCTTTCTCTAATGGAAAAAAGAGTTTATATAGGTAGAGGTGGCCTGATATATCACGGAATCGCATGGGGAAGATATCACAGAGAATGGTTTGAGGAAGAGTAGAGCCTATCATGAATTTCATATGATGTTCATGATATCACATGAAGGATTCATGCGATAGCAAAATAGAACATACCCACTATCCGCAACCCAAGTTTTCTTCACTACGCATTCATGTGATGGCTTTGTAGTGGACTTCCCATGATCAAATTCTTGCGATCAATCCCCAAAATGTAGAGGGTTGTAGTGGTGGGGCTTTTCATGATACCAGGATATGAGGATCATGAAATAGGAATTTACTTTCTCCTTCATGTGAAGCTTTGGTGATGTATAATAAACTTCGAACGATCTTCATAATTTGATATCATGACCCTTCATTCACTACCATAGGATCGACTTTACAAAATTCCACCTTTTAATAGTGCTAAAAACATCGCTGATAATGGGGGTACCTTAATCAGTGCTAAAAAAGAGATGTTAAAAGGAAATTTTATCAGTGCTAATAAAAGTTCTGATAAAAGTACCCATTCATCAGTGCTTTTTATAGCATTGATAAAGTTACCCCATTATCCATTATTTTTTAGCATTGATAAATATAACACCCCGAGATTTTATGAAAAATATTCTTTTTGATTTCATTAATGTATTTTGTTGTACGCTACACCAAAAGAATCTTTCACAACATTCATCCTTGACTTGCCTTGCATTACACGCAATCACGACCTTCCTCAATAGCGTGTGTAGTACGAAATACCGAGTTTCACTAAACAACGATATGCTATTAAAATATTATTAAAACTAGCCGTTATGAATAGTAATAACCACTTTTTGAAATTTTTTAAATTTTATTTTCAAAATGGACTTCATTTTTGGATTCGGAATTTCGAAATTATCTTACGGTGAAATTTTGGTACTTTTCGGATAAGTTTCATATTCTGATGAATAGTGAAAATTACTAAATTTTAATTAAAAACAACTTTTTTAATTGAAATAATTAATAGTGATAAATTATTAATTTCAGTGGTTTTAAAGTATATTTAGAATATATTTTTACAATTTAATACAATGATGTTCATTGGATGTAATTTCACATTTAAACCATACATAAACAAGTGTCAATCTTTTGATATTTATTCTCTTTTAAAAATAGGCTATTTGTTTTGACGACAGGAATTAATTTTTAAATTAGTTAATGTAACTGATATGTTTTGAATTTGATAAAATAGAAATCATTTTTGAATTCATAATATCAAATATAGCTTAGGCCTAATTTTTGGTATTTTTCTGGAAACTTTCATTTTATGATGAATAGTGAAACCACTAAGTGGTAGTTAAAAAACTGAATTTTTCATGAAACTTAACTTTACCGCTTCTGTGAGTGGAATTTAGAAAATCAGAGAGACACAGTTAATATCAAGGAATAAAATGTGGTTCAATGAGATGAAAATAATTTTTGGTGAATAGTAACTTTTTACTTTTTTTTACCACGGTTAAAAGTAAATAGGGTAATTAAGGGTAAAAATAATATTATTATTACACTAAAACATGTAATAATTCTATTGGATAAGTTTAATTCGACCAAAAAAAACCTTAGGAATAAAATATGACCATTTAAGCGCACTTGGATTAGATTAGGACATTTATTATAAATTTATTTAAAGAAAGGGTTAAAATAGTTAAAATCAAAGTTTAATAAGTAAATAATTTTTAATATAGGGTTATACATAAGATAAATTCGACTATAAATATTCATTATAAAGATAAAAAGATTTAATACATAATTATATTTTATTTGTAATTTTTAGACTTTAAATAGTTTAATTTATTTATGACACAATGATGATGCAGTAAATATCTTATTAATGAAATATTGACATAATTGATGTTATAAATACCCAAATAAATGTAATTTGAGACTTTTTATGAATTAAACTAATTTTATAGGTTAATATGACATGTTAGTATTGATTTACGTAACTTGGTTCTAAATAATAATTCTTTTATGATTTTCACAAAAATCAATTACTAAATAGTGTCAAAATTGACATAAAATAGTTTTTAAAACAAATATTATATTACTAATTGTTCTTTTATTCTTAAAAATCTAATGTTCAGCCAAATGACTTAGATATGACTATATATATTAATAATAAACAACTTGGGGTTCTTTTGGCTTGATATGGTAAGTTTATTAACCTTATATTGTAAGAAAACAAGAAGACACGGTAAAAGTTAAATTATCTAACTTAAAGTTAAATCTAAATGATAAGGTTAAAATAGATACCTAAACTTGTCTAAATTATATTGGATGAGAGGATTTCGACCCCTACCCACCTTAGCTTCGGAATATATCAATTTTGAGCTATTAAAAACCAAATTTGACTTTATAATAAAATAATATTTTTAGTTATTCCAAAGGTGCCCCTCTCCGCCCTTATAAAAGGGAACCTCCTCCCCATCTTCCTCACACCACTTTGAGCCTTCAAGATCGGCCATCCCCTACCAATTTCTTCTCTCCACTTCTCTAGAAACATCCTAGAGGTTCTGGTCTTCTTCAAAGACCTATTTTAGTGCCCTAAAAGGAGGTCTCAAAGAAGCACTTCAAAGAAGAGGTAATGTCCGTTACCGATTCTTTCATCTTTATTTCTTCTTCTACTTATTCTTCTTTAGTTGTTTCATTATGAAGTAATAAAATCAGTATCACTCACATACTAATATGTTATTATAAGTATGAAACAACCCTATTTCACCATCTATCCATCCTACGGAAAAAGAAATCACCGCGCGTGCGTATGTACAGAATACCGTTTCCACACCATGGTGTAATCTATTTTCCACCACCACCTTACATGGATGGGTATAATGGTGTAAATAATGACTATATATGACTATTATAAAGTGATATTGATTCTTAAATAGTATACATACACTCCAATACAATTCCACGGTCATAGGAATGATATCATCACTCGTGCGTACGTACGGAATACCACCTCCACGATGTGATGTGACTCGTTCTACATGATCTTCATTTCATAATGACTATATAAATGAATTGAATGAATGAATATGATATATATTACACTAATTTCATTATGGAAATGAGGTATCTATAACCTAAAGAGAATAATAAGAATTTATTCGACAAAACACACATATGAACAAAAAGTAATAAACACCCGAATAACAAGTAGTAATGAAATATTACTAATAAGAAGCTAAGAATATGACCATATATGATATCATAACAATAATTATGATTCTGGAATAATTCAATAACATTATTTAAATCATTATAAAGGAGTTTCGGACACTTACAAAGTAAATCGGACCTAAGGTAAGGGAAATATCACAATCTCAATTTTATCCGAGATTATTTATACTTTGGTATTTACTGGGGTGTATTTTATCATCCACATCCATGTTTCCTCAATATGTAATATTGTTTCCATCCACCTACAATTTTTTAAATCCAATTTTACCCTTCGGTGAGTTTTTAGTAAAAGATATAAAAGGAACCTTTTGTCATTTTTCGTACGATGTACTTTTTGACTTTTCCGAAAAAAGTACGAGAAGAATGTTTTCTTCTAACTTATACGACATGAATGGATTTTTAAAACATTATTTCCAAGAAGCTTCCTTTAATAGTTTTCAAGTTTATTTTTAATCAAATTATTTTAGTTTAGAATTGTATGACATGTTATGAAAGGAAAAGTGTTTTTAAAGAAGAAAGGATATTTTCCTCAAGAATGGAGTTCAAGAGTTTTATCAAAATTATTTTCCATCTAAGATAATAAAGGGTTCTGTTTCTATCCCTATTATTACATTGATTTGACTATGTTGTGATGGAATTATTTTATGAATTCCTTTATCTTATATGAATTGTTTTATGATGTCATGATGTTTTAGATTCCAATTTTTATTACATGGGTTATGCTATGATGTATGGTTTATGATTTTGTGGCACACATAAGAATGGTATCATTATGAGATGGGTGGGACCTATATCTCCCTCAAATGAATTGGGTAAAGATTTTATATCTTAGGACATAGACATGGCTGGAACGGTAGGTTATACCGGTTCAGTGAAACAGGACTGAAACGAGGAGTGAACTCGGTTCAGAAAGGGACTTTGTCCACTAAGATAGTCTTGGAAATGAGTCTTGACTAATAAGAAATGATTCTATATGATTATGTGCATATGCCAAAAAGTTTCATGTTTAAAGTTATGATTATTGGGATTACATTTCACTACTATGATTTATCCCATGTTATGAAATTATGACCTCTTTTGCAGGTTATGATTGCCAAAAGATATGCTCTTATGAATATGATGGGATTGATATTTCTTTTGTTTACCCTTACTTAGCATTTGAGCTCACCCTTTTATGTTTTCTTTTCCCCAGGATATAAATAAAGGATTTAGGTTTAAAAAAAAGATTTTCTTTGTGGGAGATGTTGAAGATCTTTCACCACGATTAGAATATTATATTCCGAGTTTCGAAAGACACTAAACTATTACGGTCCATGTGTGTGTGTTTTTGTTATAAGTATTCCGCAAAAGTAATGTAATGTCTATGTACGTCAAGATTCTGGTCTCTACAGTTGGTAACAGAGGAAGGGTTTAGTCAACCTTTGGAAACTAGGATGTGAGAACTTTAGTGAGAACCCTAGATAAATTTCTAAGGTATGTCTAGGGATGTCCCTAAGGTTAACTATACGTATCAGTTATAGTCCTAGAATTGCGCTAACGATCATAGAATTAAACCTAAGATGTTAGATATTGAAGGTAATCCCCCTTTATTATGTTTTTTTCCCTAGCATGATTTTTTCCTCTCACACTATTCTTTTTGGGTCTTAGACGATGGCTGGAACCCGAAGGAACTGTGTTGATCAATGTAATGGACAATGAAATGATTGTCCTCCTGAACAAACAAATGTTATGGGAGATGGAGTGAAAAATCTTATTTCTATACTTACACAAGATATGAATCATTCTGGACTTACAAATGAGTAGAGAAGGGAACAATATTCAATTGAGTTCTTCATGAGGCAACATCCACCTTCTTTCAGTGGGCCTTCTGATCCACTTGTTGCTGAACAATGGATCAGTACCACTGAAAAGATATTTTCAGTTCTTCAATGTTCAGAACATGATAAAGTCATCTTAGCAGTATATCGTTTGGAAGGTCAAGCTTATCAATGGTGGAATCTTAACAATAATATGAGTCCAAGAGATGAAATTGGGTCCATAGAATGGGACAAGTTCAAGAACTTATTTTTCAATAGGTACTTCCCTCTTATTCTTTGAACAAAGATGGAGAAGGAGTTTCTTGAACTAAATCAAAAGGATGATGAATCTGTTGGTGTATACGAAGCGAATTTTTCAAGGCTTGCAAGGTATGCATCTGGCCTTATCATCCAACCTAAAAGTAAAGTTGATCGATTCTTCAGTGGCTTAAAACCAAATCTTCGAAGGGCATTAGATATAAGCGACTTCATTAGCTATGTAGAAATTGTGTGTTGTGCAATCAAGGAAGAAATGGAAGTTGGTGTTACTTATCCATCTAATAGTTTTGACAAGAAACAAAAGATGGAGTTGAAGGAGAAATCTCATAATAATGGTGAAAAGAAGATGAATGTTTCCTTATGCTCAAAGTGTGGAAAGAAGCACGGTGGATATTGTCTTAAAGGGACTAGAAAATGTTTTAAGTGTGGAAAAGAAGGTCATCGAGCAGCTGAGTGTCGAAGTAATGGAAAAAAGGGTTTCTAATGATGTGAATAAAGAAAAGACTGCAGAGAACACCCCACCAACACTTCAATGATTCAAGTGCAAGGAAATGGGGATTTATTCTAATAAATGCCCTAATCCAAGGGTTAGTGATGATCGACATGAGAAACCACTTATGGCAAAGGACAAAGGGAAGTCACATGCGATCACCATTGACGATGTTTAATATGAAAACGATGTGGTGGAATGATAAGTGTTTATGTAATGGGATTCCAAAATAATGTTGTATATAGTATCGTGGAATATTGGTATATTTATGTATTGGTCTATTATGGTTTTCAATAATTTTATGGTACCGGTAACCATGGAAAGTGATTTAGATATTTTTGGAAAAAAGATGATATGCGCATAATGAAGGGATAAGGAAAAAATGAAATGTTTGACAGTATTCATAAGCTCTTGACTGATATAAGGAAATAGTTAAATCATGGTTTGAGGTTTTGGTATGTGAAAAGAGTTAACATTTGACAGCACTCATGTTTTCACTAAGATTCAATGGGTATTCATTTTTCAAGAGAATACGTGATTAAGGCCTTCAAATGTGACCAACAAGACATATCTCATGATATATGGGGATCAACGATGGTATTAACATGCTAGTTATATGAACTCTCTGGTAATCGTTTTCACTGTATTATGAGAGTGGACTGCAGTATTATGGATAAGTCTAAAGATTGGAATGGATTATGTTGGAAATAAGTTAGTATTGTTTAATGATAAAACTTTTTTTCGATATTATTGATGGGATGTTATAGAAATGTAGTTTTAGAAAAAGGACAACCTGCAGGACGGGCGACAGCCCATCGCGTCGGACAAGGCTGTGGGAATCGAAACCACAACCGAAAAGCGACTGGCCTTTATCGCCTACCACTGGCCTACAGGAAGTCCCTAGTTAGTAGAAACTAGTTTTATTTTATTAAGTGGTATGATATATGAAGTATAAGTTCATTTTTGTAACCATATACGATTAATCTAACCATAAGATGGACTTAAAACTTTTGCTAACCTTCTGTTTGAAAGAGATGGAATGACCCATCATTCTATCACATGATCTGCTAACACATCACGAATGACAAATTCAACTTCATTTATTTAAGAGATGAAGTGGAAATTGTCCAATGAACTACCAATGGTGATACTATACCAAAATCACGAAAGTATTTATTCTAATTCCAATTTCATCAACTTTAGGGAAATAATCTTGAAAACCAAAAATGTTGTCCTAGTGCTCTTATATCCGATGAATAAGATGGTACCTCAGATCATCACAAATATATAGCTTTGTGATTATTGGCTTTTTCATAGCCATGTTCTCTACAACTCTCCATCAGAACTTGATGGTTAGATTTTTCTTCCATATCCATATTTTCACCTATGTTCTTCTATGTGGAAACCCAGTGATGAGTTAATTTGGGTAACCATTACATTTCATACTTTTGTTTTTAAAGCCATGTTTTGGTATTCCTTTTTACGATGTGGGTTTCTATTAAACAAACTTTCGAGTAGTAAACCATTTATAACCCCGACGAATTTTGAGGGTGAAATTCATTTTAAGGGGGGTAGAATGTAACACCCCGAGATTTTTTGAAAAATATTCTTTTTGATTTCATTAATGTATTGTGTTGTATGCTACACCAAAAGAAGATTTCACAACACACATCCTTGACTTGCCTTGCATTACACGCAATCACGACCTTCCTCAATAGCGTGTGTAGTACGCATTACCGAGTTTCACTAAACAACGATATGCTATTAAAATATTATTAAAACTAGCCGTTATGAATAGTAATAACCACTTTTTGAAATTTTGTAAATTTTATTTTCAAAATGGACTTCATTTTTGGATTCGGAATATCAAAATTAGCTTAGGGTGAAATTTTCGTACTTTTCGGATAACTTTCATATTCTGATGAATAGTGAAAATTACTAAACTTTAATTAAAAACAACTTTTTTAATAGAAATAATTAATAGTGATAAATTGTTAATTTCAGTGGTTTTAAAGTATATTTAGAATATATTTTTACAATTTAATACAATGTTGTTCATTGGATGTAATTTCACATTTAAACCAGACATAAACAAGTGTCAATCTTTTGATAGTTATTATCTTTTAAAAACAAGCTATTTTTTTTGACGACGAGAATTAATTTTTAAATTAGTTAATGTAACTGATATGTTTTTAATTTGATAAAATATATATCATTTTTTAATTCATAATATAAAATATATCTTAGGCCTAATTTATGGTATTTTTCTGGTAACTTTCATTTTTTGATGAATAGTGAAACCACTAAGTGGTAGTTAAAAAACTGAATTTTTCATGAAACATAATTTTAACACTTCTGTGAGAGGAATTTTGAAAATCCGAGAGACACGGTTAATATCAAGGACTAAAATGTGGTTCAATGAGATGAAAATAATTTTTGGTGAATAGTAACGTTTTACTTTTTTTTACCACGGTTAAAAGTAAATAGGGTAATTAAGGGTAAAAATGATAATATTATTACCCTAACACATGTCCTAATTCTATTCGACAAGTGTAATTAGACCAAAAACAACCTTAGGAATGAAATATGACCATTTAAGCCCACTTGGATTAGATTAGGACATTTATTATTAATTTATTTAAAGAAGGATTAAAATAGATAAAATCAATGTTTAATAAGTAAATCATTTTTAATATAGGGTTATACATAAGATAAATTCAACTATAAATATTCATTTGAAAGATAAAAATATTTCCTACATAATGATAATTTGCTTGTAATTTTTAGACTTTAAATAATTTAATTTATTTATGACACAATGATGATGCAGTAAATATCTTATTAATGAAATATTGACATAATTGATGTTATAAATACCCAACTAAATGTAATTTGAGAATTTTTATGAATTACACTAATTTTATAGGTTAATATGACATTTTAGTATTGATTTAAGTAACTTGGTTCGAACTAATAATTCTTTTATGATTTTCACAAAAATCAATTACTAAATAGTGTCAAAATTGACATAAAATAGTTTTTAAAACAAATATTATATTACTAATTGTTATTTTATTCCTAAAAATATAAGGTTCTGCCAAATGACTTAGATAAGGATATATATATTAATAATAAACAACTTGGGGTTCCTTTGGCTTGATATGGTAAGTTTATTAACCTTATAGTTTAAGAAAACAAGAAGACATGGTAAAAGTTAAATTATCTAACTTAAAGTTAAATCTAAATGATATGGTTAAAATTGATACATAAACTTGTCTAAATTCTATTTGATGAGATTATTTAGACCCCTGCCCACATTATCTTCGAAATATATCAATTTGGAGCTATTAAAAACAGAATTTGACTTTATAATAAAATAATATTTTTAGTTATTCCAAAGCTGCCCCTCTCCTCCCTTATAAAAGGGCACCTCCTCCCCCTCTTCCTCACACAACATTGAGCCTTCAGGCTCGGCCAACCCCTGCCAATTTCTTCTCTCCACTTCCCGAGAAAAATCCTAGAGGTTCTGGTCTTCTTCAAAGACCTATTTTAGTGCCCTAAAAGGAGGTATCAAAGAAGCACTTCAAAAAAGAGGTAATGTCCGTTACCGATTCTTTCATCTTTATTTCATCTTCCAATTATTATTCTTTAGTTGTTTCATTATGATGTAATAACATAAGTATAACTCACATACTGATATGTTATTATATGTATGAAACAACCCTATTTCATTATCTATCCATCCTACGGAAAAAGAAATCACCACGCATGCGTACGTACAGAATACCGTCTCCACACCGTGGTGTAATCTATTTTCCACCACCACCTTACTTGGATGGGTATAATGGTGTAAATAATGAATATATATGACTATTATAAAGTGATATTGATTATGAAATAGTATACATACACTCCAATACAATTCCACGATCATAGGAATGATATCATCACTCGTGCGTACGTACGGAATACCGTCTCCACGATGTGATGCGACAAGTTCTACATGATATTCATTTAATAATGATTATATAAATGAATGGAATGAATTAATATGATATATATTAAACTAATACCATTCTGGAAAGGAGTTATCTATAAACTAAAGAGAATAATAAGAATTTATTCGACAAAACACACATAAGAACAAAAAGTAATAAACACCCGAATAACAAGTAGTAATGAAATATTACTAATAAGAAGCTAAGAATATGACCATATATGATATCATAACAATAAGTATGATTCTGGAATAATTCAATAACATTATTTAAATCATTATACAGGAGGTTCAGACACTTATGAAGCAAATCAGACCTAAGGTAAGGGAAATATCACAATCTCATTTTTATCCGAGATTGTTTATACTTTGGTATTTACTGGGGTGTATTTTATCATCCACATCCATGTTTCCTCAATATATAATATTGTTTCCATCCACCTAAAATTGTTTAAATCCAATTTTACCCTTCGGTGGTTTTTTAGTAAAAGATATAAAAGTAATATTTTGTCGTTTTTCGTACGGTGTACTTTTTGACTTTTCTGACAAAAATACGAGAAGAATGTTTTCTTTTAACTTATATGGCATGAATGGATTTTTAAAACATTATTTCCAAGAATCTCCCTTTACAAGTTTTCAAGTTTATTTTTAATCGACTTCTTTTAGTTTAGAATTTTATGACATGTTATGAAAGGAAAAGTGTTTTTTAAGAAGAAAGGATATTTTCCTCAAGAATGGAGTTCAACTGTTTTATCAAAATTATTTTCCATCTAAGATAATAAAGGGTTCTGTTTCTATCCCTATTATTACATTGATTTGACTATGTTGTGATGGAATTATTTTTATGAATTCCTTTATCTTATATGAATTTTTTTATTATGTCATGATGTTTAAGATTCCCATTTTTATTACATGGGTTATGCTATGATGTATGGTTTATGATTTTCTGGCACACATAAGAATGGTATAATTATGAGATGGCTGGGACCTATATCTCCCTCCAATGCATTGGGTAAAGATGTTATATCTCATGATATAGACATGGCTGTAACGGTAGGTTATACCGGTTTAGTGAAACAGGACTGAAACGAGGAGTGAACTCGGTTCAGAAAGGGACTTTGTCCACTAAGATAGTCTTGGCAATGAGTTTTGACTAATAAGAAATGATTCTCTATGATTATGTGCATATTCCACAAATATTCACATTTTACGTTATTATTATTGGGATTACATTTCACTACTATGATTTATCCCATGTTATGAAATTATGATCTCTTTTGCAGGTTAAGATTTCCAAAAGATATGTTCTTATGAATATGATGTGATTGATATTTCTTTTGTTTACCCATACTGAGAATTTTATCTCACCCTTTTATGTTTTCTTTTCCCCAGGATATAAAGAAAGGATTTATGTTTAAAAAAAAGAAGATCTTTGTGGGTGATGTTGAAGATCTTTCACCATGATTAGAAGATTATATTTCGAGTTTCCAAAGACGCTAAACTATTACGGTCCTTGTGTGTGTGTTTTTGTTATAAGTATTCCGCAAAAGTAATGTAATGTCTATGTACGTTAAGATTCGGGTCTCTACAATAATGGTTACACTTATCAGTTATTTTCTTAGAGATGATAAAAGGTATATTTCATTAAAAAAATATTTATCATTAAAATTCGTATATTAATATATAAATATACTTATATTTATATGAATATTATATATTTTATAAAATTTGATTTATTTAAGGCTAAATAAGCATTAACACTTCATATATATGATATTTACTGAAAATAGATTATAAGATAATTAAAAAATAATATTAATTAATAATTTAATAATAATTATTTATTAATAGTAATTTAAAAATAATTTTATGATAAAAAATTAAAAAAAAAGTTAGAAATGATATAAAATAAGATGAAAATGTGACTCAAACTTCAAAAAGTCATAACTTTTGATCCGTGTGTCTATTTGGGCTCAACTGTATATCAAATTTAATCATGATATGATCTATACGCCTTAATAATTAGGGGGCCCCGATTACAATTTTTTAGAGGCCAAAAAAGACCATGAATGACTCCAAAGATTAGTTTCTAGTCAGGGTACCATAATTCATTAACATTTTATAGAATTTAATCCTCGCTTAAGGGGGTCTTCATATCATTTTTCAGCAGAGAAATGATTTATTTTCAAGTCTTACAATCATAAGGATATTATGACAAGAAAATTTTGTCATTTTTTATAATGTACTATTACTTATAATTATGTATACACGCATGTATACAGATTTGTATATATTTACACATATAAATTTGATTTTATAAATAAAAATGTAAAGATATTTACATATAAAATATCTTTATAAATATATGAACCATATCTAAATAAAAAACAATATTCATTTTATTTAGGATAAAAAACATATGAATATTAATATACCTATATAGTGTGTGTCTGTGTGTGTGTGTGTATTAGTGTGTGTCTATATTAACAAACTGATATATATATATATATTATATATATTTGAATGTATGTATATTAATATTAATATATAATATATGTAAATAAATAAAATTATGTATAAATATATTTATAGATACACATGTAATATATATATATATATGAATGTTGGAGATATATTTGTATTTATTTATTTATTTATTTTCTAAACACACACACAACAAAACATATATTACAAATGTATTTAAAAATGATCATATAAATATATATGAATATATTAATAAATATAATGATAAAAATTATAACTAAATATAACTAAATATATAAATAAATAGATATATCATAAAATGGAGAAAAAAGAAACATCAAGGAGTTGTAAGGGTTCAGGCGTGCATGGGAGAGGTCCCGAGTTAGAATCTAGGAGAGGTAGGGGTGCACGTGGGGGTGGGTTAATAGAGGTGCCTAGAAATATTAAAGGGGTGTTGAACACCTAGCACTGTTAAAGTGGGTTATGGGTAGTGATTTCAAATTGGGGTTCAAGTCCTGATAGGGGGTGGTCACCTCAAATTGTGATTTTTTCCAAATTAAAAAAAATTGACTTTTATCATAACTTTTTTTAGCACTGTTAAAAGGTTTATTTTAACAGTTATTTTTTTAGCACTAATAAAAGAGACCTAAATTTAATATCTCCTTGACTATCAACAACTTTTTCGCACAAATAAAGTTCTTTTTCAGTTCAGTTAAAACATTATTCTATATAAGTGAATCTTCTCACGATGGATTGGTGGGTATTCACATGATTAATCTAATAATCATATGAAAACATAATAAACATCGGAAGGCCTTTATGTGTTGTTTCTCACTCTTATTATGGATTATTGTTTTCCTTTATTACATTTTGGGATCTATTTCGCATCTTTCAATGTCTTTTTGTGAGAGTTTGATCAAATTCATGTGAAGGAAAGACACATTCATTACATTGATACATCAAAGATAATTTGACTATCTCAGGATTGATCATTGAATAAGGCCAACATGGAGGTCTTCGAGTATTGAAGTCATGTGAGAATCAGTTGGATCACTTCTTCGAACCAGTGGCATCTAGAGTGCGGTGGGTGAGTGGGAGTTTAATGACAAAGAGTGAGTGGGATCGAGCGGCCGCAATTGTCTTGATCAGTTGGCTGCCATTTTTTATGTATATTTTTTAATAAGTAATGATGTTACCCTAGGTTTCAATCCCACATTTTACCATTGCTACATGTAACCCCCCTTAATAAATAATTCAATTAAATCCATTCCTTAAGCCAATAGTGGGTTCGACACCCACAACACTAACACTACACCCTCACCGGTTGTGCCATCACATTGTACGACCCTCATAAGAACAATTGCACTAATCCCTATGTTCACTCTATGAGAGCACTGCTCACACACATCCAAATTTCATGGAACAAAGAGAATTTAATTTTAAGATGAATATAGATCGTTTTTTAGTGTATTTGAACATATGGAAGGCTTTGATATTGGTACCCACGAGAATATTTGTGGAGAGTTTATTTATTAACTACTCTGAAATGTTATCAAGATACTCCTGATCATGAATTCTTGGATAATAAAAAGATATAATTTAGTATTGTATTAGGGAATAGATAACAAGAAACTATAATGTTTATATATTTAGGATGGAAAAGCTATTTATTGGGAAGGAACTTGTGACTGGGTCCAAGATAAGATGGTTGTACATTTCTATGCATCTAATGGGTATTGGAATCAAGTCATATGTTATTTAGAGATAAAATCCTATGTAGATCAAACTCATGTATAGGGGAAATATGTTAACAAATAAATAACTCTACGATGAACATAAAAACATATATGTAACTAATTTTTAGAAAGGGTAGTGTCACTATATTGTGATGAAATCCTAGGTAGGGACCCATTTTTTGGTGGAGATTTTTCATGGATCTAGCTCTCATTCCACATTTCATGGCTCACAGAGAAGGCTACTCTGAGTAGTTTAAAGTCCTACAGGATGGATGAAGTCTCATGTATTCTTAAATAATCAGAGTTTTAGGAGAACTCAAGCGGGTCCTAAGGAAAATATATGTTCTCTTATTTGTTCATAAATAACTAGACTTAGTGATCGTAGATTGATTTTTTTAGGGCAAATAGAAATCCATAAAATCTTTGTTTCCCTTTTGTTTCATCCCTATGTTTTTCTGAAGTTTAATATGGAGAAATGTTATTAGGAATGAGCATGGATTTTTTTTCATCCCGCGCCCTTTTATGTTTTCGACAAGAAATGCTTTGTGCCTTTTCCTTTTTATGAGTGCTCAATATCACTTGGATTACACAAATTTCATGTACAACAACCCTAGAATTAAATTTTACCTAGGGATCCCTTTTTGGGTTTTCAAACTAGAATGATTTGTGTCTCTTTTAGTTAGGTATTTTAATGTCTTGAAAACTAGACCATTGTTTTATTTTAGTTTAAGTAATTTTGGAATGAACCTTTTATTGTCAGTGGATTAATTTATTTTATCTTAGACTCTTTACTGGTAGTAGTTTACAATCTTCAAGCTAAGAATTTCTGCTACTTGTATTTTAGAGTATTCATTCACCAACCTTCTTCTACAAGTAGTTTAGAGTATTCTATATTGGAACTTATGATGCTAGTATTTTAATTTATTATAAATCAGAACTTATGATACCATGTAGTATAAAATTATTTCCTCCAAGACTTTATCAATTAATATAAAATGTGGTAAACATACAAATGATGACCCAAAACACCCAATTCTGATGAGTATTTCCACAACGTTACCTAGGGTCATGAGGATTATAGTTCCTTTTCTTAAATGTGGAGTTTCCTATAGTTGGTAGGTCATAAGACCTTATGTATGGGCCCTTAGGGATTACATGAATGGTCATGTAGATGCGTACCCAATGTTTTCCAAGGTCTATGTGTGATTCTGTGGAGTTGGTATTGGAAGATGGAAAAAATATTATGGGATCCAAATCCACCCGGATAGTGGGAATATGGGTTGTGTAAATCACGTTTTAATGAGATTGAATTGATAAATATGAAAGGGTTAGACATACTAGGGTGACCCAAAACACCATAAGGTACTAAGTTCATCCATGGTATTTCTAGGGATCATGAGGATTATAGTTCCTTTCCTTCAAGGACGATATGCCTCTAGTTTGTAGATAAGAAGACCTTAGACATGATACCATAGGGCTTGGAAGAATGATCAAGTAATGATGTATCGACTCCCTTCCAAGGGATATGGGAGATTCCCCAATAATCAAATGTATGGACAATGAAATAGGGTATGGAGAAAAGAACCATCTAGTAAGGTTTTTGGAACCCTAAGGATGATTAGTTTTTGGTTGGTAGGATCAGGCCCAATTCTATGTGATTTGGAGTCACATAGAGTTGCCTATTAGAAGATTCATGAATGGAGCGTCTCACTCATTTTTTAAGGGGTACAAAACATGATGGAATAATTTTTGAGGATGTTGAATCCACTTCAATAGTAAGGTTATAGGTATTGTAAATCATATTTTAGGAATATCTGAGTTAACTGGAGGTGGGAATCATTGGGTACAGTTCCACCATCAGTAATGGAAGGAGCCTGTAATGTTACATACAATCAGGGTAATAAATCAGAGATTTAACGGGGCCTTACAAGTATCCAATGGCCAGTTTGGATGAACCAGTACCTACCAACTTGTTTTCTACGAAGTAGATCCAAGAGAAAATAATCCCAAGGTTCACAGGGTTCCAAGAAAAGGATACCAACTGAACGAAATGGTTATGTTAGCTTATACATCCAATATAACACCTTAAGATTTTATGTTTTGTCTAATTTTAAATAAATATAATCACTTTGATTAATTACATTTTATGCAACACTAAGCCAAAATTAACTGTGATATACTATTAAATATTATTATTTTAAATATGACCATTATAAAATAATCGTTAAAATGTCGAGTGTGAAAATAATTAACTATATTATGAAATATATATGAACTTCATATTCAATACAAATTTATTTATTAATTCTTGTGAAATAATCATACAATTTTTAGTAAATTCATTTTATTCTTAAAATATAAGTTTTTATTGAAAAGTGATTTTTTACCTTCTATGGGAAAAATATAATAATCTTTAATAGTTTTCAAAAATTTATTAGAAAAAATAAAAAACACTTTTTGTATAAACTATTCAAAAATTAGTATTGGATAATTTTTTGACAATTTTCTAAAAAGGATGAATTTTTAATGAATAATGACGAAATCATGATTCTTATTGAAAATTGCATTTTCCATTTAATTATTTAAAAAAAATTTAAATTATATTTTGAATTAATTTTAAAATTTAATTAGTTAATATTTATTTAAAATAATCTAATTATGTTCTTTGGAATTTATTTTATTCATGAATTTAGTATAAAATCATTTTATAAATAAAAAGGGCATTAAATATAGTTTTTCTTTGTGTTTTTCCTGTTTAATTTTAAATTAAATTCATAGAATTTTGTATTTTCAGTTTTTAAAAATTGATTCCATATTTATAATTATTATTTCAAAATTTAGTAAATAGTTTTTTGGACAAAAAGAATAGTAAGCTTAGTAATTTTTATTACCCCAGTTAAGGGTAAATCAGGTAATTACGAGTAAAAATAAAATGATATAGACCTTAAATGACCCTAACACTTGTATAAATTTAATTTGGTGATTAATTTAAAACTATAAAAATTCATGGGTCTAATTTATATCCTTTAATCTCCACTTGGTTGACATTAAGAACCTTATAGTATTTTATTTAATGAAAAGTCAAAGACGTCACACTACTGTTTTTAATAATTATAACATTTTTAATATGTAGTTTTACAAAATATATGTTCAACCATAAATACTATTTTAAAATATAAAATATTTATCTTCCTCATGGTAATATATAATTAATTTTTTGGAAATAAATAATTACCTTAATTTCTTGTACAACACAGATGAATTAATTATTGAATTAATGGAAAAATAAAATATATGCTATTAAAAATATTAAAATAAATATAATTTTATATAATTAATTTAATACACGAATTTTATAGATTAACTATAAATTTTTATAATATAATATAACTTTTTTTAAAATTTTACTTTTTCTCATGATGTTTTTAATTTCAACTTAATGAATAGTATCAAATTTGAAAATAATGATATTTTTTAGAATTAATATTTTATTATTTTATTAAAAAATCATAAAAATTACAAATAAGAAAAATTTGGATAATATATGGTCTAAAATGTAATCCCTTATGAATTAATAGGACATTTTGAATTCTTTTGATCTATAATAGACTTATTATATTTTAATATTTTTAGAAATTCTGAAATTTCCCCTCCGTACAATTACAAAATGGTACACTTTTCTTCACTCATTAACACTAATTTTATCAAAAACATATATTCTAAAATTTACTCATTTCTCTTATAAACATATTTATCCATGTTATAAAGGTCCTGGTCCTTCCAAAAGTCCTCTCTTATATCCCTTAAGAAGAGATCTAAGGGAGGTCTGTTGAAGGATAGGTAATCATCTTTACCATCTCTTTCAATTTCATTTCTTCTTCTACTTCTACATAATGTGTTGTTTCCATGTTAAAATAATAAATCCACTATCATATATATTCTTATATGTTATTATGATAATGTAAAATCCATATTCCCCCGTTTATCCATCCTATGAAAAAGGAAGGCACCAAGTGTGTGTACGTACAACTCACCACCTCCACATGGTGGTGTAAATTATTCTCAACCCCACATCAGTAGGATGGATATGATGATTGAAATAATGGATATATATTATAGTTATGACATTATATTTATTATTTAAAATTAACATATCATCCCTTATCCTACCCATTCACAATTAAGGGAATGATACCATCGATTGTGTGTACGTACGGTCTACCATCTCCCCGATGTGATACGATTCATTTTCCATGATCAACATTAAAAAATGATTATAAAACTATATTTTATTATTAAATAATATATTTAAAACATGAATATAATTATTAATATTTTTTTCAATATCCTATTTATAATAACTTGGAAATTCATGACAAAACATTCATAAGAAAACTAGGCAATTAACACAAAAAATGATGACAATAATGAAATATGATCAACTAATGGGTTATAAGATATTATAAAAGGATAATATAATATTAATAGGGTTCTCTAATTAATTAATAACATTTATTAGACCATTATACAAGATGTTATTGTATGCACAACTAATGAGAAGCATGAGGTTAGGGATTTCTTAACTCAATTTCCATTCATTTGGTTAAAATTTTACTTCTTTGATTATGTCATAATAAGATTATATGTGAAATTAATGTTGATTGTATTATGTTTTATTTTCAATTTTTTATGTGTATTTAAAGTTGATACACATAATCAATTCATTTTTTTAATTCTCATTTCAATGATATTTTATTTGAAATTGACTACAACACAATTTTCTTCAATTGAGGCATATATTGATATTCTGCACATATATATATTTATAAAGTGTATATAACCCTATTTGACATTTTATATTATGAATTTATTTATTCTCCTGATATTTAATGTTTTATGAAATTTTAATCTTTCATGGGGTATATGATTCTACTGATTAAAATGTGGTATGTAAATTTGTCTCTATTTGACTTTATTGAGGAATATTTTTATATTATGCCGCTGATTTCTTTTAAATGTTGTATATAATTCCCCCATGATTTATTTATGATTTTAATTCCTCTAAAAATAAATCTTTATTCAACATCTAAATTATAGTATTTTGGATAAGTTTATTTCCTAATTTGTATGGAATTTTTACATATGTTGATTACTTTCAAATGTATTTCAATTTCAAAGAAAACTAATGTTAAATATGTGTCTTTTACTCGATATGGATATTTTATGACGAGAAACCATTTTATGAATTAAATATATTATTTTATATATGGTTAATTCTTTGGGCATGCAAGACATGGGTGGGGATCAGTTACAAATATCCCCTCGATGCATCGGTTGGTCACATGAGACAAATTTGTTGGAAACAATAATTGGGTTTCTCATTACCCATAAATATTAAAATATATTAAGAAATTTGTTGATATTTGAGGTACCATGTGGAATGAGATCTTGGTGTCCAACAATTAATAATTTTCATAATAATGAATTCAGTTATTATTTTCCAAATGATTTTAACTATGATATTATCTATGGATTCAGATTCCTCACAAGATATCATTTATAAAGAATTTTTTTCAAATTATTTATATTAACATAATTATTATGCCTTATTTTATCATGATATAAAATTCATTGATTAATTTTAATCATGTTAATTTATTTACCTTTTAATATTAATTACTATCCAATCATAATAGCCTCCCGTGTATGCATATCCTTATTTAGCATTTGAGCTCACCCTTTTTTTTATTTCTATATGAAATGAAGAGGAAATATTTGAATATCATAAATAATTAAAATTAATTTATTTTTTTATCACCTATGTTTATTTACCAACTTAATAAGGGTACTTTATATTTATCTAGTTTTTCAAGATTTCTAAACTATTTGGTCCTTTGGGATGTGATTCCTCAAATCTAGTAACATTGTAAAAAAATAACCCCCAAATCTAGGACAATGGATATTGGGTTATTATAGTATGTATCAAATAAATTTTAGAATGAACTATGTGAACTATATTTTAAAATGAACATTGCTGACATGAGAACTATGATAATCCCTTATTGTATTAGAAAAATTTTAATATTAGAGGGATTGTATTTTATGTATTAGTATTTATATTAATTTTGAGCTAACTAAGTGTGTTCCATTTTTAGTGATGTAAACTAATAAAAGAGTGAGAATCAATAAATGTTGTCAATTTATGTATTTACCCACTAAGAAATAAAATACACTTAGTGTTGGAGTAGAGCAGATCAAGACCATGCTAGGGTAGTTAATGCAGTTTATGTCAAATAACCTCTCACACATGGAGCAACATAATGTTCCATGATATTATATAACTATATTGGAACATTTTATACAACATAATCTTCCATTATTAAGTGAAAATACTAATATATCGGTATTTTCAAAATGGATAAAGTCTATTGAAAAGATATTTCTCACCATAGGATGTAATTAATGGGAAAACGTTACTCTAGAAGTCTATTTTCATAGAGGTGTTGCTGATAAACATTGGTCATTGATCCACAATACTACAAAATAAGAATAAATAAAAAATATATTTGGAAGGATTTTAATGTAATATTATTTGATAAATATTTCCCTTGTTAAAAACGGAATGAAACGAATACAAAGTTACTTAGTATAATGAAATAGGAGGATTAAATTATTATGAATGAAATAGTACTATGAGCCATCAAAATGGAGAAGGAATTTTCTAGATCATATATATTCAAAGAAAATAAATAGAATAAGAGGTTTTCTAAGAACTATGAGATAGGTAAAACAACAAAGATTTATAATGGAATTGAGTTATTTTAATCTAGTGATTTTTTTTCGAAGAAACATCTAGGGAAATATATAAAGGGCATCAGAGTGTGTTACAAGGGAAAAGACAAGGGTCGTCAGTCTCATGAGTTCATGGGGAAGAAACAAACCAATGTTATATAGTTATTAAACATCAAATAAATGGGGTATTATTAAAACTAATGTCTCGTGTTCCACAAGAATATATCATAGAAGAGGTTAAGGGTAGAAGTACAAGATTCTATTATCACTAAAGTTGAGGAATATGATCCCCACAATGTTGTGGACGAAACATTAATAATAGACTCAAATTTTTCCAATGAATTATTCAATTATTTATATGCACGTTTTTTTATATATTCCATGCTTTGTAAGAAAATTAGAAATTTCCCTTTCACCTTAATAATTTATTTTCCAATCAAAAATCTTAGTGAAAGTATCACAACAATAAAGTTGATTCAGGAAGTTCACATTATAAAACATAAAAGTGATCTATTTGATGACCTTTCCGTCATATCAATTGTTGAATTTCATATAATACTTGGTATGGATTATATTTCAATGTGTGATGAAAAAATTTATTACAAGGGAAAGAAAATCCTGATTTTTTATGAATGGGTAGAAATCCTTATCTTTATTGTTGACACTTCATCATCTAAGTCATGTCAAGATCCACCTCTAATACCTATTCCGAATGATATTATTGAAGAGGAAGAGGATATGGATGTAAAAGGGAATATTCTAATTGATAATATACAGATTTTTAGGAATACATTGATGTATTTATTAAGGAATTATCTTGTTATCCACTAGAGAATAAAGCTGAGTATTCCATTAATTTAGTACATGATAAAAAACCTATATAAAAAATCACCATAGAATCGACATTGTTGAATTAGTTTAGTTATAGAGTCAAATAGAGGAGTTATCTAGTAAGGGATTTATAAATCCTAGTGTTTTAACTTGGGGAGACCTTGTTCCTTTCGTTAAAATAAATCTGGATCTCTAAGGCATTCAATTGACTATAGAAAAATAAATGCTATTAAAATAAAGAATATGTATACTATGCCTTTAATTGATGACTTATTCGATCAAATTTTTGGAGCTCAATATTTTTAAAAGATTGACCTTTGTTCTAGGTGTCATAAATTGTGAGTGAAGGAGGATGATATTTTGAAGATGAAATTTGAAATGAAGTATAGACATTATGAGATTACAGTAATGGAATTTAGACTCACTGATGCACCCTTTGTCTTCATGGATATAATGAACAATGTATTCAAGGAATATCTTGATGGTTTTTATGGTATTTGTTGATTATATCATAGTATATTATAAAAACTATGAGGACCATGATAATAACTTGAAGATCATTCTTGACACTCTTAGAAGAAAATAGTTATATGAGAAATTTAAAAAATGTGAATTATGGCTTCAAATAGTTTCTTTTCTTGGAAATATTGTATCTAAGGGAGGAATCTTAGTAGATCCTAACAGAACAGATGTGATCCAAGAACAGACTAGAGTAATTAAAATAACATAGGTATGTAACTTCATTGGTTTATCATGTTACTATCAAGGATTATTTCACAAATTTTCATGACTGGATAACCCATTAACCAATCACACATTTAAAGCGATATGTTCATGTGGATAAAAAAATTTGATGAATGTTTTGATGAACTGATGAGGATATTGGATGATTCTCCAATTTTCACTCTACCATGAGGAAATTATTGTTTTATTATATACAATAATGAATCAATGAAATGATTGGGTTGTGTCCTTATAAAAAATGATAAAGTTGTTGTGAATGAATTAAGGTAGTTGAAGAATCATGAACAAAATTATCTACCCCATGATCTTGAGTAATATGCAGTAATATTTTCTCTGAAGATACAGACACACAACCACTATTGTAAAAGATGTGATATATATAAAGATCACAAGATTTTGAAATACGTATTCTCATAGAAATAATTAAACCTAATGGAAATTTGATTTATCAATTTACTAAAGGATTGTGATTATTTAATACCCTACAATCTAGAGAAAGAAAATCAGGAAGCATATGATTTAAGTCAGAAATATCTGGGATTTTTTGAACAAATGAATATTGAGAGTGATCCTTTATTCATGGATTTAGTTAAGATGGACATGGGAATTAGTAAGGAAAGGGAGACACCACTCCTTTTTCAAATTATTATGAAACCATATATTTTGGAAAGATAAAAGGATCCCAATCATATGATGATAATTTTCAGAATAAAATTAATGCTGTGAATGATAAAAAAATGGATGAATTTGTTTGTGAAGATTGTGTTTTGAAATTAGGAAAGAGGATATGTGTTCCTTCCACACCTGATCTAAAGAGTGAATTATTGTCTCATTCTCATAGCTATAATTTCACTATACACCATAGTAGTACCAATATGTATAGGGATATCAAGATATATTTTTTGGTTGGATAATATAAAGTAGTAAATTACTTATTATGTGTCAAGAATCCTGGTTTTTTAAAAAGTGAAGGCTGAGAGAGAACATCCAAGAGGAGTCATGCCACCAATTACTATACCAATTTATAACTGGGATGAAATAATGGTGGAATGTTTCATGGGAATACCATGGACTCCTAGAAGGAATGATGTGATATGGGTAATTGTTAATTTACTTATCAAATATACACATTTTCTTTCTATAAGAAAATATTTACCTCTTAATAAACACGAATCAATCTATTTTAATGAAGTTGTAAGACATATTGGTGCATCTGTTTCAAAATTCTCGATGAGTGTTTCGAAATATCATAATACTGAGCTTCATTTTAGTACCTCTTACCATCCTCAAACTGATGGACAATATAAAAGGACTAACGAAACATTATATGACATGTTTATATCCTTGACACTTGAGTTTCAAGGTATGTGGGACAGTATTTACATTTTTTTAAAATTTCCTACATTAATAATTTCAATTCAAGAATTAAAATGGAGTCATATAAAGCATTAAATGGAAATAGATATCGTAATCCAACATGTTGGGTTGAGGTTGTTGTAAAGATACATATAGGCCCAGAACATTTTGAAGAGGAAAATTGAAGGGTAATTACTATTCATGATCATATTGATGTAGATCAAAGTAGGAAAAAGAGTTATGATGATAATCGAAGAACGTATTTTGAATTTCAAGTGGGATATCATGTCATTTCGAAAGTATCTCTATAGAAGGCTATCATATACTTTTTGTAAGATATGTATAATATATCCTAGATACATCCAACTATTTGAAATTATAGAAATAATTACAGATTTACATTAACATATCTATATGATTCATATTCTGTCCAATGTTCCTATTGTGTTTTATATATATTTATTAAGGAATTATATGCCAGACCTAATGCATGTTATCAATTCTGAATAAAATTAATTGGAACCTGATTTATATTAATGTGAATAGAATTTATAGATTTATGAAACTAGATAACAAGAGTTGAGTAGTCGATTGACTTATCTAGTTATTTTACTGTTTTGAAATCATAAGATGGAAGAAGCTATGAGGGAAACTGAGTAAATTAGGATGCAAAACTACCAAAATCTATTCATGTGATGACACAGAAAAATTGGAGGATGAAATGTTTTAAAGTAGGGAGGAAAATAATACCCCAAGATTTTATGGTATGTATATTTATAAATAAATTAAATCTATTTTACTGTTTTAATTCCATAAAATATCGTGCTTTAATGAAGCTTGATATACTATAAAATATTATTATTTTAAATATGATAGTTATAACATAGACATTAAATTAGAAGGTGTGAATAAGATTAACTATATTATGAAATATATATGAATTTTATATTGAAAAAAATATATTTATTAATTATTAGGAAATAAACACCCAATTTTTTTAGTAAAGTAATTTTGATCATCAAATATATATTTTTTCAATAAAATGCGATTTTTATTGTTTTATATGGGAAAATTAATGAATGAGTTTTTGAGAAATTTTGAAAATTTATTTCTGAAAATAAAAAATATATTTTGATTCATCATGTCAAAACTATCTTAGGAATAGTTTTTTATAATCTTATAAAAATATTTTATTTTAATGAATACTGATGAAATAACAATATTCATTGAGAACTACATTTTCTATTAAGGTATTTACAAAATTCAAATTCAAATATGAATTATTTTTAAATTTTAATTAGTTAATATTAATTTAATATAATACAATTATTTTGTTTTAAATTTATTTTATACTTCAATTTCGTATAAAAATATTTTATATTTAACAAGAGATTTTTTTCAGTGAAAATGTTTTTCATTGCATTTTTTCTGTTAAATTATAAATTAAATTCCATAAATTTTTTATTTTGAATTTATAAAAATTTATTTCACATTCATAATCAAGAGGTAAAAATTTATTAAATAGGTCTATTATATTTTTTGATAATATGAATTGTAAACATAATAATTTTTATTTCCATGATTAAGGGTAAATTGGGTAATTAAGGGTAAAAATAAAATGATATGAAGTGTAAAATGATCATAAAACATTCCCAAATTTAATTTTATGATTCATTTGTTACCATATCCATCAATGGGTCTAATTTATGTCCTTTTGAGGCCACAAGGATGATATTAAGACCCTTATGGTATTTTATTTAAGGAATAGTCAAAGATGTCACACTATAGTTTTTAGTAAGTTTATCATTTATAATATGTGGTTATCTAGAAGATATGTTCTAAAATAATTATTATTTTGAAATATTAAATATTTATCTTCATCGTGGTGATTTATTATTAATTTTTAGGTAAAAAAATAATTACCTTAAAATCTTGTAAAACCGTGATGTTGTAATTATTAAGTTAATGGAAAAATCAAATAAATGATTATTAATAATATTAAATAAATTTAATTTAATATAATTAATGTGATCTGAGAATTTTATTTATTTCCTAGATATTTTGAGTATTTAATAAAAAAATTAAAATTGTACTTGTTCTCTTGATGTTTTTAATGTCAATTTAATGAATACTATCAAATTGTATAATAATACCATCCTATGGAAATAATATTTTATTGATTTTTTAAAAAAATAATAAAAATTTAAATAAGAATAATGGGATATGATATGGTCTAAAATTATATCCCCTATTCATTTATAATCTATTTATATGTATTTAGATCTATTATAGACATATTATTTTTTAATATTTTGAAAAATTATGAAAGAGCCCCTCACCTCAATTATAAAATGGAACCCATTCCATTACTTATTCACACCACTTTCAGCCATAAATCTTGAAAAAACATTGACAATTTATCTTCTCAACATCATTATCATACTTATAAAGGTTCTATTCTTCCAAAATTACATCCCCATATCCCTTAAGAAGGAATATAAAGGTAGTCTGCCGAAGGAGAGGTAACCGTCTTTACAAAGACTTTTATGTTAATTTCCTCTTCTACATTCTAATAATGTGTTATTTTAATGTTTAAATAATAAATCTAGTATCATTTATATACATATTTTTTTATGGTTACAACCATATTCTATATTTTATCCATTCTATGAAAAATGAAGGTACTGCATGGGCGTACGTATGGATTATCGTCTCCACATAGTGGTGTATTTTTTTCATCTCTGTGATGTCATATGATTCATTTTCCATGTTAAACATTAATTAATAATTAAAAATAATTATTTAATTATTAAATATGATATCAAGAATGTAACAACCCAAGCTTCTACGGTACCCTTCTCTTTGAATAATGTGATAGCGTGTGTTGCACGCAACACCGAGTTCTAACACACCATAACCAATCAAACTAGCCGTTATGAATAGTAATGCCTACTTTTTGAAATTATATATATTTTATTTTTTAAAATGGAATTCATTTTTGGATTCGGAATATCGAATTTAGCCTAAGGTGAAATTTTGGTACTTTTCGGATAACTTTTATATTTTGATGAATAGTGAAAGTTACTAAATTTTAATTAAAAAAAACTTTTTTAATCAAAATAATTAATAGTGATAAATTATTAATTTGAGTGGTTTTAAAGTATATTTAGAATATATTTTTACCATTTAGTACAATGTTGGTCATTGGAGATAATTTTACAGTTATACCGGACATAAACAAGTGTCAATCTTTTGATAGTTGTTATCTCTTAAAAACACGCTTTTTGTTTTAAAAACGGGAATTAATTTTAAATTAATTTCTGCCACTTCTTTGTTTTGAATTTCGAAAAATGGATTCCATATTTGGAATCATGATGTTCAAATTGTGTAAATAGGTAAATTTTATTTTTAGACATTTTGAATAATTACTGCGATAAATATTTTATTTACCATGGTTAAGGGTAAATCCGGTAAATAAGGGTTAACAAAATAATATTATAATAATACTAAACTACCCTAAAACGTTTCCTAACCTTATTGGTTGATACATGTTCGACCATAGGTATATTTGGGTCGATTTTGGGACCCCATGGTGCCACTTGTAAGTGATAGGGGCACTTTATTTTAATTAAGTTAAAATGAATACAAAAATGACACAGGCATATATCTTTAAGAAAAACAATTTTTACATAGGGTTATATATGTTGGATATTAGACTATAGATATTCATTAGAAAACTAAAAATATTTCCTACATAATGAAAGTTTATTTATAATTTTTAGATATTAAATAATTTAATTTATATATGACACAATGATGATGCAGTAATTACCATAATAGTGAAAAATTAAAATAATTGATATTATAAATACCCAAATAAATATAATTTAGACTTTTAATGAATTACAATAATTTTATAGGATAATATGACATATTAGTATTGATTTAATTGACTTTTTTTGTAGTAATAATTCTGTTATGAGTTTCCGAAAAATCAACTATTGAATAGTGTCAAAATTGACATAAAAGAGTTTTTTAAAACAAATATTATATTATTAATTGATATTAAATTCGTAAAAATCTATGGTTTGGCCAAGAGACTTATATCATGATATTTATATCATTACTGGACCACTTGGGGGTCTCTTGGATGTATATTGTAAGTTTATTAACCATATAATATAAAAATACAAAAAGACATTGTAAAAGTGAAACTAATTAACTTAGAGTTAATACTTAAAGATAAGGTTAATATAAGTACCCAAACCTTTCTAAATTAAAATTGTTGAGTGGTTTTCGACCCATACCCACCTTAAAATTTAAATAATCCACTTTGGAGCCATTAGAAACCGAATATGAATTTATTATAAATTAATATTTCTAGCTTTTCCAAAGGTGCCCCTCACCCCTCTTATAAAAGGGAACTCCTGCTTCTCATTTCTTCACACCTTAAAAGCCTTTTGGTACGGCCAAACTCTACCCCAATACTCTCCCAAATTCCCTCAATACAACCTAGAGGCCTTATTTTGTTCAGAAAGCCAACCTAAGGAGCCCTTTTGATCAAATCAAAAAGAAGAACCCAAAGAAGAGGTAATGATTTCACCACCCTTTTCCAAGTTCCTTTCTTCTTCCACTTCTTCCATCTTTGTTATTACCATTATAATATAATAAATCCAGTGTCTTATATATAATTTGATGTTATTATAAATATGGTACAACTATATTCATTATTCTATCCATCCTTTGAATAACATGTCACCATACGTGCGTACGTATGGCTTACCGTCTCCACGTCGTGGTGTAATTGTTATTCAATAAATTATTATTTGGATGGGTATAATAATGATGTGTAACTCATGTAAATAATAAATATAACATGATAATGATTCTGTATATATGTTATAATATCAATTTATATATTATTTTAATATCAAAAGAATGATATTGTCGCTCGTGCATACGTACGGACTACCGTCTCCATGAACGCGATGAGATTAATTCTCCATCGTATCCATTCAAGTATAATTCTCATTTGATGATTAATAATATTATCTAAGGACTTGATATCATATTGGATATGAATAATATAAAACCTATCCATTACAAACATGGCTTATGTAACAAAACATATAAAAGAAAACGAGTAAGTTAACACCCGAAACAACGATAATACTAAGATATTATTAACAAATCAATGTTAAAAGATCATATATGATATCATATTAATGTATATGATTCTTGTATAATTTAATAACAATTATTTCACCATTATACAGGAGGTTAACCTACCCCAACCAAGGAAAAGTACAAGGTAAGGGTTATTTTACAATCTCTTCATTATCCGAGATTGTTTATACGTAATTATCTACTGGAATTTATTTATCATCCACATCAATGTTTCTTAAAAATGTATTTCAAAAAGATTTTACTATTTAAAATAATATGGCTTAAAGTCTTTTATACCCTTGTTTTACTTTTTATAAGAGGTTTATAAAGGAATATTTCTGTCGTTTTCCAAACAAGGTGCTTTTAACCTTTTCTACAGAATTAAGGTAAGAATGTTTTTTTAACTTATACGGCGGGTGCGGTTATTTTCCGCCGTTATAAAATCGTAAAATCTTCCCTTAAAAGTTTATAATAATATTTTCAAAGAAAATGTTTTATTTTATAAATATATGACTCTTAAATGATTTCAAAAATAGAAAGAGATATTTCTCTAAATTGAGTTTTGATTTCATCTATGTCAACATCCTTTGATGGATTTTACGCTTATTTGAATTTGACTTATTATGATACAAAACTTCTATATTGTATTTAAGGTTTTGTGATATTTTTGACTGTGGATGTGCTATTTTTATACCATTCATAGTTTATGGTGAAAGTATTGACATTTCGTATGCTAGTTTTAATACGAATGTTTATGTTATGTTTAAACCTTTTCATATGGGAATGCATTGGACTTAATATGTGATGGGTGGAGCCCTCGATAGCTCCTCGATGCATCGGTAGGTCTCATGAGACAAACTAGTGTCTTTTCATAATTCCTTGACAAAATCTTATTTTTAGTCTTGGCACGAGGCCTTGTCTATGTGGTTATGATAGTCTGGCATTATGCATTCCATCATTATGAAAGTGGTTATTGAAATTGCATGTGATTATTCGATTAGTAGAATATCCATGTGAATTAGTAAATGAAAGTATTTCATTTTATTTTTGACATACTATTTTTAAGTTCATGTTTAAAAGTATTTTGTTTTAGTTATAAATTGCCTTAAATGTTTATTCTTATTTATGAAAGTTTCCATTATATGGTTATCCTTACTAGGCATTTGAGCTCACCCCTTTTCTATGTTTTATTTTTCCCAGGGTATGAAGAAGTAAATTATGAATGACCTGTAGGGATACTATGTGGGGATATGAGTGTGGAATATGAAGAAAATATGTTGTTGTAGTTTTCATTTTTATGATGTAATGTAAGACTTATGAATATATCTAGTATTTCCAAGGCTACCAAACCAATCGGTCTTTCGAGATTTGATCCTTCTTGTGATCATGCCAATGTTATGTAATAATGCACCGACTCTAGGTAACTGGGGTCAGGGCGTTACAAAGAACATTAATATCATTCTAGATATGACGGATCTATATCCTTTTAAAAATAAATGGTACATTCATTACAATTCATGTATAATATATCAAGGTAAGTAACCCCCGAAACAATGAAAATAATGAAATATGATTAATGAACGGGTGGTAAGATGATATAAAAGGATAATATAATATTATATAAATATTAATATGTTTCTATAATAAATTAATAAATCTATTTAAACAATTATAAAGGAGGTTAATGTATGCACAATTAATGGGAATCATGAGGTAAGTGATTTCTTAACTCAGTTTCTAATCATTGGGATAAAATTTTACTAAATTAATTATGTCATGCTAATAATATCTGTAAAATTAATTTTTATAATATCATTTTTATTTACACTTGTTTTAGTATGATTTATATTTTATATAACCAATAAATTAATTTCTTAATGCACACTACTATGATATGTTATTTGTATGGGGCTTCATCTCAATTGTATTTTATTGGGGTATGTGTTGATATTATTCTCTTATATTCTTTTTAAAGGTGTATATAATTCCACTTTGAAATTTTATATCATGAATTTATTTATTCCAATTATGTTGAATGTTTTGTGAAATGTTATTTTTTCTTGGATCATATGATTAAATTGATTACAAATTGGTTAGGGAATTCACCTCAATTTCACTTCATTGATTCATTTTTTAATATTATGAAAATAATTTATTTTCTATGGTTTATATACTGGTCCTTTGATTTATTTATGGTTATAATTAATTGGAAATTAAATTTATATTTAAAAATAACATTCATGTTTCATGGATATGTATATTGCCTAATACATATACCATTTTTATATATGTCAATTACTTTGAATGTTATTTGAAAAATTAGGTAAATAATGATAAGTCTATATCATTTATTCAATAAAGATATTTGAGGATAAGTAAAAAAATTTATTAATTGAATTGATTATTTGTTATATTATGAATAATTTGGATATTCAATATATGGTTGGGGACAATTTATATATTTCCCCTCCATGCATTGGTTGGTCTAATGAGAAAAATAATAGGCCAAAATTATATGTTGTATTATTTACCCATAATGAGTAAAATATCTTGTTAAAGGCCCTTATAATATAGCTACCATGGTCCCTAAGATCATTGAATCCAATAATTAATCATTTCCCTAATTCTTAATTCAGTTTTAATTATCCATATAATTTTCACTATGATATTATCCAGGGAATTAGATTGTGAACAAGATACTATTTAAATCGAATTTTTTTCAAATTATTTACATTTCAATAATGATTATTCCTTATCTTCTCATGATAGAAATTTTATTTATTAAATGGAATTTTTGTTTAGTTATTTACCTTTTTCATATTGATTTTGTTTTATTCATGATATCTTTCATTATATACATATCTTTACTGAGCAATTGAGATAACCCTTTTATTTGTTTTGTCTTCCCTAGGATATGAAGATGAAATCATTGAATATGTTCAAGAATGAGGATTATTTTCTTTTTTATGATCTATGTTTATTTAACAATGTAATAAGGAAACCTTGTATGTATCTATTTTTTCAATGTCACTAAATTATTCATTCCTTCGGAATACGATTCTTTTTATCTTGTACAAATGTAATAAATTAACCTTCGACCCAAGGCTACTAGTGTTGGCATTTTTACATCCAAGGAACAAAGGAGTTTTATGAATGATGTATGATTCAAGAAGGTTTCGAGAACCCTAAAAGTTGTGTCACCACCTCATGAACACATTTTAATGGCGAGGAGATGTACGAAATCCTTACTCTACCATTTTCTTAGAATAGGGGGTCTATCAAGCATGGATCAACTTTTACTAGGGCTAAAAAGTGGGCCCTATGTTCATTATGCATTATTTATTTACACTCAAACTTTTTTCTTAAACTCTATAGATGAAGAGTACAATAAGAAGATAATTGAATTGTTCTTAGGAGGAACTTTTCATGTTTTCAACCAAAAAATATTTTTATCTCTTTAATTATCTGTTTAGGGTCTTGGGATTTGGACTATCAAAGGATAAAGCTAAAGGTCATACATGTTTGACCAAAATGAATGCAGTTTACAGTCATAATGCCTGTGGAACTAACATGTGATAAATGTTACAAAACAACATAATTTGGATACCCAAGGTCAAGTGTAATCCAAAATCCTTTTGACATGGATTTGGAAATGTTATAAATCATGAACTAAGGTTCTAGAGTAATGATTAGTGATATGGGAAAATCTTATCGGTCTTAACCCAGAACCCCAAATAGTGATGTGTTATTAAATGGTTATTTCAGGATCACAAGGATCATAAATCCCCTTTGGTAGGGCCATGATGTTTCTATTTAGTAGTTCAGATCCCTTATGCAGCACTATCATGGTAAAACAAATAGGTATATTTTACTTTCCAATGACCATGAAAGGTTTGTAGCAACCCATGGAACTCAATACATGAAGTTTGATTTATGGGTTAATGATATTAAAGTATTATGGAAGAACCTCATACTCTGGTTGAACAGGTTCAGGCTCTTTTGGTCCCTTTTATAAGTATTGATGATGGGTGATGTCATCCACATTTTAATTCCATTTAGTGGGGATGTACCTCTCATTGAGATTAACATCATGAAACAAGGATTTTTCCTTTTAGTTTAACATCTTGTATTAAGGACCTTGAAACAAACATTAAATTGTGCAATATATTCTTGGGGACACTTTGCAATGGTTGAGAGAATTTAGGTGTAGAGGACACCTTTTATCTGTGAACGTGCTTATTTATGGGTATCTATATGATGGATCCTGCCTTGACTTAATTTAGGATTTATTTGAGAAAAATGTATGTTGATATGAATTATATGAAGAGGATATAATCAGGAGTGGTAGTGAGCCATGGATAAGCCCAAAACAGAGGATTCAAGCATCATAGTGTGTTATGTGATGAGAGGAATAAAGCAACATATAGTTCTCAAATACATCGATTAATAGGTCTGGTGCACATTTATGAGTGGTGAGTTTTTATCATTGATATTGAAAATGATCTAGGATTGGAGATCTGAGTTTCACTGCGTATCATGTGATGACATGAATGAAGTCACACATACTTATTGAAAGGGAAAATGACCACATAGGTATGACCCCTATGTAAAGGGGGGTATTTTTATCATTGATTATTATGGTTGGACTTGGGATTATAGATCTATGAATCACTACATATCTTGTGATGACATGAATAAATCCATAGATAGCTCTTGTATGAAATCTCACTGGGTAGGTATATCCCATATGTAGGGAAGAGCATTTTTATACTATAATTGGACACATGATTGGAGATCTAGGAGTCACTATTTATCCTGTGATGATAGGAATCAATCCACATGATGTTCTTGAATGGAAAACTCTCAACATAGGTCTGACCCATATGAATAGGGTCATTGTTCATGTTGATTGTTTTGGATAGACCTAATATTGGGGATCTTGACATCACTATGTATCCTATGATCAAAGGATTCAGCACACATGTAGTTATTGTATGAAAGAACCTTCCACAAGTCTAACCCATATACAGGGAGGGGGACATTTTTATGTTGTGCCTAGACCAAGGATTAGAGATATGAGAATCTATTTGTATCTTATGTTGAAAGGAATCAAGAAACTTGTATTTCATGAATGGGAAACTATCCACATGTTTCTAGACTATACCTAGAGGGGGGGGGGGTATTGTTCATATTGTGTTTTGTAGATGGACTCGAGATTGGGGACATTCGGATCACTATAAGTCTAGTGATGATCAGAATCTATCCATAGGTATTTCTTATACAGATGTGTGGTATAATACCAACACTGAAGCTAATGGTCCTCTCAGATGAGTACTATAGTAATTCATAGTTTTATGTAACACAAGAGACATCAACAAGGAAGTTTAACGTTATATGGAAAAGACGTAGTGTGTTCCTTTTAAGGTCTTTTATCCAGGACCCTTCTTAACCCTTATGTGAACTGATAAGCCTTGATCACGTGGAGAAACATTTACCAAAATCCCTAAGTCCATTTGATCTATGCACAGAGTTAAAAAAAGAATATAAATGGTTCATTTCATGACGTAAAAGAAATTAACAGAAATCAAAGGGGAATTTTTATCATGTAACGAATGCGACAAGATATAGGATCTAGGAATCCCTATGTATCTCACTAGATTGATAATCATGTAGTACATATTTCTAGGGAACCGTTTAGTTTAACATTTTGTGATAAGGATGGAGGTCACCTAACTTAAAAAGAAGGCATTGAAAACTTATAAGAACTATCCAAGAATTCGAGAAATCATATCGTGAATAGATTTTTATTTTTTTGATATGAAGATTCCTAAGCTAGTACCCAAAGGCATCCAATTATTAATACACTATATAAGACAACATTTTAACTTCTAGTGGTGTAGATTTTTTCATGTAGTTTTAGGTCTTGTGAATGGGATGGATATATTGTAGTTGGATATAGGATTTTAGATCTAGGAATCATTATGTATCCTGTGACAATAGAAATCAATCAACATGTAGTTATCAAATTTAGATATTACCTATGTGGATCTAACTCACACATAGGGATGGGTGTATATAATTTTTCTTTAAAATAGATCTATATCATGTTCAGTGAGTAATCTATTATGTCCTAACTATCAAGTGGTTTAATTTAATGTGGTAATGATGAAATAAATATTTTATCTTTAGGTCTTTCAACTAGGAACACTTTTTTATTTTATTTTCATGTGATGAGGAATATTCTCTTACATTTTAACATCATGTGGTTAAGAGGAATCAGGAATTCTTACGTCATTTGAATAGTATGTGTTCCATAGTTTAATTTCATACAATGAGGATGTATCAGGAAATTTAACATCTTGAAAATAGAACATTGGGATGATGTAAAATTTGGAATCTTGATCTAGGAGTTAATATAATGAGAGCAGTTCATTATCCTTTCTATTTTCTTGAATCCTTGATGGTCATAAGGTAATCCCAGATGGTACATAGCCACATCAGGGTTCAACCTAAGAATTGTTTTTTGTAATTTGAAGCAAAATGGTTCATTTTTTCTTTATAAATTAAATATAATTCTCCTACTCTTCAAAAACTGTGATTAAACTAATCAATGTAGGACATGAGTCTTCTTCTATTCCATGATTAACCTATCTGAGATCATCGATGGTGGGGTAGATTCCTTCCTCAGATATGGTAGGGTTATTCCTGGGGTCATCCTCTCTTTCATCCTTCTCTAAGACTTTGGATACATTTTTAGACATTGTGGGTAATTAGGGGGTTAATATCTATTACTATTGATGTAATAAATTCTATGATAAGAGACATTGTCATCATAAACTATTGGATTTGTTGGAGATAAATTCTGGAACAGGTTGTTTTCTCTTATGTTGTAACCGGGTTCATATGGATCCTAGACATCAAATGTTTTAGATAATGTATTGAGTACATCATCAATTTATTTCTGATGATGTTATGGAATTATCAGATATCAATATAGAATCATCATAACACCTCATTGATGAATCCACACCAACTGACATGACTGCTAACACCGGTGTTCATTGAAAGAATGATCAGACGAAAAGAAATTATTGAACGTACACAAAATATGATCCCATTATTTATCATATGGTTTTGAAATTACATGATTCCATATCAAGGGATATTTTCTTCTCTTGATATAGGGTGAAGTAAAATGATATGAATTTTCCCCATCCCTAGATTCAATCGTATGATGGAACTTTGCCAATCTGTTAAAGATGTAATAGAATGTAAATATAAAATTTCATAAGAATTGTTTATTCTCTTATGATCATGTGTTTTAGTCCATATAGAATTTCTCAATGTCTATCTAAAAATTTAGTGTATTTTCAATTTATAGGTTACCATCATATCCTTGATAAGGGAGGTGTATATCCTTCAATATCTAATAATTCACATATATATTTGGGATACATAATGCATGATCCCCCCTTGTGACATGTTTTGGATATCATAGTTGTATGTAGAAATAGGCATGTACATGTTTCAGAGGTTGTTTTTGGGTAACTCTCTCTATATATCCCTGTCAGCCTCCTCCTCATCATGGATATTTGATTTTACCTAGTTACAGAATAGAGGTTTCCTCTTTGGGTCACCAGTTGACAGTCATAAAGTGTTGCTGATGGTTTATTGGGAATTATATATAGTTAACACCAATAATTCAAGAACCATTCTATATAATGGTTCCTCTGTTTATAGAACCACTATATATGGAGGTGTCTAGGTAAAGGGAGGATTTCTTTCTCTGAGATAGATATCACTGTGGGGAGGTTGACCACAGTGGATCTCAGGAGTATAGTATGTGTGATCCATATCCACAATACCATGAGAAAATATATCGAAATAGTTATTTATTTATTCTTAAATTGAAGATTTGAAAGACCCTTGAGGTATTGAATATATACTCTGAACAACTTCATGGACACTATCATTAAGCATATAATGGACATAATACTTATTATATGTCATGGTGAGAATATTCCCACCTGCCTTGTGGGGCTGAGAAGGGATATTTTCCTACTCTATTATGGTTTTTAGAATATGTTGATAATAGATGGGTGATGTGGGAATCTGATCCCTCTGTTGAAAAGATTCTGGAGTATGTGAGTGAGCTTTCATATTGTTAGCAGGGATATTATCCCACCTATAGGTGGTTGTAGGAATATATCAGTCAATCCGAGATGAAAATAGAATATGACCCATGTTCATACATTTATTCCCCATTATAATATGTCAAAGGACATCTATAATGTAAGAAAGTATATGATCCTTCTTCTGTAAGATAGTATAATATTTCAAGTAGCTTCATTTTTAGGGATATGAGACTACGTCAAGGCATGCACCACTCTCACTTGGTGAGACCCATTTTGAATGGTGATAGGAGCCCAAACCTATTCCTTTGGAGTATATAAGAGGTATTCTTTTACTAGAATATGAGCATGACATGAGGCATGTTCCACACTCAATTGGAGAGCCTCAGTCTAAATAGGGATATGAGCCCAATCCAAAGCATTTGGAGTATGTCGTGAGTCATTTTTAATAGGAATATGAGCCTATCCCAAGGCATATTCCACTATAACTTGGTGAACCCCAATCAGAATGAGGATAAGAACCCGGTCTTATGACATACCCTTTACCAGAATATATGGATAATCCTCCTAGATGGGAGTAAGAATGTGAACATTCTCGATATTATCTACTTGCTCATGCTAACCATGTTGGTGTACTTATCTCGGTTTTAGGATAGGAATGTGTCCTTGTCCATGTATCATCACTAGAATATATTGGCGGAGCTCCTCTGTTGTTTTCACAAACAACCGACACTTTAATAGGGTATGTTGAGGAATTTATTCATGCACGCTCTCAGCTTCGAAAATATGTTTATCGATTTCATTGATTAAAGTGGGGATATATGACCACTCTTTTCCTCATTATGCTATCAGAATATTCTAATCAGATTTATACATAGGGGAATGAATATATTCCTACCCCATTCTTGCTAATTGGATATGATAGAAGACTGTTTTGAACTGGTAGGGATACGATACAGTTCACTCTATTCCTTAGCATTCCACATTCAACAATGTGTCCATGATTCCCATATCTGAGTGTTTGGGGAGGTTTTGTGCCAGATAATTCCCTAAACAGGTGACTGATGGGTATTGGTTATTTTTTGATAATACTGGGATCAATATTGAAATATATCATTGGTACTTCTGGAAGTTTTAATTTCCAACTGATGTTAATAATGTCTCCCCGAGGTTTATATTTCGCGTAGTTTTTCATCTTGTGACTAAGACTCATTCCATGTAGTTTAAGGGTATATGGTAAGGATGTTGTTGATAATTTTATCATCATGATACTAGAATGTGGTCATACAGTTTAACATCAAGTGACTTGGATGTGTCGTGTAGTTTAACATCATGCGACTAGGTTGTAGTTGTGTTGTTTAATGTCATGCGACTAGAAAGTACCATGTAATTTAATGTAATGTGACTATGACATGGTCATTATTATTTAATTCATGTGACAATGACATATCATGAATTTTAATGTCATGAAAACAATATGTGGTCATTAATTTAAACATCATGATACTAGGATGTGGTCATGAAATTTATTGTCATGCGACTATGACATATCTTGTAGTTTTAAATCATGCACCTATGACATATTATGCTTCAACCTGTTAGGAAGGAGGCCTTTCTGATGGATCTTGGATTAATCTTATGCATATTTCATGAAGTTTAGGATATTTTATGTCTCTTAAGGACTAATTTACCTATCTCTCCATCCAATTTTTAAAGAGAAAGAACCTCTATTTTGTGCATGAGAGGTTGATGGTAAGTGAAATATTTTTCATGGACGATAAACCTTGCATCACTCATCATCCTTATTACTGAGAGTTGTATAAAACTATTCTACATGGAATAGTCATAATTCCTAGGGACATTTTTTGGTTTATAAGTAATAGGCTTTGTTCAATATCATGTAGAAAGATGATTACATATCATTATGAGGTATGTGGCCCAAGCTCTACTACACAACTTTTGTGTTATATTCAGATTGTTCACATGACTTGAGTAGTGATATATGTGTCGTTGGTTTAAACATCTCCACGTCAATCTGCATATGAAGCTACTATATAAAGATAATGAAACTACCTATTTTGTGCTCAAGACTTAAGTGGTAGGGGTAGTGGTTTTCATATCCTATCAAACCTACCTCGTAATAATTATTTATTATTCATAATTCTATCAAAACATTCTATTTGAGATAAAAAAATTACCTGTTTGAATATATTGATTAAAAGTAATATACAAATTTATTATTTCTTCAAGATATGGGAGACCATGCTTTTTCTCGTGTGTGATACCAATACCTCTTTTAGTGTGGGAACCTAAACGTGTTTGGAGTTAAGGGTGTAGATCCCCAATCCTTATTGGTTCATGGGTAGATTCTGACGCATTGTGGGTCTTGGATGATGTTTATTCTTCCCACTGATTAAATAAACCTGAATCTCTTGGAGGATTTATGAAAATTGAAAAGTTTGGATGGTTTACGAAGTGCCATAGATGAGGGGTGGAAAATATTAAAATTCCCCCAACCATATAGGATGGGGGTATTGGAAATTTGAAAAAATCCCCAACCCTATGGGTTGGGGTGAGGTAGAAGAATGTTTTTATTTTAGTCGATAAAGAGATGAAAAATATAAAAATTTCCCCATACCTATGTGTTGCGTCACTTCATTATAAGTCAAGCCTTAATAGGAATGTGTTAGTTGTTATTCTAGGGAATATATCCTAGGATCATTCCTTCAATTGTTTCCAAGGTATCCTTATTCTATCATTCGAGTTGAGTGCTTTGTTCCTTTTTAGAAATTATATTTTCATCCTCAAGGGGATGAATGGTAGGATCCATGACAACATTGTTTCCCCTAATAATGGTGGGGTAAGTAGATGATTAAGGGTGTCTCAACATAGACCACAAAGATTGGATATTTTGTGTCCACTGGCTATATAACCCATTGAAATTTCACACTTAAATTAAATCACGGTTGATAATTCCATCTATATATGCCTGAAAGGTACCAATAAGCCTTTCTTCTCCTATAATAGTGGCAGAAGGTAGGTAAGAAAACTTTAACTCAGATGAATATAATAGGGTATGGTTATAATTTTTAGGGGTCTAATCATATGGATAATATTTTAAGTCCTAAAATTCATTTGATATTATATTGGAAGATACATAAGTGGGTTTGTTCTCCTTTTCAACTGAATATATCATTTGATGGGTTGGTTCTTGACATGCCGTTTGGTGGGACCGTGCTCGCTGAATCATTTGGTGGTTCTATACCCCGAGTGGAGATAATCCCAAGGTAAAATATGATAAAAACTCCCCCATCCTTGTGGGATGAAGTTCTCCTTGGGATTCCAAATTGATCATGTTTCGTTGTGATGAAGTCATATGATCCTCTCTAGTTGTGATCTAGGATTGATTCTGGGACACTATTAGGATTCATTGATGGGACTCAAACAAATTGGTGGTAATAGGGATATTAGCCTTCTCTGAAGATTAATTATTTGGATACCTCTATCAGATATCTTGTTGGATACCCCAATTTTGAGGGATATGGTGAGAATAACTTCTAATACCACTCCTTATGGAATTATAGTCCCATGTCTATGACGATGACCAAAATAGATGAGGGCAATCTTAGGAAATTATTTAGTGATTAAGTTGACATGGTGATTTTCATCATCCACATAACTTAGGTAGGGAAGGAATTTTTTGGTTTAATCTAGAGATAAGCTCACAAAATGGTTGAATGTGGAAAAAAGGGCCACTACTTCTTCTATGGCCTATCATGGGAAAGACAACAGGTGGGAATTCATCCTCTGGAAGATTTCATGAGCTAATTTTAAAGTTAGGATGGAACCATTAATGTGGTAATTACATATCAAGATTTTTACCAACTAGAACTGGAGATGTTTCATTACTGATAATGTACATTGATTCCACAAGTCCAAAGATTCGAGGGTGGTAAATTCACATTATCAGTGTGTTAGCGGTTTGTTCTTAGACTCTTGAGGTGTTTTGCGGGAATAACCAACATTTTTAGTGGTCTCCAAAACTATTGGAATAATAAAATATACAAATTGATTATAAGGAATCTTAGAAAACCTAAATATGAATCCAAAAACCAAACTAGTGTAGAATCATGTATAATATTAAATGTTCAGTCAATTACTTTCAAATTTAAAGGATAGTGATTCGGTATCTTCTTTTACACAAGGTTCGGCAGAGTTAATGATAAATGTGTTGGGTTCACCATTTTGTATCATAAAAAATTCAGAAAAAATGGCCAAAATGTATTTGTAATGTTTATACATTTTAACCAATGAACATGATGACACAATAAAGTAATTTCACATCACCTTCTCTATTTTGTTCCCTGATAAATCTATAAGGATTTTCGACCAATGCTTGGTTATGGGTGATTGGTGGTGGGTGCATAATAATTTGAGTCAGGTTTACCATATTTTCCTCAAATGGAAACTCCCAATGGTTCCCACATCCATAACTTAGTATGGTTCATCTTTCCAAAGGCAGGAAACCCTTTGGGGTTTCATACCCAATGGTGATTAGGCACCCACATTGGTCGAGATGATGGGATGCCTAGCTCATTTCTCCCTAATCGAGGGAATTATTATCTATTGTGGGACTCTATTATAGATTTACGATATATTCATGAAATCCTTCCTAGACCTTGATATGATACTGGTTACCCCTATTCTAATGACTTGATTAGGACCACTTGATAACTAAAAAAATGTGTATGGATTATGTTCTACATCAGTCACTCATTAACTTGTGACTCTTTGATTTATAGGGATCATCAGTCAATCTAGTGTTTATTTCCATCCAATGAGATTTTATGGTTTCTTGGAGATGGTATTAACACTCTATGATCCATCTAACTTATTCTGTGAGAACAGGAATCAAAACCCACATAGTTCATTTGTCACTATTTAAAGCCATATGAAATGACTATACCATTAAATTTAACATCATGCGGTAATGAGACAAACATTAGTATCAACCCTAGAGGAGTCATCCTATATATCCTATTAAGATATTAATCAGAGTACTCTTAGTTAGTGTTATAGTAATATGAATCATAAAAGATGTGATAAGTAGAAATCGGTTGGGATTATGATTGCAAGGCTTCCCTGAACTACCTCATCAGTGATATGAACATTTGAGTGAACATGATATATAATCACACTGACATCCCAATGAAGGGACCACACTAGGGATAATCCTAGCCATGATATTGGCACAATCAGCTCTAGTCCCTAGGCCAAATTTATTCCTGATTGGTGTGATAAACAAGAGATAGTGGAAGATAGGGCACATCGCATTGGAAAATACTTGGGTTGGGATTACACATTAAAGTTTCCCATTGATAGGTATGATTACCAGTATCATGGAGGATGTGGTATGAAGCTTAGCACATAAGAAGGAATGTTATGCATCCTACTTGGATTGGAATCAGAGTCCTTATAGTTTGTTTACCTCCTAACCCACTGATGGGTTTGGGTGGTTTATCACAGTCAGAAACGTTATTATTATCACAGAGGTTTATGAATTCCATGGGAATATACTAGGATGGATTACCATGTTGCATATTCCTTCTCAATATTCTAAAAAATAAAGAGAGATGATGACTATGAAAGGTCTTCTAAATATACTGACACAACACTGAGGGATTGTATGAGAACATGACACAAATAGGGTCGTATAAGTGTGTAACCCTAGCCCAATAAGGAAACTCCCCTTATAATTGTGGGATTATGCTGAAGGATCCTTTCTAGGGTGTTCACAGGGAGTTTTTCCAAGTGTGTTTGGAGAATGAAGTTTACATGCCTACCGAATATATCTTGATTTTTTGCCTAAAAGGTCTTGATTTTTTCCCAAGATGTTTGGGGTGTTAGTCAAACATGGTATACATGTCTAGGGATGTCTTCCTGATATGTCCAAGATTCATCACATGATCAAAGTTAACATGCCAAAGAAATTTTTCATGATCAACTGAATTGTTAGGGGTGTCTTTTCATTATCAAAGTTACTTTTCCCGAACATATTCTCATGATTAATATGAATTTTTTGGGATGTCTTCCCATGATCAAAGTGAATTTTCCAAGATTTCATCACATGATCAAAGGTGAAATGCCGATGGACTTTTTCATGATCAACTATCATATCTGGGATGTCTTTTTATGATCAAAATACCACGTCTTGGATTTCTTCATATGACCAAAGAAGACATGTACAAGGTCTTTTGCATGATCAACTTTCTTATCTGGGATTTATTCACATGATCAATGTGAATTTTCCAGGACGTATTCTCATAACCAAAGAATACATTTCCATGTCCTTTCACATGATCGAAGTGGACATGTCTAGGTTATTTTCCTTGATCAAATGACTTTTATAGGATATCTTCACATGATCAAAGTGAATTTTTTTGTGATATATTCTCATGAACAAAGTAGGCATGTCCAGGTAATCTCTCATAATCAACAAAATTTTCATTGATGTATTCATACGATCAAAGTTCACTTTCCCTGATTTCTTATCATTAACAAAGAAGAAATGTCTAGGGTATTTCTCATGATCAACTGACTTGTTCAAGATTTCTTCTCATTATCATAGTGGCTTTTCCAAGATGTCTTCATATGGCCAAAGAAAAAATATCTAGGGTATTTTTCATGACTGTCTTACTTCTCCATATATTGTCACATGATCTAATTAGCTTGTACATAGGGCATCGCAAGATCAAATTGGATTGTCCATAGGTTGTCTCGTGATCAAAATAAGACATTAAAGTCCTTCATGTGATTAGAGTAACTTTTCTAGGGAATCATGAGGGAATCGCGAGACTAATGAGTCTTGTGACTGTGTCACATTTAATGGAATCACATGGTATGGCCTCATGAACACGTTCATGATCACACACATGTCCAAGTGTTGAGGTTGCATGTCAAAATGGATCATTCTTCAAGGGTACATGGACTAAAATTTGAATATGAGGTGTACATGGACAAGGGATCATGTTGAAAGTTCACATATTAGGGTTTTTAGGGAGATAGTATAGAATGTCCATGGGTTTACAAGCATGTCCATGCCAAATTATTATTGAGGGGCACCCATATGATGACTCTACATGATACCCGAGTGCTCCTATAGTTTACATGACCTCAATGAGGTACTATGAAGTGTTATAAAAATTGTATAGGGACTACGTATTATGATGTAAAGAAGGTTACATGGCTGAGGGTACTGGTCAAGGACGCACCTTATAGGGTCTCCACGACAAAGAGAATAGAATTATAATGGGTTTATATTCAAGGAAAAGAGTGTCATAATGAAAATGTGAATTACCATGGATGATTAGATGAACTAATTGTGTAATATGGAACTCACATTATAGCGTCACATTATTCTCAATGCATCATATGATCACATGAAGGGTTTTAGGTGAAGGAGATCTCCATTACCTAGAGAATAAATCTGAAGTTAGTGGTCAATCCACATTTTCCTCCACTATTACTATATTCTTTATCTCTATTTTATTCCCCTTATGTGTGTCTATTTTTTCTAATTTGATAGAGTATTATATAGGTAGATACATCCAAATATATTTCCACTTTTAATGGGAAATACTCTGTTTTCACCGAATTTAGGGGATGTAAATCCTCACATCAATGTCATATGATGTTCATGTGATCGCATATAGGATTAATGTGAAAGATACATGAAACTCATTGAAAATCCATAACCCCCTTTTTCATCATTTGTTATTCAGGAGACGACTTTGTAGGGGGCATCACATGATCAATATCAGGAGATTATTCCTCAAAATGTAGGGTGTTGAACTGGTGGATCTTAACATTATCCACATAAGGGAGGCCCTTATGATAGGGAGTTATTTTCTCCTTGATGTGAAGTTATGGTGATGTCCAAATGGATTTTTTATCATCATTATTCGATCGCATTACCCATAAATCTTCTCACTATTTCTTGGTGGAAAATAACAATACCAATTCCTTAGTCATGTGAAATCATAATAATCATTGACGTGCCTTAATCTGATGCCACTCACTACTATTATGTATTGTAATTTTTCTCTATTCGATCAAACGATCCATTACACCTCTTTAAATGGATTCTTTGGATAGTTTCATCAGTTTCATGTAAAGAGAAGCCACATGAATGGTCTTGAGAAGTCATGAATTATTGGGTTGTCTCAAGATTGATCATTGGAGAAGGAAAAATTAGTGGTTTTAAGAAGTGGAGTCATGTGAGAATCAGGTGTCATGATGGGTTAAACCCATGGAATCCAGAGTGTGGTGGATGATCATATGAGTAAGAGGGTGGAGAAGACATGAGAGTGAGATTAGAGGACCAAGACATACTTGATAGAGTTGATACCCTTTTATATGTATATTTTTTATGAATGAAAAATGCCTCATTAAGTTCCCATCCCACATCGGTCTAAAACCCTATTTTGTTCCTCTTAATAAATAATTACACAATAACCATTCCTCGAGCCGATAGTGGGGTCATCACCTACAACACATTCACTACTCCCTCATCATCCACACCCTCCCATTATGTGGCCTAATGAGGAACACGTTCACCATTACCTATTCAAGAACCACAAAAGCACCTTTCACCAACTTCCACAGTACTTGGTTGGCTGGTTCTCGGCATGTGGTTGAGTCTTGACTCCAAAAAGTGACCCTTGGTTGAGTTGGCTGATCATTTTTTTACAAGCACATATTTTGGATAAGGGGAGCATTCATAAAGAATTAGAGTAATATTCTAAGTAAAAAATTAATATTACATGGGAAAAAATTATATTTCCATATAAAGAAAATCCCAGTCCATTATTCTTCAAGGATTATACATCCAAGTCCTTTGTGTGAGGTATATTGGTATTTTTATATAGTATTTATATTCCTAATGTTTTTGACGAAAAAGTGTATGGTGAATAATTATGTATGCCAATAATATGATTCTATAAGATAGTTGTTTTACATGCTAAACATATGATGCTAAAATAATGTTAAATTCAATGGTTATGATATTTAAAAGACAAATTACCCATCCAAATGTCTTTATTATATTTTTCAAGGACTATTAAATAGTTAAAGGCCCTAAAGTGTGTTATGTATTGATATAAGAAAGGAAAAAAAGACAATATTGTTTGGATATTTTATAATAATTCCATTGTTTAGGTTCCTATATGGAAGTAAGGTGACTGAAACACAATTTTGATGGCATGTAGATACATGAAATCAAGATGGGAGACTTCATCACCAAGTAGACTCTCTAAAATGTATGAAAATAGATCATAAGTATCCCAAATTTTCAAATGAGATGTATCCATTCGATTTAGACTATATACAGATGGAGTGAATCCTTTTGGTTTATAAAGAATCATGCACAATACATGGATAGTTATGTTTTTAATTTATAATGTTTTATTATTTTTATACATGGACAAAAAATACATTATGTTGTCTCTGTTTATATTGAGACCACAAAAAATGTGTAATGATATTTATGTTTATTTGGATATATTGAAAAAATATTTTATATTGATGTGGGGTTTAGGTTTTATGTTGTATTATGCTTACATAAATGAATATTTCATGTTTAGAGAAATTTTTTGTATGTTGATTAATGTCATTCATACTTATGGAAATGGTTCATGATATAGAATTAATAGTACTCATGGGTGTCCCATTTTAGAAAAATGTACACATTGTGTTATGTTGAAACCTTTATCAAAGAAATTTTTATATGAAATCATATATTTCAACCTCAAACACATAAATACAGATCTTGGAGGACATCATTTAATGAAAATTTAGAACAAATAACATGACTGTCTCTACTACTAGGTGATCAGGTATTTGAGAAAATAAAGGATATGACTATCGATTTTGGTAATATTTCTTCACGAAATCATAAGAATACCAATTGGGAAAAGTGGTCAGTTTTTTTTGAATTACCATACTATAATTTTATTCAGATTAGATATTTTTTATATTTCATACATGTATAAAAAATTTATGTGGCAATTTCTTTGAAATAATAATAAATTCACCTGCCAAAAAGTGGATTTGATTATGGATATACTCTAAATGATTGAAATGGGGATATAAGAAGAGTTGGTTCTAATGATATGTTAAAGATGGAATTTTCTTCCCAACACTTATTACAATATTTCTATATAAGAGATATATCAGTTTGGAAAATTCATGAATGAAGTAAAAGTTCCAGAGAGATATTAATCAAATATCAGTAATTTCATTTCATTGACTGATTTAAAGATAAATGGTTTGAAATCACATAATGGCCATTTTTTTGAACGGCCAAATGAATGTACCTTTATGTATCATTTTTCCTTAAGAATGTATGCCATATATTAACCAATATTAGTTTCTTTCTCAAATATATATACAATAATGTTATATTCTCGGAGATATTTTCAACTATGGAAAGGAAAGTTACTATAATATTATGTGAATTGGATTTGTTCTTCATTTAGTCATTATTTGATATGATGGTTCACTTTATGGTTCACATGGTTAGAGATATATGACTATGTCGTCATGTATATTATAGATGAATGCACCCCATTTAATGGTATATGATTATTTTGAAACAGTAAATCAAAAGTCAATGTTATCCATGTAACGCCCCGACCCTAGTTACCCAGAGTTAGTGCATTATTACATAACATTAGCATGATCGCAAGGAAATCATGTCTCAGAAGACTGATCAGTTTAGTATTATTGGAAACAAGATTCATACATATGTTCAACTTTAAATCTTGAAGTGAAATACAACACAAATATATTTCATTAGGAACATCCAAGCCTCCTAGAATATGCATGTAGGTCACTCATAACTAACTTCTTCATATCCTGGGAAAAAATAAAACATTGAAATGGGTGAGCTCAAACGCTTAGTAAGGGTAAGTAATACAGCGGAAAATGACATAAATATTAAGCATGGTAAATAATTGAAACCACATTCCCTTACTAAAAATATACATGAATAATTTTATGGAAAGAACATGAGATGAGTAAATAATGTCATAATAAAACTTATTCATGGGTATTATACTAGTCGAATGACCACATGAACCATCAATATTATTTCCATAATGAGGGAATGTATAATGCCGGAGATTCTGAAACATTTTGTCAAGGCCTCGGCCAAGACATATAAAATGATTAGGGCCTCGTCCAAAACCATAAATCAAATTGGGAAAGGGCCTCGACCAATTCCATGTCTATTTGTCTCATGATACCTACCGATGCAATTTTTTTAGAATATATTTACGTTTAAAATTGGTCAAATATACTCTAGTGTTTTTCTGAAAACATTATGAAAGCTTCTAAAAACAAAATAACTAATTCTGAGACTTCTTGACTAATTACAGGCCATGATGGGTCCACACCCAATCCCTTCATGTCTACCACACTCGAGAGTTGGGTTTTATGAAAACATTTTTAATCTTGCGTTAAATACGTATACAGTTGCACTGGGTTTTCATATATTTGAGAGAAATATCTCTTTTTTGAAATCATTTAAAAATCACATAATTATAAAATAAAACCTTTATTTTGAAAATATCCTTATAATCTTGTAAGGGAAGTTTCTAAGATTTTATAATGGCGTAAAATAGTCACATCCGCCGTATAAGTTAAAAAAAATACATTCTTACCTTAATTCTGTCAAAAAGGTTAAAAAGGACCTTGTTTGGAAAACGAAGGAAATATTCATTTATAAACATATTATATAAAGTCAAACAAGGGTTTAATGAATTTAACCCATATTATATAAAATATTAATAATGTTTTGAAATACATTTTTAAGAAACATGGATGTGAATGATAAAGAGGTCCCAGTATAAATAACCTCAGACAATGAAGAGATTGTGAAGTCACCCTTACCTTGTACTTTTACTTGGTTGATGGTAGGTTAACCTCATGTATAATGGTGAAATAATTTTTATTAAATTATACAATATTCATACACATTAATATGATAACATATATTATCTTTTAACATCTCTTTGTTAATAATATCTTAGTATTATCGTCGTTTTGGGTGTTAACTTACTCGTTTTCTTTTACATGTTTTGTTACATAAGTTGTGTTTATTATGGATAGGTTGTATCTTATTCATATAAATAATTAAATCAAGTCCTTAAACATTATTTTTAATCATTAAATGAGAATTATACTTGAATGGATACGATGGGGAATAAATTTCATCACGTTTGTGGAGACGGTAGTCTGTACGTACGCACGAGCAACAATATCATTCTTTTGATATTAAAATATTATATGATTAGATGGTATATAATATATTAAGAATCATTATCATGTTATATTTATTATTTACATGAATTACACATCATTATTATACCCATCCAAATAATAATGTTTTGAATAACAATTACACCACGACGTGGAGACGGTAAGCCGTACGTACGCACGTATGCTGGCATGTCATTCATAGGATGGATAGAATACTGAATATGGTTGTACCATATTTATAATAACATCTCATTATATATAAGATACTAGAGTAATTATTTTATAATGGGAATAAAAAATAAAGAAGAAGTTGAAGAAGAAATGAACTTGAAAACAGGTGTTGAAAACATTTCCTCTTCTTCGGGTTCTTTCTTTTGATTTGATAAAAAGGGCTCCTTAGGTTGGATTTAGGATCAAAATATGGCCTCTATGTTGAATTGAGGGAAGTTGAGAGAGTATTTGGGCATGGGTTGGCCGAATCAAAAGACTTTGAAGGTGTGAAGAATTGATTAGAAGTGGTGTCCTTTTATAAGGAGGAGGAGGGGAACCTTAGGGAAATCTTGATATATTATTTTATAATAAATTAATATTCGTTTTCTAATGGCTCCAAAGTTTATTATTTAAATTTTAATGTGGTATGGGTCTAAAACCACTCAACCAATAGAATTTAGACAGGTTTGGGTCATTATATTAACCTTATCTTTTAGTTTTTACTCTTAGTTAATTAGTTTGACACTTACCATGTCACTTTGTATTATTATATTATATAGTTAATAAACATACTATATACCTCCAAGAGACCCCAAGTGGTCCATTAATGATAAAACAATCATGATATAAGTCTCTTGGACGAACCTTAGATTTTTAGTAATTGAATATAAATTAATAATATAATATTTGTTTTAAAAACTCTTTTATGTCAATTTTGACACTATTGGGTATTTTGTTTTTGATAAATTCATAACTGCATTATTACTTCAAAAAAAATTTATATAAATAATCCTAATATTTCATATTAACCTAGAAAATTATTATAATTTATAAAAAGTATCAAATTTCATTTATTTGGGTATTTATAATATCAATTATCTTAATCTTTCATTAATATGGTAATTACTGCATCATCATTGTGTCATAACTAAATTAAATTATCAAATGTCTAAAAATTATAAGTAAAATACCATTATGTAGGAAATATTTTTAAATTTATAATGAATATTTATAGTCTAAATTTCAACATATATAACCCTATGTAAAAATTGTTTTTCTAAAAGATATATGCTTATGCCTTTTTTGTATTTATTTTAACTTAATTAATATAAAGTGTCCTTATCACCAACAAGTGGCTCCATGGGGTCCCAAAATCGACCCAAATATGACCATGGTCGGACATGTGTCAACCAATATGGTTAGGACACGTTTTAGGGTAATTTATTATTATTATAATATTATTTTGTTACCCTTATTTACAGGATTTACCCTTTAACCATGGTAAATAAAATATTTACCGATGTAATTATTCAAAATGTATAAAAATGAAAGTTACCTATTTACACAATTTTGAAATCCTGATTCAAAATATGGAATCCATTTTTTCCAATTCAAAACACAAAAGTGGAAAAAATTAATTTAAAATTAATTCCTGTCGTTAAAACAAAAAGCCTGTTTTTAAGATATAATAACTATCAAAAGATTGACGCTTGTTTATGTCCGATTTAATAGTGAAATTATGCCCAATGACCAACATTGTATTAAATGGTAAAAATATATTCTAGATATACATTAAAACCATTAAAATTTATAATTTATCACTATTAAATAATTTGATTAAAAAGTTGTTTTTAATAAAAATTTAGTAATTTACACTATTCATCAAAATATAAAAGTTATCCGAAAAGTACCAAAACTTCATCCTAGTATAATTTTGATATTCCGAATCCAAAAAACGAAGTCTATCTTTAATTATAAAATGTATAAAATTTTAAAAACTGGGTATTACTATTCAAAACGGCTACTTTGATTGGTCGCGGGGTGGTAGAATCTTCAAGTTGCGTACAACACACGCTACGGTATTATTCAAAGAGAAGTGTGACATGGAATCTTGGGTAATTACATTTTAAATTTTTGATGTCCCCATTCTAAATAATAAATTTATTTAGTCAAATTAAAAATATAAAAGTTTAAAATATTGGATTTAAAAAGGGTTCACTATTAAAAGTTGGTAAAAGTGCATTTTTAAAAAATACTTCTTTTATCTGAAAAAAATGAATTTGTTCATAAATTATGTATAAGAAACTCAAAATAAGGATTCTAAAATTATAAGTATTATATAATGTTCAAAATTTAGTTAATACTATTCACATCCTCTTTTGAACGGCTTTTTTAGTAAGTGATGGTGCGCTTGAACTCGGTGTTGCGTGTAGTGCAAGTTATTGAATTATTTTGAAGAAGTAACACACTATAAAATCTTGTGGTGTTACATTCATCCCTCCTTCAATAAATTTCTTCCTCGCATTTTGATATTGTTTTTCAAAAATAAAGGTTGAAAATAGAAAATATCTTTGTGGGAAAACCCACATCAGAAATTTGGTTAATAAAATTTAGTCTTAATAAGAGGAAAAGAGAAATGAAAGTGTCACCACCAAATTATGATCTCGATTAGGAGAACATTGGTGGAAATTAGAGACCTATAATTGGAGAAAAAATGTAAATATTTATAGGTAGTAATTGAGGTCATCAATCACAAACACGTGTAAAATTGAGGTCCTTAAATTCATCAATCTATGATGATTTAAAATACCATCGGTTCACCAAAACATAAGGTATTAGGATAACAAATTTTTGGTTTTAAGATCCATATAACAATGTATAAGAATTAATTTCTTCATAAAATAAGAGGATAATAAAAATATATACTTGACAAGTAGAGTTCCATCCTTTAACTAATTTCTACGAAAAACTCATCTTTCACTCTAAAAGATAATAGAACTTAAAAAAATTATTCTATTTATCCTATTTGTTTGGGGTAAGAAAAATTAATTTATAATTCATCTACTAGACCATCTTAAAATAAACTAAATTTATTAATCCAGGAAATCTCATGGGCCAGTGGTAGGTGATACACCCTTGTCGCCCTTCGGTTGCAGGTTCAAGTCTCGCGGCCTTGCCGGTCGCGACGGGTTGCCACCCAACCTCCGGGTTGTCCTTTTATGGAAATAAAAAATAATCTCAAACTTGAGTTATCCAAAATAATTTGGTCCAGACTCACAATCCAAAATTTGTAAGGAAGGTAAACACAATGAAGATCCTTTTTCCCATGTAATAACATGTGAACACCTTCGTCATGTATTGTTTCAAAACATGACACATCCTGAATTATCACAAAACCTTATTAATTACATTCATGCTCCTTTATTACTTATAGAATACTGGATATACTCCTTCTATCCCAAAATATTGTAAACTCCAACAATTATGGGAATAGAAATCATTAATGAGTTTCAATGTAGTCAAGAATATCCAATATAATTTATTCAAATCAACCATCTCTTATTCCAAAATCACTACATCATTATCAAAACCATATTATGATTTATCTTTCTGTCAACAATATATTTTCCAAAAATTTAACCTGCTATTGAGCCACATTTCTTCGTTCCACACAATCTCAAGTCCTTAATGAAATAGTACTGCAGTACAATCCTTATATACTCCATAATTATTATAACCAGTACATTGTTGATACAACACTCAAATAACATAATAACACTAGTCATTCCTCTTCATCTTTGGTAGTATCATAACTTTATTATTATCCAATATCATCATTTAGGGCATACTTTGATGATTTGAACATTGATTCACGTAGTGTCCCCACTCCTTACAGATAAAGCATTGTACATTTGAAACCTTTTTCTTTCCCTCGCAATCACGAACGTGGTGTCCTTTTCTCCACACTTATAACATAATCCCATTCCATTCATGCATTTTCCAAGGTGATTCTTTCCACACTTATCACATATGAGAAAATCCTTCTTTACCTTATTCCCTTTATCTTTCCTTCTCTCTACCATCATTTTCTTCTCTGGCTTCCCTTCGAATCAATAGTATTCCGAGAACTCTTTACGTATCTTATCAACACATGATACTATTTCTTCATATGATGATAACATGTGGGAGACTATTTCCATTCTAAATTCTTGATTAAGACCACGAAAGATATGATCCTTCTTACTCATTGGATTATGCGTATTGATGGAGTTCTAATTCCTTCTACTGGGCACCATTTCTAAACAATGGCATACACTAGATTAGTTTCTGAATAGAAATACCTAATCCCAAACTTGTAAAACAATTAATCATAAATTAAATAGTTTATCGATATAATCCATACTCATAAAAAAATGTTTTCTTTGAGGAAGTATATACTCATAACCATTCATAATGGTTTGAAAAGAAAATAAGAATTATCCTAAGCATATCCCTCGGGAGTGTCGTAACCAAGAGTGAAGCAAGGCCTGTTGTCGTGCACCAGTTCCCATTCGAGTCTAGATCAAAGTGCTGTTTTCTAGTTTTACCCCTAGGTACATCTATGCTAGAGCCGCCTCTACCTGCTCGTATCCAAATAGGGATGTATTTCTCAGAAAACTCACAAAATCTCTACAATACCAAAATTCTAGGAAGTTCTTCTATACTAATCCTCAAAGTCTATCTTAAGGCTATGTTCTCTAATGAGAGTTTATCTAAATCTAGTTTCCAAGGTATTTACTAAACTTCCTCTGATACCAACTGTAACGCCCCAAACCTAGTTACCCAAAGTCGGTGCATTATTACATAACATTGGCATTATCACAAGGAAATCATGTCTTGAAAGACCGATTAGTTTAGTATTACTGGAAACAAGATTCATACATATGTTCAACTTTACATCTTGAAGAGAAATACAACACAAATATATTTCATTAGGAACATCCAAGACTCCTAGATTATGCCTACAGGTCACTCATAACTAACTTCTTCATATCCTAGGAAAAAATAAATCATTGAAAGGGGTGAGATCAAATGCTCAGTACGGGTAAGTAGTACAGCGGAAAATGACATAAATATTAAGCATGGTATTTAATTGAAACCACATGCCCTGACCAATAATATACAAGAATAATTTTATTAAAAGAACATGAGATGAGTAAATAATACCATAATAAAACATAATCATGGGTATTCTACTAGTCGAATTACTGCATGAACCATCAATATTATTTCCATAATGAAAAAATGTATAATGTCGGAGATTCTGAAACATTTTTTCAAGGCCTCAGCCAAGACGTATAAAATGATTAAGGCCTCATCCAAAACCATAAATCAAATTTTGAAAGGGCCTCCGCCAATTCCACGTGCAGTTGTCTCATGAGACCTACCGATGAATTTTTTTTAGAAGATACATACGTTTAAAATTGCTCAAATATACTCCAGTGTTTTTCAGAAAATATTATGCAAACTTCTGAAAAAAAACTAATTCTGAGACTACTAGACTAATTACAGGCCATGATGGGTCCATGACCAATCCCTTCCAATCTATCACTCTCGATTGTCGGGTTTTCTGAAAACATTTTTAAGATTGCATCAAATATTTATACATTTGCACTGGGTTTTCATATATTTGATAGAAATATCTCTTTTTTAAAATCATTTAAAAATCACATAATTATAAAAGAATTTTTTTTGGAAAATATCTTTATAATCTTGTAAGGGAAGCTTCTAATATTTTATAACGGCATAAAATAGCCGCATCCCCCGTATAAGTTAAAAAAAAGACATTCTTACCTTAATTTTGTCAAAAAGGTTAAAAAGGACCTTGTTTGGAAAAAGACGGAAAGATTCCTTTATAAAAATATTATAAAAAGTAAAACAAGGGTATAAATGAATTTAATACATATTCTGTAAAATAGTAAGAATGTTTTGAAATTCATTTTTAAGAAAAATGGATGTGGATGATAAAGAGGTCCCAGTATAAACAACCACGAATAATGAAGAGATTGTGAAATAACCCTTACCTTGTACTTTTCCTTGGATGATGGTAGGTTAACATTGTATATAATGGTGAAATAATTGTTATTAAAATATACAAGAATCAAACACATTAATATGATATCATATATGATCTTTTAACCTTGCTTTGTTAATAATATCTTAGTATTATCGTCATTTTGGGTGTTAACTTACTCATTTTCTTTTACATGTTTTGTTACATAAGCCGTGTTTTTTATGAATAGGATGTATATTATTCATATCCATAATTATATCAAGTACTTAAACATTATTTCTAATCATAAAATGAGAATTATAGTTGAATGGATACGATGGGGAATGAATCTCATCGCGTTCGTGGAGACGGTAGTCCGTACGTACGCACGAGCGACAATATCATTCTTTTGATATTAAAATAATATGTGATTGGATGATATATCATTTATACAGAATCATTATCATGTTATATTTATTATTTACATGAATTACACATCATTACTATACCCATCAAAATAACAATGTTTTGAATAACAATTACACCACGACGTGGAGACGGTAAGTCGTACGTACGTACGTATGGTGACATTTCATTCATAGGACGGATAGAATAATGAATATGGTTGTACATATTTATAATAACATATCAGTATATAGAAGATACTGGAGTTATTATTTTATAATGGGAATAACAAATAAAGAAGAAGTTGAAGAAGAAATGAACTTGAAAAAGGGTGGTGAAAACATTACCTCTTCTTTGGGTTCTTCCTATTGATTTGATCCAAAGGGATCCATAGGTTGGCTTTCTGATCAAAATATGACCTCTATGTTTAATTTAGGGATGTTTATAGAGTAGTTGGGCAGGGTTTGGCCGAACAAAAAGGCTTTGAAGGTGTGGAGAACTAGTTAGAAGTGGTGTCCTTTTATAAGGGCGAGGAGGGGCACCTTAAGAAAGTCTAGAAACATTATTTTATAATAAATTCATATTCAGTTTCTAATGGCTCAAAAGTGGATTATTTAAATTTTAAGGTGTGGATGGGCCGAAAACCACTCAACCAATAGAATTTAGACTAGTTTGGATCATTATATTAACCTTATCTTTTAGTTTTGACTCTTAGTTAATTAGTTTGACACTTACCATGTCACTTTTTATTTTTATATTATATAGTTAATAAACTTACTATATACCTCCAAGAGACCCCCAAGTGGTCAATTAATGATACACATATCATGATATAAGTCTCTTGGATGATCCTTATATTTTTAGGAATTGAATATTAATTAATAATATAATATTTGTTTTAAAAACTCTTTTATGTCAATTTTGACACTATTGGGTATTTTGTTTTTGATAAATTCATAACAGCATTATTACTTAGAAAACAATTCATATAAATAATACTAATATCTCATATTAACCTATAAAATTATTTGAATTTATAAAAAGTCTCATGTTACATTTATTTGGGTATTTATAATATCAATTATCTTAATCATTCATTAATACGGTAATTACTGCATCATCATTGTGTCATAAATAAATTAAATTATTTAACGTCTAAAAATTATAAGTAAAATACCATTATGTAGTAAAGATTTTTATATTTATAATGAATATTTATAGTTGAAATTTCAACATATATGACCCTATGTTAAAATTGTATTTCTAAACTATATATGCTTTTGTCTTTTTTGTATTTATTTTAACTTAATTAATATAAAGTGTCCTTATCACCAAAAAGTGGCTCCATGGGGTCCGAAAATCGACCCAAAGATGCCCATGGTCGTAAATGTAACAACCAATAAGGTTATCACACATTTTATGGTAATTTATTTTTAGTATAATATTATTTTTTTACCCTTATTTACCAGATTTACCCTTTAACCATGGTAAATAAAAAATTTACCGAAGTAATTATTCAAAATGTCTAAAAATGAAAGTTACCAATTTACACAATTTGTAAATCCTAATTCCGAATATGGAATCCATTTTTCCAAATTCAAAACATAGAAGTGGAAGAAATTAATTTAAAATTAATTATCGTCGTTAAAACAAAAAGTGTGTTTTTAAGAGATAATAATTATCAAAAGAATGATGCTTGTTTATGTCCGGTTTAATTGTAAAATTATGTCCAATGACCAAAATCGTATTAAATGATAAAAATATATTCTAACTATACATTAAAACCACTCAAATTCATAATTTATCACTATCAATTATTTCGATTAAAAAAGTTGTTTTTAATAAAAATTTAGTAATTTTCACTATTCATCAAAATATAAAAGTTATCCGAAAAGTACCAAAATTTCATCCTAGGATAATTTTGATATTATGAATCCAAAAATGAAGTCCATTTTTAAAGATAAAATGTATAAAATTTCAAAAAGTGGGTATTACTATTCATAACAGTGACTTTGATTAGTCGCGGCATGTTAGAATTTTGAAGTTGCGTACAACACACGCTACTATATTATTCAAAGAGAAGAGTACCGTGGAAGCTTGGGGTGTTACATTATAAATTTTTGACTTCCCCATTCTAAAGAATAAATTTATGTAGTAAATTGAATATATAAAAGTTTAAAATATTGGATTTAAAAAGGGTTCACTCTTAAAAGTTGGTAAAAGTGCATTTTTAAAAAATACTTATTTTCTCTGAAAAAAATGAATTTGCTCTTAAATTTTGTCTAAGAAAATCATAATATGGATTCTAAAATTATAAGGATTATATAATGTTCAAAATTTATTTAATACTATTCATAACCTTTTTTGAACGGCTTGTTTGGTAAGTCATGGTGCGCTTGAACTCGGTGTTGCGGGTAGTGCAAGTTATTGAATTATTTTGAAGAAGTAACACACTATAAAATCTTGGGGTGTTACAATCCAGATGGATTAATTTTAGATTGATATATTTTTGTGGAAGTCATCTAATTCTGTAGAATATTCCTATTTTATGTGAAAATAATTATTCTACCAAAATATCATCACACTAGGTGACTTGTGGGTGAAGAAATATATGGAATAAATGTTGTCACAATTTCTATTCGATAGTGGGAGAAGTATAATCTTTACATTTTTTGTAATGGTTTAGAGTCCATGCCATAAGTTAATACTCCAAAAGTAATTATAACTAATTTGAATATATTAAGGGATCAAGGTTGGATATCAAATACACAAAGTCAATGTTTATAAGATGTTTCAAGACTGTATTCTTAAGGATTAAACTGAAAACATGAATCTAATTTTAGAATTAATTCATTGGCTAGCTATAGGACCAAGTGTGTAGGTACTAAATTATAATAGTTATGTAATTAATGGTTATCCATTAAAGAAAACTGAACATAATGAATAGATTAAAATGAATAATAATGGAGTTAATATTGTGGCTGAAGTGATGTATGTATATGGTACTAAGAATAAAAATTTAATTTTTTTTGAATATGTCATACTTCGATATTAAAAAAAAATATGGGATTTAGATTATAAAATATTCCCAGTGTTTATTTTTCAATGCATGTGGGTCATTAATAGGGGCCCAGTTAAAATCTATTAATTGGGATTTATGAAATTGAATTTCAATAACTAAGGGTGAAAAGAAGAACCTATCATAATGGAATCATTTGGAGTACGAGTATTTTTTATCCCAGATCCTATAAATATAAAGTGGTGAATTTATTTATAAAAGAACAAAACCAATGAAGTTTCATAAGTCAATTCAACTAATAAATACCCTTTCATTGGTAATTCATAATCAATTCACATTTTTTCTAATGTAGATGAGGTCCTATATCTATGAGAATACCACAATGAGGAGATGTGGATACTCAATAGAGGGTTCAAATCCCTTCAATTATTAAATAAAAAATTTTGTTCAATACAAAGGTTATATGATTTTGTAAAATACATAGTGTTTCCACATATTAATATATATGTACTACTAAATTTAAATAATCTAAATAAATTTTTCAACCAATTATAAAAATAATGGATTAGACACATGTCGATGGTTTCAATATCTAGGAACAATAGGTTTCTCAACATGTTGATGTTGTTAATGCAATGAAACAACAAGTTTCTCCAAAAATGATTGCTACAAATCCTGAGGAAAAATATATTAATGATGTTGAAGACAAGGAAATGTTATAATCTTAATAAACTATACCCTATAGAAAACAAGTGCATCGTATCATGATGGTATTATAAAAAAATATTAAGGTAAGAAGTAGAGGCATCAAATTCATGTTTGGATAGAATGCACACACACAACCTACTAACCCCAAAAATCACATTTTTATTATTTTCATTGGGCTCACCACTTGAATTCATTGTATAGTTGATGTTGATATGCAAAAAAAATTATTATTTTAGTTAAGTTGCTAGTTTTTTAAGAGGTTATTGTAGCATTATGGTATACTTTCATTATTTTATAAAACAATAAACAAAAAAAATCTAAATTTACTCTTCATTATCCTTTACAAAGTTAATTTATAATAGCTAATTGGGAATGAAATTTTTATTAATGGTCATAGGAAAGGATCATAGAGGCTATTAGATAATTCTTTCGATCATAATCTCCGGGATGCTAAAGGAAAAGTAAACATACACCCAAAACAAATGTACGAACACATGAAGAATTAAGAAAAGGGGAATGAATCTATTGGTCATCATGTGGATTTGTGTATTCAAGTACATTGTGATTGGTAATAAATTAAATAATCACACACACACATATATATATATATATTAACTTTTATTAAGAATTTATAATTTATGAAATAGAAACTGAGTGGTGAAAATAAGTAGCGTGTATCAAAACTGAAATAATGCTCTCATAATTTAAGGATGGTATGTGCTTAATTTTAAAAATGAATTTATTTTAAATCTATTGTAATAATGTTACATGGAATGAAATATCAACATAATTATATTCCTTTTTTATATGCATATTTTTTAATCCAAATACAAATCCACTTCCATCCAATATCATGTGCTTCAAAATGATACTCATGTAAGAAAATTCGGAATAATAAGATATTAAAAACATAAAAAGTATGTTAATCATCTGAAATTATGAAATAATAAAAACATGTAAACATTAAGTCATAATTAAATAACAATTTTTACTTATTTTACTATATTTCTATATGTTTTAGGTATAAGATAGATCATCGACTATACTCAATGAATGACTACTTTCAGTGTCCTTTGTGTGTATAAAAAAATATAGTTGTTTCAAAGGTGATGGATTAAGAGTGTATCCACAATCATATTTTTAGAAAATAAATTAACAAAGGGGTACATATAAAAAAATTGAGGAGATGAATACCCAAATAACTACTATAGAATAAAAAAGTAACTTTCAGTCTAATTTGTTAGTGTGTTTTTGGAAGGAAACCAAAAATAGGAAACAATATAACAAAAACCACTACATAAAGACCCCTCCCACCTTCTTTGAGGTGATACATTCCCCTAAAAGTTATTCCTTACCCAAAATAAACATAATTTTTGTAAATATTTCTATGAAATTTGAATCAAGAAGGTGATAATACCTCTTCTGTCCAAATATTATACTAGGTGAAAATGAATTTTACTTATAACTATCATCACCCACTCATTTCTTTGTTGAGAGGCTTATAGTATACATTATCCAAGGAGATATTTTACACAAATAACAACTTAAAAAATTTAATGTATGGTTGGGGATTCATGTAGCTCCTGATTTGTGTATTGAGCTACATGTTCCCCTTGATGGTGTACATGTTAACGCATTCAAAATTTCCAATGCATCTTTTGCCGTAAGGCCGATTGATTTTTTAAAAAATAAAAGTAAAAAAGGTGTTATTGTTTTCAAATTTATTTCTTATGAAAAACCATTAAAAATTATTTAAAGTTGCCTAAACCAAGGAATTTAATTATATATAAGGAAAAAGAAGGAAAAATGGAAGGTCAACTCAAAACAATCTAAAGGATCAACCAAAAAAGATGAAATTCCTTTAGAAAGTACCTTTAACCTACCCTCTAAACATCCAAATTTAATATTATTAAAATTTCAAGGGGATACCACATTAAGTGATAGTTATATTACTATAATTGATTTTTAATAACAAATTTACGGAGAGAAGAGTACATACATTCTTGGTCTTGATAATGTAGATGAAATTCTCATGCATGGATGGTTATGATTCTCAGTTGTAAATATATACATGACATGTGTTTTCATAACTTGTTTTTCCCAATAGTTGACCTACTATATTAATTACATTTAATTAATATTTATATTTTTTTCAATTATATATATTAGTATTGTTATAAGGTAAAATCATGTCAACAAAAATTTGGAAAAATTAGTCCTTGCATCACATCTACACAAAAAAAGGGTCATTGGAATAAGAGGAGTATTTATTAATAGTGGAAAACTGGAAGAAATGATTGAAAAAAAAATCAAAGATGATAGAATCTTCATAAAACACCCAATTAATGGGTAAAACTATATGTTTTAATCGTATAAAATAAATTTATGATCCCTTCATTACATATTCTTCTTTGTTTTGTAGGGAGAGTTTTTTATTCATTTCAATTAATTGGGATAATGTAACAATTCATTCTATGGATTCAATGCCTGGATATCTAGAGAACCGACCGCACATGATGACATTTATCAATTTTTAATAAACTCAATGAAAAATTTTAATAATAAACTTCTAGTTATACATTTTATATTATGTTTTAATGAAAAAATATATAATAGGGTGATTCTTAAATATCATCGAAGTCATTTCTTGAGGACATCCTATGGAAAAAATAATCTTATCAAATTATACGTGTAGATAAGTATTAAGTTATATATAACAAAATTTCACTATCAAAAAATATATAAAAAAATTACTTATCTTTCTCAAACTATATTATATGTCTGAAACAAGCTAAAGGAAAAGATTTTGGTCATTATGTTTGAAAATTTATGAATGTTATTTCATTCCATCCATAAAAGAGAACCACAAAATATGTAATTGTGATGATAATTACAATTTTATTTAAAATATTTATTATTATTTTGTTTTTTTGGTTTTTTGTTTTTTTTATACTATCAAGACTAACAATAATTCACATATTCTAAAGAAGAAATAGATTTGTTTAGAAATGAATTGGTACTATGCATAGTGTTAGAATGTATACCAACATCAAGAATATGTGACTTCATAATACTTATTTAGTTAATTTCATCATACATTTATATCATTTTTAGTTACTCTCATTAACATTTTTATATAAAACTAATTTAGTTAATTTTGTAAAAGATCATGATGAAAATACTTCATTGATAATTGTTCATCATTCAACCATTTTATGCTCTATTAAGAGAAAAAAATGACCAGAGGAAAAACATTAGCAAAAATTTATTCAATAAGGATGATGAAATAGGTTATTATTTGTTCTATTCAAATACTTATTTATTCTTTATTTGGTCTTTTTTATGTACATTAGTGTGTGTTTGTAGTTTAAAAATGAATCAAAGTTCATTTTATCAGTTTAAATTTACATTTTAGGAATGAACATGTACCACTCAATAAAAATACATAAAACCTAATTAGATTGTCTTCGTACATTAGTATAATGATCTATGATTCATTTGTGTTGTGTATGAATTATTTACATTCAATCTGACACACTATATGGATGGTATGACTCAAAGTTTATGTATTCCTTTAAAATTGACATTTAATTTCAAAACACACATCAAATAATTAAAAATGAGAAAATTTGATCGGAATATACCGATACATTAGAAAAAATATCCATAAATAAATTTCATCTTGAATGAATAAAATGTGTAACACCCCAAGATTTTGGTGAAATTTTTTTCAAATTAATTTAATTTTTTGATATTATAAATTTCTTGGAACACTGAAAATAGATTTTCACTATGTCAAACATTCCATTCACATGGATCCAACTTAGTTTATGTTATACACAATCCCATCTTGGCATACATTACACGGAACAATAAGGATATCATACATTACTTGGAAGATTGACCTTTCTTAATGTCTTGCGTAACACCCAAGATTGAGTGTTACCTAACTGCAATATATTATTGAAAACATTATTATAATGGAATCTAAACTAGATTTTAATTTTATAGATATGATTTTTTTATCTTGATTATGAATAGGATGACATAATAAAGGAATTTCACATCATCTTCTCCATTTTGTTCTTGAAAAATCTATAACTATTTTGTACAAATTCTTGGTTGTGGGTGATTGAGGGTGGGTGCATAATAATTTGTATCAGGTTTACCATATTTTACTCTAAGGGAAACTCCCAATGGTTACCACATCCATAACTGAGTGTCGTTCCTCTTTCTAAAGGAAGGAAACCCTATGGGGTTTCATACCCAATGGTGATTAGGAACCCGCATTGGTTGAGATGATGGGAGGTCTAGATCATTTGACCTTTTGAGGGGAATTATTATCTATTATGGGACTCTCTTATAGATTTAAGATATATTCATGAAATCCTTCCTAGACCTTGATATGAGACTTCTTACCCCAATTCCAATGAAATGATTAAGACCATGTGATAACGCGAACAAATGTGTATGGAAAAGGTTCTCCATCAGTCACTCATTAATTTGTGACTCTTTAATTTATAAGGATATTCAATCACTCTAGAGTTGATTTCCATCCAAGGTGGTCGATGGTTTCATGGAGATGGTATTAGAACTATATGAGGCATCCTACATACTCTATGAGAATAGGAATCAAAACCCACATAGTTCAGTTGTCGTTGTTTAAGGTCATATGATATTTCTATACCATGAAATTTGACATCATGCAGTAATGACACAAACATCAGTATCGAGCCTTGAGGATTATTCCTTCAAATCGTATTAAGATATGAATCAGAGTTCACATAGTTTGTGTTATAAGAATATAAATCATAAAAGATGTGATAAATAGACCTTGATTGGGATTATACTTGCAAGGCCTCCCTGAACTACCTCATCAGTGATATGAACATTTGAGTGGATATGATATGTAATCAGACTAGAATCCCAATGAAGGGACCACACTTGGGTTCATCCTCACTGTGTTATTGGTATAATCATCTCTAGTCCCTAGGCCCACATTATTCCTAATCGGTTTGAGAAACAAGATATAGTGGAAGATAGGGTGCATCACATTGGATCATACTAGGGTTGGGATTACACATTAATGTTTTGCATTGATAGGTATGATTACCAGTATCATTGAGGATATGGTATGAATATTATGCCTTAGGAAGGCATGTTATGTCTCCTACTTGGATAAGAACCAGAGTCTCTTTAGTTTGATTACCCCCTAACCCACAAATGGGTTGGGGGGGGGGGGGTTATCACAGTCAGAAACATTATTATTATATCCGAGGTTTATTAATTCCATGGTATTATACCCGGAATGATTACCATGTTGCATATTTCTTCTCTATATTCGGATAAATAAAGAGATATGATGACCGTGAAAGGTCTTATAAATATTCTTGACACAAAACTGATGGATTGTACGCGAACATGACACAAATAGGGTCGTATGAGTGTGTAAGACTAACCCAATAAGTAAATCCACTTATAATGGGGGGATTCGGCCGAAGTTTCCTTTCCAGGGTGTTCACAAGGTGTTAGTCCTAGTGAGTTTGGAGAATGAAGTTGACATGCCAACCAAATATATCTTGATTTTCTCCCTATGATGTCTTGATTATTTTCCCAACATGTTTGGGGTGTCAGTAAAACATGGTAGACATGTCCAGGGGTGTCTTCCTAACATATGCCAGATTCATCACATGATCGAAGTTAACACGTCCAAGATATTTTTCATAATCAACTAAATTGTTAGGGATATCTTTTCATAATCAATGTTACTTGTCCCGAACATCTTCTCATGATTAATATGAATTTTCTATGATGTCTTCCCATGATGAAAGTGAATTTTCCATGATTTATTCACATGATAAAAGGTGAAATGCCGATGGAATTTCTCATGATCAACTAACATGTCTGGGATGTCTTTTTGAGATCAAAATACAACATCTCGGATTTCTTCGTATGAGAAAAGCAGGCATGTACAAGGTCTTTTTCATGATCAACTGTCTTATTTGGGATCTCGTCAAATGATCAAAGTGAATTGACTAGGACATATTCTCATACCCAAATAATACATTTCCATGTTCTTTCACATGATCAAAGTGGACATGTCTAGGGTATTTTTCCTGATCAACTGACTCTTCTGAGATGTCTTCAAATGATCAAAGTTTATTGTTTGGGATGAATTCTCATGAACAAAGTAGGCATGTCCATGGACTTTCTCATGATCAACGGACTTTTCTTTAATGTATTCATATGATCAAAGTTCATTTTTCCATGATTTCTTTTCATTAACAAAGAAGAAATGTCCAGTGTATTTCTCATGATCAACTGAATTGTCTGAAATGTCTTCTCATGCTCAAGGTTTCTTGTCCAATATGTCTTCATATCACCAAAGAAGACATGGATGTCTAGGGTCTTTTTCATTATTTTCTTACTTCTCAATATATTATAACACGATCAAATGAGCTTGTACATAAGGCATCGCATGATCAACTTGGCTTGTCCATATAATGTCTTTTGACCAACTTGGCATGTCCATAGGTTGTCTAGTGATCAAAATAAGACAATCAAGGCCTTCATTTGATTAGGTTATTTTTTATAGGTCCTCATGAGGGAATCAAGAGACTAATGAGTCATTTGACTGCATCATATTTAGTTTAATCACATGGTATAGCCTCATGAAAACGTTCATGATCACACACATGTCCGAGTGTTGAGGTAGCATATCCAAATGGATCATGATTCAAGGGTAAATTGAATAAAATTTGAATATGATGTGTACGTGAACAAGGTATCATGTTGAGAGTGCACATATTAGGGTTTTCATGGCGATAATATAGAATGTCCATGGGTTTACCTACATGTCAAGGCCAAATTCTGATTGAGGGCCACCCACATGATGTCTCTACAAGATGATCGCGTGATCTTATAATTCACATGACCTCAATGAGGTCTTATGAAGTGTTCTGAAAAAATTTATAGGGACTACGCATTAGGATGTAAAGAAGGGTGAATGACTGAGGGTTCTGGTCAAGGCCACACTTTATAGGGTCTGCATGACAAAGAGAAAAGAATTATTATGTTTTTACATTCATAGAAAATAGTTTCATGACGAAAATGTGAATTCCCATAGATGATCACATGACTGAATTGTGTAATAGGAATCTCACATTATAGTGTCACACGATTCTTAATTCATCATATGATCACTGAAGGGTCTTACGTGACGGGACTATCCATTACCTAGAGAATTTATCTGACGTTAGTGGTCAATCCAGATTTTCCTGTACTATTACTATATTCTTTATCTCTCTTTTCTTCCCCTTAAGTGTGTCTATTTTTATATGTTGATAGGGTATTATATGGGTATAGGCAGAAAAGTTTATTTCCACTTTTGATAGGAATGACATCGTGTGCACTGAATTTAGGGGATGGAGAGCCTCACATAAATGTCATATAACGTTCATGTGACTGCATAATGGATTAAAGTGATAGATACTTGGAACTCATTAAAAATTAATAACCCCTTTCTTCATCATTTTTCATTCAGGTAATGACTTTTTAGAGGGCTTCACATGATTAATATCATGGAGTTATTCCTCAGAATGTTCGTTGTTTAACTAGTGGAGCTTCACCTTATCCACATAAGGGAGGCTCTAACGATAAGGAGTTATTTTCTCCTTGATGGGAATTTATAGTGAAGTCCAAATGGATTTGTGTGATCATCATTATTTGATCACATGACCCTTTAATCTTCTCACTATGTCTTGGTGGAAAATAACATTATCAATTTCTTAATCATGTGAAATCGTAATAACCATTTATGTTCCTTAATTTGATGTCACTCACTCTTATTATGTCTTGTAATTTTCCACTATTCGATCAAATGATCCATTTCACCTCTTGTAATGGATTATTGGGATAGTTTGATCGTCTTAAAACTAAGCGAAGCCATAACCACAGTTTTGAGATGTCATGCATTATTGGTTTGTCTCAAGATTTATTGTTGGAGAAAAAAATTGAGGTTTTAAGGAGTGGAGCCATGTGAGAATCAGGTTTCATGATGGGTTGAACCCATGGAATCAAGAGTGCGGTGGGTTAGTATATGATTGTGAGGGTGAAGAAGGCATGAGAGTGAGATTAGACGAATAAGACATATTTGATTATGTTTCTACCCTTTTGTATGTATATTTTTTATGGATGATAAATTCCTTATTGAGTTCCAATCTCACATCCTTCTGAATCTCTATTTCATTCTGATTAATAAATAATTATACAAAAACCATTCCTAGAGATGACAGTGGGGTCGTCACCTACAACACTTGCATTACTCCCTCCCCGGCCCCACCCTCCCATTGTGCGGCCTACCGAGGAACACTTTCACCATTCCTTATTCAATCACCAAAAAAATACCTTTCACCCACTTCCACACTACATGGTTGGATGGTTCTCAGGGTGTGGTTGAGTCTTTACTCCCAAAAATTACCCTTGGTTGAGTTGGATGTTCAGTTTTTCTTAAAATACCATATTTTGGAGAAGGGGATAGCTAATAAATAATTAGAAGAATATTCTAAGTAAAAAATGAGTATTACATGGGAAAACATTATATTTCCTTATAATGAAAACCCCAATCCCTCATTCATCAAGGATTATACTTGCAAGTCCTTTGTGTGAGGTATATTGGTATTTTTTCATAGTATTTATATTCCTCAAATATTTGATGAAAAAGTATATGGTGAACAATTATGTGTTCCAACAATATGATACTATAAGATAATTTTATTACTTTCTAAACATATGATGCTAAAATAATGTTACATTCAATAGTCATGATCTCTAAAAAAACATTCCCTTCAAAATAGATTTATTCAATTTTTCAAGGACTATGAAATAGTTAGAAAAGGCTTAAAGTGTGTTGTGTCTTTATAAAAGAAAGGAAAATCAAGACCATAAAAAAGTTTATGGTATTTTACAATCATTTAAAATTTTAGGTTCCTATATAGAAGTAAGGTGACTGAAACAAAATTTAAATGGCATGCTGATACAAGAAATCAAGATGGGAGACATCATCACCTAGTAGAATCTCTGCAATAGATGAAAATTGATCATGTGTATCCCAAATTTTTAAATGAGATTTAACCTTTATATTTGGATTATATAAAGATGGAATGAATCCTTTTGGTTTATAATGATCCACTCAGAATACATGGGTAGTCCTATTTGTAAATTATAACTTTTCATTATTTTTGTACATGAAGGGATAATACGTTATGTTGTCTCTTGTTATATTTAGACCACAAAAATTTTGTACTGGTATTTATGTTTATTTGGATTTATAGAAAAAATATTTTATATAGATGTGAGATTTAGGTATTATGTTGTATTATGCTTATATAAATGAATATTTCATGTTGAGATACATTATTTGAAGCATGATAAATGACATTCCTACTTATGTAAATGTTTCTTGATATAGAATTAATAGTACTCTTGGGTGTCCCAATTTTGAAAAATGTACACATTGTGTTAGGTTGAAACCTTTATCAAAGACTTTGTTTATATAAAATCATATATTTCTACCTCAAAAACATAAATACAAGTCTTAGAGGACATCATTAAATGCAAATTTAGAACAAGGAACAACGTTGTCTCTACTACTAGATGATCAAATTTTTCAAAAAATAAAGGATATGACTCTCAATTTTGGTAATACATATTCATAAAATCATAAGAATGCTAATTGAAAAAATTGGTCAGTTTTTTTTTTGGAATTACCATACTATAATTGTATTCACATTAGATATTTTATGGATGTCATACAAGTAGAAAAAATTTATGTGAAAATGACTTTATAATAATAATAAATTCACCTATTAAAATAGTAGATGAGATTAAGGATTGACTCAACATGATTCAAATGTGGATATAAGAAGAGTTGGTTCCCATGATAGGTTAAATATTGACTTTTCTTCCTACCACTTATTACACTCTTTCTAGATAAGAGAGATATCAGTTTTTAAACTTCAACAATGATGTAAATGTTCCAGAGCGATATTAATTAAATATCAAGAATTTCGTTTCAATGACTTATTTAAAGATAAAGCGTCTGAAATCACATAATGGTCATGTTTTGTTTAATGATCAAATTAATGTAGTTTTATGTATCATTTTTCTTTAGAATGTATGCAATATATTAACAAAATATATATTTTTTCAAATATATAAACAATAATGTTATATTCTAAGAGAAAATTTAAACTAATGAAAAGTAAATTACTATACTGTTATTTGAATTGTATATGTTCTTCAATTCTTCATTCGTTGATATTATGGTTCTCTTTATGGTTCACATGGTTAGAGATATATGACTGTGTGGTCATGTATATTATAGATGGATTCACCCCATTGAATGGTATATGAATATTTTGAAATGGTATATCAAAAATCAATTTAATCTAGATGGTTTTATTTTATGTTTATATGTTTTTGTGGAAGTCATAAAATTAATTAGAATATTATTATTTAATGTGAAATAATTATTCTACCAAAAAATAATAACACCAGGTGATGTGTGGGTGTAAAAATATAAGGAATAAATGTTGTCACAGTTTCTATTTGATAGTGGGAGAAGTAAAATCTTTACATTTTTGTAATGGTTTATAATTCATGACATATGTTGAAACCCAAAAATTAATTATTACTCATTTTAATCTATTAAGGGATGATTTTTCTATATCATATACACATAAGTGAATGTTTATAAGATGTTTTCAAGACTATATTTTTAAGGAGTGAAGTGAAAACATGAATCTAATTTTAGAATGTCTTCATTGGCTAGCCAGAGGACCAAGTGTGTATGTGTTAAATAATAATGGTTATGTAATTAATGGTTATCCATTAAACACAAAGGAATATAATGAATAGAGTACAATGAATAATGATGGATTTAAGCTTGTGTCCGAAGTTATGTCTATATCTGGTACTAAGAAAAAAAATTATTGAATATGCCATACTTTGACATTAAAAAAATGGGGGTAAGATTATAAAATATTCCCAGTGTCAATTTTTCAATGCATGTTGGTCGATAATAGGTTCCGAGATAAAATATATAAATTGTGATTTATGAAAGTGAATTTTAATAAGGGTATAGAGGAGAACCTTCCATAATGGAATAATTTTTGGTACAAATATTTTTTATCCTAGATCCAATAAATAGAAAGTGGTGAATGTCTTTGCAGTAGAAAAAAACCATGAAGTTTCATAAGTAAATTAAACTAAAAAATACCCTTTAATTTGGAAGTCATAATTAATTCACATTTGTCACAATGTATATGAGGTATTGTATGTATGAGAAGACCACAATGAAGAGATGTGAATACTCAATATAGGGTTCAAATCCCTTCAATTATTAAATAAAAAAGTTTGTTCAATACTAAGGTTATATGATTTTGTAATATACATATTGTTAAATCATATTAATATCTATGTTCTACTAAATTTACATATTATAAATTAATTTTTAAACTAATTATACAAATAATGTATTAGACACATGTTGATGCTAGAAATTTCTAGGAACCACAGGTTTCTTATCATGATGATGATGCTAATGCTGTGGAACAACATGTTTCTCTACAAACAAATGATACCAATCATGAGTAAACATATATTAATGAATTTTAAGGCAAGGAAATTTTATAAGGTGAATACACTGTATCCTTTAAAAAATAATAAAAAATTTTCATGATGTATTATAAAAAATGATTACAGTAAGAAGTAGAGGCATCAAATTCAAATTTGGATGGAATACACATAGACAACCTACTAACCCCAACAATCCCATTTTAATTAGTTTCATTGGGGTCACCACTTGAATTCATGTTCTAGTTGATATGTGAAAAATTTTATCTTGTAGTTAAGGCACTAGTTTTTAATGATATTAGGGTGACATTATAGTATACTTTCATTATTTTACAAAACAATAAACTAAAGATTTATGAATTTACTCTTAATTTTCCATTAAAAAATTAATTTAAAATAGATGATTGGGAATGAAATTTTTATTAATGGTCACAGGAAATGATCATAAAGGATTTTAGATAATTCTTTTGAATCATCATCTTAGGGATGATGAAGAAAAATTAAACATACACCCACAAAAAATGTACGAGTGCATGAAGAATTAAGAAACATGGAAGAAATCTATTGGTAATCATTTGGAGTCATGTATTCAAGTACATTGTGATTGGTAATAAATTACATAAACATATATACATATATATATATATTATTAACTTTTATTTATAATATCTACTTTATGAAATAGAAATTAAGTGCTGAAAATAAGTAATGTGTATCAAAATCAAAATAAAGCTCTCGTAATTTAAGGATGGTATATGATTAAATTAAAAATACATTTATTTTAATTGTATTGTAATAATTTAATATGGAATTAAATATCAACTTAAGTATATTCCTTTATTTATATGCATATTTCTGAATCAAAATCAAAATCCACTTCTATCCAATATCATGTGTTATAGAATGATACTCATGTAAGTAAAGGAGGAATAATAATATATGAAAAACATAAAAGGTATATTAATTATGTTAAATTATGAAATAATAAAAACATGTCAACCTTATGTTATAATTACATATAATTTTTAATTATTTTCCTATATTTTTATATGTTTTAGTTATAAGATAGATTAATGACTATACTTAACTAATGACTAATTTTAGTGTCCTTTAAGTGTATAGAAAAATATTGTTATTTCAAAGGTGTAGGTTTAAGAGTGTATACTCAATCATATTTTGAGAAAATAAACGAAAAAAGGGATACATATAACAAAATGGAGGAGATGAATACCCAAATAACTGTTCTAGAAATAAAATTAACTTTCTGTCTGATTTGTTAGATTATTATTGGAAGGAAACAAAAATAGGAAACAATATAACAAAAATCACAACTTGAAGAACCCTCCCACCTGTTTGAGGTGGTAAATTCCCCTAAAAGTTATTCCATACCCTCGGTAAACCAAATTTGTATAAATATTTCTATGAAATTTGAATCAGTAAGGTTCCAACACCTCTATGGTCCTAATATTCTACTAGGTGAAAATGATTGTTATTTATATCTATTATAACCCACCAATTTCTTTGTTGAGAGGGGTATAGTGTAAATTAACCAAGGATATATTTTACACAACTAACAACATCGAAAATTTCATGTGAGAGTGGGGATTCATGTAGCTCCTAATTTAAGTACTGAGCTACATGTCCCCTTGTTGGTGTACATGATAACATGTTTTAAATTTATATTGGAGATTTTGTAGCAAGGATGATTGATTTTCTAAAACTGCATATCAAAATGGTGGTATTGTTTTAAATTTTTTTTTGAAAATCCATTAAAATTTATTTATATACTCTTGAACCAAGTAATATAATTATATATAGGGAAGAAGAAGAAAAAATGGAAGGTCAAATCAAAACAATCTAAAGGATCAACCAATAAATCTAAAATACCTTTAGAAAGTACCTTTACCCTACCTATTCAACTTTCACATTTACTATTATTAGAATTTCAAGGGGATAAAAAATTAAATTATGGTGACATGACAATAATTTATTTTGAAGAACAAATGTATAGAGAGAATATTACATATGTTCTAGGTCTTGATAATGTAAATGAAATCCTCATGCACGGATGGCTATGATTCTAAATTTTAAATATATACATCACATGTGTTTCATAACTCGTTTTTTCCAATAGTTTATCTACTATGTTAATTGCATTTAAGTACTATTCAAATTTTTTCAAGATTATATATTAGTATTATTAGAAGCTAAAATATTTTGAACAAAAATTTGGACATATTAGTCCTTGCATCAAATCTACACAAAAAAAATGTCATTAAAAGAAGAGGAATATTCAGTAATAGTCGAAAACTGGAAAAAATGATTGAAAAAAAACTTAAGGATGATCAAATATTCTTAACACCCACGATGAAGTGGTAAAAATATATGATTTAATCATATAAAATAATTTTTTTTCCCTTCATTATATATTCTTCTTTGTTTTTTAGGGATCATTTCTTTTTAATTTCAATTAATTTGTATAATCTAAACATTTATTCTATGAATTCAATTCCTGGATATCTGGAGAGTCGACCAAACATGATGAAATTTGTCAATTTTTAATAAACTCAATGATGAATTTTAAAAATAATCATCAAGTTATACATTTTATATTATGTTTTAATGAATTGTTTTTATAATATTGGGATTCTAAAATATTGTCAAAGTCATTTCTTGAGGACATCCTATGATAAAAATAATATTATTGAATTTTACATATAGTTATGTATTAGGGTATATATAATAAATTTTGACTATCAAAAAAATTATAAAAAATAACTTATTTTTCTTAAACATTATTATATGTCCGGAACAATATAATTGAAAATATTTTGGTCATTATGTTTGAAATTTTATGAAAGTTATTGTATTCCATCAACAAACTAGCATCACAGAATATGTAATTCTAATGATAATTACAATTTTATTTAAAATATTTATTACAATTTTGTTTTTATATATTTTTTAGTACTATCAAGACTATCAATAGTTCATATACTTTAAAGAGGAAATATATTTGTTTAGAAATTAATGGCTATAATACATAGTGTCAGAATGTATACAGAAATCATGAAGATGTGACTTCATACTATGTATTTAGTTAATTTCATCATAATTTTATCTAATTTTTAACTTAATCTTCTAAATAATTTTATATGATACTAATTTAGTTAATTTTGGAAGAGATCATGATGAAATTACTTTATTGATAATTGTTCATTATTCAACCATTTTATGCATTATTGAGAGAAAAACAATGTCTAGAGGAAAAAAATTAACAAATATTTATTCAATAAGGATGATGAAATTCTTTATTATTTGTTCTATTCAAATACTTATTTATTCTTTATTTGGTATTGTTTATGTTTATTAGTGTGTGTTTTTAGTTTAAAATTGTCTCAAAGTTAATGTTTTCAGTTTAAATTTACATTTTAGGAATGAACATGTACTACTCACTAAAAATTAGTAAAACCTAATTATATTCTCTTTATATATTAGTATAATGATCCATGAGTGATTTTTGATGTGTATGAATTATCCACATTCAATCTGACACACTGTGTGTCTAGTATGAGTCAAAGATGATGTATTCCTTTAAAATTGAAATTTAATTTCAAAACGCACATCAAATAATCAAAAATGAGAAAATTTTCTCGAAATATACTGATACTTTAGGAGAAATATCCATAAATAATCTTCAACCTATAACAATAAAACGTGTAACACCCTGATATTTTGGTGAATTTGTTTTCTGAATTAATTTTATTTTGATATTATTCATCTCAAACAACACTGAAAATATATTTTCACTATGTAAAACATTCCTTTCATATGGATATAACATGGTGTATGTTACACACAATCCCATCTTGGCATACGTTATAGATAACAATAAGGAAAGAGTACATTACACGCAAGATTGAGCTTTCTCAATGGCTTGTGTAACATGTAAGACCGAGTGTTACCTAACGGTAATATATTATTTAAAATATTATTATAATGGAATATAATCTAGATGTTAATTTGATATATGTGAAATAGTTTTAACTAAATTATGAAAATATGTGGTTTTCAAAAATATAATATGAATTCATAGGTTAACAATTAATGAATATGAAAATCGATTGAATATAAAGGAAAATATTATTATCGTCACAAAAAAAATTTAACATAGTAAATTAAATTATTTAAAATTGGTAATTTATATTAATTCAATAAATATATTATATAATAAATAAAATATTTTTGATATTCATCCAATTGATTTAATAGACATAAGATAAGAACATACCCAATTTTATTCATAAAACCCGTTTTTATAAAGGTGGTTTTACCATATTTTAATGGGGAAACCATTTTAAATCCAATGTTTTGAAATTTTATAGATTTAATATGTCAAAATAAACTTTATATTTGTAAAATAAACATTAAATTTATGTTAGAATAATTTTTTTTATTTTTATAAAAGGTTTCATCTTCTAATGAATAGTAAAAAACACTGGATTTTATTTCAAAATGTCTTTTTCATCTAATTTATTTATAAGGATAAATTATATTTGTAAATGGTTTGATAGTTTATTTAGATAATATTTGTACAAATTAATCTAATTTAGGTCTTTGGAACCAATTTTACATTGAAATTGCGTATAAAAACTTTAGCAACCTTTTGATCATTTCTACTTAAAAAACCCACAGTCTCGTCCTGACAGTGGGAATAATTTTAAAAAAAATTCTTCCACTTATGTTATTAGAATTTCGAAAACTGATTAAATATTTAGAATCTGAATAATTTTTAATTTGTAATAATTTTTACATTTTTTTTACCAAAAATATTAGTGAAAGTAATTAAAATTAATTACATCGGTTAAGAGAAATATTAGGTTAATAAAGTACTAAACCTTAATGTTATGGAACAAAACGACCTATAAACCTATACAAAATACATTTTATATCCTTATTTCTAACCTATAATAATTATTATATTCCTTATTTTATTACTGGATCCACTTGTTGTATCAAAAAAAATGGGTGGAATTCTCTCTTCAAATATTTACAAGAGCGTCATCCTCCTCCACTATAAAAGGCAACGACCACAACCCATTCTTCACCCCTCTAAAAAATTTTAGGTTATTATAATTTCATCCCAATTAGAGTCCAAATAATTCTACCTTAGAGCTTTAATCCTACCTTTGGTCCTAAATATTCTCCAGTAAGCCTTTTTGCACTAACCAAAAGGAGTTACCTGATTAAGAGGTAACATCTTTTCTCAAACTACTTTCCTTCATTTTCCCTCTTCACCCCCTCCAATCTATTTATTACATTATTTCTTTAAAAACCATTATAATACATATAATTTGATGTTTATATACAAATATTTCTATCTAAACTTACACAAAACTCCATCTAATAGATATTCAACATATTGTTTCTGTGTGTGGTGAACTATTGCCTCATGAAATGATGATTGTTCATTTTTCATTTACCAACAATCCTGGTGGCCATTATGATGAAAATATATTTACATAATATATATATATATATATTATTTATTATTTATTTAATGTTCTTTATTCCTTTTACAACACACATCTCTTTACTTTCCTTTGGTGTTAATATGATAATCTTGTTTGAGGAAGTGTGGACTACAACCCCCAGAAAGTGATGTGATTCATTCAAACACCACATAGAATATATTAAAGATTGGTTTAGTAAAATTATGTTATATATGTGATAATTAATTCTAATATTAAAATTATATATATGTTTGATTTTCTTTCCTTCTTTCAGTACGACAATAAAAAACATAAACAATGTTCATGCGTACATACGACTTGCCGTATCCATGAATGGTGTATTCCATTTCATACATCATTATACTATAGATTATAATAATATAAATATACCAGATATAAATGATATTTATATCAATTTATAAATTTTTTAATTATGATCTAAGTATAAGGACCAATGATATATTAAATTAAGACACTTGGGACGCACAAAGAAAAAAATACCTGAAGTGAAAACTTAACATATGATTGTTAACAAGTGTGAAACATAAGGTCATAATCAAACAATATATGGTAATATATATAATAATAATCTCATGTAAAATATGTATAGTATACATATATTTATTATACATGAATCATGTATAAGTACGGAGATATTTAATAAACAAGGTAAGGGGATTTCATATCACTTTTAATTTCTGTGAGATTCATGTTATCTTCACCACCCTTTCCTTTTATGTGGTGTATGTACTGATCATTAATGAATTATATGTATCTTATAATTAAAATTATGGTTATTCACATTTCCATTTTATAATCCTTCTTTCATGGGGTTTAAGTTTCAAAATTTACCAAATAAGTAAAAGTGTTTTGTCTCAATTTTCCTTCTTTGAGACTTGTGTTTTTTTATGAACTTAAACTATGTTTAGAGGTGTATATACTTCCATTTTATATGTTATATAATGAATCTAATTACTTTACTGATATATTATGATTCATGTAATTTCCTTTTCCTACATAGAGAGTATGAACCTAAGTTACTGAGTTATAAAATACTATTGATGCAATCTCATCACTTTACGAGATTGTTTATATTTATTCATCCCTTGATGAAATAATATGATCCATATCTCAAAAACACTCATGAGTTTCATTATAATATATTTTTTAATATATATTCATTTAATAGTACCATTTTTACACCATTTGGAACTTATGATAATGTTTTTATGTAGAAACTAATTGTCTCACTTTTCGGTCAGAAATCTATTGTATTCAAAAAACATGTTTTCCAAAATGTTTTCAAAAATGTTTTCAAAAATGATTTCAAAAGATACATGAAGATAATTTTCATGGAAAATGATTTTGTTTTCAAATATTCATTTATATGTTTTCAAATCCATTTTCAAGGAAAAAAGTTTTCAAAAGGTTTTACGTTATAAAAAAAAAGGTTTTCAAAGAAGAAAGTATATTTTCCGCAAGGAATATTTTTTGAAGATATTTCAAAATTATTTTCCATATAGGATGAAATATTTTGATGTTACTAAGTACCTTATAAAAAATGAGCTAATGGTTCCATTCATATACTTTCTATTAATGGCTTATTCTTAATGTCATTGTCATTATGAATCATATTTCCCTTTCACGGGTTACATGTTTATGAAAACCTATTTTTTTCATGCATTATGATTTAACAAAATGGTAATGAATCATATATATTTTCCATAGGTTATTATGTGATGAAATTTTAATGATACCCATTTCGTTTTAGGGGTTATGATTTTATGTTTATAAAACCTTTGTTTTTTTATATTTCATGACATGATGAATGTTTTTATTATCTTATGGAACATGTATGAATGATTTTATTATGAGACTGGTGGGACCTATATCTTCTTTCTATTCATTGGGTAGTGATGAATGACTCATGAGTATAACTGTTATACATGAACCTTATTACAGGCTCACAATGTTGTACATGGACCTGGTTACATTTCAATATGTTTATATGTGAAACAGATTACATGTTCACAATGTTATGAGTGAACCTTCTTACATGTTCCCAATGTTATGCATTGACTTGGATGAATGTCCATAAGTTTGTGTATGAACCTGATTACATGTTCACAATTTTTTTCATGAACCTGATTACATGTTCACACTGTTATGCATGGACCAGGTTTCATGTGCATTAGGTAATGTGTGACCCTTATTACACATTCAAAATTTTATTCATGGACTTGTTTTCACATCCATAAGGTTATGCGTGAACAATATTACATGTTCACAATGTTATGATTGGACCTTATTGAATGTCCATAAGTTGATGTTGGGGACTCATTTCATGTCATGTACTTAATGAGTGGAACGGTATCTACTTATACATGTTCACACCATTATAATCTAATGTGCATGCCAACAATTCCATGTATTTTCCTATGTTATGCTTCCTTGGCTTATATTAATTATTTACATATGATTCATGTATTTTGAATTTCTATTATTTATTATGTTCTTTAATATTCAGGGCATGATCTTTAAGTGTTATTCTCAATTTCCATACCCCTTAGTTTATGTTATGCTTAAGCATTTCCATTATTTACTTTACCGAGCATCTAATCTCACCACATTATTTTTTTTCCTTTACCTAAGGTATGAAGAAGGGTTTTAGGTAGAATTAATGAAGGTGAAGATATTTATGGGACATGTTGAAGATATTTCACTGGGATAAAATATTTTGTTTCTATGTTTCCGAAGACACTAAACTATTATAGTTCTCATGCATGTATTTTTTAATGAATTGAATATTCATCTAAAATGATGTAATATCCAATTATGTTAACCCTGGGTCACTATAGTTGGAATCAAAGGGAGGTTTGTTCAACCATTAGAATCTAGGATTAGAAAAACATAGTTCTATTCCTAGGTATATTTCAGATTATATATCTTGGGATGTCTCTAAAGATAATTTTGAGGATGATTTAATGTTTAGGAAAATGTCCTAGAATTTAGGTAAGGATTATAGTGAGTGGTTTTCTAGAAAATAAATATTTTTCTAGATACTACAAGTTGATGTGGCTATAGCATAGATGTACCTTGGGGTAATAACTCTAACAGGATGTTCTGGGATTGACTGTGGCTAATCTTGTACACAACAATGAGCCTTTCTGCACACTTGGTTTAATACTCCCATGGGATATTATTTGGGAATTCAAAAAATCCACATGAACCATCATGAAGTATTTTGGTATAAGTTTGATATGAATAACCTTGGATAAAACCAAGGTGTCATTGATTATGGAAGGTGTCAGGATTTATAAATCCTACAAGTAATTCTTTTAATGTTTATGTGGTTTTCTACTATGATAAATAATGATCACACTATGATTATGGTTTTTGTCACTGGTGGGAACTAGAATGAATTGGATTAATGTTTAATGTGATGAATGATTTTATAATGAGTAGTCAAGTGGGATGATTATTAGAGTGAAATATGTTGTGATGATTCCTAGTCAGTTTTCACATAACATGATTACCAATGTTTACCTTTACCAACCGATGGACTCACCCTGGAAGAGAAAGGAGTTCATTTAGAGTTCGGGTAATATAGACTATTAAGGAAGGAATATTCAGGTTCCTTTGTGTCAAGAATGTGGAAAGAATCACCTAATTGAATGTCTTTGAATAAAAAGAAGGTTTTTTTACTATGGGAAAGAAGAAAAAAACCAAGTTACTACAAGGGAAAAATGAAGAGTGTGGTTAACAAAATAAATGGGAATTTTGGGTTCCCTATGTCACCATAAATGTTTAAGTGTTTTAAGTGTGGAGAAAATGTTCTTTTTTCAAAATAATGTCATAATAGGAATGTTTCTAAAGAGAATCAACAAGGTGGTTCGTTTAATGGTTACATTATGGATGATGATGAGGATACAAATGAAATATAAAAGGTAAGAGGAATAATTGTTAATGGATTAAGGATGAAGTAATCAAAGTATTTATATATTTTGATTCAAAAAATTTGATTAGAAAAATATACAATGACTGTTATACTTATGTTTTTTTCGCTCAGTATTTACAAGTTTATGTCGGACTGGTGAAGTGATTTGATGCCAAACTGATATTTTTACTAAGGGAAGGTAACCCATAATATGTACTTTATGATAAGATAATGTTTTATGGATAAGGATATATGGAATATGAATAAGTAAATTGAACAGTATTGGTAACCTCAGAACCTAGTAAGAGTTTTTTTATAGGTGGTTTATACGACCACTAATGATGTTTACAACATTTTTGTATGTAAGGAGTAAATCCAATATACTTTGGAATGAGGATGAATTCATGTTTTCCATAAGTATTTATGGTAATTCAAGTTTTTACCCTGTTTCAATAGAATATATGATGAGGGAATTCCCATTTTTGGAATATGAAAACAAAGAGAAAAATTGTGATATATAGGGGAATAATTGTTAATACAATTTTTTGACTCTCTTTCTATAGTTTTGGATTTTTCATCTTTGAGAACGGTTATAAGGTTAACTGTTAATGGAAATTTTAAGTTAAACTTTAGACGAAGTATCTGTGTACTAAGTTTATGTTGAAAACCATGGTTAAAAGGCTAATCAGTGATTAACCTTATTTCAAGGATGTAAATCTTATACATTACATTATATTTTTTAAAAAAATGGAATCATGTATATTGGGTGACAACCAATCAAGTTCAGCAAGGTCGTAGCTCCTAAACCCATGAAAAAAATTATTTCTTAGAAACAATTTGGTTTTGGAAGAGGCATGAATATAGAGGATTGTCTTCTCATAGCTTCAGAATTCTTCAATATTCTTAGGAATATAAAATGGGGAGGAAATGTGGCTTTGAATTTTGACATATTAAAGGATTTTGATACAATGGACCGGGGCTTTATTAAACAGATTCTCCTCAGATTTGGCTTCAGTGAGGTGTTTGTTCAATGACTCACAATGTTGATGGAATATACTCACATATCAATTCCGATTAATGGGTCACCAGAGGGCTATTTCACATGTTCAAGGGGTGTGAGACAAGGGGACCCCCTATCTTCTATTAGTTTTTCAATTACTGAGGATTACTTGGGTAGAACTCTTATTGACATGGTGGACAAAGGGAAACCTGCGACCATAAAAGTGGTTACATATCTCTCTTCTCCTCATTTATTTTTCACTGATGATATTGTCATTTTTACATAGGGTGATAGAAATAACATCAATCATCTGAAATAAGAACTTTTTCATTATGAGAATGTGTCAGGGAAAGAAATCAATTTGAGAAAATATTTTATTTACTTTGGAAATAACATCACAGTGGAAAGGAGGGCTCATCTAATGAATTATCTTGGTCTTAGGGAGGGATATCTTCCATTTATTTATCTTGGTGTTCCTTTATTTTGGGGAAATCCTAGGGCCTCCCACTTTATACAAGCCTTATCCTAGATAAGGAAAACTCCTACATCTTGGAAGGGAAATTCTCTCTCAATGGCAGGACAAGTATGCCTTATCAAACATTTAGTTATTTCAAAACATGTATATTCTTTCATGGTATACATGTGGCATACCTCTGTTGTGAAACTAATCAATTAAATATTGAAGAACTTTGTAAGTAGTGGAAATGTGATGGGATGAAATCTCATCAATGCTAAATGGATCAAATGTTGCATGCCGACCATGCGGGGAGGTCTAGACATTAAGAATCTAAACTATTTTAACCAGTCATTACAAGGAAAATTTATCTGGAATCTTATTCACAGCAGATATGAATCTCTTTTTTTCCTGAGAAGTAGGTTTCTATCACGCCTTTTTGATGGGAAGCATAGATACATGGACTCGTCATTCTGAGATAGCCTACGTTCAGTGTTTAGCACAATTATGAGGCACTCACGCTGGGTGGTCAGTGCGGATTCATGTCTGAAATTATGGTATACCAACTGGACTGGCACACCTCTTATGGATATATTAAACAATAGAGAACAAAACATCGATAGAATAATCTATATTAAAGACCAAATTCAACACAGAAATGACATTTCAGATGAAATTGTTTCAATTATTTATAAATATGATTTTATCAAACAGGAAGACATGCTACTATGGGAAGGGTCTCCAACTGGACTAATGGACTCTAAAAGCTTCTACATATACTCGATAAAGGGAGAGTTAAGTTACACTAGTTCATTTAACAAAAACGGGTTACTTCCCTGAAGATTTTCACTTATCTGGAGACATTATCACAATATGATACCAGTGGATGAGAATATTCAGAGGGTTAGGATTTCACTATGCTCAAGATGTTCTTTATATGGTCAGCATCACGAAGATGTTGATCGCTTATTCTTGTCCTATAAACTGCTACTTCCCTATGGAATATGGTTCTCAGCATATTTGAGCTGGATCTTCCCAATACTCACTCAGTTATGCAGGTTATGAATTATCTGCTCAGAGATCAATAATCCAAGAAGCTTTATGCACTACTGCAAGTGGCATGCACTGAATTGTTACATGCTATAAGGAAGGATCGCAATAATTCTATTCATCGAAAAAAAGGTTCAATGAAACCACAGAAATTAGAAGTATTCTTGTGGCCCTAAAAATTTATAATTCAGTGGTTAATGAGCATTGTAATACCTTGGTTAGGGAATTCACAATCCTTGTGCGCTTAAAGGTTTCAAGATATTATCCCAAACTAAGGAATACTATGGAGGCACTATGGACATCCCCCTTCAGTGGATGGTTAAAATGAAACATGGATGGGGACTCCAGGGAAAATACTGGACCTTCAGGTTTTTGGGTAATTTTCAAGTATTAGATTGCGGAGTGGTGGAATGTAATTATGGTGATTGCAGTCATGCTACAACGTTAGAAGCTGAAATGATGGAATTTATCAGTGCGATGGATATCGTTAGCCAAAGACACTGGAACAACATTTGGTTTGAGTATGACTCAGCCACGGTGGTTCATGTAATTAGGATGGGTCAGATAAGGCTTTAATGGAAACTATCAGGTAAATAGATAAACTGTATTGACAAGCTCTCTTCCCTGAACTACTTCATCACGTACACCTTTCGGGAGGTTAATTACATTGTAGATGGACTTTCCAACAAAAGGGTTCTGAAAGAAAGGAGCATCCATATAAACACAGTTCATAATGAAATGATCCCTATTCTTACTAGGGAAAAATGTAAAATTCCCTCATTCCATCTTATGTAATGTTTTAATTTTCTCAATATTAGATCCTTTGTGCTCATTTTTCTAAAAAAATTAATGAATGTGAAAATCGATTGAATATAAAGGAAAATATTATTATAATCACAGAGCTGTTTTAACCTAGTTAATTAAATTAATTAAAATTGGTCATTTATATTAATTACATATATATATGTATATTATATAATAAATAAAATATTTTTGATACTCATTCAATATAATTGATAGACATAGAATAAGAAAAAACCTAATTTTATTCATAAAGGCCTTTTTTATAAAGGTGGTTTTCCCCACTTTTAATAGAGAACCCATTTTAAATCCATTTTTTAGAACTTTAATAGATTTTATATGTCCAAATAAATTTTATATTTCGATGAAAAACATAAAAATTAGGTTAGGATAAATTTTTAGTATTTTTATAAAAGGTTTCATATTTTAATGAATAGATAAAAATACTGGGTTTTATTTCAAAACTTCTTTTCATCTAATGTGTTTCTAAGGCTAAATAGTTTTTTTAAATGTTTTAATAGTATAGTTAGATAATATTTTTACATATAAATACAATTTACTTCATTGGAACCAATTTAACATTGAATTTGGATATAAAAACATAGCAAACATTTGATCATTTTTACTTTAAAAACTCACAGTTTCATCCTGACAGTGGGATTAATTTTAAATTAATTTCTACCACTTTTATTGTTATAATTTGAAAAATGGATTAAATATTTAGAATCATCAAAATTTATAATTTATAATAAAGTTAAATTTATTTTTGACTAAAAATATTAGTGAAAGTAATTAAAATTAATTACATCGGTTAAGAGAGTAAATAGGTTAATGAAGTACTAAACCTTAACTTTGAGACCCAAAATAACCTAGAAACTTTACAAAAACCATTTTATGTCCTTATTTCTAACCTATCATCAATTGGATCAACTATTTTCCATTATTGGATCCACTCGCAAAATTAAAAATGTTGGTGGAATTCTCTCTTCAAATATTTACAGTATAAAAGGCCACCGTCACTACCCATTCCTCACACCTATCAAAACATTTATGTTCATCCTTCATATACCCAAGTAGCCTCCAAAAAATTCTCCCTTGTACCTTGAATCCTCCCTTTGGTCAGAAATCTTATCAAATAAGCCTTCTGGAACAAACCAAAAGATGTTACCCGATTAAAAGGTAAAGTCTTCTCTCAAGCTCTTTTCCATTATTTTCTATCTTCAACCCCAACACACTCTTTATTCCATAATTGTGTGACAAAACTAGTATAATAGAAACACTAGGATGTTTTTATACAAATATTTATACCTAAAAATATACACACGTCCATCTAATGGATATTAAACACACTAAACTAGTGTACGAAGAACTATTGCCTCACGAAATGATGATTGTTCATCACTACTAGAAAATGGGTCTATACCCACGATTTTCCCAAAAACCATGGGTATAGAATCACATATACCAACTATTTTCATGAACCATGGGTATAGGTGACATTTTCTGACCTATGCACACAGTTCTGGCTAAACTGTGGGTATAAGGTACCCGCATAAGTGCAAGAATCCAAAAAAGTTCATGGGAATACCGCAGGAAAACCTACTCCAATTGTTGAATGTAAACTGTGGGTATATATGGAATCTATACCCACGTATTATATGAACCATTTTTATAGACTTTTGTATATAAGACTATTCCCATAGTTTTCATAAACCTTGGGTATAGATTCCACCTATACCCACACTTTCTATGAACCATGGGTATAGCCTTTGGTATTAAAACTTATACCCACGATTTATTAATACCGTGGGTATATCATGAACCTATACCCATGGTTTTACTAAACCATGGGTATAGCCATTGGTATTAAATCATATACCCATAGTTTATGAAAATTGTGGGTATATCTTGAACCTATACCCAGGGTTTTACTGAACCGTGGGTATAACATCCTTTATTTTTTGAGTGAGAAATATATATATAACATAAGAAATGTATATGAAATAGTAATTCTGAGTAGTGTAGTGGTAAGATCGTTCTTCCTTTTAGGGGAAACACGGGTTATAAAATTACAAATGTTTTTTTATTAAACCCATATTTTTAAATATATATTTATAACAACAAATATATAAATATTAAATAAACTCTAATTGGTGTAGTGGTACTATACATCTACAGCATCGCAGAAGAGCAGGTTCAAAACCCGCTGTTTATTTTTTTCTACAGGAAGTTAAAATTAATATTATCAAGAAGATATATATAAACAAACACATAATTACCGTAGTTGAGTTGGTTAGATTGTGTGGTTTTGAGCAGAAGATCGTGGGATCAAAACTCACTGAGTTTTTTTTTCCAGGGCGGATGATGTATATTAATATATATTTGAAGATGTAGAATATATATATATATAAGTTAAGTAGCTCAGTTGGTCACGCTGTAGGATTTCAAGATGTAGGTAATGAGTTCAATATTAAGTCCTTGTACTGATATTTTATTTTATTTTTCTAATATATTATACCCACGGTTCTCTAAACTGTGGGTATAGGCTATACCTATAGTTTTGAACTATGGGTATAGGTCATTTTTCCAGTAGTGAATTTTTCATTTACCAGAAATCATGTTGGAAATTATGATGGAAACTCTATTTATATATGTCATATATTATATTATTATGTATTTATGCTTATTTATTACATTTACAACACATTTCTCTTTACTTCCCATTTGATGTTAATATGATAATCTCGTTTGAGGAAGTGTGGACTACCTCCCCCTCAAAGCGATGTGATTCATTCACACACCACATGGAATGTATCGAGGATGGGTTCAGTGAAATAATAAGGAATATATGTCATAGTCATGCTACTGGAATAATTATATATATATATATATATGTAATTTTCTTTCTCTCTTTCACGGAGACAATAAAAAACAAAAACAATGTACATTCATACGTATGACCTACCATTCCCATTAATTGTGTACTCTATTTCATACATCATTATGATATAGATTATTATAATATAAATATACTAGATATATATGATATTTATTTCATTTTATACATTATGGAATCATGATATAAGTATAACGACCAATTATATAATAAATTAAGACACATGCAAAGTACAAAACGAATATTTCCCAAAGTGGAACCTTATAAAAGGATCATTAACAAGAGGGTAATATAAGGTCATAATAATACCATAAATGGTTATATATATAAGAATATGATTCTATAAAATATATATAAAAAACTTTTAATTGTTATATATGAATATTTTATGAGTACTGAGAGAGTCAGGACAGAAGGTAAGGGGATTTCATCTCACTTTTAATTTATGTGAGATTCATGTTATGTTCACAACCCTTTACTTTAGTGTGTTTTATGAACTCTCCATGATTGAATAATATGTATCATATACTTAAAATTATAGGTATTCACATTTCAATTTTATAATCCTTCTTTCATTGGGTTTATGTTTCTAAATTTACCAAATCGATAAAAATGTTTTGTCTCAATTTTCCTTCTTTAAGACTCATGTTTTGTTATGAATCTATACTCTTTTTCAAGGTGTATATACTTCCATTTTACATGTTATATCATTAATCTCATTCTTTTAATAATATATTAATCTTTATGTAATTTCATTTTATTACATGGAGAGTATGATCCCAAGTTACTAAGTTATAAGAGTCTATTGAGGCAATCTCTATAAGGACATGACCTTAAACATTACATTATATTGAATTAAGTTGATAACTCACATTGATGATCTTTTAAGGTTTAGATATTTAGATAATTATGTCATAACATAAATATAAAAACTTGAATATTTCATGTAGACACTTCTACTCAATATCCATTTTTTAAAAAAATAAAAACTCCTTGAAAAAATATTCTTGTCTAGTTCCATGTTTTAGACAGCATGAATTTTCCACAATCTCACCCTTGACCATGTTCCACTTTATGTCTTCTGAAAAACATTTCATAAACTTGGGATGAGTATAAAAATATCAGTAAGGGATACACAAAGAAATAAAATTGTTATTTTTTCAAAACAACAAGTAAACCATGAATACCTTATCTAAGTAATAATTTTCACCTTTATGAAGTAGTAAATACTCTTCACTGAATAAAAGATTCATTGATTACCCATTTGTAACTATAATATTCCCATATAAATCATAGAAATCACACATAACATATATAGGTAACTTGGGACATAAATGTACTTAAATGGAAGAACCATACGGTTGACTTCCACTCACATCACTAAATGGAATAGCCATACGGCAGACTTCCATACCCAATGCATTGGAGGTTATAACGTAACCACCCATCCTAGTATATCACGGAACCACCATTCATTTGGTTTATCACGTAACCACCCGTCAAATATCCAAGTACCATTATAAAATCATAACACATAAAATAATGCAAATATAAACATTTCACTAATAACATTTAATTTTCTATCACAAAAAATAATTTAAGATATTGAAATAATCAATCCATTTCAAAAATAAATTTCAATACCAAGACACCCAAAAAACAGAATAATTGGTTTCCATTTTCATTTTAAGAAAAAATTAATGATTATAGAGAAAATCAAATAATGATTACGACGGCGGAGAGGTCATTGTCGCTGCAAATGTTAAAACATTCCTTTTCATGTTTTCTAAAATGCTACATAGAAAAAAGAATCCATTTTTATGTAATGAAAAGTAAAAGGTTTTTATACACTGCATAATAGAATGTTGTGTGTAATTCATAATATGCCTTAATGAAAGGAGATTGAGATGAAGTACATTACCCCATGTCTGACATGACTTTTTCATTCTTTAATCTCATAAATAATAAACTAAAGATAATTTCTACTTGATTTAGAACCTTTTTAAAGTTTATAATTCCTTTTATATCACCTATCACAACCTTATAAACATTACAAAATTAATTAAGTTAATAACAGTCTTTTTGTCGATATTTAGTACTTGAGTCAAAAAAGAACTTCTTATAATTAAATATTGTCCTTGTGGTAAAAATTAAATTATCTCCAGAATGATATTAATGATTTATATATCATATATATCATATATATCCAATGTATATACGTATTTATAATAGTACAGAACATTTGGAGATAAGAAATGAAATGCACCGTTCATGGAGACGGTAAGTCGTACGTACGCATGAACGCTACTTTCATTTATATTTAGTATTTTAATGGAATGATAACTTAATGATACATAGGTATACTATAATTCCAGTATAATATCATATATAGTTTCATTAAATCCATCTTTTATACTTTCCACATATGGCATGAACAAGTCATATCACTTTGAGGGGGCGGTAGACCACACTTCCTTAAATGAAATTGTCATATTTACCTATTATGGAAGCCATAAAGGTATAATATAAATGAAAAATACAGAAGAATAAATAAAACATAAACATAATATATATCATATATCAATATAGTTCCATCATAATTTCCACCATAAGAGGCGGTAGAAGAATATTGAACAATCATCGTTTCGTGAGGTAGTCGTCCGCCATCCACAGAAACAGTATGTTCTTTACCCATTAGATAGAGGTGTGTGTAAGTGTAGTTCAAATAATTCACCTAACAACAACCTAGTATATTAAGGATACTGGTGTAATTATAAAATAAAGGAATAAAATGAATTTAGTGGGTTTGAGAAGTAAAATAATAGAATGAAGAAAAGAGAACGTGTGACCTTTAAATAGAGTATCTCTCTTTGGTTTGAACCAAACAGTTTACTTGGCGTGCCTTCTACCTAAGGTAAGGCTTATAAGAGAAAGATAGGGTTGTATAGAGATTAATTGGGTAGATTTTGGACAATAAAATGGGCTTTATAGGAGTGAGTAATGGGTTAGAAGTGATAGATTTTTATAAGGGGGAGGAGGGGCTCTTTTGGAATGTTTGAAAATATTATTTTATTATATAATAATTTTTGGTTTCTAAAGGTCCAAAACTCATTAATGTAGAATATAATATGAATCTTACTATAAATAACATCATCCAATAATAATTTGATTGGTTTTGGATTTTTTTAAATCTTTATAATCTTATTTATTTAAATCATTCATTAATGAGATAAACACTCCATCATTCTCATGTTATATATAATTTTATTTATTTGATGTCTAAGAATTATAATAAAATACCATGATGTAGTAAAACATTTTAAGATTCAAATGAATATTTATAGTCAAATATATCAATTATATAACCCCGCATTAAAATTGTTTTAGCAAAAAAATACATATTTATGATATTTTTATTTTTACTTTAAATAAAACGTTATTAATGTCATTATCTTTCCTAAGTGGCTTGAAAAGGACAGAAGTATCACATAATTATTTTCATGGTTGGACATTACTTATGCAATAAGGTTAGGACATGTGTTAAGGTAATTTTATATTATTATAATATTATTTTTACCTCAATTTATCCTATTTACCTTTAACTGTGGTAAATAAAAGTCAAAAGTTACTATTCACAAAAAATTAATTTCATCTTATTGAACTATATTTTACTTACTAATAACAACCATGTATGTCGGATTTTTGAAATTCAATTCACAGAAGTGGTAAAATTTCATTTAAATGAAAGTCAGCTTTTTAACTACTACTCATTATTTTCACTCTTCATCAAAAAAATTTATATTTTTTAGAAAAATACCAAAAATTCAGCCTAATATGTATTTGATATTCAAAATTATAAAATGATGTCTATTTTAACAAATAAAAAACATATAAGTGGAAGAAATTAAATTAAAATTAATTCCTGTTGTCAAAACAAAAAACGTGTTTTTAAGAAATAATAACTATCAAAAGATTGACACTTTTTTATGTCCAATTTCAAAGTGAAATTAATTACAATAACCAAAATTGGATTAATTTGTAAAAACATAATCTAATTATAATTTTAAACAAATTAAAAATATAATCTAAAATATAAATGAATTAGATTAAAAGGCAGTTTTGAATTAAAATATAGCATTTTTCACTATTTATAAAAAAATTGATTTTATCAGAAAAATAGCAAAAATTTACCCAAAGTAAATTTTGATGTCCCGATTCTAAAGAAGAATTTTATTTTTTCAAATAGAACATATAAAATATAAAAAAACTATATTTAAAGAGGGTTATCCAGTAAAATCCGGGACCTTTTAAAGAATATTACAATATTTATACTAAAAATTAGATTCATTCACATTTTAATCCTCTAACTTGTATTTAATAAATGTAAAAACATTTAGCAAAGATGTATAATAATGTTGCAGTTAGTTCTATTCATTCCAAGCATTACAATGGCTAGGCATTAACTACTATTTAAAATAATAATATTATATTATTATTTTTTAGTATGACTCAACGTTGTGTGCAACGTAAGATTTCCAAAAAAACTCATTATTTCATATCAGATACATCATCAAACATAGAATCCCCTTTAAATTAAAATTAATATTTAACTCACAAATATTAATAAATATGAAAATTCCATATTATTTATTTACCTGGGATGTTACATCCGTCCCCCCTTTTGGATATTATGTTATCTCAATTTTATTCTCTTATCAAATAAATGGGGCTATTTATCCCTAATAGAATTTTCTGATTCCCACATTACCTCTTCAAGCATATGGTTTTTCCACAAAACGTTTACCTGATGAATTACCTTATTCCGCAACACTTACTCTCTTCGTTCAAGAATTTTGTTTGGTTGTTTCTCATAAGAAAGATTCTATTCCAACTGAACTGCCTCTAGACTCAAAACATGAGATGGATATGGCATATACTTTCTCAACATTGAAACATGAAAAACATTATGTACCTGAGATAAACATGGAGGTAAATCCACTATGTAATAAATTGATCCAACTTTCTCTAGGATTTCATAAAGTCCAATGAACCTCAGACTCATCTTTCCCTTCAAAAAAAATGCATAACACTTTTCCTTGGAGAAACTTTGAGAAAGACACGATCACCTACCTCGAAAGAATGATCATTCCTCCGGCTATCTGCATAACTTTTCTACCTACTCTGAGCTATTCTTATGTTCTTCTGAATCAACTGAACTTTTTCTTCCATCTCTTCTACCAATTCTGGTCTCATTAGATTCGTTTCACCTACATCATCCAAAAAAGCTGGAGTTCAAGAGCTCTTTCAATATAATGCCTCAAATGGAGCCATCTGTATACTGGAATGAAAACTGTTATTATAAGAAAAATTAACTAAAGAAAGATGTCGGTCCCAACTTACCTAGTAATCCATCGAGCAAGAACGTAACATATCCTCGAAGGTTTGAATAGTTCATTCTGACTGCCCATCTGATTGAGGATGAAAAGAAGTATTAAAATTTAATTCAGTACCCAAAAAAAATTTGAAGGCCTTTCAAAAAGTTAGAAGTGATTCTGGGATAACGATCAGATACAATTGTGAGTCGAACTCCATGAATCCAGATTATCTCTTTAACAAACAACTAAGAAAGTTTATCTAGAGACAAAGTATCTCTAATAGGAATGAAATAAGAAAACTTTTTCAATCAATCAATAATAACACAGATTACATTGTTATCTCAGGAATTCCTCAGAAATCCCACAATGAAATCCATGGACACATATTTTTTCATTTCCACTTTGGAACCGATAATGACTAAAGAATCACTTTTGGTAACTTCCGATATTCTTTAATATACTGACAAGTGAAACACTTCACAGTAAAATAAACAATATCTTTTTTCATTCCATGCCACAAGTAATACTCCCGAAGATCTTTTTACATCTTAGTACTGCCAGGATGAACTGAAAATTGGGAACTATGAGCTTCATAAAATAACTCTTTCTTCATCTACGAATCACAAGGCACACATAACATCCTTCTAAATCTCAATATACAATCATTATCAATGTTAAATTCAGGAAACATACCCTTCTGAACCAACTCTACCTTTTTCTGCAACTCATTGTCTTCCTTCTATGATTCCTCAATTCTATCTGATAGAGATGATTTCACTGACCCTTGAAACAAAACGGAAGAATTTCCTGCACCAAAAACTACTATGCTAATTTTTATCAAATTAAAAACAAACGGATCTTATTCCAAATGTATCATGGTTAGTGTAGCATTACTTTTTGACTCAAAGCATTGGCCACTTTATTTTCCTTTCCTGGATGGTAATGGATCATGAAATATTGATCCTTATTTAATTCCAACCATCTCATTTATCTAATTTTTAATTCCTTTTGAGTGAATATATAATTCGTACTTTTGTGTTCAGTATATATTTCATATTTTACTCCATACAAATGATGCCTCCAAATTTTTACAGAAAAAAAAACAATAGCTAATTTTATTTCATGGGCAGGGTAACTTAAATCATTAGGTTTCAACTGACATGAAGCATATGAAATTACCTAATCATTCTTCCTAAGGACACAACCACGTCCTTTCAATAAAGTAACACTTTAGTAAACAAACTCACCAATTCTGGAAGGCACTGCCAAAACTGGAGCATTCATCAATATTCTTTTAAATTCATGAAAACAATCATCACATTATTTTTTCTAGATGAACATAACACCTTTTTGAGTTAATTTAGTCATTATAATAGATAACCATGAAAAATTCACAACAAACCTCTTGTAATAAACTTCTAAACCAAGAAAACTATGAATCTATATGATATTGGTCAGTCTTGGCCACTCTTCAGCAACTTTTGTTTTAGCAGGATCAACGGTTATGCCATTTTTTTTGAAACAATGTGACCAAGGAATGAAATGGTTTGTAACCAAAACTCACACTTTCTGAATTTCCCACAAAGTTTCTTTTCTTTTAAGGTTTTCAAGAAAACCCTTAAATGAAATTTATGCTCCTCTTTTCTTTTAGAATAAACCAAAATAACATCTATAAGAAAACCACCATTTATCACTAGAGTCAACTAATCCATCTCTGCAACAAACTTTTCAACTCTAATTTCTAACCATATCAGGATGCTGATTTGAAAGGTCATTTCCTTATCTATGCCTTCCCAGAAAAGCTACTCTATTTCCTCTACAAAAAAACCATCCTTAACACATAAATATCTTAAGTGAATCAATATTGTAATCTGTAAATTCTTTATCATTTTAGTATTACCATAAATTAATATATGGGAATTAATTTAACAATATTATAACTCCAAAAGTTGTCTAAACCAACCTATGACACAAACTATAAGTACACAACCTTAAACATTATATAATATTCAATTATGTTAATAATTCACATTGAGTAAATTTTTAGGTTTAGATCTTTAGAGAATTTGGTCACAACATAAACATAAAAACATGAATATTACATGTAGACACTTCTACTCAGTGTCCATTTTTTTATAAAATAAAAACTCTTTGCAAAAAGAGTCATCTCTAGTTCTATGTTTTAGACAGCATGACTTTTCCTTGATCCCATCCTTGACCCTATTCCACTTTATGTCCTATGAAAAACGTTTCAAAAACATGGGATAGCATAAAAAGCTCTGTAAGGGATACACAAAGAAAGATAACTGTTAGTTTCACAAAACAATAAGTAAACCATGAATACCTTATCATAAGTAACAATTTTCACCTTTATGAAGCAATAAATACTTTTCACTGAATATAAGATTCATTTCTTTCCAATTTTTAACTAAAATGTTACCATAAAACCCATAGAAAGCACACATAACATATACAAGTAACTTAGGACATAAAAGTACTTAAATGGAATAATCATACGGTTGACTTCCACACATATCACTAAATGGAATAGCCATAAGGCCGACTTCTATACCCAATGCATTAGAGGTTATAATATAACCACCCATCCTGGTTTATCATGGAACAACCAGTCATTTGGTTTATCATGTAACCACTCGTCAAATGTCCAAGTACCATTATAAAATCATAACACATAAAATTTTGAAAATATAAACATTTCACTAATAACATTTAATTTGAAATCACAAGAAATTATTTCAATATATTGAAATAATAAATCTATTTCTGAAATCATTTTCAATACCAGAACACGTAAAAACACAATAATGGGTTTCCTTTTTTTGTTTTAAAAAACATTAAGGTTCATAGAGGAAGCCAAATAACGATTATGGTGACAGAAAGGTCATTGTCGCTGCAAATGTTAAAAACATTCCTTTTGTCATTTAGTAAAACACTATGTAGAAAAAATATTCCCTTTTAATGAAAAGAAAACTCAAAGGTATTTATACACCATATAAAAGAAAGTTGTGTGTAAATCAATATATGCCTCAATGAAAGGAGATTGAGACGAAGTCCCTTACCACATGTCCAACTTTACTTGGTCATTCTTTAATCTCCAGAATAATAAACTACAGTTAATTTCTACTTGCCTTAGAATCTTTTTAAATTTTATTATTCTTTTTGTATCACTTATTACCATATTATAATCATTATAAAATTATTTACGTTAATAACGGTCATTTTTTCGATATTTGGTACTTGAGTCAAAAATGAATTTCTTATAATTACATATTGTCCATGTTGTCAAAATTCCATTATCTCCAGTATTATATTAATGATTTATATATCATATATATCATATATATATATATATATCCAGTATATATATGTTTTTATAACAATACATTAAATTTAGAGGTAATAAATGAAATTCAACATTCATGGAGATGGTAAGCTGTATGTACGCATTAACACTACTTTCATTTCTATTTCATATTTTAATGGACTGAAAACTTAATGATACATAGTTATATTATAATTACAGTATAATATCATATATAATTTCATTAACTCCCACCTTTATATGTTCTATGTATAACATGAACGAGCCATATCAATTTGAGGGGGTGGTAGTCCGCACTTCCTCAAATAAATTAGCGTATTTACCTATTATGGAAACCATAAAGGCATGCTATAAAAGGGAAATAAATAAGCAGAATGAAAACATAAAAATAATATATATCTTATATAAATATAGTTCCATCATAATGGCTACCATAATAGGTTGTAGGAGAAGATTTAACAATCATCATTTCGTGAGGCAGTAGTTCACCGTCCACAGAAACAGTATGTTCTTTACCCATTAGATAGAGGTGTGAGTATGTATAGTTAGAATAATTATAATAAAAACAACATAATATATTAATGATACTATTTTTGTTTTAAAATAAAGGAATAAAAAGAGTTTAGGGGCTGGGTAAGTAAAATAAAAGAAAAGAACATAAGATAATATGTACCCTTTAAATCGAGTATCTCCCTTTGGTTTGAAAAAAAGGTTTACTTGGAGTGTCTTCTTCCTATAGTAAGGCTACTAGTAGGAATAGATGGATGTAGGGAGATTAATTGGGTAGAGTTTTGACTATACAAGTGTCTTGAGAAGTGTTAGGAATGGGTTAGAAGTGATGGCTTTTTATAAGGGGGAGGAGGGGCTCTTTAGGAATGTTTGAAAATATTATTTTATTATATAATGATTTTCGATTTCTAAAGGTCCAAAACTCATGAAAGTAGAATATAAGATAACTCTTGTTCGAAATAAAATAATCTTATAATAATTGGATAGGTTTTGGATATTTTTTTAATATTTATAATCTTATTAGCTTAAATCATTCTTTAATTAGGTAAACACTGCATCATTATTGTGTCAAAATAATTTTATTTATTTGATTTCTAAAAATTATAAAAAAAACCATGATGTAGGAACACTTTTTAGATTTCATATGAATATTTATAGGAAAACATTTTAGACTGTCTTGGTCATCCATTACTCATCCAATAAGGTTATTACAAGTTTTAAGGTAATTTTATATTATTATAATATTTTTTTTCCTTGAATTGCCCTATTTACCTTTAACCGTGACAAATAAAAGTCAGAAGTTAGTATTCACAAAACATTATTTGCATTTTATTGAACCAAATTTTATTTACTGATGACAAAAATGTATTTCAGATTTTCAAAATTAAATTCACAGAAGTGGTAAAATTTCATTTAAATGAAAAAATCATCTTTTCAACTACTACTTAGTGTTTTCACTATTCATCAAAAATTGATGTTTTCCATAAAAACACCAAAAATTCAGCCTAAGCTGTATTTGATATTCCAAATTCAAAAATGATTTCTATTTTCCCAAATTCAAAAAACACAAGTGTCAGAAATTAATTTAAAATTAATTCTTGATGTCAAAACAAAAATCGTGTTTTTCGGAAATAATAACTATCAAAAGATTGACATTTTTTATGTCCAATTTCAAAGTGAAATTACTTCCAATGACCAACATTGGATTAATTGGTAAAAATATAATCTAATTACAGTTTAAAACCAATTAAAAACATAATCTAACCATATAAATAAATTATATTAAAATGGAGTTTTGAATTAAAATACAGTATTTTTGACTATTCATAAAAAATGAAATTTTTCATAAAAATACAAAAAATTTACCAAAATTAAATTTTGATATCCAGATTCTAAAGAGGAATTTTATTTTGTCAAATAGATCATATAAAAGTGAAGAAAACTATATTTAAAGAGGGTTTTCCATTAAAAGGTGGTAAATTGACTTTTTTAAGAATATTGGAGTATTTATGCTTAAAATTATATTCCTTCACATTTAAATCCTCTAACATTTATTGGATAAATGTAAAAACATTTAACAAACATGTATAATCAAATTGTAGTTACTTATGTTTATTCCTTCCATTACTACGGCTAGGAATTAACCACCATTTAAAATAATATTATTATTTTATTATTTTTCAGTATAACACAACGTTGTGTGCAATGTAAGATTTCAAAGAAACATATTTTTGCGTAATGGGTACGCCATCAAACATAGAACGCCCTATAAATTAAAATTATTATTTAATTCAAAAATATTAATAAATGTTAAAATTTTATATTCTTTGTTTACCTGGGATGTTACAATCTCATCTCTTTTGGAGATTGTTTATGTTTATGATTCGTTTGATGAAATATTATGATCCATCTCTCAAGAACAATCATGAGATTAATTATCTTCTTTTTTCAAGATATCCCCAGGATTCAATACCCCTTTTCCACCCTTTTATAATTAAGATAGCATTTTTAAGTAAATTATGAGTGTCTCTCTCTTCGGTTGGAAATCTATTGTATTCAAAAAATATGTTTTTAGAAAAAAAATCAAAATTTTTCTCAAATGATTATTGAAGATCATTTTAATGGAAAAAAGGATTTCAAATGGTTTATTCTTTTCAAATACAACATTATATATTTTCAAATCTATTTTCATTGAAAAAGGTTTTCAAATTTTTTTACGTTATAAAAAATTAGTTTTTAAAGAAGAAATTATATTTTCCTAAAGAAACGTTTTTTAAAAGGGGTTTTTCTTAATGCCATGGTCATTATGAAGCCTGTTTCCCTTTAAAGGGATACATGTTTATGAACATGATTTTTTCACGAGTTATTCTTTGATGAAATCATTATTAAAACCTATCTCTTTTCTGTAGGTTTTGATGTGATGATATTGTCACAACCCGACCCTACCCGGGCACAAGCCGCAACTACCCTAAGCCCGCCTTCATAGGCCAGGGGCTAGGGAAAAGCACCGAAGGCTAAACAACTCAGGGAGGCCTTTTCCTGAGTACCTGTACACACACACACAACCCACTCAATGCAAAATTGCAGAGTAAAAGAAAAGACAAGTAGAGTAAAGTGCAACAACTATATATATAAACCACAAATGTGCATCAACCTCTAGTAGTATAAAGCAAGTGATGAAAGTAAACTGAAAAGAAAAGGGGAAAAACATGCCCAACCATAAAAGTGCCACAACCTGGCAACAGGTGAACAAAAGTAAACAGCTGTAAGGGTCCCCCACCTGGAACATGACTACGACCACCACACGCGGTCCAAGCTCCCGAACTCCTAAGCTCCACTGAAGTCACGACCAACTTGTTTGTTTTCTGCAAGGGTACACCATGTGCGGGCAAAGCCCAAGCATGTTTGAGTATAAAAATACTCAGTAGGATACCTCAAAGGCTTAAAGAAGTAACAAAGGAGGTACTGAAGGGTGAGTAGTGGATCGAACAGGGCAAAGTAAAGGATTACAACAGAGAGTGTAGTAAGAGTACAATAAGGAGTGCAGTAGAGAGTCCAGCTCAACCCCACAAGAGAAAGGAGGTAGACTCATCCAGACACAAGGAGATGTAAATGGTGAGAAGATGAACTTCTCATCGAGTCTTCTCTACCTATGGCAGGAGAGTAGACTCATCCAACCACGAGAAGCCAAACACAGAAAGCACGTGGCATACCCCTCGCGTCTTCGCCTCTCCTGGAAGGAGAGTAACCAAGCCCAAGAAGTGGGTACTAGAACAATGTATATACATATACATAATCTCAACAAGAATCCTGAACAAGGTCGTATTGGGATCTACATCCCGTATCTCATCCCAAGAAAGTGAGTCGCCAACAGTCCCAGAAGTAACCATCATCGATGCTCATCATCCCTCATGTCTTCCCCGAACTGCAAGTCAAGGGGCTCAAATCACCGCACCTCGACACTATCCTTTTTTGGTGGCACTGACTCGCCCGCACGGTTTTAGGTCACGTCACAAGGACGCATCTTGGTGGGGAAAGTGCCCCTTGTACTTTAGAGTTCCAGGTTAAGTCAAACCACACCTCGTCAATGTCACACAGTCGAGAGGTCTTCTCAAAGACAAAGTTGTCACATCACTGACCCATACAAACAAGGGTCCTGCTCCGGTAGTCACAGAGTAAAGCCACAGACTAGCCTAGTATAAAAGAATGAGTCTGAAATACCAACGGATGACCCACTACCCAGCCCTGCTGGAGGGTAAACCATAATAGGATATCGAGTGACCCACTACCTAGCCCTACTAGATGGTAAACCCTAATAGGATATCGGGTGACCCACAGCCCAGCCCTATTGGAGGGTACACCCTAATACATCATCAGGTGACCCACTTCACAGCCCTGCTAGAGGATAGACATAGAATAAGATGAAGGGTGACCCACTACCAAGTCATGCTGGAGGGTAGACCCTCAAGAGTCGTCGGGTGACCCACTGCCCAGTCTCTGCCAGAGGGTAAACCCTTAGAAGTAAATGAGCAACCCACTTCCCAGCCTCGCTGGAGGGTAAACCCAAAGAATCCGATGAGTAACCCACTACCCAGCCCCACTGGAGGGTAATCTTGGAACTGCACTAGCCATATCCACTGGATGGTACAACACAGGCCAACAGAACTCAGAGTGGGTATCGTACAACCACCCAACTCCATAACAAAACCAGGGGAAACCACTCAACCCTGTTGGTCTAAACCATCAAGAATAGAGGGACCCTCTATGTCTTGAGAGGTCAAAGGTACATAAAGCCGAAAATTGAAGGCACATGGGGCCCACACAATGTGTGGACCCAATTAAACCTTAACCAAGCGCACAAACATTCTTAGGTACAAACCATACGTACCTCCAAGCACTCCCATATACTCCCAGAGTATACCTCGTTTTCATCCCTAAGGATATCGTGCACACGGCACCCAACGTCAATGAAAAGAGCGTAAACTAAACAACTCCAACTTCCCACCTCAATGGCTGAGGCACGACCAACCACATCTCTTCAAGCATTACTTCACTCACACCGGAGTTCATGCGATCACACGCCAAGGGTCCGCTACAAACATAGTAGAACGAACCACCACTGGAGCACCTTAATTTCTTCCAAATTTAATGATACCTCGAAAGAGACTCCGCACAACCAAATGGATCATACCATTTTAATCCTCACGGAAAAGCATGCGAGATAGGCTACTTACTCGCCTAAAAATATCAACTGGTGAAAATGGTGCTATTCAATGTAACCAACCCGTGTGGGGCCCACCAAAAGATCGCAAAATTGAACAAAAATATCACACCTCTATGATCCCCTCGAAAAAACACATGGGATTGACTATTCAATCGCCCGAAATGGACACCCGGTGAAAAAGGTACTATTCACTGTTGCCAACCCGGGTGGGACCCACACCATGATTCCGAAAAAGGTCGGGTGAACTGAGTCATCGTGACGCTCTCAAAAAAACATGTCAGATCGACTATTCATTCTCCCTGAATGGGTGCCCGATGAAAAATCCTCACTAAAATGTTCATAGCTTAAAGGACGGCCCATGGGGCCCATGCCTCAACTCTGGCTTCAACGCATGAAACCACCCCGATCAAATTTGTCACGATGCTATGGTCACAACGCTGCTGATGGAACCCAAAAAAGACTCCGAATGTAGAAGCTTCAAAATCCCATGTTACCGCGCGCTTCGAAAAACATCTCAACAAGTCCGCACGAGGACTGGGGTCACGCTGCCGCTGACGGCACGCCAAACCGACATCCCAAATAGGAGTTAGGTGCGACTCGACAATTAATTAATTTTTCACATTTAGCGTTTCATGCTACCGAGCAACGAAACCAACCCGCAAGGGATCCGAACCAACCTTGGAAGGACCGTCTCATCTCCGGGGCCACCACGCCTCTGACAGCATGTCAAATGAGCATCCGGCTTGTGAGACACGTCTGTCGCAACTTTAATATTAATTAAATATTACTGAATGAACGCGTCTCGGGGCACCCAACTTCGAAGCAGGACCCAAAAACCCCGGACCCCATTTTAAAACGTTCGTCTCACTAACATGGATCAGAAACCGTAAATGGCACATCAAATGGACACGCCGTTTAGAAATAATGGCCCCCCGAACGCTAGGGGGCCCAACCGGGTCGGTCCGGCCCTATTTGGCTGGACACAACTACCTGGGTCGGCCCGCTCCGGCCGACCCGGTCGACAGCCGCGCCTCGCTGGTGCGGCACCTCGCTGGCAGGCGTTGCCTCGGGACCCCGCTGGTCCCCTGCGTCGATCGAGAGACCCGCATGAATTGGGTCTTACTACCCCCCCCCCCCCAGTCTCCACTGCGCTCGCTCGGGAGCCCCGCTCGGCCTCAGCCTCGTCGTCGCCAGGCCGCCCTGGTCGCTTGCACGCACTGATGCCCCCTCGCCGAGCACCCCCGCAGGCTCTCTGTCGCCCCCAGCAGCCTACTCCGCATGCCCCTCGGCAAACGCCACCACATGGACCCCTGCTGCGCCGCCGTGCCTGCTCATCGGAACCCCCAAAGCTGGCCGGAGGACCTCCAAAACCACCGGATAACACCCAAAACCCACAATCTTTAGTGGGTGATTGCGGAGGCCTCGGGACACCAAATTTGAAACCGAAATGTGAGTTGGAAGGAAAAGAATATGTTATATGAAAATAAGGGCTTCGTTCAAAATTAAAACAGAATTTCAATGAATAAAATCTAATTCAAAGAGGGTGCGGAAATGGAACGCAACGAAGCCTACCTTGTTAGGCTTCGCCCGACACGTCCCGTCGTGCCTCGCCAGAGCTGTCACGCCTCGTTGGAGAGGTGGAGGAGAAGAGGAGGGATTGAGGGAGAAGAGGTGGTTCTGCCAGGGGAGGAAATGGGGAAGGAGAAGGGATGAAGGGATTAAATAAGGATAAAAATTAATTAAACCCTTAATTAATTAAAACTCATCCCAATTTAAATCTGCGTCCGAAACCCCAAACGCATTCAAATTTAAGCCATGCCTATGGTAAAAACCACCTCCCAAGGATAATGGAGGGATCAGAATTTTAATCTGAGGCCCTGTTCAAAAGTTATAAAACTGAACGCCTGAGGCCGCCAAATTACGAAAACTCCCCTAGGGCCATTTTTCACAGACAGCCCGCACCCGCGAAACTTATACCCCTCCTAGGGTAAACGGAACGCTCTGAACTCAACGGTGCCCTTATTTTCCCCATCCGAGCCACAGTTTAATAGATACTTCAGTTTAACCATTAAAAGAATTAATTAATTAATTAATTAATCCGTTTAACGTTCTGGTGGCGGACGAGGGGTCCAAACATCCCACGCCGACATGTTTTATGTCATTCATAGGGTAAACACCCCATTCTGGACCCATCCGTACACTCATATTTCTAATCCGAAACACCGTTTAGGAGTTAACCCATTTATTTGTCTTGTCCAGTGTGAAAGAACTAAAAATTTAATTCTGACCACTCTATGGCACGGAATCGCATGCCGTCTGTGGGCGCTACTCTGGAATAATATCAATAATATTCCAAAGTCTTTTATATCCAAAAACTGGGTTCTTACAAAAACGTTAATGATACCCATTTCATTTCAAGGGTTATGATTTGATTCTAATAGAACCTATGTCTTTTTATGGGTCATGATATGATGAATGTTTTAATATCTTATGGCATATGTATGAATGATTTTATTATGAGATGGATGGGAGGTATATCTCCATCCAATGCATTGGGTAATGATGGATAACTCATGAGTATAAATTTTATGTGTGAACATGATTACATGTTCACAATGTTATGCATGGACCTGGTTTCATGTCCATAAGTTTATCTATGAACCCAATTGCATGTTCACAATGTCAGGAATGAACCTTATTACGTGTTCACAATGTTATGCATGGACCTAGTTTCATTTCCATAAGTTTATTCATGATCTTAATTACATGTTCACACTGTTATGCATGAACCTGATTACATGTTCACAATGTTATACATGGACCTAGTTTCATGTCCATTTGGTAATGTGTGAACCTGATTACACATTCATAATGTAATGCATGGACTTGGTTTCATGTCTATAAGGTTATGCAGGCACCTGATTACATGTTCAAAATGTAATGCATGGACATAGTTTCTTGACCACAAGTTGATGTTGGGGCTTGATTTCATTCCCTTAACATAATGAGTGAACATGTCTCTACTCATACATGTTCACAAGGTTATAAACAAATGTACATGCCACAAATTACATTTCTTTTTTTATGTTATTCTTCCTTGGCCTATATTATTGATCTCATTATGATTTATGTATTATGAACTTATATTATTTGTTATGTTCTCTAATATGTATGACATGATCTTCAAATGTTATGCTGAAGTTCCATGCCATTTTTTTATGTTATGCTTATGCATTTCCTTTAATTTCCCTTACTCATCATCTTAGATCACCCTTTTTATAAGGACCCATCCTTAAAACATCAGATAATCTTTAATTAAGTAAATAATTAACATTGAAGAACTTTTCAGGTTTAGTGATTTAGATAATTATGTCATAACATAAACATAACAACATGAATATTACATACAGACACTTCTACTCAGTATCCATTTTTTCATAAAATAAAAACTCTTTAAAAAAAGCATCATGTCTATTTCCATGTTTTAGACAACATGACTTTTCCATGATCCCATCCTTGACACTATTCCATTTTATGTGCTGTGAAAAACATTTCAAAAATTTGGGATGACCATAAAAAGATCAGTAAGGGATAAATAAAGAAACAACTCTTAGTTTTTCAAAACAACAAGTAAACCATTAATACCTTATCATAAGTAACAATTTTCACCTTTGTAAAGTAGTAAATACTCTTTAATGAATAAAATATTCATTTCTCACCAATTTTTGACAAAAATATTACCATAAAACCCCTAGAAAGTCCACAAAACATATATAGGTAACTTGAGACATAAACATACATAAATTGAATAATCATACGACCGAATTCCACACATATCACTAAATGGAATAGCCATAAAGCCGACTTCAATACCCAATTCATTGAAGGTTATAACGTAACCACCCATCCTTTTTTATCACGAAACCACCCGTCATTTGGTTTATCACGTAACCTCTCGTCAAAAGTCTAAGTACCATTATAAAATCATAACACATAAAATATTAATAACATTTCATTTTCAATCACAAGAAATCATTTAAAGATATTGAAATAATCAATACATTTCATAAACCATTTTCAATACAAAAACAACCAAAAATATAATAAGGGATTTCTTTTCCTATTAAAAAACATTAAGGCTTATAGAGGAATCCAACTAACAATTACGGTGGCGAAGAGTTCATTGTCACTGAAAATGTTAAAAACATTTATTTTTCCATTTAGGAAAATGATTCTTAGAAAAAAAATATTACCATTGAATGAAATTAAAATTCAAAAGGGTTTATACACCGTATAAAAGAATGTCATGTGTAAATCATAATATTCCTCAATGAAAAGAGATTGAGATGAAGTCCCTTACCTCATGTACAAGTGGACTGGTTCATTCTTGAATCTCCTGAATAATAAACTAAATTTTATTTCTACTTGCTTCAAAATATTTTTCAAGTTTATTATTCCTTTTATATCACTTATTAAAATTATATAAACATTGTGTAATCATTCTTGTTAATAATGTTCGTTTTGTCAATATTTGGTACTTGAGTCAAAAATGACCTTCTTATAATTACATGTTGTCCATGTGGTAAAAATTCCATTATCTAAAAAATGATATTAATGATTTAGATATAATATATTTCATATATATCCAGTATATATATGTATTTATAACTGTACATAACTTGTGGAGATAAGAAATGAAATGCACCGTTCATGGAGACGGTAAGTCGTACGTACGCATGAACGCTACTTTCATTTCTATTAAGTATTTTAATGGAATGAATACTTAATGATACATTGGTATATCATAATTACATTTTAAAATAATATATAATTTTACGAACTCCATCCTTTATACATTCCATATATGGCATGAACGACTCATATCACTTTGAGGGGGCAGTAGTCTGCACTTCCTCAAATGAAATTATCGTGTTTACCCATTATGGAAACCGTAAAGGTATGCTATAAAAGAAAAATACAGAATAACATAGAAAACAAAAACATAATATATATCATATATAAATAAAGTTCCATCATAATTTCCACCATGAGAGGTGGTTAGATATATTTTAACAATCATCGTTTCATGAGTCAGTAGTTGGTAGACCACAGAAACAGTATGTTTGTATCCCTTAGATGGAGGTGTGTGTAAGTGTAGTTCAATTAATTCTCATAAAAACAACCTAGTATTTTTATTATACTGGTTTCGTTTTAAAATAAAGTAATAAAAATATTTTTGGGGGTTGGAGAAGTAAAAGAAAAGAAAAGAACATAAGAGAATATGTTACCTTTAAATTGGGTATCTCCCTTTGGTTTGAACGAAAAGGTTTACTTCAAGTGCCTTCTTCTTAAGTTAAGGATTCTAAGAGGAAGATAGGGATGTAGGGAGCTTAATTGGGAATAAGTTGGATGATCCAAGGGGCTTGAGTAGTGTGGGGAATGGGTTAGAAGTGATGGCTTTTTATAAGGGGGATGAGGGGCTCTTTAGGAATGTTTAAAAATATTATTTTATTATATTTTATTTTCGGTTTCTAAATGTACAAAACTCATTAAAGTCAAAGATAAGATGACTCATGTTCGAAATAAAATCATCCAATAATAATTGTACAGGTTTTTCATATTGTTTTAATTTATTATAATCTTATTTATTTAAATCAAACATTAATTCGGTAAACACTGCATCATAATTGTTTCATATATAATATTATTTATTTGATGACTAAAAATTATAAAAAAATTACAATGATGTATTAAATATTATTATCTTTCAAAATAATATTTATAGTTTAATTGATAACTTATATAACACCATGTAAAAATTTAATTACTAAAATATGTATGTCTATTCATTTTTTTCTATACTTGAAATTAATTAATATAAAGTGTCATTTTCACTCTTAAGTGGCTTCATAGGGTCCCAAAATCTACCCAAGGCTTCCCATGGCCTAAAATCTATCAAACAGTAAGATTAGGACACATGTTAGGGTAATTAAATTTTATTATAATATTATTTTTACTTTGAATTGCCCAATTTACCTTTAACGGTGGTAAATAAAAGTCAAAAGTTACTATTTATCAAAAATTATTTTCATCTTATTGAAGCAAATTATACTTACTTATAACAACCATGTATGTTGGATTTTTTAAATTTAATTGACATAAGTGGTAAAATTTCTTGTAAATGAAAAAGTCAGCTTTTCTAATATTACTCAGTGTTTTCACTAATCATAAAAAATTGATGTTTTTTATAAAAATACCAAAAGTTCAGCCTAATTTATATTTGATATTCCAAATTCAAAAATGATGTCTATTTTACCGAATTCAAAAAAAAAAGTAGAAGAAATTAATTTAAAATTAATTCCCATTGTCAAAAAAAAGCGTGTTTTTAAGAAATAATAACTATCAAAAGATTGACACTTTTTTATGTCCAATTTCAAAGTGAAATTACATCCAATGACTAAAATTGGATTAATTGGTAAAAATATAATCTAATTACACTTTAAAACAAAATAAAAAGATAATCTAACCCTATAAATAAATTATATGAAAAGGTAGTTTTTAATTAAAAAACAGTATTTTTCACTATTCATTAAATATGTTTTTTATCATAAAAACACCAAAAATTTACCCAAAATAAATTGTGATGTCCTGATTATAAAGAAGAGTTTTATTTTTTCAAATAGAACATATAAAAGTGACCAAAACAAGATGTAAGGATGGTTCTCCATCAAAAGGCGGGAAATCGACTTTTTAAAGAATATTAGACCATTTGTGCTTAAAATTGGATTCATTCACATTTTAAGCCTCTACCTTTTATTGGATAAATGTAAAAACATTTTAAAAATCTATATGATAATATTGTAGTTAGTTCTCTACATTCTCATTAATATAATGGCTAGGTGTTAACTACCATTTAAAATAATATTATATTATTATTATTCAGTATGACCTAATGATGTGTGCAACGTACGATTTCCAAGAAACATGTTGTTGTGTATCGGGTACGCCATCAAATATTGAATCCCATTTAAAGTAAAATTAATATTTAATTTACAAATATTAATAAATATTAGAATTTATATTCTTTATTTACCTCATATGTTACATCCTACCCCCTTTTGGAAATTGTGTCCTCGCAATTTTATTCACTTATCAAATAAGTGGGGGTAATTATCCCTCATAGAATTTTTAGATTCCCACGTTGCCTCTTCAACCATATGGTTTTTCCGCAAAACTTTTACCTTATAAGTTACCTTATTCTGCAACACTTACTCTCCTCAATCACGAATTTGGACTGGTTGTTCCTCATAAGAAATATTATCTTCCAACTGAACTAACTGTGGAATCAAAACATGAGATGGATCTGGAAAATACTTTCTCTGTAATGACCCAAACTTTCATTAATTAATATTTCCTCTTCATCTAATTAAATGTATTATTATCATTATATAAAATTTTAACTTCATTTGTTTTATGTTTCTAGATTTTAAAATACAATTATGAATTGTGACCGTTGCTAATATAGTCATTGAACAGTGATAACGTGATTAGTATAAATATAGGGCTTTAACAAATCCAAGTTACTCAGACAAAGGAAGCGATGGAATCATCCAGTAGAATTTCACCATATGAAGCCCATTTTTTGGATCTCATAATGGTTGTGGCTTCATTGTGCATTTCTCTTGACCAGCCCAAGCCGAGCTTCAACATGTTAAGCTCAAACAAAACCACCTATGAGAGAAGTGGAAGTTGATAGAAATTACCACCCGAGATATGTTATCCGAGCCACCCCAAGAGTCTGTCACCATCGCACACCTTACCCTTCGGTCTTATGAGGGTGTTATAAGGGGTTATGTAACAAGACCTTATCACTATGATTATGTGCATTTTTTATATAATAATGAATATACATTTATTTTATTATTGTTACTTTGTAAATATTTTTTAAATCTCTAATAGTATTTTAAGTTAATATTCAATGAAGAAATATATTTTTATAAAATAAAGGTTTTTTTAATTAAAAAATATTTTAATAAAATATTATTATTATTAAATTATTTTTTATTATATATAAATTATCATATAATTTTATGAAATCAATTGTTATTTTTATTAGGGTTTGAAAGCCATTTTTGTCAAAACCCATGAATTTTCAATAAATGTCGGTTTTTATTTTAAAAGTAAAAATTCAAATATTTATAAATTTATTTTTATAAAATTAATATTATTTTTGGAATCAGGACATCAAAATTATCCAATGGTTAATTTTTTATAATTTTCCGAGACAGCAGAATTTTTGGGTAAAAATTAAATACCGTTTAAATATATAATGTGTTTTATGGCATCATAATGACCCAATAGTGATTTAATAAAATACTATAAATGATATTTTCTGAAAATATATGTTTCACCATTAAAATAATGTGATTTTAGGTTTGTTTGATTTATTTTACAAAACATTAGTGGACCCTCCTAGAGTTATAGAACATTTTCACTTTTTAAATTAATTTCCTTGAGAGTGTGACTCACCTCCACATAAGCAACCCTATTATTTTAAGAAGTTCGGCCACTAGCCTTATAAAATATTATTTTACACTCCCCTTAGAAAAAACCATGAGAAAAAACCATGGGCTGGTTTGTGGTATTGATTAGTTTAATGTGTGGTGACCCAGACCTAAATAATAAAGAATCACCTCTCCATTCCTATATAAACCCACCCAATCTCCCACTTCCTCTTCACTCAATTCCTTTTAATTTCGTCCAATATATGACTTAATCTCTCAAAAATCCTCCCAATGTTCCCCAAGCTCCCAATAAGCCTCTCTCAAGCCTCTCCCAAGCCTTTGGGATCACACTTCCAAGTAAGGGATTTCCTCTTTTCTCATTTTGGTCTCAATTTATGTTGTTTTACCCTTTAAATTTCAATTAAAAATGGCAGGGTATGATTTTGAACCACCCCCATACTTCCCTATTTATGTTTGAACTATGATATACCCCTTTCACTCTCATTTAATTCCTCACATGCACACCTGTTACCATGCCGGAATTTTGTAAAAAATTTCTCTCTCCTCATTTACATTCAAGAAGGTAGTTTGTTTTATGAATCTAAATTAATTTACTTATATTAGGAAATGTTTCTATATGAACCATGTACTGTCCATTTCATTTATATATGATTATACTCCCCTTCCTATCTCATCAACCATTTTTACGAATTTTTATGTCAAGTCGTTATGCTGCCGAAATTGCATCGCGATTTTCCAAGCCAAAATCATTGTGCAGTAAATACCAAACCCATGTATCTATCAAGGTTATTATAATTTATGCACATGTACATATTCAATGGTAATTTCATGTGTGTATTATAAATTTCTTAATTGTGTAAAAAATTATAATGTTGAACGATTCCATGTTATATGATCCATGTGGCACACTTATGCATGAAATGAAATGTTTAAGAAGGGTTCACCCTGATAGCGCTCCAATGCATTGGGAAAGGATTAATATCATGATAAGTCAAGTGAAATTATGGTTTACTCATTCTAATTAAATTTCAATGAGTATTTACTCATGCACCATGTGAAATTAGCCTTGGCTCATGCTAAAATCATTTTAATGTTATTGCCATGTTTCCATGTTATGTAAATCATGTTATATCATGCCATTATGTTCATATTCATCTTATAATCCATTGATATGACTATTTGCTAACATGTATTGTATCTTTCATGTTATTCTTCATTAAATCCCTTACTAGGCTTTATATCTCACCCTTTTCTTATGCATTTCCTCAAGTTATCTCATGCAATGCTAAGTACGGGGGAATGTATTGGTCATGTAAAGGAAGTTTTCAATAAGGTGTTTCATCATATGTTTTAAGTTGGTATACAATGTACCTAATCCTTAAATACTCTAGACCTCTTGATATTGTATGATGAATCACGTGAAGTTTTCAATGTAATAAATCATGTCTATGTGTGTAATAAAAGATCAGTGTTATTATAGTTGGTATCAGAGGATAGGTTTAGTTATTTTTTGGATCAGGATTAGAAAAACCAAGTAAAGCCTTAGAGATAAGACTAAGTATAATAAAAATATCCCTATGTTTTTGTGACTATTGAGTAAGTGGTTTATCAAGAAAATATATCTGTGTCTGGATACGAGCAGATAGATGAGACTCTGGCACAGATTTACCTAGGGGTGAAAACCCTGACAAAGAGTTTTGGTCTTGACCCGGGGTATCCTGGTACATGACAACGGGCCTGCTACACTCTCAGTTACGACACTCATGGGGGATATTCATTGGTAAATTCACAAGCTCAGTATGAACCATTATTAAGGTAATTACCCTAAGAATATATTTTAGAAATTATATCAGGGATAACATAAATTGAAACCTATGGATTCATAAGTTAATGAAATAAAAGTAATTTATAAGTCATCAATTTTGTCCTTGAATTACCCTTTATGTGTTACCCCTAGCTTTCCTTTTATTCCAGCCAATGGCAGGTAATAGGAGGACTTAGGAAAACAACCGATTTGAAGATCAATGTGATGATTATGCTAATGAGACACCCAATCCGATGGGAGCGAGAATCGCAAACATTGACATGCTTTACTCTCAGTTAACTCAATATTTGAATAGAAACATGGGTCAAGAGGAATGTTCAACCCCCTCCCCCCCGTAAGAAAGAATAAGTCGCATTCAAGAGCTTCATGAGACAAAGGAATCCTCCTTTTAATGGATCATTTGATCCCTCAATCTTTGTACAACGGATCAACTCCAGTGAAATGATCTTCTCCATCCTTCAATGTTCTGAACAAGAGAAGGTCATCCAGGATGCAAATAGTATGGAGGGTGAATGTGATCAACGATGGATGTTGATAAAAAATATGATGACTGAGGAGGAGATAAAGGAATTAGAATAGAAGGATTTCATTAATATTTGTTTCGATAAATATTTTCCGCACACCCTCCATCTTAAGATGGAAAGGTACTTCCTTGCCTTTAAAAAAGACAATGAATATGTCGGAGAGTACAAGGAAAACTACACAAGGATTGCACAATACACCTCCAGATTTTTTGTTACCCTCGAATTCAAGGTTTAACTCTTCTTTGGTGAACTAAAACCTAGCCTGCAGAAAGCACTGGCGATCCGTGACCTCAAAAGCTATGAGGAAATTGTCAGGTGTGCCCTCAATGTCAAAATGGAGATCAGAGAATCTCAGCGGTATCATGGGGATAAAAAGCATAAGGTGGAATTCAATTCTAGAAGTCCAATGGATAATACCAATGGTTCTATTAAAATCCATCACCCACTTTCCAAAGGCGTGGATAGAAGCACCTTAGAAATTGCCTGAAGGGGATGAGGAAATGCTTTAGGTGTGGAAGAGAAGGTCACATTACTATTAATCGTTGGCAAGAAAAACCCACGGCTGTGTCAGAGGAGATGAATGCTCTTCTTGACCCTCAATACAATGTTCATTTCTTCTACTTCAAAGAACTAGGGAACTTTGAAAACGAGTTCCCTAAGCTAAGGGTTTTAGGAGGCAACCAACAACCTCCAAGGCAGAAAGGGTGAGCTTTTTTCCATCACTACCACCGAAGTGAACCACGAGAACAAAGTGGTGACAGGTACGAAAGTAATTCATTCAAGAGTAGCGAACATACTTTTTGATTCTAGTTATACATATTCATTTATATCCCTAATGATTAGTATATAAATCCCAACACCACCACATATCATGGAAGTAAAGATGTCGGTGAGTATGGAAAATGTGGTAATCATTGCATCCCAGGAATATAACTCATCCCCTCTCATAATTTGTTGACTGAACTTCCCGGAAAACCTCAGCATACTCCCACTGGTGGAATTTTATGCAATTATCTACATGGATTGGCTTTCCTTATATAGATCCAACATAAATTTTTGTGATAGGGAAAAACTCTTCATATAGAGAATCGACCCAAGATTATATACAAGTGCAGGGAGAAAGATGAATCTTCTTTAGCTCCATCATCTCAAGCATGTATATCACTACCCAATGATCACGTGTATCTGGATCAGATGATTGATTCTAAGGAAGAATCCATCCTTGAAGACATTCTTATTATGAGGGAATGCGATGAAGTATTTACTAAGGAATTGTATGGTCTTCCTCCTAGAAGAGATGTTGAATTCTCAATTGACCTTAGACCTGGGGCGTTGCCAATATCCAAGACTCCATATAGAATGGTTGTTGCGGAGCTTGAGGAGATAAAATACAACTACAGGAGAATCTGGATAATGGATTTATACACCCAAGTGCATCACCATGGTGTGCACCAGTCCTCTTCGCCAAGAATAAGGATGGGTCAATGCGACTTTTCATTGATTATCATGAGCTTAACAAAATCATGATAAAGAACAAGTATCTTCTCCCATGAATTGATGAATTGTTCGATTAGCTGTGTGGGCCACAATACTTCTCCAAAGTGGATTTGTGATCAGGATATTATCATGTATGGGTAAAGATGTATCTATTCACACAGGAAACAAAAAAGATGTATCGAAATCTTTGTGGGAATTATTGGTGGGATAATTTGAAGAAGGATATCTCTGAGAATACATCAATGTGCCTGGTTTGTCAGCAAGTGAAGGCAGGGAGTAATAAGTCTAATGGGATGATGAAACCATTTCCCATACCATCATGGAAACGGAAGAACATCACCATGGAATTTGTCACCAGACTTCCAAATACATCCCAAGGTAACAATGAAATATGGGTTGTTGTGGATCGTCCTACAAAGTCTGCACACTTCATTACAATTCAGGAGGATTTATCTTTGGATCAATTGGCACAAATATATATCAGGGAAGAGGTAGGCTTCATGGAGTACCATTATCTATTGTATCAGATCGAGATCCAAGATTCACCTCAATGTTTTGGAAGAGTCATCAACATGCTCTAGATACTGAACTAAACTTCTGTATGGCCTATCATCCTCAAACTAATGGCCAATTTGAGTGAACTATTTTGAAACTATAAGATATGGAATGATCATGTTCAATGGAATTTAATGGAGTATGGGATCAACGTCTTCCTATTGTTGAATTGTCCTATAATAACAATTTCTACTTGAGCATCTGAATGGAACCTTATGAAGCCCTATAAGGGAAGAGGTTTTGAACACCAACATATTGGGATGAAGTAGGTGAGAGTAAGCTGCTAAGACTAGAAATGGTCGAAGAAATGGTAGAAAAGGTGAAAACTATTAAGCAACATATCAAGGAAACCTATAGTCAAAAGAAGAGTTATGCTGATAACTATCGAGGATACCATGAAGTTAAATTTGGAGACATGGTATTCATACGCATGTCCCCATGGAAGAAGATGATGATGTTTTGAAAGAATGGGATGTTAATTCCTAGGTACATCGGCCCCTTCTAGATTCTTGGTCGTGTCGGGCATGTGGCCTATCAACTAGAACTTCCAACTACCATGGCCAATGTACATGTTGTATTTCATGTATCACTCTTAAGGAAGTACATACCAGACCCTTCACTTGTAATATCTTCATAGGTATTACAGTTATAAGATGACCATTCTTATGAGGAGAAACCAGTGATGATCTTTAATCGTAGGGAAAAAGTCCTATGAAATAATAAAATAACCCTCGTGAAGGTGTTGTGGAGAAACCATAAGTTTGAAGAAGCGGCATGGGAATTGGAGGAAGTGATGAAGCAGAGTTACCCTAATACTTTTTAGTGTGGGAAAATGAAATTTCGAGGGCAAAATTTTTGAAGGTGGGAAGATTGTAACGACCCAAACATTTATTAATGAAAATTCTTCGTGATCTAATTAAATGTTTTATTATGGTTATATAAAATATGAACATATTTTTTTTAGTTATCTAGATTTTAAAATACCATTAATAATTGTTATTGTTTCTAATATAGTCATTGAACAGTGATCACATGATTATTATAAATATAGGGCTTTATCAAATCCAATTTACCTAGAAAAAGGAAGTGATGGCCTCATCCAGTAGACTTTCCCCATATGAAACCCATTTGTAAGAGTTTGGAAAGGAGGTGGCATCATTGGACTTCTCTCTTGACCAATCCCCAGACGAGCTTCAACATGTTAAGCTCGAACGGAATCACCTATGAGAGTAGTGGAAGTTGATAGAGATTACCACCCGAGTAATGTTATCTGAGCCACCCCAAGAGTCTGTCACCATCGAACACCTTACCCTTCAGTCTTATGCGGGTGTTATAAGGGGTTATGTAACAATACTTTAGCACTATGATTATGTGCATTATTTTTGTATCTAATAATAAATATACATTTGTTTTATTATTGTTACTTTGTATATATTTTTTTAAATCACAAATAGTATTTTTAGTCAATATTCAACTAAGAAATCTATTTTGATGAATTAAAGGATTTTTGAATTAAATAATATTTTAATAAAATATTATTATTATAAAATTATTTTTTATTAAATATAAATGATTTTATAATTTTATGAATGCAATTGTAATTTTTATTAAGGTTTGAATTCCGTTATTGTCAAAACCCAAGAATTTTCGATAAATGTCAGTTTTTATTTTAAAAGTAAAAAATTCACATATTTATAAAATTATTTTGATAAAATTAATTTTATTTTTGGAATCAGTATGTCAAAATTATCAAATGGTGAATTTTGCATAATTTTATAAGACAGTCGAATTTTTGGGTAAAAATTAAATATCGTTTAAATATATAATGTGTTTTATGAGATCATAATGACCCAACAGTGATGTAAGAAAATACTATAAATGATATATTAGGCCAATATATGTTTTTCCATTAAAATAATGTGATTTTAGGTTTTTATGATTTATTTTACAAAATGTTAGTGGACCCTCCATGAGTTTTAAAACATTTTCAATTTTTAAATTAATTTCCTTGAGAGTGTGACTCACCTCCACATAAGAAACCCTATTATTTTAAGAAGTTCTTCCATTGGCATTATAAAATATTTTTTCCACTCCCCTTTTGAAAATAACTAGGGGAAAAAATCATGTGCTGGTTTGTGGTATTGATTAGTTTAATGTGTGGTGACCCAAACCTAAATAATAAAGAATCCCCTCATCTTCCCTATATAAACCCACACAAGATCCCACTTCCTCTTCACTAAAAGCCTTTGGAGTTCATCCAATCTCAGACCTCCTCTCCATAAAATCCTCCCAAGGTTCCCCAAGCTCCTAATAATACTCTCTCAAGCCTCTCTCAAGCCTTTGAGATCACACTTCCATGTAAGGGATTTCCTCTTCTCATTTTTATCTCAAATTCATTATGTTGTTTCACCCTTTAAATTTAAATTAAAAATATTGAGGTATAATTTAACAACTCCCTCATAAATCCCTCTTTTTGTTTGAATTATTAGAGACCCTTTTCACTCTCATTTAATGCCTCCCATGCACACCCGTTACCATGTCCAAATTCCATTAGGAAATTCTCTCTACTCATTTACATTCAAGAAATTCCTTTGTATTATGAATTATAATTTCTTTACATGTGTTGGGACATGTTTTTATATGAACCCGTTACATTATATTTAATTTAAATATAATGAGACACCCCTTCCTCTCTCTTTAACAATTTTTACAAATATTTATGTCACGTCGTTATGCTGCCGAAATTGCACCGCGATTTTCCCAGCCAATATCATTGTGTAGTGAATACCATACCCATGTCTCTATCAATGGTATTCACCTTTATTAACATATACATATTGAATGTTACATTAATGTGTGGATTACACATTTCTTAATCATGGAATAACTTATGATGTTGAATGATTCTATGTTATATGATCCATGTGGCACACTTATGCATAAAATGAAATGTTTAAGAAGGGTGTGACTTGATATCTCTACATTGAATTGGGTAAAGATTAGTATCATGATATGTCATTTACAATGAGGTTTTACTCATTATAATTCAATTAAAATGAGGATTTAACAATGTTCCATGTGCAATGACCCTTGGCTCATGCTAAAATCATGGTAAATGTTGTTTCCACATTTCCATATTTGGTAAATCATGTTATATCACGCCTTTATGTTCAAATTTATCCTATGATCCATTGATATTTATATTACATTACATGTATTTTATCTTTCATGTTATTCCTCGTTAACTCCCTTAATGTTCTTTATATCTCGCCATTTTCTTATGCATGTCCTTGGGTTATCCAATGCGATGCTAAGTACGAGGGAATGTAGTGGTCATGTAAAGGAAGTTTTCAATAAGATCTTCCATCCCATGTTTTAAGTTTTTATGTAATGTTTCTAATCCCCAAAGACACTATAACTATAGATCTTGTATGATGTATCAAGTTAATTTTTCAATGTAATAAATCATATCTAAGTGTGTAATTAAAGATCTGGGTTGTTATATTCTTAACATTGAAACATGAAAAACATTATGTAACTGGGATAAACATGGATGTAAAGCCACTCTATAGTCAACTAGTCCAACTTTATCTAGAATTTCATAAGGTCCAATGAATCCCAGACTCAACTTTCCCTTCTTAGAAAAACACGTCACACTTTTCCTTGGAGAAACATTGAAAAAGACATGATCACATACCTCAAAAAAAAAGACCCTTCCTCTGGTTATCCACATAACTTTTTTGCCTACTCTAAGCTGTTCTCATGTTCTTCTGAATCAACTAAAGATTTTCTTCCATCTATTCTACCAATTCTAGTCCCATCAGCTTCCTTTCACCTACCTCATCCCAAAAATCCAGAGTTAGATAACACTTTCCATATAATTCTTCAAATGGAGCCATCTGTATAGTGGAATGAGAACTATTATTATAAGAAAATTTAACAAAAGAAAGATGTTGGTCTCAACTTCCCGGGTAATCCATCGAGAAAGCATGTAATATATCCTCCATGGTCTGAATTTTTTGTTCTGACTTCCCATCTGATTGAGGATAAAAAGATGTACTTAAATTTAATTTGGTACCCAATGACTTCTAAAGGCCATTCCAAAAGTTAGAAGTCAACCTGGGATCACGATTTGATACAATAGAGATGGGAACTCCATGTAACATGAATATCTATTTAACATACAACTGAGATAGTTGATCTAAAGATAAAGTATCTCGAATAAGAATAAAATGAATATATTTAGTCAATCAACCAACAATAACCCAGATTGAATTGTTACCTCGAGATGTCTTCCGTAATCCCACAATGATGTCCATGGATATATTTTCCCATTTCCACACTCGCACCGATAAAGAATAAATAATCCCTTTTGGAAACATGTGCTATTTTTTAACATGTTGACAAGTCAAACACTTCACATTAAATTCAGAAATATCACTTTTCATTCCATCCCACCAATAATACTCCCCAAGATCTATGTACATCTTAGTACTACCAAGATGAACTGAAAACGAAGAACTATGAGTTTCACATAATAATTCTTTCTTTAACTATGAATCAAAAGGAACACATAATCTCTTTCAAAATATCAAAATTCATTCATTATCAATGTTAAATTCATGAAACATACCCTTCTGAACCAATTATACCTTTTTCTGTAACTCAGTGTCTTCTTTATACACTTTCTTTATTCTGTCTAATATAGATGATTTCATTGACACCTGAAAAAAGAAACAGAGCATTTTCCTGCACCAACAACATCTATACCAATGTTCATCAAATTTAAGACCAAAGGAGATCATTCCAAACATACTGTGGTTAATAAAGCATTACTTTTTCGACTCAAAGTATCAACTACTTTATTTGTTTTTCCCAGATGGTAATGGATTGTGCAATCATAATCCTTGATTAATTCCAACCATCCCCTATGTCTCATGTTTCATTCCTTCCGAGTGAATATATACTTCAAACTTTTGTGGTCAGTATATATTTCACATTTTATTCCATACAAATGATGCCTCCATATTTTTAAAGGGAAAACAATAGTAGCTAATTCAAAATCATGTGCAAGGTAATTTAACTCATGATATTTCAATTGATGTTAAGAATACGCAATTACCTAATCATTCTATATTTGGAAACAACCAAGTCCTTTTAACGAAGCATCACAATAGATAACAATTTCACCATCATTGGAAGGCATTTACAAAACTGGACCATTCACCAATCTTATTAATTATTCCTAAAAAATCATCACATTCTTTTCTCCAAATTAACTTAACACATTTTTGAGTAAACATAGTAATTGGACTAGACAACCATGAAAAATTCTAATAATACCTCTGATAATAACTGGTTAAACCAATAAAACTACGAATCTATGTGATATTGCTTTGTCTTGGCCATTACTGAACAACTTTTGTTTTAGAAGGATCAAAAGTTATGACATTTTTTCAAAAAATGTGACCAAGGAATTAAATTTTGTTGTAACCAAAACTCACACATGCTGAATTTCCCGAACAGTTTCTTTTCTTTTAATGATTACAAGAAAACCTTCAAATGACATTCATGCTCCTATTTACATTTAGAATAAACAAAAATCTCATCTATAAACACAACCACCATTTATCACCTGAGTCAAATGATCCATCACTGCATCAAAATGTTCAATTCTGATTCGGATTATCTCAGGATGCTAATTTGGAAGGTCATTTTCCTCTGTATGCCTTCCCAGCATAGTTGCCATGTTTCCTCTTTGAAAAACCATTCTGAACAAACATTTCTTAGGAGAATCAACACTGTAATATGTAAATGCTATATCATTTCAATATTACCATAAATTAATTTATGTATAATAATTTAACAATATCCTAACCCCTAAAGTTGGCTAAACCAACATTTTATACCAACTATAAGGGCCCGACCTTAAAACATTACATAATCTTGAATTAAGTTAATAATTCACATTGAGGATCTTTTCAGATTTAGATCATTAGAGAATTAGGTCATAACATAAACATAAAAACATGAATATTACATGTAGACACTTCTACTCAATATCCATTATTTCATAAAATAAAACCTTTTTAAAAAAAGAGTCTTTTCTAGTTCCATGTTTTAGACATCATGACTTTTACTTGATCCCATCCTTGACCCTATTCCACTTTATTTCCTATGAAAAACATTTCAAAAACTTGGGATGAGCATAAAACGCTCAGTAAGGGATACAGAAAGAAATAAAACTATTAGTTTTTCAAAACAACAAGTAATCCATGAATACCTTATCATAAGTAATAATTTCAACCTTTATAAAGTATTAAATACTCTTCACTATGTAAAATAATCATTTCATACCCATTTTTAACCAAAAGATTACCAAAAAACCCATAGAAACACCCATAACATATATATGTAAGTTGGTACTTAAACGTACTTTAATGGAATAACCATACGGTCGACTTCCACACATATCACTAAATGGAATACCCATATAGCCAACTTCTATACCCAATTAATTGGAGGTTATAATGTAACAACTTGTCCTAGTTTATCACGGCACCACCCGTCATTTGGTTTATCACGTACCCACTATTCAAAAGTCCAACTACCTCTATAAAATCATAACACATAAAATATTAATAGCATTTCATGTGAAGTCACAAGAAATAATTTCAAGATATTGAAATAATCAATCCATTTCAAAGACTATTTTCAATACCAAAACCCCAAAAAACAGAATAGGGGATTTCTTTTCCTTTTAAAAAACATTAAGGCTTATAGAGGAAGCCAACTAACGATTATGGCGGTAGAGATGTCATCGTCACCGAAAAAGTTAAAAAAAATCATTTTTTTGTTTATTAAAACTCTTCATAGAAAAAAATATTCCCTTTGAATGAAATTAAAATTCATTGGGGTTTATACACCGTATAAAAGAATATCGTGTGTAAATAAAAATATGCCTCAATGAAAGGAGATTGATACGAAGTCCCTTACATTGTGTCTGACTTGACTTGTTCATTGTTTAATATCTTGAATAATAAACTAATGTTAATTTCTACTTGTTTCAGAACATTTTTCAAGTTTATTATTCCCTTTATATAACTTATTACAATGTTATAAACATTATTTTATCATTTATGTTAATAATGGTCATTTTGTTGATATTTGGTACTTAGGTCAAAAATGAACTTCTTGTAATTACATATTGTCCATGTGGGAAAATGTACATTATATCCAGAATGATATTAATGATTTAGATATAATATATATCATATATATCCATTATATATATGTATTTAAAATAGTATATAACATTTGGAGATAAGAAATGAAATTCACAGTTCATGAAGATGGTAAGTCATACGTGCTCATGAACGCTACTTTCATTTCTATTTCGTATTTTAATTGAATAAAAACTTAATGATACATAGATATATCATAATTCCAGTATAACATAATATATAATTTTATTAACTCCATCCCTTATATGTTCCACTTATGGCATGAATGAGTCATATCACTTTGAGGGGGCGGTAGTCCGCATTTCATCAAATGAAATTATTGCTTTTACCCATTATGGAAACCATAATGTTATTATATAAAAGAAAAATACACAATAGTAAAGAAAAACTAAACACAATATATATCATATATAAATATAGTTCCATCATAATTTCCACCATGACAGGCATATGGAGTTATTTGAACAATCATCGTTTCATGAGGCAATAGTTCGTCGTCTACAGAAACAGTATGTTCGTATCCATTAGATAGAGGTGTGTGTAAGTGTAGTCCGAATATTTCTCATAAAAATAAAATAGTATATTATTTATACTATTTTTGTTATAAAATAAAGGAATAAAAATATTTTAGGGGGTTTGAGAAGTAAAATAAAAGAAAAGAACATAAGAGAATGTGTTGCCTTTAAATCGGGTATGTCCCTTAAGTTTGAACCAAAAGGTTTACTTGAAGGGACTTCTGCCTAAGGTAAGGATTCTAAGAGGAATAGAGGGATCTAGAGAGATTAATTGGCCAGAGGTTGGATGAGCCAAGGGGCATGAGAAATGAGAAGAATGGGTTAGAAGGGATTAATTTTTATAAGGGGGAGGAGGGTCTCTTTACACTACTAGAAATTCGGGCTATAGCCACGGTTTTTAACCGTGGCTATAGGTGCTCAAACCATGGCTATAGGTAATAGCCACGGTTTGAGGAACCGTGGCTATGTTTGGAGTGGCTATAGTCCTAGATCTATAGCCATGGTTCAAACTATGGTAATATCACTATAGTCACTATTCTAAACCGTGGCTATACAAGAGGACATGCACACTTTATTGCCACAGTTTAAAACTGTGGCATTAGACCTATATCCACGGTTAAAAACCGTGGAAACTAAACAATATCCACGGTTTTAAACTATGGCAATAGGGTCTGAAAATCCAGAAACAAATACCCCCCAACACCACTACACAGCCCCTATAGCCCCCCACTCCCCTTGCAGCCCCCTCCCCCCTGCATCCCCTCCCCCCAACCGTGGCGACAGTTGCGGGGCACAAGTATTTAGACCCTCGTTAAGATAATCTATCCATTGCGAACTCAATGAGGTAGAACTATTTGTCAAGGTGGATGTTCATTGGACATGACAAATAAATTGACGCATGATAGGGAGAACTGGACATCGAGAGCCGTTTGGTTGAGTGTTACGATCCCAAAAGGGAGATGATATGTGCGATACAATTTCCACTTGAAAAAAGGTGAATACAGTACAAGAAATTCTCTCATTCTTGTACCTACATTTTTCTATTTGTTCACTGGATAATGGACTCACCTGGAGGCACCATCAGCTAGGGAGGATGTGATCATCATCCTCCAATGAGTGCTACATGAGTTGAGGGAATTATGGAAGGAATTTCATCTAGAACATCCAAAAGAAGACATTGAATTTCCATCACAACAGGATAATCTGGTTCAGATGACATGTGCAGAGGACGAGGATGATCTGGTTCGGATGACATGTGAAGAGGATGAGGAAAAAGAAGAATTACCGAACAAATATTATGTGATACATGTACAATAAAATATGCCAGACAATTACAAACCAATGTTTTCAGTTGAATTGAGCCTTTGTACCACCTTCTATGCACGTTTTGTGGAAAGATGGATGAGAGGCAGTGTTGAGAGGAGATATAGTTTAGGAATGAGGAAATACGAAAAATTATAGATCTAACCATTCAATGTTTCTCTAAGGAGGATTAACCATAATCCTGTCCAGAATGTCTTGAAAATCCTCCCATTGTGAATTTTGTGAAGATAAATGTTATGCGAGATGTGTAGAGAAGGTGGGGAGCAGAGGTGAACAACTCACTTTCTAATCTGTATAAAATACAATCAATTGCATACCTCTTATTTGAGAATAGAAGAATTTAGAAAGGAGAAAGTTAATTTGGATCAGGAATCTCATCTTCCAATAGTTGAACCTTATTTTCTGAAGGAGTTCATTTGTACTGGTGGAGACTTTGTTAGTGTGATAGCTATCAAAACATGAGAGTTGGGTATAGTTTTGTTGAAACATAAAAATTTTCTACCAAAGAAAGGCCCTTGGAAAGAGGCTTCAGAAGCACAATAATTATTTCTTATGGAAGTGGAGATTGTTTAGTGTCGAAACAATAAAGAAACAGAAATCAGTATATCAAAGATGTTTGGATTAACATCAAGTTCAATATTCATCACATGAAACAAAAATCTCTAGTAAATAATGACTCCAGTTTTCTAAACAAAAAATTGATTTGGACACCGGTTGGAGAAGTCTTGGACAAAAAATTAATGATATTTTTGTCCTGATCTATCAACTGTTTAAAGATTATAATTTTAAAAATAGAAGCAAGGGGTACATTTTAGACTGTTCAATAGCTTATGAACTAGACATGCATCCACTACTACTTAGTTGTCCTTCACATTCTTCGAAGTAGGAACTAATTATGTGCTACCTTATGTCTATATTTTTTGAGTGTGTCTTTCATATAAAGACTATACAAATTTGTGTATGAGCTTTAAGTTTAGATGAACTAAGGGCTCTTACATAAGACTTCGATCCTTCTAACAGGCCTCGAGATGGTGGCTCTGGGCCATCTTATAAGGGTATTTTGGCATATGATTCATTTACTAAAATTTTTAGTTGGTTGAGGAGCAGAAAATTTTGGTTTGTCCCCAAGGAACCTTCTCCAATTTGTGAGAGTATCCGCATTCATGAAGGTGAATAAAGAGATTTTTGTGTCAAAGTGGAGAATATTGGTGTCATTTCTTGTGTGGATGACAACATTCACTAATTGATGACATCCCGAATTTGATGTTTTATTCAAGGTGTGATGTCTTCAAAGGGGAAGGGGGCTTTCCATTCAAAGAGAGGTACCATCTGATTTGGCTGGTTTCTAGTGCTCAAGAGGCTGAGCCATGACTTTGTGCATCTTCTAAGTTTTGTGGGTGAAAATTTCCCTAAGCCACAAAATCTTTTAACTATTTTTTTCTGGATGTGTTAAAGTTCAAAAAGAAATGGGGAATTCGTGACTGCGGTGTGACCGCGGCATGACCGTGGAGTGACCGCGACGTGACCGCGTCGTGACTGCGACGTGACCCCGGCATGACCCCGGCATGACCGTGACTTGACCGCGGAGTGTTGGCCCTATCCAATGACATTCAGGGGGCAGCATCTTCTGGTCAGATGTGAAGGGATCATGAGGATCTAGGGAAACATTCTGGTCGTCATCCCGCCCGCAACGTGACCGCAGCGTGACCACAGCGTGACCGCGACATGATCGTGGTGTGACCGCGGCATGGTTGCAGCATGACCGCGGAGTGACCACGCCGTGACTGTGGTGTGGTCGCTGCGTGATAGACCCCCCCCCCCTGACAGATCCCCTCTGGACAACCCCACATCCTTCTGGACAGCCCCCCATCCCCCTTGGACAACACCATCCCCCCTGGATAGTCCCCCCTCCTTTCTGGACAAACCCCCCCTCCTGGACACCCCCTCTCCTTCCTGGAAAGACCACCCTCCCAGACAGACCCCCCTGGACATCCCCCCATCCCTCCTAGACTCCCCCTGGACAGACAAAGGCATCATTCGAATTGATCGAATTCCATGTGTCTTTCACAATTTTATTACAATCCTCCACAGTGTTCTGGGAATTATTGAATCTAAAAGGAAGAATATGTTTGTTGTCTCTACTATTGAGGCTCACCAAAAATGGATGATGATCAGAATTAATCCTAAGTAAAGTAATACTAGATATGATATTCCAGTTATCGAGAGCTTTGAAGTTTGTGAATGCACTATCAAGTTTACTTGCAAAAATTCTATTGTGTTGCCTTCTATACCAGGTAAACTTATCCCCAACCAGATTAATCTCAACAAGGTTATTATCATCAATACGGTGATTAAAATCTATAATGGAAGTGTTCGAGTGCAAGGGACCTAGCTTTTCACTAGTTCCAAAGATAACATTTAAATTACCGATAATGAGCCAGGGCACTTGAATAGTGTTGTTAAGGGAGGATATATTGTGCCACAAGGTTCTTCTATCTTGATATTTATTGTAGGTATACACAAAAGTACAGTAGAAAGTATTATCATGCTTGTTTATTTCACATTTCAAAGACTGAGAATCATCATTAACAATATGAATTTTATCTATATAGATTTTTGGAAAGACCCACAAAGAATAACAATTGTTATTATTGGAAGTTCCTCCTATAAATTATAACTATATTAGTCAAGACTATTAAATCCAGAAGTAAAAGTGACTTTAGGTTCAAATATAGCAAAAAGCATCGGTTTATGAGTAAAACGATAATTTTTTAAAGTTGTAATGGTATCAGGGTTAGTAATACCCTGACAGTTCCAATATAAAATATTCATTTATACTTACATTTGGGGCTAGGACCCTTGTTTTTGTTACCTCTATAAATCTTTCCGCACTTGGATTTTCTTAATTTCTTGGTAGAATTCTCTTTAGGTGTCGCTGAATTTTTTCTCAGCAAAGTCCTTGAAGGGTTAGGAGAGCTATGATTATTTTGAATACATATTAAGACCACTTCTTTGTGAATTTGTTTGTGATCAATTACCCCAGATTGGTCACCCAGTTTCTGAGTGGTGAATTTAGCCATAGCATGGGTTGCTGGTTGTATGTGTCCATTGTAGTTCTAGAATTTCGTCATCATCTTGCATGTGTTTTGTTTTGATAATATCATCCATCTGCATATTGCAAACTAGATTCTGAACTCCTTCTTTGTCCAGCATCTCATCACTGGGTGAAGGTGAGGAGAGTTGATGCTGTTTGCACTGTCAGTAGTCGCAGCATAGGTGTCCTGCAGACCCCCCTGCAGACCACCCCTCCCCCCTGCCCAGCAGATATCCCCCCTGCCCCCTTCCCCCCTCCACCCTGCCCCCTGCCCCATGCCCCCTCCACCCTAGCCCCTGGCCCCGGCCTTCCTCCACCCTACCCCCTTCCCCCAGCCCGCTGCCCCCTCCACCCTGCACCCTGCCCCCTGCCCATGCCCTGCAGACCTGCCTCCTGCCCCCATTCCACACTGCCCCCTACTCCCCTCCACCTACCCTCTACCCCCTGCCCCCTGCCCTGCAGACCTTCCCCCTACCCCTGCCCCTTCCCCCTGCCCTGCAAACCTGTCCCCTGCCCCCTCCACCCTTCCCATTGCCCCGACCCTCTCCACCCTTCCCCTTGCGCCCCTCCACCTACCCCTTTCCCCCTTCCCACTACCCTGCAGACCTGCCCCTGCCCCCTCCACCCTGACCCCTTCCCCCCTCCAACCTACCACTGCCCCTTCCCCCCTTCACCTACCCCCTACCCCCTGCCCCCTAACCCTTCCCCCTACCCTACAGACCTACCCCCTGCCCTACAGACCTGCCCCCTGCCCCTTCCCTCTTCCCTGCAGAGCTGCCCCCTGCCCCTCCACCTACCCCCTCCACCCTGACCCCTGCCCCTGCCCCCTGCCCCCTACCTCCTGCCCCCTCCACCCTGCCCCCTGCCCCCTCCACTTTCCCCCTGCCCCCTGCCCCTGCCCTGCAGACCTGCCCCCTGCCCTGCGGACCTGCCCCTGCCCCCTACCCCCTCCACCCTGCCCCTGCACCTGCCCCCTCCACCCTGCCCCATGCCCCCCTCCACCTACCCCTGCCCCCTGCCCCATGCCCCATGCCCCCTACCCCCTCCACCCTGGTCCCCTGCACCCTGCCCCCCTCCACCCTGCCCCATTCCCCCCTCCACCTACCCCTGCCCCTGCCCCTTGCCCCAGCCCCTACCCCCAGCCCCCTGCCCTGCAGACCTGCCCCCACCCCTGCCCCATGCCCCTGCCCTGCAGACTTGCCCCCTGCCCCCCTCCACCCTGCCCCATACCCCCTCCACCTACCCCCTGCCCCCTGCCCCCTACCCCTACCCCCTGCCCCCTGCCCCTACCCCCTGCCCCCTACCTCTTCCACCATTGATTCAACTCTTTTGGATCCTTTAGTTAGACCCAAAACATTTGAATGGTTATAACCCCCAGTGTTGAGCCTCTTCAATAACTAGTCCCCCTATTCACAAGGTCATTCTTCTTATCTTGATCAATTATATGTTGATTTCATGATCTTCCTCAATGAGATTTCTATATTTGATTTTATAATGTTCAACTTCAAATACATTCAACAGAAACAAACCTTTTATGTTGACTTTTCTTAATAATTTTAATCACTTGTGTATGGTCAATTGGGTAAGGGAAACCATGATCAGGAAAATATTATTTCTTCTCCTGATGATTTATCCTCACTTAATCACTAAATTATCATGTGTGAAATCTTCTAATACTACACCCCGATTATTCTCAAAACACTACACAATATTTATGAATAATATATCACATGGCCTTTTCTCAAACCACATTAATATAGTAAAGTCATTTTTTTATCTAAATGGTCCCCCTTATCATTTTCCATATTAGAAAGCCAGGTTCCCAAATCTGACATGATAAATGATTAGTGGGAGAAACAAGGGAAAACTAGGAGGTTTGTTAAGTTTTGCGAGAGTGGGTCTCAGATGGCTTACTACATAGGTCCAGTCCATATGATGTTTGGAGCTACATTTTTATCATCTAACATGTTGTGATTGAACCTATTATTAAAGATTTAGTTTTTCATATTTATCCTATGATGGAAGTAATAATGTTTTATGTTTTTCTTGTATAAAATATACCTATGCAGGTCTAACTCGTATATAGGGAGGGATCATTTTCATGTTGACTATTGTAAATGGACCCAAGATTGGAGATCCAATCAGACCCAGATATCCTATAATGAAAGAAATATAGCCACATGAAGTTCTGGAATTGGAAACTATTTATACAAGTCTTCCCCATACATAGAGAGGGGAATTGTTCCCATACGTATAAGGACACCTAGCCCCTATATACATATTTTCATGGCCAAATATGCACAAGGGTATCCTTAGATATATGTTTATAATTACATATACCCGTTTACACTTACACATGTATGCATTTTTCATATCTATATATAAGCATACCTAGCCCCAATATATATATTCATACTGCCATGAGTGAATATATATAAAGGGGGGAATTATATATTTATATGCCTACCTATGCATACACATGTAATCATTTTTCAACGGATTCTCGAATCCACCTCAACGAGATCCAGAAAGCACTACAAAAATATAAGGAACCCAAAAATCACAAAATCCCTAATTAAAATTTGGCCAAAGAATAAAAACGAAATAAATCTTACCCAAATCCAATGTTGAACTCATTGTCATCGATGGTGGGGGATAGAACCAACCTCATCATAAGAAACCCCCTGTAAGAAAATAGTGGGAAAAGAAATGAGATATATCAACTTCTTATATATTTATGATCATTGATGATAAATGATACATGAATCCATTACCATTATAGATTCTATAATTCCTTTCTATTATTACCACAATATCATCATTCAGTCACTCCCATTGGACTGATAATTTATGGTGGTCATGTCAACACAAAAAAACTACAAACACACATTATAGGCATAAGTGGAAAATGTGATAAAGAAAATAAAATAAAAACTAAACTAAAACATACCTGTCTCCTGTGACTATATACATCACCGCCCAACATATAAGAACCACAATGCCCCTTGGGTCAAATCATGTTCCTGCAAGAAAAGGGGAAATAGATCCAGGTTTCAAAATGATACTATCATATAGTACATTCCTATTAATTAACAATTATTCTTCCTGTTAATGGTATATAATTAGTTTGGATTTAGTTTCAGCTTAATTTGGTTTTGTTCGATAAAAGTTTTTGTCCCACACGATAATAAAAGTTTACTAGAGGACACAATTTATAATCAAATAGAATATATCATAACAAAAAATGGATCCACACCTATGAATAAGGTTGAACATCATAAGAAAGAATGTTTGATCATATAGTCTGATGAGTTATAAAATGATAAACTGAAAAAATGAAAAACATTGAGAGTTCTCTAATTTCTCAAGTGAATATGAAATTTTCAAACAATAATAAACATGTGAATGAAGAGAAAATCATGTTTCCTCAACATAAATGTTTCGAATGTGAGAAATAATAAAGCACAAAGAAAATCAAACACTTTTAAGCTATAAATAAAAGTGCTCCAGTGTTGAGAAAAAATCCTAATAATGTAGAAGTTGATCAACCATGGAAAAAATTTTATATGAAGAAATATTGGCCAAGAAAAAGAAGTATAAGTAGTAATTGGTGAATCAACATTGGAGATATATTGTATTGATGTTTGAAAAATCCATATGTAGCTAGAAAAACTAAATCTTGGAGAGCACTAAATTTTTTTATAGATACTTATCAGAACCCACTATTTGTGAAGCACTATATTGTATTACTCCCTGTAAAATTAGTATGAACATATTGAAATGTGAAACTATAGAGTAGTGAAAAATGATACCAAGATGCTACATAAGAGAAAATACCATATGCATGATTCATTGGGAGCTGGATGAATATGTGCTTAGGGAACATTTATACCCTCTCGTATATTTCTACGAAGAAACAGTAAGATAGATTTTTGAAGAAAGTAGCAAGTTTCGGTGATGGTGAATGGAAACACAAAGTGAGTATAGGGAATGCCTCACCAAGGTAGATCTCATAGGAGACAGATAATACCGAGAACACCTGGAAGAGTGTAGGGGAACCGGGTGATAGAGGGAGATGTCGACCGGGGTAGGCGGGAACTCTAGCTTGACAGGAGGTGATAATAGAGTGGGGGGAGAAACTGAGGGAAATCGATACTTGTCGTTGATGTGAAAAAATTATAGAGCCATAAAAGTAAGTCGGCATCACAGTCAATAGAGGTAATTAGGGTGGATTAATACGAAGGATGGTATTGGAGTATGACGGTGGAAATATTTCACGGGAATCAGAGGAGTGGACGGTAACCGAGAATAGGAGGAAGACGACGACAATAGTCTGTGGGGACCATAGGTCGACAGGAGAAAAAGCACGAGCATGGGGAGAAACCGAGGAAAACCGCATTCAGAAGAGGGAGTGAGACAAAAGAAATGGTATGACGCAAAGGAAGACAACAAACCCTAGGTCTATAAGAGATGAACCCCGAGCTGGAGGAGAATCTGAGGTAAACCGTGTGCTGAAGAGGGAGGGAGGGAGAGGAAGGGATTGACGCGAAGAAGGTGCGTGGAAGTCAAGCAATGAAGAAACGTGGGTTTCAGAATGTTGGACACATAGAATGGAGAGGAACCCAGGATGAGTATAGTTTGTAGATACCATGTCTCCACTATGTTTTCTTTCAATAATATTTATGAAAGTAGTAAATTGAACATGTTAAAGAACCTCAATTCACTCTGACATTTTTATAGGTTTAGTTTCAGAATTATGAAATTACTTATTGTTTTTAGAAAAAAATATTATTTTGGATAACTATAAGTAAAGAGGAATATGTAACATTTAAAATTTTCCTAGTGGGAAGAATATCATTGGGCCCATGTCATCACATAGTAGCTTCAATGATGGTAACTTCAGTATCACTGTTGAGAATTTTAAATCTAATTATGATGAACCACCAAATAATAATAAGTGGTTAAATGTTCGATTTTATCACTATAGGATAGATCTTTAAATTCCATGAGCTCACCTTTAGCTTGGGGATGATTCTAGAACATCTATATTTTTAAATATAACACCAAAATCTGATCATGATACATCTTGGTCATGTTTTCTCATACCTGAATCCTAGAAATATTAGAATAGTATTAACATATAATCAATCAATAAGAAACAATGTTGTATGAACATTTATGCAGGGAATCAACCATGATAAATAATAATCATGCTAGTAAACATATACTATATCAATTGGTATGTTTTTTTGGGTAAAGATATCAAAATATAAGAGAGAATAAGATCACATGAAATCTTGGTTAAAGATAAGAATGTGGAAGTTTAATGTCATTGCACCACATTCTATGAGGGAATGGTGACAATGTATTGATTTCATCAAAGACAACTTTAATAAATAAGAAAGAATTGGAGTATCTAAGATAATGTGAAAAATAAAACAATTTTTCCATGTGCCACAATATTTCTAACACATCAATGGATAAATAAATCTCGGAAATATCACATTCTCATGTGCCACAATAAGTCTTGGTGAAATCTAACACAAACCATACCCTAAAAAAACTAAATATTAAAAGATATAAATATGAAATAATAATAGAGGTAGAAGAGGAATATTTACCTCTAACCATTTAAAGTAGAAGAACCCCATAAGTCATTTTTAGAGGTGGAATCCATAATAACAATTTTTTATCCTTAAAAAACAACACCCATCCCTACCGGGTAAACAATCCACCTCCACTGTGTACCTGATCACCCGTATAAAAGGTTTGCTGCACTTTCCAGCCCACTGAGTACCTGGTACCCCACCATCAGGTACCTTATAAAGGGTGTAGTTTTTTACAAACCCATTAAGAGGCACCTAGTTCTTCCCAATTGAATACCCAATAACTACCGCAGTTTATTGCAGTTAGCCACCACCCTATGATTTGGAAACCAACCCTCTAAATAACCATTAGCCTCAAATTAAAACACATCCCATAGATGTATTAACTCTTGAAATTCCAATTCATATCCCAATTCTCAAAAATCTCCCTTCTTCAGGAAAAAAAATCAAATTTCCTCAAAAATTACAAACCCCCTAATTGTGTGGGTCATTAAAAACTCCCAACCATAAGAATTGCAATCCTTGAGAAGCGTCTAGGATGATCCCATGATTCACAATTTAACCATCAAAATTTTATACAATCACTTTTTATCCATTCCAACTGTCCACAACTACACCATGGAGATTTCCAATCTAGACTAATTGGTTATTCACTGAAAACCACTTCTCCCTCACTCCACACATATCAATTAAAATTAGAATAATGTATCTAATTAAAAAACCTCTTTACCATACTCAAACATGTGAAACTATTCCAGTTTACTCCTACGCAATGATAACAAAATAATGAACACGTAATTGTTCATAACAAGGAGGAGGACGATCACCTGAAGGGGATTGGCTGTGTCAGAGGCACGCTGGAGGATGTGGGGAGGCCACCTAGGAGTAGCGTCGGTGGGGGATGTAACGCCCCGACCCTAGTTACCCAGAGTCAGTGCATTCTTACATAACATTGGCATGATCACAAGAAAGATCAAATCTCGAAAGATCGATTGGTTTAGTAGCCTTGGAAACACTAGATATATTCATAAGTCTTACATTACATCATAAAATGAAAAACTACTACAACAACATATTATATCCATAATCCACACTCATATCCCAACATAATATCCCTGAAGGTCATTCATAATTTACTTCTTCACTTCCTGGGAGAAATAAAACATAGAAAAGGGGTGAGCTTAAATGCCCAGTAAGGATAACAATATAGCGGAAACATTCATAAATAAGAATAAACATTTAAGGCAATGTATAACTAAAACAAAAGCCTTTTAAACTTTAACTTCAACATGGTATGGAATAAATAAAATGAAATAATGCCATTTACTTATTCACATGGATATTCTACTAATCGAATAATCACATGCAATATCAATAACCACTTTCATAATGATGGAATGCATAATTCCATACTATCATAACCACATAGCCAAGGCCTCATGCCAAGACTACAAATAAGATTTTGCCAAGGCCTTGTGCCAAGGCACTAGTTTGTCTCATGAGACCTACCGATGCATCGAGGAGCTATAGTGGGCTCCACCCGTCACATATTAAGTCCAATGCATTCCCATATGAAAAGTTTTAAACATAACATAAACATTCGTATTAAAACTAGCATACGAAATGTCAATACTTTCACCATAAACTATGAATGGTATAAAAATAGCACATCCACAGTCAAACATATCACAAAACCTTCAATACAATATATAATTTTTGTATCATAACAAATCAACTTCAAATAATCTTAAAATCCATCAAAGGATGTTGATATAGATGAAATCAAAATTTTTTTTAAAGAAATATCTACTTTTATTTTGATATCATTTAAGATCCATATAAAATAAAACATTTTCTTTGAAAATATTCTTATAAGCTTGTAAGGGAAGCTTTGAAGATTTTATAACGGCGGAAAATAACCGCACCCGCCGTATAAGTTAAAAAAACATTCTTATCTTAATTCTGTCGAAAAGGTTTAAAAAGCACCTTGTTTGGAAAACGACGGAAAGATTCCCTTATAAACCTCCTATAAAAAGTCAAACAAGGGTATAAATGACTTTAACCCATATTCTTTTAAATATTAAAAATGTTTTGAAATACATTATGAAGAAACATGGATGTGGATGATAACGAGATCCCAGTAGATTATTACGTATAAACAACCCCAGATAATGAAGAGATTGTGAAATAACCCTTAACTTGTACTTTTCCATGGTTGGGGTAGGTTAACCTCCTGTATAATGGTGAAATAATTGTTATTAAATTATACAAGAACCATATATATTAATATGATATCATATATGATCTTTTAACATTGATTTGTTAATAATATCTTAGAATTATCGTCGTTTCGGGTGTTAACTTACTCATTTTCTTTTATATGTTTTGTTACATAAGCCATGTTTGTTGTATCTTATTCATATCCAGAATGATATCAAGTCCTTAAACATCATTTTTAAATCATCAAATGATAATTATACTTGAATGGATACGATGGAGAATGAATCTCATCACGTTCGTGGAGACGGTAGTCTGTACGTACGCACGAGCGACAATATCATTCTTTTGATATTAAAATAATATATAAATGGATGGTATATCATATATACAGAATCATTAACATGTTATATTTATTATTTACATGAGTTACACATCATTATTATACCCATCCAAATAATAATATATTGAATAACAATTACACCACGACGTGGAGACGGTAAGCCGTACGTACGCACGTATGGTGACATGTTATTCAAAGGGTGGATAGAATACTGAATATGGTTGTAACATATTTATAATAACATCATAGTATATGTGATATACTGGAGTTATTATTTTAGAATGGTAAGAACAAAGGAAGAAGAAGTGGAAGAAGAAATGAACTTGGAGAAGGGTGGTGAAATCATTACCTCTTCTTCGGGTTCTTCCTTTTGATTTGATCAAAAGGGCTCTTTAGGTTGGCTTTCTGATCAAACTAAGGCCCCTAGGTTGTAGTGATGGAATTTGGGAGAGTATTTGGGCAGCGTTTGTCCGAACCAAAGGGCTTTGAAGGTGTGAAGAAATGAGAAGGAGGAGTGCCCTTTTATAAGAGGGGTGAGGGGCACCTTTGGAAAAGCTAGAGATATTAGTTTATAATAAATTCATATTCGCTTTCCAATGGCTCCAAAGTTGACTATTCAAATGTTAAGGTGGGGATGGGTCGAAAACAACTCAAACAATAGAATATAAACAGGTTTGGGTACTTATATTAACCTTATCTTTAAGTATTAACTCTAAGTTAATTAGTTTCACTTTTACAATGTCTCTTTGTATTTTTATATTATATGGTTAATAAACTTACCATATACATACAAGCGACCCACAAGTGGTCCATTAATGATACACCTATAATGATATAAGTCTCTTGGCCGAACCTTAGATTTTTAGGAATTTAATATCAATTAATAATATAATATTTGTTTTAAAAAACTCTTTTATGTCAACTTTGACACTATTCAATAGTTGATTTTTGTGAAACTCATAACAGATTGATTACTTCGAACAAAGTCAATTAAATCAATCCTAATATATCATATTATTAGTTTATTTCATTAAAAGTTTCATATTATATTTATTTGGGTACTTATAATATCAATTATTTTAATTTTTCACTATTATAGTAATTACTGCATCATCATTGTGTCATAAATAAAATAAATTATTTAATATCTAAAAATTATAATTAAAATATCATTATGTAGGAAATTTTTTTATCTTTATAATGAATATTTATAATCTAAAATCCAACATATATAACCCTATGTAACAATTGTTTTGCTAAAAGATATATGATTGTGTCATTTTTGTATTCATTTTGACTTAATTAAAATAAAGTGTCATTACCACTTACAAGTGGATCCATGGGGTCCCAAAATCGACCCAAAGATGTCCATGGTCGACCATGTATCAACCAATAGGGTTAAGACACGTTTTAGGGTAATTTATTATTATTATAATATTATTTTTTAACCCTTATTTACAGGATTTACCCTTAACCATAGTAAATAAAATATTTACCGCAGTAATTATTCAAAATGTCTTAAAATAAAAGTTACCTATTTACACAATTTGAACATCCTGATTCCAAATATGGAATCCATTTTCCTAAATTCAAAACACAGAAGTGGCAAAAATTAATTTAAAATTAATTCCCGCTGTCAAAACAAAAAGCGTGTTTTTAAGAGATAATAACTATCAAAAGATTGACACTTGTTTATGTTCGGTTTAATTGTAAAATTATGTCCAATGACAAACATTATATTAAATGGTAAAAATATATTCTAAATATACTTTAAAACTACTAAAATTCATAATTTATCATTATTAATTATTTTGATTAAAAAAGTTGTTTTTAATTAAAATTTAGTAATTTCACTATTCATCAAAATATGAAAGTTATCCGAAATGTACCAAAATTTCAACTTAGGCTAAATTTGATATTCCGAATCCAAAAATGATGTCCATTTTGAAATATAAAATATATATAATTTCAAAAAGTATGTATTACTATTCATAACGGCTAGTTTGATTGGTTATGGTGTGTTAGAACTCGGTGTTGCGTACAACACACGCTATCACATTATTCAAAGAGAAGCGTACCGTAGAAGCTTGGGGTGTTACATTCTCCCCTCCTTCAAATAATTTCGTCCTTGAAATTTCTAGAATACTTATCACATGAAAAGACTCGGGTGGTTCTTCATCATAAGTTCCTCGGGTTCCCATGTTGCCTCTTCTATCTTATGGTTTCTCCACAAAACTTTTACCAGACGCGTCGTTCGGTTTCTCAGTACTTGTTCTCTCGTATCAAGAATCCTGACGGGATCTTCACAATAGGAAAGATCGGGTTCCAGTTCTAATTCTTCATAGGTGAGTACATGTGTTGGATCAAGCATGTATCTCCTCAACAGAGATGCGTGGAACACATCGTGAACTTTGGAGAGACTTGGAGGCATTGCCAATCGATAAGCTACAATCCCAATTCGTTCTAGAATTTCAAAAGGTCCGATGTACCTGGGACTCAATTTACCTTTCTTACCAAAACGTATGACTCCCTTCCACGGAGATACCTTCAGGAAAACATGATCACTGACTTGAAATTCCAAATCCTTCCTTCGATTATCGGCATAGCTCTTCTGCCTACTTTGAGCTGCTTTGATGTGATTTTGGATTACTCTCACCTTTTACACTGTTTCCTCCACCAGTTCTGGGCCTACAAGTTTTCTTTCACCAACGTCATCCCAACAGGTTGGTGTACGACATCTCTTTCTGTATAACGCTTCATATGGTTCCATCTGAATACTCGAATGGAAGCTATTGTTATAGGAAAATTCTACCAGAGGTAAATATTTATCCCACATACCCTGATAGTCAAGTGATCAAGATCTCAACATGTCTTCTAAGGTTTGAATAGTCCGTTCTGATTGTCCGTCTGTCTGAGGGTGGTAAGCAGTGCTCAAATGAAGTTCAGTATCCAGGGATTTCTGAAGACTTTTCCAAAATCTTGAAGTAAAACGGGGATCACGATCAGAAACAATTGATAAGGGTACTCCATGAAGTCTCACAACTGCATTAATATATAGTCTTACTAGACGTTTCAGGGGTAAATCTTCTCTTATAGCAAGAAAATGTGTTGACTTGGTAAGAAGATCAACAATCACCCATATTGCATCATTCCTTCTAGGAGTCTTTAGTAGCCCCATGAAAAAGTCCATCGTAATATTGTCCCATTTCCACTCCGGTATGGGAAGAGGTTGCATGACTCCTCCAGGCTGTTGCCTTCCAGCCTTCACTTGTTGAAAAACCATACATCTTGACACAAAATCAGCAATCTCCCTCTTCATGTTGTCCCCCCAAAAATGTTCCTTCAAATCTCTATACATTTTTGTGCTCCCAAGGTGTATAGAGAAATTGGAACTATGAGCATCATCCAGCAATTCCCTTTTTAGATCAGGTATATCGGGAACACAAAGTCTCTTCCCAAATTTCAAAATTCCATCTTCATACACAAAGTATCTCAATCTCCCATCATTCACAGCTTTAATCTTCTTTTGAAATTCTTCATCATCGGTCTGAGTACTCTTAATCCTTTCTATTAAAGATGGTTTGGCAACCATTTGAAAAAGCATTGATGTTTCACCTTCCCTGGTTATTCCCATGTCCATCTTCACTAGATCCATGAAAATTGGATCCCTTTCAATTCTCATATTGTTCAAAACTCCATGGTCTTTTCTACTCAAAGCATATGCCACCTTGTTTGCCTTCCCCGGGTGGTAGTGTATCGTGCAATCATAATCCTTGAGTAATTCAATCCATCTCCTTTGCCTCATGTTAAGTTCTTTTTGTGAGAAAATATACTTCAAACTCTTGTGATCAGTATAAATCTCACATTTTTCACCATAGAGGTAGTGCCTCCATATCTTGAAAGCAAAGATCACAGCTGCTAACTCGAGATCATGAGTAGGATAGTTTTGTTCATGAATTTTCAACTGTCGTGATGCATAGTCAATAACTCTATCATTCTTCATAAGGACACAACCAAGTCCTTTCTTCGATGCATCACTATAAATAACGAACCCATCATTCCCCGATGGTAGAGTAAATATAGGAGCATTGACTAATCTTTTCTTCAGTTCTTCAAAACATTATTCACACTCTTTTGTCCAAACAAATTTAACCCCTTTATGTGTGAGCTTCGTTAATGGGTTAGCCAATCGGGCAAAATTCTGGACGAAACGTCGATAATAACCTGCCAAACCAATAAAACTGCGTACCTCAGTTATACTCGTAGGTGCTAGCCATTCTTGGATTGCCTTGGTCTTAGAAGGATCAATAGAGATTCCATCTTTAGAGACAATATGGCCAAGAAAAGAAATCTCCTGAAGCCAGAATTCACACTTGCTAAACTCCCCATATAATTCATGCCTCCTCAGAGTCTTCAAGATAATGCGCAAGTGATTTTCATGATCTTCGTAGGTTTTGGAGTACACCAATATATCATCAATAAATACCACCACAAATTCATCGAGATACTCCTTGAAAACTCTGTTCATCAGATCCATGAATACAGAGGGTGCATTAGTCAATCCAAACGGCATTATAGTAAACTCGTAATGCCCGTACCTGGTTCGAAATGCTGTCTTCGGAATGTCTTCCTTCTTCACACACAACTGATGGTATCCTGATCGAAGGTCAATCTTTGAAAAGTATTGAGCTCCATGTATTTGGTCAAATAAATCATCAATACATGGTAGGGGATACTTTTTCTTTATCGTTATAGCATTGATCTCCCTGTAGTCGATACATAACCTCATAGATCCGTCTATATTTTTAACAAAAAGAACAGGGGATCCCCATGGAGAAACACTAGGGCGAATAAATCCCTTATTAATCAATTCCTCTAGTTGTTTCTTTAGTTCGACTAACTATACAGTGGCCATTCTATAAGGGGTCTTCGATATAGGCCTTGATCCAAGAATCAAATCAATGGAAAACTCAACTTCTCGTTCTGGAGGATGTCCAGGTAAATCTTCTGGAAATACATCTAAAAATTCTTTCACAATAGGTACATCCTCTATTTGAACATTCATTTCCTCACCGATAGTTATTTCATTCTCTTCCTCCCCAATAATTCAATTAAGTTGAGCTACTGGGGGTGGATCTAAATAAGAATTAGGTGGTGACGATTCTGCTGTAAAGATAAGGTGTTCCTTATCATTATCATCAAGAATCGTAACCTCTTTCTTCATACAATAAATCTTCGCATCATAGTCTGAAAGCCAATCCATACTGAGGATTATATCAAACTCAATCATAGGTATGACGACGAGATCAGCAGATAAAGAAAATTTATGTGCTCTAATGGGGACTGATTCACAAAACTTTGTTGCAATGATACTTCCCTTAGGAGTTTTAACTGACAACTCCCTTATTAAATCAAATTGGAAATATCTAATTTTCTTATTAAACTGGGAAGATATGAAACAATGCGACGATCCAGAGTCAAATAATGCATTTTCTAAACTTGAGGAAACCATTAAATTACATGCCACCACGTCTTTTGGAGCTTCTACCTCTGCAGTAGTGATAGCATAAGCCTGGCCTTGATCCCTTGGCCTTTTCTGAGGTAAGTTCTCCTGACACTTAGGACATGCATTTTCATAATGCCCCATCTCCCTGCAATTGTAGCACTGAACGTTGGTGGCTTCCTTCTTCCCTTTGCAATCACGAGCTTGGTGGCCTTTTTCACCACACTTGTAACAGACTCCCATTCCCTTCAAGCAAGCACCTGGGTGTTTCTTCCCGCATTTACCACAAGATGGATATTCAACCTTTCCCTTCTTCCCCTTATTTCCATTCCAAGATTGATCAGCATGTCTCTTCTTCTCTTGCTTTGCTTTAAAGTCATAAGACTTAGAGAATTCATTTTCGGTCTTGATAGCACATGAGACAATGTCTTCGTACGATGAAAAGGATTGTGAGACTAATTCTCAATGGAGAAATGGTTTTAACCCATCAAATAAACAATAAATCTTACTTCTTGGGTTGCGAATATAATCTCCAGCATACCTCGCTAACCTTGTAAAGTTAGCCTCATACTTTGTGACATTCTCATCCTCCTTTTGTCTCAGACTCAGAAATTGCCTTTCCATATCTGCTCGATGGTTGCGAGGAAAATATTTTTCTAAAAACAGATCTTTGAACTCCCTCCATTCCATATTTGATACTTCATCATCTTCCTTCGTATTTTGAATCAATGACCACCATTGATCAGTATCTCCAGTGAGGCGGTAAACTGCCATGATAACTTTTTCCCTTTCACTACTCCCCAAAGCCTGAAATATTTTCTCTAGGGAATTTATCCACTGCTCGGCTACTAAGGGATTTTTATTCCCATTGAACATTGGTGGTTGTTGCCTCATGAATCGATCTAACATTGATCCTCCATGCTGCGGATCACGGTGCTCCATACGGGTATGGTTATTATTCATAACCTGAGTAAGTTGTCCCAATATGGTGATTAGCTGATCGGCACCAGTTGCATCACCAGCCCCACTATAATTATCTTGAGCAGGAGGGAAATCCCTACATGGAGTGCGTGCATTGATACGGTTTCCATTTCTTCCACTAGGCGCCATTTCTAAACAATGGAATAAACTAGATCAGTTTATGAATCAAAATACATAATCCCATACTTATAAAACACTTAACATAAATTGAACTATTTATGGATATAATACATAATCATAAAAATGTTTTCTTTGAGGAAGTATACACTCATAAACCCTTCATAATTATTTGTAAAGAAAATGAGAGTTATCCTAAGCATATCCCCCGGGAGTGTCGTAACCAAGAGTGCAGCAAGGCCCGTTGTCGTGCACGAGTTCCCGTTCGAGTCTAGATCAAAGCGGTGTTTTCGGGTTTTACCCCTAGGTACATCTGTGCCAGAGCCGCCTCTACCTGCTCGTATCCAGACAGGGATGTATTGCTCAGAAAACTCAAAAAATCCCTACAATACCAAAATTCTAGGAAGTTCTTCTATACTAATCCTCAAAGTTCATCTTAGGTCTACGTGCTCTAATCAGAGTTTATCTAAATCTAGCTTCCAAGGTTTGTACTAAACCTCCCTCTGATACCAACTGTAACGCCCCGACCCTAGTTACCCAGAGTTGGTGCATTCTTACATAACATTGGCATGATCAAAAGAAAGATCAAATCTCAAAAGATCGATTGGTTTAGTAGCCTTGGAAACACTAGATATATTCATAAGTCTTAAATTACATCATAAAATGAAAAACTACTACAACAACATATTGTCTCCATAATCCACACTCATATCCCCACATAATATCCCTGCAGGTCAATCATAATTTACTTCTTCACTTCCTGGGAGAAATAAAACATAGAAAAGGGGTGAGCTCAAATGCCCAGTAAGGATAACAATATAGCGGAAACATTCATAAATAAGAATAAACATTTAAGGCAATGTATAACTAAAACAAAAGCCTTTTAAACTTTAACTTCAACATGGTATGGCATAAATAAAATGAAATAATGCCATTTACTTATTCACATGGATATTCTACTAATCAAATAATCACATGCAATATCAATAACCACTTTCATAATGATGGAATGCATAATGCCAGACTATCATAACCACATAGCCAAGGCCTCGTGCCAAGACTACAAATAAGATTTTGCCAAGGCCTTGTGCCAAGACACTAGTTTGTCTCATGAGACCTACCGATGCATCGAGGAGCTATAGCGGGCTCCACCCGTCACATATTAATTCCAATGCATTCCCATATGAAAAGGTTTAATCATAACATAAACATTCGTATTAAAACTAGAATACGAAATGTAAATACTTTCACCATAAACTATTAATGGTATAAAAATAGCACATCCACAGTCAAACATATCACAAAACCTTCAATACAATATAGAAGTTTTGTATCACAATAAATCAACTTCAAATAATCTTAAAATCCATCAAAGGATGTTGACATAGATGAAATCAAAATTCTTTTTAAAGAAATATCTACTTTTATTTTGAAATCGTTTAAGATCCATATAAAATAAAACATTTTCTTTGAAAATATTCTTATAAGCTTGTAAGGTAAGCTTTGATGGTTTTATAACGGTGGAAAATAACCGCACCCGCCGTATAAGTTAAAAAAACATTCTTATCTTAATTCTGTCGAAAAGGTTTAAAAAGCACCTTGTTTGGAAAACGACGGAAATATTCCCTTATAAACCTCTTATAAAAAGTCAAACAAGGGTATAAATGACTTTAACCCATATTCTTTTAAATATTAAAAATGTTTTGAAATACATTTTGAAGAAACATGGATGTGGATGATAACGAGATCCCAGTAGATTATTACGTATAAACAACCTCAGATAATGAAGAGATTGTGAAATAACCCTTACCTTGTACTTTTCCTTGGATGGGGTAGGTTAACCTCCTGTATAATGGTGAAATAATTGTTAATAAATTATACAAGAACCATATATATTAATATGATATCATATATGATCTTTTAACATTGATTTGTTAATAATATCTTAGAATTATCGTCGTTTCGGGTGTTAACTTACTCATTTTCATTTATATGTTTTGTTACATAAGCCATGTTTGTTGTATCTTATTCATATCCAGAATTATATCAAGTCCCTAAAGATCATTTTTAAATCATCAAATGTTAATTATACTTGAATGGATACGATGGAGAATGAATCTCATCACGTTCGTGGAGACGGTAGTCCGTACGTATGCACGAGCGACAATATCATTCTTTTGATATTAAAATAATATATAAATGGATGGTATATCATATATACAGAATCATTAACATGTTATATTTATTATTTACATGAGTTACACATAATTATTATACCCATCCAAATAATAATATATTGAATAACAATTACACCATGACGTGGAGACGGTAAGCCGTACGTACGCACGTATGGTGACATGTTATTCAATGGGTGGATAGAATACTGAATATGTTTGTACCATATTTATAATAACATCATAGTATATGTGATATACTGGAGTTATTATTTTATAATGGTAAGAACAAAGGAAGAAGAAGTGGAAGAAGAAATGAACTTGGAGAAGGGTGGTGAAATCATTACCTCTTCTTCGGGTTCTTCTTTTTGATTTGATCAAAAGGGATCTTTAGGATGGCTTTCTGATCAAACTAAGGCCCCTAGGTTGTAGTGAGGGAAGTTGGGAGAGTATTTGGTCAGGGTTTGGCCGAACCAAAGGGCTTTGAAGGTGTGAAGAAATGAGAAGGAGGAGTGCCCTTTTATAAGAGGGGTGAGGGGCACCTTTGGAAAAGCTAGAGATATTAGTTTATAATAAATTCATATTCGGTTTCCAATGGCTCCAAAGTTGACTATTCAAAGTTTAAGGTGGGGATGGGTCGAAAACAACTCAACCAATAGAATTTAGACAGGTTTGGGTACTTATATTAACCTTATCTTTAAGTATTAACTCTAAGTTAATTAGTTTCACTTTTACAATGTCTCTTTGTATTTTTATATTATATGGATAATAAACTTACCAGATACATACAAGAGACCCACAAGTGGTCCATTAATGATACACCTATCATGATATAAGTCTCTTGGACGAACCTTAGATTTTTAGGAATTTAATATCAATTAATAATATAATATTTGTTTTAAAAAACTCTTTTATGTCAATTTTGACACTATTCAATAGTTGATTTTTGTGAAACTCATAACAGATTGATTACTTCGAAAAAAGTCAATTAAATCAATCCTAATATATCATATTATTAGTTTAATTCATTAAAAGTTTCATATTATATTTATTTGGGTATTTATAATATCAATTATTTTAATTTTTCACTATTATAGTAATTACTGCATCATCATTGTGTTATAAATAAAATAAATTATTTAATATCTAAAAATTATAATTAAAATATCATTATGTAGGAAATCTTTTTATCTTTCTAATTAATATTTATAATCTAAAATCAAACATATATAACTCTATGTAACAATTTTTTTTCTAAAAGATATATGCTTGTGTCATTTTTGTATTCATTTTGACTTAATTAAAATAAAGTGTCATTATCACTTACAAGTGGATCGATGGGGTCCCAAAATCGACCCAAAGATGTCCATGGTCCACCATGTATCAACCAATAGGGTTAATACACGTTTTAGGGTAATTTAGTATTATTATAATATTATTTTTTAACCCTTAATTACCGGATTTACCCTTAACCATGGTAAATAAAATATTTACCGCAGTAATTATTCAAAATGTCTAAAAATAAAAGTTACCTATTTACACAATTTGAACATCCTGATTCCAAATATGGAATCCATTTTCCTAAATTCAAAACACAAAAGTGGCAGAAATTAATTTAAAATTAATTCCCGCTGTCAAAACAAAAAGCGTGTTTTTAAGAGATAATAACTATCAAAAGATTGACACTTGTTTATGTTCGGTTTAATTGTAAAATTATGTCCAATGACAAAAATTATATTAAATGGTAAAAATATATTCTAAATATACTTTAAAACTAATAAAATTCATAATTTATCATTATTAATTATTTTGATTAAAAAAGTTGTTTTTAATTAAAATTTAGTAATTTTCACTATTCATCAAAATATGAAAGTTATCCGAAATGTACCAAAATTTCACCTTAGGCTAAATTCGATATTCCGAATCCAAAAATGATGTCCATTTTGAAATATAAAATATATATAATTTCAAAAAGTAGGTATTACTATTCATAACGGCTAGTTTGATTGGTTATGGTGTGTTAGAACTCGGTGTTGCGTACAACACACGCTATCACATTATTCAAAGAGAAGCGTACCGTAGAAGCTTGGGGTGTTACAGGGGAGGTGAGGTGTCCCGCGTTATGTGGCAGCGGCTCACGGTGGGGTTTCCTTGTTCGGTGTCAGCGATGGGCACCGTCGTGTGGGGCACCGTCCATGGAGGAGGATCAAGGATAGGAGAGGTCACCATGGGTTAGTGAAGGAGGGTCGCACGCAGTGGGTATCGGGGAGGAGGGAACCACTATCAGTGATGTCGAGGGTTTGGAGGGTCGTGAGGGGCACCGTCAGTGGAGGAGGATCGGGGAGATGAGAGGTCGCGATGGGTTGGGGAGGGAGGGTCGCACGTAGTGAGATAAGTCCAGGGTTCGGAGGGTCGTCGTCGTGAGAGACCGAGTTTCAGAGGGTCACGATCGCGGGAGGATGGAGGAGGAGCCCGACGTGATTTGGAAAAAAAAAAGCGATCAGGAGAGAATAAAGGAGGATCCCGACGCGATTTGGAAAAAAATAGACAGCACAAATTTTTAGCCACGAAGTATATACAAAATCGTGGATACAAATAATCTATAGCCACAGGTCTATAATACTATGTCTATAGATCCGTGGCTATAGATTAAATTTCTAGAAGTGTTAGGAAAGTTTGAAAATATTATTTTATTATATAATGATATTTGGTTTCTAAAGGTCTAAAACTCATTAAATTCTAAGATAAGATCAATAATGTTTGAAATAAAATCAAACAATAATAATTGGATAGGTTTTAGATGTTGTTTTAATTTTTGTAATCATATTTATTTAAATCATTCATTAATGATGTAAATAATGCATCCTTATTGTGTCATAAATAATTTTATTTATTTGATGTCTAAAAATTATAAAAAACACCATGATGTTGGAAATATTTTTATATATCAAATAAATATTTATATTTGAATAGATAACTTATATAATCCCATGTAAAAATTTATTTACTAAAAGATATATGTTTATTGATTTTTGTCTTTACATTAAATTGTTTAATATAAAGTGTCATTATCACCCTTAAGTGGCTCAATGGAGTCCCAAAATCGACCCAAGGATTCCCATGGTCGGATATGTATCAACCAATTGGATTATGGCACATGTTAGTGTAATTTAATATTATTATAATATTATTTTTACCTTGAATTACCCTATTTATCTTTTATTGCGGTAAATAAAATTCAAAAGTTCCTATTCACAAAAATTATTTTTATATTATTGAACAAAATTTTACTTAATTATAACAACCATGTATGTTGGATTTTCAAAAATCAATTCACATAAGCGGTAAAATTTCATATAAATGAAAAATTCATCTTTTTCAACAACTACTCAGTGTTTTCACTATTCATCAAAAATTGATGATTTTTAGAAGAATATAAAAAATTCAGCCTATGATATATTTGATATTCTGAATTAAAAAATGATGTCTATTTTAAAAAATTAAATACACAAAAGTGTAAGAAAATTAATTTTCAAATTAACTCCCATTGTAAAAACAAAAAACATGTTTTAAGAAATAATAACTATCAAAATATTGATACTTGTTTATGTCCAATTTTAAAGTGAAATTACATTCAATGACCATAATTGAATTAATTGGTAAAAATATAATATAATTACACTTTATAAACAATTAAAAATACAATCTCACCATATAAATAAATTATATTAAAAGTTATTTTTGAATTAAAATACCATATTTTTCACTATTCATTAAAAAATGAATTTTATCAGAAAAATACCAAAAAATTCCCAACGTAAATATGGATGTCTCGATTCTAAATAAGAATTTAATTTTTTCAAATAGAACATATAAAAGTTACCAAAACTAAATTTAAAGAGGGTTCTCCATCAAAAGGCTGAAAATCGACCTTTTAAAGAATATTAGACCATTTGTGTTTAAAAATGGATTCATTCACATTTTAAGCATCTACCATTTATTGGATAAATTTAAAAACATTTTAACAAACGTATATAATCATATTATAGTTAGTTCTACTCATTCCCACCAATATAATGGTTAGGCATTAACTTCCATTTAAAATAATATATTATTATTATTTTTCAGTATGACCCAATGTAGTGTGAAACTTACGATTTTAAATAAACTCATTGTTGCGTATCGGGTACGCCATCGAACATAGAATCCCATTTAAAGTAAAATTAATATTTAATTCACAAATATTAATAAATATGAAAAGTTCTTCTTCTTTATTTACCTAGAATGTTAGAATTTTCATATGTTTTCTTTCCCCAGGGTATGAAGATGGATTTTAGGTAGAAGTACTTAAGGTCAAAATATTCCTAGGAGTTGTTGGAGATATTTCATAGGATATAATATTTTGTATCCATGTTTCTGAAGACACTTAACTATTATGATCCTCAAGAATGTATTCTTTAATGTACTGAATATTCATCTAAAATGATGTAATATCGATTTATATCAAGCCAGGGTCCATATAAACTGCAAGTCAATCTAGCACACAGTGTGGACAGTATAACTCAAAATTTTGTATTTTTTTAATTTGACATTTTATTTCAATATACATGTAACATAATAAAAACAAATTAAACACATTTATATTATATTGATAATTTAGCAAAATTATTCATATGTCATTTGTGACATGTACTAATTAGTCTCACATCAATCTGACATAGGGTTAGATAGGTATGACCTAAATTGTGTTTTTTCAGTTTAGGAAAGAAATTTTAGTTAAAAAATGTTTCCAATTACTAAAAAATAATAAAACACACTTATATTTTATTTGATAATTTCGTAAAATAATTAATAAATAATTTATAATGTGTTGGAATCAACCACACATAAATCTATCACATGGTGTGACTTGTTCAACTCAAAGTGCATGTTTTCTGTTTTAAAATAAAATTTTAGGTAAAAAATGTGTCACACATAGAAAACCAAGAAATATTACTTGGATTTCCTTGATACATTTGGAAAATTATTGAAAAATAATTTTGTATGTGTAGGAATAAACTGCACATCCATCTGATATATAGTGTGATATTTATGACCCAAAGTAACTTGTTTTATTTCTAAAATGAAATTTTAGTTAAACACATATTTTACTCACTAAAACTTTTTAAAACACACTCTTATTGACTTGATACTTTTGTAAATGATCTTATATGTCTACTGTGATGTATAGGAATCCAACACACATCAATCTGACACATGACGTGCCCAGTATGGCTCAAAGTGCATGTTTTTAGTTTAAAAAATATATATTAGTTGAAAACTTGTTTAACTCAGTAAAAATTGAGAAACAAACACTGATATTGATGATATATTTTGGAAATAAATTATAAGTAATTTTTTGTGTAAGAATAAACTACAAACCAATCTGACATGTGATGTAGCCTATTTATCAAAAGGGAATGATTTATTTGAAATTTAATTTTTAGTTCAAAACATGTGTCACATACTCAAAAATATTTTAATACACTCATAGTGTCCTGATACTTTAGGAAAATTATCCATAAGTCATTTTTGAAATGTTAAAAAAGTAACATGGCAATTTGACACATGATGTGGTTAGTATGACTCAAAGTTTGTGTGTTTATTTAAAATTTAAAATTTAGTTCAAGAGATGTGTGACATATTGAAAATAATTAAAACACATTAATATAGTTTATATACTTAATTAAAATGATCCATAAATCATTTTTTACATAGAAGAATTAGTAATACCTCAATCGGATACACTATGTGACAGGTATGAATCGAAATATGTGTTTTCAATTAAAAATGAAATTTTAGTTTAAAACATGACTCACTCACTAAAACCTAAGAAAACACACTCATATGATCATTATAAATTATAAAAATGATCTATAATTCATTATAGGATTTTATAAATTATCCAATGAAAAATATTACATATTGAGTGTCTGATATGACTCAAAGAGCTTGTTTTTAGTTTAAAAATGGAATTTTAGAGTAAAACACATGTCAGTAAATAAAAACAAAGAAAACACACAAATATTGTACGGATATTTTATAAAGAAATCCAAGAGTAATTTTTTTATGGGTAGGAATCATCCACAGATAAATAAGAAACACGATGTGTCCATTATTGTAATTACCCACTTATTCTCATTGGTTTTAGATAATGGTGATCCATTACATGGCCATAAGTGACATCCCCAACACTTCAAAGGCTAGAAATAAATACTTAAGGGTTTCAAATATAAGTGTGGGATGATTTAACCTTCAATAAAAAAACCACTAACCAACCAAACATCACCAAACTATCACTATATTATTCATTATAAAACCATTCCAACTCAACCATTTCCTTTATAACTAAACCAACCAAAGTGTGCTATAGCATAATCCAGACAAATATCAAAGTAAATAGAATAAGGACAAAAATAAACTCCAATAATACAACAAGACTCCATGCTCCAAAAATCCATTTTCTAATAACTAAACATCCCATGTATCATGAGGTTGTTCTAAATACGTGTGATACGTAACCTTTTCCCATGTCCCAGAAGATAACATCTGCAAAAGCACCAATGTTCCAAAGTAGGGGTGGGTATAAACTCAATAGGTTTTCTCCAATGACTTCTCTACTCATTACACTTGAATAAAAATTTTAGAAACATTTATATAAAACCATTTATATAAAACAATTCTACAAAAAAGTTTATAACTAAATATATAAACAAGTTCAAAAAAACATTTATAACCAAGAGTAAATAAGTGCTATTTTCAACCAATTTTTCAAAAGTCACATTTCCAGTAAAACAACAAAAAATGTATTTAAAACCATTTCTCAATATCATTTTGGAATAACCATTCCACTAAACCACACTTACAACCATGCATGCAACCTGGACCTCCCTATACTCATGATTGGTGAGTTACCCTTCCCCTAAGATGTCACTTAGTGGAACACTTTGATGGTGGTAATTCACACCCATATCCATCCCAACAATTTTATGGGGTTCCTTCACACCCTTATTCATCCCAATTCATATGAACACACACCCCAATGCATTCTGAAATCATACCCAAACCATGTGTGTTCAACTAATTCAATAAATCGTTCTTTTTTTGAAAAAACCATTAACAAAGGCAATTAAAACCAACCATTTCATTTCAATAAAACCATTTATTTTATTTAAAACATCTTAATCAAATACATGTTCTATGATTTTAGAAAATACACATTCTAAAATCAATAACCAACACACCTTTTCAAGAACACCGAATTTTCAAGATTTCAACAATTTACCAAACTATCACAAAAGAGGGATACTAACAATTCTAAAAAAGTAAATTCACAATAAATTTGACATAAGATAATCAATTTTAAATAATTACAATCAGTTATAATAATAATATTTGAGAGTGAAGCCACTTACCTTGATGGATTTCATTAAAACATAAAACAGATGAAGAACGCTCACGAAATCGGGTAATAATTTCCATTAAACCACTTTAAATATCTCCTCCTATCATGGTTAAGAACACATACCAACATATTTGGAATCTATAAACTTAGATCATACCAAAAAATTTATATTTCTAATAATCCAATAAGTAGGTATGAGAATATCTAAATAAACATGATGAGAACGAATATAACCGATGACATATCGCAGGAATTGGGCTGTTAAATTCCAGGGAAAGGCTCCGGATCGATTCCACTTTTATTGGGAGAGGTTATCCAACCATAAAGAGAGAAGAATCCAGAGTTAGGGCTACATATAAAGAAAAATGAGACAGTTAGAGTCAAGAAAATATGAGATCAATTTTCCTAGGATCTCATTTTGACCCCACGCATGGTTTAGTTGCACAGTTAGACAAATCGTGTGCTAACTGTGCATTAGAAACTTCATTGGAAAAAAATTGTATGGACTCCTCGAATGGTCTCCCTAACTGAGTTCACACCATGATAAATCTACCACCTCAAATATTTCAAAACCACTTTTCAAATTGAACGATTACTACTAGGCTCCCACTTAGTTTGGACAGCCTGTGCACAACCTGTGCATCTCCCCTTGATCCCCAAAAATCTCCAAATGTTCTAAAAAATCTCCCAACCATCACCCTTAAATTTTATATACATGAAAATCATAAATAAAGGGTTATATACTAGAAACTGGGGGTACTAGTTTCTCACCACCATTGGTCTTTCTGTCCCTAGAAAGTAGAAATCCATCCTTACCCTAAAAGAGTTTCAGCCACTGATCTTTCATTTCCTTCTCGCATTCCAAAGATTCATATTGAATATGACCATGATGAAACAAATACACACTAGACTGATTCTTTTCCCATGAAATAAGTTATCTTTACTATCCACATTCTTCATTTGGATATGTACCAAAGAAGCATCTAACTCTCAGTCAATGTGATCCCATCTGATCACATGGTCAGAAACATGCTAATACTTTTTTTAACTAAGATACGTGGAACACATTATTCACCATACTAAACCTTGATAGAATAACCAACTAGTATTCCACCTATCCAAACTGTTCTATAATATCAAAAGGTCCAATGTAACAGGGAGATAACTTTCCCTTCTTCCAAAAATGACGATGTCCAAGCCTTGTTGAGATCCTTAAGAACACATGATCAGTCACTGTGAATGAAAATGGTCTTTGATGATGATCGCCATAAGATTTATGATGACTATGAGCCATATCTATTATCCTTATAATCAAAATAATATTCTGTATTGTTTCTTGGATGAGGATCGACCCAACTAGTTAAGCCTCACATATTTCCACCCAACAAAGAGGATAATGAAAAGGACACCCATACAATGCTTCAAACAGATCCATATGTACTGAGTCTTGAAAGATGTTATTATACAATAAATCCACTAATGACATATTATCTTCCCATGAGCCACCAAAATCTATTACAGAAGACCACATCATTTCTTCCAATCTCTATGTCAACCTTTCAGATTATCTATCTGACTATGGGTGATACGTCGTACTCATTGTCAACTGGTTCCCAAGGGATTTTTTTAAGGATTTCCATAAACGAGATGTAACCCTAGGATCTCTGTTTGACACGATCACAACTGGTATGCACTGTATCTTTACTAATTCATGGATATAGGTCTTGGAATGATCTTCCACCATATAATTTTCAGAAATAGGGATGAAATGGGATGACTTTTTGAGACGATCCACTATCACCAATAGGGAATCATGTTTCTGAACCGTTCTTGGGATTCCTATAACAATATCCATCGCTATCTTCTCTCATTTCCACACTGGAATATGTAAGCACTATAACATAGTCGTTGGTCATTGATGTTCTTCCTTAACTTGATGACAAGTTAATCACTTTTAAATGAACTTAGTCGCCTTCCTTTTTATGTCGATCGATCAAAAGTCTCACTTCGTTTCCTTGTATTTATTTTGTATTCTTAGATTTAGTGCCCTTATTGAATAGTGTTAAGCATGCATAGGTTGTTCCTGACAAGACCTAGTTACAACCATCTGATTTCAGAACAACAAAACTAAACTCCTTCATTTTTTCTGCCCCCAATGGTCTCCCCACCATTTAGTTTTGAACTCATAATCAAGCATTCTTTATCAGATGTTTGTGCCTCTTTAACCATCATTACCAAATCACGAATCACAGGAACCAAAAATAAAACCACAACATCACCCCAGTCATCACATTACATGTGTATATCAGCTAGGAATGACATCAACTGTCACTCATCTATATCTTCTTTTTCTAATTTAGCACATGAATTTATTCTTAATGCACCGACCACCGAATTACCTTTTCCTTGTGTATACATCGAGTAAAAGTCAAACATTATGAGATAATATATAAATATACTTTACCTAAAATTAAAATCCCATTTGGAGAAAATATGATTCATTATCTTATGATCCCTGAACAAAGTGAATTTCACACCAAAGGGATAGTGAAACCAAGTCATCAAAGTGTAGATGACTACATCTAACTCGAAATCATGTGTTGGGTAATTATTCTCAAGAACTCTAAACTAACTTTAACCATAAGGAACCACATGGTATCCTTGAATGAGAATAAATCCTAACCCATATCTTGAAGAATCACAATACACCACATACCCCTACCATGATTCAAGAAAAATCAAGATAGGTGGTGATATATGATGAAATTTTTTCTCTTGAAAAGACTTTGGGAATTCCTCAATACATTAAATTGTAACATAAATCTTTTTCAAAGATGTCATTGGTGAATCTAGTCATGATAAGTCATAGAAAAAGCTTCGATAATAAATAGAGATACCATGAAATCTCCATATCTCAAAGACATTTTTCATTGTTTTCCATGAGATAATAGATTCTATCTTCTCTGGATCTACGAAAACTCTTTTTTCAAAAAATAAATGGACAATAAATCACACCTATTATATCAAAAAATCACACTTTCATAGATTGGAATAAAATTAGAGGTCACTCAATATTCCTAACATTATTTCCAATTGTTTCTAATATTCAACCATTGTCCTTTAATACACCAATATGTCATCCGAAAACACCACCAAAAAGGAATCATGATATCTATGAAATATCTAATTAATCAATTCCATAAAGACTACTGGTGAATTATTAAGACCAAAAGGCATAAACACATATTCATAATGGCCATATCATCTTATGGAATTTGTTTTCAGAATATCCTCCATCTAAACTCACAATTGATGATATCCTGATCACAAGTCAGTTTTAGAGAACCACCGAGCTCCCGATGGTTGATCTGACAAATAAACAATTAATGGAATTGGGTATTTATTAATTATTGTAACTTGGTTAAGTTTACGATAATCAACACATATCATTAGAGTTCTATATTATTTCTTCACAAACAAGACTTGTGTTTCCCATGAAGAAGTGCATGTTCGAATGAAACCATTGCTTTCTAGCTCTTCCAAATTCATTTTATGCTCCCTTGATTCGATTGGTTCTATCCTATAATAGAGAAGGGAAATAGGATTAGTCATCAGAAGGAGATCAATCATAAACTTCACATCCCTTATAGGTGGTAGCCCTGAGATGTTCTTGGGGAGGACATATGGAAATTGATCCACAACTGCTGGAAAAATAATATCCTTGATCTATTCTATCAGTTACATGGTTAATGATACTAATTGGTAATAAATTGTTCCCACAGCTGGTGATAAAAATCACATTGAACCTATCTTTAAAACCCTTTGTCCTCTAAAGAGATGCCTGGTGCCGTCCTTAGTTGTGAAACTAACAGTTTTACTATAATAATCGATGTGATGCTTGAACGTTGTCACCCAATCCATACCCAAAATTACATTAATGATATCCATGTCCAACACTAATAAATCCAATTTATGCTCAGCTTTATCAATAGTTATAGAAAATGGTCTACATACAAAAGCTCGATGTTCTCTTTTACTTGGAAGAATTTTAATTTTTATCATTAAAGGAATCATCACAAGTTTAAAACTTAGAAAATCAATAACATGATAAAATAATAAAGAATCAGGTGCATCAGTATCAAAAAAACTTACATAAATTTTGAATTTAATAGAATTGTACCTCTCATTATAGATGGTCCAACCTTATCATCTAAAATCAGATGCTTGGCTCCATACAACTGATTCAGTGTTTCACTTTTCTCGTTATTTCCTTGATGAGACTTCCCTTTGTATGAATTCATGGTATTCCTAGAATCACCATGGAAAAATCTTCTCTTCTGAACAGTCTGATTCCTTTTCCCTCGACCCGTCGTAACATATGATGCTTGAAACAACTGAGAAGTGTTCCAAGCACCTAAACTTAGAGCACTGTGACAATAGCACTGAAGGTGACCCATTTTCATGCAGTTATGAAATGCTCTAGGTTGTTCTGTACACTCTCCCTTTATGTGGTCAAGTGACCCACATTGGAAATAGCCCAATTTTCTCTTGGGTCATGGAGGAAGGTTCACTAAATCATCAGTTTGATTTTGAGCCCCGCCCCCACCTTGGAAATAGGTGTCCCTCTTCCTATTGTTCCTAACATTAGAGTTTCCAACTTTTCCCATAAGTATCATCATACTTCCTCCTCCCATAGTTACTGAGATATATTTCTCATTCACTATCTCTTTATTCACCATTTCTGAATAATCTGTAATATAGAGCACCAACATCTTCAATAAAATCTCTTAACTTAGCCCTGATTTGAAGATGCATTCCTTCAAGGACACAATAACTATAAATTCTAGTGAAAAGAACACTAAATTCATGAACATAGTCGCATATTCTATGACATAGAGATTTTCCTTCTTCGGGATGTAGAAGTTCATTATTCTCTGGATCCACAATATACGAGGATAGAATTTTTTGTTGAACAATTCCTCAAAATCCTCCCAACTAAGGCCTTGATCCAGTTTGGATTGGATTTCTAGTCCCGCCACTAGTATGAAATATCCTAGAGCATATACATTTCTATTTTGAATTTAAAATCCACTAGTGTACCGATGAAATCGAATATATGTTTCATCTTCTTCATCCAAACCTCTACCCTTTTGGGTTTAGAATCACCCTAGAAAATGGGTGGATCGTGCATCATGAACTGGATGGAATGATCCACATGTCTTTCCTTATCACTTTAGTTTCCTATGACCATATCCTTAAATGCATGGAAAATACTATGAACCAGTTATTGGTTCACCTATTTCTCTGGTGGAACCACATTCTTTGCACCTTCTTCCGGTTAGTTTCTATAAAATCTACCTGGTTCCATTTTAAGGCATAATCTCTAGAAACTAAAGGATTATCATTTCAAACTATATCACTTAAACATTCAAAACTTTTCTTTCAATAATCAACAATTTATAAGTTTAAACATTTTTGAAAAATCCAATCTTGCTTTTGAAAATCAACCCATTTTCATGTTTTACCAGCCATTCCCTTTTCAAAATCATTCATTTGAAAAAAAAATTAATTATTTTTCAAAAGTCAAAATAATACATAACATTATATATCATTTTTCCATAATTAAATATGAAATCCTAGTGGGAAGACATTAATATAATGAATTTCATGCCCATATCATTGGTTATACCCATGACAATGAGATTCCAATTTTTTACAAGTGTCTCAAAAATACTTATGTGCCTAACTCCTTGGTAACATGAAGTTCAGCATAAAAATGTTAGCTATGTAATTTTTTCTCTAAATTTAAATTCCTGAAAATCCAAATCCTTCCTAAGTTTCCAACCCATGGAATAAATAAGAATGAATTCAATTCCAAGACCAAGAAAATGAGTACTACTTGTTAGGCATGGACCGAACAAGATGACGCCATTTTCAATGACCCACTTATTCTCATTGTCTTGAGAGGATGGTGAGACATTACATGGACTTAAGAGACATCCCCACACTTCCAAAGGATGGAAATAAATGTCGAAGGGTTTAAAATATAAGTGAGTGATGATTTACCCATTAAAAAATAAGCCACTAACCAACCAAACATTCCTGAACAATCATGATATGATGCATGATAAAACCTAGACAACTCAAACATTTACTTTAAAACCAAACCAACGAAATTGTTCTATAGTGGAAGAAAAACCAATATCAAAGTAAATAGTGGAAGGAAACAAATAAACACCTAGATGAAAAATACTCCCTTCTCTAAAAGCTCCATGCTCTGATCGCCAAACAACCTAAGTCTCATGAAGTGGTAATAAAGACATGTGATACATTACCTTTTCCCACGTCCCAAAAGATAACATATACAAAAGAACCGAAGCTTTAAAGTAGGGGTGAGTATAAACTCAGTAGTCTTTCCTCAACGACTTCCCTACTCACTCTACTTGGATATAAAAAATAGAAACATTTATATAAAACCATTTATATAAAACATTTCTACAATACAGTTTACAACTAAATATATACAAGTTCCAAAAACCATTTATAAACAAGAGTAAACAAGTACTATTTTCAACCAATTTTCTAAAAAAGTATAATTTATAGTAAAAAACCAAAATGAGGCTTTAAAACCATTTATCAATATCAATTTTACATAACCATTCCACTTAACCACAATTCTAATCAAGCATACAACCTAGACCTCCCTATACTCGCGTGTGGTGAGCTATCCTTACACTAAGCCATTACATAGTGGGCATTTTGATAGGGTTACTTCCCACCCATATACATACCAACCTTTTTTGTGGTCCTTCATTCCCTTATCCACCCCAATAAATAATAACACACACCTCAACCCATGCCCAACTCATTTTCAAGACCAAGTGTGTTCAACCAATTCAATAAAATTTTTCTTTTTTTTAAAATAATTAACCAAGACAGTTCAAACCAACCATCTAATTTCAATAAAAACCATTATTTTATTGAAAAAATCATATCTAAATCAATGTTATGTGATTTCATAAAATCCACATTTTAAAATCACGAATCAAAGCACCTTTTTAAGAACACCCAATTTTCCATATTTCAACAATTTACTAAACTGTCACTAACGTGGGTTTCCAAAAATTATCAAACCACCAATTAAAAATCACATTAACAAAATATAATCAATATGAAATCATTCCAATCAGATTTACTAAGATTAGTACACACCCCAAGATTTCATAGTACGTTATCTCTTCAAAGTAATGTAATAATTTGCACTACACGCATCACTGAGTTCAAGCACAGCACGACTTTCCAAACTAGGTGTTCAAAAGCGGTTATGAATAGTATTAACTGAATTTTTAACATTAATCCTTATAATTTTAGAATCCAAATTATGAGTTTCTTAGACATAATGTAATAATAAATTCATTTTTTTCAGATAAAATAATTATTTTTCAAAAAAATGAAATTTTACCGCCATTTAATGGAGAACCCTTTTAAAATCCAATATTTGAAACTTTTATATTAAATTTGACAAAATAAAATTCTTCTTTAGAATTGGGACATAAGAATTTAGTTTCAATAAATTATTGGTTTTTTCTGATAACTTTCATATTTTGGTGAATAGTAAAAAAATACTATATTTTAACTGAAAACTACTTTTTTAATCAAAATTATTAACATTGTTGAATTATACATTTTAATGTTTTCGAAGTATAATTAGATTATATTTTTACCCTTTAATCCAATATCGGTCATTGGAATTAATTTCACATTGAAATTATACATAAACAACTGTCCATCTTTTGATAGTTATTGTTTCTTAAAAACACGCTATTTGTTTTGACAACGAGAATTATTTATAAATTAATAAATGTAACTTCTATGTTTTGAATTTGTTAAAATACACTTCATTTTTGGATTCAGAATATCGAAATTATCCTAGGGTGAATTTATGGTATTTTTCTAAAAATGTTCAATTTTTGATGAATAGTAAAAAAACATAGTTATCATTTAAAACTGAATTTTTATTTAAATAGTTATTTATTTTTTTAAAATTTATTTTACGTCAAAATATATACATAATACCTATATAAGTTCAATGTAATTCATTGGAGTCAATTTATAATAATATTATATATATAAAAATTTGTATATAACTATTAACCATCTTTTACCCACCTCCTAGGAGAATTTGTGAATTCACATAAAACATAATTTTACCGCTTCTGTGAGTGGAATTTCAAATATCTGAGGGACATGGTTGATATTAGTAAGTAAAATTTGGTTCAATAAGATAAAAATATTTTTCGCTGAATTGTAATTTTTTACTTTTGTTTACCACGGTTAGAAGTAAATAGGGTAATTAAGGGGAAATGATATTATTAATAGCCTAAAACATGTCCTAGTTCTATTAGATAATTTTAATTCATCCAAAAACAACCTTAGTAATAAAATATTACCCTTTAGGTCCACTTTTATTAGATTAATACATTTATTATTATTTTACTTAAAGAAGAGTTGAAAGAGTTAAAATCAAAGTTTAATAACTAAACAATTTTTGAGATAGGGTTATACATAAGATAAATTAGGATATAAATATTAATTATAAATCTAAAAAAAATTCCTAAATAATGGTATTTTATTTATAATTTTTAGATATTAAATAATTAAATTTATTAATGACATAATGATGATGCAGTAATTACCTTATTAATGAAAGAATCAAATAAATGGTATTATAAATATTAAAATAAATAAAATTTCAAAGTTTTTATGAAATCCGAAAATTTTATAGGTGAATATGACATGTTAGGATTGATAAAATTTATTTTTGTAAGTATGTATGTTGTTATTATTTTATGGAAAAACAAATACCAAATAGTGTCAAAATTGACATAAAATAGTTTTTAAAACAAATATTATACTGTTAATTGACATAATTGTCCTAAAAATTTAAATTTAGACCAAAAGACTTATATAATAATATATATGACATTAATGAACCAATTGGGGTTATATTGTCTGTATATAGTAATTTTATTAACCATATAGTGTAAGAATACAAGAAGACACGGTAAAAGTTAAATTATTTAACTTAGAGTTAAATCTAAATGATAAGGTTAAAATGGAAACCTTAACATATCCAAAACCTATTGTTGGAGATAATTTCAACCCCTACCCACCCTAGCCTCTAAATATATTACTTTGGAGCCATTATAAACCGAATATGAATTTATTATAAAATAATATTTTAAGTGTTTCCAAAGGTGTCCCTCACCCCTCTTATAAAAGGGAATTTCCCCTTATATCAAATTCACACCACTAAAGCCATTTGGATCGACCAAACCCTACCCAAATATACTACCAAATATCCTAAATTCATCCTAGAGGCCTTCCATTGGTCATAAATCCATCCTAAGGAACCCTTTTGATCAAATCAAAAGGAAGAGCCCGAAAAAGAGGTAATGATTTCACCACCCTCTTTCAAGTTCTCTTATTTTTCCACTTACTCTTTCTTTGTTTTTTCCATTCTAAAAAACTAAATCCAGTATCTTATATATACTGTGGTGTTATTATAAATATGGAACAACTATATTCATTATTCTATCCATATTATAAATGATAATGTCACCATGCTTGTGTACGTACGGCTTACCGTCTCCACACCGTGGTGTAATTTGTTATTCAACACTATGTTATTTGGATTGATATAACGATGAATAATATGTATATAAATAATGAAAATAACATGATAATTTCACTGTAATACTAATATACCATCCAATTCCACACCTTTAAGGAAATGATATTGTCGCTCGTGCGTACGTACGGATTACCGTCTCCACGACGCGATGAGATTCATCTCCAAGTTCACTATTCATAGATGATTATAAAAATATATATTACTAATAAAGATGTAACATATGGCATAATAATTCTATAAGAGGTATATATATATATATATACTTACATATATCTTATTCACTTAGTTTAGTTCAATAAGATATGAAAAAGGAAACCGCGTTTATGCGTACGTACGGACTACCGTCTCCATAAATAGTGTTTTTCATTTCATATATATGTATATAATACATATTTATATTATAAATATATATGATATATAAATAATTGTTTATATCATCGAAGTATTTAAATCTTGATCTAAGTGATACAATCAATATTAACAAGTTATAAAACGTACGATAAAGAAAGTGATTATTACTCGAAATGTTAATTTAACATGGAAATTATTATTAAATGGGTTGTATAAAGTCATAAATGAATCATGTATGATATCATAAATATTAATATGGTTCTTTTATAATTTAATAACATACTACGATCTTCATAGAGGAGGTTAAACGTACCCTCGACCAATGTAATGTTCAATGTAAGGGTTAATTCCTCAATCTCATTATTATCTGAGATTGTTTATGTGTAAGTATTTACTGGGACATTTTTATCATCCACGTCCATTTTTCATAAAAATGATTTCAAAATGAATATTTTAATTATTTCTGAAAGGTACTCTTTATCAGGATCATAATTTTAAATGTTTTAAATATTTATCTTTCTAAATCTTTTTAATTAATGTCCATGTTTTCAAAATGCTTTTAAGGATTTATTTATATGGAAATGAATGTTTTGAAATGATAATTGTTTTCAAATGTTACAAAGTTGTATGGGACACTTTGATTCAAAAATATCTCTTAAATTATTTCCTTTATAAATGTGTAACTTTTAAATGATTTAAAAAAAGGATATTTCTCTCAAAAAGTTTTACCAATCATTTTCAACTATGCTAGCATCCTTTACTGGATATTATTTTTTATTGAGGTTGATTTAGTATAATAAAATCTTCCATATTGTATTAAATGTGTTATGATATGTTTTACTATGGGTGTTCTATTTTTATTAAATTCATGGATTATGGTTAATGTATTGGCATTTCATAGGCCAGTTTTAATACAAATGTTTATGTTTTGTTTCAACTATTCATATGAGGAATGTAGTGGACTTAGTAAGTGATGGGTGGGGGCTTCTATAGCACCTCGATGCATCGGAATGTCTCATGAGACAAACTAGTGTCTTGTCACAAGGTCTTGACAAAAATTTTATTTAAATTCTTGGCACGATGCATTGACTATGTGGTAATGATGTTCGGGGTTAGGCATTCCTTCATTTTGAAATTAGTTATTACTTGTGATTATTCGACTAGTAGAATATCCATGTGCATGATTATATGGTAATGTTTGATTTATTTTTTCCATATATGTTCATGTTTATGTTTAAAAAGTTTGTTGTTTTTATCACATGTCTTTTCTTCAAAGATTATAGATTCCGCTAAATTATTTACCCTTAATGAGCATCTAAGATCACCCATTTCTTATGTTTTATTTTACCAGGATTCCAAGAAGTGTATTATGATTGATAATTCGGGTTATTCTTGGGGACTAATGACATTCTAAAAGGATAATTTATGTGGTGTTTTATTTTCTAATGTGTATTGTAACATTTATGTATGTAAACTATTTTCCAAGACTGCTAAACCGATCGGTCCTTTGGGACATGATTCCTTGTAATCATGCAAATGTATTAAAATAATGCACCGACTCTGGGTAACTGGGTTCAGGTCATTACAGTTTGTATCAGTGGAAGTTTAACAACAACCTTGGAAACTAGATTTAGATAAACTGTGATTAGAGAACATATACCTATGATAGAATTTGAGGATTAGTATAGAAGGACTTCCTAGATTTTTGGTAATGTAGATATTTTGTGAGTTTTCAAAAAAAATACATCCCTATCTGGATACGAGCAGGTAGAGGCAGCTCTGGAACAGATGTACCAAGGGGTAAAACCCGAAAACACCACTTTGAACTAGACTCAAATGGGAACTGGTGCACGAAAATAGGCCTTACTGCACTCTTGGTTACGACACTCCCGACGGATATGCTTTGGATAATTCTCATTTTCATTAAAAACCACTATTAATGGTTTATGAGTGTATACCTCCTCAAATAAAACATTTTTGTGATTATGGATTATATCCCTAAACTTTTCAAATTATGCTATGTATTTTACATGTTTGTAATTATGAATTTTGATTCATAAACTGACCTAGTGTATGCCATTGTTTAGAAATGGCACCCAGTAGAAGAAATGAGAACTCCAGAAATATGTATGATCCAAAGAGTAAGAAGGGTCATATCATTCATGGTATGAAGCCAACATTTAGAAAGGAAATAGTCTCCCACGTATTATCATCATATGAATAAAAAGTATCATGTGTTAATATGATTAGTAAAGAATTCTCTGAATCTGATGTCTTTGAAGGGAATCTAGAGAAGAAAAGGATGGTAGAAGGAAAGATGGATAAAGGGAATAAGGTAAAGAAGGATTTTTCAACATATGAAAAATGTGGAATGAATATCCTTGGTAAATGCCTAAAGGAAATGGTATTCTTTTATAAGTGTGGAGAAAAAGGACACCAAGTATGTGATTTCAAGGGTAAGAAATGTTTTCAAATATAAAATGCATCATCTTCAATGCGTTGAGACACTATGCGAATCAATGTCCCATTCATAAGAGTATTCCCAAAATGATGTTATTGGATAATAATAAAGTTTTGATAATACCTCAGATGGAGAAGAATGACTATTGTTCTTATGTTGTTATTATAGAATTATTTCATTTAAGTGTTTTATCAACAATATACTGGTTACATGAATTATGGAGATAAATAAGGATTGTACTGCAGTACTATTTTATTGAGGATTTGAGATTATATGGTTCTAAGAAAACTGATCTAATAGTAAGCTACACTTTTTAGAAAATAAACGGTTGAAGGAATGATAATTCTTAATATGGTCCTGATAATGTGGTAGTGATTTTGTAAAAAGAGATTGATGATTTTGGTAATTCAGGATGTTGCGGTGTTGTAAAATAATACACGATGAACGCATTCACATGTTATTACCTGGAAAAAAAGGATCCTTGTTATGTTTAACTTCCTTATAAACTTTGGACTGGGAGTTTGGATATAAGTATTTTAGATAATTCTAACATTTTGAATGGATTAAGATTGAAATTGGATACTATTGTTAAGGTTATTTTTGGATTGCAATAAAAAGGAAAACTAGGAGGTCTTGCGGCAACCCGTCACGTCCTTCAAGGCCACAAGACTTGAACTCACAACTGAAGGGAGTCAAGGGTGTATCTCCTATCACTGACCCACGTGATGTCCGAGATTTAATAATGTAGTTTTTTAAAGGGTCTGATATGTGAATTATAAATTCGTTATTTTTTGAACCCTATACGATTTGGATATATAGAATATATATTTTTTGAAATCTTTTATAGTGAAAGATGATTTTGTGGTAGGAATTAGTTGAAGGGTGAAACTATACTTATCAAGTATATATATACATACATATGCACACACACACACACATATATATATATATATATTATCTCTTATTTTATTTATAAATTAATTATTCAACTTTAGGGAGGGGATCTTAAAACCATAAATGTTTTATCCTAATACCTTACGTTTTTTTTTGAACCTATGGAATTTTAAATCATCATAGATTGGTGGCTTTGAGGCCCACAATTGTACAATTTTTTGTGATTGATGACCTCAATCACTCCCTATAAATATTTATGTTTTCCCACAATTATGTGTCTTTAATTTCCACCAATGTTCTCCTAATCGAGATCATAATTTGGTGGTGACTTTTTCATTCCACTTTTCCTCTTATTAAGACTAAATTTTATTAACCAAATTTCTGATGTGGGTTTTCCCACAAAGGTATTTTCTATTTTCAACCTTTTATTTTAGAAGAACAATTTCAAGTTGTGAGGATGAAATTTATTGAATGTGGTAAAAATGTAACACCCCATGATTTCATAGTACGTTATTTCTTCAAAGTAATGCAATAACTTGCACTACACGCAACATTGAGTTCAAGCGCATCATGACTTACCAAACGAGACGTTCAAAAGCGGTTATGAATAGTATTAACTGAATTTTTAACATTATATAATCCTTATAATTTTATAATCTATATTATGAGTTTCTTAGACATAATGTAAGAACAAATTCATTTTTTTCAGATAAAAGAATTATTTTTCAAAAAAATGCAATTTTACCGCCTTTTAATGGTGAACCATTTTTAAATCCAATATTTGATACTTTTATATTAAATTTGACAAAATAAAATTATTCTTTAGAATAGGTACATAGGAATTTATTTTCAATAAATTTTTGGTGTTTTTCTGATAACTTTCATAATTGGGTGAATAGTGAAAAATACTATATTTTAACTGAAAAAACTTTTTTAATCAAAATAATTTATAGTGCTGAATTATAAATTTTAATGTTTTGGAAGTATAATTAGATTAAATCTTTACCCTTTAATACAATGTTGATCATTGGAATTAATTTCACATTTAAATTATACATAAACAAGTGTCAATCTTTTGATAGTTATTATTTCTTAAAAACACGCTATTTGTTTTGAAAACAAGAATTAATTTTAAATTAATAAACGAAAATTCTATGTTTTGAATTTGTTAAAATAGACTTCATTTTTTTATTTTTAATATATAAATTATCCAAAGGTGAATTTTTTGTATTTTTCTAAAAACGTTCAATTTTCTATGAATAGTAAAAAAACACTAAGTTATTGTTTAACAAAATTTATTTAAATAAGTATTTAATTAATTTAAATTTATTTTAGTTCAAAATAGATACATAATACCTATATAGGTTCAACTTAATTCATTGGAGTCAATTTATAATAATTTTAGATATATAAAATTTTATAGAACTTTTAACCATCTTTTACACACCTCCTAGGAGAATTTGCGAATTCACATAAAACATAATTTAACCACTTCTATGCATGAAATTTCAAAAATACAAGAGAAAAAGTAGATATAAATAAGTAAAATGTGGTTCAATAAGATAAAAATAATTTTTGGTGAATAGTAACTTTTAACTTTTATTTACCACAATTAAAATTAAATAGGGTAATTAAGAGTAAAAATGATATTATTATCAACCTAAAACATGTCCTAATTCTACTGGATAAGAGTAATTTGACCACAAACAAACTTAGGAATAATATATGACCCTTTAGGTCCACTTGGATTCGATTAAGACATTTATTATTATTTTATTTAAAGAAGAGTTAAAAGAGTTAAAATCAATGTTTAATAAATAAATCATTTTTAATGTTGGGTTATACATATAATAAATTAGACTGTAAATATTCATTAGAAATCTAAAAATATTTCCTACATAATGGTATTTTATTTATAATTTCTAGAGATTAAATAATTAAATTTATTAATGACACAATAATGATGCAGTAATTACCTTATTAATGAAAGAATCAAATAGATGGTATTATAAATATTAAAATAAATTAAATTTCATAGTTTTTATGACATAAACGAATTTTCTAAGTGAATATGACATTTTACGATTGATTAAATATATTTTTTTTTGAATTAATCTTGCTTTTATTATTTTTACAAAAAAAATACCAAATAGTGTCAAAATTGACATAAAATAGTTTTTAAAACAAATATTATATTGTTAATTGATATAATGGTCCTAAAAATCTACGATTAGGTCAAAAGACTTATATAATGATATATATGACATTAAGTAACCAATTGGGGTTAGATTGGATATATATAGTATGTTTATTAACCATATAGTGTAAGAATACAAGAAGACACGTTAAAAGTTAAATTATTTAACTTAGAGTTTAATCTAAATGATAAGGATAAAATTGTAACCTAAATTTGTCTAAAACCTATTTTTTGAAATTATTTAGATCCATACATACCCTATCCTATAAAGAAATCACTTTCGAAGCCATTATAAACTGAATATGAATTTATTATAAAATAATATTTTAAGTTTTTCCAAAGGTTCCCCTCACCCCTCTTATAAAAGGGAGGTTCCCCTTCTCTCAAATTCACACCTCCAAAGACATTTGGCTCGGAAAAAACAAGCCCAAATATCCTCCAAACTATCCTAAATTTATCTTAGAGTCCTTACTTTGGTCAGAAATCCAACCTAATGAGCCCTTTTGATCAAATCAAAAGTTAGAACCCGAAGAAGAGGTAATGATTTCACCACCCTCTTTCAAGTTCTCTTATTCTTGCACATACTCTTTATTTGTTGTTTCCATACTAAAATAATAACTCATGAATCTTATATATACTTTTTTGTTATTATAAATGTGGAACAACTATATTCATTATTCTATCCATCTTATGAATGATAATGTCACCATGTGTGCGTACGTACGGCTTATCGTCTCCACGACGTGCTGTAATTTGTTATTCAACACAATGTTATTTGGATGGATATAATTATGAGTAATATGTATATAAATAATGAAAATAACATTATAATGTATCTGTAAAATTAATAAACCATCCAATTGAACACCTTTGAAGAAATGATATTGTCGCTCGTGCGTATCTACGGATTACCGTCTCCACGACGCGATGAGATTCATTTTCACGTTCCCCATTCATTGACGATTAGAAAAATATATATTAATAATAATTATGTAATATATGGAATAATAATTCTAATTTAGGTATATATATATATATGTACTTACATATATCTTATTCACTTAGTTCTGTTCCATACGATATGAAAACGGAAACAGCGTTTATGCGTACGTACGGACTACCGTCTCCATAAATGGTGTTTTTCATTTCATATATATGTATATTATACATATTTATATTATAAATATATATGATATATAAATCATGTTTTATATTTTTGATGTATTTAAATATTTATCTAAGTGATACAATCAAGAGTAACAAGTTAAAACACGTATGATAAAGAAAGCGATTATTACCCGAAATGTTAATTTAACATGGAAATTATTATCAAATGGGTAGTATAAAGACATAAATGAATCATTTATGATATCATAAATATTAATATAATTATGGTATAATTTAATAACATACTACTATATTAATACATGAGGTTAAACGTACCTTCGACTAAAGGAATGTTCCGGGTAAGGGTTAATTCCTCAATCTCATTATTATGTGAGATTGTTTATGTGTAAGTTTTTACTCGGAATTTTTTATCATCCATGTACATTTTTCATAAAAATGATTTCAAAATGAATATTTTAAGGATTTTTGAAAGGTACTCTTTATCAGGATCAGAATTTTAAATGTTTTAAAGATTTATCTTTCTAAATATTTTTAATTAATGCCCATGTATTCAAAATGATTTTAAGGATTTATTTATATGGACATGAATGTTTTGAAATGATTATTATTTTCAAAAAATTCAAAGTGGTATGGGACACTTTGATTCAAAAATATATTTTAAATTACTTCTTTTATAAATGTGTTACTTTTAATTGATTTTAAAAAAAATGATATTTCTCTCACAAAGTTTTACTCATCATTTTCAACTATGTCAACATCCTTTACTAGATATTATTTTTGATTGAGGTTGATTTATTATAATACAATCTTACATATTTTATTGAATTATTTATGATATGTTTTACTATGTATGTTATATTTTTATACCATTCATGGTTTATGGTTAATGTATTGACATTTCATATGCTAGTTTTAATATGAATGTTTATGTTATGTTTCAACTATTCATATGAGGAATGCAGTGGACTTAGTAAGTGACGGGTGTAGCCTGATATAATTCCTCGATGCATTAGTAGGTCTCATGAGACAAACTAGTATCTTGGAATAAGTCCTTGAGAAAAATTTTATTTTTAGTCTTGGCACAAGGCCTTGACTATGTGGTAATGATGTCTGGCATTAGGCATTCCCTCATTTTGAAATTAGTTATTACATTTGATTATTTGACTAGTAGAATATCCATGTGCATGATTATATGGTAATGTTTGATTTGTATTTTCCATATTATCTTCAATTTTATGTTTCAAAAGGATTTTGTTTTTATCACACATCTTGCCTTAAAATGTTATGGCTTCCGCTAAATTATTTACCCTTACTGAGCATTAGAGCTCACCCCTTTGTTATGTTTTATTTTCCCAGGATTCCAAGAAGTTTATTATGATTGATAATCTGGGTTAATCTTAGGGATTAATGGTGTTCTCAAAGGATCTTTTATGTTGTGTTTTATTTTCTAATGTGTAATGTAAGGTTCATGTATGTAATCTTTTTTGCAAGACTGTTAAACTGATCGGTCCTTCGGGAATTGATTCTTGTAATCTTACCAATGTTTTAAAATAATTCACCGACTCTGGGTAACTAGGGTATAGGTGTTATAATGAGTGAGTAGTGACGCCACCTACCTTGAGGGTTTTAATGAAAACTTAAAATGGACGAAGAATGCTCACAAAATGGGGTTAGAAATCACCGAAAACACCTTATATCTCTTCTCCAATCATGATCACACCCAAATATCAACTTATTTGGAATCTATAAAAATATATCTAACCACACTGGGTGTCAATATAATAATCCCTGAATAGGGGAGAAGATCATCTAATGAAATATGATGATAATGAAGAAAAATGATGACACATCGTTAGAATCGGGCTTCTAAACATCGAGGAAAGGCTCTGGGTTGATTCCAATTTGAATGGGAGATGTTTTACAACATTAAAGATATAATAATCTTACGTTATGTACAGATATAAGAAAAACAATCCACTTAGGGTCAAAAAAATGTGAGTTCCACTAATTTAAGATATCAATTTCACCCCATGCATGGTTTAGTCACATAGTTAGGCAAACCGTGCACTAATTGTGCATTAGCTACTACCTGGGAAGACCCTAACATGGCCTCCTTGCATGTTCTCTCTAACTTTTCATGGACCATGCCAAAGATACTGCCTAAAATTTCCCAAAAGTACTATTCAAAGTTCATGGTTACTACTAGGCTCCCGCACAGTTTGGACAACCCAAGCACAGCCCGTGCGCCTCCCCTTTAGCCCCAAAACTCTCTAATAATTCTCCAAACTCTCCCAAAATTTACCTTTAAACAATATATTCATCACAAACGTAAATAAATTGTTGTATACTAGAAAACTAGGGTGCTAAAATTATGGCTCAAAGTCCATGTTTTTAGTTTAAAAATGACATCTTTATTAAAAACATGTGTCACTCACTAAAAACTGAGCAAACAGAATTGGATTTTCTTGATACTTTAGATAAAAATCTATATGTTTTTTTGAAATTTAAAAATATTCTTCACATCAATCCAAAACATAGTGTTATCTATATGAGTCAAATTCATGTTCTTATATAAAATTTTCATTTGAGCACAACACATGCCTCAGATTCTCAAAAGTGAACAAATTTCATCATATTGTTTTCATACTTTAGGAAAATGATCTATAAGTAAATTTTGATATGTATGAATCATATTCAGGTCAATTCGACACATGGTGTGACCAGTATGACTCAGAGTGTGTGTTTATTTAAATTTAACATTTTAGTTCAAAATATGTGTGACATACTCAAAATCAAGAAATAACATTCAATTTGTTTTTAAACTTCATAAAAATGATCCATAAGTCAATTGTGACATGCATCAATCAAACACAAATCGATATAATACATGATGTGACCAGCATGAATTGAAAGGTGTTTTTTTATTTTGAAAATGAAATTTTATTTAAAAACATGTGTCACTCATTGAAAAATGAGAAAACACACTCTAATTCTCTTGATATATAAATAAAACTATCCATATATTATTTACAAAGTGAATGAATCATAAAAAAATCAACCTACCACATGGTGTGATTGATATAACTCAATTTTTTTTATTTTTAATTTAAAAAATGTTATTTTAGTGAAACATGTGTGCCACTTATAGAAAACATTGAAAATACACTCAGTGTAACATCCTGGGATTTTATGGAACATATTCTTTCAGTTTAAGTTAAATTCTTGAATATATTAGGTTACATGAAATATATAGTTTATCATAAATCATAGAAAACAACATGTTTATCAATTGTTGAATGCAACAATGAGTCCCTTTAATAACTTGTGATACACAAAAGGTCAAGTCTTACCAAACAAAAATATAACATTGATAGAATTTTTTAAAATGGAAGTTATAACCTTTACATTATATTGGTGGGTGTGAATATTACTAACTATATTTTTTCACATGTTTATAATATTTTTTCAAATTCTTCCAATAAATTTGATAGCCTTAAAATAAGAATAAATCCAATTTTAAGCATAAAAAGTTGAATTATTTTAAAAGGTAGTTTCACCGCATTTTAATGGATAACCTATTTTAAATATAATTTTTTATGCCATTATAATTTTTATATTCCAAAATAAACTTCATTTTTGAAATATAAACATAAAAATTATCTTAGGTTGATTTTTTTCTGAGAAGATTCATTTTTTGATAAATAGTGAAAAATACTGTATTTTAGTTGAAAATTTACTTTTAATTTAAATAATTATTAATGTAAAATTATATTTTCATTTTTTTTAGAGTCCAAATAGATCAATAATATATCTATTTATCCAATTTTGTCATTTTAATGATTTTTATATTTAATTTATCTATTAATACCTAATGAACTTTTAAACATTTTCACATTAAAAAACCTGCTTTCTCGTCACGTGTGCAGGATTAGATTTAAATTTAATTTTCCACATAATTGAATTGAATTTGTAAAAAAATGAAATAAATTTTTGTAACAAGTATAATATTTATATTATAATAATATACACTTAGTTTTTGACAAAGAAATATTATTTAATGTAATTGAAATTAATTGTAGCGATTAAGGTAAAATTAAGCTTCCGAAGGGCTTAACCCCCAATCTTAAGGTCCAAAATGGTCTAGATGCCCTTCCAAAATCCACTGGATTCCAATATATAGACCATATCTTTTATTGGTTCAAATTTTAAGAGATAATGGGAATCATTTTCAGGAAAGTTTCCCATATAATAAATTTTGTAAAGAAAAATACAAAAAAGGAACCTTCCTAACCTTTAACATTTATAAATATTTAGAGTATGGAAGAAGAAACATAGCTTCAGTTATATATATTATTTTCAAAATTAAATAATTTTTTTATCAAGGTAATTTAAATTTATTTTTTGGATATTTTATAATTACATTAAACTCTTAACAAATGCTAATGCATTGATTATTTAGTTAATAAAAAAATAAAATAAATGATGCTAAAAAAATTAAAAGAAAATTTAATTAAATGAATTATTGTGTTACATTATTTTTTAGATGTATAAATATTTTTTAAAATTTGTGAACATAATATATTTTAATTAAAAAAATTATTTATTTTTGAAATTAAAATTATGTTAATAATTTCAGAATTGACATTAATGTTATTTTATAACAAATGATAGTTTATTTAAAAAGAATTAAAATTATGAAAAATAATATATTCTACCAATTTATTTCTAAATTTTTATAAATATAAAATATATTCTATTCATGTACCAATTTATCTTTTATAATTATAATATTTAATCGTAAATAGTAAAAACATTGTTAGCATGGTTCAGGTTAAATTAACGTTTTTGTGCGTTTCAAGAACTTGTTTTAAAATTATTTTCCAAAAAATATAATATTTTAATTTTATGAATTAGATATAATATTTATAATTAATTAGTATTATTATTTAAAATAAAACTCACTTTAATTTAGTATTAATCATTAAATTACTTCGGATAGGAAACTAGTTGCGTTAAGAAAAACTAAAATGAAAAAAGTAAAGAAACATAAAGACTATAGAAAAATGATAAAAATTACATTATATTTGTGTGTTGTTAGTTTATATAGACCATAATTCCCATTTAATCCATTTTTCTTCCTTTTTAGAAGCACATGAGGTAAGGGAGACCTCTAAATCGTGTTTTCCTTTTATGATTTACAAGAATGTAACTCCCCCTCAACTATAAAAATTGCACTCACCATCCCCCATTACTTCACACATATCAAGACCTTTTGCTCATAAAAACCCATACCAAATAGTCTCCCAAATTTTATTCACTCACCTTATATTTATCACTTTTTTTATAAATCCATACAAGATTTCCTTTGCTGCAAACAAAAAGGAGTTACCCAATAAAGAGGTAACTTTCATAAACATGCATTTTTTACATTATTTCCTTCTTTACTCCATTAATTTCTTATTATTAATTGAATATATAATATAATAAGTATCCTAAATATATTTATATTATTTTATAATATGTATTATATAAAAACCTACACACACCTCCATAAAATGGGTAACGAAATTATCAGTCATGTACGGTAAACTACTGCCTCAAGTAACGATGTCAATCATTTTTCTTTCACCACCTCCCATGGTTGGGCATTATTATGAACACAATATTATTATAATATATATATATATGAATTATGTTTTATTAATAGTTTTTTAATTTTTATATAACAAATACTTTTATGCATTCTATTTGATGTAAATATGATAACATCATTTGTGGACGTGTGGACTACCGCCTCCTCAAAGCGATTTAAAACATTCACAAATTTAATGGAATGTATTAATTATAGGTTTAATTAAAAATATGTGACATAAATTAAATATATTTTATATTAATTACATAATTACCTTATATGTAAATATAGTATATCATTTTCATTATTACCCTTTCACACATTGAAAAAGTGATAACGTCATTCGTGGACGTGTCGACTACCACCTCCTCGATGCAATGCGATTCATTTTATTTCATGATAATTATATATATAAGTTTATAGGATTTAATATTATTATTTTTATTATATTATTATCTTTATGGAAATATAGATTTTACTTTTCTTTTTTCCATAACTATCATTGAAAAATGGGGAGCTTACACATGCGTACATATGGCCTACCGTCTATATGATAGTATATTAGATAATTTTTCATATACATCATTCATGATTGGTTATAAAAGTATTGTTGATGTTTAAATTAGATAATAATTTCATGATTATTATTCTTTATATGTTTATATAATGACCACATTAACCATAGTGATCCTATCAAAGTCAGTTTTGAGACATAAATCTAATATGGTCAAAACATTCGACATAGACATTATTGATTAGGTAGATGTATATAAGTTTTTTATAAGTTAAATAAAAGTAAAAATAACATTTAAAATGTTTATAAATAAATTATATTATTAACTTAAATTTATTATACTTTAAGATAGAGAATAATCATGACAAATCAAACTCAAGGTAAGGGATTTGGTCTCAAATTCATTTCATGGAGGAATATTGTATTGTTATGAACCTAGTTTATTTTATATGGTGAATATAATTCCCAATGTAAATTTATTTCATTAATTTAATTTATTTAATTATATTCAAATATTTAATTTATGTTATTATTTCATGGGTATCATGATTAAAAAGTTACTCAATTAGTAAGGGATTTTCATCTCACATTATTTCATCTCTGAGGTGAATGTCATAATCACCACTTTCTTATTTTTTTAGTGTGTATAATTACTATTTTATTGTATTATATAAATAGTTATTTTATATTCATTTTATTTTAATTTTTCATTTGATCATTGTTACTTTTGGGGTTTCTGACTTAAATGTTACCACGGTTGTAAGGGATTCTTGTCTCGCTTTTACTTTTGTGATGCAAACGTCATAATCAACACATATTCCTTTAGTGTGGTGTATCTACTAACCTTTTTTATATATTATATTATGAAATATTTATTCTTAATTTTATTTAAATGTTTAATTTAATGATAATTCATTCATGGGGTTTATGGTTTAAAATTTACCAAAGTGATAATGGACTTTTGTCACAACCTTCCTTCTTTGATACATTTGATGTATCATGCACCTATATTCTTTTATGATGTGTATATAATTCTCCTTTTACATGATATATACTGAATCTACTTATTATCATGATATTTTACATTTAATTTATTTTTATACTATTCATTGGGTTAATGGTTTAAATGTTTCAAAGTTGTATGGGATGCTTTGGAATGTTTAAATATTATTTTCCTCATGAATGTTTTAATGATCATTTAATGGTATTTGAATTCATCAATTTAAACAATCCTTGTGGTTACTTATTCTCTAAGGTGGATTTTATTATTGATTCTATACTCATTAATTATTTTTATGTATTATGTTTGTTTCAAAGATATTGTTATTTAACCCATTTAATTTCCATGGGTTAATCATTCTTCAATGATATTGTTACTTAACCCATTTCTTTTATATGATTTAATCATATTTCAAAGGGATTTTTTAACAGATTTATTTTCCATATATTAATAATATTTCATATATATTTTTATTTATCCCATTTCTTTTCAATGGGATAATCATATTTCAAATAGATTGTTTTGAACCCCATTTCCCTTCCATGGGATAATCATTTTTCAAATACAGTGTTATTTAAATAATTTATATCACATTGATTAATATTGTTTAAAAGATATTTTTATTGAAACCATTTCTTTTCCATGGGTTATTAATGTTTCCAATATGATGTTTTGAAACCCATTTATTTTCCATAGTTTAATCATGGTTCAAATATATTTTTTTTGAACCCATTTTATTTCAAAAGTTTAATCATGATTCAAAGTGATTATTTTGGAAGCCATTTACTTTTTAGGGGATAATCATTTTTCAAAGATATTTTTATTTATCATATTTCTTTTAATTATGACATTCATGTTTCAATGAGATATTTTTGGAACCCAGTTCATTTCCACGGGTTAACCATGTTTCAAAGAGAATGTTCTGGAACCCATTTCCTTTCCAAAAGTTAATTATATTTCTAAAAAGATTAAATGTTGTCTCAATTAGTTTTTATTAATTCTCTATGTATTCACCTCTTGGACATTATAAATTATGGGTGTGCTAAGATAGCATCGTGTGATCCTATTATAGCTTATACGATGGGTGCACCAAAAACACACTAATTCATTAGGTACTCTAGATATAGAAGTCATCCATATTGGTTATTACATTTTTTAGGGTTCTGTATGTGTTTTTTAAGGGTTCAATTAGATGATGTACCAAGACACCAACATGTTTTCTCTATGCTTGCTACAAGTTCATAATGATTCTCATGACTGGGGATAATATCACATGGATTTTGATTATTGATTATGATGACTCTTGCATTTTCCATGTTTTTTATAGTTGATGGAACTAGTATTGATGGGTATGGGTTATATTATGACCCTCTCATGGACTTTTCTTATGGAATCATTCCATTATGCACTCTTATTATTATTTATGAAATTTACTTTTTAATAATTATGTTTACCATTTTTGAGAATCTGAGTTCACCATTTTTATTTTTCCTTTTTACAAGGTTTTAAAGAATTATTTTGTATGATTTATATCTATAAGTGATTTAATAAGGATGATTTTTCTGACTTATTTTCAAATAATAAAAGCTAGGTTAAATGGGAGAAATAATATTTTGATGATTTATGAGTCCAACATGATAGGAGTATTTATATAAGAGTTTATCCTAATTCTATAAAACTGTAAATCAAAAAGGTAATCCATTATGTATGTGATCCAAGTTATCATTTTAAATTGTATGGTTTTTATGAAAAAAATTGGGTCACAATTATCGACATCATATCCAGAAATGTAATTTTATAGATTTTAGCACACGATATGGGAGTGTGGTTTTTGGGATATTATAGTCTGTATCAAAGTTCTATTAAGATAACATTGTAAGTGAGGATATTTTCATGTTAGGATATCTTAAGATATTTGGATATCATCTTAGGTATATAAGGTTAGGGTTAGTCATAAGTTCAATGTATTAGATACCCCATTGAGGTTTTGAGTGATGAGATCTTAAAGTAGTAATTGTAGATGATTTTTTTGGATGATGTATTTCTAACCCCTATTACCAAAATGATGTTTTTTATCAAGTAATTTGTTTTCATGTTTAAAGAAAAAAGGGAAAACTCGTATGTGATGTGAAAACCTATCGCATATAGCTAGCCGATGCTGGATTGGACCCCTGAATGAAGGATGATAAGGGTTACACACACTTCCACTGGCCTACATTATGTACTGGTTTGTATAACCATTTTTAGTTAATGTTTATGTCTATTTTGAAAACACATGGTATTTTATTCTAGGAATAATTGTTTATTTATCCTGTAAGAATATATAAAAAATACGTCTAATATTTGGGTTTCTAACTTAGTTAATAAATGTTTAAAAAATATTAATGATAGTTATTTATGGAATAATTTATTTTCAAATTTAGGAATTAATTTTTAATATTACTGTATAATATTATGGTTTATTCTTTTTTGTAAATATATTACCATGTGCTATCCATTTTTTTGGTTAATGTCTAAAGACGAGTAAAATAGATTGACTATCCCTTTTATGGTTATGTGATCTTTAAAACTTTGTCTTAGTTCTTTAGATATTAATTATTCATCCTTCAATAATCATCATTGGGAGAAAAAAAATGATATTTCGGTGGAAATTGACTAAACTATTAGATTCTACTCATTATGTAACTATATGATTTTTTCTGTTGACCTAGATGGTTCTAGAATTCTTTAACTCTAGGAAGAGGATCTTGAAATAAAAAAGTATCATCCAGGTACCTTAAATTATTATGTACCAATGGTCTACTATATCATATTTTATTTATGTTTTTGAGTCCCTTAACTTTAAATTGATCATTGAGATATTTTTATCAATGACCTCAATCACTCTCCATAACTATTTACACTTTTCCTCTATTCCGACAAATGTTCTCCCTAGGATGAATCCCAGTAATACAAAACTTCTAGTGACCTTTATGTTTTTCACTTTTCCATTTAAAGCTGATGCTTTATTAAATCTTTCTACGATGAGGGTTTAAATAAATGAATACATTATATGTTTATAAGTTGATAACGAAGATGCATTTTGAGGGTAAAATACATTTTAAGGAGGGTAGGATGTAAAATCTCAATATTTTATGAAATATATTATTTCAATTTAATTTATATTAATTAATAGATTTTGTTAAATAAAAATATATATTTTTTCTTTTATCACACTCAATACCAAGGTTATCTTGAATTTCATGAAACATCGAGTCCCTATGATAATTTGTGATACATGCAAGACCGAGTGTTACCGAACAATAATATATAACTGATAATATTATGTAATTTAGAAGTTATCACCTAGATATTATTATAAGGCCTCAGCCTTAAACATTACTTAATATTGAATTAAATGAATAATTCACATTGAGGATCTTTTTAGGTTTAGAGTTTTAGAGAATTAGGACATAACTATTACATCTCAAAAGATTACAAAGTAGACACTTCTACTAAGTTTCCATAGAATAAAAAACACTTAAAAAGAAACATGTCTAGTTCCATGTTTTATATAGAATGACTTTATCTTGATACTATCCTTGACCCTATTCCACATTAAGTCCTGTGAAAAACATTTAAAAAAAACTTGGGGTGAGCATAAAAATCTCAGTAAGGGATACACAATGAATGAAAACTATTAGTTTTTTAAACATCAAGTAAACCATGTATACTTTATCAAAGTAATACCTTCACCTTCATGAAGTTGTAAAAACTCTTCATTGAATAAAATATCATTACTTTCCCTTTTGTAACAAAAGGATCACCATAAAACCGATATAAAGAACACATAACATATAAAGGTAACTTGGGACATAAACATACTTATGTGGAATAACCATATGGTTTACTTCCACACATATCACTTAATAGAATAGCCATAGGGCCAAATTCCCTACATACTTAATGGAATAGACATACGGACGACTTCCCTACCAAATGTATTGGAGGTTATAACGTAACCACCCGTCCTGGTATTCACGGCACCACCTGTCATATGGTTTATCACGTAACCACCCATCAAATGTCTAAGTACCATTATAAAAATCATAAGACATAAAACAAATATAATGGAAAGAAAAAATTTCCACAATTTGATCACAATATATCACATAAATATATTGACATAAAAAATCCATTATAAAATCCATTTTCAATACCAAAATACATAAAAGAGTATATGGTATTTATTTCATTTTAAAAAAAACATTACGGCTTGTTCAGGAAGCCAAAGACAAAATAATACTCGCGGCGGCGGAAAAGGACATTGTCACCATGTACGTTAAAAGAAACATTCCATTTTTTCGTTTTGTAAAATGCTTCATAGAAAAAGATTACCTTTGTATAAAAGTAAAATTCAAAGGGTTTTATACACCGTATAAAATAATGTTGTGTATAAAACGAAATATGCCTCAATGAAAGGAGATTGAGACGAAGTCCCTTACCTCGGGTCCAACTTGACTCGATCGTTCTTTAACGTCCTGAATAATAAACTTGAGTTAATTTATACTTTCTTAAGAACCTTTTTCAATATTATTATTCATCTTCTATCACTTATGTTATAAAAATTATGTAATCATTTAAGTTAATAATGTTTGTTTTTTCGATATTTGGTTCTTAAGTCGAAAGTGGACTTCTTACAATTGCATGTTGTTCGTATGGTCAAAGGTTATTTATATTAAGAATGAAATTCCTGATTTGGATATCATATATATCATATATATATAGCATATAATTGTATTTATAATATCACATAATCATTTAGAGGTAAGAAATGAAATGCATCGTTCATGGAGACGGTAAGCCGTACGTACGCATGAACGCTTCTTTCATTTCTATGTCATATTAATGGAATTAAAACTAAATGAGAGGTATGTATATTTTAATTCCAGAATTATATTAATAATTTATATGTAACATAAATCATATATATCCATTATATACATGTACTTATAATAGTACATTACATTTGGGGATAATAAATGAAATGCACCGTTCATGGAGACGGTAAGTCGTACGTACGAATGGACGCTACTTTCATTTCTATCTCATACTTTAATGGAAATAAATAACAATGATATAGAGGTATATTATAATTACAGTATAACCTCATATATAATAACATTAAATCCATCCTTTATACGTCCCAAATATGGCATTAATGAATCAAATCACTTTGAGGGGGTGGTAGTCCGCACTTCCTAAAATGAAATTGTCATGTTTACCCATAATAGAAACCATAAAGGTATACCAAAAATGAAAAATACAGAAGCATAAGGAAAACATAAACATAATATATATCATATATAAATAGAGATAAATCTTAATGGCCTCCATTAAAGGTGTTTAAAAGAATATTGAACAATCATCGTTTCGTGAGGCAGAAATTCGCCATCCACAGAAATAGTATGTTCTTTAACCATTATATGTAGATGTGTGTAAGTGTAGCTCGAATGATTCTTATAAAAACATACTAGTATATTTATGATTCTGGAGTTGTTACAAAATAAATGAATAAAAAGAGTTTTGAGGGTTGGAGAAGCAAAATAAAACAAAAGAAGAAAAGTGAAGACATTACCTTTAAATCGGGTAACTCTCTTAGATTTGAGCTCAAAGGCTTCCTTGGGAAGACTTCTGCCCAAAGTGAGGCTTCAAGGAGTAATAGAGGGATGTGGAGTGACAAAATGGGCAGGGTTCTGCTGATCCAAAGGCTTTGGAACTGTGGGTAAGGTGGTAGAGGTGGGGGCCTTTTATAAGAGGATAGGAGGGGTATTCTTGGAAAGTAAGTAAATGTTACTTTATTTTAGAATGAGTTTCGGATCTTAATGGTCCCACATTGATGTGTTTCGAGGATAAGGTGATAAGGGTTTTAAATACACCCATACAATAGGTTTTGGACATGTGTAGGTCTTAGATTTTACATTATCTTTTCATTTTATTTAAATCGTTAAATAATGAGGTAATCGCTGCATCATCATGGTGTCATAAATAATTTAATTTATTTAATGGATAAAAATTATAAAAAAATACAATGATGTAGAAAATATATATACCGTTCCAATTAATATTTATAGTCAAAAATATGATTTGTATAACCCCATGTAAAAATTGTTTTAGTAAAACAACTCATGTTTGTGACATTTTTATTTTAACTTTAAATAAAAAGTTATTAATGTCATTTTCCAACCAAAGAAGCTTCATGGGGTCCCCAAGTTGACCCATGGATTTTCCTGGTCGGCCATGACACATCCAAAGATGTTAGGACATGTGTCAATTTCATTTCATATTATTACAACATTATTTTTACAAAAAATTACACTAATTACCTCTAATCGCAATTAAAAACTTAATAAGTTACTATTCACCAAAAAATTATTTTAATCCCATTGAACCCCATTTGAATTTTTAATGACAACCATGTATGTTGGATTTTTGAAATTCAAAATACAGAGGTGGTGAAACTTCATTTAAATGAAAAAATCAGTTTTTTAGTACCACTTTGTGGTTTCACTATTCATCAAAAATTGATGTTTTTCAGAAAAATACCAAAACTTCACCCTAAGATTTATTTGATATTCCGAATTTAAAAATGAAGTCCATTTTACAAAATTCAAAACATATAAGTTGCATTAATTAATTTAATAATTAATTCCCGCTGTCAGAGCAAATAGCGTGTTTTTATGAAACAATAAGTATCAAAAGATTGACACTAGTTTAAGTCCGATTTAAAAGTGAAATTAATTACAACGACCACTCTTGGATTTAATGGTAAAAATATATTCTAATTTCACTTTAAAACCAATTCAAATGATAATCTAATCATATAAATAAATTAGTTTAAAAAGAGGTTTTGAATTAAAATACAACATTTTACACTATTCATTAAAAATGAACTTTATCGGAAAAATACCAAAAATTTACACAAAGTAAATTTTGATGTCCCGATTCTAAAGATGAGCTTTATTTGGTCCAATAGAATGTATAAGAGTGACCAAAACTATATTTAAAGACGGTTCTCCATCAAAAGGTGATAAGTGGACCTTTAGTGAATATTAGAGTATTTATGCCTAAAATTGAATTCTTTTCTTATTTTAAGCCTTTATCCATTATTGGATAAATGTAAAAAAATTTAACATATGTAATCATATTTTAGTTATTTCTATTCATTCCCGCCAATACAACGGCTATGTGTTAACTACCATTTAAAATAATATTATTTTATTACTAATGTGCAACGTAAGATTTCAAAGAAACTCTTTGTTGTGTATCGGGTACGCTATCGAACATAGAAACCCCTTTAAAGTAAAATTAATATTTAATTCATAAATATTAATATATATGAAAATGTTTTATTCATTATTTACCTGGGATGTTACATCCTTCCCCCCTTTTGGGAATTGCATCCTCGCAATTTTATTCACTTATCAAAATAAGTGGGGGTATTTATTCCTCATAGCATTTTCAGATTACCATGTTGCCTCTTCAACAATATGGTTTTTCCACAAAACCTTTACCTGGTGAATTACCTTTTTTCACAACACTTGCTCTTTTCGGTCAAGAATCTGGACTGGTTGTTCTTCATAAGATAGGTTCTCTTCCAGCTGAACTACCTCTGGACTCAAAACATGAGATGGATCTGGCATATACTTTCTCAACATCGAAACATGAAAAACATTGTGTACCTGAGATAAACTCGGAGGTAAAGCCACTCGGTAAGCAACTGATCCAACTTTCTCTAGAATTTCATATGGTCCAATGAACCTTGGACTCAGCTTTCCTTTCTTACCAAATCTCATCACACTTTTCCATGGAGAATCCTTGAGAAAAACATGATCACCTACCTCGAAAGATAGATCCTTCCTCTGGTTATCCACATAACTATTCTGCCTGCTTTGAGTTGTTCTCATGTGTTTCTGAATCAACTGATCTTTTTATGCCATCTCTTCTACCAATTCTGGTCCCATCAACTTCCTTTCACCCACTTCATCCTAGAGAGCTGGAGTTCGATACCGCTTCCCATATAATGCCTCAAATGGTGCCATCTGTATACTGGAATGAAAACTATTATTATAAGAAAACTCAACCAAAGAAAGATGATGGTCCCAACTTCCCTGATAATCCATAGAACAAGCTTGTAGCATATCCTCCAAGGTTTGAATTGTTCGTTCGGACTTCCCATCTGATTGCAGATGAAAATATTTACTAAAATTTAATTCAGTACCCAATAACTTCTGAAGGCCATTCCAAAAGATAGAAGTAAACCTAGGATCACGATAAGATATAATGGAGAGGGGAACTCCATGTAAACTGACTATCACTTTAAGATACAATCGAGAAAGTTTATCTAGAGAGAAAGTATCTCGAATAGGAAGGAAATGAGCAGATTTAGTCAATCGATCAACAATAACTCAGATTGCATTATTACCTCGATATGTCCTCAGTAATCCCACAACAAAGTCCATGTATATATTTTCCCATTTCCACTCTGGAACTGGTAAAGGATGAAGCATCCCTTTAGGTAACTACCACTCCGCTTTAACCTACTGACAAGTCAAACACTTCACAGTAAAATCAGCAATATCCCTTTTCATTCCATCCCACCAGTAATACTCCCGAAGATCTCTGAACATCTTAGTACTGCCAGGATGAACTGAAAACGGGGAACTATGAGCCTCACATAACAACTCATTCTTCAACTGTGAATCACAAGGCACACATAATCTCTTCCCAAAACTCAAAACACAATCATTATCAATGTTGAATTCATGCAACATACCTTCTGAACCAGCTCTACCTTTTTCTGCAACTCACTGTCTTCCCTCTGTGCTTGCTTAATTCTGTCTGATAGGGACGATCTCACTGATACCTGAAACAAAACAGAAGAACTTCCTGCACCAACAACTTCTATGACAAAGTTCATCAAATCAAAAACCAAAGGATCTCATTCCAAACGTATCATAGTTAATGAATAATTACTTTTTCGACTCAAAGCATCGACCACTTTATTTGATTTTCCCGGATGGTAATGAATTGTACAATCATAATACTTGATTAATTCCAGCCACCTCCTATGTCTCATGTTCAATTCTTTCTGAGTGAATATGTACATTAAACTTTTGTGATCAGTATATATTTCACACTTTACTCCATACAAATGATGCCTTCAAATTTTTAAAGCAAAAAAACAGCAGCTAATTCCAAGTCATGTATAGGGTAATTTACCTCATGAGTTTTCAACTGACGTGAAGCATAAGAAATTACCTGATCATTCTGCATAAGGACACAACCAAGTCCCTTCAACGAAGAATCACTGTATATAACAAACTCACCATTCCTGGAAGGAAGTTCCAAGACTAGAGCATTCACCAATCTTCTTTTCAACTCCTGAAAACAGTCATCACATTCTTTTGTCCAGATGAACTTAACACCCTTACGAGTTAGCTTAGTCATTGGACTAGATAACCGTGAAAAATTTTCAACAAACCTTTGGTAGTAACCTGCCAAACCAAGAAAACTACGGATCTCGGTTACATTTGTGGGTCTTGACCATTCTTCAACAACTTTTGTTTTAGCAGGATCAACAATTATGCCATGTTTAGAAACAATATGACCAATGAATGAAATTTGTTGCAACCAAAACTCACACTTGCTGAATTTTCCATACAGTTTCTTTTCTTTTAAGGTTTGCAAGATAACCCTTAAATGAATTTCACGCTCCTCTTTAGTTTTAGAAAACAATAAAATATCATCAATAAACACAACCAACATTTTTCACCTGAGTCAACCGAGCCATCACTGTAACAAACTGTTTAGTTCTGATTCTGACCATCTCAGGGTACTGATTTGAAAGGTCATTTCCCTCTGTATGCCTTCCCACAAAAGTTGTTTTGTTTCCTCTATGAAAAACCATTCTTATCACAGAAATATCTTAGGTGAAGCAACATGGTAATATTTAAATGAAATATCATTTCAATCATACCATAAATTAACTTATAATTTTACATTTTTATAACAACTAAAGTTGTCTAAACCGACCTCTGATACCAACTATAAGGCCCCAGCCTTAAAACATTACTTAATATTGAATTAAATGAATAATTAACATTGAGGATATTTTCAGGTTTAGAGTTTTAGATAATTAGGACATAACTGTTACATCTCAAAAGTTTACAAAGTAGACACTTCTACTAAGTGTCCATACAATAAAAAACTCTTAAAAAGAAACATGTCTAGTTCCATGTTTTATATAGCATGACTTTCCCTTGATCCCATCCTTGACCCTATTCCACATTAAGTCCTATGAAAAAAAATTCAAAAAAACTAGGGGTGAGCATAAAAAGCTCAGTAAAGGATACACAAAGAATGAAAACTGTTAGTTTTTCAAACATCAAGTCAACCATGTATACTTTATCAAAGTAATACATTCACCTTCATGAAGTAGTAAAAACTCTTCACTGAATAAAATATCATTACTTACCCTTTTGTAACCAAAGGATCACCATAAAACCCATATAAAGAACAAATAACATATAAAGTTAACTTGGGACATAAACATACATAAGTGGAATAACCATACGGTCGACCTCCACACATATCACTTAATGGAATATCCATACGGCCAACTTCCATACATACTTAATGGAATAGCCATACGGTCAACTTCCATACCCAATGCATTGGAGGTTATAACGTAACCACCCATCCTGGTATTCACGGCACCACCCATTATATGGTTTATCACGTAACCACCCATCAAATGTCCAAGTACCATTATAAAAATCATAATACATAAAACAAATATAATAGAAAGAAAACATTTCCACACATTGATCACAATATATCACTTAAATATATTGACAAAACAAATCCATTATAAAAACCTTTCTCGATACCAAATACATAAAATAGTATATGGTATTTATTTCATTTTAAAAAAAACATTACGGCTTGTTCAGGAAGCCAAAGACCAAATAATACTCGCGGCGGCGGAAAAGGTCGTTGTCACCGTGTACGTTAAAAGAAACATTACTTTTTGTCATTTTGTAAAATGCTTTGTAGAAAAAGATTCCTTTTGTATAAAAGTAAAAGTCAAAGGGTTTTATACACCGTATAAAATAAAGTTGTGTATAAAACGAAATATGCCTCAATGAAAGGAGATTGAGACGAAGTCCCTTACCTCGGGTCCGACTTGACTCAATTGTTCTTTAACGTCCACAATAATAAACATGAGTTAATTTCAACTTGCTTAAGAACATTTTTCAATATTTTTATTCATTTTATATCACTTATGTTATAAACATTATGTAATAATTTAAGTTAATAATGTTTGTTTTGTCGATATTTGGTTCTTAAGTTGAAAGTGGACTTCTTATAATTACATGTTGTTCGTGTGGTCAAAAGTTATTTATATCCAAAATGAAATTCCTGATTTGGATATAATATATATCATATATATCTATCATATAAATGTATTTATAATATCACATAATCATTTAGAGGTAATAAATTAAATGCACCGTTCATGGAGACGGAAAGCCGTACGTACGCATGAACGCTACTTTCATTTCTATGTCATATTAATGGAATTAAAACTAAATGAGAGGTATGTATATTTTAATTCCAGAATTATATTAATAATTTATATGTAACACACATAATATATATCCATTATATATATGTACTTATAATAGTACATTACATTTGGGGATAAGAAATGAAATGCACCGTTCATGGAGACTGTAAGCCGTACGTACACATGAACGCTACTTTCATTTATATCTCATACTTTAATGGAAAGAAATAATAATGATATAGAAGTATATTATAATTCCAGTAAAACATCATATATAATAACATTAAATCCATCCTTTATACGTCCCACATATGGAATTAACGAATCAAATCACTTTGAGGGGGCGGTAGTCCGCACTTCCTAAAATGAAATTATTATGTTTACCCACAATGGAAACCATAAAGTTATACCACAAATGAAAAATACATAAGCATAAGGAAAAAATAAACATAATATATATCATATAAAAATAGTGTGACATCTTAATGGACACCATTAAAGGTGTTTAAAAGAATATTGGACAATCATCATTTTGTGAGGCAGAAATTCGCCAACCACATAAATAACATGTTCTTTAACCATTAGATATAGATGTGTGTAATTTTAGCTCTAATGATTCTTATAAAAGAATCCTAGTATATTTAACATACTGGATTTGTTACAAAATAAATGAATAAAAAGAGTTTAGAGGGTTGTAGAAGCAAAATAAAACAAAAGAACACAAGTGAAGAAATTAACTTTAAATCTGGTAACTCTCTTAGATTTGAGCTCAAAGGATTCCTTGGGAAGACTTATGCCCACATTTAGGCTTCAAGGAGTGAGGGAGGGATGTGGAGAGACAACATGGGCAGGGGTTGGCCGAGAAAAAGGCTTTGGAAGTGTGGGTAAGGTGGTAGATGTGGGGGCCTTTTATAAGAGGAGAGGAGGGGGACTCTTGGAAAGTAATGAAATGTTACTTTATTTTAGAATGAGTTTCGGATTTTAATGGTCCCACATTGATTTTTTTCGAGGATAAGGTGATAAGGGTTCGAAATCCACCCATACAATAGGTTTTTGACATGTGTAGGTCTTAGATTTTACATAATCTTTCTATTTTATTTAAATCGTTAAATAATGAGGGAATCACTGCATCATCATGGTGTCATAAATAATTTAATTTATTTAATGTCTAAAAATTATAAAAAAATACTATGATGTAGGAAATATTTTTATCTTTCCAATGAATATTTATAGTAAAAAATCTTATTTTTATAACACCATGGAAAAATTGTTTTAGTAAAAAAACTCATGTTTGTGACATTTTTATTTTAACTTTAAATAAAAAGTTATTAATGTCATTTTCCAACCAAAGTAGCTTCATGGGGTCCCCAAGTTGACCCATGGATTGTCTTGGTCGGAAATGACACATTCAATGATTTTAGGACATGTTTCAAGTTCATTTCATATTATTACAACATTATTTTTACCTTATATTACACTAATTACCTCTAATCACGATTAAAAACTTAATAAGGTACTATTCACCAAAAAATTATTTTAATCCCATTGAACCAAATTTTACTTCCTAATGACAACCATGTATGTATGATTATTTAAATTCCAAAAACAGATGTGGTAAAATTTCATTTAAACAAAAAATCAGTTTTTTAAGTACCAGTTAGTGGTTTCACTATTCATCAAAAATTGAAGTTTTTCAGAAAAATACCAAAACTTCACCCTAAGCTATATTTGATATTCTGAATACAAAAATGAAGTCCATTTTAAAAAATTCAAAACATATAAGTTGCATTAGTTAATTTAATAATTAATTCCTACTGTCAGAGCAAATAGCATGTTTTTATAAAACAATAAGTATCAAAAGATTGACACTAGTTTAAGTCCGATTTCAAAGTGAAATTAATTCCAACGACCAATATTGGATTTAATGGTAAAAATATATTCTAATATCACTTTAAAACCAATTAAAAAGATAATATTATCATATAAATAAATTATATTAGAAAGAGGTTTTGAATTAAAATACAACATTTTACACTATTCATTAAAAAATAAACTTTATCGGAAAAATACAAAAAATTTACACAAAGTAAATTTTGATGTCCCGATTCTAAAGAAGAGTTTTATTTGGTCCAATAGAATTTATAAGAGTGACCAAAACTATATTTAAATATGGTTCGCCATCAAAAGGTGATAAGTGGACCTTTAGTGAATATTAGAGTATATATGCCTAAAATTGAATTATTTTCTTATTTTAAGCCTTTATCCATTATTGGATAAATGTAAAAACATTCAACATATGTAACCATATTTTAGTTATTTCTATTCATTCCTGCCAATACAACGGCTGTGTGTTAACTACCATTTAAAATAATATTATTTTATTACTAGTGTGCAACGTAAGATTTCAAAGAAACTCTTTGTTGCATATCAGGTACGCTATCGAACATAGCAACCCCTTTAAAGTAAAATTAATATTTAATTCGTAAATATTAATAAATATGAAAATGTTTTATTCATTATTTACCTGGGATGTTACAATTATATTAGAGGGTGTGAATAGGAATAACTATATTTCGTTTACAGATGTTTAGAAAAGTTTTTGAAATTCATCTAATAAGTTTTATAAGCTTAAAATAAGAATAAATCAAATTTTAAGCACAAAAAGCTATATATTCTTAAAAGGTAGTTTTACTACATTTTAATTTAGAAACTATATTAATTATAATTTTTTAAAACTATAATTTTTATACATAAAATTAACATTAATCTTTTAAATGAATCAAAAAATTATCTTAGGGTGATTTATTGGTATTAATCTGAGAAGTTTCTATTTTTTATGAATAAAGAAAAATACTGTATTTTAGTTGAAATTTTCCCTTTAGTATAAATAATTATTAATGTAAAATTATATTTTAAATATGTTTTAAATTCATAATAGAGAACCTATAAATATATTAATATAATTTAGTTAATTTCATTCATTTTTATGTGTAATTTATATATATATAATTTATGAACTATTGAGTATTTTCACTTTAAAAACTGGCTTTCTCACCATGTTTGTCGGATTAACATTAAATTTAGTTTTTCTAATTTTTTTAATTAAATTTGAAAAAATGTATGTAAATGGTTGTAATAATTATAATACTTATTGTATAATATTATCAACTTAGTTTTTGAAAAAAAAATATTAGTGAAGGTAACTAAAATTAATTAGAGTGATTAAGGTAAAATTAATCTTAACAAAGAACTAAACCTTATACTTGAAGTCCCAAATGAACTAAACACTTATCCAAAATCTATTAGATACCAATATATAGATAATAAATTGCTTTTTTTCTAATTTTTTTTGTTATTGGGACACAGTTTCCTGAAATTGATCCATATACTAAGTTAAGTAAGGAAAAGGTAAAAAAGTGAAACATTCCTTACATTTAACATTTATAAAGCTTTAGAGTATGGTAGAAGCTACATAGTTTTAGTTATAAAAATTATTTTAAAATTTAAGGTGGTTTTTTATCATTGTAATTTAAACATAATTTTTTGAGAATATATAATTATATTGAAAACTTAACAAAATCCAACGTATGGAGTATTTAGTTAATAATTAAATAAAATAAATGATTCTAAAACATTAAAAGGAAATTAAATTCAATGATTTATAATTTTCCATTATTGTTTTAGATGAATATATCATGTTACACATCTATAAACTTAATATATTTCAATTACATCATTGTGTTGATATTTTAAAAATAAAATTAAGTTAATAATGTCAAAATTTACATTAATGTTATTTTATAACAAATGATATTTTATTCAAAAAGAATTAAAATTAATAGAAATCATATATTCTTAAATTTGATTTTTAAATGTTAAAAAATATTAAATAATGTCTAATTATGGAAAGATTTATCTTTTATAATGAACATATTGACCCCTAAATTGTAAAAAAATTATTAGCGTGGTTCGGGTTAAAGTAGAGTTTTTGCGAGTTACATGTGCGTGTTTTAAAATTATTTTCCAACATACATGGTATTTTTATTTTGTAAATTATATATAATATTTATTTTTATTTAGGTACATTTTTTATAATAAATACCACTTTAATTTATTCTTAATGGTAAAATTTCATAGGATAGGAAAATAGTTACTTTAATAAAAAGTAAATGAAAAAAATAAGAAAACCTAAATATTAAGGATCAAAATGATAAAAATTCATTTATTTATTTTGTTTTGTGAGTGTTTATAGACCATAAATTCCATTTCCTCAATTAGTTTTCCATTTTTGAAGCACAATATTCAATAGAGACATCCAAACAATGTTTCCCTTTTACGATTCACAAGAATGTCACTCCCCCAACACTATAAAAAGGCACTCAACCTCCCCCATTATTTCACACCTATAAAGGCCATTGTATCATCCAAACCCTACATAAATAATCTCCTAAAATAATTCCCCTCACCATATATTCCCCACCTTGGAAAAAATACAATCAAGAATTCAAGTGGTGCAAACTAGAAGGGGTTACCTGAGGAAGAGGCAACTTTCAACAACATGCATTTTACATTGTTTCCTTATCCACACCCTTCATTTATTTTTATTCCATTATTATATAATAAAATAATAATCCTAAATATTAATAGATGTTTTTATATTAATTTTTATAACTACACATACACACCCTTCCATCAAATGGGCAACGAAAATATCATTCGTGTATTACACACTACCGCCACATGTAACAATGTCGTTCATTTTTTCATTAAACACCTCTCATGGTTTTTCATTATGATGGAAAAAATATTTTTATCTGATATATATATATATTCTATTATTTTTTTATTAATTATTATTGAATTTTGATATTACATATACCTTTTTGTGTTCCAATTTTTGAAAATATGACAACATCGTTTGTGGACGTGTGGGATAATGCCTCCTGAAAGTGATGTGATATGTTCACACGTTTCTTAGAATGTATTAAGGATAGGTTTAATTGATAATATGTGACATAAATGAATTAAATATTATATTCATGACATTATTTCCTTTCAGGAAATATAATATATCATTTTCTTTATTACACTTTCATACACTAAAAAGTGATAACGTCATTTGTGGATGTGTGAACTACTGCCTCCTAAAAAAGATGTGATTCCTTTTACATAAAAATAATTATATATATAATTATATATTATTAAATTATTTATTATTTATTATATAAATATCATTATTTAATGATAAATGTTACTTACCTTATTTCCATAATGATCTTTGAAAAATGGGAATTTTACTCATACGTATGTACAACCTACTGTCTCCTTAATTGTAACATTGGTCTATTTTTTTCATAAAAATCATATTGATTGGTTTTAAAAGTAAATTTTTGTAGAAATATGATAATTAATTAATTATTATTATTATTTACATGTTTATATAATTACCACATTGACCATAGTCGGCCTATCAAAGTCAGTTTTGAGACATAAGCTGAATATAGTCATAACATCTCAATTAAATATTGTTGCCTAAGTAAATGTTTATAACTTATTTATAAGTGAAATTAAATTAATAATAAACTTTTAAAATTTTATTAAGAAAATATATAATTAGAATAAATTTATTATTCATAAAGATAGAGTACAAATAAAACAAAATGGAATCTAGATAAAGGATTTTTTCTCAATTTCATTTCATTGTGGCATATTGTATTGTTATGAACCTAGTTTATTCTATATGGTGTATATAATACCCTATGAAATGTTATATCAAGAATTTAATTTATATAAATATATTAAACTACTTTATTTATGTCATTATTTCATGGGTATCTTGATTTAAATGTTACTCAAGTGGTAAGGGACTTCCATCTCTCTTTTTACATATGGGAGATAAATGTCATAATCAACAATTAATTATTTTTATGGGTGTATATACTACACCTTTTGTTTTATTATATCATGAGTAATTTTATATTCATGGTATTTAAATGTTTATCTTTATGATTATTTCTTTTGGGGGTTTTTGATTCAGATGCGACAAAAAACAGTAAGGAAATCTGGTCTCTCTTTTACTTTCATAAGGAATACGTAATAATAACCACTTATTTATTTTATTTGGTGTAGCTAATAATTGTTTTGATATATTTTATGATTAATTATTTTATATTAATGGTATTTAACGGTTTCATTTAATGACAATTATTTCATGGGGTTTATGGTTTTTAGTATACCAAAGCAGTAATGGACATTTGTCACAATTTTTCTTTTTTGAGACATTTGATACGTTATAAATCTATATTCTTTTACAAGTATTATATTATTATACTATTACATTTTATATCTTGAATATAATTATTATCATTATATTATAAGGTTCATTTATTTTTATTCCATTAACGGGGTTAACAGTTTAAATGTTTCAAAGTGGTATGGGATGCTTAAGATCATTTAAATATAAATTTCCTTCTTAAATGTTTTAACGATCATTTAATGGTATATCCATTAATAAATGTCAAAAAAACCTTGTGGTTACAAATCCTAAACTAAAGATATTTCTTATTGATACCATCCTCATTCATTATTTAGTAGGATTATGTTTGTTTCAAAGATATTTTTATTTAAATCATTTATTTTCTATAGGTTAATAATTCTAAAAATAGATTGTTATTTAACCCATTTCATTCCAATGGTATACTCACATTTCAAAGAGATTTATATTTAACCCATTTCTGAAGGACCCTAGAAAACCTTTAGAGGGTAGGGGTGAATCAGGGTGTCAACGTTTTCTCTTAAACTGAAGGATATTTTTTCCACGTTAGTAGGAACATATTAAACTTTTATAATGAGAGAGTGAAGAATAAAAACAGTAACATACAAAGAATAGAAAAGAAATTTACTTTGTTCACCACGAAGGGCTATGTCTAAGGATCATATGCCGAAAAGTGTTCATTTGTACTAAATTCCCCTAATAATTACTAGTTTTGGAGTATAAAAGTTTAGCACTGTCACTCTATTCCAAACACACTACCTTTACAAGGTTTTAAGGTTAGCACACTGAGTCCCTCAGATCAATTCTGTTGACTCTCCCTTTCTCACTGTGTTGGGAAGAATATTAACTCAGTTTATTGACTTTAAGGTCACTTTAATGGATTGGAATTAAATCATGCATCATCAAATATAAATGGATTCTCTATTTAGGTTCTGTTTTAAGCCAAAAATGATGTTTTCTTTTCCACGTACAGATAGTTACCAAATTGCTCCTTCGTGAACTAAAATTATTCCTCTACATACCGCGCTCCTTTCTCTGTGTACATCCCTACTCCACAAACTGTGAATGCCTCCATCATGAACTACGTTGGTCCACAGACTGTCTCTACTTCCTCTCCATGTACCACAAGAACTCTACGAACTGATTTCTTCCTCCACGTACTGGCTCTCCTACATGGACATGTCTTCCAGAAAAATTGTCTTCTTCCTCCGCATACAATCTTCCATGAACTGTTTTTTATTTCCCATATTTCCTTTTATATTATTATTTAAAGTATTAATGGGGTTTTCGTCCCACAAACTACTTCCAAATTTATCAGAATTCCTCTCTAATTTTCAATCTCAGAGCCACAACCTAATGAAGGGATTAGTGATCCTTTTATAGGTAAATAGATCAACATAATCCTATAAATCTAGATTTACCAAATCATCATTGAAAAACAACCTTCACCACATTCCACACATCTCCCAAAAACTAATTTCCTTACGTGGTCTTTGTATCGGCATTCTCCCTACACGATGACACAAATCACCTCCTCGTTTCTATAAACAAACCCAGTTGTAGTTTCTAGAAACTCCGCCTTGATTTCTCAAATAACATGCCATCCTAAAATCTATCATTACTTCTATGTATAGTGAGACTTCCCACAAACTGTAGGTCTTCACAGTAAAACTTCTTCACTCTATGAACTGTTCCTCAAACACATTCTGCATATCGTTCCCTCTTTGTGGTTCGATGTTTTCCATTCCACGTACCAAAATTCATGATGTCCAACTTTCATTTTCTTAAACACATCATTTTCCAATAAAAAATCAAACTACCGATTTCAAGGCCCAAAAAATTGGAAATCACTGGGAAACTGCACCACCTTTAATATTGCTTTTAGCCTCAGTTGTAAGACCACAGTCCTTGCAAACTCCTTGATCAACCTAATGCGGATTGAAAAAAAACACAAACCATCCTCCATTTTTATCAAATAATAGCCTTAGATTTACCAATTTACTTTATTATGGGTTAATCATATTCCAATGAAATTGTTATTTATCATATTTCTTTTCCATGAGATAATAATATTTCAAAGATATTGTTTTGATACCCATTTTTTCCATGGGTTAATAATGTTTCAAATAGATTGTTATTTAACCCATTTCCTCTATATGGGTTAATAATGTTTCAAAGATATTTTTTTAACCCATTTATTATCCTTGGGTTAAAAGTGTTTAAAAGATATTGTTTTGAAACCCATTTCTTTTACATGGGTTAATCATGTTTCAAAGATATTTTTTTGGAACCCAATTCCTTTCCATGGGTTAATCATATTTTAAAATATTGTTTCAAAACACATTTCCATTTCATGGGTAAATCATGTTTCAAAGAGATTTTTTTGAACCTTTTTCCTTTCCATCGATTAATCAAGTTTCAAAGAAATTATTATTTATGTAATTCCTTTTCCATTGGATAATCATGTTTCTATGATATTGTTATGAAACCTGGTTATTTTCCAGGGGTTAAACATTTTTTAAAGTGATTGTTGTGGAAACCATTTTCTTTATATGGGTTAATGATATTAAAAAAATAATAAATGTTGTTTCAATAAGTTTTGATGAATTCTCAATGTATTTGTTTCTTGATTATTATAAATAATGGGTGTGTCCAGATAGCGTTGGGGGAGCCTGTTATAGCTTATATGATGGGTACAACCAAATAGTGCTCGGATGCATTGGTTACTCTAGAATTGGAAGTTTTCCTTGTTGGTTATTACATTTTTAAGGGTTCTGTAAGGGTTCTTTAAGGTCTCAATGAGATGAGGTTATAACATACCAACATGTTTTCATTATTCTTTCTCTAAGTTCCTAATGCTTCTCATGATCAAGATTGATAAAACCTGGCTTCTAATTATTGATTCTTATTCATATTTAATTTTAAAAGTTTTTCTATAGTAGATGGTCCAAGTATTTATGGGTATTATTTATTTTATGATTAACTCATTCACTTTAATTAAGTCCTCATTCCCTTATTCAATCATATCCTTATTTATAATATTTAATTTTTAATGCATATTTTTATCCTTAATGATAATTTGAGCTTATCCATATTAGGTTTCCTTTTCCCTAGGATTGAAAAAATGATTTTGAGAGATTTATGACTATAATGTATTTCACAAGGTTGATGTTGATGACCTATTAGAAAATAATAAAATCTCGGTTAAAAGGGAGAAATGTTATTTTGATGACTTATGAGTCCAAGTTGATATGAGTTGTTTACGTAAGATTTTTTCCTAATTATAGAAAACTATAAACCTAAATAGAACTTCATTATATAAGTGATTCATGTTCTCATTTGACATTTTAAGGGTTTGATAGAAAAATATGTGTTATAATTATTGGAATCATAGCCAAAAATGTAAAATTATGGATTTCATCATAGAATCTGAGAGTGCCGGTTCTAAGCTGTTATACTCAGTCTATGTTGATATTTTAGGACAATGATCTATAAATCATTTATGACATCTGGTAATTAGTCACACATCAATCTAAATCATGGTGTGTCCAATATAACTCAATGTGATTGTTTTTATTTTAAATTTACATTTTAGTTCAAAATAGTCATTTCATTATTAAATCTATAAAAATGTGTTCATATACTATTTATAATTTAGGAAAATGATCTATAAAAAAAATTTATGCGTAAAAATCAGGGACACATTAATTTGAGGCATGGTGTTCCTGATCTGAATCGAAGTGTATGTTTTCAATTTAAAATTGAAATTTTCATTAATGAATTATTTCATATTAATGATTAATTGTTTATTTATTGTATTAATAATAAATTAATTGTTTTTCTATAAATTTACACTATTTTTCTTGACCTGGGGATTTTTTTTGGGTAGTGGCATAATTAAGCTCTTATAAGTTGGGATATGGGTCGAAAGACAAAAAATTATTACTATATTTAATTTATTTATTTTTTCGATAATTTTTTCATACCAAAGTAATTTTACAAAAAAATATTCGAAATATTGGTAATATAGACTTTTTTTATTTTTGATGTATATTTAATTGAAATTTATTTTTTTATTAGGTGTTGTAGTGTTCTCTAATTTTAGTAACACACTTCTGTAGTATTACTTTTATCAACACTAGAAATAGAATACATAAAAAATACCTTTATCAAAACTAAAAGCATATTGATAAATTTTCCCCTTTTATAGAACCACAAGTGAAGAGATAAAGGTCCCCCTTTATCAGTTCTAAACTAGCACTGATAATGTACCCCCTTCATGAGAACTTTTTTTAGTGCTGATGAAGGGTGCTTTTATCAGTTATATTTTTATCACCAATAAAATCTATTATATTTAAAATGTTCTTACAACATCATTTCTTTTTTATCACTGATGAAGGTTTTTTTCTAACACTATTAAATCACATAATTCCGGTATGGTAATGGGATTTCTTCTTACAGTGATCCTTTATATGTCTGATATTTCATGTGTAGAGACAATCTGGAAGATGTAAATATCTTCTTTTGGAAGAAAAATTTTAATATAAGATTAATGGTTTTAAGTGGTCATGTATGGATCAATAAAGTCAAGGTATTTAATGATCTGGTTTACTAAGCAATCTTCTGAACATTCCTCCATGAAGAAGCTAAGTGGGATCCCTTCACAAAGGGATTTATGTGGGAGGTTACGCAAAGGTTTTATACCAAAGATGCATCATCATAGAAATATTATATTAGGATATTTTTATTATTGATGTCCCATCAAGATTCTAACTCATATATTACCTGATGGGGTTTCCTCTACAACTCAGTGAAGGAAATTATTCACACAAAAAAAATTAAAAACTATGATATTTTCTTGTCTTGGAATTTGTTTCAGAGGAATAGAAGATATCCCTAAATGCCGATGAAAAAATTAATTTCTTGAATTGTCTTCCAAGTATTTATATGTCGGGATTTGGAACCTCATTCCTTGAATTCATAGCCATATAGGGGTTTCATGACTTCAAATATTTATATGATTGTGAAGGAATTCACTACCATGAAGATTTTGTATAGTCATGAAATGATCTATGAACATGATGATGTCACACATTCAGAAATGATTTTCGTCACCCAATCACAATGTGGTATGTGTTTCACAATATACTAAAAATATATGAATTATGTTCTAGTAATGTAAATAATTCCATCAAAAATTAATGAGGCTCTTCCCAAGTGATTGGATTTATTTAATAAAAATTTCCCCATTACTGATTTTTCCTTGAATATTCATTGAATGTAAAATCTATTCTTTTTTATGCCATAAATAATAGGTTAATGAATGGAACCACATGGAGTAAATGGATTATAGTGTTATTTTTATAAATTCAAATACAGGTAACATAGTGGGAGAGTTCCCTTGTGTGGAACAGATATGGGAAATGAAAATTATCGATTTTTGTTGTGTTGGGATTTTATTATGAACTAATTTTTTGTATCTCATTATCAGGTTCCCATTTTGTTCCATATTTTTATTATTTCATTTTTTTATGTTTATTCCAGGTTCTTTTATACATTGAATGTTATTGATATTGTTTTTAATGTATTTTGATTAATACTATTTCACTAATCTATATGCATGACTCGCCAAATCATTTTGAGGTCCTACTGGATTCTTGTATATGTCCCACTAGAGGTTTATTGAATTTATCAAAAAAAACAATTTCGAATTTTTTTAATTCCTAGGAATTTTTTTCCATCACATGAGGATTGGGAACACCATTTGAGCCTTGTTATGGGCTGACTCAGGTATCTGGGTCAGGGGTAGCTCGGGTTGGTTTATGATAAATTATGAATTTATATATTTTTATGCATTTATATAATATTTATTTGACCCAATTTTTTCATAAAATATTAACAATAAGTCTCTAAAATATGTATGTAAAAAATAATTACTATTTGAAAAGTGGTTATAAGAACGAAATAGAATTTAATTTTATGTTCTTCGATTTATTTTTCTAAAATAATATTACGTTATTTCATATTATTATCATATTTTACATAACACCTATTTAATTTTTTAGTGTTTAACTTGTTTTCATGAATTTCAACATTAAATACCTAAATCCATCTAACATTGAGATATTTCATCGGTTGTGATTTTGAAAATTGCTTCACATTTTTTAGAAATATTTATAATGTAATTTCTATCTTTGTTTGATGATCACTTTAGACCTATAATTAAAAAACATATTTCATTTAATACAAGAATGAATGTTGAGAGAATACTAAAAATATTAGTTTACTATGATGAAATATTATTGTCACACCCCAGCTCCCGAGTACCTGGAGCCGGTGACATCCAGAGGATCGAATTCGGTTCACGCTCTGAGAAACCAGCTACTTCTGAAATGTTTCTTCTTCCAAAATCTGTCACCTGAAAAATTTATTTCAAAAACATATGGTGATCATACGAATGCCCAGTAAGGGGTTTAAAAATAACATACTATACCCAAAATAAATTTTGAAAACATTATTTAAAATGTCCTATAAAACATTTCTCTTTATGAAAAGTTGTAACACTAGTAAACATCATAAAAGTGCTCAATTAAAAAAATTCTAATCGAATTACAAATATAAATAATTCAATTACAGGAATTCTCATTCAAGATAATAAGTAAAAGATATTTCATGTTAAAAATGAAAGTAAAAAATTAATAGCTAAGTGTAATGCATGATCTGAGTTGCGCATAAAATAATAACTTCAATTTCATGCTTTACTATTTTCAATCATACAATGGCTATAACATCTCTGAATATTGTATAAATAATATTCCATATTTATACTTCTTCTAATTATCATAATCATAAGCTCTTTAACCAGAAATATTCTACTAGTCGAATATTCTTCTGGTTAATTAATTTACATAGTCATAATGAGGAAAATGCATATGTCAGACAGTGTCAAGGCCTCATTCCAAGACGTCTAATGATTAAGGCCTCAGGCAAAATCCATAACTCATATTGGGAAATGCCTTGACCAATTCCCCTGCTAGTTGTCTCATGAGTCCTACCGATGCATCGAGGGGCTATAGCAGGCCCCAACCATCATATTATAAGTCCAATTAATTCCTCATAACTCTAAATCAAAGTGCACATGCCACTTTTATTTATTAAATCACTTATTACTTACCAAACCAAGTGTGCAAATTACTTTGTTTCTTATTTCACCTTTAATTTTATTCAAGGTGTCCCACACCACCTTGAACAATTAAATCTGTAAACTAAAGAAAGGTTATAAAAGATCAATATTAAAATCATTCTCATTTATGCATATTAAGTGAGTATGGCACAAGTCTAGGAATTATGTGCTCAAGTCACTAATTGGTACAAAAGCCAACATTACTTGTGATGGCAACAAAAAGGAGTACAAACTTAAACACATAAAATGAAAAATCTCGAACCATAATAATCAATAAAATTCAGGGTTTAATAGAGTAGTAAACATAACATGATAAATAAAGTGGTAAACATAATATTTCTTTCGGGGTTCTAAACTCAAATTATCTCAAACATTTGCTATAAATCAGCCACTGTTTACTACATTGATTTTAAAACTCAAAAGTATAAAAATCAACATTAAACATTTTCATTTTCTATAAGGTGTGAAGTGTAATGAGTACATATGAATATGAAGTCACAAGATTCCTATATCAATTTTCATGAAATATGTACATTAAAATAAAACCTTTGAATATTTATGTTTAGTAATTTCTTTTCAAACCATAGAAATTTATCAATATAAATGGGGATCAAAATCGGCATTCATACACACATACCCAGATACCTGATTACATAACAAGTATACGCAAGGTTCTCATTCTAAGTTAATTCGACACTTAAATTTATCAAAAACCTGGACTTAACTATTGGGGTACTATTATTGAATTATTTTAATAAGAAACCCTTGTTTATTTTTTTATATCCATATTTATAATAACATATGTGATTAGATATAGAATTTTCCCTCACAAAGTGTCTCCATGCATTTTTTCTCTTCATTAACTCATCCTTGGAAAATCTTTATCTCGGGCATATGAAGTTTATGAAAAACCGAGGGTTGTGAATATTATTCTCATATATTTTCATATACAAATGTATATATTTAACTCCCTCTTTATTTAAGGCATATGATAAACCTGCATGGGGTGTCCATGCTTAGGGTCTATTGATACCTTATATCTTAAGATCTTGAAACCCTTAAAAAAGGAATTTACCTCAAACCGTAAGGTGTTATGTTCTTATATTACATGTGTATATACATATATACACAAAACCTAAAACCACAAAATTAAGACACTTATAAATCCCCTAACTTAGCTCGAGGAGGAGTAGGGGCTCGGGAAATGCTAGGGAAACATGGATGACTCGACGAGGTCCACTAGATGCCTGGGTGCAATGAACCGGGAGGTTTTTAGAATGCCTCAGATGTTTTTTACAAACTAACCAATACAATATATATATTTTTTATACAAGTTTCATGGGATCCAAGGTCCATGTGGCCTTAAGAAAAGAACTAATAGACAGCCCTTGTGGAAACAACGTGAAGGAGGGTCCGGTGACTGAAAAGGTGAAGAAAAGTGGTAATATATAGGGTCTACGGGTTACTGGTTCAGGGCATGCTGTGGGGAAGAAGACAACGCCTCAAGAAGAAAACCAGGGGGGATTTCGACGGCCAGGATTAGTTTGGTCTGGGAATCGAAGGTCGAGATGCATCTGTAGTTTATAAAAGGGTTGGATGGCTCGTATTGATCTGAGGCAAGATCGGTGGCTCATCATCCTCACGGAATTTTAAATACTTCAGATGGACATGATTAGATCATTCTAGATCAGATGGTCCATGAAAAAAGTGCAGAGGCATTTGCGACTTCTAGGGATCGAAACAGGGATCCAATTCAATGGACCGAATCACCTGAGGTGAGATCTGATGGCCGAGATTCAATCCCAGTTGAAAATTCTCTGTCCCACGTCGAAACGGGGAGGCGCGCGTGGCTTCCTTATAAGCCTAAGCCTCCGAAGCAACACTCAGAAAGCACACGCCACCCATACAGGGGGCCTTACAAATGGGCTCCTACTTCCCTGCAAGACTCGGCCTACCCGTTCTCACCGCGGCCTTGCACCCGCGCTGTGCGCACACATGAACTCCAGCTCTCCCATGATCCTACGCACCCCTCGGGAGACCTATGCCCGCTTGGGCTGGCCCAGGCTGGGGATGAGGGATAGGCTCAACCACCAAGCGTCCCTTAGCTCAGCCATATGGGCTGGCCCTAGCTGACCCAAACTTTTATAAAAACCAACAAAATCATGAAGACTTAAGGGAATAATTACTACTATATTGAAACTTTATCTTTTTAAAAATAGATTTTATTAAGCATAAGAAGGTTAATGTTTACAAGTTATACTTTGTCTGAAAAGTATTTTCCAATGTTGTATATGACCATTAAACCTATACCATAAAAGGTTATAAATAAAATAATAATTCTTATACTAGAGTTATAATGCTCAAAACATAGTTAAATTAGAAATATAAATCAATTAAAAGAAATTAAACATAGATTAAAAAACAAAATGAGAATATTTAAAATACATTTTAATTTATTGCAACATGTTTTGATCTCCTTATCACCTTTTAAAACACCAATGTATATTTCAAAACATTTCACTATTTCCTTTTAAAGTTCATGGTTAGGTATTGTTTTTATAAATTTTCTCCAATTTATATCCTAATTACATGGTGAACTAAAATATTCTAAGTTTTCAATTAATTTTCCAATGTGGCCAATGGCTCTATTTATAGCTGTTAAGATTCCATGGTTACTCGGGGCAACGGTAAGATTAGTGTCGTATAAAACCAAGCCTTAGGGTGCCATACTCAAAGGAGGAAAATGGTTCTCATCATACCCTTGGTGCTTAGCGTGGCCGCAGTGGCTTTGGCTGTTCTTATGTTCTTTATGACGGATAATAAGGACCCTTATTATCTTCTCAGGGTTCTCGTTGTTTTGGGTGGTCTCCCTATAATCTTGATAGGGTTTTTAATAAGTATCTTTGGTTAGCTTGATTTCATTTTCAGTCTCGGATTATTGTAAACACTACGGTGTTCCTTTTATAAAAAATATCCTTATGTTCATTTTGTGTGTTTTACTCTATTTCATAGAAAAATAAATTTAAATCATACTATTACTTTTCCAAAAAAACCAGTTTGTTCGATTAATAGACAACATAAAATATAAAAATTACTATTACATAAAACAGATGTTTTTGGGATGTTACATTATTCCCTCCTATAAATAATTGGTTCTTCATAATTACCTTTAAACAACCACAAAATAATATCTCAGATGTTCTTACCACAATCCTCAGCGTAAATGATCCTTGGGTGCATTCAGTGGAAAACCCAAATTGATGCTTAGCTCCTCAAGTTCTCTGAACCAGACACACCTTAGAAATAAGAGGTTGAACTCTTGCATTGATCACTCTGGATTTCAGAGCGTAGCTTATACGGTACAGAGTTTGGAAATGTCTGTATGGACCAATACACTAAGAACTCGCTGAACTATGTCTCAAATAAGAACATCTAATTTATAGATATTGTCATATAATCTAAATTTGAGGAGTTGGTACATGTAGGTCACATAAACATTTCCCTCCAAAGCAGCCTCTTGAAAACACAACCTGGTCATGTATTTCCATCCTAGGGTGATACATAGGTAAATCCTATCATGGTATTTTCCTCTTTTCCTATACTTGTCCAATTGTGTCATGGTTATGTGGTATTAAATGAAAGCATTCCCTTGACAGGTGCGGAGAATGTCTGGACTATTTGTCTCTTCATATGTTTGTTTGCATGTTTTTTACAAATTTTCAAGAGTTAAGTCCTCCTATTCATAGGTTTTGATTACAATTATCTCCAATACCTCAACAAGAATAGATAACATATGGGTTTTTACTTCCATCTAAAAATTTATTATAAACTTTCACTTAGTGATACTCATTCAAAAGTATAACCAATAAAATTATAATGAAGAGAAGAGACAAAAAGTTATATTCTTATATAACCACTGGTAAAAAGAGTAAAACGGGTCTAATGGTTTCCCCAATTCCCTAATACATGAATCCTCAAAGATTTTCAGAAACTTTCAATCTTCCTGAACCATATGCATCCCAAGAAATCTGGTTCAATGTCATGGGTGCACTTGTGTTGTCTATAGAGTCTGACATGTGGGGTGTACAGTTGTAAGATGTCTTCATGTACTTGTTGTCTGCCTACCAAATGATAGGCTTCATACTCAAGGATTCCGATGTCCATCACCTGACTAAAATGGCCATAGGATAGTACTTGACACATATATGCCACACAGATGTCTCCCTCTACAGCAGCTTCTTGGAAGGCCTCGTGGGATTGGACACCTTCAGCTATGGTGAAGCATCTAAAATGTCCCTCGTAGTATTTTCCCTGTCCTGCGTAGGATGAAAACTGGTCTTGCATCATGAAGATGTAATCCAGACCCACTCTTTGGTGGAGTTGAAGAACTCGTAGAGAATTGGATATGTCATAGAGATGTTTGCATGATATCTAGATATGGGCATAATTTATATAATTTCCAAGGATTTCTATTGAATTTATGGTTTCTAAGGCCTCATTGGGAAAAGACATAAGATTAGTACCTTTATTTTCCATCTGAAAATTAAGAAAACATAATTCCTAGTATTTCTTAAGTAATTTTTTCATTGTTCGGTTCTGGTTTTCATAAGTCATACAAACCGAATTCTCTGATACCAACTATCATGCCCCGGCTCCCGAGTACCCAGAGTCGGTGCCATCCAGAGGATCGAATTCGGTTTAGGCTATGAGAAACTAGATACTTAAGAAATGTTTCTTCTGCTAAAATCTTTTACCTGAAAAATTAATTTCACAATCATTGGGTGAGCATACGAATGCCCATTAAGGGGTTTAAAAATAACATACTACTTCCAAAATAACATTTGAAAACATTCTTTAAAATGTTCTATAAAACATTTCTATTAAAGAAAAGTTGTAACACTAGTACAAATCATAAAAGTGCTCAATTAAAAACATGCTAATGGAATTACAGAGATACATAATTAAATTATAATAATTATCATTCAGGATAATAAGTAAAAGAAATTTCATGATAAAAATGAAAGTACAAAATTAATAGCTCAGTGTAATACATGATCAGAGTGGCGATTAAAATAATAACTTCAATTTCATCCTTTAATATTTTGAATCATACATTGTCCATAACATCTCTGAATATTGAATAAATAATATTCCATACCTATACTTATTCTGATTCTCATAATCATAATCTCTTTAACTAGAAATATTATAATAGTCCAATATTCCCCTGGTTAATTAATTTACATAGTCATTATGAGGGAAATGCATATCATGGACAGTGTCAAGGCCTCGTGCCAAGACGTCTAATGATTAAGGCCTCGGCCAAAATCCATAACTCATAATTGGGAAAGGCCTTGGCCAATTGCCCTGTTTGATGTCTCATGAGACCTACCAATGCATCGATGGGATATAACGGGCCCCACCCATCACATAATATGTCCAATGCATTCCTCATAACTCTAAATCAAAGTGCACATACCACATTGATTTATTAAATCACTTATTATTTATCATACCAAGTATACAAATAACTTGGTTTCTTATTTCACCTTTCATTTTATTCAAGGTGTCTCACGCCACCTTAGACAATTAAATCCATAAACTCAAGAAAGGGTATAAATGTTTAATATTATAATTATTCACATTTATGCATATGAAGTGAGTCTGGCATAAGACTATGTATTATGTGCTCAAGTCACTAATTGGTACACAAGCTAACAGTACTTGTGATGAAAAAATAAGGAGTACAAACATGAACATATAATATTACAAAGTCTTGAACCATAATAATCAATAACATTCATGATTAAATAGAGTGGTAAACATAACATGATAAATAAAGTTGTAAACTTAACATTAAATATGGGGTTCAAAACTCACATTATCTCAAACATTTGTTATAAATCAGTCTTTGTTTTCTACATTAATGTTAAAACTCAAAAGTATAAAACTAAACCTTAAACATTATCATTTTCTATAAGGTGTGAAGTGTAATGAGTACATATGAATATCATGTCACAAGCTTCAAATATCTATTTTCATGAACTATATACATTTAAATAAAACGTTTGAATATGTATATTTACTACTTTCTTTGCAAACCATAGAAATTTATAAATATAAATGAGGATCAAAATTGGCATTCATACAAACGTACCCACATACCTGATTATACATAACATGTATACTCAAGGTTCTCATTCTAAATTAATTCGACACTTAAATTTATCAAAAACATGGATTTAACTATTAGGGTAATATTATTGAATTGTTTTAAAAAGAAAACCTCATTTATTTTATGTTTATCCATATTTAATAGAATATATGTGATTAGATAGAGAATTTTCCCTCACAAAGTGGCTCCATGCATTTTAGCTCTTCATTAACTCAACCTTGGAAAATCATTATCATGGGCATATGAAGTTTATGAAAAACTGATGGTTGTGTATATTATACTTATATATTTTCATATACATATGTATATATTTAACCAACTATGTATTTAAGGCATAAGATAAACATGTATGGTGCGTCCATGCTTAGGGTCTATTGATACCCTATAGATTAAGATCTTTCAACCCTTAAAAAAAGAATTAACCACAAACCATAAGGTGTTATGTTTCTATATTACAAGTGTACATACATAAATATGCAAAAAAATAAAACCACAAAAGCAAGAAAATTATAAATCCCATACCTTAGCTCGAGGAGGAAGAGGGGATCAGGAGACATTGGGGAATATTGGAGGACTCGACAAGGTCCACTGGATTCTTGGGTGCAAGTAAACGGGAGGTTCTTCCAGTGCCTCAGAAGTTTTTTATAAACTAAACAATACAATATATATATATTTTATACAAGTTTCATGGGATCCGAGTTCCAAGTGGCCTTAAAAAATAACTAACAGACAACACTTGTGGGAACCGCATAAAGGAGGGTCCCGAGATTGAAAATATGAAGACAAACGGTGATATATAGGGTATAGGGTTACTGGTTTGGGGCACGCCATGGTGAAGAAGACAACGCCTCAAGAAGAAAATTGGGATGGATTTTGACGTCCAGGTTCAGTTTGGTCTAGGAATCGACGGCTGAGATGCGCCCGTGGTTTATAAAAGGGGTGGATGGATCAGATTGATTTGAGGAAAGATTGGCGGCTCATAACCCTCACGACATTTTAAATACTTTGGATGGCCATGATTAGATTGTTCTAGATTGGATGGTCCATGAAAAAGCACGGAGGCATTGGCGACTTCTAGGGATCGAACCCAGGATTGAATTCAACAGCCCGGATCGCATGAGGTGAGATATGACAGCTGGGATTCAATCCCAGTCCAAAATTCTATGTCCCACAACAAAACACGGAGGCGCGCGTGGCTTCCTTATAAGCCTAAGCCTCCAAATAAACACTCAGAAAACAAATGCCACACACATAGGGGGACTTACACATCAGCTCCCGCTTCCCTGCATGCCTTGGCCAACCCGTTCTCACCGCGGCCTTGCACCCACGCTGCACACACACCTGAACTCCTGCTCTCCCATGCTCATGTGTGCCCCTAAAGAGACCTATACCCGCTTGGGATGGCCCAGACTTGGGCTGAGGGCTAGGCCAGCCACCAAGCGTGTGCTGCCTCCCTTGGCCCAGCCATACGGGTTGGCCCTAGCTGGCCCATTTTTTTATAAAAATCAACAAAATCATGAATTATTAATGGAAGAAGTACTACTATATAGAATCTTTTTCTTTTTAAATATATATTTTATTAAGAATCATAAGGTTAATGTTTACAAGTTAGATTTTTTCTCAAAACTATTTTCCAATGTTTTCTACAACCATTAAACCTAAATCATAAAAATTTATAAATCAAATAATAATTCTTATACTAGCATTATAAGGGTCAAAACATAGTTTAATTAGAAATATAAATCAATTAAAATAAATTAAACATAGTTTAAGAAGCTAAATGAAAATATTTACAATACATTTTAATTAATTGAAACATGTTTTGATCTCCTTATCACCTTTCAAAAACACCAATGTATAATTCAAAACACTTCACTATGTTCATTTCAAGTTCATGGTTACGATTAGTTTTTATAATTTTTCCCCAATTTATAGCCTAATTACATGGTGAACTAAAATATACTATGTTTTTAATTAATTATCCAATGTGGCCAGCGACTATAATTATAGCTGTTAGGATTCCATGGTTACTCGGGGAAATGGTCAGATTAGTATCGTATAAAAACAAGCCTTAGGGTACTATAAACTCAGAGGAGGAAAATAGTTCTCGTCATACCCTTGGTGCTTATTGTGGCCGCAGTGTCCTTGGTCGTTCTTATGTTTGTTATGATGGATACTAAGGACCCTTATTATCTTCTTAGTGTTCTCATTATTTTGTGTGGTCTCCCTGTAATCTTGATAGGGTTTTTAGTAAGTATATTTGGTTAGCTTGACTTCCTTTTTAGTCTCTGTTTATTGTAAACACTATGGTGTTCCTTTTTGAATAAAGAGTCTTACGTTCATTTTGTGTGTTTTACTCTATTGCATAACAAAATAAATTAATATTATATTATTAATTTTCCATAAGAAACCAGTTTTTTCGATTAATAGACAACATAAAATATAAAAATTACCATTGCATGAAACACATGTTTTTGGGATGTTACAATTATGCTCATTTATCCCTTTATTTTAGGATTTCCTTCGGATATTAGTTAAAATATTCCTATTAATGGCATAAAATAGGTAATAAATACAAAAAATATTTAATCATTAAAATATTTTGTGTTTCAATTGAAGTTGGTGCGGTCTTGGCGCCGCAAATACTCGGAAATGTTTTAATGATTTTTCTTCCCACCCAATCCATACAACATTACCCTTATCACCCCAATATCACTAATGTAACCCTTGTTCCACCCAACACACCTAGATTACCATTGATTGTATCCCATACCCTATCAATGGACCTTATTCCACCCCAAATATTATTTTTCTAACCCACAAATTCCCCTCACATTGACTGCCACACTCTAGTCATAGTGCAACTATCATGGCTGATGGATATGAGATTTCGTGCCACAACCTGATGCATCCTCCGTGTCTAGAACACAAAATTTCATTCTCTAGTAAGAAAGTAAAAGAAATCAATATTTATAAATTTTCATGCGGACTTTAATGGTTGTTTTTAAAATAGAGATTCTTATTTTGACAAAAAATTTGTCTCACGTATTTATTGTGAATAATTTTTTAATATAAAGCATAAATTGATATTTAAGAAATGGATGACGTATATATATATATATTGAATTTTACCTCATGAATAATTTGAGTATGAAAAGATATTTATTTTTTATATTCTTATATATTGTTCATTTTTCTAATTTCAATACAATATTTATTTCTTTGTTTCCTATATATTAAAATTATATACATAATAATTAATGAGTGATGATTATAAAGAAATGGCAGTTTATATATATAGTTAGAAGTGTTATATAGTTTATTGAATATATATATGTATTGGTATTCTTTTAAATGAGATTTATTTTTTCTTATTTATTTTTGTCTTTTTTTAGTTTTCTATAAGAGAGATTACCGTAAATATTTGTAATTTTATAAGAAAATAGCATTGTTTCTTCATTCAGTTATTTGGAAAATCAATGGGTTACTCAAATTATGCAATTTATTATAGTTTTTAGTGTTTATTTTTAAATAAATTTTCATAGACATTATTATTAAGTCAATTTGAAATATTTAATGTAAAATTGATTCTACCATAATCTCCTTGGTTATATTTTTTTGTTAATGAGTTAATATTTAAAGGTTGGCATAGAGTAGAACTGAGAGTGTACCAACGTCTCTAGGGTTATATCATATTTATTTTTTATCTTAATTTATATCTATTGTTTTGTAAGGGGGAAGAAGTTGAACCCATTACTTAACCCCACTATAAGACCCTCTAATCAAGTTATAAAGCTCCATGGAACTCTTTATTTCAGTGAAATAAATCTAACTTCCTCTATCTTATGCACTAAGAACCCTTTATTGTCCGGTTAGTAGTTGTTTAGTTTAATTTTTTTAGAAAACCCAAAAATGATAAGCTTAGTGGATCTATGTATGATGCCATATCAAAAATCTATCTGATAGATCTTCATACTTCTCTTTGATAGGTGAATCTTAATAAACAATCAAACTTTATAACACCTCCATATTTCTCCATCTAATTAAAATTATTAACCCCACTATGTTAAATATTTCAAGAGTTTGTCCGATGGAACATACACCATTATAACCTCTGAATAATGACTTTGGAATCCAATTTCCAATCATCTTTCCTTATAAAATCAGCCAAGTACATCTTCATAGGAACATATATACAATGAAATCGTGTGCCTTGGTTTGATGTTCATCCGTTTGATGAAACATTAATATGTATATTTTTTGGACCTTTAACAATCACAGAAAAATATATTTCATTATTTAGGGCCCTTATTGAATTTTCTATATCTGATAAATTTGACAATATATCATCTATTTGGTATATTTTTTACTTTAAATATCATATATTACTCTCTACATAACCTCAAATCAGCCTATATTACTCATACTATGTACATATTTTTCTGTTTACATTATCATTCCATCCTATGTATGATCATCCTATGACATATCAACCTTAAATTAGCAATCAAACATCATAACACCACAATATCATCTTCATTACTCATACTTCCACTCAGTCCTATTTTGTATATTTTCCCATTTTCAATGTTCTATTTGTAAATATTTATATAAACTCTACTTGGGTCATGATAAAAATCATGATGTTAGGAACTTTTTTTATTAGAGTATAATCTTATGAAATTGTATAGAAACATTCAAACATTTTATATTGAAACATTCATAAGCTTCATAAGAAATTTTCTAGAATCTCTTCCCTAAAAAATATCCAACATTCTTAAGAAATTTTCCCTAAAAACAACATATTGATATGTTCAAAAAAAATCACCCAACCTCAATTTCGTACAACATATTTTTATCAAATATATATAGGGATTACTTTTCCAAAATTATATTGTATGATATATCACATGTGGTAAAGATATTCCTAGAATGAATGATGCATGTCAACATATTTCAACAACATTCTTGTCAGTATTAATAAATAATAAATATTTTTTATACCATCCTCTGAGTAAAATGTCCTAAAATAGTAAAATCACATAATAAGTAAAGCACCCAACTTTAATTAATAATGAAACCTTAACAAATATCATCAAGAAAAATAATCCCACCCATGAGAACTTAAGTTTTCCCCAAAAAACAGGTAAGCTACACCCATTCCTAATACCATTACCAAACCCCCACACATCCTAGTCTCTTTCATACCTTCTCAAAATAATAAAGAAATATAAAAAATGTATCTTCGATACAACTTTATAATGTATCTAACCTGGTTCCCCCTCACGTGACCAAGAAAGATAGTTACGTTACCATAAGCCTACCTCATATTTGCTAGAGAATTACAACTATCATTTAGGGTGTATGGAATATAGTGGGGAGACTAAAACCTCTTAAAATAAGAAATAAATCACAAAAAAATAAGATATATCAATCACAACATACAACTCAATAAGATGAAAATTTAATATCAAAAAACCAATTAATAATAATAAACAATGGTAGGTCATAATATATGAAATACTAAATGAAATTCTACATATAATAAAAGTAATCAAATGTAGAAAAATCTATAATAGAGATTTCAAAACATCGGTTCCAAACCTCATGCCTGATCCCATCTATATCCTCCAATCCCATCTTTTAGAGAAATAAATCAAGTGTTGGGCCTACTGCCCTTGTCCAAAACTATATCCATGAAATCTTTCTGGGTTCCAAAAAAGATGTTTGAATAGAGTGTGTGTAAAACATAGTAGGTTAAAACCCGAAATGTCTAGAAAAACTACTCTAAATTAACATTGAATGCATCTGTATGATAAAATAGGGGCATTAACTCATAAATTAATGTGGAATTTAAAATACCTCTATTGAACCATGACCTCTCTGATGACACTTAGGGTCTGCCAAACCTGATTCAGTGTGATTCTAGATATCTCCATCTAGTTCCAGATTCTCCTTCTTATAATGAATTTCCCATCCCTTATATCAAATAAGCACAATAAATTCTAGTGGTGGATTCTCCTACATAGAATAATTCACCCATATCATGTCATGTAACTAGAAATATTTCCCTTGGACATCATGAAATGAAGTAAAACTAGGTACTATACAAATTATCAATCTAAATCCACTTATATGTTCTCAAGGTGCAAGAACCTGCCAAGGGAGAAAGTAACCATGTCATATTGGAATCTATATGAATGTTCTGCTAGATCCACTTATGTGTTTTGATGGTGAAACACCATACAAAGGGCCAAAGGATCGTAGATCCTAGTGTCGATTCCCATACTAAGTCCACTTACATGCTAGAAGCACATCATACACTATAAAAATTCCTATAATATAACTGATTTGATAGTTCAACATTGAATAAAAACATGAGACAACGCATTCTATTTTATCTAACATGAAAAACAAGTGATCATACCCATATTTGATAATTTTCCAAGTTTCTAATTATCAATAATTTAATTCCATTATTCCAAGTTAATAATTATCAAAATAATTGTAATAATTTTATTTCAACTATCAATTAATCCCAACTACAGTTTTCAGTCCTTTATATCAGTATTCCATCGTGTTATCATGCTAATATAAATTAAATTACAATTAACCACCTTCAATCCAAGTGATTATTTATCAATACTATTAATATAATTCACATGTTATTCCATATCACAATTTATGCCATTACATAAATAAGTTCCAATTCAACAAAGGGATGTAGGTTGACATGTTCTATTTTCCAACCCGGGGTCAAGGGTTGACACACCTCTCAGATGACCCCATGTCATGATCTCAACACCAAAAGAACCAAAAATATCTAAGGGATGCCTACGAATATGTATTTATCAATGTTAATTGGTTTCCAATTATAATAGGCTGAACACATAGTGTATCGATGTGACCAGACATGATTCACATACTATATGAACAAAATAGACTTTATGGAGTTTTTTAGACCACCTAACTCAAGAAATAATTATAAGATACCAACGTTTGAGTGTTGGATCAATATGGAACACCAATATATCCTATATATAGTTATTTAAATCAACTATTAATAATGGAAGAAGAGGATCAATGTGAAATAAAAGGGGAATCCATAAATTCCATGAATAAATCACCCTTCTAAGATTTCCATATCTAAATTTATATAAAAGAACCAATGAAAAGTGTTCGAGAATCCTCAAGAGACTTGTATAATGTTCACAATTTTTAAATCCTATGTTAGTTTCAAATTAGGGGTAATTAGTTGATCAAAATAGGTTACAGGTTGGAAAAAATACATTTCTTCCCCACATAATCCTAGCCTAGCCTGACACCATCGGTTGGCCAGTGGTGTCCTTTGGTGTGCCTACATAGCCTGGTAAATCCACCAATTGGATGAAGGGCCTCTTGTATGAGACCCAATATACATAGTTCCCATTATAAGAATGATGGGTCTCACCTGATGGATAATGGGTGTCTTATAGATTTACCACAGTATTGTACATCCCACCAATTAGTCAGTGGATCTATAGTGTCTCTAAAACATGATTCCACCTATATACTCCTAGTATCTTATCTCCTCAAGTCCTTGAATACCATTAAAACATATTTTACACTAGTAACATGGCAAATTTACCAATGTTTAAATTGTTTTAAAAAACCCTATGAGGTTTGACCAAAGAGTTAATGAGGAATATAACTAGGAAAAGATGGTATCTAATAATTAAACATCTTGAATACTCACATTAAATTTTATTATTAAGGCTATTGATAATTACTTCCCCGAATGAATTTATCAACTTCAAATCCCACTCTTCTAACCATTAAAAGAGTAAGAAAAAACCTCCACAATTAACCTTTTTCTCCCCTTAGATTACAATAGAGGATTGACATCAATTCATATAAATATTTATCACTGTGTTATTCCATAATTCACATATTTTTATATTTTAATGTTAGAACTTTATTATTTTTCTCAAAATTATAAGTGACATATTTCATCCTCATACCATGTGAAACAATAATTCTATTAATATAATAAATAGAAATTATTTTTAATTTATTTATTTGTCCATTTACATGTTTTGATTAAATATGGGGCATGGATCTCAATGTTTTATTATGAATATGCATATACAAAATAATTTAACCCATTCATCTAATCAATATAAGAACCTTAATAACTCTATTAAACATTGAATATTTCTATGTTGGAAATGAAATTATGGGATCTTTTTTATGGTCATGACTATGAGATGAAATTGAAGTTATGAACATATGTCTGCTTATAGAGATCTATTTTGTTACCATGAATATATTGGTGTGTTCATGATTATAGGATGAATATAAATCCAATCATTAGTAAAATTCACATATTTTATATCAAAATTTTAATGCTATTTATTTAAAAGTTTATGTGAAATACCACATTTCATAAATTTATAAGTATGGTGAATAAATAACTGATATTGAAAATATATTACTAACATAAATTATTATAACAAATTATGTAAAACCATTCAACATTGGGACATTATGGTTTTTTATTATAATAATTGTTGTGAGAAATTTCCTTTAAATTTGATAAACCTAACTTGATTTTTTCCTATCACTACATCAATCCATTTTCTCTCTATCACTCACTCACTCTTAGTTTATTTCATGTTGTTATCATATTTTACATAGATATATTCAATTATTTAGTCATTATGTTTTCAAATGTTACAGAAGTAAATACTTGAAATAGGCTGACATTAAGATATTTCATTATCTATGATCTAGAATATCACTTCACGTTTTTAGTGAAATTTAGAATTTATAATCTTTCATTTTTTTAGATCATTTTAGATTTATTATTTCAAAACATGTGTCTCTAAATATGAGTTTCTTATTTGATAGGAGAATCACGATTTTTATTACATGTGATAAATGATTGAGTTTATTTATCCTTTACCTTTGGGATTTTATAAGGATATTAGTTACAACATTTAAGTCTAATTGAAAGGAATAAATATTCAAAAAATTTATTGGGGATAAAAAAATATACATGAAATATTTGGAATATATCTAAAATTTCCTCGTGGATGTTTCATATACTAATTTTGATGTTTTCAATTATTTTTTTTCATAAATTTCTAATGTCATTATAAAACATGTTTAAAATTAATTTTTAATAAATGATGGTAAGAATTTATTTTTAACATTCTTAAAATTGATGATGATAAATAAAATATATTAAAATATTTTATATAACAGACTTTAAGCAGTAATATTTTATATGTTTTCAATAATCTAAAATGGGTAACGATTTAGGTGATGATATAAATTACATATACACATAATTATTTTTTTATTTGGTCTTGAAGAAAAATTTGATAAATTGGGTTAGGTAAAAACTATCACGAAAATGGGTCTAAGAAGTTAAAATCCCCCTTCACATTGCACAAATCTATTTGAGGTGTATACTGTATTCATGAATCTTGTCAGATTCTTCCATATGAGCTGTGAACAGTGTTTATCCAAGCATCTTTAATATTCTTATTTTATTTTATTTTGTTAATAATTTTATACTTTTTTGTTTTTATATTATACATATATAAAAAATTTCAATATGAATTTTAAAAAAAAATTCTTTGTATTAATCAACATTAAATTAGTCACAAAATATGGAATCTAGATCTTCCATTTATAAAGAAACGTTGGTTTACATCCCCCAAGGATTTTCCAAGGGATATTCTGGTTATACTCAAACTCAAAATGAAAAATAATATAACAATAATAACAATAAAAATTAAATAATGCATCATTATTAATTTAATTGACAATGTCATGAAAATGTATTAATATTATTAATAAGCTATTATAATATGATAAAAATAATAATTTATTAAAAATTATACTTATTAAATAAAAATTATATAATTAATATATATCAATATATATCAATATATATATATATACACTGAAATGAAAGCCTAATCTCCAAAAGAATGTCCACTGCTTAATTACTTCATCATTTTGTTTCCTTTGTAAATTCTAGCCTTTTGTACCCCACATTTTTTTCCCAATCATCCCTTGTGATAGGATATGTGGTTGTTCCCACTTTTACCTCCTCATCCCATTTACTTCATCCCCTATAATAATAAACTTTTAAACATACAACCCATTTTATTTTTCTATAGTGTAATATATTTTCTTTATATCTGTAAAATTTCTACACATGGTTTTAATATCATATCTTCGCCTCGTATTTTATTGATTTATATAACCAATATTGTTCAATAAAAAATTTATATGTTTGAATGTTAAAAAGAATTTTGGTTCCTTTTATCAGATAGAATGAAGGAATTAATGATACCAAGAAATAGTTATTCCATTTTTTTATAATCTTGTCCATATCTTTGAGACTCAACCCCACATACAATCTAAATTACTTTTCTTTTCTAACCAAAAAAATTCATTTTAAGAATATGTAGTCATATACATCTAATAATTTCTTTTTATTTTGTCAATTTTTAATTATCCTAATTAATGGGATTATATTTTATATTTTTGGAACAATATTTGTTGATATTTAGGATAAAATTAAGGTACTTTTTTGAAACATTGGTTTTCTATAAAATATATTTTTTAATTTATCTAGTGATTAATTAATCACTTGTGTTTAGTTTGTTGGTCCAAATGATTTCCCCCATTTTTTGTTAATATATTTTTAACATGTATCGGTCATTATGATTAATAATGATTGTTACTAAGATGTCAATTATATGTGAATGTATTGAGTGGATTAATTCAATTTATAGGTAGGTAAAGATGATGATGGTGAAACATTCCATTTATATTCTTTTAATGGATGACGATAAACATTTATTTACATGTAATTTTTTGTATTAATTCTCAAGAATTTTTACTACATTAAAGGGTGTTTAAAATATATTTCATGATGTAGTTTTTTTATTTTACATAAAATGTGTGTGTAATGTTTCATATTATCATGTTTTTTTATATCATAATTCTTTGTTTTTTCAGTTATATGAAAATCTATTTTCAATGAATTTATATGTGTTTATACTGAACTATATCACAAATTGGGGGTTTGATTCTCTAATTGTTTCTTAGTTTATGACACACAATACATTCATTAATTTTTTCCATAAAAATATAATTAGTAAAAAATCCTAGAAGAATGTAAAACAACCTTCCAAATAAAAAACATAATTTTATAAGTATTATAAAATCATACTTAATTTTACTATCCTTTTCTTCAACGAATGAGTTAAATATATTTTTTACCATTTTTTTCTATGAAATTATCTATCTAATATAAAATTTGATAGGGTAGTTTTAGATGAAGAACATAAAGTATTAAACACAATAAATGATACTAATTAGGTTTTATTCTATTTATTTTTACATAATGAAAGAAAAATGGTTTTTTCGTCGATCAAATTATAAAATTGTTAGTGTATCTAAATTTTATTCAGTTATTAATTAGGAATATATCTTTGAATAAGTTCATACATTCTATATAAATCATAGGAAAACTATCTTAATATTATTTGTGATGTGTACGAATAGGGATAATGTCACTTGGACATGTGATGTTATTATAACGACGGAATATACGATTTTTAAAGGTTCAACATAATTTAAAAATGTCTGATATGGGGTAAAACCCAATAGGATGACCTCTAAATTCTATGAAATCAATGGAAAATAGTTTTAGTATTAATTTTTAATAAGTTGATTATAAATAATGTTAGTATGGTGTTGTTTTTTTCTTAGGATGCCCCTAAATTCAATTTTATTGTTTTATTAAACTAATATAAATGTTTAAGATCCATAAAAACATCCTCATAATGAGGGGAAATGATAGGGAAATTGTATTTGTATTCTTTGTGTTGTATAAAAACTGAAAACATGTCAATGACACGTTTGGTGTGATTTAAACAACTATATATGTTGATTTTAAAGGATTGATTCCTGTTAAAAACTTGAATCAAGGGGTTAAACCTATTGAACAACCTCTAAATGTCATGATATTAAACAACATGAAATGTACTATAAATTTTGGATTGGTGGAGCAGAAAAAATATCAATATGATATGATATTTTATCAAGATGACCTAAAAACATATTTACTAATATAAAACACAAAAAACATGTGATTAACAAAAATATCCACAGAGAATATCCTTTGAATGATTTGAAATCACATGGAAACTGGCTCAGTATTAATTTTTATGTGTAAGAGTATATTATACATCAATCAGATGTGCGGTATGCTCAGAATGACTGAATAAGTAGTTTTAAGATATTCTATTAAAAACATGTGTCATGGGGTAAAAACCAACCAAACAACCTCTCAATTCCATGAAATCATATGACAAAAACATTACAATGATTTTTGAAATAGTCGTGTATATAGAGTATCAAATTGAGGTTTTTTTCTTAGATGACATGAAATAATATTTTATTGTTTTAAAATAATAAAACATGTGTTTAATACTGATATTCCTAGAAAACGAACTAAAAATTAAGTAAAATCAAAGTAAAACTATCTTAGTTTTATTATTGATGTGTACAAGTAGATAACTTTTCAATCGAAGATTTTGTCTTCTCAGAATAACCAAATAAGTAGTTTTTATATGTTTGATGCTCTTTAGAAACATCAATAATTGGGTAAAAAACCAATGAACTATTAATGTATACAAAAATTTTACTATGAATTATGAATTGGTTGGGTTGATAGAATGTCAGTCTGAGGTTATATTTTCTTGAGATTACCCAAAACACACTATTATGGTTTCAAAACAAAAAAACATTCATTTAATGGTTAGATCCATAGAGAATGACCTAAAAATAAGGTAAAATAATATGACTACCTTCTTATAATTATTTTTTATGTGTATGAGTAGAAACAAATTACAATTAGATGTTTAGGGTTCTCAAAAATATAGACTATACAATTCAAAATGGTTTGACTCCCTTTAAAAATGTGCATCATGTGGTTAAAACAAGGCAAATATCTTCTAAATTTTATTAAATAATAGGATAAAAACAATAAAGAGAATTTTGAAATGCTTAAGTAAAAAAATTAAATCTATGCTGTTGTTTTCTCCATATATTAAAAATGAACATTTATTGTTTCATAACATGAAAAAATAAATTTAATAGACAAAACAATAGAGAAAACCACATAATGAGATAAAATAAATGGAAAACAATAACAGTTTTATATGTGTTGTGTGTGAGTCGACCACACATTAATTAGATTCATAATCTATCCAAAACTACTAAATATACATTTTTTTAAAAGTTTTTTCCATTAAAATCGTGTATCATGGGGTCAAAACAACCAAATGACCTATGAACGTCATCAAACCAGAGGAAAAAAACTATACAGCAATTTGCAAAATTTATGTGTAAACTGAATGTCAATATGCAATACTATTTTTCTAGGATGATCCGAAATTAACACATATTGTTTTAAAAAACAAAAAATGCATTTATCAATTAGATCAATATAAAATGACTTCAGAATGACAAAAAAATATAGGAAAACCTTTTTAGTATTATTTTTTATTTGAAATAGATGAAAAACATCAATTAGAAATGTGGTCTCCTTATAATGACCTAATAATCAATTTTTAAATGATTGATTCCCTACGTAAACATGTGACATGGGGTAAAATGATTAGGATAACAACCATACAATGATTTTTGAAATGATTAAGTATAAGTAACATCAATTTGAGGGTTCATTCTTGAGATGAGTGGGGATACTTTTATTATTTTAATGCACTAAAATATGTGTTTAATTACCAGATCCATTGAAAAAACCTAAAAAAGAATTGAAATCATAGTAAATATTTCATTGTTATATATTTTATGTGAATGATAATATGTAACATCAATTGGACATGTGTTCTTCCCAGAATAACCGAATAAGAATTTTTTACAAGTTTCATTCCCTTTTAAAACGTTATTCAGTTGCTCAAAACAAAATGAATGGCCTCTAAATTCCATGAAATATGACAATAAAAATTCTACATTGATTTGTGAAATGGAGGACTACACAAATCATCAATATGGGGGGTCATTTTCCTGGTATGTCCAAAAATATAATTTTATTATTTTAAAACACCAAAATTGGAATTTAATGGTCACATCCATAGAATAAGACCTTAGAATGACTATAAAATAAAGTATAAATTTTTTAGGTTTATTTTTGACATGTGTGAGTATAAAAAACAAAAATAAAACATATGGTATGCTTGGAATGACTGAATATACAATTTTTAATAGTTTAATGCCATTTAAAATGTGTATCAGGGGATAAAACCTATAAAATAACATATGAATGTTGTGAAATCAATGGAATGAATCCATAAATTTTTTTTTGAAATGTTTAAATATAAAGAACATGGATCCAAGTTTTATTTTTCCTAGATAACCAAAAACACATTTTTACTATTTTTAAAACCTGAAAGATTGTGTTCAATGGTCAGATCTACAGAAAAAAAATCCTCATTATTTCATGAAATCATATGTTAGATATATTAGAATTATTTGTGTGATGTTTGAGAATCAATTACATAAATCAGATGTGTTGTAATATCTAAATGACTAAATAAGTTGTTTTTAATCATTTGATGCCATTTACAAAATGTGCACAATGTGGTAAAAACCAACCAAATGATCTCTGAATTCCACAAAATCATAGGACAAAAACATATTTTTTTTAAATGGTTAATTATAAAGAATATGAAACTGAGGGTTTATTTTCCCTCAATAACCAGAAACACACTTTTATTATTTTAAAACATGAAAACCAGCATTTAATTTCCAAATATATAGAAAAGGACCTCAAAATGATCTAAAATCATAGGAAACTATATTAATATTATTTATGACATGTAAAACTGAATGAAATATTATTTCGATAATTAGTTTTCATAGAATGATTAACAAAATAGTATTTAAAAGGTTTTATGCCCTTTCAAAATGTGCTTCAAAGGGATAAAACTAGTAGAATGAGGTCTGAATACTTTGAACTATAATAAATACAATAATAAAATGATCTATAAAATAGTGGAGTAGATATAATATCAATATGAAATTTCTTTTTCCCAAGATGACTGAAGAGATAAATTTATTGTTTTCAAACCTGAAAGCATGTGTTCAATGGTCATATCCATAGAAAATTTCCCTATAATGATGTGAAGTAAAAAAATCCAATTACTAGTAATTGATTATTTTCAGGGGTAAATAAAACTTATATCATATGTATTTAGTACATAGAGTGACAGAATAAGCAGTTTTTAAAGGATTGATGCCATTTCAAAACATGTATTGAAGGGGTAAGAAACCAAATGATATTCAAAAGTCATGAAATGATATGAATACAATTTTAGAGTGATTTTTAAAAAATTTTAGTAAATTAAACATCAATATAAGGTGTCCCTTTCTCAAGATGGCCAGAAAGACACATTCATTGATTTAAAACACAAAAACATGCATTTAACGGTCAAATTCATAACGTATGATCTTTTACTAAGTAAAAATCCTGGAAAACACATCATAGTGTTATTTTTTATGTTTTATGTAGATTAACTATAAATTAGATGTGTGATACTCCTAATATGACTAAATAAACCATTTTTAAATGTTTTAAAACCTTTAAAATTGTGCTTCAAGTGGCTAGAACCAACAGAACGACCTTTGAATGATATCAAATCATAGGAAAAAACCATCTAGTAATTTATGAAATTATTGAGTAAAAATAATTTGAATCAAAGATACCAATTTACTAGGATTACCAGATACATACTTTTATTGTTTTAAAACTATAAAACATACATTTAACGACTATATCCCTTGAAAACGATATCAAAATGATGTGAAACCACTAGAAAATAGTCTTATTATTCTTTTTTATGTGTAAATGTATATAAAAAGTTAGTAAGAAATGTGGTATTACTAGAATGAATGAATATTAAGTTTCTAATGGTTTGAAACCTATTATAACCATACAGCAATGGTCAAAACCAACCAAACAACATCAAAATGTTGAGAAATTAGGTAGAAATAACCATATAGTGATTTGGGAAATGGTGGAGTTGATGAAACATCAATCCCTGATGTCATTTCCCTAGGATGATGGGAGACAAACTTTTATTATTTTAAATGAATAAAACATGAATTTTTTGGTCAAATATATTGAAAACAACTTTAGAATTATTTGAAATCATAGGAAATATATCCTAGTATTATTTGAGATATGTAAGAGTAGACAACACATCAATCAGATCTACAATGTGCATGGAATGACTGAATATATAGTTTTTAAATGTTTAAAAGAATTTAGAATCCTGTTTCAAGGGTTAAAACTACCTAATGACCTTTTAGTTCTATTAAATCATATGAAAAAAACTGTTTAGTAATTTCCGAAATGGTTGAGTTGACAGAATATTAATGTGAGGCATCATTTACTCAAGAAGATAGGAAACCCACATTTACTATTTTAAAACTCTATAATTTTTATTTAACATTTTGATCTACAGAAAATGACCTTATAATTACATGAAATCAAAGGGATAAAATATTTGTATTTTTTATATTTTTGAGTAGAAGACATGTCAATGAGACATACGGTATGCCAAGAATGACTGAATAAAGATATTTTAAAGGTTTGATACACTTTAAAGAATGTGTCCGGGGTTCAAAACTAACTAAAAGACGTCCATATTCAATGAAATGATACAAAAATAACAACATAGTGTTTTTTTAAATGGTGGATAAATTAAAAAAATAATATGAGGTTTCGTTTTCCCAGGATGACCAAAAAATCACTTTTATTATTTTAAAACAATAAAACATGGGACTAATAGTAAAATTCATATCAAAATTCCACATAATAATGTTAAATAATATTATAGTTATCTTTTTATTATTTTTTACATGTATGAGTAGACAACATGTCAATAGGTCCTGTAGAATTCTCAAAACAACCAAATAATCCTTTTTTAATGGTTTGATTCCCTTTAAAAACATTTGTCTTGGGTGTCAAAATTACTCGAACATCCTCTAAATACCTTTAAACAGTATGAAACAAATCATATAGTGTTTTTTTTTTAATTTTCAAGTTGAAGAAATTTGAATCAAAGGTGTTGTTTTCCTAAGATAACCAGAAACACACTTTTATTGTTTTAAAATATGAAAACATGTGTTTAATGGTTAGGTCCATATAAAATGTTAACAAAATGATGTGAAATCGGAACTGTAACTTATATGTATTATTTTGTATATTAATGAGAAGATGAAAGATAAATTGTATGTGTGGTCTTTTTGAAACGACTGAATGATATGTTTTTAAAAAATTGATGTCCTTTAATAACCTACATCATGAGGTCAAAGACAAAAAAAATACCCCTAAATTCTGTGAAATTAGATAAAAAACCATTAAATGGTTAGTGAAAAATGTAAGTATACAGAATATCAATACAAATTGACATTTTACCAGTATGATCGAACACAAAATTTTATTATTTGAAAACACCCAAACATATAGTTAATGGTATGGTCTATTGAGAATGACCACAGATTGATTTAAAATCATATAAACCCATATTAGAAATATTTTTAACACTTATGAAAAATAAAAACATCAATTATATGTATGTTCTATGTGGAATGAACAAATAAGTTGTTTTTAAATGTTTTTAAAAAACATTAAGAACATGCATTAGGGGATCCAAACCAACAAGAAAACCTATAGATGCAACAAAATAATTAAAAACCATATGAAGGTTTCTAAAAGTATTATGTATAATGAAAAATAATATGAGGTGTCATTTACTAGGGATGAATGGAAAACACTTTTTTTAAACACAAAAACATGTGTATGTTTTCCAGATCCATATATAACTATCTTGTAATGATGTGAAATCACATTAAAACTTTATTAGTATTATTTTGGATGTGTATGAGAAGACGAAATGCCATTTAGACGCTTGGTCTTTCCAGAAGGACCTAATACATTTTTTGAAGCATTGAAATCCATTAAAAATATATGTTAGGGGGTCAAAACAAAAAAAACCTATGAATGATATAAAATCACAAGAAAAATTATTTATAGTGATTTATGAAATTATTGAGTAGATAGCATGTGAAAATGAGGTGTCATTTTTATAGGATGATTAGAAACACACATTTATTATTTTAAAACATGAAAACATGTATTCAATTTCTAGAACCATAAGAAATGACATCACAATAACTTGAGACCACATAAAAACAACTAATAATTATTTTTAATTTGATGAGATGACAACAAGACAATTGGATGTGGTGTATATCCAAAAATGGTGAAAGAGAAGTTTTAAATTGTTTGATTCCCTTTAAATATGTGTGTCATGGGGTAAAAACTAACAATAACCCTTTGAATTCCATTAAATAACTTTAAAATAACCATAAAACTATTTTTAAAATGATAGTATAGAGAGAACATTAATACAAAGTGATATTTTCCTTGGAAGAATAAAAATAAATATTTATTATTCTAAAACAAAAAAAAACATGTTTATAAAGATAAGATCCACATCAAAAAAACCTCAGAATGATTTTAAATAATATGAAAATTTTATTAGAATTATTTGAGATGTGTAAGAGAATATGGAATGTCAATTGGACCTATGGTGCTTGAGAAATTACTATACAAGTAGGTTTTTAATGATTGGAACAATTTAAAAACACATGTTATGTGTTAAAACCAACTAAAACCCCTCTGAATTCCATGAAGTCATAGGAAAAAACATACAGTGGTTTTTGAAAATCAACTAAAACACTAAGTCATGCATTTAAAAATAATATTAATAAAAACTTACCTCAGAATGACATGAAATCATAATAAACCCATCGTAGTATTATTTTTGACTTATATGAGTAGATGAGATGTCAATTAGAAATTTGGTCTATCTAGAATGGATGAATAATTTCTTAAAGGTTTGATACTCTTTCAAAATTTGTGTTATGGGGTCAAAACCAATTTAATAGCCTCTAAATGTTGTGAAATTAGAAAAAAAACATTATAGTGACTTTTTAAATAGTGGAATATAATGAATTTCAATATAAGATATGATTTTATAGAGTTGATAGAAAACATGATTTTATTTTTTTTAAACACCAAAACATGTGTTTAGAAGTTATATACATATTAAGTAACCTCGTAGTAATTTTAAATCATAGTAAAATCATCATGGTAGTATTTATACATGTATTTGAAGATGGAAAATCCATTGTATATTTGGTATCATCAGAATGAGTAAATATATTTTTTATAAAAATTCGATGCCTATTAAAAGAATCCATCATGGGGTTAAAAAAAATTAAACGACCTCTAAATTCCATGAAATTATATGAAAATAACTATATAATGTTTTTTGAAATTTATATGAATAAAGAACATGAATTTGATGTGTCGTTTTTATAGGATGACCAGAAACACACAATAATTGTATTAAAATAAGAAGACATGTTTTCAATAGTAAGACCCAGAGAAAACAACCTAATAATTACATGAAATAATTATAAAACTATATTTTTATTATTTTGGATTTTTTAAAATATAAAAAATGTCAATCCTATATTTTTATGAAAAGACTATCCAAATAAGACGTTTTTAAATGATTAATACCCTTTAAAAACATGAGGAAGGGGTAAAAAACAATCGTATAGCCTTCGAATGCCCTAAAATCAGGTGAAAACATTCATAATGTGATTTTTGAAATGGTAGAGAATACATAATGTCAATTTGAGGTTCTATTTTCCTAGGATGAAGAAAATGAACTTTTTTTATTTCCAAACACCAAAAAATGCATTTAATGGTTAAATTAATATAAAAATACCACATAATGATGTGAAATAATATGGAAACTATATTAGTATTTTTTCTTGTATATTCACAAATTTAACATCAATCATACATGTACTATATAAGAAATGACTGAATAATCAGTTTTTAAACATTTGACAACCATTAAAACGCAAGACAGGGGTTAAAACAACCGGAAGGGATGAAAAATGAAATTAAATATTAGAACAACAACCTTATAATTATTTTTGAAATGGTCAAATATAAGAAACATCAATATGTGTTTTTTTATTGGGATGAAAAAAAACACTCTTTTATTATTTTAAAATAAAAAAGAGTATTAAAAAGATAGATCCATAGTGAATGGTCTCATAAAGAAATGAAATCACAAGTAAACTATATTATTATTGTTTTTTTGTATGAGTACATGACACATCAATTACATGTGTTGTCTATCCATAATTTATTAATAAGCATTTCCAAATTAAAAAATTTATTAGAAACTAATAATATATTCAAAATCAAATGGCCTCGAACTGTTGTACTGTGTTCTAATTGAAATATTATATTTTATTTCAATTACTAGTTTTTTAGAATTTTTATTTCAATAATTATATTATTAGTTATTTTCATCTTTATTTTCATTTTATTGTGGAAACAGAGCTTAGAATATGGTTGGGAAGAGATATTTATAAGCCTGCAAATTTACATACCGTGGAGATATTTATTGATTTTTTTAACAATGGTAGTTTTCTTGAATTTCTAAATTATGTTGTAATGTTTTGAAAAAATATACAGATTCTTCTATATACTAGTCTCTATTAGTAATAACAATGGGAAAAAATTCCACCATTTGAAAATTTCTTAGTGTCCACAATAGGCCTTTACTGATCAATTTTTATAGTCACTAATGGCCATTTTTTATTATTAATGTGTGATGGAACAGGATCATACACATAACTATGATCATTGGGATTAGTTATTCCAATATTCACATACAATATAAAAATATAAAACTAAAATGTGTTTTTTATATTCATAAATACTGATGAAAAAATATTTGATATAATTAATTAATACTGAAAAGTTTCAATTAATGGAAACCTAAAAGGATTATCATGAATGTATAAATTTAGTAATGGAATCCATGTACCAAAATTCAAGAGTTTTGTATTTTTTATGTTTCTCAACTTCATATTTTTGGATAGTATTCAATAAAAATTATGCATGGATGGTTCATTTTATTATCAATAAATCACAATTGACTATTAAAAAGGATGTCCAAGATATGGTATGTGATAAAACTTTTACATCAATCATCATAGTAAAATCAATTTGAATTCCACATATCATAGTGATATTATATGATCATTTTATTGGAAGTTTGGATGCCAAGGCCTAATTCTTTAACAGAGACACTATGAAACTTCCCTAAATTGTTTAACCCAAAAAGGGTCAGTGAAACCAATGAATGCCAATAAGATATGAAAATTTTACCCATCTAGAAATGGATATAAGCAAGCACGAGGATCATAAAATGGTCAATATAAATGATGTAGTTACTTGTTTCAACAAAGGTTTAGAAGAATATATATTCTTTTCTCTAACATATATTTCGATAATATATGAAAATAGATTATCAATATATTTTTTTTTAATACTGATGAATGAAATTTATCCAAGAATTAGTTAAAATAGAAACCCAATTCAAGGGAAAAAGATATATATATGTTGGTTTATGTGATTTCTTAATCAAGATATAACATATATGTTTAACAAGTTTTTAAAATATAGAATGAAATGATGCATAATTGAACCATTTCCTAAGTCTAGTGGTATTAAATCTCTCCACTATAACATTCATGGGAAAATGAAGATATTATGAATAAAATTTTGGAAGAGTATGTGCTAGGAATTTATTTAATATTCTATAAAAAATAATCATTCTCTATATTACTTTTTCATATTTATTTAAGTAAAAATATAAAAAAACTAGTGGAACTATATATAATAGTAGATAGAACCATTCTACAATGTTTGAAAAAGTTAATTCGGATGAGTTCAAAGTATAAGGATAAATTGGAATATTATTGGTTAAAGGGATACAACACTAGATTTCATAAAAAATATTTTTATCTAAAATAATAGTAAGTATAAGGTGATATTAAAGAAAAACATATTATAGTGTATGGTTGTTGTAACTAAAAAAACAAGTACATTATGACTTATAAAATAGCTTATGAAGCAGTTTGGTAATGATCTGTTCAATTATGGGTTATTCCTAAATTATAAAATTATTATAATTTTATGATATGTATTGACTATATTATTAGCCAATATGTTATACTTATGACAATGTAAAAAATGGATAATTGTTTATATTAATACTTGAGAGATATACTTAACGTAGTGAGGTTACAGTATGCTGATTTTCAACTATGATATTTTTTAATACCAACCCTATCCATAGAATCATGGTAGGACCAAAGACGATTTTCATACTCAGAAAATGAAGTTTTAATGTGTGAAAACTAAATATTAGTTTGTAGTTGGTTGTAGTGCATGTAGAAATCTTTTGGAGTTGGTTCCCTAGAGACAACTACAATAGATCACTTTTATATTCAATGATATGAATATTAATAAATGTTTTATCACATGATGTAAAATTTTCCATATAACGCTAATTTTATATTGTAGTAATAGTATTTATCACGTTGAGAATCCATAAAATTTTCCTACTATGATGAGAACCATTATATTGTATGATGATATTCATAAACATATGTTATATGACTAGATGGTATCATATAACTAAATACATATGATACATGCTATCAAAGGAAAGAGGCTCAAAATACATTGATACATTATCTTATGAACTTTTTCCTCAATAATCTATAATAGAGAAGTTAATAATAACATAGTCGTCAGTAATAAATCCACATGTTTTTGTGTCATTGAGTATTCTTTAATTCGTACATGTGTAATGATCATTATGCATAATGAGGAGGATTATGCATGTCATGAGTCATGTACTTAGATATATTTCCCTAAATCATGATGAAATATGTTCATGGTAATGTTTGGTATATTTCTTGTGTTATAAGTGATATATTATTAATTAATAAGTCAATAAATGATTTATCCTATTCATAATGTGAATATTTATATATCTTCCTTTTGATTTAAATGAAACTATCAAACTAAAATTTCTTTCCATGATGTTCGGATGGGTTTATTTCAAGAAATAAAAGATAGATGTATCATGACTTTAGGATGATGAGACAAGTATGGAACCTGTTTGGTGAGATATCGAGAAAAAGGAAGAATATTACCCATTGATATTTCTTGGGTGTTTATCAACATTACATATTTAACGTCTTCCCCTTTGGTAACTTTCTGTGTTTCTAGATATTGATATTAATCTTTAGGTAGACCAACCTAATTCCAATAAGGAAGAATCCTAGAGGTTCATGAACTTAGTGGTCGTATCAATCACAAATAAATTATATCTAAATTCAATTATTGGAATAAATTTTATTCTCTAGTTCATGGAATAAAATTTATTTGGTATTTAACAATAGTTTATATCCAGCTATTATATTTATGATTGTGTATGATATTAAAATTAATGTTTATTCACAATATTGTGAATATTATAAACATTTATTTATTTCTTGAATAAATAATATTTTTTATTCAAGGTTCGGTAAATATCAAGGAGGAAACAAAGATTGTGTTAACTGGTCTAGTTTAAATGATATATTAAATATAATTTAAATAAATATTTATTTATTTATGGAACATTATTTATTTATTTATTGTGACATTAAAAAATCATGAAAATTTTTATAAAAAAAATATTATTATTATAAATGAGATTCACTGATGATTATAAGAATAAATAAATGCCTATGAGAAATTATTTATTATTTAACTTACCTTAGTAAATACCATATTATATAATTCTCTAAAATTAGATGTTGTTTTGTGAAGAACATCCTCTATATATTTTATCTCCCCCCTTCAGGGAAAATTATCTAGAATTCTCTCAGAAAAATGTAACAATTATCCTCTTCCCTCTCAAGTTTGAAAAGAATAAGACAAACATATTACTATTCATGAAGGATTTTGCGGAGATTAAATTAAGAAACACAAAACAATAATTATTACTACAACATCACCCAGAGTACCACCAACAACTCTTTGAGTCAAAGGAGAAAATGTGGATCATTTCTAGAGGAATTCTACATTGGATCCTCTCATTGCGATGATGGTAAAACTGAATGGAGGATCACATGAAAAATGTATTATTCAGATAAATTTCATAAAACATAGAAAATTATTGTTTTTAGTTAATTATTAATTTGAAAGAAAAGGTCACATCTCATGGTTTTGGTGATCATTTTCATTTTCATTAAATATATTCATTGTTCATGATGGTTATCTTAATTTATAATGTGAATTATTCATTGAATCAGACAATAGCTGAGTTGTGAATGACCCTAATATGTACTTCTACCTTGCCAAAAATAAATATTCTAGATAAAATTATCTATATGGGTATCTCTATGGGGTTTCATAGATCAATTACTAGTACATATATTGGAATCATATTTAAAATGCATTATATAATAATTAAAAAATAGAATTGTTTCTAGTGCCACCTGGAATGAAATATATCCTATTAGACATGTGAAAGTTCATTAGAAGATTATTATGGTGAATATAATATATAAACCTATGACTATTTTGGAAATATAACATGACTTCCATGATATTAATGAGGTTTGAAATATATTATGCATAATTCATAGAGGGAAAATATCAAACTAAATCAGGAGAATTGAAAAGGTTTAAAGTCATAAATATATTACGCTACATGATAAAGTAAAACAAGACAAGTTCCTGGTTTTTTGATTAATGATAATACAATTTATCAAGGGGATACCAAACGAGACCTCTTTCAGAGCACTTAAATCTAGGGTCACTGTAGGGATAAGGAAATATGTCTGATAAACTTATTACAACCAGTGGTTGTCATATCAACATAAACAGAGTATGTTGTGTCCTATAATGCATCTTAATAATTTATTTATATATGATTTTCCCCATGATCTAAAATTATACAAAGATAATAAATTATTATCATATTATGACAAACTTGAGACTTGGTTATTATCCAAGATGTTAATAATAATAGAGAAAATAAGGTAAATAATTGTTAATATCACTAATTAATGAATTTTATCATACATATGATGTTTTAGTAATAGTAACAACCACATTAATGTGTTATGTCTACTATCTATAACCATATCATGGTAGAAAATTCTTTACCATGTGATACTAACTTGTTAGATATTAGTTGGCTATAGTGAAATTGTGAATCTATTCGATTCGGTTCCTTGGAACCAACTGAATTTTATCTTTTCATAAGTTTTTTATTCAATGGGTTAATTATTAATATGTATCATATCACTTGATGAGATTTCATTGGAATAATATTAATTTGATAATAACCTAAAAATATTAGTTCCATTAAAAGTTCAAATAAGTTCCCTACTAGGATAATAACCTTTAAGTGCTTTGAAAATATTTTTATCTATATTTTATATAGTTAGAAAAAATCTATATGATGGGAAAAATGATGATTGTATATCGGGTGTAGGGTGTTGTAAGCCATTGATATTTCTTCTCATGAAGTTTTCACTTGGTAATCTACAATAGATGAGGTTGTTGAAACAAACATACTAGTAGGAATTCCACATTTTATATCAGTCATTGGCTGTTCCTATAAAAAATGTGTGTATCGGTCCCCATACTTGAAATTTATATTAATGTATATCAAGAATCTTGTACTTAGATTTATTGAAAATAAACAATGATGGCATAATCTCTCAATGTGGTGTGATATATTTGTTTCATCATAAGTGAGACGGAATTAATAAATATTCCAAGAAAGTATATACCCCTTTCCAATTTAGTTGAAGTAGATATTATCATAACATTTTTTTGAATGGAACTCTCTTATAAATCCCATTTCCATAATGAGTTTATTAATAAGTTCATTTCAATATATTCAAAAAAATTAAAGCACATAGTTTGATGACAAAATTAATACATTATTCTTGATATGATATCATCAAAAAGTGATTCTATTAAATAGTGATCATCCATTGACGGTAATTGTCTTTACAAAATTATCATCTTCTCCTATGGGTATCTTGATTTGTTTCTTGATGGTGATCTTGTTGTTTAGGATTTTTTATCCAAAACCACTAAAGATGAGGCCTAGAGGGTCATACACTAAGTGTATCTTGAAACTTGGTTAAATTATTTATGAATTTAAAAAATGAGTAAAAAATATATCAGGTTCCAAAGAACATTAATTATTTATAATATATTTATTACATAAATCCAATCACCATTTTTTCCAAAGAATATATATTTTAGTTGAATATTAAATAAATATTTATTTTCATGTTAATAGATATAATATTTATTGAGTGAATATTACATTGAAATATATTTATTTCAATAAATATTTATTATTCAAGTTTTAATAAATGTTTAAGAGGATTTTTATGAAGAGTTAAGGGTCTAACATAAATGATATATTATATATAATATCATTTATATAAATATTAATTTATTAATTTAGGAAATTATATTTAAATCTCTTTGAGTTTAGCGCACGTTAAGGAAATAATAATAATTATATTATTATAATTATTTGACATGGGTTTACTTAGAATTATGGAATTGGATGAGTGAATTTTTATAGTAACTAATTCTTCAACCTAATTAGATAATCTGAAATATATCATTCCAATGGTTAATGATTAGTTATTCAAAACTTTCTCACTATATATTTCTCTTAATCCCTATATATAAATTTTTGTAGAATTAATTTTTATAATGGGAAGAATCATTCCTCCTTCCCCCTCTCAAGACTAAGAGAAATAGTATAAATATTTCCAAAATGAGAATGAATTATTATTATAATCAATGGTGAATTATGGAAGGGATTTATTACCTGAATTATAGAATATAGGGTTCTAATTATGATATTTCAAGGTTCATGGGTAATGTGTATATACTATTAGAGGGATTGTACACTTGAATCTTTCAGTGTAATGAGTATGCAAAAAAAGTGTTTAACTATTTTAACAAGGAATAAATATTTCCATGTAAATGTAATTCTTATCTACATAAATTAATTAAGATTATGTATCAAAGGGTATTCCTTATAAATATTTTTTGGTTTCATTAATCAAAGTATTAGGATTTACCTAAAGAAACCAATGAAAATCATTAATCGGAAGGGGACCAACTGATTCCATTATATCTTGTAACCTTTATACCACCCTTGATCACATATAATACACTATCAATCCCCCCAAATTTTTCTACCCATTCTGGAATTCCCCTATCAAGCAAATAAACCCCTCATCACCCCTAAAGTCCATTTATATTATACTTTTCATTGTAATATTCTATGATCATTTTATTAGGTCGTTGGATTCTATGGACATTAAATTTAAAGGAGACCCAATGAAACATGTCTATATGGCAGAAATGAAGAAGGGTTGGTGAAACCAATGAATACCAATATGATATAAAAAATGAACATATTTTGTTATGGATAGAAGCAAGCATAGTGATCATAAAATAATTATTTGGAACGAGTAAGTTCCATGTGTCTATAAATGGTTACTGGTAGAACTATTCTTTTCCATGATAGATATGTTTATAATATATGAAAATGGATATACAAACTTAATATATTTTCAATACTAAAGAAATAAATTTATCCAAGAGTGACTCAAAATAAAAATTTTGTTCAAGGTAATAAGATCTATGGATTCAGATCTATGGGGTTTCTTATTATTGTCATAATATATATTTAGACCATGTATTTAAAATATATAATGGGACAATTCAAAACTGAACCATTGCATATGTCTCATGGTTTTAAATCAATTCCCTATTATGTGGGTTGGAACATGAAGATATTATGAATAAAATATCACAATATTATGTCATAGGAATTTATATTATTTTCCAAGATAAATATTCATGTTAGATATTACTTATTCATAATTCATGAAGTTAAAATATCAAAAAAAGGGAACTAGACTAACTTGAAGATAGAACTATCCATCCATTCATGGAAAGGTATAGTCATCTGAGTTTTTAGTATAAAGAGAAATGAGAATATTATTGTATAAGGGGATATAACAATTGATTTATATAAGATCATTTTTATCTAATATCATATTGAGGATAAGGTAATCTATAAAAAAATATTATAGCGTATGGTGGTTGAAACTACAATAAAAAAGTGGATTTTGTCTTCTAATGTAGCTTAAAAATCCATTTTGTAATGATTTGTTCAGTTTTGGGTTATTCAAAAATAATATGAGTTTTATCATTTTATAATAAGAATTTACTAAATTATTATCCAATATTCTATACTAATGATAAGGTAATATAATGGATACTCATGTATTTTACTACTTGAGATATTATTTAACATGGTGTGGTCATTTTCATCATATTAGTAACAAATACTTATCTCAATACCATACCTAGTGAAGCAAACATATTAGGGAGGATAAATATTTTCATCTATAGAAAAAGGATATTTTATCATGTGATAGATAACCCATAGCTAACAGTTGTCACTAGTGAAAGAAGGTGTATTTTGGAGTTTTTTCACTTAAACCAACTACATATGATTACATATATATTATAATATATTAATATTAATAAATATGTGACGAATTTAATTTTCTCCAGTTTTATTTCCAGAAATCAATTAGGAAAACTCAAAGAGTAGGAATTGAGACGGTGTGAAATTATGAGGTTTGGTGTGCCCAGAATGATATAGTGAGAAATGTTCAATTTTTGGTAAAGCATGCAGGAGGATTCTTCCTTAAATGTGAATAACTTCTAAATTGGTTCCCGAATCAGATATCTGAGGGAACAGTTGTTTTTAGAGCAGAGGCTTTACCTTAGGTGGGGCATAACATTGCCTAGTGCGGGTCGACTATGAGATTTACAAATTAGACATTACCATCATTAAAATATTTTAATTAAAATATTTTATTTCACGTTTCATTGGTTTCCATTTATTAAGGTCTACTATCCGGAATCCAGGTTTATTTCCATAACACTAGAAATTAATTTTAGGTAAGGAGATAGAAACCTCTCCAACGAATGGTGACAAATGCACTTGGATTGAGGATCGATGATGACACAGAGCCCCATTATTTGTCAACAAATAATCCTACCTCGAGGTAGGATTTTGATCTGTTTCTAATTTAATATCCCTTTTTAGATTCAAATGACAAGTTTGGACCAACCCATGAATAGGTTTATCCACAGTTCGATCATTCTTGTAGGATGATTTTTTTTGCGGGAATTAGAAGGGATGATAAAACCTTGTGAATATCGGTTTATTGTTCTTCATAAAACCTTCTAAAAAGAACAAATCAATGATGAAAAGAACGAGTCCAAGATCCATCCATTTTGGTGTTAATTTTATTTTTCAATTTCCCCAATATCCTATGTTCCTCTCTTTTTATTCCTCATTAATAATAATCAAAGGATTGTTGCACCTTCGATTTGTGAAAAAATGATTTGAGAACCGGAGATCTGATCTCGTGGCGATGTAAGGAAGTGCTAGATCAAGTCATCTCATGCAGAGCATGATAGGGTGAGGCCACTAGTAGGGTGGCTGGTGGTAGAGGAAGCACCAACCTAGTAGGGGAGGCTGGGCCAAGCATAGCGTGGATGGACGTGTCGGCAATAGGGCCGCCAATGACGGTGGCGAGATGTATTCTGGGTACGACTGCGTCAGAGGAGGAGGCTCATGGCATCATCCAAGGTCTGTGGAAGGAGGCCTTGACAGTAGGACCACATGACCATGTGGATGAGGGGGGGGGGTGACCATGTGAAACATTTTCCAGCACCACGTGGACCGAGGGCACCGACATGCCACGTTGTCAGGCGACCATGTGGTGCATAGTGATGCGGCCATGGAAGGCCGTGTTTGGTGGAGAAGAGTAAGGCCACATGACACGATTTGGTATGGAGAACTGAGATGTTATGGCATACCAATCGGCAAGACCACGTGGCCCCATATCCAATCCATCCATGCCTGTTCGGGTTGGCCCAGACCAACCGGGTCGGGTCGGGTCTGCCGAATCGAATCGGGTCGTAGCAGACCCTTTTTACTAAATTGTCTATATATTTCAATTCATGTGTTCCTTTGACTAGATTATTATGGTGTTTAGATCCTTTTGAATGGATGTTTCTTTTGAGATACTCTAGGTGAGTTTTTGTGGAATTTGGGTTACGATCTAAAGTATTGAGAAGTAAGTTCTCCCAGAACAAGCGAGCTATAAGCAGAATCTTGTGGGTGGATGTAGCTTTGTGATATTGGTGACTATGTGATCTTCGTAAAAATATGATATGGGGTTTTTATTAACCATTTACACTCTTTATTCCATTTACCCTCCGTGTACCATTGATGCATGGGGCTCCATCACCACTCTAGGTACCACCGATGTTCCCTGCACCATTGACGATTTGTGTACAATCGACGCTCTGTGTGCCATCAACACTCCATCTGAAATTGATGCATTATACTGCATTGACTCCTTGTGCACCATTGAAACTTCTAGTTTCATGGATATTCGGTGATATTTAGGCTGAAACTGTAAATCCTTCTCTTTATAGTTTATACATTTACCTGTGTGAGATGATCATATTGACTATACTTCATGTGTTTCCTTTGTGGTGTACTTAATGTGTTTCCATTGTGGTCTACTTCGTGTATTTATTTGTTTTTTTACCTATGTAGTTTTGAGGTTTCTTACTGAGTATTGTTATACACACCCCTTCACAGGCATTGCCTACACGTGTTGTGTCTTGTTAGAAAAACGATGCTTTGAAGGAGTCTTAAGTGGTCCATGTTCTGGTGTTGATTATATTAATCAGACTAGCGAGGTGTGATCCTATGGCTTCATACATCTTCCCTACACCTACCCTTCATGTAGGATTTTCTACATATTAATTTTAAGAACTTGTATGTTCACTTAGACAGACATTACTTTTGGTGGGATTTTATTCTGGGCCGATTTACGTTCAATTTTTCTTGCTGTTTCACTCTATTGTTGCTATCTTAGTAGTATGCGTGCTTCTTACTTAGTGTTTTAACATTTCATCATTTTTGGGATTGGAGATGTGTGTGTGTGTGTAAGTAATTAGGAAAATTCCTCCTCTTTGGGGGATATGCCTACTCGGTGCTAGTCGCTAGCCCCTGGCCTATCAGAGGTGAGCTTGGGGATTTCACGGTGTGGGCCCCTCTAGGATGGTTCATGACAAAGTGGTAGAAGACAAGTTTAGTTTTACCTAAAGAACCATGCTTCTGTGAGATTGGTTTTGGAAAATAGTGTTAAGTGTTTTGAGTCTGGATTTCAGACCAGGGACACCAATGTAGGTGCGACGGATGATGTATCCATACACTAGGACTCTGAATTATTCTTTTCAACTTGGTACATGAAAACACTAGTTGTTGGGAAAATATATGGTACATGCATCATATAGTATTTTGAGGGTGTTCTTGTGTCCTTCTCGAGTCATATCACCAGGTATATTCTATTGACTGTGGTATATCATGATCTATTTGGGGATGCCTTCACATAGACAGCCATATAGGATTCTGATACGTGATCACGAGGATGATCTACCTAGAAATGAGGCATCAGTATATGGACCAGTACCAGAGATAGAACCCTCTGGTGGTGTACTAGTGATACCACCACCTTGAGAGTAGCATTTACTACCAGTGCTATCGATAGAGGATGAAAACAGGCTGAGTGCATGGAATGAGTTCTATAGGCAATGACCTCTTAGGTTTAGTGGTGAGACAGACCGTCAGGTAGCTGAGTATTGGATGGAGGTGGTTACTCATGTCTTCCACCTTATGAGGATGCCCTTCGACCATATAGAAGTTCTAGTCGTGAGCCTTTTACAAGGCTCAGTGGGTTGATGGTGAATTTTAGTGATCTAGAAGCATGACAACATGACTCTTTTTGGGAAGACATTGAGCATCTCTTGAGGGAGGAGTTTCTTCTTGTGATGATTCACTCAGTGCATATAAAGGATCTCCTACATCTACAATAGTGCAGTAAAATATTATTGAATTACTCGGTGATATTTACCGATCATTCTCGCTACTCCATAGATATGGTACATGACCCATTCTTCATGGCCCAGACCTTCAAACAAAGGCTACACCAAGAGATTAGGGAATCCATTATATCCTTTAGCATCCACACATATGTTGGGGTACTAGAGTGAGCCTAGCTAATGGAGATCATTCACGAATAGTAGACACCAGTAGTGGGAACTACCTACAGGCACCGGGTAGTTGAGTCTTAGGTGGTGGGTAGACGATAATAGAAATAGGTATGCAAGTGGTTCTAGCACTCCATGGGACAACCCTAAGATATGTGATTAGAAATGCGGGGCTCCTAGGGTAGAGCAAGGTAGTCAAAGGATAGGCTATGTTACATGTTTGGCGGTCAGGGACACATGGCTCAAGATTTCCCAAATCGTCGTGAGGACGATCATAAAATGGTATAGGGACCATTGAGGTAGAAGAATAGGTTGGATCATGGTGTTTTATAGGGTAGTGAACATGTCATAAGAGTAGGTAGAGTATAAGGTGGTGGGCAGCGGTTCGACGTATTACCACCACTACCCCCAGGTGGTCCACCACGGGATCAAGGAGCTAAAGGATAGGGACATATCTAGTTTAAGGAAATGAACTCTTATGACCCTGATTATAAAGAGATTATTAGAGGTTTGATATGTGTCTTTTCTACCCTAGCTGCAGTATTGATAGACAAGGGTTCCAGTCACTTTTTTCTCGCTATGACCCTTTTTTGAGACACGGATATTACAGTGGGACCGTTGACTCGATCCCTATGTTTAGAGACTCCTACAGTGGGATATTTTTTGATCAAACACTGGTTATGACAGTGTTCCCTTACTCAAGGGATGATAGTTTCAGTTGGGATATCTTGGTGGCAACATCGAGGCCTTACGACATCATTCTTGGAATGTACTGGTTATTTTTGGTTCAAGCCTAGATAGACTATTTTAGGTGTAGAGTGCAGTGTGTCCATAGAGATGGGACCAGAGTTTTATTTTTTGGTAAAAAAGAAATATATGCAGTATAGGATGAACTTACATAGAGTAGGGTGTAGTCGATTACTCACCAGTTGTCTAGAATCACCCTTGGTGCAATGGATAAGAGGATTCCCGAGTTTCCTTCCGTGGTAGAGGAGTATGAGGACGTCTTTCCTAATGATGTCCTTGGATTACCACCACATAGGGAGGTTGAATTATACATTTATTTGTACCCTAGGATGGCACCAATATATACACCATCATATCAGATGGATCCTGCGAAGCTTTATGAGTTAAGGGTATAGCTTGAGAACATACAGAGGAAGGGCTTTGTGAGACCCGTTGTTTCACCTTGGGCGACCCCAGTTTTGTTTTTCCAAGAAGGAATATGAGATCCTGAGATTATTTTTAGGCTTCAGGTGCCTAAACTAGGTGACCATGAAGAATAATTATCCACTAATGAGGATTTAAAACCTCTTCGATCAACTGAAGGGAGAGAGGTGGTTCTCAAGGATAGACAACATATCTTGATATTACCTGCATTTTGGACATGATGAGGACATAATGAACGCAACCTTTATATATTGGTACAGCCACTATGAGTACTTAGTGATTCCTTTTGGCATGAAGAAATCACCATAAATGTTTATGGTACTCATGAATATGATCTTCCAGCCTATGTTAGACCAATTATTCATGGACATCATTGATGAAATCCTGGTGTATTCAACATCCAAGGAGGAGCACATGATACACACGAGGATGGTCCTTGATACACATCGAGAGCACCACCTTTTGGGATGCTCTTGAAGTGTTGGTTATAGATTCAAGAGGTCCACTTTCTGTAATATGTCATTTCATAGGCTGGATTTGTAGTAGATATGGTAAAGATTGAAGTCGTTCTTTCTTGGGAGCCACACTGGAGTGTTACCTAGGTGTGGAGTTTTTTGGGATTAGCTAGGTACTATCAGAGGTTTGTAACCAAATTTTATAGTGTAGCATCACCCCTAAATGCCTTAACATGGAAGGGGAAGTCTTTAATGTGGATAGAGATGTTCTAGAAGTGATTTTAGGAGATGAGACTGAGATTGAAAAGCACCAAAATCTTGAGATTACCTGAGGAGGGTGTTGATTATGGGGTGTTATGTGATACATCATGGACTGGGTTTGGTTGTGTCCTAATGTATGGGAAAGATTTGATTTCCTATGGTCCATGCCATTTGAGGTAGCATGAGCAGAACTATGTGACCCATGATCTTGAGCTAGCAGTGGTAGTGTTCACATTAAAGGCGCGGCGACACTACCTGATCAACGAGCATACTACCGTCTACTATTAACATAAGAGTCTCAAGTATATCTTCTATCAGAAGGATGTGAACTTGAGATAAAGATGATATATAGAGTACTTCCAAAACATTGATTCTGAGATTTTCTATATTAATGGGATGGTGAATGTAGTGGTGGACTCTCTTAGTAGGAGATCCAGATTTCAGTTGCTGAGTGAGGCCTTAGATAGCTTTTTCATGTTATATATATCATTTTTGGATTGAGATGCAACAACTTACCTCCAATCGATGTTTTTTACCCCTCAACTCTTACAGAGATTCTGAGAGGCATAACTCAGAAATAAAGACTATGAGAAATTACGTGCTCATATGTCCACAGGGAATTCCCCTGATGGATATTTGAAAGGCTGGGAGCACATCGTTCTCTTTAGAGGGTGCAAAGTTGTACTGGTGATGTTGTGGGAGGACGTCTTGATGGGGTTCCATACATCCCCTTTGGCGGTACATCTAGGAGTGGTGAAGATTTATCATGACCTACAACATCAGTTCTAGTGTCCAGGGATAAAGAAGGTGGTGGAAGAGTTAATTTCTCAATGCCTCACATTCTAGCATGTTAAGGATAAGTACCATGTTTCAACGGTCTTGACCCAACCGCTTGAGGTGCCAGAGTGTAAGTGGGATGAGATATTAATGAAATTTTGTATGGGTTTACCATGCACGTCACGGGGGCACAATACCATATGAGTGATCATTGACCAACTAACCAAGTCGTCCCACATCCTATCGATCTGTGAATAGAATTTAGTAAAAAAATGGGATGCATTTATGTGCAAGATATAGTTCAACTTCACAGAGTTCCATATACGATTGTTTTATCCCATGATTCTGGTTTCAAATCTAGGATGTGGAAGCGATCGTAGGAGGTGTTTGGGACTTAGTTTCACTTAAACATGGTGTTTCATGCCCAGACGGATGACCATATAGAGAACACCATCTAGGTTCTAGAAGACATGCTACATTCTTGCATCCGAGACTTTGTCTACAGTTGGTAGGACCACCTTCCAATTGTGGAATTTTATTATAACAATAGATACCACTAAACCATTGGTATGAAACCATATGAGGCCATATACAAGAAACCATGAAGGTCACCACAATGCTTGATAGTCCCAGGTTATGTAGCACTAATGGGTTGAGAGTTGGTACATGCTACCATCAAGAAGGTAAAGATAATTTAGGAGTGTATTAGGACAGCACAATTATAGTAGAAATCATATTCTGATAGGATATAGAGGCCTCTGAAGTTTGAGTAGGAAGACCATGTGTTATTTCTGGTCTCGCTCAGAAGAGGATTGTAATGATTTGGTCGGGTAATTAGGTTATCCCTAAGATAAATTGTCCCATTTCATATTTTGAGTAACGTTGGTGAGGTTTCATACAACCTAGATCTACCCCACCATTTACACTAAGTGCATGATGTCTTCCATGTGTCACGGTTGAGGAGGTACATGTATGATTCATTGCACGCCATCCACTCGGGTGAGGTAGAAAATGACACAGGGGTACCATTTACATAGTACCCAATAAATATTGAGCATCGACAGGAGTGAATCTTTTATGGGAGGTTAATTCCTTTTGTTCACGTTCGATGGGAGAATGAGAATCTCCTGGAGATCACTTGGGAGTAGGAGGATCATATTCAGGATTAGTACCCTCATCTGTTTTTGAGTAGCCCTTGTTTTGGATTTTGAGGATGTAAATTCCTAGGATGGGGATAATTTAATGTATTCGATATTCACTGGTTTTAATTTTATAAATGAATTGGGAAAAGGCTAAGACCAGGGACTAAGATGGGGTGAGAATCTAAGGCCCAGTGTGCCCAGAATGATATAGTGAAAAATATTAAAATATTAATAAAGTGTCTGTGTAGTTTCTTCTTTAAATGGGAATAAATTCTTGATGGTTTCCCAAATAAAAAATATGAGGGTAGAGTTCTGTTCAGATCATGGTCTTTACCTTAGGTGGGGCCTAACATTTACCAGAATGGTTCAACTATGAAAGTTAAAAATTGGACATAACCTTCATTAAAATATTTTAATAAAAATATTTTATTTGACATTGCATTGGTTTCTTTTAATTATGTCCTATTAATGGAATCAAGGGTTATCAATATAACCTTGTAAATTCCTCTAAAGAAAGAAGATCGAATCCTCTCTGACGAACAAAAATGAACTTTTTCAGATCAAGGATCATGAAAGACACAAAATTATGTGCTTTATCAATGTCTGATTCATGGATTAATTATTCTTGCAAGATGGATTTTATTACGGGAATTAAAAGGGATGATAAATCTTTGTGAATATAATTTTATTGTTATTCGTTAAAAATTATAACATGAACAGATCAAGGCCAACATTAATGAGGCCATGATCCATCCATTGGTCATTCTTGGGCTTTGTCTCTTTCCCCCAATCTCCTCCATTCCTCGATCCTTATTTCTTGTGAATAATAATTATAGTATCGATGCACCTTCGATTCGTGGCACAACGATCTAAGAACTAGGGATCTGATCCCTGTATTGGTGTAAGGAGGTGTAATTACAATTTTGTGGCCTCTCTGATGGTCTTGGGTGGAGCACGATGGGGTGAGTCCCCCGGAAGGGTTTCCAACAGTAGAGGAATCACTGGCATGGCCGGGGAGGCTAGGCCCGACAGAGTGTGGGAGGACGAGGTGCGGGCATGGAGGACATCAGTGACAGCAAGACACAGTCTAGGCCGGACCATGTCGAAGGAGGAGGCTCTCAACGACAGAGGCCTCTGGCAAGTAACCGGGGTTTCAGTAGTGGGATGCATCTCAGAGATGCATCAAACAGATCTCACGGCAGTTGCGGGGCCGTGTGAAATGTGCTCTGATGCTGTGTTGATCGAGGTAGCTGACTGGCCATGTGGTCAAGAGACTGTGTGGACCAAAGGTATGTGTCCAAGGTAGTTAATGTCTGGAAGAGTCAATCTGGACCATGAAACATGGGAGAGGTAGGATAACAGGGTCACTCTGGTGGCCCATCGGGCCAGACCACACGCCCCATCGGGTCGGGTCGGGTCGTCCAGACTAGACCAGAGACTTTTTACTAAATTTTACATATCTTTCTAACCTTGTTTTCGTTTGATGATCCATTCGTGGCATTGCGTACCTTTTGAGATACTATAAGTGTATTTTTTTTGTAATTTGGGTTACAACTTAATGTATTGAGGGGTAGGTTCTCCTAGAACAATTGTGATCCAAGTGGAATCCTATAGCTAGTTGGGGCTATGTGATCTTTTTGACTATGTGATCTTGGTTACTCTGTGGTCTTGTTGACTATGTGACTTGGGGTCTATTTTACTCATTGATTATTTTTGTTCCATCGACGCTCCATGCACCATCGATTCTCTAAACACCACCAACTCCCCGAGCGCCATCACAACTTCAGGCTCCACTGATGCTCCATGCGCCATTGATGATCCATGCACCATCGACGCTCGGTGTTCTATCGAGTATCAATGCACAATTTATGCTATATGCACCATCAACACTCCATTATTCATCAAAACATTAATTTTCATGGATACTGGGAGATCAGTAGACTAAAATAAAAAATTAATCTCTTACTACATTAGACTTATACCTGTGTGAGGGGACTGTATTAACTATACTTCGTTTGTTTTATTTTGTGGTGTACAACATGTGTTCCCTTTGTGGTATAATTCATGTATTTCTTAGTCATGTTACCTTTGTGGTATTGGGGTGTCTTACTGAGTATTGTCTTTCTCACCACTACATGTGCTTTTCACACACATGTTGTGTCTTTTGGAGACGATAGACACATTAATGGAGTCTTAGGTGTACTAGTTCTTAGAGAGATTAGATAAGAGACGTGTTCTCTTATGGATTCATACAAATTTACAATACATAAACTTTAGGTAGGGTTTTATGTGGATGATTTTTTGGGACATGTGCATTCACTTTGGTAGACATTAATTTTGGTGGGCTTGTATTCTGGCCCTGTTTACTTTCCATTTTTCCTACTGGCACACTCTATTGTTTGTATCTTAGTGGTATGCATTATTGTTAATTATTGTTTTTTATTTCATAATTTTTGTGCTTCGAGATGTGTGAATGTGTACAAGTAATTAGGAAAATTTCTCCAATTTGTGGGATATGCCTACTGGATGCTAGTCACCAACACCTGGGCTATCGAAGGCGGGCTTGGTGTAGTCACGAAATGGTCCCCTCTTGGATGGGTAATCATAAAATAAATTATCATATGATATATATTATTTTTCATTACATTAATGTGTTTTTTTTCCTCATAGAATTCATCTCATTGGGTGGTCAAATCAGTTCCACTCTATGTTGAGAACCATGAAATTCTATGACGATATTCTCAAAAATATATTCTATAGCTAAATGAAATCATTTGACTAGATACGTATGATACAATATATCAATGGTATTAGGCTTACAATACATTGAAAAAAAATATTATGATTTTTTACCTTGGTAATCTCCAAGAGAGTAGGTAATAAGAACATATTCATCACAATAAAATCCACATGTTTTCATGTCATTGAAAATTTTTCTGTGTGGACTTGTAAAATGATCCTCATACATTAATATGATTACCAATGCATGTCACGATCCATGTGCTTATACATATTTCTAAATTTTTTGATTCTATATGGTCATGGTGAAATTGGGCACGTTTGGTGTGTCATGAGTGAAATGTTATTAATGAATAAGTCATAGAATGATTATACCTTACATCTTCATGAATTTGATATATCGACCATTTAATTAAAATGATACTATCAAACTAAAATTCCATGTCTGTGATGTTTGGATGTGTTTATTTTATGAATTAAAAGAGATATATAAGAAGAATATTGGTTGATGATATAATATGTAAAATTTTTGATAAGATATCAAGACAAAAGGAGAATATTACAAATTGAGTGTTTTATGTTTTTTTTACAAAACTGAGACATGAATTTATGTTAATAATCCTAATTCCACTGAGTAAGATTCCTATAGGGCCACACAGATATGTTTTCTATTGATGTAAATAAAATTTTAAATGAATTAAATTGTTGGAATAAATATTTTTCCCAAATCCGTGGAATAATTTTTTTTTTGGGATTTAATGAGTGTAAATATTCAGTCACTATATTTATGTGTGAGTCAAATATTAAAAATAATATTTATTTATCATGTTATGAATATTTTAAATATTTATTTATTTATTGAAGAAATGATATTTTTTATTTGAGGTTTAATAAAGATTGAGGAGGAAATACAAACCATGTAAGCAGGTCTGGTGGGAATGATATATTATATATTATTTAAATGAATAAATAAATATTTAATTATTTATTTAATGAATTATATTCATTATATTTTTAAGACATTTTAAGTTGATGAAAATAATAATAATAATAATAATAATAACTTTATTATTAGATGTGATATTCCCAAAGGATTATAAGAATAATTAAAGGAATATGAGAAATTATTTATTCTCTAACCTAGATATATAAAAAACAAATTATATCATTTCCTAAGATTATATTTCTTTTCAAAAACACCACTTCTCAAGAGATTGTCTCAACCTTAGGGAGAAAATTCTATTGAAATTTCTAAATAACCAGGTGTAATAATCATATTCCTTCCTATATAGTCCTAAGAGAATAAGAATCAGTCCTTACATTCTTGAAACATTTCATAGATATAAAAGAAAGAAACAAAAGATAACTATTGTCATTACACTAGCTCCTATAGTTCCACCAGTGACCTGTTATGGTTAAAAAAGGACATGTAGATCTCCACTTTAATAATTCAACATTAGATCCTCCCGACATAATGATGGTACAAATGAATGGATATTAAACTAACCAAGTCCTTCATCAAAAAAAGTTCTCAAGACCAAGGTAAATCTTGTTTGAAACTAAATTTAAATTTTACATGAATGATATTATATCATGGTTTTGGTGATATTTTTTCATTTTCATCAAATATATTCATTGTTCATAGTTGATCCTAACTGTTTATTTTGTTTACAAAGTGTGTCAATATGTGTTTGGTGAGTTTTGAGGTATTGGTGATTCTTAGAGAATTATTATGGTATATCTTATAGCATTGGATTTCAGGCTTGAAAAATTATTCCTGGTATAATTCAGAATATATCTTAAAATTAAAGGCAACATCTGCTAAGTATATTCAACATTTTTTTTAATATAAGTGATGACTATGAAAATATTCAGTTTCACGATGATTTAAATATGTAATGTATAATTTTTGAATTCCGTGCAATATTATTTGAATAAAATAATATTGAAGAAGAAATATATGAGGATTATTTGTTGAAGGAGATAGTTGAGAGAAGAAGAATCTTGGATTGCCTTTTTATTTAACAAGTCTTTGGATTTTCATTTAAGACATATAATATTTTTAATTAGAATGGTGACCTTACTAAAAATATGGTCCAAAAACACAATCCCTAATGGGATATCACTTAACTACTCATTGGGGAGGAAATGGGTTAACCCTCATGGGATATCCTACCCAATGAGGTAGATCATAGAGGTCAGGGCCATGTACGATACCTAAGGAGCATAGATCCTATAGTGTGTGGGCAGGCCCATGGTGTACAACCCAGAGGGTGTGAATAGTGTATCCCAGAATGATATATGTAATAGATTATGGGCTATTTTTTTCATGTCTTATATGGGTGTGATGTGTAATGTATTCCATGTGTCGACCCCAGTGTCCAATTGAGAAGCAGAAGTCATAATTTTCTTATAAAGAGGATATAATAGGCCGTGAGTTTTTGATGTGGGATAGTGATATGTGGAGTAATATTCACCCATGTTAAGTGATATGAATATGTAATCATCCATCCAATAAGATCTACCAATTAAATTTAAGACATCTGATCTAGGTGGGATTTATCTTCAACCTCCTCCTAACAAATCCTTTGCAAACTAAACCATTCTTGGATGAAGAGTTGCAGATTTTTGAACAAAAAACAATCCACCCTGCATGTGGTATTTTTAAAGTTATTTGGATGTTTTTAAATGTGGATAAGTATGATCTACCACAATGAAAATAAATTATTTATGATCTCACTTTTCAAACCCATTGCTTTGTGGATGATTTGCACAATAACTGAGCTTAGGTTAACTATGATGTTGACAAGGATTGAGGACATTAGAGATGTTTAATATTCTATGATGGTGATATACAAAATTCTACTGTGGTAAAGAAAAATATAATATATGTATGTTACACTACTGTTTTTTGAGATATCGAATTCAGGAAAGAATCCATGTTAACAAGTATGTGATAATGGATTTGAACTTGTTTTGTGGACACGATGTTGTGAGGATGATGTTTCTATATAGTATTGCATGTAGTTTGTGATAAATTAATACTATGAGTGAGAGTTTGTTTCTTTGTGGATGAGGTTTCCATGCGGTCATGCATGAAATGGGGAAATATTCCATGTGAAGTTCTTTTCCATGAGTGCTTTATTGTGAGTGTTTGGGGGAATATATTTGGACCCACGGTCAACCACAAATGGCATGATTTATGGGAGATGATCCTTTATGGATGATCCTTTGGGGTTGAATTATTCAATAAAGAGTATTATTTGCATATATATATATTAAAAAATGGATAAGAATAAAAAAAATACTATAAGGAGTTTTCATAAAGAGTCCAATGAACGGTTTTAAACTTCTTCGCATGTTCACAAAATTATAATCTGATATCTAATTCAAAAACAGGTGAATAATTTATTATAAATACCCTTTTTATTCATAGATTAATATTAGATAAATTTTTGTGGAATATATTGAGATAATGTTAGTGCGCTGAAGTACATAGAATATTATTTGATAAAATATTTTGTCCCTTGTGAAAATATCAGTTTACTAAGAGTTTCTAGTGAAGACAGTATGATGTAGTATTAAATTTATAGTGCGATAATTATTTTGTGCACATGATGATCATTTCATAATATATGAGTAGAATATATTCTATATTAAATCTGGGAAGAATATTTAGAGATTTTATATCCAATTTTTCAATTTTGGAGGATTCAAGAAGATTAATTGAGTTGATATTGAGAAAAATACTTCTTTCATAAAAATATTCTTGAATAATTTGTGTACAACACTTTCACATAATAAAGTGATACTGAGACTCCACAATCCTTTTTTTAAATTTTATTAAAAAACCATGGTTAAGTGGGAACCTACAAAACCAGTCCTTCACATCAAGCCACACCCCCATAAATAGACATTACAGAATTCAAAACAGTAAAACAGAACCAAGTCACCAGAAACCCTCACAAACAGACATTACAGAATTCAAAAATCAACATTAAAATAGAACCAAGTCACCATGCCATCTGTCGTCACGCACCGGTTTCAAAATTCAAACCATCACTGAAAATCACACAAATCCTGCTAGAGAATGAGGCGAATCTACTGCATTGAGGAAAGAAACATCTAGTCTACACTTCATTAACATCATTAACTCACCTCGCCATCGTCACCTGCATCCACCTCCAAAGGCCGCAAAAAAAAACCCCAAAACAGTCCATCAAAATGAAAAAAAAAACATTAAGGCCAGAGACAACCGCAACTCAGGCAGCACCTTGAAGCCCTTCAAACGCTTAACCCCAAATACCAAAACCACATATTTTCCATTGCGCCAAATCCAACTAGGAGAGTCGAATATAAAACTGGGGTCAGAGCAGGTTGAGTAGCCAAGGAGCCTCAGCACACAACTATCATCGGGCCCAATGAAACTTTTTGAAAACCTTCATCGTCGACAAAACTGTGTATTGGATCTCCAACACCATAGAAACAGAAACCAAAAAATCCATAGAAACAGGGAAACCGAGAAATAATACCAAATCCAACAAAACAAAAAGAACCTAGCTCTGGTAGCACCTTGAATCCCTTTGAACGCTGAACCACAAATCCCAAAACCATGTAGTTTCCTCTGCATGATACTGAGACTTCATCATTAAAAGAAATAATCATCCGAAGACTTTTTTAAATGGAGGAAACATATCAAATACATGCGATTAGATATTTTTTTAGCAAGACTAATAATATTTTCAAAGTTTCTTGAAGAGAACACAGTCATGTGTGATTCATCAAGATCATGGAGGAAGATAAATAATCAACCTATAGTGTATTAATCCTAAAAGAAATAAACAATCGTCTTATGTGGATTCGGGAGTATGAAGACTCTTGTGTGACTCAAGATAAGAAGTCTCTACTGTAGATTTTGGAGAAGGCCAGTGTGGATACTTGTAACAATGTGGGATGTAGTATAAAGAAAATCCTCTGTGGATTCAATATAGATACAATGTGAATCTATATCAACCATTTTAATCACTAAAATTATATTATAGTGTATAATCTGTGTTGGGGGGGGGGGGGTAACCCAAACGTCCAGGAGGGGTCTTTGTACCAAACTTTGTAAATACTTATGTTATGTGCCTTTGCATTTACTGAATTATTCTATGTAATAATGAGAGATAGAATAAGATAGGATCAAGGATTTAACCGGACATAAAATTTTAATTGGAAAGAATCAAATTGTGAAAGTAAAAAAGGATCCTTGATTCACCATCTCCCCTATCAGTGATCTCACATTGATCTAGGCACTTCAAGTGGTATTAGAGAGAATGTGACCTATGAAAGATCAAACATTCCACTAAGGATGGAGAAAATAAATTCATTAAATTTAAGAGGTATTCACATTTTTAATGGTGATAAAAATCATGGATATAAAAAAATAGGATGATACCATATCTCCTGTCACTTGGGGTAGAAGTGAGATCTGTCATTAAAGTTGGATATCCACCATACATTGAGAATGCTTTGTGACTTTTGAATATAATAGGAAAATTGAGATGGATAGAAATGTTCCATGTTAAATTTTGATGGATTTATCAGAAATAGTATACACTAATGTGATGGTTCTCTAAAATTCCTAGGAAATTTTGGATAAACAGAGAGGTAGTTAGGAAGTAAACCATACATTCAATGAATCTAAGATGAAAAGATGGAGAATCATATATAATTATATTAAAATTGGTGATTATGAATTTTTTATGACTAATTTACTATATGAAATAATATTTCTAGTATAATCAGATGTTTTTTTGTGAAGATAGATAATTTGACCACTGTGAATAAACTGATGAGAAAATCTCCAGATATATTTGATTCAAGAGATTCTGCATTGGAATACCAGGAAGATCTATCACTTTATCAACGTTATATCATTCCAATATCATATGAAATGATAAAAATAATATCTTTAAACAAGAATGAAAAAGATTATATAGCCTTTATATCTATGAAAAAAGGGTAAAAATTAAGTTGAAGAGGAACTGAATTCAAGTGGTTCTGAAGATGAAGAAGATATATAGGAAAAAGATCAACTGATAGAATCATTTTCAAGTATATATAATAGAATAAAAATAAATAAATTTAAGAAGTCACTAAAGATATTTAACTATCATGGGTTTGAAAATTTTGTATATGACTATCTAAAGAAGAAATCAAATGTCATTGAATCTGATGAATTAGAAGACTAATTCAAGAAAAAGTAAAAGAAATACAAAAATGTGACTATGATATGGAATATATTATGTACTCAATGTAAAATATAAGAAATGTGATTATTAGTGGAGTTGATGAATCTTGATCATCTATCAGTGGGACGGAAGATGAATGGCCATTTATAAATATGATTTATTTCATGGGAAACCCCAAAATAGCTAAAGACACACTTGAAGGTGAAAACATTTATGAGTGAATTGGGATATAATGGTACATGAAAGAAAATCTATAATCTAATATTGAAAATAACATGAATATCTAAAAGGAGAAAATAAAATAGATAATGGAAAATGAATAACCTGTCAAGAAAGAAGAAACACATCATAATGAGAAAAGAGTATATGTGAACAAGGTAGCTAATATTGAATGAAAGATAAACCATTTTGAATAAAAACCACATGGAATAAAATAATTCAAAAATGATGATATTTTATTCATTTAGGAAAAAAATAAGTAAAATATATCTTCAGATGATAAGATGGTGAATGATCTTGAACAAAAAAATATTCTGAAAGAAGTTGAATTATCTGAGACAGAGCCTTTGTGTATTTCATCTCAAAGTGATTCTATGAAGTTGAAATGAGATTCCCCCAGTTCAATTAATATTAAGGAATAATATTCTAAAGTTGTTGATAAGAATGGTCCATAGAAAATGATTCCTTCTAAACCTAATTAATCTCAATATACATTTTTTATTTCTGACAATATAGGCTAGGGAGACAAGACTGAATCTTGATGGACTAAAAGGATAAATGAAAAATATCTTTCCCAAAGGAAGACAAGACTAATTATCCATAATGTTTCCCCTAAATGAGTTTCAACCAAAATCTATGAAAATTCAATAATAATATGTATAGTTATTATCATTCTAGAAGATCATGTTTCAGAGGCTATTGGTGGTGTTTTGGATTGTTTGTTCATAAATCATATTCATTTTATTATAACATGTCACTACTATGAATGAGGCGTGGAAAATGGGGATTAAAAGACGAAAAAAATAGATCATATTTTTATAAATTGAATCTCGTGATCAAAACATCATGTAAACTTTCAACAAATAACATATTTGAATTTTAGAAGGAATTTTATGGAAGATGTGGTCAACAAGGTCACAGAGTTGATAAATTCAATGTTAGATCACCAAGTGAAATTTGGGACCATATAAATCTGAACAAAATACAATTGGTAAAGGAAAAAACTGACACCAGTGTATTATTTGAGAAACTAAAACAATATGAGAACATCAATAAATAATGATTAGGTATATGGCTTGAAAAACTATCCAAGAATAATAAAATGCAGACATATCAAAACATTTCTGAGGAAAAAATGTAAGTACGTGGTGAAAATTCAATAAGTTAAAGTTTACAAGAAGTCATATACATGTGATGACTGGAAAATCATTAAGTGTGAAAGGTTTAATCAAATTGGGTATGATGAAATCATTTTATTAAAATTCTATTATCCCAAAATGAAAGCATGAAGAATATGTTGACAATAAAAAAAATCTATCTGATTCTGAGTAGAAATGTGCACCCACATTAGAAGTTTCAACTAATGAGGAAAGATCAATCACACCTTTTAAGGAATCTAAATGTAATAAGAAGTCCATATTGATAGGAATATCTCAGTTTGGATATTATTTCGGATTAATCAATAGGTTCATATCTATTCCCTTATATATATAAATACATATTCTTTTTTATGAACATACAGGTTATTAAATGATATTTATTCTTTTCTTGATGGTAATCCTTAATGAGATAATTATTTTAAATATTCACTACATAGTGAATGTGAATCATCTAAATATATTTATAAATATAATATTTAAGGTAATCCAATCACAATTATCATCCCTTTTTATTAATTTAATTAATTATATAAATTAATGGGGAGTTCTTGATTGATTTAAAGATAAGACAAACGGGGATCTGTATCATTTACACTTGAATATTAGGATGTGTTTGTTTAATTCTGTGCAAGATATAGTATTTCATTGATGAATCTGATTATTTCTAATCCATTTAATTAGAATTGACAATTGTTGAGAATGATTTTACATGCATGGTATTTATGGATTTATTATGACCACCTTGATTGGGTATGTATTACTTTCAATACTAAGTTATCCCATGTTTACATAGAGTTTATTAACTAAAAGATCTTTTGCAAGAGATTCATGTGAGATCATCCAACTTTTAAAAGTGATCTTGAAATTTTCATATAAGAGGGAGAATAAGTTTTTGATAAAAAATATGTGATGAGAAGAATTTTTTCCAATCAATTTCATATTGATTATCAATAATGGGGGAGAATTTATCACCACATATTGACTTATGATATTTACTAATACTGAAAAAAAGGGGTGGGGGGTTTGATCTTAAGAGTTTAATTTTCTTTCAATGGGTTTCAATATATTTTTGGTGAGTTTGGATGTAGTGGTGATGCCTGGACAATTGTTATGGATATATCTTATGTAATTAAATGTAACACTTGGAAAAATATTCATGGTATAAATTTGATTATTTTTAAAGTGATATTAAAAGTGAATACAATATGTTCTAATGATTTTAATAATTTTTTAATATAAGTGAAGACCATACAAAAAATAATTTTCATGTTGATTCCAAAATTCCTAGAAATGTTGTTGAAGTCCATGCTATATTATTTTAATAAAATAAAACTGAAGAAGAAATTCATCAGGATGATTCATTGAAGAATATAGTTGAGTGGAGAATAATCTTATCTTGGATTTTTAATTTAAAAGGGTTTGGATTTTAATTAAGTAGAATGACAGAATTACTAAAAAATATGGCACGACCACACAAGCCCCTTTGGGATAGCCCTCAACCACTCATAGGGTGCCCAATGGGTCAACCCATATGGGAGAGAGAACCCAACGATGAAGATCATAGAGACCAAGAACATGTATAATACCTGAGGAGCATAGATCTCATAGTGTATGAGTGGTCTCATCATACGTAAGCCTGATGGAACATATAGTGTGGACCATAAGCCCATAGGGAAGAAAATGTGGACCGCATGTGTCACTGGCCATGTGGGAGTGTTATGCAGTGGATTCCTGGTGTTGACCCCTTTATCGACTTGAGAATAGGTGATCGTGATATTACTTACAAAGTGGAGCGAATATTATGTGAGTTTACAGTGTGTGATAGTGATATGTGGAGTAACATTCACCCATGTTTAATGATACACATAAAACAATGTCGGTACAATTTGATTAGTTGATTAATGTTGAGATCTCCGATCTAGGTGTGAGTTATATTCAACCTCCTATAAACAAATCCTTCATAAACTAGACCCTTCATGAATGAAGAGTTACAAAACGTCAAACCAGAAATAATACAACGATCATATGTTATCTTTAATGGTTGTTGGAATTTTTAATTGTGGATAATTAATATTTAATAGAAATAATATAATGGATTTTCAATGGTAATATAAAAATAAAATTTACTTTTAAAATAGTGATTTGCAAATATGATTTGAGAACTCGTTTCTATGTGGATGATGTATAAAATATGAAAACAAAGGTGAAGTGTTATGAAAACAAGGTTTTCAAAAATTGGAGAAGTTTAATATTCTATTATGGTACTATGCATACTATTGATGTGGAAAAGAATAAGATAATATCAGTATACAAAGCTACTATTTACTGAGATATCAAATGGGATAAAAAATACATTAAAACTAGTATGTGAGAAAGGATTTGAACTTTTTATATAGACACCATCATATTGGAAAAAATTCTATATGGAATTCTTTGTAGTTTGTGGTGAAATAATTCAGTGATTGAGAGTATGTTTCTTTATAGATGATGTTTCCATGATATCTTGCATGAAATTCCATAAAGATTCCATGTGAAGTTCTTTGACATGATTTCTTTGCGGTGAGTATTTGGGGGAATATAATTGGGAACTCTATCAACCACCTATGGTATGCTTTTCCTATGATGCTCCTTTTTAGATTATCCTTTCTGGAAGAATAATTTTATGAAGTATTTTCATTGGGGAGATGTATTAAAATTATTTGTGAATAATAATAAAAAATGGTATGAAGAGTTGTTGTGTGGAGACCAATGAAACACTTTAAACTACTTCACACATTTGTAGAATTATCATGCGATATACGATGAATATTTTCTTATAAATACTAATTGGATTCACATATGAATTTTAGAGTCATTAACTTGGAATAAATTGATACATAGTTACTGCACTAAAGTCCCTTGTTTATTTTTTGAGAAAATATTTTTTCATTCATGTAGATATCAATTTTCTAAGAGTTTATTGTGCAGACAGTATGTTGAATCCTAAATTTACCTTGTGATAATTATTCTATGTTCGAAATGATAATTTCATCATATATGATCACCATATATTTGACACTAAATATAGTAATATTATAAGAATAATTTATATCTGAGTTTACAAAGTTTAATAATTCTTAAAGATTGATTGAAATGATATTATGTAATGTCATTACTACATATAAATATTCATGAATAAGTTGTGTGCACCACATTCACATAAAATATTATGGTCGATACATCATCATTAGAAGAAATATTCATCTCAAGAATTTATTTCACTAAGGCAACTAATGAAATAAAGGTTATCGTATATTTGTGAGAAAGACCAGCAAGCTTTGAAAATGACCGTGAAGAGTACATGGGAAAGTGTGATACAACAAGATCATTGAGGAAGATAAACAGATCAGCCTATAGTGGATGAAACCATGAATAATGGAAGAATACTCTCATGTGTATTCTGGAGCAGGAAGACTCTTTTGTGACATAGGATAATAATTCTCTAGTGGGGATTCTAGATCAGGCCAGTGAGGATGTTGGTAACACTATGGGATGCAGTATAAGGAACCTACTACATGGATTCAGGAGATATATAGTGTGAATCAGTATCAAACATTATAATCACTAAAATAAGATTATAGTGGAGAATCCATGGTGAGGGTACAACCAACATGGAAAGGAGTAAGTTTTTTTCCGATCTTTGTAAATCATTGTGTTTTGTGACTTCAATTTTACTACATTATTCGAGGTAAGGATAAGAGATGAAAGAAGAGTGGATCACGTTTGTTTCCAAACAAAAAGTTTTAGTTGAAAAGAGTAAATTTGTAAAAATAAAATGGGATCACTGATTCACCCCTCCCATCTTAGTGATCTTACATGGATCTAGGAACTTCAGTCATGATGTTTATCATTGTGTAGATTCTGAATTTTTCCTTTAATATGAGATTATATGAGTTTTTACTGACCCTAATAGGTTATTATAAAGTTCATAAAACCATCATTTATAAGTTAAAAAATATATAGGGGTTAATATATGGTGTTGATTAGATCATGTCACAGTACAAAAGTATACAGGGTATTTAAAATACAAGTAGGAATAATTCAAAAATTGAATTATATCTAGTGGAAAATATAATGAAATAATTCCTAGTAGATGTGTGAAATATCATGAGGAGAATAATATGATAAATATACTACATATTCCTAAGATTAATTTCAAAATCAATCATATTTTCCAAGACTTTTACAAAGGTGTGATATAGCTTATGTGTAGGGAAAATAGAGGAAATACTGAACAATGTCTCGGGAACTAAAAAGGATAGTAGTAAAAAGGTAAGATATTACTTGAGTGAATAAAACCTGATAACCTCCATGTTATTAGTGAAATGTGAATACTAGATATAAAGGGGACAAACAACTAGTCTTCTTTTAGATTACTTTGATCAAATATCACTGTTGGGATAAAGTAATATGTTTGATAAACCTATTATGGGTCGTGGTTACCATATCTATATTGAATGAGTATGTTGTGTCTTCTCATGTATCTTAAAAAGTGGTTTCGAAGTGAATTGTTCATATTTTGGAATTTTACCATGATATTAATGTGTTATCATGTTATGATAAACATTGGACTTTTTTATTATTCAAGATGTCAATAATGTCTGATAAAGAAAGGTAAATACTTGATAATATCACACTTAAAAATATTTCTCATATACATGAAGTCAGATTAATACAGAAAAAAAATTGTAATTTGGTATTCCTAGAAGTTAAAACCATATCTCAGCAGAAGAATCTATATCAAGTGAGGATGTCCTGTTTGATAGCAGTTGCGTCTAGTGAAAGTGTGAGCCGGTTGGAATTTTTTCCCTATAATTAATAGAGATTTTACTTTCAATTTCCTATAGATTCAATGATATAAATATTAATATATACATTATCATATGATGAGTTTTCTTTCGAATAACATTAATGTGAAAATTTCCTAAAAAGGTATTTCACATTGAATTGTCATAGAAGTTCTCATCTAGGATACGAACTATGCATGGTTTTGAAGATTATATTAAATATATGTTCTATGGTTGGATAATATCTATTTATGGGGAAATAGGTGGTGTTTGGTTATTATGTTTTTTTGGATTATAAGACATAGAGATTTCTTCTCATGAAGTTTTTACATTGTAATCTTTAAGAAAGGTTGTTATAAGAACATACATGCTAATAGTAATTCCATAGTGTTATGTGTCATTGTATATTTCTTTATTGAGATGCATATATTGGTCCTTATGTTAAACATAGTTATTAATGTATATAATGAATTGTGTAACTAAATATATTGACAAAACCATGAATACATATACTCATACAGAGTTTGGATAAGTTTTTTGCATCATGAGGGGTATGACATTACTGAATAAGAGAATAATGGAATTGTCCCTTTTCATTTTAATGTAATTTTATAATTCAGGCCCTTTCATTGGAAAAAAACTATCTAATTATTCCCATCTCCATATTTATTTTATCGATAAGTTCATTTCTATAAATACAAAAAAAAATCAAGAATATTGGTTTATTCCATAGGTAATAAAACAAGCCTGATATGATATTGACACAAATAGATTACATTACACAATGAGCTACCATAGAGGTTTTTTAAATAAAGTTTTAATGATTTTTCTTATGGGTGTCTTGATGTGTTTCTAGATAGTGTTCTTGGAGTTTAGTATTGTTCACATAAGATCACTAAAAGTAGTCATATAGGGTCACACACTAAGTGTATTTAGATCCTCAGTTAAATTCTATATGAATTTTCCAATAGAATTAATATTTATCACATGTTCTAAGGAATATTAATTATTTAGATTATGTTGACATCATTAATTCAATCAGAAATTATTTCAAATAATATATATGTGAGTTGAATATTAAATAAATATTTATATCCAATAAATAGATATAATATTTATTTATTTATAAAATTAATAGTGAACTGAAATTAATTTATTTAAATAAATTTCTATTATTCAATGTTTGAATAATGTTGATGATAAATTATGTGTTGAGTGAAAGATATATAATAAATGATATATTTTATTTAATATCATTTAAATAAATATTAATTTATTTATTGGTGAAGTGATATTTAAATCTTAGAGAGTTGAGTGCATTTCATGAAAAGAATAATAATATTATTATTATTTTTAGTACTATTATTAATGTTGATTTTGTTGTTATTTGACATGATATTTACTTATAATTAAGAAATTAATATAGTGGTAATTTGAAATAACTAATTCTTTGAACTAATTATATCAACTCTAGGGTTAAGGATTGGCTGTGAAAAACGTTATTTCTGTATAATTTAATCAATCCCTGTAAAAACTTTATCACAGGTTCTCTTAAGAACAAAGAGGGTCAATCATCCACCTCCCTCTCAAGATCATGGGAAGTAGATTAAATAATTTAAAACTAAAATGGATTCTTGTTATGATCAAAAGAAAATGATGTATGTGATTTGGTTATACAATGATATAACTCTAGGTTCCAACATTCATGTTTCAAGGTTTTTGGAAAATGTGTGGATGTAGAAAGGGGAATTCTAAACATGAATATTTTGTCATAATGAGTGTACAATAAGAGTGGTCAACTAATTTTTAAACCAAGAAATAATTTCATATAAAATAAAATCATATCTATATAAATTAATTATAAAATATATTTGAAAACATTATCTCTATGAATAATTTTATGTTTCATTCATTCTGTTTTGAGGATTTATCCAAAGAAACTGATGAAAAGTAATTGGGGGGAATGGGACCAATCATTTCCCTTATGTCATGGAATATTAGACCACTCTCTAGCTATCATGCATCTACCATTGCTGGTGAAAGCGATATTTCATGTCACTACTGATACAACCCCCCCCCCCCCCCCCATTTTTTAGTTTCTAGGGATAAGACACCAAAAATTGAAATAAAATATTAAACAAAATAAAATAAATCCATTGAACAGTTTTACTCTAAAATATTCTAAAGTACCAAAAAAATTATAATGTAATGAAAATATGATGGAATATTTTGACTTAAAATAAATTTAAAACCCATGTTATAATTAATATAATTCACATAATATTGTCATACAAGGTTGTTTATTTTTTGAATTCAATTACTTAGTAAAATTATTTTTGGGGTAAAAAACATCCTCATCATGGTTTTTAAATTAGTAAATTTGGTTTATTTTGGATAAAGTATTCATATTCCCAGTCGACTAGTAATATTGAATATTTTTAAAATCTTATGTAATTTTAAAATTTTAATTTTGATTATTTACAAATGAAGAACAATAATTTTATGTTTTTCATAAATTTAAACATGTAATGATCGTAATATATGTGATTATGTTATTTTAAACATGAAAGAAACAATATGAAAAATAATTATTTCACTTTGATATATGTTTTGAGTGTGAATAATTATCATATATTCCAAAATACATATCATGTAGTTGATAACCATAGGTTTCTATGAACATATATCATGTTAGAGTGTCAATTATAACCCTTTATGAATCTATTTAAAAATAATGACTTATAATATGTGACATCTTATGATAAAAAAATACATGTTATAATAAATTAAATTTATATAATTTTTTGTGTTTATATGTTTTAACATGTTCTTCATGTAATGAAAATTTATATCAAATATAATTACTATATGTGAGTATACATAAATGATATCGTTTTAGGGTTATAAAAACATACTTTTTGTATGTTTATTTATTTTGTTAAATATAAATATTACTAAATAAAATAGGTTGGATATCAATCAAAAATGGAGAAATTCCAATCATATAAAAACGTGTTTGAGTATGGGGTTAACGATTGCCTCATGTTTTCAAATTATCATTCATATTACCATTATAAATTCATTTTTTTCATGTTTATATTTTAGATATTCAATACGGATTTGTCTAGTGGAGTTCTAAGAATACTTGTTCTATCAAAAAATAGATAAAATTTATAAATATTAGACTCAACATGTGGAATAAGTGGATGTAGCTAGTGATTGGGATAACGTATCATTTTAGAAATCATATGGTATGGTTAAAATTATGAAGAATGATGATTTTTGTTTTGGGGATATTATTAGGGGTTTGATTGATGATATTGATCATATTAAGTAGATGAAAATGATAGTTAAAGATGGAAATTGTGATTTTCCAAGAATATTTCAGAATATAAATTGTTTTCCAATAAGTAAATTATTTGATGGTTGTACTATATATACAACTTTTTCATCCATTCTAATGTTATATCATATAAATATAGAAATTGATGGAGTGACACGAGCTTTACTGAACTACTTTCTCTCTTCAATGATATGATACTAGAAGATAATAATATTCATTACTAAACTTATGATTATTAAAAAATGATATGTTCAATAGTTATGATCAATAAAATATTACATGCTTATCCAAATGACTATATAAAATTTTCCCTAGACCATGAATATGTTAAAAAATGCCCAAAGTGTATCCTTCAAAGATACAAAAAACATATATCATATCCTTTAGAACATGTATAGTACATTCCAATTATTCCAAGTTTTAAGTTCCTATATAGAAGAGATGAGACTACAAGGAAATTTATGAGGAATTTAGATGAAAGAAATAAATATGGGAAACTTCATCCCCCATTCAACTCTCCTCAATGAATAAAAATTGATCGTGAGTATCCAGAATATTGAATTGAGTTGAGAACCCTTTGTTTGGCATAATCTATAGATAGATTAAATCCTTTTGGTTTATAAAGTAGAACTAAAAATACCTAAGTGGTCGTGTTGTTAAATTATAACTTATCACTATTATTATGTATGAAGATAAAATACATTATGTTTTCTCTTCTTATATTAGGGGAAAAACTATTTTGTGTTAATATTGATGTTTATTTGACTTTATTGATTGAAAATTTGAAAACATTTGGGTATTCAGGTGTTATGTTCTATGATTTTTACATAAATAATGATTTCACATTTAGATCTATATTGTATGTGACTAAAAATGTCTTTCCAGCTTATGGAAAATTTTTAAGATATAGAATTAAAGGAACTCAATGATATTCTATTTTCAAAAAAGGTACACATTATTAGGTTAAAAAATTCATCAAATGTTATGTTTCTAGGAAATATTATATTTTTATCCTTATGAAATAAATATAAAACATGGATTAAATCATTCTATGGGAATTTATAATATGGTACAACACTATCTCCACTAATAGGGGATCACTATTTGAGAATGTATAGGATATTGTCACTGATTTTGTTAAACCTTTTTTTGAAAATGTTTACGAAACCCGATTGGAAAAGGATGTTAGTTTTTTAAAATTACCTTACCTCAATTGAATTCGTGATATAAATTTTTTGGATTTCATACATGTGGAGAAAAATTCATCTAATAATTTCATTCACTTGTTACTAAATTCACCCATAAATATTTGAGCACATTAAGGGTAGTATGGACATAATTGACATGGGGATAAAGGAATAATTTTCACTAGTGAAGTGTGAAGGATAGAATTATCATCCTCCAGTTGTGTACATGCTTTCTTGAAATGGGATATATCAGTTTTCAAACTTATTGAATGGTTTAATGGTTCCATAGGGGTATTAATAAAATATCAAGATTATCCTGTCAATGAATGATTTAATGTAATAGGGCCTAAAATCATATTACTATCATGTTTTTATGTAAGATAACCATTTTGTATCTTTATTTCACATATTTCATATGAATTTATATCTTATATTAATTAAGATATTTTTATTTTTTAATTCAATATATAGTAAATTTATAGACCCATTGAAAAATATAACTATGAAAAACAAAAATTTCTATCATGTTATTTGAATTGGATATTTTCCTCCCATTTCCATTATTTGATATGATGGTTCACTTGGTTAGAGATATATGTCTATGTGGTCATTTATATTATTAATTGACGTACCCCATTGAATTTTAGATGATTATTTCCAAAGGGTGTGTCAAAAAGTGAAGTCATTGAGAGTGTTGTATTATAGATAGATATATTATTAAATAAGTTATTAGATTTTGTTCTGGAAACCTATCCAGTGTGGATAGCATTCGTCTCCCAAAATATCATCAAACCAAATGACATGTTGGAAATGAAATATTCAGAATAAATGTTTTTTAAATTACTATTACATAGTGTAATCTGTCTCACCTTTATGTTATACATAATTTTTTAGAGGTATCTCCATATGATGAAACCCACAAAGTAATTATTATTTTTTTGAATCCACCATGGGATAAAATATTAATATCAAATACAAATAATCAAAAAATTATAGGACATTTTCAAGAACATGTTTTTAAGAATTCAAATCAAAATCAAAATTCAATTTCAGAACGACTTCAATGGATAGAAATAGGACCAATTATAAATGTATTATATTATAATGGTTATTAAATTAAGGGATAACCCATTCTATACAAATGAACATTATAAATGTAGTACCATTAAAAATAGTGGAGTTACACTTGTGGAAGCAGAAAGGAATGTATCTAGTACCAAGGAAAAACATTCAATTTATGAAAATATTTAAAACATTATCATTTCCAAACAAATATAGGAGTTGTATTATATAATATTCCAAGTAATGATTTTTTCATGCAAGTAGGTTGATAAAATGAGTATAGCTAAAATCAATGAATTGGGATTTGTGAAAGTGGATTTCAATTGTAAGAGTACAAATATGAACCATTCATAATGGAACCATAGTTAGTACAACCATTTTATATCTTGGATTCTGTAAATAAAAAGTGTTCAATTATTCAATTATCAACCAAACCCACTAAAGGGTCAGATTCCATTTCAACTGAGGATGGCCCATTAATTGAGACATCATAAAAATTTCATAGCAGTTAAAATATAGATGACATATTATATGTCATTGGAAACCACAATTATGGGATTTGGATACTCAATAGAGGGTTCAAGTCCCTTCAATCATTAAATAAAAAAAGTGAGTTAATAATCAGGTTATATTTTTTTAAAAACCTTATTTACCTCATATTATTATATATTCAATACATAATTTATTTAATATAAATTAAATGTTTAACCACTTATCTATATAGTGTATTATGTACTTGTAGAGGCTCCCAATCCTAAGGAAAAATTGGGTTCTCAACATGATGATGCTCTCAATATAGTGTAATGACGTGTTTCTCTACATGGTGTTTCTATAAATCCTATGAAAAAACATTTTAATGATATTGAATCCATGTAAATGGTAGAAATTAAACAACTTTTTTCCCAAAAAAACCATAGAATCATAGTGTGATGGTTTTAAAAAAAATTATTAATGATAAAAATAGAGGCATCAAATTAGAGGTTGGATTGAATTCACATGGATGGCATGTTAACTTTAACAAGTCTTTTTTAATTATTTATGTTGGTTTGAACACTCGAATGTATGTTCCAGTTGATGTGGATACATGGAAAATTTTTGAATTCAGGGTTAAGAAACTAATTTTAGAATATATTAGGTGAAAATTTTGGTATAATTTCTTCATTTTACTAAAAAACTAATGAAACACTAACATAGATATTATAATCCTTCTACAATTCACATATACTAAATGATTTATGAATGAAATTTTTCTTAATAGTCACTGGAAATGATCATTGAGGCTTTCATGTAATTCATATAATGAATCATCTTAGGGATGTTGGAGGGAAATTAAACCTGAACCCACCACAATTTTATAAACAAATAAAATTAAATGTTGAATGTATTTATTGGTTATCATGAGGATGAATCTTTTTAATTGTATTGTTATTGGTAATAAATTAAAATAAAATATGTCTACTAATTACATTATTTAATAAGTGTTGACTTATAAAATAGAAACTGAGTGATGAAAATAAGAAGAATGCATTAAAATCAATGTTACCCTATCTTGTGGTAAGGATGAGGTACACGTCACTTGAAAATAGGTATGTATTTTAAATATAAAATAATAATTATTTATGGCCTGAAACCATAATATAATTATTTTCCATTATTTATCTAGTTTAGACACAAGAATCATTATCGGTTATACTCAATGAACCAATACTTTAAGTGGACGTGGAGTTTCAAAAAAATATGGAATATTTAGAGGTGTGGATTTTATACTATCACCTTGAACATATTTTGAGAAATAAAATTCAGAATGTGTTAAAGATAATAAAATGGAGGAGATGTAAACACTAATAAAGACTCTAGAATAAAAATTTATTTAGTAGTTTGAGTTATAAGATAATATTTTGTGAATGAATAAACATAAAGAAACAACCCAATAATAACCACTAAAGAACATCCCCCATCTTTGAATTGATCCATTCCACTCAAATGTATTCTTTACTAGAGGTAATAAATATTTTCAAAATAGTCTCTCAGAAATTTGGATCATCCAGGCACTAATACCTTTCCTATACTAAAGTTCTACAGGGTGAAAATTATTATGAATTATTTCTATCAGAACTCACCCATCACCTTATTATGAGGGGTATACTACACAATATCAATGAGATATGCTACCCAACCAACATCTTCCAAAATTTAATGTGATAGTGGGGATTTATTCAGATTGTTATTTTATTATTAAGCCACTTCTTCCTCTTAATGGTCTAGATGTTCAAATGGTCAAACAAGATAGTGGAACATTCTAAGAATTGTTGTTTGATCTTCTAAAAATACAAACCGGTAAGGTTGTATTCTTTAACAATTTCTTTTATATAAAAATATTTAAAAAATGAAAAATACATGAGCATATTAATTTTATTACATATAAAAAAATGAAGGAGAAATGGAAGGATAAATAAAATTAATATAAATAATCAACCCATCAGTTGAAAATACCTTTAGAAAGTACCATTAACCTGCCTATTAAACTTATAAATTTACTAATATTACAAGTTCATGTGGATAAAAAGTTTTTAGATGGTGGTAGAACCATTATTGATTTTTAAGAACTCTTTCATAGGGAGGTCATTAAAAACGTTCTTTTTCTTGCGAATTTACTGAAATCCTGATGCATGGATGACTAGGAATATTAGATGAAAATGTATATATTGACTGAATTTTCATAATTTTGTTGTCCAATAGTTGATATATTATGATAATTATAGCTAAATACTATTCACATCTTTTTCAAGTATATATAGAAGTATTATTTGAAGTAAAAATTGTGTAAATAAAAATTTAGACTCATTAGTCTAAACATCACTTCAACACAAAAAATATCATTAGATGAAGAATAATATTTGATAATTGTGTAAAACTATCTTAAATGTTTTAAAAAACAAAAAATATGGTAGAATATTCTTAATTATTATAATGTAGGTATAAAAATCTATAATTGAATCATATAAAATATATTTTTATACCATTCATTACTTATACCTCCTTTTTTTATGGTTCATTGGTTGGTTATTTAAATCAATTTGGATACTCCAAATATTTATATTTTGGATCCAATGACTGGATACCCAGTGAATTGAACACAAAAAATAACATTTATCAATTTTTAATACATTACGTGATACATTTTACCAAAAAAATTCATGCTTTAACTTTTATATCATCTTTTAATCAATGTTTTTTTTAATTAGTGGTGTTTGAATATCCCCAAAATCATCGAATGAGAAGATTACATGAGAAAAAAATCTTTATTGAAATATAAAAGTGAATAAGTATATATGTATATATTATAATATTTCACTATGAAAACATATATAAAAACAAATTACTTTTTTTTTCTAAAAGTTTATACAGTGTCCAAAAAAACTAATGGTACGGATTGTGGTTATTAGGTTTTCAAATAAATGAAAAATATTATATTCATACATTAAACTAGCTTCCCTGAAGTGGAATTTACTTTGATAATTAAAATTTTATTTAAATTATTTAATAATTTTTTTTTATTTTTATTTTTCTAGTATTACCAAAAGAATATAAATTCCACATATTCAAAAAAGGAAACATATTTTTTTATAAATGAATGGTAAGAATACATGATGTTAGAATGTATGAAAAATCATGAAGAGTTGACATCCAACTATAGGAATCGTTGGTTTTCCCAATATTTTATCTACTTTTTTATTTAATTTTCTAATCATTTTCATCCAATAATAATTTTTTATATTTTTATGGAGGCCATGATGAAGTGAATTCTAAAAGAATTTTTTGTAAACATTTTGTTTATTATTAAGAGCATAAAATGAAAATAGAAAAAAAATATTAACGATTTCATAAATAAATATGATTCAAGTGCGAACTATATATTCTATTTATAGAGATATTTTTTCTTTATATTATATTTTTACATTTATTACTGTGTTTCTTTTCAAATTACTCAAGGTTTATGTACTATTTTTAAATTAACATTTCAATTGAGAATGTTTATAACTCTCTTAAAACACTGAAAACACACTAAAATTGTATTGAACTTTAGTTACATGATCTATAAGTCATTTTTTATGTCTAATATCTATCTACCTTCCAACATAATACATAGTGTGGTTGGTATGACTCAAATTTTATATTTTTATTTAAAATTTACATTTTAGTTCTTAACACACATCACATAATCAAAAATTATCAAATGTTCTCATATTATATTGGTATTTTAGGAGAATGATAAATAAATAGTTATTCAAATGAATGAATCAACCACATATCAATCTAATATAGAGTGTGATCAGTATGACTCAAAGTGTGTATTTTTATTTAAAATTGACATTTTAGTTCAAAAGACACATGAAATACTCAAAATTGATCAACGACATTAATTTTTTCTTGATAATTTATGTAAATGATTTTTATTAATTAAATAACATATGGAAATTAGTCAATGTAAATTTGACACACAGTTTGACCGATATGAAAAAAAGTTTATTATTTATTTTAAAAATGAAATTTAATTTAAAAATGTATCACTCACTGAAAACCAATAAAAAACAGTCATATTATATTGATAATTTATTAAAATAATGCATAAGTCATTTGTGTTGTGTTTCCATCAGCAACACATTAGTCTAACACATAATGTGATCGATATGACTCAAAGTGTGTGTTTTCATTTAAAAATGTCACTTTTATTAAAGAGTGTGTCACTCACTAAAAACCAAGAAAAACAATTCAATATTTTTATTGATACTTTTGTAAAATGATCCATACATGACTAATAATGTGTTGGAATCCATTGGATGTAAATATGACACTTGATGTGACCGGTATGACTGAAAGTTCATTACTTCAGTTTAAAATTTAAATTTTATTTAAAAACATGTTTCACTCACTGAAAATCAAGAAAATGTGCTATGATTATTTTGAATTTTTTTTTAAATTATTTAAATGTCATTTCTGATATATAGGAATCATTCGCTTATCAATTTTTCACACATTGTTCCCGATATGTCTCAAAGTGCATGTTTTCTGATTAAAAATGACATTTTAGTTAAAAACATTTGTTTCTTAGTGAAAATCATGAAAACACACTTGTATTGTCAAAATAATTTTGGAAAAAACCCATAAGTAATTTTTTTGTGTAAGAATCAATTTCATGTCAATTCAATATAATATGTGGGTGGTGTGACTCAGGGTGTATGTTTTTATTTAAAAATAAAATTTTAGTTCAAAACATAAGCCATATAATTAAAACTGAGTAAATATTCTTGGATTTATTGATAGTATAGTAAAATAATTCAGAAGTCATTTTTGGATTGTATGGATCAATCAAATTTCAATTTGACACATTTTTAGTCTTGCACAACTCAATGAGCACATTTTTGTTTAAAATTGACATTTTACTTCAAAAGATAATGGACAAAATGAAAAACAGGAAAACACATCAATATTTTTTTGATAATGTAGAAAAATGATCCATAGTTTATTTGTGATATATAAGAATTTGTTTCCCCTAAATCTGATATACATAGTGAGTAGTGTGACTCAAAATGTTTTTTTTTTCACTTCAAAAATGATATTTTAGTAAAAAACATTATTAACTATATAAAAAATGAAAACACACTCTCATAGACTTGATACGTTAGTAAAATAATCCATAATACATTCATGATTTGTATTAATAAAATTCATGTCAATCTGGCACACAGTTTGACCGGTGTGACACAAAGTGTCTGTTTTTATTTTAAAAATTACATTCTAGTTAAAAACATGTTTCACTCACTAAAAACCAAGAAAACATACTTGTATTTTATTAAAACGTCTGAAAAATGATCCTTTAGTTGTTTTGTATATGTAGGAATCAGTATCACGGTAATTTGAGACTTGGTGTGATCAGTATAACTAAATGTGTGTATTTTCTATTTAAAAATAACATTTTGTTAAAAGCATGTGTCACTCATTGAAAAATAATCGAGAAAAATTTTATTTTATTGATACTTTATAAAAAATATAAGTATGATTTTTTCGATATGTAAGAATCAATCACACTTCAATCTGATTCACGATGTGGTCGATATGAATCAAAGTGAATATTTTTATATAAAATTTAAATTTTTTTTTCAAGACATGCGTTAAATGTTCAAAACTAATAAAATATACTTTTATTTTCTTTATAATTTATAAAAATATTTCATAAGAAATATATGGCATATATAAATCATCTTCACATCATTATGACACATTGTGTGATCAATATGGCTCAATGTGTGTGTGTTTATATAAATACAACATTTTAGTTCAAGAGATATGAAATACTCAAAACTAATAAAATGTAGTCATGTATTTTTATACATTTGTAAAATTTTCCATACATCAATTGTGATATGTAGAATTAATCACAACACAATTTGATACACGATGTGACATGTATGACTCAAAATCAGTTTCTTTTGTGTAAAAATGACATTTTATATAAAAGAACATGTCACTCAATAAAAATTAATAAGTTAAACTCAAATTGTATGGATACATTAGGAAATTGTTCAACATGTCATTTGTGACATGTAGGAACTAGCCTCATATCATCTTGACACATGGTGTGATCGGTATAACTCAGAGGGTGTGTTTGTAATTAAAAAATAGAATTTTAGTTAAAAATGTGTGTTACTCACTGGACACCTAGAAAAAACACGTATATTATATTAATATTTTATTAAAATGATCCATAAGTTATTTGTGATTTTTAATGATAAAAAACATATTAATTTGACACAAAATGTGCCTGGTATGACTCAAAGTGTATATTTTCAATTTTTATGAAACATTGTATCAAGGAATTGTTTCGTATTTAAGTTTAATTTATTGTATTATAGTTTTACTAATATAAAATAAATAATACATGTACACACTTTTGATAGATTGTTGGTGGTTTTATTAGAAATTGGTACGATGATCAGAGTCATTTTATAGGGGGTTCGAGGTCTAATGAAAACTAAAAAATAATGTATTTTGAATATATTAATAATTGTGATAAATTTTACATAAAAATGAAATTGTACAAATACATATTTTAAAAAATAGTGTTTTCATTATATTTGTTATCTAAATTTAATTAAAATTAAATTTTTTAGTTACTATAGTGTGCTAAAATTTTAGTATGACATTACACCATAGTGTATAGAGGCCCAAATCTTGACGTACATAGACATTACATTACTTTTGAGGAATACTTAATACATGACAAAAACACACCTAAAGACCGTATTAGTTTATTGTCTTTGGAAACTCAGAATATAATCTTTTATTCATGGTGAAAGATCTCCAAAATCTCTCATAAAGATCTTCCCCTTTGATTTTCTTACCTAAAACCTTTCATTATATCGTGGGAAAAAAGAAAACATAAAAAGGGTGATCTCAAATTCTCATTAAGGGTAAACATGAAGAACATAAAACAATCCTGAAACATTTGAACTAAGAACGTGAACATAAAACATGAAAATAATGAGTAATGACATAAATCTTGGCAGTTCATAAGGCATAGATTATAAAGGAACATTAATCATGATAAACTAGCATGGGAATAAAATATATAATTGTGGCATCCATTAAGCACATGTTATTATTTCTATAGTAGCCAAGGCATTGTTTCCAAGACCATCATAGTGGACAAAGTCCATTACTGAACCAGATTTACTTTCTGTTCCAACCCTATATTACTGAACTGAATTCACTTGTCATTCCAGCCATGTCTATCTCATGAGATATAATTCTTTACCCAATGCATTGGAGGGAGATATAGGTCTCACCCATTTCATATTGAAATCATTCTTACGTGTCCCACAAAACAATCATAAATCATTCAGCATAACCCAAATAATAAAAATGGGTTTCATAAACATCATCCCATCATAACAAAATCCATATAAAAAATGGATATCATTCCATCATAAGAAAAATCAAAACCTGTAAGTAATAGAGTCACTATGCTTGAAACATAAACATACTAAATAATTCCATCTTAGATGGAAAATATTTTTGATAAAACACTTGAAATGAATTCTTGAGGAAAATATCCTTTCTTCTTCAAAATTATTTTTTTTCACAAAATTCCATGAAATTTTAAAAGAAATGGATTTTGTTGAAAATAATCATGAAATATTGTATAGTAAGCTTCATGAAAATTAGTCGTTATGAAACCGTAAAAATCCGTTCATGCTGTATAATTTAAAAAAACTTTATCCTCGTACTTTTGCCGAAAAAGTCAAAAAGTTCATCCTATGGTAAACAAAAGAAATATTCCTTCAAAAACACAATGTAAAAGTCAAATAGGGGTAAACATGACTTTAAACATTCATGGAAGAATATTAATAACTTTATGAAAAACATTTTTATGGACATGGATGAAAAATATAACCCTAGTAAATACTTACGTATAAGAAATCTCGGATAAAAATCAGATTTGAAAAATTATCCCATACCTTATGTCCAATTTCTTCCATATGTGTCCTAGAATCCTGTATAGTGGGTTTAAACATATTATTAACTTTTAACAGAACCATAAGAATATTTACGATATCATATATGATTCACTTATGACTTTATATTAACCGTTCATTTGTCAATTCCATGTTAAAGCAACGTTTTGGGTAAAATCATTTCATTTATTGTCCATGTTTTGACTTTTAATTATTCATATGATTACTTAGACCATGATTACTTACTAACATAATGTAAAACATGATTTATATATAATATATATTCTTAATATACATATATAAAATAGATCGATAAATGGAAATAAATACATCATTCATGGAGACGGTAGGTCGTACGTACGAATGAATGTTGTTTTCATTTCTTTATTAAATTGAATGGAAGTAAGTATATAACATATACATAAATCCAGTATAATTAATATGTCATGTATTTCATTATTAGTTATTATATATACTTTATAATCATTCTTAAATGGTTAACTTGGAGAATGAAACTCATCGTGTCGTGGAGACGGTAATCCATACGTACGCACGAGCGATGATATCATTCCCATAATTATTTAATGGAATTATAGTGGATGATATAATACCTCAAAATTAGTATCATGTTATAATAACGATATATATTTAGTCTTTACACCATTATACCCATCCAAGTAAGGTGGTGGTGGAAAAACATATTACACCACGGTGTGGAGACGATATTTCGTACGTACGCACGCGCTGTGATTTCGTTTTCCGTAGGATGGATAGAAGGTGATATAGGTTTGGTTAATATTTATAATAACATATCAGTATATTATTGATACTTATGTTATTACTTTATTATGAAACAGAAAAATAAGAGGAATAATAAGAAGAAATGAATTTGAAAGGATTGGTAAAGGATATTACCTCTTCTTCGACGCGCCTCTTCTAAACTGCCTCTTAGCACACTAAATATAGCATTGGAAGAATCCAAGGACCCCTAGTATGTTTCTAGGAGAGTGGAGAATATAAATTGGCAGGTGTTGGCCGAGATATAAGGCTCCAAGTGGTGTGATGAGTAGAGTAAGGAGGTTCTTTTTTATAAGAGAGGAGAGGGGCACTTTTGGAAACCTCTAAGTTATTAATTTATAATAAACTCAAACCCCACATAAAAACATCCAAAGTGAATAAAATTTAAATATAAGGTAATATAGGGTTGTAATCTCATTAACTGATCAAGTTTAGACATGTTTTGAAATTATTGTAAACCTTATCAATTAGATTTATCCTTATTTAATTTATTTAATCTTATTTGTGGTAATAATATTATAATTTTTAAATTGTTATAAATACATACTTATATATGGTAAATTTCCCATAATTGGATACTTTATAACCTTTTAGACCATATAATTTTCAATTTGTAATTTTTTAAATATTTTTCATATTTTTAAATAATTTAATAATATGTTATTTTTATAAAATACCAATAATATAAATTTTGAAATTATTCATTTATTTGAATTTAATTAAAATACACGCCGAGAATATATTCGAAAAAAATATATTTAATAGGTTCATAACATGTCATATTAGTCTATAAAATTCGTGTAGAATGTCAATTAGTTAATATAATATTTATTTTAATATTTTTAAAACCATTTATTTGATATTTCTCTTAATAAAATAATTACTACAACATTTTTGTATAATTATTTAATATACTTATTTGTTGCATAAAAATTACAAAATAAAACACTATGATTAATATAAATCTAATATCATTCATAAGATTACTTTAAATCGAATTTATCTCCTAAAACACCCAACTTTTAAAATGATATATTTATTAAATTATGAAGGTGACAACTTTGACATCATTTAAAATAAAAAACTATAAATGTCATAATTGCTTTTATAAAGCTCTAAATTGTCCAAAATTATACCTTTGGATGCTTATGGTTCATATGTACATGACCAATAAGTTTTTTTCAGGTTTTTGGGCCTTTTATATGTATTATTTGTATAATAGAAACTATATTATTGATTTTCACTAAATAAATAATTTCTGCATCATTAATGTATAAGCTATTAAGGTTATTATATATTTCTTAAAAATTGAAAATAAATTACCATGATAAATAAAAAAAATTATATTTCAAGTGAGTATTTTTAACCGAATTTATATTCTCTATAACCTTATATTAAAAATAATTTAAATATTAAAGTTTGAGTGAGACATATTTCACATTCATTTAAATAAAATAAATTAAAGGTATTAATAAAAAAAAGGGTTTATAACAGATAAAAATTCAACCCAAGTATATTTTAGGACGAGATATAATCATCCAATTATATTAAGACAAGTGGTAGGGTAATTTTATAAAATTATTTTTACCCTTAATTACTTAATTTACTTTTAACTGTGGTAAATAAAATTAATCATGGTTACTATTCATAAGGCCCAAAAATAAAATGTATCCTATTAACATAATTTGGACCTAATGATTCCAAATATGGAATCCATTTTTTCAAATTCAAAATTCAGAAGTTGTAGTAATAAATTTAAAATTAATCCCGTTGTTAAAAAAATTGGGTTTTTGTTTAAAACATTACAAAAGAATGAATTGATTTAACCTACAAATTCAATGTAAAATCAATGATAATGACATAAATTATATTAAATGGTAAAAATATATTCTATTTATACTTTAAAACAATTTACTATTATAATTTATCCATATAAATTATCTCAATGACAGAAGTTGTTTTTAAGTAAAATTTAGCGTGTTTTTACTATTCATCAAAATAAGAACATTGTCAGAAAAATAGAAAAACATTATCCAATGTAAATTATTATATCTTGATTGAAAAGAAGAAGTTTATTTTGTAAATTTTAACTTATAAACTTGTCAAAAATTATATTTTAAATGGGTTCGCCATCAAAAGGCGGCAAAACTTCCTTTTTTGAAAAATAATTCTTTTATCTGAAAATTTGATTTTGTTCTCATACCTCATTCTAGAAAATGTGTAAGATGAATTATAATTTTATAAAATTCAAAATTCCTTTAATACTATTCATAAAAGCTCATTAATAATAATTTTATAATAATATATCGTTGTTTAGTGAAACTCGGTATTGCGTACCACACATGCTATTGTGGAAGGTCGCTCTTGCGTACAACACAAGCCAAGAATAGTGTTTGTGTATACTAAAAGCTAATAGGGTGTTGCGTATAGCACAATATAATCTTGTTTTAGCGTACAATACAAGGTATCTATGAAATTAAAAATAATATTTCTCATAAAATTTTGGGGTGTTACATTCTACCCCCCTTAAAATGAATTTCTCCCTTGAAATTTGTTGGGGTTATAAATCGTTTATTACTTAAAAGTTTCTTTCATAGAAACCCACATCGCAAAAAGGAATACTAAAAATTAATTTTAAAAAGTAAATTAAGAAATGTAAGGGTTACCTAAATTAACTCATCACTGGGTTTCCACATAGGAGAGCATAGGTGAAAACATGGATATGGAAGAGAAATATAACCATAAATATCTGATGGAGAGTGGTAGAGAACATGGCTATAAAAAATCCAAATATCAAAAAGACATAAATTTGTGATGATCTAAGTTACCATTTGATTCATCAGATATGACAGTACTAGGAAAACATTTTTGGTTTTCAAGATCATATCCCTAAAGTTGATGTTTTTTTGTATAAGGAGAAATAATTACTTGATTTTAGTGTAATATCATCATTGGTAATTCCATGAACAATTTCCACTTCATCTCTTATTTAAAGAAATGAAGTTGAATTTTTCTTCCATGAAGTGTTAGCAGATCATGAGATAGACTGATAGACCATTCCATTTGTCTCAAACATAAGGTTAGAAAAAGTTATATACATTAGTCCATCTTATGCTGAGATTAATCGTATATGGTTCCAAAATTGGACTTATACTTCATCGATCATACCTCTTAATAAAATAGAACTAGTTTTTACTAACCAGGGATTTTTTATAGGCCAGTGTTAGGTGATAAATGCATGTCGCACTTCGGTTGTGGGTTTTATTCCCGCAACCATGTCTGATGCAACGGGTTGTCGCCCATCCTGCAGGTTGTCCTTTTTCTAAAACTACACCATTATTACATTCCAGAAATAATATCGAAAAAAATTTCTATCCTTAAACAATATTATCTTATGTCCAACATAATCCATTTCAAATCTTTAGACTTATCCAAAATACTTCTTTCCAAGCTCATAGTATAAAGAAAACGATTACAATAAATGTCATCTACTGAGCATGTGAATACCATCATTTATCCCCCATATATCATACGATATATCTTGTTGGTCACATTCCAAACATGTGAATACCTTAATCATGTATTCTCTAGAAACATGAATTACCATAGAACCATAGTGAAAACATGAATGCTGTCAAAAGGTAACTCTTTCCACATACCAAAATCCCAAAATTTATATATACTCAAACCATGAAATCACTTTCTCCTTATATCAGTCATGAGCTAATTAATACTAACAAAAAAAATATTTACTCCTTATCCCATCATTATGCGCATATCATCTGCATTCCAAAAATATTTCAATCACTTTTCATGGTTACCGGTACTATATTCTTATGGAAAACCACAATGGACCAATACATAGATATTCCAATATACCATAAAGTACCCCAAAAACATTATTCTTGAATACCAATACATAAACACTTCAATCCATCATATTAAATGATTGTAATTAAATATTTCCTTCCTTGATTTAGAATTAACCTCTTAGGTCTGGGAATTGAGTTGGGTAATTCCCATGTTCTCCCCCGATAAGGCATTGAACTCCATAACAGTTTGTCACTCTATGACCCTTCTCCCCACACAGATAACATCTTCCCCTCCATTTGATGTATTCATCAAGGTTCTTCTTCCCCTCTTTAGAAATATCAATTTTCATTTCTCTATGCTCCTCACCATGTGCACATGCATAAAATTACATCTTCCTCTTATTTGATAAATTATGAATACCACTAAATTTCACCTTGTTAATCATATATCGCAATGACTGATTCAGAATAATCACAATATCTTTCTTTCTAGGCACTATGAAATTTCTTTGCTCATAGTCACCAATTTGTCCATTGGATTCAATGTTGACCCAATTACTTCTGGTTCCCTCCATTGACTAAAACTAAAAACCATGGTGTAAGAAACAGTTAAAATAACAAGGAACCACATAATCATAAAATTTCTAACTTATCACACATTCTTTAATCCATTCCACCTTAGGTTTACCCTAGGATATTCCATACAGTCAACATAATTATACACTACTAGAAATACAGTCTTTCCCAACAGTTCTAAACTGTTGGGAAAGGCTGCAGAACCATTGGTATATTTTATACCAAGGGTTTTGCAAACCGTAGGGAAGTAAGCTGTTGGGAAATCTTTTCCCAACAGTTTACAGTGAACCGTTGGGATATGGTGGGGAAAAATTAACCTATCCCAATGGTTGTGCCAAACCGTTGGGAAAGTTTTTCTCAACAGTTTGGCTCAAACCTTTGGTAAAGCCCAACCACTCTCCTCTTTTCCAACGGTTCAAAGAACCGTTGGTAAAAAAACTCAGAGATTCTATGCTAATGATTTGAAACCATTGGCATATGCTATGCTGTGAAAATTGCACAGCAGCCTGCAATTTACACAGCAGCTCTACAATTTTCCGAGCAGGTCTCATTTTGTGTATTCCCTATCATTTTCAATCCAATTATTGTACCTGCAATAAACTAACACATACATATACAATTATTGTACCTGAAATAACCAACTAACACATACATATAGAGAAAAAATTCATACAAATTTAACATATAATGCATCCTGGAACTATAGACATCCGTAATTAAATTAGAATTCATAATGTAATTATAAACATACATAATTCATTTAGAGTAAATGCAGAAGAGTACACCCCCATAAAGAGTAAATGAAGAAGAGTTCCCATGGGTTATTAACCTTTGGTAGATCTGAAAATTGATCAAAGTAAGATGTCTATAATTTATTTTTAGGTTTATTCTACCTATATTCTTTTTTTTATAAGTTAATACTTTCTTAGCGGATGAGCGGATGTGAGACGAGTATAAGTACGATTTATTATCATTGAGTCATTTTTTGGTCAAAGTTAAAATTTCACATCGTTATGTACGATGGTGCCACCTAAAACTGATGATGGGAAATCCAGGGGGAAAGTAAAAAAGTTTTCTTGTTTATTAGTGTTGACCACATTCTTAAATAGGGTCCTTAGATCTATTTTTAGTTTCCATATAATCAAGGGTTCGTGGTAGGATACCAGTGTTGAAGGTATAGTTGTAAGAGGTTGTTATGGATGTTTTTAGGAATCATTTTTTGTTTGGGAATTGATTCAAGGTCCCTTTCATTATAATGTTTCTATCAGTCATAATGGTCATGTTTGATGATTCTTTTTGGTGTTATGATCTTTCTCGACTGAAAGGATGAAGGTTGTGAAATCATCTGAGAACTTGTATATTTACACAAGTGTTTTTTCATTCTAGAAATTATAATTTACTCCTTTTTAGAAGAAGGTGTCTTATATGTGTCCTTTTTTCTTGTGTTTATTGATCAAAGTAGAAATTGGATATTTGTGTGCTTTATCTAAACCCTTGTATCAGTAATGTTATGTGTTAGAGTAAAATGAGAATTAGAGTGTGTGCTATTTAGGTGAATCAATCTGAAATGTTTTTGGGATTATTCGGGTATGAGAAGTAGTGTTGATCTGTGTTTTTTAATGAAAGACTATGAGGTAGGAGATGCTTCCTTAAAAAACGATCCATTCATACATCCCAAAGTGAATTTGGAACGTTTTCAGGATCCCACAAGAGTGAAAAAACTATAGATTAAATTCTATCCCTAGTGTGGGAGGTAGAGGACGATTATGGTTTCAATGCAGCAGTTTCAAGTCATCTCGTATGGTGGAAAGGGAAATGGGGACCATGTTCCCCAATTTGGTGATATGTGTGGGTAAAATAGTTACTCCTTGGTTATAATGTGGTGTGGTTAATTTTTTTCTTAAACCATAGTGCTTTTATCCTTGTGGGTGAGAATCTTTATGTGGTTGTCAATTTATGAACAGACTTGAGAGTCCATTTTGGTATCAGCTTAGGTTGGCCTCATCCATGGATGGTAATGCATATGGTAGTGGTGAAATTCATAGTGTGCTATTTTTGGTTTAGAATTTCATTAATTGAGTCCCTTGTGGTGGGGAATTTGGTTGTGATGGAACTTATTGTGTTAGTTCATGTTGGGTTTCTTTTTTCATCCCATAGTAGTTTATGTTATTATGTCCCTTATGATGGGGAGTCTATTCGGGCCTCCCCATATAGATATTCTAGTTCTATCTTTGGTGTTAGTTCATTTTTTATGGTGGAGAGTCCGTTCGGACATCCCCATCTAAGTACATCAGTTTGATTCAGGGTGTTGTATTGGTTGCGGATAGCGAAGTGTGGAGCTATCAAACCCTAAGACTCTTTCTTGAGCACGCATTGGGATTGGATCACACCCAACAGTAAGGATTCATTTACATTAGGAGAGTGTTCATTAGGATGTGGTTTGATTTAATTCGGTCATTTCAGTCAAGTGGTGTGGGTTCTGTTATATCATGTTTGATGTGTTTTGTTATAAGAATTTTTTTTGCATGTTTTGGGAGGTTCTTCTCCTTTGATCAATCACATGGAGGTTTTTTTACTTTTGGGGGTAGGACACTCATAGTAGTAAGTCTGTTTTGGGTCTCCCGAGTTCAATTTAAAAGTATTATTCTTTGGTAGTAGTGATCTTTCCCCGCTATCATTTTTTGTTCCTCAGAAATTTTTATGAACTGAAGAGGAGTACTGGTCCTTATTTTCTATACAATCTTGTGATAGATTTCTAGGGGAAGGAGGCATTATGGTATGGAAAATTATGACACCTAGAAATTTGGAAATAATTTTATTTTATTATTTTTAAGGATTTCAAATATGTTTTTGGTGTTTGGGTTGAGTCTCGAAATTAAAATTTTAGTTTTTTTTTTGAAAAATGTGTATGTTGGGATTGACAGCTTTTAAAACATAGGAAGAGTGTGGTTTGGAAACTGTGTAGCATCTTCTAGGAAACCATTCAGCCTTCCCATCTTTGAAAAATAAAATATTAATTAAATTACTAATAAAATAAAAATAAAATAAATACGAAATGTACACCAAAATTAATAGTTTAAATACATATAAAAAGGGTAGTATTATACGATTATTATTATTATTGTTATTATTATTGTTATTATTAAGTTGTTATTATTATTATTAATGATGTTATAATAATTGTTATTATTATTAGTTTTTTCTGTTTGGGGTTTTTCATTTTTTTACTCTACCCCCTTTCCCCCTGTCTCTCCCATATAGCCCATCTCACCCACAAAGCTCTAACCTCTGACATTCCCATTCCTTCTCGCACAACCGATTTCTAAAAATTCCACATCCAACGGCCATCACCCTACCAGTCTCCATCCTCTAGCTACTGCGGCCCCACCAACCTACCTCCTCTAGAGACCGCGACCTTGCCAGCCCTTCCTCTAGTGACTGCAACCTTGGACGATTCCTTACATTCCCTCTTCCAACCCACCTATGCGTGCACCTCCTTCTCGTGACCCGCCTCTAGCGCACCACCTTCCTTTGGAGGCCGCACAACCCCCTTTTCCCTCAGGTTAATTATCCATCTTTATTTTATGGGTTTCATCCATCCTTTTGTTATTTGATATCTCTGGTAGGTAGGGTTGTGTTTTTAGGATGATATCTTGATACTTTGGGTTCAAATATGTTGATTAGGGACCACCCTTTATCAACTCTTTTTTTGAGTGCTCATAAAGGCCCCCTTTATCAGCGCTTTTTTTGAGCGCTGATAAAGGGGAAGTGCTTCCCTTGCCAGTTTTTGGCGTAGTGTCATGTTTCTATGGTGTGAATGGTGATTGACATCGAATTGAAGGGTCTTTTCCACATGAGGTTGGTGATTCCATCCTTAAACATTATATGATAAATTTTCATGCTTTCTTGTGTTATTTAGCATGATTTTAGGAATTATATGTGTAGGGATAATGTTGTTTTCAAAATTATTGGTTGTTCGTTTTGTTTCAAAATGAATTTTCCATGTGAAATTGTTTGTATTTGTGAAGCAAAGAATTATTGTGCTCGATGATTTTTTTGTAATTTTTAAAATGGTATATTAAATTATATGTGTGGTTTGAAGGTATCCATTGATGGGAATGATAAAAATTGGTATTTAGAATATATATTTCATGTGATATTGGGAATTTTAATGGTGTAAATCCATATTATACTTCATGAAATTGTTTGAATGATTAATGAATTGTGAATGTGATTTAAACAATATTTGTAAAATGTATTAGTGTGAATTTTATTTCAAAGAGAGGAATTTGAGTATGTTTTCAGGGGAAATCCTTGTTTTTTATCTTGGAAATGTTTTATTAATTCTGTAAATGATTTATTAAATTTTCAGTGTGAATAGAATCATATTATTGGAAGTTTTTGGTGAGTGTTTATTTTTAAATGATTATTTTTAGTGTATTTTGGTGTAAAAACTTTTGGTACTTATTAAAATTTTCAAATAAACTTTTACATGATTTAATAATTTTTTCAAGAGGTTTGATTCATGATATAAAAAGGCCTTTCTATGGATATGTTTTTAAAATCGATTTTTCAGTGTTCATGTTGTGGATTGTATTGTGTAATTCAAGGTTTGTTTGATGAAATGTGGTTGTGGAGTGTTATGTTACGTGTGATACTTGTTTGAATACAAAAGTAAATCATTAGTATCTTGGTGGGTGGACTAGGACTAGTATGGTTTTGATTTAGAAGTGGATGCATCCCAATTTCCCTTAGCAGGATTGACTATGAAAACACTAACTAAAAATGGATGGTGATTGGAGACCACTAGGTTATGAAACAATTTTTCTACTACTGTCTTGTTCATAAGAAAAATGATGGTTTTAGTTTCTTTACCCGATTTAACTAAGATATGTGGTTCCTAGGTTCACATTGCTAGTTAGTTCAAAGGGATATTTCCTGTGACTAGTACTCATTTTTGATATCTTATATACAATCAAAATATAGTATTTTGGGTCGGTAATTTCAAAATCATGTGTATTTTCTTTATAATTCATGTTTTAGAACTTTTTGTCATTTAAAGTTGTATTAAATCAATGATGTTTATCATAAAACATTTTTTCCATAAAATTGTCCCTAACATTAATTTATTTATAAAAACTTTTAGTTATTTGTCAATTAATGTTCATTCCATGTATTCCTATTTTGGGTGGGCTATTACTAGGCTTAGGATCCCACACTACATACACCATTAGGTCGACGTCCATATTATTGTTTTTTGTTCTAGGTAATGGTAAGGTAATCGATTGTGGTAGTTTGGGTTATCATGGTTTCCATTGTTGGTCTTGGTGTCATTTACTTGAGGAAGTTTCTCCTCTTGTTTCATGGATTTTTGGGATGGAGTAAGTCCCCTATTGGTTGTATTATTTATTTAGAGATTTATTCCTATTTGTAAGATTAAAATCAGAAATAGTATATTACTTGTTTGGTTATGTATTTTTCAGTTTTCAATTATTTGTCAAGATGGATGTTTATGTATATAAAATTGGGTAAAAACGTTCCCAATGAATTTTTTATTCCAAGAAATAGCTTTTTGCCCTAGATATTAAGAACACCCTTTGAGTTATGCCACGAATTATGTCAGATAGAGACATGATGAGGTTCATGATAAATTATCTCTCAGAAACCTGACTGCCACAAATAAAACTTGATATTTGATAAGTACACTTGTAATCAAGTATCATTAATTAATGTCCAATCTCTAAGTGAAATTATATAAAATGACCATAATTGGATTAAATGGTAAAAATAAAATCTATTTATACATTCAAACCATTAAAATGTATAATTTAACACTATAAATTATTTTGACTAAAAAAGTTGTTTTTAGTTAAAATATAGTAATTTTCATTATTCACCCAAATATGAAAGTTATTAGAAAAATGCCAAAAATTTATTGAAACTAAATTATAATGTCCCTATTCTAAAGAATAAATTTATTATGTAAAATATAATATATAAAAGTTTCAAACATTGGATTTAAAAAGGGTTCACCATTAAAAGGAGGTAAAAGTGCATTTTTTGATAAATATTTCTTTTATCTGAAAAAATGAATTATGTCTAAGAAACTCATAATATGGATTCTAAAATTTTAAGAATTATATATAGTTCAAAATTCTGTTAATACTATTCATAACTGCTTTTGAACAGCTATTTTGGTAAGTTGCAGTGCTCTTGAACTCAGTGTTGCGTGTAGTGCAAGTTATTGAATTACTTTAAAGAAATAACGTACTATGAAATCTTGGGGTGTTCCATTCTTCCCTCATTCAATAAATTGGGTCCTCACAATTTGAAATTGGTCATCGAAAATAAAATGTTGAAAATAGAAAATATCTTTGTGGGAAAACCCACATCGAAATTTGGGTTAATAAAATTTAATTATAATAAGAAGAAAAATGGGAATGAAAAAGCCACCACAAAATTATGATTTCTATTAGGAGAAAATTGGTGGCAATTAGAGACACATAATTGGAGGAAAAAACAAAAATATTTATAGGGAGTGATTGAGGTCATCAATCAAAAACAATTGTAGAATTATGGGTCTGAAAGCCACAAATATATGATGATTTAAAATACCATCGGTTCCACAAAACGTAAGGTATTTGGATAACACATTTTTGGTTTTAAGATGCCTTAGATAATGTTTAATAATTTATTTATTCATAGAATAAGATAAGAAAAAGAAAACTTATACTTGTTAAGTATAGTTCCACCCTTTAACTAATTTCTACCACAAACTCATATTTCACGTTAAAAGGAAATAGAACATAAAAAATATTCTATTTATCATGTTCGTATAGGGTCCCAAAAAACAATTTTTAAATTCATCAACCAGTACCTTTAAAAAACTACATTTTTCAATCTTGGACATCACGTGGTTCAATGGTAGGTGATACACCCTTGTCGCCCTTCGGTTGCGGGTTCAAGTCTTTTGACCTTTTCGGATGTGACGGGTTATCGCCCGACCACCAGGTTGACATTTTTATGGAAATCCAAAAAGAATCTCAAACTAGACTTATCCAAAATACTTCTATCCAAACTCATAGTCCAAAATTTATAGGGAACATAAACACAATGAAGATCCTTTTTTCCACGGAATAACATGTGAACACCTTCATCATGTATTATTTTAAAACACTACAACATCCTAAATTACCATAAAACCATATTGATTTCATTCGTGCTCCCTTATTCATTATAGAATTATGGATATACTCATTCGATCCAAAAATGTTGTAAACTCAACCAGTGATGGAATATACAAATCAATAATCACTTTCATGGTAGTCAAGAATATCCAATATAATTTATCCAAATCAATCATGTATTATTCTAAAATCAGTACCTTAGTATCAAAACCATATTATGTTTTATCTTTCACTCAACCATATATTTTCAAAAAAATTAACCTACTACTGAGTCACTTTTTTTTTGGGTGCACACAGTCTCAAGTCTATAATGAAATAATATTGTAGTACAATCCTTATATATTCCATAATTATTATAACCAATACATCAATGATATAACACTCAAATGACATAATTCTTTAATAACAACATAAGAACTCAAATCATTCATACACATCCGTTGTAGTATCATAACATGAATATTATCCAATAGCATCATTTGGGGCATACTCTTATGATTTGGACATTGGTTCATGTAGTGTCCCAACTCCTTGCAGATGAATCATTGTATATTTGAAAACTTTTTCTTACCCTCGCAGTCACGTACTTGGTGTCTTTTTTCTCCACACTTATAAAAAATCCCATTCCCATTAGGCATGTTCCAGGGTGTTTCTTCCCATATTTATCACATATGGGAAAATTATTCTTCTCCCTCTTCCCTTTATCCATCTTTCTCCCTTCCATACTTTTATTCTCTTTATTCCCTTCAAAGACATAGGACTCAGAGAATTAATTACTTATCTTATTAACACATGATACTATTTCTTCATATGTTGAGAATACATGGGAGACTATTTCCCTTATTAATGTTGGCTAAATACCATGAATGATATGATCCTTCTTACTATTTGGATCATACATATTGTTGGAGTTCACATTCCCTCTACAAGGCACCATTTATATATAATGGCATACACTATGTCAGTTAATGAATTGTAATTAATAATTCCAAACCTGTAAAATACCTAATATAAATTGAACAGTTTATGGTTATAATTTATAAACATTTTTTCTTTGAGGAGGTATATACTCCTAGATACTTCATAATGATTTGTAAATAAAATGAGAATTATCCTAAGCATATCCCCCAGGAGTGTTGTAACCAAGAGTGCAGGAAGGCCCTTTGTCGTGCACTGGTTCCCATTCGAGTCTAGCTCAAAGTGGTGTTTTCAGGTTTTACCCCTAGGTACATCTATGCTAGAGCAGCCTCTACCTGCCCGTATCTAGATAGGTATGTATTTTTTTTGAAAAGACACAAAATCTCTACAGTACCAAAATTCTAGGAAGTTCTTCTATACTAATCTTCAGAGTCTATCTTCTAGTAATGTGCTCTAGTTAGAGTTTATCTATATCTAGATTTCAAGGTTATTTCTAAACTTCCTCTAATACCAACTATAATTCCCTAACCCCAGTTACCCAGAGTCGGTGCATTATTTTAATACATTAGCATGATTACAAGGAATAAATTCTCAAAGGATCGATCGGTTTAGCATTCTTGGAAAATAGATTACATACAAGAATATTACAATACACTTTATAACATACAAAAAAACATAAATAATCCTTTATGAACTCCATTATTCCCTTGGATTAACCCTGCATATTAATCACAATACAATTCTTGGAATCATGGGAAAAATAAAACATAGAAAGGGGTGATCTCAAACGCTCAGTAAGTGTAAGAAATACATCAGAAAATGACATAAATATTAAGCATGGTGAATTATTGATATCACATGCCTTTAAAAATAATAAACATGAATACTTTAATGGCATGAATATGAGATGGGTAAATAATTTCATAATAAAACATAATCATGGGTATTCTACCAGTCGAATGACCACATGAACCATCATTATTATTTCCATAATGAGGGAATATATAATGTCGGACATTCTGAAACATTTTTTCAAGGCCTTGACCAAGACATCTAAAAACGATTAAGGCCTTGGTCAGAACCATATATCAAATTGGGAAAGGGCCTCATCCAATTCCATGTCTAGTTTTCTCATGAGACATACTGATGCGTTGAGGAGCTATAGCGGGCTCCACGCATCACTTACTATGTCCAATACATTCCTCATATGAAAAGTTTTAAACATATCATAAACATTCGTATTAAAACTAGCATACGAAATTTCAATAAATTAACCATAAACCATGAATTGTATAAAAATAGTGCATCCATAGTCAATTATATCACAAAACCATCAATATAATATGGATGTTTTGTATCATAATAAATCAACATCAAATAAACTTTAAATCCATCAAAGGATGTTGACATAGATGAAATCAAAATCCTTTTTTGAGAAATATCGCTTTCTATTTTGAAATTATTTAAGAGTCGCATAATTATAAAGAAAAATTTTATTTTGAAAATATTATTATAAGATTGTAAGGGATGCTTCAACGATTTTATAACAGAATAAAATAGCCGCACCCACCATATAAGTTAAAAAAGACATTCTTACCTTAATTTTGTCGAAAATGTTAAAAAGGACCTTGTTTGGAAAACGACTGAAAGATTCATTTCAAACCATTTTATAGAAATTAAAACAAGGGAATAAATGACATTAACCCATAGTCTAGTAAATAGTAAAAATGTTTTGGAATATATTTTTAAGAAACATGGATGTGGATGATAAATAGGCCCCGGTTGATAATTACGTATAAACAACCTCAAATAATGAAGATATTTTGAAATAAACCCTTAACTTGTACTTTACCTTGGTCGAGGGTAGGTTAACCTGTTGTATAATAGTGAAATAATTTATATTAAATTATACAGAAATTATATTTATAAATATGATACCATATATGATCTTTTAACATTGCTTTGTTAATAATATTTTAGTATTATCGTCGTTTCAGGTGTTAACTTAATCATTTTCTTTTATATGTTTTATTACATAAGTTGTGTTTCTTATGGATAGGATGTAAATTATTCATATCCAGAATGATTTCACATACTTAAAAATTATTTTTAATAATCAAATGAGAATTAGTGTTGAATAATTATGATGGGGAATGAATCTCATCGCATTCATGGAGATGGCAGTCCGTACATACGCACAAGTAACAATATCATTCTTTTGATATTAAAATAATATATAATTGGATGGTGTATCTTATATAAAGAATAATTATCATGTTATATTTATTATTTACATGAATTACACATCATTATTATACCCCATCCAAATAATAATGTATCATTACTGGAAATATAGGCTTTTCCAACGGTTCTAAACCATTGGGAAAGGCTACAGAACCTTTGGTATATGTTATACCAATAGTTCTGAAACCCATAGGGAAGTAAGCCATTGGGAAATCTTTTCCCAATGGTTTAGAGTGAATTGTTGGTGTAGGTTGGAAAATATTAACATATCCCAACGGTTTAGTTTTACCAATGGTTCATAGAACCATTGGTAAAAAAAATACTCAGAGAGGCTATGCCAACGGTTTTACACTGTTGGCATAGCCTATGGTGTGCAAATTTCACAGCAGCCTGCAATTTGCACAAAAACTCTTATTTTGTGCTATTTGCACAACATCTCTTATTTTGTGCAATTTTCACAACATCATTCCCTCACATTTTCAATCATTTCCAATTATTGTACATGCAATAATCTAACACATACATATACAATTATTGTACCTGCAATAACCAACTAACACATACATATAGAGAATAAATTCATACACATTTAACATATAATGCATCCTGGAACCATACACATCCACAATTAAATCAGAGTTCATAACGTAATTATGAACATATATAATTAATTTAGAATTAAATTTAATATTTAGATAACAATTTTATGTGAAATCCATAATTCCATTAATAATTTGATCAATTTTTTGTATACCATATATTTTTACTAGAAATGATGTCCATTTTAAACAAAATACATACACCTGGAGTGATACCAGCCACACCATACTTTGGACTGAGGCAAGGTTAACTCGTACACATACCAAATGACCCATGGATTGTTTTCAAAAAGTATCAACATATTCCGAAAGTGTTTGATCGGTTTTCCATATGTCAATTGTTGTTTTCACTTAAAATGAATCGATTTTTATGTAAAGGAGAGACACTTTGAATGGTTTCGGCTACACCGCACCTCGAATTGATGCGGGGTTGACTCTTACACATCACAAATTACCCATGGATCATTGTGCTTAAATATCAACACAATCAGAATCCATTTGTTCGGTTTTCCATATGTACTTAAAATGTTGTCCATTTTATACATAAGAGAGATGTTTTGGGTGTTCCCTACCACACCGCAACTTGGATTGAGGTGCGTTTTACTCATACACGTAACATATGACTCATGGATCATTGTCATAAAATTTCAATAGATTCCGAATTCTTTTGGTCAGTTTTTCGTATGCCAGTTGTTCTTTTCACTTATAATCTTGTACATTATAAACAAAAGAGACACAGTTAGAGTGGTAACAGCCACACCACTTCTCGGATTTAGACGGGGTTGACTCGTACATGTCTCAAATTACACATGTATCATTTTATGAAAGTATCAACACTATCTAAATGCATTTGGTCGATTTTCCGTATGCCACTTGATGTTTTTCACTTAAAATGATGACCTTTATAAACAAAAGATAGACACTTTGAGTGGTGTCAGCCACACCACGTCTTAGATTGATGCGGGGTTGATTTGTACACGTCACATATGACCCCATGGATCTTTGTGATGAAGTATCAACACAATAAGAATATGTTTGGTCATATTTCCATATGTACTTTAAATGTTGTCTAGTTTAAACAAAAGAGAGACACATAGAGTGATCCCAGCCACACTGCGCCTCAGATTTATGTGGGTTTGACTCATACACATCACATATGACCCATGCATCGTTTTCCTAAAGCATCAACACATTTAAAATTCATTGGTTCAGTTTTTCTTTTGATAGGTGTTGTTTTCACATAAAATGATGTCCATCTTAAACAAAAGAGAGACAATACGAATGGTGTCGGCCACAACATGCCTCAAATTGAGGCTGTTTTGACTCTTACATGTCACATATGACCCATGGATCATTGTGCTAAAGTATCGACACAATCAGAATCTGTTTAGTCAGTTTTCCGTATGCTAGTTGTTGTTTTCACTTAAAATGAAGTCCATTTTAAACAAAAGAGAGACACTTTGAGTGGTGTCGGCCACACCATGCCTTGGATAGAGGCAAGGTTGACTCTTACATGTCACATATGACCCATGGATCTTTCTCTAAATGTTTCAACAAAAACCAAATGTGTTTGGTTGGTTTCCGTATGTACTTAAAATGTTGTCCATTTTAAACGAAAGAGAGACACATAGAGAGGTCCCGGCCACACCACGACTTGGATTGAGGCACTGTTGACTTGTACATGTAGCATATGACACATGGATCATTTTTCTAAAATTTCAACATATTCTAAATGCATTTGGTCAGTTTTTCGTATGCTAGTTGTTCTTTTCACTTATAATCTTGTCCATTTTAATCCAAAGAGACACAGTTAGAGTTGTACCGGCCACACCGCGTCTCGGATTTAGACGGGGTTGACTTGTACACATCTCAAATGACCCATGGATCATTTTCCTAAAGTACCAACACAATCTGAATGTGTTTGGTCAGTTTTCTGTATTCCAGTTGATGTTTTCACTTAAAATGTTGTCCATTTTAAAAAAAAAGAGAGACACTTAGAGTGGTTCCGGCCACACCGCGCCTCAGGTGAGGTTGACTCGTACACATCACATATGACCCATGTATCATTTTACTAAAGCATCAACACATTTTTAATGTGTTTGGTCAGTTTTTCATATGTCACTTGTTGTTTTCACTTAAAATGTAGTCCATTTTAAACAAAAAAGAGACACTTTGAGTAGTGTCGGCCACACCACACCTCGGATTGAGGTGGGGTTGACTTGTACATGTCACATATGACCAATGGATCATTATGATAAAGTATAGACACAATAGGAATCTGTTTGGTCAGTTTTCCGTAAGCTAGTTGTTTTTTTCACTTAAAATGAAGTCCATTTTAAACAAAAGAGAGACACTTTGTGTGTTGTCAGCCACACCGCGCTTCGGATTGAGGTGATATTTACTCATAAACGTCACATATGACCCATGGATAGTTCTACTAAAGTTTAAATAGAAAGAGAATGTGTTTGGTCCATTTTATGTATGTACTTAAAATGTTGTCCATTTTAAACAAAAGAGAGACACTTAGAGTTCTCCCAGCCACACAACGACTTGGATTGAGGTGCGGTTGACTCGTACACGTTAAATATGACCCATGGATTGTTTTCCTAAAATTTCAACATAATCTGAATGCGTTTGGTCAGTTTTTCGAATGCCAGTTGTTCTTTTCACTTATAATCTTTTCCATTTTCAACAAAAGAGACACACATCGAGTGGTATCGGCCACACTACTTCTCTTATTTATATAGGGTTGACTCGTACACATCTTAAATGATCCATGGATATTTTTCCTAAAGTATCAACACAATCCGAATGCGTTTGGTCAGTTTTCCGTATTCCAGTTGATGTTTTTCGCATAAAATGATGTCCTTTTGAAACAAAAGGCAGACACTTTGAGTGGTTCCGGCCACACCACGTCTCATATTGATGTGGGGATGATTCTTACACGTCACATATTACCCATGGATCGTGTGCTAATGTATCAACACAATCATAATCCATTTGTTCAATTTTCCATATGTACTTAAAATGTTGTCCATTTTAAACAAAAGAGAGCCACTTAGAGTGATCCCGGCCACACCATGCCTCAGATTAAGTCGGAGTTGAATCGTACACGTCACATATGACCCATGTATTTTTTTCCTAAAGCATCAACACATTTAGAATTCCTTTGGTCAGTTTTTCGTATGCCAGTTGTTGTTTTCACTTAAAATGATGTCCATTTTAAACAAAAGAGAGACACTATGAATGGTGTCAGCCACACTGCATCTTGGAATGAGGCGAGGTTGACTCATACACATCACATATGACCCAAGGATCGTTGAGCTAGAGTATCGACACAATCAAAATCCGTTCGGTCGGTTTTCCGTATGCTAGTTGTTGTTTTCACTTAAAATGAAGTAAATTTTAAACAAAAGAGAGACACTTTGAGTGGTGTCAGCCACACCGTAACTCGTATTGAGGCGATGTTGAATCTTACACGTTACATATGACCCATGGTTCGTTATCCTAATGTTTCAATGGAAATTGAATGCGTTTGGTCGGTTTTCCGTATGTACTTAAAATTTTATCCATTTTAAACAAAAGAGAGACACTTAGACTGATCCCGGCCACACCGCAACTCGGATTGAGCTTGGGTTGGCTCGTACACATCACATATGACCCATGGATTGTTGTGATAAATTATCAATAGATTCTGAATGCGTTTGGTCAGTTTTTCGTATGCCAGTTGTTCTTTTCACTTATAATCCTATCCATTTTAAACAAAAGAGACACAGTTAGAGTGGTGCTGGCCACACCACGTCTCGGATTTAAACGAGGTTGACTCATACTCGTATCAAATGACCCATTAATCATTTTCCTAAAGTATCAACACAATCCAAATGCGTTTGGTCTGTTTTCCGTATGCCAGTTGATGTTTTCCACTTAAAATGATGTCCTTTCGAAACAAAAGACAGACACTTTGAGTGGTACCGTCCACACCGCATCTCAGATTGAGGCGGGGTTAATTCGTACACGTCATATATGACCCATGTATCATTGTGCTAATGTATCAACACAATAAGAATCTGTTTGGTCAGTTTTCCATATGTACTTAAAATGTTGTCCATTTTAAACAAAATAGAGCCACATAGACTGATCTCGGCCACACCATGCCTCAGATTAAGGTAGGGTTGACTTGAACACGTCACATATGACCCATGGATCATTGTCCTACAGCATCAACACATTTAGAATGTGTTTGGTCTGTTTTTCGTATGTCAGTTGTTCTTTTCACTTATAATCCTATCCATTTTAAACAGAAAAAAGACACTATGAATGGTGTCAGAAACACCGTGCCTCGGATTGAGGCAGTGTTGGCTCATATATGTCACATATGACCCATCGATCGTTGTTCCAAATTATCAACACAATCCTAAGGCATTTGGTCGGTTTTCCGTATGTCAGTTGATGTTTTTCACTTAAAATGATGTCCTTTTGAAACAAAAGACAGACACTTTGAGTGGTGCCGGCCACACCGCATCTCAGATTGAGGCGGGATTGATTCGTACACATCACATATGACCCATGTATAGTTCCCCTAATGCTTCAATGGAAATAGAATGATCTTGGTCAGTTTTCTGTATGTACTTAAAATGTTGTCCATTTTAAACAAAAGAGAGCCACTTAGAGTGATCTCGGACACACCGTTCCTCGGATTAAGGTGTGGTTGACTCGTAAATGTCACAGATGACCCATGGAACGTTGTCCTAAAGCATCAACACATTTTGAATGCGTTTGGTCGGTTTTTCGTATGTCAGTTGTTCTTTTCACTTATAATCCTGTCCATTTTAAACAAAAGAGAGACACTTTCAATGGTTTCGGCCACACTGCACCTCGTATTGAGGTGGGTTTGACATGTACACATCACATATGACCCATGGATAATTTTTCTAAAGTATCGACCCAATCCGAATGCGTTTGGTCGGTTTTCCGTAGGCTAGTTGATGTTTTTCACTAAAAATGATGTTCTTTTGAAACAAAAGATAGACAATTTGAGTGGTGTTGGCCACACCATGTCTCTGATTGAGGTGGGGATGATTCTTACATGTTACATATGACCCATGGATCATTCTCCTAAAGTTTCAACAGAAACCGAATCTGTTTGGTCATTTTCATGTATGTACTTAAAATGTTGTCCATTTTAAACAAAAGAGAGCCACTTAGAGTGATTCTAGCCACACCGTGCCTCAGATTAAGGCAGGGTTGACTCATACATGTCACATATGACCCATAGATCGTTTTTATAAGGAATAAACACATTTCAAATGTGTTTGGTCAGTTTTTCGTATGTCAGTTGTTCTTTTCACTTATAATCATGTCCATTTTAAACAAAAGAGAGACACTATGAATGGTTTCGGCCACACCGCGCCTCGGATTAAGGTGGGGATGACTCTTAGACATCAAAAATGACCCATCGATCGTTGTTCTAAAGTATCAATGCAATCCTAATGTTTTTGGTCAATTTTCCATATGGCAGTTAATGTTTTTCACTTAAAATGATGTCCTATTGAAATAAAAGACAGACACTTTGAGTGGTGTCGGCCACACTGCGTCTCTGATTGAGGCGGGGTTGATTCATAAATTTCACATATGACCCATGGATCGTTGTTCTAATGTATCAACACAATCAGAATCCATTTGGTCGATTTTCCATATGTACTTAAAATGTTGTCCATTTTAAACAAAATAGAGCCACTTAGAGTGATCCCGGCCACACCGTGCCTCGGATTAAGGCGGTGTTGACTCGTACACATCACATATGGCCCATGGATCATTTTCCTCATGCATCAACACATTTTGAATGCGTTTGGTTGATTTTTCATATGTCAGTTGTTCTTTTCACTTATAATCCTGTCCATTTTAAACAAAAGAGAGACACTTCGAATGGTGTCGGCCACACCACACATCGGATTGAGGTTGGGTTGACTCTTACACGTCACATATGACCCATGGAACTTTTTTCTAAGGTATCGACACAATCCGAATGTGTTTGGTCGGTTTTCCTTATGCAATTTGATGTTTTTCACTTAAAATGATGTCCTTTTGAAACAAAAGGCAGACACTTTGAGTAGTTCCAGCCACACTGTGTCTCATATTGAGGAGGGGTTGATTCTTAAACGTCACATATGATCCATGGATCGTTCTCCTAAAGTTTCAACACAAACTGAATGTGTTTGGTCAGTTTTCCGTATGTACTTAAAATGTTGTCCATTTTAAACAAAAGGGAGCCACTTAGACTGATCCCAGCCACACCGTGCCACAGATTGAGCCTGGGTTGGCTCGTACATGTCACATATGACCCATGGATTGTTTTTATAAATTATCAATAGAATATGAATGAGTTTGGTTTGTTTTCTATATGTCATTTGTTCTTTTTACTTATAATCCTGTCCATTTTAAACAAAAGAGACATGGTTAGAGTGGTATGTTAGTTTTTTATTCACATTATTTAAATACACTATTTGACTATGGGTCATTAAATTAATTTATTTATGAAAAATTTAAATTTAAAATGAGAATATCTAAAAATTAATAAAAGATAAAACTTTTACTAAAAATCCTTGTGGAAATATTAAGGTAAACATGATTTATGAGAATCCTCATGTGTCTATTAGTGGAATGGAATTTACTTAAAATATTGTGGACATTCATTTAAAATATTTTTATATCATTCTTAGTATGGATTAGATTTTAGTTTATCATGCTATGAAACATTTCAGAGCTAACAATGTCATACCCAATGAATAAATCCCTTTTATAACATACCAAGAATCTATGATATTGATTAGATGTGTAAATGTAATTTACATTGATTATTATGATGAAAATAAATAAAATATATATTATAGATTTTATAGTAGTATATGAAATCAAGGAGGGTGGGGGCTGTCCAGGGGGGCTGTCTGGGGGGTTGTCTGGTGTGTGTCCGGGGGGCTGTCCGGGGACCAAGGAGGAGGGTGGGGGGCTGTCTGGGGGGTGTTCGGGGGGTTGTCTGGGGTCCAAGGAGTAGGGTGGGGGCTATCCGGGGGGCTGTCTGGGGGCTGTCCGGGGGGGCTGTTCGGGGGGATGTCCGGGGGCTATCTGAGGGGCTGTCTGGGGACCAAGGAGGATGGTGGGGGCTATTTGGGGGTGTCTAGGGTCCAGGGAGGAGGGTTGGGGCTGTCAGGGGGGCTGTCCGAGGACCAAGGAGGATGGTGGGGGCTGTCTGGGGGGTTGTCTGGGGGGCTGTCTGGGGTCTAAGGAGGATGGTGGGGGTTGTCCGGGGTCCATTAAGGAGGGGGGTACCCAAACACACAACCACTAAAAGACAACAACATCCCTAAAAATAGATAATATATAAAAATAACTCAACGTAAATACTATAATACGAGTCTAGATAAAACCAACAACTAGAATAGATTAAATATCAAATATCAATATTATTAGTCAAAAATGTAATGGATCAATTTGTCCCATATCACCATCACCATCATCCCCATAATCATCACCCTCATCCTCGTCCCCATCATGATCCTCTCCCTCCTCAGTGCCCTCCTCCTCGCCCTCGCCACCCGCCTCACCCTCGTCCTCTCCCTCCTCTTCCACATCAGAATCCTCGCCATGATCATCATCAAGATGAACATAGTCCTGACCACCACTAGAACTGACACCTGGTGAACCATATATAGAATGTATCGACGACATATATTCATCAAAATTTGGGTTGGCCTATGCTGGAAGTGTTGGCCGTAGAACTTCAATAAATTTCATAAATGCACTGTTTGCCCTAGCAGACTGTTCTGCCATCTCTATGGCCCTTTTCACATCCTATTCTTCATGTTCCCTAACTTTCTACAGATCGGTGGCACTACATCTCATACCTGAGGAGGACCAATACCTCGTTGGGGCTATCTAAGGTCGGCAGCGTACTCTTCCAGGATGCTCCTTCCCAACACCTTATGTAAGTGATCTGTTGGCCCAAAATTGTCTGGTTCTTGGGCATCGAGGGCCTCTAAGAAAACCTGTTACAAATATAAATATATTATTAAGTTTCAAAATAGATATTAAAATATAAAATCAACAGATTAAAACTTACAATCTGCTGCTGAGTCGCTTTATTGATGGCACTTCCATCCTTTTTCCATCAACTCGAGAAAAACAGTTTTTCTCGAGGCACACGTCATTCAATATTTTGTATTTTCATGTACAATGACATTGAAAAATAAAGTTATATGAAAACATTAGAAAACTATTAAATAATTGAGAAAACAAAATAAAATTTAAGTCGTAAATAAAACTTATAACAAATTGTTATACCTGCTTCCTCTCGTGATCCGACATCATAGTATGTCCTAGTGTGTGGAGGTATTTTTTTTTGCATCAAAGTTTTTTTATTTTTTCCAAATGATTCCTAAATAAAATTATATAATGCAAAGGATAATATTAATGAAAAACATTAAAGTTATTATTTAAATACCTCAAATGTAATTCATACCTTAAACTAGGTACTCATCCAATGGGTAATCATCTGACGATACTGCTCTATAGGACAATCATCCATGACTAGTACTGCCTCTAACTCAGTGCCAAATCTAGAATTCCATCCAATATAAAACTCATGCTTGTAGGCTCTCCAAATCTCGCCTAAATTTTTTAGACGTTCTGAACGATCACCCTCACCATCGGGAAAATAAAATCGAAACTGACATCAAAATATTAATTAATATAAATACAAAAATAATTCATGGCATTAAATACAATAGATCTTTTTACCCATATCTCTTCCCAAGCTCTATCCTTGACCTCATGTGGCAAATTTCTCCCTGGCAGTGGGCTGATGGGAATGTTGTCAGAGTATTTGCCAAGCGTCACCAAAAACCTCCGACATTGCTGCCCTAATTTCTCAACCATTTGGTTGTCTTCATTGTAATCCACCATAACTTGTGTGTGGCGGTTCCACACCGAACGAATTCATGTATACCCCCGCCCCCACCTCCGGTCATTAGATGTATCTATCATGAAAGAAAAACAAATATTTTATCAAATCATGTTATAATGAAAATAAATATTGCTATAAAAATTTATTAGGGTTTTATTAATATATCTGCGCCAGTCTGATTGCTGAGCGCCGCCGGATCCACAGAAACTGATGGAACACCATGTCGTGGAACTGGAGTCGAAGATGATGGAATATAGAAGTTCATAGAGATATAAGTAGAAGTAAAAGAATATGGTACAACAGTATGACTGGATTCTGACTGGGGAGTGGGAATCATCATGGGATGTGAAAATGATGGGGCAGAAGATGCAAAAGGTAGAGAAAACATGGGAGGCCTAAATATGCCGTGTGTCCCTAACGACACACTAGGATCAGAATGTGGGAAGGATGACATGTTATTGGGAGGGGCAGGGTCTAGTCAGGCACGCGCAGCTGTTCGTCCACCTCTTGTACAAACCCTCCTCATACCACCGACCTGAGTACTAGGACCAGTACTAGGCTCCTCATCGAATAACTGTCGACGTATAGGTGGATCCTACTAAAATGTTTACAAAAAAATTAATCACATGACATTATATATTCATTAAATATATATATATTTGAAATAAATTACTCACTGTAGGCACTAATGGTGGAATGCCCATCTCCGACATCCGACGATTGTTCTCCATCATTTTTTCCTTCATCTCTCTTCAATTGGCTGCATTTCCTGCTTTTGAAAACAAATATGTAATTAATTAGAAAAATGAAACTAATGTTTAAACCAAAAAACTAAATATATGAGGGAATAGGTGGATTCATTGGTAATTTATCTATCAACTGTTTTAGAAGATCTTGAATGAATTTAATAAATCATACAAGTTGTAATGTTCACCAAGTTAGAAATATTTTGACTAGGTTTGAATATAGTTCAATTCCAAATTAGAAAATTCAATTCAAATAAAAAAGCAACCAACAAACATTGAAAATTCACATAACGGTCAAGTTAGCTAAAACATATTTTTGATAAATACTAAATCAATTTGAATATTACCAACCTTAAAAACCCAACTCGAGGTAAACCAAAATAATTGAGAACATGGATGAATGATTCTATATATTTTCAACCACAACTTCAGGTTCATAATCAACTCTGACAATTGAGCTATTGGAGTCATCAAAAGAAATAAATGGATTGGTTCCAATGGAAATAGGGACAGTGTCAATTCCATCATCACCATCATCAAAAATATTTCTTGGAATTACATCAACTATGACACAAAATTCAGGTCGAAGTTGGTATTTTACATAAAAAACTTGTTTAGCCATTGATGCCAACACATATGGTTCTTCGGTAGCAAGAGTGTGAGTCATATTAATTAATCAAAATCCACAATCATCAATAAATGTTCCATTTCTTGTCATCAAATCAAACCAATGGAATTTTATCATTGTGAGTAATAATTCAATATTATTATTTTCTCAACGACTCCATAATAACCAACATTTTCAAATCGCGTTCTACTATCTGATGAATTGGTATAACAATCTATTGCGGAGGTAACCATAACACCATCATGTTGTGTTCTCATGTTCTTTGCTCGTTCAGTGACAATAAATTTTTACCCATTTATAACAATTGATTTACAGTCATGAACCACGGTATTAGGACCAAAATCCAATGCTCTTATTTCCTCAGACACAGAGTCAGTAGGCAAACTCAATACCTGCAATATAATTTACTGTAAAACATAATTAAAGATTGAAATAATTAACTGAAACAGTAATATTTTTACCTTTAATTTTAACCAAAAAGAAAACTCTTTGTTATGAAATGTCTCTCGCCTTCTCAAAGATAAAGAATGATTCTTCCTATTTATCATTTTTTTATGTTCCCTGTAGATAAAAAATATGAATATTTTAACAGATATATATGTAATATATACATAATAAATCTAGTTACATGATATAGTCATCAAACAAATCACAGTTGAACAAAACTGTGCGATGTGCCATCTCCCGCTCTTCATGGCTTAATGTCTTCAATGTATATGATCCAGGAATTCCTCCTTTTTGAGGAAGTGATGGAAAACTGGGTTCAATTTGCTCATATTTTTCTTCTTCATTTCTCATTGGTCTGTTCAATCTTGTAGTAAGATCAGTCAAATACATTGAGCAAAAATCCATACATTCTTGATCCAAGTAACCGTTCACGATAGAACCTTCGGGATGATTTCTTTTTCGGAAATAAGACATTAATGTGAAAATATTTCTTTCAGTTGGATACATCCAAAAAAAAGAAACAGGTCCTTCGAGAAGTATTTCAGTGGGAATATGGACAGTCTGATGCAGCATGCATGTGAAAAATGATGGAGGAAATATTTTCCCCAACTCACAAAAAATTAATGGGGCATCTATCAACATTTCTTTCAAGAAAGACTTGGACAACTTCTTAGCACAAAGATCTCTAAACAAATGGCACAACTGAATAACAGCCACCCTTACATTATTGTACAAAAGATGACAGATTTCGATTTGAAGCAACTAATGCAGTAGAACGTGATAATCATGAGTCTTCAAAGATTTTATCTTCAACTCTCTTATGTGGACCCGTTTTGATATGTTACTTTAATAGCCATCAGTAACTCTAATAGTCACTAATACTTCCAGAAATTGTTTTTTTCATAGGTTTCATCACATAATAATCACATGGAAGTTGCCATTTATTTTCACTGATACGCACAAGATGCAATTCTAGTCTGATGCCTTAGTCCACCAAGTCACACCGAGGTCGTAAATCATCTTTTGTCTTCCCCTTGATATTTAGAAGAACCAAAATCAACATTCCGCATATATTATTTTCAATATGCCTGATGTCTATGAAATGATGTAACAAATTGGTTGACCAATAAGGCAAATCAAAAAAGATACTCCTCTTCCTCTAATTGTAACAGGTTTCAGTGGAAACATTCTTTTTTTCAGATTTCATTTGACCCTTCCAGAATGAAAAACTGAAATCTTTCAATTCAATAAGCACATCAGTTCCAGACATACACTGAGGTGGATCATTGGTCTCTATGGTATTATCAAATCTTCGATGATTCATTCTATATGGATGATCCTTTGGCAAGAATCGTCGATGTCCCATAAAACTAAAACTACAGCAATGTTTCAGTCTTCTGGATCTTTTATTTTTCATACAAACTAGGCATGATAGTTTTCCCTTCGTGCTCCATCCAGACATCATTGCATAAGCTGGAAAATCATTCATCGTCCACATAAACGCTGCACGCATCTGAAATATGTCTTTCGAACATGCATCATATGTGCGCACACCCACATCCCAAAGAAGTTTCAACTATTTTATTAATGTTTTCATGTATACATCAATATCAATGTCGGGAGAAGAAGGAACAGATATGAGTATACTCATGAAAGTGAAAGGTTTTTTCATACACAACCATGGGGGAAGATTATAAATGTGTATAAAAATTGGCCATGTGTTGTGTGAAGTAAGCATCTTCCCAAACAGATTAAAACGGTCGCATGAAAGACCCAACCTCACATTACGCACGTCAGCTGCAAAATTAGGATGTCGAGAATCATATTTCTGCCATGAAAATCCATCTGGAGGATGAACCAACTCATCATTAGTATTCTATCTCTTGGTATCATGTCATCTCATTTTCATTGATATGTCATCAGACATAAAAAGATTTTGGAGTCTGGGGATCAATGGAAAGTGCCACATTACATTATATGGAACGAGGGATGGTCTTCCATCAGATTTTGACTTCCAGCGGGATGTGCCACATTTTATACAATCATTTCATTCAGCGGTTTCCTCCCAGAATAAACTTCAATCTTTCGGGATATCATGAATTTTGTTTCTTGAAAATCCAAGTTCCTCAACTAACTTGCATGCCATATAGTGGTTTGGGGGAATATCTACACCATCTGGAAGTAAATCCCTCAAGAGGGTAAGAATGTAATCGATTAATGTATTATAAATCCCATACATAGCTTTCCCATGAAACAATCTGATTAAAAATTCCATCTTTTTCATTTTATCGCATTGTCGATATACTGGAGTCGTGGCAGCATCATTCAATTTTTTCACCCTATAAATATTATCATTTTCACTTGATGCATCGGTTTTCCTCATATCTAAGTCTTCTTGAGTCTAAATACTTTCTTTTTCATGATGACGAATAAACAGAAACCGATCATTGAACCAATTCTCCATTCTAGTCCTTTCATTTCGATCATCACCAATTTGAGATTTCATTTTCTCCCCATTGTGATTCCACACAAAGTAGTTTGCTTGAAAACCATTTTTGGTTATGTGGTAGTTGACTTCTTCATGGCTCAACCAAGGTCCACCAACACAATTGGAACATCGGCAGTGTATGCGACCACAATCTGAAGCATTGTGAAATGAATAATCTATAAGTCTATCTAAATTGTTTTGATAATTGCTTGAGATATGATCGGTTTCATACATCCAACTTCTGTCCATTCTATAAAAAGAATTTATATAAGTCATTTTTTCATAAGAAATTCAATAGGATTTAACTTCAATAGAAAATACATTTAAGTAAACGATTAAGGTTGAAGTTTCTAGTCGATGTAGTGAACTATTAAAATAAGGTAAAGAACAATTACTCATAAATTAAATTAAAATTTATTTATATTCATTTTCATTAGGTCTATAAGAGGCACATGCCTCAGGTCCCATCATGTGTTATAGGTATACCAAATCATTCACTCATGTTCAAGAACACATTATTGGCACCTCTATGGCCATACCTTTCATTACCAAATTACTTTCCCAAGTCAAGCGCACCCCATGGGTGAATAAATTTTAGGCTTCTACACTAATCGGTTGTTCATGGCTTGTAAAAACATTTAATTTCATTAAGTATAGACAAAAAAAATTATTTTTAAATTTGTGATTAATAATAAAGTATGTCAATGATAAAAACATTACTGAATTAAACTTGTGACTTATTTAACATTTTTATGGATGTCTACACATGCCAGAATGGGTAGTGAAAAGCACCCCACCCTCATAAAAGTGTGTATTAGATAAGAAGGACACATAATATACATCATACAATGATAACCATATTTAATTGACCCTAAATTTATATTAGTATAGTCATCTTGGGGGAAATGGAATATATGATCCTGGTTAACTGATGAATTCAAAAGCTCGTATTTCATATGTTGGGAACTATCTAAGGTAAGAAATCATGTGAGGATGGGTTTACATCATTCAATTTCTTACAGGACAGTGAGAATGAAGGCTGGAATTAATGACTTGAGTTCACTGATTAAATGAGGGTAGAGGTTTCATAAGCTATGTAAACATAATGATTAAATAGGTAAAAATCTCAAAATATCTTTAAAACAACTCATTAATAGTCTCAAAACATAAATATAATCTTGAACCAACCATGGAATCTCCATCACAACACATTCTCGCACACCAGTTATCTCATGGGTTACATAATACCAAACATAATTACAAAACAAGTGTACTATAACAAAATACATTACACAAGCCTTATTAAAAAAAACTCATTTTAATAAAACACTTTCCTCAAGATTAAATCATTTCTGAAATATCTTTCGAAATCCATTTTAAATAATAAAATCCCTTTGATCATTTTTAACAAATATTTGGAGTATTCTCAAGGCACCCCCATTTGGAAAAGACACATTAAATGCCCAACCCCCACCCCACACACCCCAATTAAAACATTGAATTTAGGGTTTCCACCCCACTTGGACAGCCCTACCCCCACCCCACCCACCCCACTTGGATAGCCCTACCCCCACCTCACTTGGACAACCCAGCACCCCCCCCCCCCACCCCACGTGGACAGCCCTACCCCCACCCCACTTGGAAAACCCACCCCCACCCCCCACCATAACTGGACACCCCTACCCCCCACAAACAATGTGGTAAACCCAGGCCCCCCCCCCCCACCCCACCTGGACAACCCTACTGTCACCCCACTTGGAAAACCCACCCCCCCACCCTACCTAGATAGCCCCTCCCTCATCCCACCTGCACACACTCCCCACCCCACATGGACATCCCTTCTTGGACACCCTCCCCAACCCCACCTACACACCCTCACCCACCCCAAACAGCCCTACCCCCACCCCATTTGGACAACCCATCCCCCTCCCCCACCCTACCTAGATAGTCCCCTCCCCCACCCTACCTAGACAGCCCCTCCCCCACCCCAAATAGCCCTACCCCCACCCCATTTGGAAAATACAACACCCTCCCCACCTACCTAGATAGCCCCTCCCCCACCCAACTTGGATATCCCTCGACATCCTCCCCCACCCCATCTTCAAACCCTCCCCCACCTCGAATTGAAACATAAATCCATCCAAATAAAAATCCAATTTTCAACTAAAATAAATTCCACCAAAAGTACCATATCACCCCACTAAACAAACCCTTTTCCATATTTGAAGTGTAGAACAAAAAACAGAAAATAAATCCAAGGGTTCCATGGACAGCAACCCTAATTTAGCCTAAACAAAAACATCAAACACCAAAAAAAATAAGGCAATAACGCTAAAAATAAGGTAACACTTACTAATTTTAAGTGTGAAATAATATTTTGTTTGATTAAAGATGTATATTGGCTAGAAGGAGTGTTGCGGCTGAGAAGAATTCAAGAGCTTGATTAGGTTCTATCTGCAATCGGGCTGAGTGGGGGTTCGGGTAGTCTTTATTTGGGGGAAATCTTTCCCAACGATTTTTAAAAACCATTGGAAAAGATAGAGTTTTACCAACAGTTTCATTAAACCATTGGGAAAACTTATTTTTTTCCCATATTTCAGAACGGTTTGATAAAAATATTGGGAAAACTAATTTTCTTCCAATATTTCCCAACGGTTTCATCAAACCGTTGGCAAAAATCAATTTTTATAGACCATTAGCAACTGTTAATGAAAACCGTTGGTAAAGATCATCAATACCAATGGTTCAAAAGAACCATTGGTATAAAACTGTTTGGAAAACCATGATTTCCAGTAGTGCTAGGACTGTAATCTATAGTTACAATAAACCTTAGGGACATCCCTAGACATTCCTTAGAAATACCTATAGTGATCTCACTAATGTTGTCGCATCATAGTTTCCATAGGTTAACTAAACCTTCGCTCTGATACCAACTGTAGAGGCCCAAATCTTGGCATACATAGATATTAAATTACTTTTGAGTAATACTTAATACATGACAAAAACACACACCAAAAGACCGTATTATTTTAGTGTCTTGGGAAACTCAGAATATAATCTTCTAATCATGGTGAAAGATCTTCAACATCTCCCATAAAGATCATCCCCTTTGGTTTTCTTAACAAAAACCTTTCTTTATATCCTGTGGAAAAGAAAACATAAAAAGGGTGAGATCAAATGCTCAGTAAGCATAAACATGAAGAACATAAAACAATCCCTAAACATTTGAACTAAGAACATGCACATAAAACATAAAAATCATGAGTAATAACATAAATCTTGGCAGTGCATAAGGAATAGATCATAAAGTAACATTAATCATGATAAACTATCATGGGAATAAAACATGTAATTGTGGAATCCATTAAGCACATGTTATGATTTCCATAGTATCCAAGGAATTGTTTCCAAGACCATCATAGTGGACAAACTCTATTACTGAACCGGGTTTACTGGTTGTTCCAGCCCTGTATTACTGAACCGGATTCACATGCAGTTCCAGCCATGTCTATCTCATGAGATATAAATCTTTACACAATGTATTGGAGGGAGATATAGGTCTCACCCATCTCATATTGAAATCATTCTTATGTGTGCCACAAAACAATCATAAATCATTCATCATAACCCAAAGAATAAAAATGGGTTTCATAAACATCATCCAATCATAACATAATACATATAAAACAAATGGATATCATTTCATCATAAGAAAAATCAAAACATGTAAATAATAGAGTCACTATTCTTGAAACATAAATATACTAAATAATATCATCTTATATGGAAAATATTTTTGATAAAACAGTTGAAATGAATTCTGGAGGAAAATATCATATCTTCTTCAAAATCATTTTCTTTTCAAAAAATGCCATGCAATTTTAAAAGAAAATTATTTTGTTGAAAATAATCAGGATATCTTGTATAGTAATAATCATGAAAATTAGGTGTTATGAAACTTTAAAACCCCTTCATTCCGTATAAGTTGAAAAAACATTATCCTCATACTTTTGCTGGAAAAGTCAAAAAGTTTTTCGTATGGTAAACAAAAGAAAGATTCCTTCCATAACACAATGTAAAAGACAAAGAGGGGTAAACATGTCTTTAAACATACATGGAATAATATTAAACAATTTATGAAAAACATTTTTATGGACATGGATGAAAAATATAACCCCATTAAATACTTACGTATAAGCAATCTCGGATGAAAATGAGATTTGCAAAATTATCCCTTCCCTTATGTAAAATTTCATCCATATGTGTCTGAGACTCCTGTATAGTGGGTTTAAACATATTATTAACTTGTAACAGAACCATAATAATATTTATTATATCATATATTATTCACTTATGACTTTATATTAACCGTTCATTTGTCAATTCCATGTTAAAGCAGCATTTTGGGTAAAATTGTTTCATTTATCATATATGTTATGACTTGAAATTATTCATATGATTACATAGATCATGATTACTTACTTCCATAATTTAAAACATGATTTATATATAACATATATTCATAATATACATATATATATTAGATCAATAAATGGAATTAAATACACCGTTCATGGAGAAGGTAGGTCGTACATATGCATGAACGCTTTTTTGTTTCCTTATTAAATTGAATGGAAGTAAGTAAATAAGATATTATTAAATCCAGAATAATAAATATATCATATATTTCATGATTATTTATTATATATACTTTATAATCATTCTTAAATGGTTTACATGGAGAATGAATCTCATCACGTCGTGGAGACGGTAATCCGTACGTACGCACGAGTGATGATATCATTCCAATAATTATTGAATGGAATTATAGTGGATGATATAATACCTCATAATTAGTATCATGTTATAATAACCATATATAGTTATTATTTACACCATTATAACCATCCATGTAAGGTGGTGGTGGAAAAACAGATTACACCACGACATGGAGACGATATTCTTTACGTACGCACGCACGATGATTTTGATTTCCATAGGATGGATAGAAGGTGAAATAGGATTGGTTCATATTTATAATAACATATCAGTATATTATAGATAATTATTTTATTACTTTATTATGAAACAAAAACATAATAAGAATCATAAGAAGAAATTAATTTGAAAGAATCGATAAAGGATATTACCTTTTCTTCGACGTGCCTCTTCTAAACTGCCTCTTAGGGCACTAAAGTTGGTCTTTGAAGAAGACCAGGACCTCTAGTGTGTTTCTAGGAAAGTGGATAAGAGAAATGGGTAGTTTTTTGCCAAGATTGAAGGTTCAAAGTTGTGTGAGGAGGAGAGGGAGGAGGTCCCATTTTATAAGAGAGGAGAGGGTCACTTTTGGAAACCTCTAAAATATTAATTTATAATAAACTCAAACCCCACATAAAAACCTCCAAAGTTACTCAAATTTGGATATGAGGTAATATAGGTTTGTAATCTCATCAACCAATAAAATTTAGACATGTTGGGAAATTATTTTAAACCTTATCAATTTGATTTATCCTTGTTTAATTTATTTAATCTTATTTGTGGTAATAATTTTCTAAATATTAAATTTTTATAAATACATACTTATATGTTGTAAATTTTCCATAATTGGATAATTTATAACCTTTTAGACAATATAAGTTTCAATTTTTAATTTGGTAAATATTTTTTTGATTTTTAAATAATTTAATAGTATTTTATTTTTATAAAATACCCATAGTGTAAATTGTGACATTATTCATTTATTTGAATTTAAATAAAATACACAGAGAGAATATATTAAAAAAAAATATTTAATAGGTTCCTAACATGTCATATTAATCTAGAAAGTTTGTGTATCATGTTAATTAGTTCATATAATATTTCTTTTAATATTTTTAAACCATTTATTTGATATTTCTCTTAAAAAAATAATTACTACATTGTTTTTTTATAATTATTTAATATACTTATTTGTTGCCTAAAAATTAAAAATAAAATACTATGATGAATATAAATCTAATATATTTCATAAGATTAATTTTAGCCGAATTTATCTTCTAAAACACCCAACTTTTAAAATTATATATTTATTAAATTATGAAGGTGACAACTTTGACATCATTTAAAATAAACAACATTAAATGTCATAATCACTTTTATAAATCACCAAATGGTCCAACATTATACCTTTGGATGTTTATGATTCATATGTACACGAAAAATAAGTTTTGGTCAGGTTTTTGGGCCTTTTATTGGTATTATTTGTCTAATAAAAACTATATTATTAATTTTTCACTAAATAAATAATTTGTGCATCATTAATGTATAAGCTATTAAGGTAATTATATATTTCTTAAAAATTACAAATAAATTACCATGATTAATAAAAAAAATTATCTTTAAAATGAGTATTTATAACCGAATTTATATTCTTTATAACCTTATATTAAAAATAATTTAATTATTAATGTTTGAGTGAGACATATTTCACTTTCATTTAAATAAAATAAATTACAGGTCTTAATCACATACAATTGGTTTCTAATATATACCATTTAGACCCAAGTATATTTTAGGAAGAAATATAATCATCAAATTATATTAAGACAAGTGTTAGGGTAATTTTATAATATTATTTTTACCCTTAATTACCTAATGTACCTTTAACTATTGTAAATAAAATTTACCATAGTTACTATTCATAATGCCCAAAAATAAAAAGTATCCTATTAAAATAATTTGGACTTAATAATTACAAATATGGAATCCATTTTTTCAAATTCAAAACCCTGAAGTTGTATTAATTAATTTGAAATGAATCCCGTTGTTGAGAAAAAACGGGTTTTTGTTTAAAACATTACAAAAGATTGAATTGATTTAACCTACGAATTCAATGTAAAATAAATGCTAATGACATAACTTATATTAAAAGGTAAAAATATATTATATTTATAATTTCAAAAAAAAATTCTATTATATTTTAACCATATAAATTATCTCAATGACAAAAGTTGTTTTTAAGTAAAATTTAGTGTGTTTTTACTATTCATCAAAATATAAACGTTGTTAGAAAAATATCAAAACATTATCCAATGTAAATTTTTATATCCTGATTCAAAAGAAGATGTATATTTTGTAAAATAAAACTTATAATCTTGTCACTAATTATATTTAAAATGGGTGTGCCATCAAAATGCTGAAAAACTGCATTTTTTGAAAAATATTTCTTTTATCCGGAAAATTGATTTTGGTCTCATACCTCATTCTAGAAAATGTGTATTATGAATTATAATGTTATAAAATTCAAAATTTAGTTAATACTATTCATAACGGCTAGTTCATAATAATATTAGAATAATATATCGTTGTTTAGTGAAAGTCGGTATTGCGTACCACACACGCTATTGAAAAAGGTCGCTCTTGCGTGCAACACAAGCCAAGAATATTTTTTCCGTATAATACAAGATAATACGGTGTTGCGTATAGAGAAATATAATCTTGGTGTACCATACAACATAATACATCAAATAAATTAAAAAGAATATTTCTCATAAAATCTTGTGGTGTTACATAGTGTCTTTTTTCAGTGTTAGGAATAACATTGATAGAGGGACACTTTATTAGTATTAAAAACATGCTAATAGTGTTTCCCCATTATTAGTAATAAAAATGTGTTGGTAAAGTCCTGGATTAATTAGTGGTAAACTTTTACTGATAAATTATTACCTTTCATTGTTTTTTTAGCATTGATGAAGGGCGCTTTATCATCACTAATTTTATTGCTGATAAAATCATTTGACTTTTAATGTTTTTCACAATGCCATCATTTTTTTATCATGGGTGAAGGTTATTTTAGAGTGTTTTTAAGGACAATATTTGTAGTATTGTAATGGTATTCTTTGAGAATTGATCCTCTAAATGTCATATATTTCATGGTCAAAGACAATATGGAATATGAAAGTATCTACTTCAAGAAGCCCAATTTTTACAAAAGATTATGGGTTTTGGGTGGTGAGATAGGGATTAAAAAATTTATATCATTTAAATTTGTGGTTCATGAGGGAATATTATGAACACCACTATATTAATAAGTCACAGGGGATCCCTTCACAAAAGTATTTACGTAAGAGGGCACAAAAAAATGTTATACATAGGAGGAGAAATATCATAGAAATATTATGTGAGCTTCCTTCCATTATCTATCTCACTTTAGTTTTTAACTAACATATTACCCTATATCTATTAATTATACAACCCACCAAATAAAATCCTTCATAGAAAAAAAATAAATCTCAAACTATGAGATTTTATTCCCTTGGAGTGTGTTTCAAAGAAGAAGAAGATATCCCTCAAAGTCGATTACCAACATTCTCTCTCGAATTGCGTCCCAAGTATTTACAACTGGGGATTCATAACAAAATTCCTAGAATCCATAACCACATAGGGGTTTTACAACATTGAATAGATACATAGTTATAAAGTAATGAATGACTAATAATTTTTCTTATAGCTAATAAATGGTTTGTGACCATGAATATTTCACATGGTCTTGAAATATATTTTTCTCCCTATTACAATGTGATATGTATCCCACAATAGACGCACCTTCGTGAATGAAGATTTATGTCTATAAATAATCCCTTCAAAAATTATTTATTCTCTTTATTAAGGACTTGTTTTATTCAAGAAAAAATTCCCTTGATTGATTTTTCATAAAAAAAATAAAACGGGTGGTCTAATATTTTTATTTCATAATCAATAGGCGAATTAAATCCATATATTAAAGGTTTTGGATTTACATGTTAGTTTGTTCGATTCTAATGAAAGTGGCATGGTGTGAGAGTTCCCTTATATCAAACAAAGAAGTGTAGCTATTAGTTTTTGTTTTTGTTAGTTTGTGATTTCATTGTAGACTCATTTATGGTTTCTATATATCATCTTCCCATTCCATTTCATATTTTTCTTTGTTCAAATTATTATGGTTACTTTCTCCTGGATTGGGTTTACATTTAATGTTTTGTATATTTTTTAGTATTTTTGGATAATTATTATTTCACATATCTTAGTGAGTGACTCTCCAATGTATGGTAAGGTATTTTTTAGTAATTTTATATGTCCCACCAAAGTTTTATTGAATTTATGCTTCAAAAGTTTTCTCAAATTTTTTTATTGATTCCTAGGAACTGATTTCCAACTTTTGAGGATTGGGAGTTCCCTTCGAGCCTTAATGAGGGAAGACTCAGGTATCCCGATCAGGGGTACCTCAAATTTTTTCATGACAGATTATGGTATTTCACATTATTTATTTATTTTTTAAAATGTTTAATTGATCAATTTAAATTTTGTGAAAATTTTAACTATAAGTTTCTCATTTGTGATTTTCAAAAATATTGACTATTTAAAAATAGGTTACATGAAAAAAGAGAATTTAATCGTATGTTCTTCCCTTTATTTTAAAACATTTTCAACTTGTTATTTCATATTTTTATCTTCTTTTACATAAATCTATTTATTTTTTATGAATAGATTATTTTAATGAATTACAACATTAAATACATGAAATCGGCCGACATTGATATCTTTCTTTGGTCATGATCTAGAAGAATGCTTTATATTTTTTAGCGAAATATATTATGTAATGTTAGTATTTATTTAAAGATCAGTTTTGACCTGTTGTTAAAAAATAAATTTCATTTAATACATGGGTAAAATTCAAGTGAATAATCAAAATATTAGTTCAATGTGATGTAATGTTACGTCCATTTAACCCTTTATTTTTATTTTTCCTAGGGTTAATTATTATAATATTACTATTAGAGGCCAACAGTATGGAATAAACACACACAATATCTAATGATATAAATAATTTTTTCTATTGAAGTGGAAGAAAACATGAAGGTTTCTAATAATAAAAATAACTCTTTGATTTTTTTTCCTACCCAATTCATCCAACTCTACCCTTATCACCCCCACCACCTCTCCCATAACCCTTCTACCACACAACACACCTTGACTACCATTGACTATAACCAACACATTATCAGTGTCTCTTAAACCACCCCAAACATTCTATATCCACCTCACAAATTCCCCTAAAATATTCCACCAAACACTTTCCATAGTTTATCAATAATGTTCTTTCACTCCATCCCCCACATCCAACACCCAGAACTGTATGCCTTAGTAATGAAGTAAAAGAAACCATGATTTGAAAATTTATAGGCGGTCGCTAAAGGTTATTCTTATAACATGGATTCCTAATTTTACAAGAATTTTATCTCTCATATTTATAGATAATATTTGTAATTAATTGATGTAACCCCCCGAAATTCTGAAAGAATAAAATTTTATTTGATAGCGTGTATGACACGTACAAATAAACATAGAAGGGAATTTAACATCCCATGAATTGAAAATATTTTTAATATTTTTAATAAATTAAATATATTATCTATCTATCAATGCACTAAATACTAATGAATCTTTCTTCACATTCAATAATGAGTTTCATTGATAGATTTTGTTACACGAAAGACTGAGTTTTATTGAAAAACAAAATATTATTAAAATATTATTATTTAATATAATAAGATATAACCTATCAGTAAAATTGGTGGTTATTAATTTAATTTACAAACTTATAAAATTAAATTATTTAATTCATTGGTTACTAATAAATTATAAATTAATATAAAAAAATATTGAATATAAACGAAGTGTATTAAAAATTATTTTTATGTGCCCAATGGAGATTCATCATAATAAATTAAATTATTTACTATTATTGAATGAATATAAATTAAATTTATATATTATATATTCAATAAAAAAATTACATCAATCAAATTTATTTAATAGGATTAATATAACAACAAATCTAATTTAACCCATAAAAAGATGTATTTTCTTTTCTATTGGTAGTTTTACCTCCATTCAATGCTGAAATTGTTTTAAAACTAAATTTTTACACTTTTATAAAATCAATATGAAACAATAAACTTTATTTTTTTGAATATTAATGTCAAAATTTCCATTGGATTATTTTTTGGAATTTTTTCTAAGAAGATTCATATTTTGATGAATAGTGAAAACCTTGAATTCTATTTGAGAACTAACTTTTTTTCGAAATAATTTACACTGTTAAATTATATTTTTAATTGGTTTTAGAGTTTAATTAGTTAAATTACACATTTAATAGTCCAATTTAAGTAATTATAATCATTTTTATATTGAATTCAAATATAAAAATTTAGTAAACCATTGAACATTTTAACTTCAAAAACTTATTTTCTCATCCCGTCTATGGGATTAATTTTAAATTAATATCTACCAATTTTATTATTTGAATATTAAAAAATTAATTCCATATTTCTAATCAGTATAATTTATAATTTATTTTAAGTATATATTCTTTTTTGACCAAAAATACTTGTGAATGCAATTGAAATTAATTACAACAATTAAGGTAAAAATGAGTTTACTTAGTGGTTAAACATTAATCTTAAAGAGAAAATGACAAAGAAAATTATCCAAACTCCATTTTCATGTAATATTTAGACCATATAAGATATTTTATCCAAAATAGTTCATAATTGGAGGAACATGAGGTATGGTATACCTCCCAATAGTCTTTACCTTTTAGGTATTTTCAAAAACGCCACTCCCCCTCCACTATAAAAGCACACTCATCCCCATTACTTATTTACACCTATCAAACCATTTGACTCAACCAAACCTGAAAAAAAATCACTTCCCATATTCCCTCAACTAATCCTAGAAGCCTCAAATTTGTGATAAATTCATCCAAGAAAGTACATTGGTACATACAAAAAGGAATACCCAAAGAAGAGTTATATAATGTTCTTCAACGACCACTTTTTTTTTATTTCACTCTCCACCCCTTCCAATTATTATGATATAAGGCTTATATAATAACCTAAATATCTTTAATACACTAATATGATGTTATTTTATGGATATTACCTACAACATCTCACACTTACATCAAATGGGATACGTAATCAATGTTTGTGTACGGTGGACTACTGCCTCGTGAGCCAATGTCATTTGTTCTTCCCTTAACACCTTTCAAGGTTGGGAATAATGATCTATTTATAGTTTCAATGAGAAATATATTATATATATAATGTTATTATATTTCTTTAATTATTATATAACACATTCCTTCATGATTTCCATTTTTTGGGAATAGGATAACATTGTTTGTGGATTTGTGGACAACCACCTCCTCAAAGCGATATGATTCGTTAATGCTTTACAAGTAATGTATTGGGGATGGTTTTAATAAAAATATTTAATATATACATATATAACATAATATTACACAATAATTATAACATATATATATATTTCACTAAAATTTTCTTTCTTTACATATGATAAGAAAATATAAACAGTGTTCATGTGTATGTACAACCTACCATCTCTATGAACATTGTATTCTATTACCTATAACCAACTTTTATGGATTAGTATAAAAATAAAAAATATACATATATACTAAATATATATGATATTAAAATCATTTTTTACATTATTGATATGATTAAATCACGATCTACATAAAAGGAACAAAAAAATAACAAATCAATACATACTCGAAAAACAAAGAAATTAACACCTGAAATAATGAAAATGATGAAAGATTATTAACAAATGGGTGATAAGATGTTATAAAAGAATCATATATGATATTATAAATATTAATAAGGTTCTTTTATAAGTTAATAAAATTATTAATACCTTTATAATGTAGTTCAATGATCATTTAACCAAAAGTAAGTGTAAGGTAAGGGGATTTCAAGTCTCACTTTTATTTCTGTGATACATATGTCCTATTCATCACATATTTCTTTTATGTGGTGTATATACTACTATATGATATGATATATCGTGAATTATATTTATTTAATAATATTCAAGATTTCAATTTACGTTATTATTTATGGATCTCATGATTTGAATGTTACTCAAGTAGTAACAGATTATCTTCTCACTTTTTTCTTCCATTAGGTATACACCATTTTCACCACTTATTACTTATGTACAGTGCATATAATTCCCCTATTGTATTTTATATTATGGATAAATTTTTATTAATGGTATTTAATATTTAATTTTAATTTATTTATTTCATGGGGCTTATAATTAAAATGTTACCAAGTGGTAAAGGATTTCATCTCAATTTACATTCTATTGAGACTTATTTTTTATTATGAACAAATTCAATTTAATTTGGTGTACATATTGACACTGGGTCATTTAATATCATGATTCACTCATAAATAATGATATTTTAATTTTTACTTTGAATTATATAATCACGATTTTGAATTGGAATTTACCAAGTGGTAAAAGTTATATTTGTAACCTCACATTCTTTTGTGATTGTTAACATTCTATTGAAACAATCAAATTATTATAACCATTTTCCACTGGAAAATAAATTTTTTTAAGTGTCCTTAATATTATATCATGGATATTATTATTTTATAAACTATATACCATTTTTATATATGGTGTGTACTTGAATGTTATTTGATAAACTAGGGAAATATTTGTAAATCCATATCTTTTACTTCATACGCATATTAGATAAGTAAAATTATTGATGAATTAAATCTATTATTATATATATAAGGAATTATTTGGATTTTTATGACATTATTGGGGTTTGGTATTAAATATCCCCTCAATGTATCAGTAGTGTCATGGGAAACGTAATTTGGCTATCCTTAGTGGGATTTTCACCCAATATGTTTTAAACTGTCTTGTGAAAGGTCTCGATGGTTAATATATCATGTACCTAGGAAAAATGGAATCCAATAATTAATAATTTCCTTCAATCATATTCAGTTGTTATTATCCATGGGAATTCCACTATGAATAAATATATGGATGCATTTTAGTCTCATTTTATTGATTAAATGGAATCTATTTTCAGATATTTAACTTTCTATATAGATTATTCCTTATCTAGTTATTTGAATGGAATATGTTTATATTTATTTAACTTTCCATATTTTTTATGACCTTCCTTCTCGATTTACTGATTATATGGAATGCATGTTCAATTATTACCTTTCAATATTTATTATGTTCACTGATTTACTATTACTTCCATTATATTAAACCCTTATTGATAATTTGATATCACACTTATTTTGATTCCTTTCCCTAGGATTCCATGAAGTGTACAAAAAATATGCAAGGATATGCTAGAAGGAATAAATTTATTCTCAAAAAAATTATGTTCTAATTAGTGTATTAATTTTTAAAAATATGACTCATGTATGTATATGGTTTACTAATACTACTAAATAGTTCGGTCCAACGGGACATGATTTCCCTATATCTTATGCCAATTAAAATGTAGTAATACACCAACACTGGGAAGCTGGGGTTGGGATATCTAAAGCTGGTATCATAGTAGGTATAGTAGAAACCATGGGAAATATATTTATTAAAACATAGATTAGGGAACATAACCCTAAGATAGTCTTTTAATGTTATCATATAACCACATATGTATTAATAAGCTTAAGAGTTATGGATACCGTAAAAAGATTATGATTTTAATTTTGATCATAAGTTCTAAGTCTTAAACATCTCTTTGTAGGTTTTATGTAATGGGAGTCTACCAAGACTAACGACATTTGGGGAAACATAAAAAGAGTATATGATTTAGTGAAAAAAAGTAATTGAGGAATAATTCATTTAAATTCAATCAATATAAGTTTAAAGGTATTGATAAATAGTAGGGTGGATATAAATTAATATTATTATCCTTTGTAAATAAATAATAGGTTTTATTAAAAACTAATGTAAAATGGTTATTTAATGATTAATTTCATTTCAAGGATTTAAATCATAATTTTGAGAAAAGTTATATAAATTTTATTAATATAGTTTAGAAAAAGGATAACCTGCATGCTGGGTGACAACCCATTACATCCAGTGAGGCAGTGGGGTTTGAACCCATGATTGAAAGAAGATAAGGGTTTTGTTCCTACCAATAGCATACACGATATCTTGGTTAATATTTCATTGTTTTTAGTTAATGAATTTGATGAATAAATATTAATGATGAACAGAAAGTATTAATTTTTGTGTTTTGAGATTAAGGTATTAACCATATGGGTTTTTTTAAAATTGTTGCACACGTGTATAAAAACCCATTTTATGGATCTTATAATCCGTTAAAATTTAATTTTAATGTTTCGGGCATAGAAAATCATTTTTTGATATTCATTTCTTGAATTAATAGCTGAATTGAAAATTGATAAAAGTATAACCAAAGGATGAAATTATGTTTATTTAAATATATCGAGTAATTATATATTCTTATATTCTTATAAAGTAAAATAATTTCTCAATGTTAAGTAAATGATCTTGAAATTAAAATTTTTCTTAATACCTTCATTTTTAGTGAACTAATGGTCTTTTAAATCATCAATTATTTATGGTTTTGAGCCCCTCATATTTCCTTTGATCATTCATTTATTTTTTATTATTGGCCTAAATCACTCCCTATAAATATTTATACCTTTCCTCTGTGTCCACATCTTCACATATTAGAAATGTTATTTGAATTAGAAACCTAGTTATGTTTTTTCATATGACTTTCGTAATTCATTTTCTCTTATATTAAGTGGTTATTATATTAACTATTTAACGTTATAGATTTTTCAAAATATAAATTTTCAAATATGAGACCCAGAATTATTAAGATCAAGTTTGAATTGTGAGGAACCAATTTATTTAAGGGAGTAACGTGACACCCCAAAATTCTGAAAGAATAACATTTTATTCAAGAGTGTGTAAGAAATTGAAAAAAGGTATAAGGTAATATAACATCCTAATACTTTAAAATATATTTAATACATTTAATAAATTAAATCTATTATATATATTTTAATTCACAAAATACAATGTTATCTTGCATCACACACAATAACAAGTTTCTTCGATAGATTTCGTTATGTGTAAGATGGTATTTTACCAAACAAAAATATATTATTAAAATAATAATATGTAATATAATAAGATATAAAATATCTATTAAATTTAAGGTTATTAATAAGATTTAATAATTTATTAAAATACATGGTTAAATTCATTGGTTACTAATTAATTTGAAATGAATACATAACCAACAAAATATAAAGTAGATGTTTTTATAAATCTATTTTTATGCGCCCAAAGGTATTTTATAATAATAAATTAAATTAATTAATGTTAGATAATGAATCAAAATAGATTTATATATTTTATATTGAATAATTTTTTTTACATTAATAAAATTTATCTAATAGGAATAAGATAAGAACAAATCTAATTATACGCATAAAAAGATATATTTTTCGAAAGGTAGTTCCCACCATTTAATAGTGAACTTGTTTTAAAACTAAATTTTTACACTTTTATAAATTATATTTGGAAAAATAAACTTATTTTTTGAAATATTAATTTTAAAATTATCATATGGGGAATTTATGGTATTTTCAGGGAACTTTCATTTTCTAATGAATAGTGAAAAATATTGAATTTTAATTGAAAACATACTTTTTGTCTAAATAATTTATAATGATAAATTATATTTTAAATTATTTTAATAGTTTCATTATCTTAATAAAAAATATATTAATAAAATTTGTGTTATTATAGTATTTTTTATATCTAATTTAGATATAAAAACATAGTAATCTTTTGAACATTTTCACATCAAAACCCCTCTTTCGCATCCCTTCTTCAAGATTATTTTTAAATTAATTTCTAGAAAATATGTAATTGTAATTGGGAAAAATTTATTCAATATTTTTAATCATAATAATTTATGATTTCTACTGTGTTTAACTTAGTTTTTAACCTAAAATATTAGGGATATAAATTAAATTTAATTACATCAATTAAGGTAAAAATGAGATTACCTAGTGGTTAAACATTAATCTTAAGGGGGAATCACTTAGAAACTTTTCCAAAACCAATTTTAAATAAATATATAGACCATATAACTTATTTTATTTAAAACATTTCATTATTGGTTCCATGTTTAGTAAACCAGGAATCCCAATAGTGTTTACCTTTTGTTATTTACAAGAATTCCACACCTCCTTAACTATAAAAGGGTACTCACCCACCCTCAGTTATTCACGCCTTTCAAGCCATTTTTATTGAAACCCCACTTAAAAATAAATTCCCAAATTCTATTCCCTAATCCTAGATGCCTAAATTTTGGATGAAATCCAACCAATTAATTCATTTGGTGTGAACTAAAAGAAGTTACTTGAAAAAAGAGGTAATGTTCTTCAACAAGAATTTTTTTTATGTATTTATCTAACACTTTAAATATCCTTTTATCTTGTTTATATAATACCCTATGTATATTAAATATATTTATATTTTGTTATGTTAAGTTATTCACCAAATGCTTTACAAATATCCATCAAATGGGATATGCAATCATTATTCTTGTATACTGTATACTACCGCGTCGAAAACCAATATTGTTTATTCTTCCATTTCCATAATTCAGAGTTGGGAATAATGATGGATTTATTGTTTATATATGATATATATGATATTTATAATGTTATTATTCTTTTTTAATTATTATATAAAAAATATCTTCAATAATTATAATTTTTGGGAATATGATAACATCATTTGTGGACGTGTGGACTACTGCCTTTTCAAAGTGATCTGATTTGTTTATGATTTACATTGAATTTTTTATGAATGGTTTTAATAAATATATGTGATATATATATATATAATATGATAATTTAATGATAACATATATATATATCACTAACATTTTCATTATTTTAATACGATAATAAAATGGAAACACGATTCATGCATACGTACGACCTACCATTAACATTAACAGTGTATTCCATTTCCTATCACAAAATTTTTTGGTTTAATGTAACTACGTATATAAAAAATATATATTATATTTAAATAATTGATTATATCTAGGATATTGTTAAATCATTATCTAAGTAAAAGTAATAAAAAAACATGTTAAAAAATACTTTAAAAAAAGGAAATTAACTCCTGAAACATTGAAACTAATGAAATATTGCTAAAAAATAGGCGATGTTGTCTTGTCGGTACACTGTATCAAGATATAATTACCATTCTATGTTAATAGAGGCATATTTTGTGATGGTGTGTCTACATGGAAACCATAATTCCTTGAATTTTCCACATTGACTTTGCCTCACTTCTAGTAACACCACTAATATTTTACCATTGCTATTTGTAATGTGATCTAAACACTCTTTAAATTAAATTTGACAATATTCTAGGTAGAAGAGGCACACTTTATAAATATAATCTTCTTTAATGTTGTTTTCAATCTCTCATTGAAAGTGTCTTTCATACCTTATCCCCTACTGAATCTCATCCAATGATAGTTTTTTTCTATCAATGAAGTACTTCACAGAATGATAAAATACCTCATGAGATAGGGAAATTATTGGAAACATGTGAATCCCCTTGAAGTCACCATTTATGCACTCTAAAATATTTATGGTCATGTGTCCATACCTCTTACCATCATCATATTCCAAAATCCATTTTACTTTTTGAATATATATCACATAATCACACACTTCTTGATTAGCCATGTAAATTTCATCAACATGTTGTTAAAAATTTCATTAATCCAGATCATATGAAACACAAAAGTGATCATATTTCAAATAAATTTATTTTATCCTAACATTGAAATAGTAAAAATTAATAAATACATTCTATACCAAGCCTCGTGATTTCCTTCTTCATAGGTTCATTATTGAATTTTTTTCGCACTTTCCTAGAAATGTGTCTGAGGAAATACCAATGATGTGAATTTGGGGGTCTCCAGGTATCAGGAATCACATTTATTTTTTCATTGATTTATTGATTCTAATCATATATCAAACAGACACCTAGAATGCAGTTGAAATGTTTGATGATACATGCCAAAAAATAACTCCATGATTTGTAGTTTTCCTTATCCACCCTGGAAAATGAGAGTGGAAGTGGTGAACAGTTTTTGTATTTTTTTCTACAATCAATAATAAACCTTTGTATTTTCTATATAGAAATGTTCCATCAATTTTTATGAACTATTTTCTAAAATGAAATTTAGAAATACATTGGAGGAATTCCCAGAACAACTGATGAAATTTAACATGAGATGGATCAATTTGGTTATCTTGAGACACGTGTTTGTTCATCTGAATATGGAATAAAACTTGTTCATTATGTCTCAGTAGTTCTATCGATTGGTTAAATACCCAATAAAATTTATCCCAATCACCATAGACCTTCACAATTTTCTTCTATTTCACCATCCATGCCTTATTAATGGAAATATTATTTCCAAAAGTTTTTTTATATCCTCTCTTTCACAAGGTATATGGGATAATTTTGGAAGTTCATAATCATCTCAACGACTATATATGACATAAATTCAGTATCCAATAATGTATGATATTGGTTCTGGTGTGGCTGAAGGAAAGTATATCCATCCTCAATCTTTAAAATTATTCAACCTCCAAATGAAATGTTTGGAATCTCACTTGATAGGATTATAAGATGTGATCAAGTTTATCTCAATGTGGTGTTTTTTATTTTTTCCTTTAGGTACGTCCTTCCCAAATCCACATACACTTATAGTATCCATACATTGATTTGATTTCATAGATAACCACATAATCATTATGATACCAAAATTTTAGAACATTTTCATATATCATAAAATATGAAAATAATGTTTGGTAGTATAATTTTTATCTTTCTAAAAGGTACGTTCAGTGGTTTATAAAGATAATGTGATTCATCTAAAAAATATCCATCAAGAGTAAAAAACTAGGTGTGCAATAAGGTATGAATCATCTAAATCATGGGAGTAACAAATAATATGTGTAGTTAAGACTCTTTTTCGTCCAATTTTTTTACATTAAACATATGTTTATTGGAAGTTAATCCAAATTTAATCAATATATAATAATTAATTAATAACTATTTAATCATTCCTTAATAAATAATTAATATTCTATTAATTATACATTAATAAATCATTAATCAGTATATAAAAAGTCTTTAATCATTACATAATCATGATTTAATCATTATTTAATTATTCTTTCATCATTAATTAATCACTAGGTCATCAATCTTTGATTATTAGTTAATAATTATTTAATAATCCTCTAATAACTCTTTAATAAATAGTTAATCATTACTTAATCATTATTTAATCAGCAGTTAATCATCTTTTAATAACTCATTAATCATTCTTTAATCATTAGTTAATCATTACTGAATCATTACTTAATAATTATTTAATCATTTTTTAACCATTAGTGAATCATTATTTTATCATTAGTTAATTAGTAGTTATTCATTAGTTAATTATTCATTAATCATTAGTTAATCAATAGTTAATCAATAGTTAATCAATCTTTAATCCTTAATTAATTATTAATTAATCATTATTTAATCATTAGTTAATGATTATTTAATCATTATTTAGTCCATATTTTATAATTAGACAATCATTCATTCAACATTGGTAAATCATTATTTAATCAGTAGTTAACCATTCTTTAATAATTCTTCAATCATTCTTTAATCATTTTATTAAAGGTTGGCGTCGAAGCCTCATTTATTATTAAAGAAAACCAAAGACCTATTTTAACATGGTACAGGGAGACCCATTACATTGCCCAAAGGCCTAGAGGGCATTTAGCCCATTACATGGCCCGTAGGCCGAATTGTTTTGCCCAAGTCCCATTCTACGAATAGTAAAATTGCAGTACATGTATGCTACAAAACTGCATAGTATCCACCACCGTTACAGTACCCTACCACCGCTATAGTGTTTGCTGCCACTATAATGCCTCCACTGCTACATTAAGCTACAATACTGCTACAGTACCTGCTCCAAATGGGTTTTGAACCCCCATTTCTATATAGTATTACAGGGTGCTTACCACTAATCCAAACCCCATCTACATTATTTAATCATTATTCAATCATTAGATAATCATTATTTAATGATTATTTAATCATTAATTAATCAATATTTAATCTATAGTTAATTATTCTTTAATCATTAGTTAATCATCCTTTAATCATTAGTTCTTCATTCTTTAATCATTCTTTAATCATTAGTTAATAATTCTATAATCATTATTTAATCATTAATTAATCATTCCTTAATCATTAATTAATCATTAGTTAATCATTCTTTAATTGTTAGTTAATTTTCCTTTATTCAGTAGTCAATCAATAGTTAACATTTTTTAATCGTTGTTTAATCATTAGTTAATCGATCATTAATTATTAATTAATCATCAGTTAATCATTATCTAATCATTTGTTAAACATTCTTTAAATATTCATTATTCATTAGTTAACCATTCGTTAATCATTAATTAATTATTAATTAATCTATTTTTTATCGTTAGTTAATAATTATTTAATCATTATTTAAACATTATTTAATCATTAATTTATCATTATTTAATCCTTATTTAAGAATTTTTTTAATCTCTAGTTAATCATTCTTTAAGAATTTTTTAAATCAGTCTTTAATCATTACTTAATCATTCTATAATCAATAGTTAATCATTCATTAATCATTATTTTATCATTATTTATTTATTGGTTGATGAATATTTAAATATTAATTAGTCCTTACTTAATTATTCCTTAATCATTATGTAATAAAATGGTATTCATTAGTTAATTTTTTTAAGATAATCATTATGTAATTATTTTTTAACCATAAGTTATTCATTAATTAATTTATACTTAATCATTACAAATTATAACTATATTTTCTAAACAATATATAACAAACTAAACTGGTAAATAAATAATATATTTATAACTAAATAAAAATAAGTCAATTAAATAATTTAATAGCTTCAAAATGAATAAGAAAATACCTCCAGATGACGCTTTCCAAAAATAGGCACTCCTTTTAGGCCACCAAAACAACCACACACCAAGTAAAAACCATTGGGATTATTATAGAGATATATATTGGAAGATATAGATTTAAAAGGGAATTTGGAGTGAGGATAAGTGGTTCCCTTTTATTGGTTCTTCATGGAAAGGCAACTGCATTAGTGTCGCCTTTCACCTTTACATTAGGTGAAACGTGGAATTAGGAAACCCTCCTTTCACTACACATTAAAAGTAATAAAGAATCTCCCATTCCACCTTTTCCATGTCATCGATCAGGGTCGATGATAGGAAAAGGTGGCATTGGGTATTCCAACTTTTAATTTACAGCATAGGCAGAAAGACCTCTACCGCCTTTCCGTGGTAACATTCAAAAAATATCTATCTTAGACTCATTTTAAAGAAATAAAAAAAATGTAAAAAAAACATACCCATTTACTTCTAACCTTGATCCCCCCACAACATTTTCTACTCCCCTGAACAATCTTGGCCCATTTTTTAGATATGATTTCCACTACCACGATAGAGTTTTTTAAATAGGGTTCTGTAGTTCAAGTCTATTTTCCACTATATTTATGTTTCAATGATCACTTCTACTGATCTTTTTCTACTTCTATGTTTGTGTTTGTTGCTACAAATCCAAATTGAGGTTTCACAATGTTCTGAATGTGAATCTCGTGACAAAAACTGCACATGTAGATAAATGGAGTTTATTGAAAATATTCAAAAAAACAAAGTATACAACCAGTATGATACAAAATCGAATTTATTTCTTCATATTCAAATGACCTTATAATGAAAAAATCATACCCTATTGATTGCGATACAATACACACCAAAAAAGGATGAAAAACAGAGAGAAAAAATAAGTTTGTAGATCTGGTTTACTAGGTGCTTCCCAAGCCTCCAAAGCCACACACATCAAAGACACACAATGTTGAAGTCATCAGGCCTCCATTGTTACAGTAGAAGTTTGGCACCATCCATGGAAAAAATAGGTTTATTTCCAGTATCCCCCCTTGAACTTTTTTTCTTATGACCCATGAATTCGCATCATATCTAGGTTGATGAACAACTGGTGAAATGACTTCACCATATTCAAAGACATCCATTTTATTATATCTGTTGGTGGCATCGACAGGATAGATTTCCACATCTATCATTATCCTCCATATTTCATTGGTTTTAGCTTCCTTAAAAATAACTATATTGGAAGTTGCAAAGATATAGTAAAATTTTACATAATCCTCCATCAGTTCCATTCAGTCATATATATCCACAAGGATTTAAATGTTATGGGGTCATATATGAGAAATCTCTCATACAATATATTCAGATGTAAGATTATGTGGTCATGTCATTACTGGTTTTAGCTTTCTGGAAGCTAATTGTGTAGTAATTCACTGAGATACAGTAAAAACTTACATACACATCGATTGGTTCCATTCAGTCATATATATCTATAAGGATTAAAACGTTTTGGGGAGGTATATGAGAAAATTATAATTCGATATATTCATAATTAGGAGTATGTGGTCATGTCATTAGTTATTCTTCTATTCCTTATTCCACCATTGGTAATTCCTCGATGATTTCTTCATCTTCTATAATGATTCATACCTATCTTGAATCATCATCTTGATTCCACTTCCATTTCTCATTTTCATCAAAGATTACATCGATGATGGATATAATCTCGTTGGTTATGGGATTATACAAGTGATATCTAATTTCTCGGTCTCCATATCCTATAAGGACACACATCAATCATTTGTCTAAAAGATTTTTTCCTTTTTCCACTAGGGTCCTAACATAAAAAATATGACTAAAAAATCTAAGATGGATTACAATTATATTGTGAGAACTTTAACATTCATGTAGTGTCTTTTCTTTAAAATTATTTTTTGGGAATCTGTTGAGTATATATGCTGCACACAAATTCTCTTCATCCAAGAATATAATGGGCACTCTTTTTTCTTTTAACTTTCTTCATTCCTTGTTGAGAATGGTGCAATTTTACTTTCATGTACTCCATTGAGTTTATGTGTGTAAGCCTGCATCAGCTGATTCTTAATTGCATGTTGTTTGAGGTACTCTAGAAACAAATCATAGGTTTACACCCCACCTTGATTAGATCATAATGTTTGTATGTAATGATTGATTTGATTTTCTAATAGTGCCTTAAATTATTTAAAGATTCTAAACACTTCTAACATAATGTTGAGAAAATATATTCATCTTTTCCTACTATAATTATCCATAAATATCATAAAAATACAGCGTTTTTCCATTTTATTTTGGATTCAATGGACCACATACATTGGTGTGAACTAGCTCCAGTTGCACTGCAACTTTCCAGTTTTCCTTTGTTCCAATGTTGTTTCTATGTTTTTTTCTTAGAACATGGATTTCACATATTCGATTCAGGTGTCGAATGATAGGAATCCCATTCACCATATTCTTACTTCCTAAAAATCATAAAATTTCAAAGATTAAATGCCCGAACCTAAGATTCCATATCCAGTATTTATCATCACGCATGATTATCAAACACTATGGTACGTAGGGATGGATCATAAGTGGAAGCAAGTGATTCTTGACCATCGTTAATTTTGTGATCAAACTTCCTTTTTCATTAATAGTCACCATTTCTTTATTTTGAATGACAATATAATGCCCTTTTCAAAAAAATTCCTAACACTTATGATTTTTGTCTTTATGTTAAGTTCATAGTAGAAGATGGAGATGAAATTGTGATTTCCATCTTTTTTCATGATCAAAATATCTCCTATTCCATAGAAAAATTTTATTGATACATATCCAAAAGAAATATCTCCTCAAATACTCTCCTCCTGGTTCATAAACAAGTGTTTTTTATTTATCATGTGATTTCTTTCTCCATAGTCATGATATCACATAACATGATTTTGTGTTGATTTTTGTGCCATCAATGCATGAGACTCGCCAAAAGTATCTCCTTTATTGATGATATTTTCCTCCTTGGTTTCTTTCTCCATGGGTTTCTTATAGTAACATTCATTGCTATAATGAACATATTTTTACAATTATATCATTGAATATATTTTTTTTGTTTGATGATTGTTGAATCCTCCACTTCTTACTTGTTCATGTTCTTGTGGATTATAGTTATGATATTCACTCCCCCCTCAAGTTTGGATTCTTCCACCTCATCCTCCTCTTCTTGGAGATAATCCATGTCCACGAAATCCTATGCCTTAGGTTCTTTATATTGCTCCTCCTTGCTCCCTTTCAAAGTTATTGAGATATAACTTTGATTATAGGGTATGGTCCACTCCATTGATGTTACTCCAGTAGTTCACCGTCAGTTCATGGTCTTGTAGAGACCCCTCATGTTCTTTGATTGAAATATCATCTAGTTCATTAGTTTCATCCAAGTAAACAACTATGTAATAAAATTTGGGATCAAAGGATCGTAAAACATTCTCATATATAGTCATATCTGCAATATTTTATCTATTTCCTAGAACTTGTTTCACCATAACCACTAAATGATTATGATACTCTGAAACGGTCTCAGAATATTTCATAAATAGATATTTGAACTCACCTCATAGAGATTTAAGGCAAATCTTCTTCACTTTATCGACTCCTCTGATTTCATTGCAAAAAGTTTCCCTGATCTCCTTTAATGATTTTGATGAAGTTATTATTTCTAAATTCACTTAATCAATTTTTGGATAAATGAAGGATTCAAACTTTCAGTGTCTCTTTCATTATTCCTGAATATTGGTCGTTTGACCATCTAGGAGAGAAGCCTCACCTTCTTTGGATTCTAGCTCAGTGTATCCATCACCCATGATGTCGATGACATCTTGGGTGCCTATGAGTGCTTGAATTTTGATACACCAGATACCATAATTATTCTTAGTAAGATTTTGGATCATAGCTTGTGAAAATTCATTCACCATGGAGACACATTATTTTTTTATGGGAAAAATATAGAAAGATATATCTGGAAGGATAGAGTATTTATTTGTTACAATCTACTATTTTTTTCAGAAGTGCGGTCTATTATTATTATTTTTCTAGAATTTCATGAAGATATTTTAATAGAAATTTAAGAGAGAAAAATAATTTGGATGATAAATTAATGGAGTAAAAAAATTATGATTGCATGAGGAAATTGATGTCGAATAACACAAAAAATGTGCTAACCATTTTTTTGAAAAAAATTGACTGAGGAATCAAAGGATGGTGGATGGTTTTTTCTTTTTTTGGAGGGGTGTAAACAAGGTATATGTGGAGCCCAAACCATGGGAGGGTATTATGGATGAGGGAGGGGAAACAATACCCATAAAATGAGGAAACATGGGGGTTTAAATGGAGTAATATCCTTTTTATAAAATGAACAAACAAAATTAAGTCGCTTTTGACAATTGGTAAAGTAAGGGAAACACCTTTTTTCATAACTCAAATTATAATGGAGGAAAAATAGAGGAAAAATAAAACTTAAATATTCATCATATTTCTCAAATAATCCACTTAAAATTATTTTAATCATATCCGATGGAAAACTCACACAATAAAAAGAATCACCTTCAAATCTTTAATACCACTGAAGGAGGATCTCACAGTAGAAAACACAGATGAATATCACTACAGATGATCACAAAAAATCACTGAAACAAAATATACTAGCAGTAGGATACACAGTCAATTTTATTTCTTCATATTTGGATTATCTTATAAGACACAATGAATACCCTATTTATAGGGATATAACACACACCAAAAAATGATGAAAACATCGAGAAAAAATAAGTTTGCAGATTTGGTGCACTAGGTGCCGCCCAAGCCCCCCAAGATCCACAAGTCAAGAAATACAATATTTAAGTGGTCAAGAATCCATTGGTACAATATATGTTTGGAACCATACATAGAAGAATAGGTTTATAGTTCAACATGCTCCTCGGGGAGGATGAGGCATGGACCAAGGGAATACATCGGCGACACCCGGAACTAAAATCCAACCATGTTATGTACCGAACCAAGGTACATGAAGCCGAACAGTTTCAAGAGGTGGGGTGGGAGGTGGGGTTCAAAGAGATGTGTGATATGAGGAAGTTGATATGTGAATCCCTGGTGTTGAAGGGGGTTTCATTAGAGCTGTATGAGATGGAGTTGTATGTGGTGATGGTAGATGCGTCAAACGGAGTTCCAGGATGGATAAGATCCACTTACATGGTGGGGATGCTGGGTAGTAATGGGGATTCCGGTGAGATGAATTTATTGGTGCATGACATTAACATGCCTATGGAGTATCGATTTTTAGGGTCTTCTTGTGTGATGTGTACCCAATGGAGCAAGAGGGGGTACTGAGTCCCTTCATCATTCCCCACCATAAGGATAGCTGTAACAACCCAAAGTTTTACTAATGAAATCACATTATTATAATTATTCCTTATAGTATAATCACATTATAAAGCATAAAGACATATAATGATACTAAATACTATGTGACCATTAATCATAATTTTCTACATCTATGGTTTGAATTTCAAAAATCTGACAAACACGGTTGTGTTCAGGGTGATTTTTGGAGTCTAATAGAACAAACTTAATTTTTGGTGAATATTAACATACCCTTATGAATATTAATGGTACCATTATGAATAGTGATATGCCCTTATGAATAGTAACCTCACCTATGATAGTATATATGTAGGATTTAAGTGAATGTGTCATCTACTTATGTTTTGGAATAAGTAAACAAATATTTTAAATACTATATTTTTCAAGTGGAATATGATTTTAAATAAAAAATAAATTAATCATATCTAGAAAATTATTTTTGAAAAATGGAATCATTTTTGGATTCTACATGTCTTAAAATTGATAGGGTTAATTTTTTGGTATTTTTCTAAAATATTTGAATTTTTGGTGAATAATAAAATACATTAATTTACTGTATAAATACATTATAATTTAAACCCACTATTCTTGACATTACAATTTATCTATAAACCCAAATTTAGAACTCACATTCCCTCTTTACTATTCTTGTTCATGTAATCATCATTATTTCTTATCTTGGTGGAAATTAATAAACTAATGATTAAAATATTAAGAAAACCCCTCTCCCCTGCCCTATAAATACCACCCTTCACACCCTCATTTTCTCACAACTCTCAAGCTTAAAGACATTTTTAAACTCTACCCAAGAATCTTCCTGAACCCCTATCCCACTTCCAAGAGCTTTTGGTCTCATAAAAATTCCAATCCTAGGTTCCTTAAGGAGAATCTCAAGAGAAGGATTCAAGAGGTACTTTCCCTCTCTCTCTTTTCCTTTAATTTCATTTCAATTTCAAGTTCTTTTATTAATCTCTCCCCACCTATCTTCATACAAATGGTATGATAACTATAATATCTCACATATACTAAAACTTTATTATACAAATGGGATAGTATATCATCCAACCCCTTCTCATCTTCTTTTTATTTTTAGAAAATAAAATGTTGTTCGTGAGGTTTTAATTTATCACCTTTAAGAACGACATGTTTTATTTTTTCCTTTACCACCTTCAGATCTGGTCATTAAACCATTTTTATGGTTGAAACATAATATATTATATTTATTATATCCTATTTCATGTTCTTTAACTAACTTATTTACATGTTACTAAATGATTAAACAAAACAAGTTCGTTGTGGTCGAAAAAACGCCTGAATTAACCCAGACGATCATCATTAAATATTAACTAATGATTCATCCACATGGTATATAACATAATTCATTATAAGATAATTTAAAATCCTATGATATCATTAATAAAATTTAATATCAGTTATGGATGTTTACCCATGCTCTACACGAACTTCCATTTATGAATACAAGTGAACCGTTCAAGAAAACCATAAAATTGAACATTCCAAAACAATGGATTTAAACACTATAACTCATTAAAGGACCATAAAATAACCTAATGAAACCATAATTAACCATATTCATGTACAAAAGGTTCTTTGATTTTTAAATAATGAATCTAATGTGGTTATACAGGACTTTAAAGTGAAGAAATCATTCGGATACAAGATAAGGGGAAATTGTCGAACCCAACTTTTTTTCTTCGGGTTCTCCCTCTTTCAATCCATTTTTGGTATGGTTACTACATAAAAATAATTTGTTCATAATTATATTTCATATTATGGTATATAAATTTTATCTAATGGATTTTATGTCAAACACAATGTTTTCAAAAAGAACTATTCTTTCAAAAACACCCCTTTTATTTCTCACTCAAGGTTGATGGTTATTGTATCAAGTATGTTAATCCCAAATTTTGTTGGGAACCCAATGTTTATGAATGTTTTATTATGATATTAAACCCATTCCTTTCCATGGGTTATTTATGTTCATTTTTTATATATTTACTATGTGGAATTCATGATAATGATAATATAATGATGTGATGGGTGCACTCAGAATTATATAGCACAATATGAATTTTTGAATGTGATGGGTGCACCTAGAATTATAAAGCGCTCCAATGCATTGGGTGAAGTTATTAATGTCATGATTTAAAGTGAAATGATGTTTTAAATAGATTCTAACTTTCTTAACAAGTATTTGTGGTAGTTACCCACAAAGATATTATGTTTCATTCTTTATGTGTTGCCACATTTCAAGTCTTTTATTAATGATTCCTCTCATGTTCATGATACTTTGCATATGTTATGATTATTCTCACCCATTGTTATATTGTTCATATATATCCTATTACTGGGATTTTAGATCATCCCTTTTCTATGTATATCCTCAGGTTACTACATGTACTAGGGAGAGGTCTAGTGCCAATAAGAAGCTAGAGAAAAATAAACTAAACAAATGTTTATGTTTTATGTTGTAAATGTTATGTATAGTCCTAGTTTTCCCAAGACACTACAAATTTGGATACTCTATGTGCAATAATATTTTGTTTTTTATCTTTATAATGATGTAATAGTAATGTATAAAAAGGTAGAGTCACTATAGTTGGTATCAGATGTATGGTTTAGTTAATTTGGGAATTAGGATTAGTAAACCCTAGAGAAAACCTCTAGTATGAGACTAAGAAAAAATATTCACACAATAATATTTACATAGGGATCCCATAAGAATGTTTTTAGTAAAAATTGGTCTAAATAATTTGATTTTAATTCATGATTTGTTGACTTATGTTTTGTTCTAACCTTTTCTATTTTAGAGAATAGTGGGAACCAAGAGAAACCAGACCAACTAATCGTGCAAGGGCCAATGTAATGATTTCCTGATTGACATCCCCAATGATTTGGGAGTTGTAATTAAAAACATCATAGTGATGATTATCAAACTATCTCAGGTTATGAACAATAAACAAGATAATGGGGAACATCCACCTTCACCAAAGATGGATCAATTGTCTATCGGGTGTTCCATGCAACAATGACCACCGACGTTTAGTGGGTCTTCTAATACAATAGTTTTAGAATAGTGGGTCAACTCCATGGAGAAGATATTTTCTTTTCTCCACTGTTCAAGGAGAGAGAAAGTGACTTTGGCCATTTATCATATAGATGAAGAGGCCAATAAATGGTGGGATTTGATTAAGAAAACCAAACCAAGTGACGAAATTAAAGAGATGGAGTGGGAAGATGTTAAGATCATGTTTCTTAATAAGTATTTTCCACTAAATATCTATACAAATATGGAGAGAGGATTAATAGATCTTAATAAAAAGGAAGTAGAATATGTCACACCCTAAAAAGAGAGTTTGACAAGGCTTTCAAGGTACGATTCAGGATTTGTTATCAACAATGAAAGTTAAATTGATAGACTCTTTAGTGGATTAAATCCGTACATTTAAAAGGATCTTCCAATTCGATACTTTGGGAGTTATGAAGAAGTTGGTCAGTGTGATATCAAATTGTAGATGGGGTTTTGAGAATGGTCCCATGGCTATGGTGATAAAAAATTAAATATGGAGTTCCATGTTGGAGGATCTAATGATAAAGGTGTGAAGAAAACTCAACGACCCACATTCCAAAAATGTGGGAAGTTTCATCATGGGAATTGCCTCAAAGGTACAGGGAAGTGCTTCATGTTTGGGAAAGAATGACACCATTATCAAGAGTGTTGGAAAGATATGAGAAGTAAAGAGAATGTGGTTGAAGAAAGGAGAGAACCACCCATGGTTCAATGCTATAACTATAGGGAGAAAGGGTACTATGCAAGCCGGTTCACTAAACCTTGAGTTCTTGAGGGTAATCAGCATCAGCAGCCACAAAATCCCAAAGAAGAAGGGAAGGCTTATGATATCAGTACTGTGGAATTGGATCAAGATAATGAATTCATAAAAGGTAATGTTCTTATTCACTCAATAATGGAAAAATATTATTTTATTCTCATTCTATGCATTTTTTATATCTTGTCAGTTTTCTAGAACTGTAGAATGAAATCCCTAAAACCATAACATAGAGATATCTGTAAAAACACCATGTGGTGCAACAATTGAAACACAAGTGTTTGACTCTATTCCTCTTGGCGTATGTGGGAATATTCTTCTAGTCAATCTCATAATACTTCCCTTTGTGGAATTTGATGCTGTAATGGGAATAGATTTGCTCTCATTATATAGAGAACATATCAAATATTGGGAAAAGGAAATATCTTCTCATATTCTGAACCATCCCATGCTCCTCTAAAAATGTATCGAAGATCACGAATCTCCTTTGAAAAATCCTTCAATGGTGTGGGTGATGATACTCCATTAAAAATAATACCTCAACCAAATGGTTTAGTCAAAGGAAAGTTCCAGCCTTACAGAAATTCCCATCGTGAGGGAACACGATGATGTATTTCCCAAAGAGTTACCTGGACTGTCCCTGAATCATGAGGTATAGTTCTCAATATTACTCGTACCCGTAGCTCCTCCTATCTCAAAGTGTCCTAATATAATGGATCCTATCGAATAGTCAAATTTAAAGAATCATCTAAAAGATCATTTGGAAAAAGGGTTTATACACCATAGTTCATCACCATGGGGTGCGCTGGTGTTCTTTGTGAAGAATAAGGATGGAAGAATGAATTTATGTATCGATTATCGAGAACTCAACAAAATAACCATAAAGAACAAGTATCCTCTTCCAAGGATTGATGACTTGTTCAATCATTTAATAGGATCTCAATACTTCTAAAAGGTGAATCTTCATTCTGGATATCATCAGCTAAAGCTGAAGAAGAAAGATATTCATAAGACTACCTTCCGTACATGGTATGGGATCTGTGTGTTTTTGGGGATGCCCTTCAAACTTACTAATTCCCCTAAAATCATAATGGATTTGATGAATAGAGACTTTAGGAATTACCTCAACAAATTTTTGATAGTTTTTATCGGTGATATTCTTATATACTCTAAGAGAAAGGAGGAACATGAATAACATCTAAGATGTGTGTTGGTGACATTGATAAAGGATAATTTTTATGTCAAGTTCAGAAAGTGTTACTTTTGGTTGAAGCAAGTCAATGTCTTGGGACATGTGATTATAAGTGAGGGAATTCTTGTGGACCCTTCTAAAACAAAGGCAATTGAGGAATGGCCTAGGCCCTCTAGTGTCACAGAAATCCATAGTTTTCTTGGATTAGCTGGGTACAACCGATGTTTTGTGAAAAATTTATCACGATTGTCAAGAACTCTAACTATGTTAATAATGAAATGGGTAAAGTATGTTTGGACAGAAGAATTTGAGGGATGATTCAAGGATCCAAATAGAAGGCTGGTCACTTCACCTATAATCGCACTACCAAAAAGTGTAGAAATTTTTGTGATATACAGTGATGCTTAAAAGAAAGGACTGGGTTGTGAAGTCATGTAAAATTACAGTGTTAGTTCTAATTCCTCATGGATGTTGAAGATCCATGAGTATAACTACCTAATTCATGATCTAGAGCTGGAAACTATGATTTTTTCCTTGAAAATATGGAATCACTACCTTTATGTTGAGAAGCGTAACAAATACATTGACCACAAGATCGACAAATATATATTCACACAAAAGTATCTCAACATGAGTCAAAGGAGATGGTTATATCTAATAAATTATTACAATTTCTCTATTCAATATCATCTTGGAAAGGCGAACAAGGTAACTAATTCTCTAAGCAGAAAAGAACCTACTACTCTATCCATGTTACAGATTGAGAAAGACCCTATCTTCTTGGATATGAAATGGATGTATTTGGAAATTGTAAGAACCTGGTTTTTGCTGTGAAAGACTTTGGAATATTCTTGATGATATTCCAGAGCAGCTCCTTCAGACGGCGTGCGATTTTGAGCCCCGGAATGGCCGGAATTAAATTTTAAGTGCGCTCACACTGGAAATGATAAATAAATGAGATAACTCATAAACGGAGTTCCAGATCAGAGATCCGAGTGTACGGATGGGTCTATAATGGGTTGTTTACCCTAGGAGCGACATAAAACTTGTTGGCGCGGGGTGTTTGGACCCCTCGCCCGCTTCTGGAACGTTAAACGAATTAATTAATTAATTAATTAATTCGTTTAATGGCGAAACGATGGTATCTATTAAACGGTGGCTCAGATTGGATAACCGAGAACACTGTTGAGTTCGGAGCATGTCATTTACCCTAGGAGGGGTATAAGTTTCGCGGGCATGGTCCGTTTGTGAAGAATGGCCCCAGGGGCATTTTCGTAATTTAGCAGCTTCGGACGTTAAATTTTATTACTTTTGAATGGGGTCTCAGATTAAAATTCTGAGACCGCCGTTGTGCTCGGGAGGTGGTGTTTACTGTAGGGGAGGCTTAACCTCGACCCTGTCGGGGGTTTCGAATGCGGGTCTTTTCGGGGGTTTTAAATTAATTAAAACATTAATTAATTTATTTAAACCCTCCCCCTCCCCCTTCTCCCTTGAACCACCTGGAAAAACTCCTCTCCCTATCCTCCTCCACCTCCGGCGAGGGCTCCGGCGAGGCAGCTCCGGCAAGGCGGTGGTTCGGCGGCGAAGCTCCGGGCAATGCCCACGAGGTAGGATCTTGTTGCGTTTTCTTTCCCGCATTCTTTGAGCACGAATTATACCATCGAATTGCTGCCCGTTCTTCGAACAAAGCCCATATATTAGTAGAGCTCGATCAGAGCTTCCCGACACACCTTTCGTATGTGAAATCGGAGCTCCGAGGCGTCCGCAGCGGTCCGGCGAAGTTGGGGTGGTTTTTCGGTTTCTGGCGGTCGGCAGGGTGGTCTGGCGAGTTGGCACGACGGAGCGGCTCGGCTCCGGGAAGGCGGTGTGGTGGCCGTGGCTTCGGAAGGCAGCGGCAGTCGCGGCTTCGGAAGGCTGTGGCGGCGGAATCTGGTGGCGCCGGAAGGGCACCGGAGAGAGCGAGAGGGGCCGCGAGGCGGCGGCCCCGTGCGGCGCGACAACGACCCGCACTTTGCAGGTCGTTGTGTGGGATGTGCGACCGGCCCTCGTGGTCGGTCGGTGGAAAATCCCGCGTGGCGGGCGCGCGGGTGTGAAGGGGAGCGGGCCACGGAGCGGCGGTCCGCGGCTCGGCTGGACCGGGCCCAGCTGCTGGGCCGCGGTCCAGCGGGCCGGCCGGCGCGGGCCGGCCCAAGCAGGGCGGATCGGCCGGACCGGGCCGGTCCGGCCCAAGGGGCTTTGCCCCTCCGTCTTCGGATGCCTGTATTTCGGGCTACGGGCGTCCGTTTTGCGCTCCGTCTGCGGCAGCACGGAGCTTGCGTCAAGTCGGAGTTTTAGATATGGTTTTGGGAATTTTTAATTCCCGAAACGAGGGGTCTCAGGGACGCGACGCGTCTTTAAGTGGACGAGCGTTCTTCCAGAAAATCTTGTTTTGGACGGCGCAGACGCGTGCGACGTCCGCATTGAGTGCCGTCAGTTGAATTGGGACCCTGGCGCCGGGACGAAGTTTTCCAGGGTGGTTCCGGGCGTTGAAGCCGGAGTTGATGCGTGGGCCCCACGACCCGTCTTTTGAGCTGCGTGCAGCTTTTAACGGCTCTTTCCTCGGACGTCCGTTCGGGGCGTGCGACCAGTCAATGTTGGGTGTTTTTCCGAGGGCATTGCGTTGGCGTAGTCTGCTCACTGGAATTCGGCATGATGATGCGGGACCCACGAGGGCTGTTTGGGCGTCGACGGTGATTTTCCATCTTAATCACCGGGCGACCGTTTTGGACAAGTGAATAGTCTATCTTATGTACTTTTTCGAGAGGATCGCAACGGTGCAATCCGTTCGTTGAGTTTTGGGACCGTGATGCGGGTCCCGCGTGGCACCGCTCGTGTGCGGTGCGTCGGGATGCATCTTTTTCTCTGGATATCCCTTTCACTCAAGTGAGTAGTGTTTTTGACGTGTTATCCCGAGGGGATCGCAATGGTGCGATGCGCCCGACTGTTTTCAGGGCCGAGGCTCGGGATCACGGGATGTCGTTCGAGTGTGAGATGATGTTGGTGACTTTTCCGTCGGATATCCATTGGAGGCGAGTAAGTAGTCGATCTCACGTATTTTTCCACGAGAATTACAACGGTGCGATCCGTTTGGTTGTGAGGAGCCTCTTGCGTGATCGTACTAAATGTGGAAGCATGGAAGGTGCTCCAGTGGTGGTCCGCCCTACCTTATTTGTAGCGGACCCTTGGCGTGTGATCACGCACTCTTGGGAGAGTGATATAATTGGTCCACGAGATGTGGTTGGCCGTGCCTGGGCCTTTGAGGTGGAGTCGTTACGTCACGCCTTCACGTTGACGCTAGGTTCCATGTGCACGATAGCCTTTGGGCTGGAATGAGGTATACTTCGGGATTATACGGGAGCGCTTGGAGGTACGTGTTCTTGTTTGTACCTGAGGATATTTGTGCGCTCAGTTGGGGTTGACTTGGGACCACACGTTGTGTGGGCCCCACGTGCGTGCCGTGTTCTACTTTACGTACTTGGACCTCTCGCGGCATAGAGGGTCCCTTTGTGCTCATTTGTTTGGTTAGTAGGGTGGAGTGTATTTCCCCTGGCTTTGTGCTCGTTTGTTTGACCAGCAGGGTTGAGTGGTCTCCCCCTGGTTTTGTTCTTGATGGATTGGCCGGTAGCGGTGCTAGTGATACCCAGTGATAGAATAGGCGTTGAACCCCTCAGGGTGAGTTGTGCTGGAGTTGGGTGGTTGCGCGATACCCACTCCGTGTTTGGTTGGCCAGTGTTGTACCCTCCAGTGGATATGACCAGAGTAGTTCTGAGTTTTAAACTCCAGCGGGGCTGGGCAGTGGGTTACTTATCGGCTTCTAGGGTCTACCCTCCAGCGGAGACTGGGCAATGGGTCACTCAATGCTCTTAGGGTCTACCCTCCAGTAGAGACTGGGCAGTGGGTCACCCGATGACCTCTTAGGGTCTACCCTCCAGTAGGGATGGGCAGTGGTTCGACCGTCATCTAATTCCAGGTCTACCCTCCAACACGGCTGGGGTGTGGGTCACCTGTCGACTTATTCCAGGTCTACCCTCCAACGGGGCTGGGCAGTGGGTCACTTGATGATGTATTAAGGTCTACCCTCCAGCGGGGCTAGGCAGTGGGTCGCCGGATGATTTGTTATGGTTTACCCTCCGCAGGGATGGGAAGTGGGTTGCTTGATGATGTGTTAGGGTTTACCCTCTAGCAGGGTTGGGTAGTGGGTCCCCCGATATCTGGTTATGAATTTTCCCTCCAGTGGGGCTGGGAAGTGGGACACCTATTGGAATTCCAGGCTCAGTCCTTTTTACTAGGATAGTCTGTGGCTTTCCTCCGTGATTACTGGAGCGGGACCCCTGGTTACGGGTCAGTGTTGTGACGACCTTGACTTTGAGCAGACCTCTCGACTGCAGGGCAGTGACGAGTTGTGGTTTGACGTTCCCTCAAAACTATCAAGTACGAGGGGCGCTTTCCCCACCGAGACGCGTTCTTGTGACGCGATCTAAAACCGTGCGGGCGAGTCAGTTCCGCCCAAAGCGGATAGTGTCAAGGTGTGGTTATTGAGCCCCTTGGCTTGCGGTTCAGGGCAGATGTGCGGGATGCTGGGCATCGATGATGGTGTTTACTTCTGCGACTGTTGGTGACTCTTTTTCTTGGGCTGAGCTACGGGACGGAGATCCCCTTACGACATTGTCCGGGATTCTTGTTTGAGCATATGGACATGTATATACCTTGTTTCTGGTACCCACTTCTTGGGTTTGATTACTCTCCTTCCAGGTGAGACGAAGACGCACGGGGTATGCCACGTGCTTTACGTGTCTAGCTTCTCATGGTTGGATGAGTCTACTCTCCTACTATAGGTAGCAAAGACTCGATGAGAAGTTCATCTTCTCACCGTTTCTAGCTCCTTGTGTTTGGACGAGTCTTCTTCCTTTCTCTTGTTGGGTTGAGTTTTACTCTTTACTTCACTCTCTGTTGTATTCTTTTACTTCTCCATGTTCGCTCTACTACTCACCCTTCGGTACCTCCTTTTGTTTCTCCCTCGAGCCTTCGGGGTATCCTACTGAGTATTTTTATACTCACCCCTTCTTGGGCTTTGCTCGCACTTAGTGTGCCCTTGCAGACGACGGACAGGTGGAGCGTGACTTCAGTGGAGCGTAGGAGCTTGGGAGCTAGGACCGTGTGCGGTGGTCGTAGCCGGGTTTCAGGTGGGAGACCCGTCAGTTGTTTCTTTTTGTTTACCTGTTTCCGGGTTGTGGCACCTTTTCTGGTTGGGCGCGTGTTTGCCCCTTTTTCCTTTTCAGCACTATACATTGTATTGTTTAGAGGTTGATTCACATCTATGGTTTATATATATAGAGCAGTTTCCCCTTTTCCTTGCTTGTCTTTTCTTTTACTCTGCACTTTTTCATTGAGTGTGATGCGTGTATGTGTTCACAGGTGCTTAGGCAAAGGCCTCCCCGAGTTATTGTGCCTTTGGCGCTGGTCGCCAGCCCCTGGCCTATGGAGGCGGGCCTGGGGTAGTTGTGGCTCGAGCCCGAGTAGGGTCGGGTCGTGAGAAAGTGGTATCAAAGGTGGTTCGTTCCTTGGGACGTTGTGCGGACGTCCCTAAAAGAGGAATTGTTTGGGATATAGGGCAACAGTGTTAACGTGTCTTGAGAGCGGTTCTCATGCTAGGGAGTCCAGTGATGGTGCGGCGGCCGACGTATCCATTCACCGAGACCTTGATAACCCGCTTGTCGACTCGGAATGCTGAGACACTTGTTGCAGGGAAAATTTGTTTGTGCATCACATATGACTGAGTCTTTGACTATCCTTGTTGAGTCAGCTCCCCATCGTTGCTATTGGTATATTCATATATGCTCATCTGATCACGGCACTCCTTGATAATATTCAGGATGTCTCCGTGAGGATAGCCAGCCAGGATACCAGCTTTGGTTCGTGACGACGACCCTATGAGCTACGAGGCCACAGTCTAAGACCCATCATGCGATCCCCTTTCTCCGGGTGGGCCGGTAGAAGCACCCCCACCTGTTGAGCAGCAGACAGTTTCAGCCAGAGCAGGCTGAGCACAAGCGCATGTTGAGCGCGCTCCGTGAGTTACAGTGGCAGAGACCCCTGAGGTTCAGTGGTGAGCCAGACCCTCAGGCAGCAGAGGTTTGGCTCGAGGCAGTGGTTCGCCTTTTCAGGCTTGTGCAGACGCCGACAGATCAGAGAGTGGCTTTGGCAGCCAGCCTTTTTCATGGAGAAACTCGGCATTGGTAGAGTCTGGTGACTCAGTTTTTTTTGAGGAGTCGTCGCTTTCATTGGGGCGACTTTCAGTTGTTGCTCCGTGAGGAGTTTTTCCCCTCCTTCTTGCGCTCCGTTCGGATTTAGGAGCTCCTGCAGTTTCAGCAGGGAGGGATGACGGTAGCCGAGTACGCGGCTAGTTTTGCAGATCGTGCACGCTTTTACCCAGTCTTGGTCTGTGATGATAACCTCCGAGCACGGAAGTTTGAGCAGGGTCTCCACTGAGAGATTTGTGCTGTCAGAGTACCCTTGGAAATTTCTACATATGTCGGGGTGCTAGAGCAGGCGCTGGTGATAGAGGGCTTCCTGTCATGTTTTTCTGTTGGTAGTGGTAGTGGGCACAACGGAGCTGGGACGTCTGCTGTAACTAGTAGGCGCCGGAGGAAAGGACCTCAATGCAGGTGGCCTTCCCACTGCCGGTTTCGGAGACGTGGTCGTGTACCACTACGGAGAAAAGGCACAAGGCCTCAGCCGAGGATTCCCTTCCGTGAGTGGATCTCGGGTCGTGGTCGTACACCACAGTGGTGCCGGAGGGCACCAGGGCATCCTAGAGAGCGCCGGTGCTATTCTTGTGATGGTTGAGGTCACTTGGCATGAGACTGACCAACCCGAGTTGCTAGGAGCATCGGGCAGGTAGCAGGCGCACCACCACGGCAGAGGCAGCACCGTGATCGGAGTGGTACCCAGAGAGGTGGTTCTAACAGAGGAGCGGGAGGATCCGGAGGTGGGGGACGACATTACGAGATCTCCCCATCACCACTAGGAAGTCCACGTCAGGCTCCGGGAGCTGACGGTTAGGACCGCGGGTAGCTGCGAGCTTTGGATGTCTACGATCCTGCGGAGCACGGGATGGTGAGAGGTACCCCTTGCGACCCTTCTACTGCTTGCAGCAGGATTGTTAGGCTCTACGTGTAAAATGCTTCTCTCTCGGATCCTTGTTTGAGATGTTACCAGGGTGACGCAGGGCGTCGGTTGTAACCCTATGGTGGTAAGGAGAAAGGCGCGAGACCTTTTCCTTTATTCGATGGTGTTGACTCCTTCGCCTTTTGAGCGTGTAAGAGAGCATCGACTGTGCAGCCTAGCGTGACCAGATATCCTTGGGTGTTTCACTACATGGATATTCTGAAGGAGGGAATCACCGGGCCTTGTTCCAGGTGCGGGCGGTGATTCCAGTCGCGGCGTGCGACGTAGAGGTTTTACCGGGGAGGTGAGCTACCCCCGAGGGCCATCAGGCCGTTTGAGACCGTGCAAAGGGATGGCGAGGTACCCTACCGCCTTGCCCTAACCCCAAAGTCTAGAGTGGGTGCACGACATCGGCAAGGGATGACCCCGCATGAACAGATCAATCCTTTGGTCTGTGTGCGGTGGCACAGAGCTATGCGTGGGTTCTTCTGGGTATTGGAAAGCCATGTGTGGGCTTAGTACCCTATGTTGCTCCCTAGTTTTGCTTTTCGAGGATGAAAATCTTGAAGGGGGGAATGATGTATGAACCCGGTTTTTGCTGTGAAAGACTTTGGAATATTCTTGATGATATTCCAGAGCAGCGCCTTCAGATGGCGTGCGATTCCGAGCCTCGGAATGGCTGAAATTAAATTTTCAGTGCGTTCACACTAGAAATGCTAAATAAATGAGATAACTCCTAAACGGAGTTCTGGATCCGAGATCCGAGTGTACGGATGGGTCCGGAATGGGGTGTTTACCCTAGGAGCGACATAAAACTTGTCGGCGCGGGGCGTTTGGACCCCTCGCCCGCTTCTGGAACGTTAAACGGATTAATTAATTAATTAATTCGTTTAATGGTGAAATGCTAGTATCTCTTAAACGGTGGCTCGGATTGGAAAACCGAGAACACTGTTGAGTTCGGAGCATTCTGTTTACCCTAGGAGGGGTATAAGTTTCGCGGCGCGGGCCGTTTGTGAAAAATGACCCCAGGGGCGTGTTCGTAATTTAGCGGCTTCAGAAGTTATATTTTATAACTTTTGAACGGGGTCTCAGATTAAAATTCTAAGACCTCTGTTGTGATCGGGAGGTGGTTTTTACCCTAGGGGAGGATTAACCTCGACCCCGTCGGGGGTTTCGGATGCGGGTCTTTTCGGGGGTTATAAATTAATTAAAACATTAATTAATTTATTTAAACCCTCCCCCTTCTCCCTTGAACCCCCTGGAAAAAATACTCTCCCTCTCCTCCTCCACCTCCGGTGAGGGCTCCGGCGAGGCAGCTCCGGCAAGGCGGCGGTTCGGCGGCAAAACTCTGGGCAACGCCCACGAGGTAGGATCTTGCTACCTTTTCTTTCCCGCATTCTTTGAGCCTGAATTATACCATCGAATTGCTGCACGATCTTCTAACAAAGCCCATAGATTAGTAGAGCTCGATCCGAGCTTCCCGACGCACCTTTCGGATGTGAAATCGGAGCTCTGAGGTGTCCGCAGCAGTCCGGCAATGTTGGGGTTGGTTTTTCGGTTTCCGGCTGTCGGCAGGGCGGTCTGGCGAGTTGGCGCAGCGGAGCGGCTCGGCTCCGGGCAGGCGGTGCGGAGGTGCCAAAAGGGCACCGGTGAGAGCGAGAGGGGCCGTGAGGTGGCGGCCCTGTGCGGCGCGACAATGACCCGCACTTTGCGGGTCGTTGTGTGGGATGTGCGACCGGCCCTCGTGGTCGGTCGGTGGCAAATCCCGCGCGGCGGGCGTGCAGGTCTGAAGGGGAGCAGGCCGCGGAGCGGCGGCCCGCGGCTCGGCAGGACCCGGCCCAGCTGCTGGGCCGCGGTCCAGCGGGCCGGCCGGCGCGGGCCGGCCCAATCAGGGCTGACCGGGCAGGTCTGGCCCAAGGGGCTTTGCCCCTCCGTCTTCGGACACTCGTATTTCGGGCTACGGGCGTCCGTTTTGCGCGCCGTCTGCAGCAGCGCGGAGCTTGCGTCAAGGTGGAGTTTTTGACATGGTTTCGATAATTTTTAATTCCCGAAACGAGGGGTCTCGGAGACACGACGCGTCTTTAAGTGGACGAGCGTTCTTCCGGAAAATCTTGTTTTGGACGGCGCGGATGCATGCGATGTCCTCTTTGAGTGCCGTCAGTTGCGTTGGGACCCTGGCGCCGGGGCGAAGTTTTCCAGGGTGGTTCCAGGCGTTGAAGCCGAAGTTGAGGCATGGGCCCCATGACCCGTCTTTTGAGCTGCGTGCAGCTTTTAGCGACTCTTTCCTCGGACATCCGTTTGGGGCGTGCGAGCAGTCAATGTTGGGTGTTTTTCCGAGGGCATTGCGTTGGCGTAGTCTGCCTGCTGGAATTCGGCATGATGTTGCGGGACCCACGAGGGCGGTTTGGGCGTCGACGGTGATTTTCCATCTTAATCACCGGGCGACCGTTTTGGACAAGTGAATAGTCCATCTTGTGTACTTTTTCGAGAGGATCGCAACGGTGCGATCCATTCGTTGAGTTTCGGGACCAGGATGTGGGTCCCATGTGGCACTGCTCGTGTGCGGTGCGTCAGGATGCATCTTTTTCTCCAGATATCTGTTGCACTCAAGTGAGTAGTGTTTTTGACATGTTATCCTGAGGGGATCGCAATGGTGCGATGCGCCCGACTGTTTTTGGGGCCGAGTCTCGGGTTCACGGGACGCCGTTCGGGCGTGAGACGGTGTTGGTGACTATCCCGTCGGATATCCGTTGGAGTCGAGTTAGTAGTCAATCTCACGTGTTTTTTCACGATAATTACAACGGTGCGATCCGTTTGGTTGTGCGGAACCTCTTGCGCGATCGTGCTAAATGTGGAAGCATGGAAGGTGCTCCAGTGGTGGTTCGCCCTACCTTGTTTGTAGCAGACCCTTGGTGTGTGATCGCGCACTCTTGGGAGAGTGATATAATTGGTCCACAAGATGTTGTTGGCCGTTCCTGGGCCTTTGAGGTGGAGTCGTTACGTCACGCCTTCGCGTTGACGCTAGGTACCGTGTGCATGATAGCCTTTGGGCTGGAATGAGGTATACTCCGGGAGTATACGAGAGCGCTTGGAGGTACGTGTGTTTGTTTGTACCTTAGGATATTTGTGTGCTCAGTTGGGGTTGACTTGGGACCACACGTCGTGTGGGCCCCACGTGCGTGCCGCGATCTGCTTTACGTACTTGGTCCTCTCGCGGCGTAGAGGGTCCCATTGTGCTCGTTTGTTTGGTTAGTAGGGTGGAGTGTATTTCCCCTGGCTTTGTGCTCGTTTTTTTGACCAGTAGGGTTGAGTGGTCTCCCCCTGGTTTTGTTCCCGATGGATTGGCTGGTAGCGGTGCTAGTAACACCAAGTGATGGAACAGGTGTTGAACCCCTCGGGGTGAGTTGTGATAGAGTTGGGTGGTTGCACGATACCCACTCTGTGTTTGGTTAGACAGTGTTGTACCCTCCAGTGGATATGACTAGAGTAGTTCTGAGTTTTACCCTCGAGCGGGGCTGGGCAGTGGGTTACTCATCGGCTTCTAGGGTCTACCCTCCAGCGGAGACTGGGCAGTGGGTCACCCGATGCTCTTAGGGTCTACCCTCCAGCAGAGACTGGGCAGTGGGTCACCCGACGACCTCTTAGGGTATACCCTTTAGCAGGGCTGGGTAGTGGGTCGCCCGTCGTCTAGTTCTAGGTATACCCTCCCGCACGGCTGGGCAGTGGGTCACCTGTCGACTTATTCCAGGTCTACCCTCCAGCGGGGCTGGGCAGTGGGTCGCTTGATGATGTATTAAGGTCTACCCTCCAGCAGGGCTGGGCAGTGGGTCGTCGGATGGTGTGTTATGGTTTACCCTCCAGCAGGGCTGGGCAGTGGGTCACCCAGTATCTTGATATGGTTTACCCTCCAGCAGGGCTGGGCAGTGGGTTGCTTGATGATGTGTTAGGGTTTACCCTCCAGCAGGGCTGGGTAGTGGGTCACCCGATATCTGGATATGAATTTTCCCTCTAGCAGGGCTGGGAAGTGGGACACCTGTTGGCATTCCAGGCTCAGTCCTTTTTACTAAGCTAGCCTGTGGCTTTCCTCCGTGATTACCGGAGCGGGACCCCTAGTTACAGGTCAGTGTTGTGACGACCTTGAATTTGAGCAGACCTCTTGACTTCGGGGCAGTGACGAGTTGTGGTTTGACGTTCCCTCAGAACTCTCAAGTGTGAGGGGCGCTTTCCCCACCGAGACGCGTTCTTGTGACATGATCTAAAACCGTGCGGGCGAGTCAGTGCCCCCCAAAGCAGAGAGTGTCAAGGTGTGGTGATTGAGCCCCTTGGCTTGCGGTTCAGGGTAGACGTGCGGGATGCTGGGCATCGATGATGGTGTTTTCTTCTGGGACTGTTGGCGACTCTTTTTCTTGTGCTGAGCTACGGGACGGAGATCCCCTTACGACGTTTTTCGAGATTCTTTTTTGAGCATATGGACATGTATATACCGTGTTTCTGATACCCACTTCTTGGGTTTGGTTACTCTCCTTCCAGGTGAGGCAAAGACGCGCGGGGTATGCCACGTGATTTCCGTGTCTAGCTTCACATGGTTGGATGAGTCTAAACTCCTACTATAGGTAGCTAAGACTCGACGAGAAGTTCATCTTCTCACCGTTTCTAGCTCCTTGTGTTTGGACAAGTCTTCTTCCTTTCTCTTGTTGGGTTGAGTTGTACTCTTTACTGCACTCTCTGTTGTATTCTTTTACTTCTCCCTCTTCGCTCTACTGCTCACCCTTCGGTACCTCCTTTTGTTGCTCCCTCGAGCCTTCGGGGTATCCTACTGATTATTTTTATACTCACCCCTGTTTGGGCTTTGCCCGCCCTTGGTGTGCCCTTGCAGACGAAGGACAGGTGGAGCGTGACTTCAGTGGAGCATAGGAGCTTGGGAGCTTGGACCGCGTGCAGTGGTCGTGGTTGGGTTTCAGGTGGGAGACCCGTCAGCGGTTTCTTTTTGTTTACCTGTTGCCGGGTTATGGCACCTTTTCTGGTTGAGTGCGTGTTTTCCCCTTTTTCCTTTTCAGCACTGTACTTTGTATTGTTTAGAGGTCGATGCACATATGTGGTTTATATATATAGCAGTTTCCCCTTTTCCTTTCTTGTCTTTTCTTTTACTCGGCACTTTTGCATTGAGTGTGCTGCGTGTGTGTGTTCATAGGTGCTTAGGCAAAGGCCTTCCCAAGTTATTGTGCCTTCGGTGCTGGTCGCCAGCCCCTGGCCTATGGAGGCAGGCCTGGGGTAGTTGCAGCTCGAGCCAGGGTAGGGTCGGGTCGTGACAGAAATCATAAGGGAAGGGGATACATACAACCTTTACCAAATGATTGTGCAACCATATATCCAAGAGAACATTAAATAGGAACAAAGGGATAATCTAGAGTTACAAAATAAGGTGAATGCAGTAAAGGAAGGGAAGTATCAAGAGTTCCATATCAATGATGAGGGTGTGATTCAGTTTAGAATGCGGCTTTGTGTGACTTCATCACCAAAGATAAAGAATGAGCTATTGGAAAATGCACATAGCTCAACATTCTCTATCGATACTTTTAGCATCAAGATGTACCAAGATCTTTGTGAATGCTTCTGGTGGGATAACATGAAAAAGAAGACCGTAGAATATATCTCAAGGTGATTAGTATGTCAGCAAGTTAAAGTAATGTGAAAAAAGTCCAAAGGGTTGATGTATCCATTTCGTATACCCATGTGTAAATGGGATAATTTCATTACTGAATTTTTTCATGGGTCTCCCGAAGATGTCGAAGGGAAATAATGCGATATGGGTTGTGGTAGAACAACTCACCAAGACTGCCCATTTTATAGATTTTCGGGAAGACCACTCTCTTGAACAACTTGAAAAGATATATGTGAAGGTAGTGGGGAGACTGAATGGTGTTCCACTATCGATTTCCATTGACCGTGATCCAAGGTTCACATCTAAATTCTAGAGGAGCCTTCAACATTCTTTGAGTGCTGAATTAAATTTTAGAATGGCATATCACCCCAAAACTGATGGCCCATCTGAAAGGACTATTTAGATGCTTGAAGACATGATAAGAGCCTGCTCTTTAGAATTCAAAGGTGGATGAGATCAGCATCGCCCATTGGTTGAGTTCTCATAAAATAATAGCTTCCACTCGAGTATTCATATGGATCCATATGAATCTTTGTATAGAAATCAAAGAATAACTCCAACCTATCAGGATGAAGTTGGAGAAAGAAAGCTACTTACACCAAATCTTGTGAAATAGATGATAGAGAAGATTCAAGTCATCTAGAAACACATCAAAGATGCCCAGAGTCGGAAAAAGAGATATACTGACAACCGTCAAATGTGCTTGGAGTTCGACATTGGAGATAAATTCTTCCTTAGAATATCACCATGGAAGAGAGTCATGTGATTTGTAAAGAAAGGGAAGCTAATCCCAAGGTACATCAGCCACTTTGAGATCCTAGAGCACATAGTAATCGTGGTCTGTCATCTTTCACTTCCACCGAATATGGCTTCAGTTCTTGATGTGTTTCACATATCACTCTTGAGGAAGTACATACCATACCCTTCACAAGTACTAAACTTAGAGGTGGTACAACTGGAAGATGATCTCTCCTATGAGGAGTTTCCAATAAAGATTATGGACTAGAGTGATAAGGTTCTAGGAAACAAGACTTCCCACCTTGACATTGTTTTTTGGAGGAACCATAAGTTTGAAGAAGGTACTTGGGAACCAGAAGAGGTGATGAAGGATAAGCACCCTCACTAAATTATGTAAAACAAAATTTTGAGGGAAAAATTTCATAAGGGGGGAAGAATGTATTGACCCAAAGTTTTACCCATTAAATTACCTTCTTATAATTATGCCTTATAGTATAATCACATTACGAAGCACAATGACATATAATGATACTAAATACTATGTGACCATTAAACATAATTTTTCAACTTCTATGGTTTGAATTTCAAAAATCTGACATACACAGTTGTGTTCAGTGTGATTTTTAGAGTCTAATAGAACAAACTTAATTTTTTGTGAATAGTAACATACCCTTATGAATATTATGTGTACCCTTATAAATAGTGATATACCCTTATGAATAGTAACCTCACCTATTATAGTATATATGTAGGATTTAAGTGAATACATGATGTACCTATGTTTTGGAATAAGTAAACAAATGTGTTAAAAAATTTATTTTTCAAGTAGAAAATGATTTTAATTAAAAATTAAATTAATCATATTTATCAAATTATTATTGAAAAATTGAATTCATTTTTGGATTCTACATCTCAAAAAATAGTTTGGGTGAATTTTTTGGATTTTTTGAAAATACTTGAATTTTTGTGAATAGTAAAATACATTAATTTACCGTATGAATACATCATAATTTAAACACACAATTCCTAACATCACAAGTGAGGTAAGAAACCAAATATCTAAATCGCGTGCCCTATTTACTATTCTTGGTCATGTAATCATTACTATTTATTTTCTTGGTGGAAAAAGATTAAAATATTAAGAAAACCCCTCTCCCCTCCACTATAAATACCACCATTCACACCCTCATTTCCTCACACCTCTTAAGCTTAAATCCTTGTCTAAAATCTTTCCAAGAATCTTCCTTAAACCCAATCGCATCTACATGATCTTCTGGTATCATCAAAATACAAAGCCTATTTTCCTTAATGAGGATCTCAAGGGGAGGATTCAAGAGGTAATTTATCTCTCTCTCTTTTCCTTTAATTTCTTTTTAATTTCATGTCCTTTTCTTAATATATCCCCACCTATCTTCATCCACATGGTATGTTAAATAAATTATCTCACATATACTGGAATTTTATTATAATAATGGGATAGTATATCATCCAAACCCTTCTCCTATTCTTTCTATTTTTAGAAAAGAAAATGTTGTTTGTGAGGTGTTAATTTATCACCTTCAAGAACAACATTTTTTCTATTTTCCTTTAACACATTAAGATCTTTTCATGAAACCATATTTATTTTTGAACCAGATTATATTATATGTATTATATCCTATTTCATGTTCTTTATCTAACTTATGTACATATTACTAAATTATTATACAAAACAAGTTTGTTGTGGTCGAAAAATCACCCAAATTAACCCAAACGATCATCATAGTATTTTAACTAATGATTCTTCCACATGGTATATATAATAATTCATTATAAAATCATTTAAAATAAATTAATATCATTAATAACATGTAATATCAGTTCTGGATGTTTACCCATGTTCTACACGGACTTTCATTTATGAATACAAGTGAACCGTTCAAGAAAACCATAAAAATGAACATTCCCAAAAAATGGATTTAAACACCATAACTCATCCAAATGCCCATAAAATATCCTAATGAAACCATAATGAACCATATTCATGTAAAAAAGGTTATGGAATTGTTAATTAATGAATCTATGGTGTTTATATAGGACTTTAAGGTGAATAAATCTTTTGGATACAAGGTAAGGGGAAATTCTCGAACCCAACTTTCTTTCTTTTGGTTCTCCCTCTTTTACTGTATTTTTGGTATGGTTACTCTGTAAAAATAATTTTTTCATAATTATCTTTCATATTTTGGGATATACATGTTCTCCAATAGATTTTATGTCAAACATAATGTTTTAAAAAAGAACTCTTCCTTAAAAAACACAACTTTTATTTCTCACTCAAGGTTGACAGTTATTGTATCAAGTATGTTTTCCCACTTTCTTTTGGGAACCCAAAGTTTATGAATATGTTCTTATGAGATTAAACCCATTCCATTACATAGGTTATTTTTCTTCATTTTTTATATATGTTCTATGTGGCATGAATGATAAAGATAATGTTATGATGTGATGGGTGCACCCTGAATTATATAGGGCAATGTGAATATTTGAATGTGTTGGGTGAGCCCGGAGTTATAAAGAGCTCCAATGCATTGGATAAATTGATGAATCTCATTAGTTAAACTGAAATTATTTGTGAACAAGATGATAAAATTTTTTACAAGTATGTGTGGTTGTTAACCACTAAGAAATTATGTTTCATTTTTTATGCTTTTCCACATTTCAAGTCTTTTATTAATGATTCATCTCATGTTTATGATACCTTTACTATGTTATGATTATGATCACCCATTTTTATATTGTTCATATATATCCTCTTACCAGGATTTTAGCTCACCCATTTTTGATTTATATCCTTAGGTGACTATATTTACTAATGAGAGGTCAAGTGCCAATAAGAATCTAGAGACGAAGGAATTAAAAAAATGTTTATGTTTGATGTTGTAAATGTTATGTATGGCCCTAGTTTTCCCAAGACACAAAACCATTAGATCCTTTATGTGAAATAATATTATGTTTTTTATATTTATAATGATGTAATAGTAATGTATGAAAAGGAAGGGTCATTAAAATAACCGCTTGTTGTTCTATTAGAAGTAGAATTGAACACAATAGTTATTTTATGTTTTTTTCTACCATATGAAATTATCATCATCCAAAATATAAAACAATCTTATGTGTTTCCTATGAACACAATAGAATAAATCATTTATTACTTTTTAGAACTAATAAATAAGATAAAAACACTCAAATTAATTTAATTTATATATACATATTTATATATTTTTAAAAGTGATATATATATATATATATATTAATTTATCATTATTTATACATATATATACATTATCAACTAAAAAAATGCAATATGAGATATTTAAACGAATTTAAATTATAAAATAGTCTTATATTTAGAATATTAATAATTGTATACTTAATTTTGTTATATTATTATATGAATAAAATTATTAATTAATATTTCTATTTATGAAATTAATAATGCATTTTTTAAATCTTTTTTTCTTGTATACATATAAAAAAATTATACATTTAAATAAATAGGAAATTTTTTATTTACAATTAAAAAAATTATGGAAATTAAAATATGTTTATATTATTTATATACAATCAGTAACATATAGGCATCTATATAATTAATTAGAAATAATAATATATGTCTATATATAAGAAATCCTAAATATATTTAAATATATTTAATAAAAAAATTATAGTTTTATAATTAATTATATTTTGTGAAAAACCATGTGTACATAATAATATTATTTATACATTTATACAATTTTATAAGAAAAACTATTTTAAATTATAATTAAATCACTCACTAATACATTTATTAATAAATGATTTTTTATAATATTAGTACATATATCATCATATTAATATTTTGTTATACATTTAATATAATTTATATTGTTTATTCATTTCTAATATTTTTTGTATTTTATTCATTTTTATTATAAAGTAATTTTTTATTTTTTTATTTTCTTATAATATTAATAAATTTATTCATAATGTTTTTATAATATTAATATTATACAACTCAAATTTATTCATTTTTAATTACTATATTATTTAAATATTTTGACTTATAATTTTATTTTTTAATATTATTTCCTTTATATTTTAATATTTTTTCATTTTTAATTGTTATATTGAATATTATTTTTCATTTTTTATTAATTTTCAAGTTCTTAGTGGAGGATCATTTCTCAAATAATTTAAATTTTGAACTAACGTTGTTAGAAGAATCTTATATACATTAAGATTGTTTTGGAATATAAACAACCAACTTTTAAAGAACCTTCTCTTTGCCTGCTTGAGAACATATGCCTTTAACATCATCTACTTTGGTGAAGTCATCTATTATCTTTTTTATTATATTTTTTGTTATAAGAAACATTTTTTGTCTTTCTAACAACTCTTATTTCATTTTCATACAAACATTATTTAAGAACATTCACCATCTTTATAATTCATTAAACTTGAACTTGATTAGTTTTTTATTCAATAAGTATAGTTTATACCGTGTTGATATTCTTCTATTAGATTGATTTTCCTTCACAGACTTTAAATTTCCTTTAATGAACATCAACATTAATTTTTATAGCTCTAATCACCTTAAATATTATCTCAACCTTTTTTATTCGCTCACAATTCTCAAAAGTTATCTCCTTCAAATCCTTTTTCTTCTTCTTCCTGTACTTCTTGATTTCTGTAAGTTGATTAAGGTAATCTTCCAAATTTTCTTTAATATTCCATTAATGATACATTCACTATTCTCCATCATCATAACTCTCTCATGAATCACTTATTCATCTTATATGAGAAAATAATTTTACATGGAAATAAAATTTATAATTGTATGAAGAATTATTTAACACTATTCTACAAAACAAACATTTCTTATTCTTCCTAGGAAACATTTTATTATGTTTCTTCCATGTCTATATTTAAGACTTCATATATTATATTTAGGAATCATAATATTCGTACTTATTCTTAAGATAATATCCTAAAATATAACCTTTATCATTAGTATTCCAACATTTAAGATAATTTTTACCTTTTCCATTCAATTAACCTGCTTTATATCTTTTAAAAATAAGAGAAATGATTTTTTTGAAGTCATCATCTTCTTCCTTTTCCTATGAATTGATTTATTCTTCTTCGGTTTCATTATATTTATACTTTACATTCATTAAATATTAAGATACTATATTTTTTCTAGAATTCTTCTTAATGACTATTATTTTACACATTTCAATTGAAACAATAATTTTTTGAAGTTTGTCTAGATATAAATCTACTCAATATTCTAGAGATAACAATTATGCATCAAATCTATCTAGAAAATGAATCAATAATTTATTAATAATAATATAATGTTCCATCATCTCATAGAAACTACTGATATTGTTGACAATCACTTGGAATATTATAAAGTATTCATCAATACAATATTTATTAGCCATATTAATATTTTCACACATGCTCCTTCAAATTTGTAGATTAACTTTCTTAACATTTTCATTTCCCTCATAGCTGCTTCTCAACTTATCCCATATATGTTTAGCCATTAAAAACCACATAATATTTGTATAAAAATTCATTGTGATATCCATTAATAAGAAATTGTGATATTTTCCTTCAACTTACAAATTTATCTTATCAATAAATGTCATAGAAACATCATTAATGGGGAAAATCCCACTATTACATCACGTATAACATAAATTCCAAGAGATTAATGATATGGTAGCATCCTATTATTCCAATGATGATAGTTTCTACAATAAAATAAAGTAACACCCATGTTTTCAGTAAATTTATTTTCTCCATTCAGAGTATACAATTGGATCTTTTTTAGGGAACCTCCTATGATACCAATTGATGTTCCCTTGATCATGTAGGATCCCTAATAGTGGTGGGTTGAATCGGTGATTAAATTTATTTTATTTGAATGTCTATTAACTTATTAAGGAATGTTTTCCAAACCTTTGGTAATTGTTAAAGTTTCAATCCAATCAAATTTAAATCTTAACCTCAAATTTCATATGCAATAAATATAAAAATATATCAGCAGATAATATTTACAAGGATTGGTATGATGACTAAATATTTTCTATTTTTGTTATCTAAGAAACATTGATTTTTTTCTAACTTTTTTTAGTGATACCAATGAATATGGTAAAATTGTTTATACCCCCAAAAATTGTTCCTCCATATAACCCTAATATTACCCCCAACAATTATATCTTCTCCCATTGTTGGTCATATCCCCCAATTTCCCTAACTATATCCACTTTCTTAATAGTTGGTTTTACATAAGTATTTTTAAAAATTAGTTCTACACTTCAGCTAAAAGATCATCCATTATCTTTTTTTATCCATTTTAGAAATATATTTTCTTTATCCCTATGAAATTTGGATCACTTTCATGTGTTTATATACTTTAAGATCTTCAACAACTTTATTAAGGGGTTTTTTTCCTTTAAAAATTCTCCTTATCTTAGTAATATCGGTTATGATCAATCTAAAATTTTCTATAACTTTCCCAGAAATCTTCCTTAGTATCATTTGTCTAATTGAACCCCATCTAGTATTCCTTTCTCTAATAGGTATCTATCCAATGGGTCTCAATCCATTCCTTCTAAACTCTTTATGCTTCATCCAGATGTTCTATATTCAAAGAAACTTCTTCCAATGTTCTTAATAAAATTACATCCTATTAATTGAAGCAACATCGATCTGCTAAAGCTTCTCTTTACCTGGTAGGAACTCTGATCATAAACATTCAAACTTCTTCCTTATCATCCAAATAATAGTTGTCTAATGAGACTTACATTTTTTCTGAGGAAGCTAGTCCTGATGGAACTCTTCATCAAATAGGTAGTATCTTTGGTTGGACACTCCCTTAAAAATTACTTTATCACTTCTTCTCTTTCATATTAATAAACAATATACTTATTCATGACATTCCATCACCCTGTTTAAATACGCATGTTTCGATTGGAATGTGCAGGAACTAAAATATTTTTTACCACTCATCTCAAACGTGAATTTTGAACTTTCTACTCTTTTCAATTTATGTGGAATTATTTTTAAACATTATAGATCATTTATGATGTTAAAAAACATCATATAACTTACATAATTTTTTTATTAAAATAGTTGAATATTGAAATCAGCACCATCATTGTTATAGACTTTACAAACTCTTTGAAAAGATCTTAGAAGTATTTTATCCAATAAAACCACTTCAATTTCCTCTATATAACGGAATTCAAACCTTGCATCATCTAATTATCATTTTTTGGTTTCCCTTTGATAAAAAACCATTATATAATAAGCTTAGAATATCATTCTTAGACGACAACTCACATCTTTGTCTGGTGGATCTTCATATTTCTCTCCGACTAGTGAAAATCATCTACATTTAGAAATTTGTAGGGCCTCCATATTTCTCCATCTGATTGACATAAAAACATCCTACTATTGGATATTTTGAGTTTTTTTATGATGTAACTATGTGTATTAAAACCTTTGTTTGAGGACTCCTAAATCCTCCACCCAATCATCTTTCATTATCAACTCAACTAAGTATATCTTTATATAATTTCTCATCCTATGAAATTGTATTCCTCAATATATTATTCTTCAATCTGATGAATCCTTGATGTGTATTTCTTAAGGAACTTTTGATCATTGCAGCATCATCAATTTCTTTATCTGGTTCCCTATTAATATATCTTCTATCAAATATACTTGAAAAGATAGCCTCTATTTGTTGAATTTTTTTAACCCATAACATCATAGTTCAGTCTCCAAACACCAGCAACTAAAACCTTGTAACTTAAACAAATTACATATCAGTCTGATAACATTATAAATCCATAATCCATATTATCATCCCATGTCATATTAATATTACTTCTGCAATCAATCTTCGTATAACTATAACATAATATTTGTGACTCAGAAATATATTTCTTCAACTTTTATACATCTCACCCTTTAAATTGTTCTCTTTTTTCAGATGTGTACAAACTCTACTTGGATCATGATAAACTTCAATATGTGAGGAACTTTTAAGATCATTAAAGAATATTTTGACTTTGTAAGCAAACATTCATAACTTTCATATAGAATATTTTGGAACCTTCATAAGAAAATTTTCTTACATCTCTTCTCTTGAAATTATCCAAAATTCCTAAGTGAATTTATCTACAATTTCATATTGATGTGTTGAAAATAAATTCAAAAAAACTAACTTTAGAACAACACCATTTTATCAAATTTATTCATGATTTACTTTTTACACTTTAGATAGGAATATATTTCACATGTAGTAAATATGTTCCTATAATGAACGATTAACGTAAACATATTTACCCTATGTACCTATCACAATGCATTCATACTCACCTCATTTTATGCTAGTGCATGATTAAAATATTATAAAATAGTAACATCACTTAATAAGTGAATCACCCTATGTGAAATAACAACATATATTTAACAATAAACATCGAGAAAAAAAATCCCACCACTTGGAATATGTGTTTTCTACCACATATAGGTCAAATACTCCCAAGAACAAGCTCATTACTATTCCCCGACACATCCTAGTCTCCTATATAACTTACCCAAATAGTAAAACAATAAACAATACTTTCTCTTTGATAAAAAATTTTACTTTCCACAACCTAGTTCCCCTTAACATTACTAATATGGGTAGTTTTGTGACCTCATTTGTGCATCCCTATATTCCAGAGGCTTCCAAATAACAATGAGGTTATAAAAAACATCGTGGGGATACTATACCCTCTAGAAAAAAGTAAGAATTTCAATATAAATATGAAAAATCAATCATGTTATACAACTCAAGAATATTATAGATAAATTCCAAAAAAACAAAATAATAATAATAATCAATTTCATGTCATACTATAGGCCAACTTAAATGTCATTAGATAAGTCATGCAAGTAAAAAACTAAAAAATTATCCATCATAAAGACTCCAAAACTCCAGTTCCAAACCCTATTCTGGATCCCTTCTCCATGCTCCAATACTATCCGTAGAAGTTACCAATCAAGAATAGATCCTCTTACCCATTTCCAAACTTGTATCCATGAAGTCTTCTTGGGTACCAAATGGTTGCCCGAATAGAGTGTGATTAAAACATAGTAGATAGAAACCCATGGTGTTTAAATAATCTAGTTTGAATAAATATTTCGTACAAGAGTACGATAAACATGATCATTAATTGATAAATTAATTTGTAACTTAATATAACGCTACCAACCATGATTTTTAGGTTGACACTAGAGGTTAGCAAAACCTACTTCCACATGATGCCATAAATTTATATCTAGTTGTGGATTCTGCAACCTAGGATGAATCACCCACACATTATATCAAGTAACCAATATAAATTATAGTTTTTTATTCTTATTCTTATGAAGAATCACCCTTATTAGGTCAAGTAACCAAACATATCTCCCTTGGGAATAATGTAATCAAGAAAAAAACATGGATCTATGAAAATTCTCATGCAAGAGAAACTTGCATGTTCACAGGGAATATAAAAATTCCATGGGAAGAAGTAAACATGTCACATTGGAATCTATATGAATTCCCATGCGAGAGATGCTTAAATGTTTATATTGTACAATAACATACCATGGTAAAAAGTAACAAAAACCCCATTGAAAATTCCAAAGCAATTTCCACTTAAATTCTAGAAGGATATCAGACTCTTTTTGAATTCCCATGCTAGAACCAATTTAATAGTTCATCATTAAATACAAATAAGATCCAATTCATTCCAATTTAACAAACACACCAAATATGTTGTCATATCCATATTGATTAATTATCCAAATTACCAATTACCAACAATTTAACTACATTATTCTATTTTACCAATTCTCACAATAATTGAAATAATTACATTTTAGATATTAATTAAGTCCAATTACATTTCTCAAGACATTATGTATGTATTACATCATGTAATCATGAAAATGTATATTCTATTCCAACTAACCACTTTGAATCCAAGTGATTATTTATCAAAAAAATAACTATAATTCATTTGTTAATAAAAACACATTTTTTTCCATTCTATAAACAGGTTCTAATTCAAATAGGGGATCTAGGATCATGTGTTCCATGTTCCAACCTCAGGTCAAAGGTTAACACATCTCTCAAGTGGACTCATGTTTTTGTATCAATGCCAATAAAGAAAATAGGATCGAAGGGAGGTATAAGAATATGGATATATAATTTTCGATGAATTTATAATTTTAATATCATGTGAACATGTCATCTTGGCATGATCACACATGCTTCACATACTGGAGGAACAAAAAACACATTATAGAGTTATTTTAGACCATCCAACTCATGAATATAGAATAAGAGATCAGATACTGAGCATAATATTAATGTAAAACAACACTATACCCTATATATAGTGACTGACCTACACTATCAGGCATGGAAGAAGAGGCTCAAGAGGAAGTCTTGTGGAATTTATAAATTCCAAGAAGAAAGCACCCTTCCATGTTGTCTGGATAAAACCACTGATTTAAGAATCAATTAAAGGTGTCGTATAGTGAAAACGATCATAGAGAATGGTCATAATTTTTAAATCCTGAGTTAGGTTAAAATTAGTATTAATTAGGTCTTTAAAATAGGATAAGAGGGGAGGGATAAACTATTTTACCCCTAATAATCTAAGTGAAGCCCGACACCACTTGTTGGTCAACAGTGTTCTCGATGGTGTCTACACTATTATAGAACCCTGATGGGTGGAAGGTGTGTCTCCTATAAAATAACCAATCATCCTAATTGTCATCGATAGAAGGGTGAGTATCACCGACTGTATGATGGTACTCTAGCAGCTTTACTTAACTACAAGATATCCCATAGGCTAACTGGTGGCTCTACAGTATCTCCAAAACTATAATCCACATCCAGTGTCCTAATATCTTAGCTTCATGATTCCTTGAACACCAATGAACCCATATTTTACTCTAGGAACACGGATGGTTTCCCAAGGTTTTATAAGATTAAAAAAACACAAATAGGTTCAACAAAATACTTAAAGAGTAAAATACATGGGAAAAGATGGGATCCTATAATTATGTTTCACGGATACTCACTTTGAATGGTTTTATTTATGTTATTGATCACCAAGTCCCATTATAAATTTTTCAACAACACATCAAACATTTTTACAATATAAAATTGTAATTAGAACCCTCCTAAATTAGCTTTTAGGACTTCTTAAAATACTACTGATGAATTCCATAAATTAAAATGAATCTTTATCTATGAATTATTCCTTTATTATAATATTTGTATGTTTTAAAGATACCATATTTTGAGTTTTCTCTAATTTATAAGTGATATATTTCATCATCATACCATGTGTAATAATAATGCCGTTAAGATAATCAAGAGAAATTATATTTAAATCATTTAATTCAACCATGTACATAATGAGATTTAGTATTGGGGTATGATTATCAATATTCTTTTAAGACTTTCCATATCAAAAATTATTTCCAATAGTCCTCACAATCATCCAAAAAACATAATAACTCTGTTAATGAATAAATATTCATATATAGAAAATGAAATTATTGGATCTTTGTTAAGGTCATGACCATGAGATGAAATGGAATCCATGAACATATGACTACATATGGAGTAATTTATTGTTCTTGTGAATATATTGGTTTTTTATTTATTAGAGGATGAAGTTAAAGATAAGAATTAGTAAAATTAACAAGTTATTCATTATAATTTTAAGGTTTTTTATTTAATAGACGATGTGAAATACTGCATCACATAAATTTTTATCATTTCTTATTAAATTAATGATGTTTAAAATATATTACTAACATCAGTTACTATAAAAAATTATTCGAAACAATTTAGTTTTTGTCTTAAAGATAGTTATTATAATAACCGAGGTGATGAATTTCTTTTGAAATCTATAAAGCGGACATGATATTTTTGTTCATTCACCGCATTAATCCCTTATCTCCCTCTCTCACCAAAATTTTCTCTCTTAACCACTCTCTCTCCCTCATGTTATTTTATATTTTTATCATTTTTTACATAGATCTAATTGTTTTTTTAGTTATCAAGTCTTTATGAGTTTTATAATTAAATGCCTAAAATTGACTGACATTAAGATATTTCATACATTGTGATCTAGAATAACAATTCAAAATTTTAGTGTAATTAAAATGAAACATCTTGTATTATTTTAATATCATTTTATAATTACTATTTCAAAATATATTTCAGTAAATATGAGAAGTCAAAGGTGAGTGAAAAATCATATTTCTTCTTATATGTGATGAATTGTTGGGCTCATTTATCCTTTACTTTTGGGTTTTAGTGGGGACATTAGTTACCCAATTAAAGTCCAAAACAAAGGAATAAATGTTATAAAAATTAATGGGACTACAAAATGATTCCATTAATGGCTGGAATAAATAAAAAATATACAAGAAATATTATTCCACATTGATTTCTCATATAATAATTGTGTTCTTTTTAAAAAAATTATACATAAATTTATAAAGTCGTTATAAATTATGTTTAACTCCAATTTTTAATAACTGATATTAAAATTTTATTTTTTACATTCCTAGAATTGATTATAATAAATAAGTGATGTTAAAAGTAATAAATATAAAAGTAATTAATAGGTTATATTATATATGTTATCATTAATATATAATTGGTGAAGATTTAGATGATGATATAAATTACATACACACATATGGATTTTTTCATTTAGGTTTAATGAAAAATTAATTATATGGGGTAAGGTAAAAACTATCACAAAAAATGGATCTAAGGAGGTGAAAAAATTGTTCCTATTTCATAGCCTACTTAGAGGTGTGTACTATGTTCATGTATATTTTCGGATTATTCCATGAGAGATGTGAATGGTGTTCATAAAAGTCTCTTTAGTATTTTTTATTTTTTTAATATTATTTTAATAGTTTCATTTTGTTTTTTGTATTATTCATATAAAAAATATTTAAAAATGAAATTAAAAATAATTTCATTTTATTTTTAATTATCTCCATTAAATTGAACTCAAAAAATAAAAAAAATTATCTAGATATTCCAATTATAATGGATTGGTTCTTAATATCCATTGAGGATTTTCCACATGAGATTCAGGTTATGCTCTGCCAAAAATAGAAGAATAATATATTAGTGATAATAAAAAAAATATAAAATTATTTCTTTAATTAAAAATATAAATAATATATAATTATATAATTAATAGGTATTTAATAATATAATAAAATTATATATTATACTTACTAGAAAATATAAATAATATAATGAATAACTTATAATATAATTAACAAAATATTACTAATCAATATTTTTCATTAGTAATTATAAATTAATAATCTAACATTTCAAACTGAAGTGGATTAACACACACACACACACACATATATATATATATGCTGAATTAAATTTTAATCTTTTCATGAAAATTTATTTTAGTCAATTATTATTATGAAATTATTAATTTTTTTGTTCTGGATTTTGTTTTATTGGTATTTTTCTAGGCTTGTATGATGGGCCTCTATGTATTCTTAGAGTTGGGATTAGGGTCTTGATGGGCCTTAGAGTGCGTTGTTTTCAACTGAATTTTGGTTTTTTTGTTCTCGTATGGAACTCTTTCTTTCTCAAATTTTTAGTTTAGATTTAGGTGGTCTTCTAATAATCGATCAACTTGATAGAATGACTATTCTTAAAGGTTTTGGTGTTTTCTCTTTGATCTGTGTCATAAACTATAAAAATAATCATATCATGTTACATGTCTCGGTATTTTTATGATATTATGCACCATTGTGATCATTATTGTCCATCCACTCACGATTTAGACACTTTTGATGTTCTATAATTCAGTTTCAAAACCCCTTATATTGTAATAAATGTAGTATCTAGGTTGTATCATTTCATCTTTCCTTATACTATGTTTGTTATGTTTATAGGGTCCACATGTTGGATGGGGGTTCTTTATGCTAGTCTATGAAATTCGGGCTCAGTTTCATATCTTTATCTAATTAGATTTATAGTATTGGTTGTTTTTTGTTTTAACTACCTTTTACTACTTGCATTATTTATAGATTTACAATGTTTTCATGATCACTATATTTTACCCCAAGGAAGGTTGTATATTTTATAGTATTTGCATGCTTTCTAGTTTGTAGTTTTGTTAGAGACTTAGGTAATTCTGGTAAGCTCTATTGTTTAATGTTGTTGTGTTATTTTTTTATCATGATTTTTTAGTATGATAACTATAAGAGATAATGTATGAGAAGGTTGTGTGTGACCATGTAACATGCTAAGAGTGTCCATATTGGGTGGATACTATAGTCATAGGTTTATTTTCTATTAATAAAATTCAATTTGAGCCAACTAGTAGGCTACATAGCCCTTGCAAGAACAAAATATGTTTATTTTGTAAGTTTAAGTTTAATAGGTGTTGTTTGTTGAAATTAGTTTTCAATTTAAATATTTAGTTATGATATTCATGCAGAATTATGACATTTTATTTTATATATATATATATATACACTTGGTTTGGGATTCTATTTTATGGTTATATGTCTGGGATTGTTTTATGGACCTCTATGTGTGCTTGGAATTAGGCTTATAGTTCTATTAATAATTTTTCTACTAGCCTATTAGGTCATCTATTCCAATGGGGTGCTCTTATTTGTCATGTTTTTCTGTGTTACTTTGGGTGGTCTCCTGACTATTGGTCCACTTGATTGTATTATTCATTTATCAGGGTTTTTTGTTTTTTTTTCAATTGTCATAATCTTCTTTTTAACCATTCTAATCTTATCACATGGAACAAGGTTTGTTTGATCTATTTTTATATTATGATCTTTATGATCCTTCCAGGAATGCTTCACCATCCACCTATCCATCCCACCTATTGTGCCTGGATCACCACCTACCTCAACATTGTTTACCTAAGCCTAATTACTTCATTTTGGAAGAATTATCATCATCTTACCATAAAAATTTTGATATTAATGGTTTATTTAGTGTTCCCTTACTAAGGTAATGTTCATCTTAGAGAGGTGATCAGCTTTTCATGGATAGAAATCATGCACCCCTTCTGATGATGTTTCGGGATAGGGAAATCAGGTCTTGCGAGATTTATTTTGAAAATGAAATTTTCAAAAATGTTCCACTCTAAAAATAAGTTATTTCAGAAAAAATATTACCTGTATTTTAGGATATTGAGTTTGGAAAATAAGCTTTCATATATTTCTTTTTTGTTTATGTGGTGTTGATTTATGCTTCCCCTTCATTCTTTCAGTCTGTGTTGTTGTTGGTGTGTGTGTGTCCATCCATTTTGGAAAAGAATGTTACCATTCCAAGATTGGGTTTAGTGTGGGTCCCTTGAGTGACAAGGTTTACAAGATCATATTGACTTCTTGGTTTGTGTACGTTTTTTCTCTACTTTTTTTTCTCTTTTATATGCATGTTCATATGTTTTCATAATAATTAACTATTTTGTTAGTTTTCTTCCCACAAAGTAGGACCAAATGGGTTTGAACCACATAAATATTACATGTTATTTACTTTTCTACATTTTCTTTTACTGTTCTGGTTTGTTCTTTCTCCTTATTACTTTTTTTCTTGTTTTATTCAAAACTCTAACAACACAAAATTTAAACAATTCCCTTATTATCCTCTATGAGAGTCAAACTGATTTCATTTGACTCATTCTGATCCTTACACACACACACATATGTAGTTGTTTATTTATTTATTTATAAAAATTTATAATTATAAATAAAAATGGTGGTCATTACGCTTTACCACTCCCAAACTATTTTTTTCAGGTCCAATGTCAAGCCTAAACCCCCACCCTAATCGACCCCCTCCCCACCTCTACGAAGTTTCATTCCATCCCTCCTTGAGCCATTAACCCCCACCCTATCCAACCTCAATTACACCCCTTTCCTTATATCCCTCATCCCCTAACCATCATCTATAAATCATCCCCCATGTTGAGCTCCATCCCCTACTTCTACATTACCCCACACCCACCTTCGGCCATATGTCCCATACCATCTATTCCTCATCCCATACACACAATCAATCCCCAATCCCACCCCCAATTAAGTCCCACTATGAGCTTAACCTCCCCAATTATGTGCGCCCTATAGGCCAACAACCCTCTCTCACTATCAGCTCTCCTAGTTTCCAGCCCTCTGACCAACCATATACCCTCACCCCATGAGGTGCATCTGGTTCCCCCAACCACCTTCCTCTAACTTTTCTTCTCCGCATTGACCACCTTCCCCTCTTCTTGTAACTCCCATCCCACTCATCATCTATTACTCCCTAATAAAAATATTTACCCATTGTTTCCAAGTATGATTTCACAATCATAAAATATTTTTTTAAATAGATATTTTTAGGTAATTTAGTAGTGAAAGATTTATGTTAGGAACACTAGTTAAATAGAGTTTTGAATGAAATTAAAGCATAAAGAACAATTTTCATTGAATTTTTTTATATACCCATTACTTTTTTAAGAATTTTTTTAGCCTATGAACAAATGGTTCTTTCATTTTCTCTATGTGATAAAATGTTACATTTATAATTATTATTCCCATAGTAATTGATTTATTTATTAAAAGTTTTGGACTCTTTGAGAACATGGGTGGTTTAAACTGTATTTTTTAGAGGTTTTATTGTATAATTTAAATTAGGTTGGGAAGATAAAGGTTATTGTTGAATTAATTCATGTTTTTGGACAATCCAATTTTGTGTGTGGAGATGTAGGTTATCGTGGTGTAATTTGATTGTTTCTATTAGAGTAGTCTGATTTAATACATTGAAAATTCCTACTGTATAATTTTCATTGGTGGTTCCCTAACAGGATACAGTGTAGAAATTACTAGCTAAATGATATATCTTCATTATGATACCATTTTTATTTGGTTGTAAACTAAGATTCCAATGAAATATTTTCATCTATTTTATCAATGTTTTGTCACATGTATAGTATATTTGGAGATATTGTTTCTCCTCCTCCTTAGACCTTCTCAATTAATTGTGTTTTTCAGGTTTCTTGATTTTATATCTTCAAAATATATTAATTAATTATTCTTGATTTTTTCTATGTTCTTGATCCATTGAACCATTTGGTTTATTTTGTGTTGATTTTTTAAATTTTAGGGGCTTTTATCTCTTATGCAAAATGCATGTTCTATTTGTTTTATGATCTTCACCCTTTTCATTTTTAGATTCATAAGATAAATTCATATTGTAAATTGTTTCAACTATCAATTCTTTTGAATCATATTTTCTAATGCTTGATCATATAGTGTAATATGGTTGTAGGTAATGTAACTGTAGAGACCCGTAGCCTGACGTACATGGACATTACATTAATTTTGCGGAATACTTAGTACATAACAAAAACACACACACACAAGGATCGTAATAGTTTAGTGTCTTTGGAAACTCGGAACGTAATCTTCTAATCGTGGTGAAAGATCTTCAATATCTCCCATAAATATCTTCTCTTTTTTTACCTAAAAACCTTTCTTTATATCCTGGGGAAAAGAAAACATAAAAGGGTGAGCTCAAATGCTCAGTAAGGGTAAAAAAAAGAAATATCAATCACATCATATACATAAGAACATAGCTTTTGGAAATCTTAACCTGCAAAAGAGCTCATAATATCATAACATGGGATAAATAATAGAAGTGAAAATGAAATCCCCATAATCATAACATAAAACTTGAAACTTTGTGGCATGCACACGTAATCATGGAAAATCATTTCTTGTTAGTCATGACTCATCTCCAAGACTATCTTAGTGGACAAAGTCCCTTTCTGAACCGAGTTCACTCCTCGTTTCAGTCCTGTATCACTGAACCGAAATAACCTTCCGTTCCAGCCATGTCTATCTCATGAGATATAAAATCTTTACCCAATGCATTGGAGGGAGATATAGGTCCCACCCATCTTATAATGAATCCTTTCTTATGTGTGCCACATAATCATAAACCATACATCATAGCGTAACCCATGTAATAAAAATGGGATTCTTAAACAACATGACATCATAAAACAATTCATATAAGATAAAAGAATTCATAAAAATATTTCCATCACAACATAATCAAATCCATGTAATAATAGGGATAAAAACAGAACCCTTTTATTATCTTAGATGAAAAATAATTTTGATAAAATACTTGAACTCCATTCTTGAGGAAAATATCCTTTCTACTTCAAAAACATTTTTCCTTTCATAACATGTCACACGACTTTAAAATAAAAGAAGTTGATTAAAAATAAACTTGAAAACTTGTAAAGGAAGTTTCTTGGAAATAATGTTTTAAAAATCCATTCATGTCGTATAAGTTAAAAAAAACATTCTTCGTACTTTTGTCGGAAAAGTCAAAAAGTACCTCGTATAAAAAAAACGACAAAAGATTCCTTTCATATCATTTACTAAAAACTCATAGAAGGGTAAAATTGGATTTAAAAAATTGTAGGTGGATGTAAATAATATTAAATATTGAGAAAACATTGATGTGGATGATAAAATACACCCCAGTAAATACCAACGTATAAACAATCTCGGATAAAAATGAGATTGTGATATTTCCCTTACCTTAGGTCCGATTTGCTTTGTTCATGTCCGAATCTCCTGTATAATGGTTTAAATAATGTTATTGACTTATTCCAGAATCATACATATTGATATGATATCATATATGGTCATATTATTAGCTTCTTGTTAGTAATATTTCATTGTTACTTGTTACTCAGGTCTTTATAACTTTTTGTTCTTATGCGTGTTTTGTCGAATAAATTCTTATTCTTATCTTTAGGTTATAGATAATTCATTTACAGAATGGTATTAGTGTAGTATATACCATATTCATTCATTCAATTCATTTATATAATCATTATGAAATGAAGATCATGTAGAACGAGTCGCATCACATCGTGGAGACGGTATTCCGTACGTACGCACGAGTGATGATATCGTTCCTATGATCATGGAATTGTATTGGAGTATATATATATATTATTTCAGTATCAATATTACTTCATAATAATCATATATAGTTACTCATTACACCATTATACCCATCCTTGTAAAGTGATGGTGGAAAAATAGATTACACCATGGCGTGGAGACGGTATTCCGTACATACGCACGCGCGGTGATTTCTTTTTCCATAGGATGGATAGATTGTGAAATAGGGTTGTTTCATACTTATAATAAAATATCAGTATATGAGTAATACTGATGTTATTACTTCATAATGAAACAACCTAATAAGAAGAAGTGGAAGAAGAAATAAAGATGAAAGAATTGGTAACGGTAATTACCTCTTCTTTGAAACGCCTCTTTGAGACCTCCTCTTAGGGCACTAAAATTGGTCTTTGAGGAAGACCGGAACCTCTAGGATGTTTCTAGGGAAGTGGAGAAGATATTTTGTCAGGGGTTGGACGAGCTTGAGTGCTCAAATTGGTGTGAGGAGGAGGGGGAGGAGGTGTCCTTTTATAGGGGAGGAGAGGGGCACCTTAGGAATATCTCAAAATATTATTTTATATTAAAGTCAAAATCTGTTTATAATGGTTCCAAAGGGTCTTATTTCGAAGATAAGGTGGGGATGGGTCGAAATCCTATCAACCAATAGGATTTAAACAAGTTTAGGGTATTATTTTAACCTTATCAATTAGATTTAACTCTAAGTTAAATAATTTAACTTTTACCATGTCTTTTTGTTTTCTTCCACTATATGGTTAATACACTTACTATAACATGCCAAACGAACCCCAAATTGTTTATTATTAATATATATATCCTTATCTAAGTCATTTGTCCGAACCTTAGATTTTTAGGAATAAAATAACAATTAGTAATATAATATTTTATTTAAAAACTATTTTGTGTCAATTTTGACACTATTTGATATATGATTTTTGTGAAAGTCATAACAGAATTATATGTTCGAACCAAGTTGATTAAATCAACACTAATATATCATAGTAACCTATAAAATTAGTGGAATTCATAAAAAGTCTTGAATTACATTTATTTTGGTATTTATATTATCAATTATATCAATATTTCATTAATAAGATAATTACTGCATCATCTTTGTGTCATAAATAAATGAAATTATTTGATTTCTAAAAATTAAAAATAAAATACCATCATGTAGGAAATCTTTTTATCTTTCTAATGAATATTTACAATCGAATTTATCTTATGTATAACCCCATATTAAAAATGATTTACTTATTAAACATTGATTTTAACTATTTTAACCCTTCTTTAAATAAATTAATAATAAATGTCCTAATCTAATCCAAGTGGGCCTAAATGGTCATATTTTATTCCTAAGTTTGTTTTTGGTCGAATTACACTTGTCCAATAGAATTATGACATGTGTTAGGGTAATATTAATATCATATTTACCCTTAGTTACCCTATTTACTATTAACCGCGGTAAAAAAAAGTAAAAAGTTACTATTCACCAAAAAATTATTTTCATCTCATTGAACCACATTTTAGTCCTTGATATTAACCATGTGTCTCAGATTTTTGAAATTCCATTCACAGAAGCGGTAAAATTAAGTTTTATGCAAAATTCAGTTTTTAACCTACCACTTAGTGGTTTCACTATTCATCAAAAATTGAAAGTTTTCAGAAAAATACCAAAATTTCACCCTAGGCTAATTTCGGTATTCCGAATCCAAAAATGAAGTCCATTTTGAAAAATAAAATTTATAAAATTTCAAAAAGTGGTTATTACTATTCATAACGGCTAGTTTTGATAATATTTTAATAGCATATCGTTGTTTAGTGAAACTCGGTATTGCGTACTACACACGCTATCGAGGAAGGTTGTGATTGCGTGTAATGCAAGGAAAGTCAAGGATACGTGTTGTGCGAGCTCCTTTTGGTGTAGCGTACAACACAAGACATTAATAAAATTAAAAAGAATACTTTTCATAAAATCTCGGGCTGTTACATTCTACCCCCCTTAAAATGAATTTCGCCCTCGAAATTCATCGGGGTTATAAATAGTTTACTATTCGAAAGTTTCTTTAATAGAAACCCACATCGTAAAAAGGAATACCAAAACTTGTCTTTAAAAACTAAAGTATGAAATGTAACGATTACCCAAATAAACTAATCACTGGGTTTCCACATAGGTGAAAATATGGATATGGAAGAGAAATATAACCATCATGTTCTGATGGAGAGTGGTAGAGAACATGGCTATGGAAAATCCAGTAATCACAAATCCATAGATTTGTGATGATATAAGGTACCATCTGATTCATCAGGTATAAGATCACTAGGACAACATTTTTGTTTTTCAAGATCATTTCCCTAAAGTTGAAAATTTGAATTAGAATAAATACTTACTTTATTTTGGTACAATCTCACTGTTGTTCGTGCCTTGAACAATTTCCACTTCATCTCTTAAATAAATGAAGTTGAATTTGTTATTCGTGAAGTGTTAGTATGACAGGTTATTCCACCTGTCTTAAACAAAAGGTTAGCAAAAATTATATACATAAGTCGATCTATAGTGAGATTAATCACATATGGGTCCTAAAATGGACTTATACCTCATATATCATACTGCTTAATATAATAAAACTAGTTTCTACTAAACAGGGACTTCATGTAGGCCAGTGGTAGGTGATAAAGGCCAGTCGCACTTCGGTTGTGGGTTCGATTCCCACATCCTTGTCTGACGCGATGGGCTGTCGCCCATCCTGCAGGTTGTCCTTTTTCTAAAACTATATTACTATAACATCCCATCAATAATATCGAGAAAACATCGATCCTTAAACAATACTCACTTATGTCCAACATAATCCAATTCAATCTTTAGGGTTATCCATAATACTGCAGTCCACTCTCATAACATAGTGAAAACGATTACCAGAGATTTAATACCATCGTTGATCCCAATATATCATAAGATATGTTTTGTTGGTCACATTCCAAACATTCAAAGTCCTTAATCGTGTATTCTCTTGAATACCTTAGTGAAAACATGAATGCAGTTAAAAGTTAACACTTTTCACATACAAAAATCCTCAAAATTCTATATACTCAAACTTAGTCCTTATATCAATCATGAGCTCATGAATACTGTTAAACATTTCATTTTCTCATTATACCTTCATTATGCGCATAATATCTCAATCACTTTGAATACCACATTAGACCAATACATAAATATTCCAATATTTCATGATAAAACATTATTTTGGAATCCCATTACATAAACACTTAATCATTCCACCACATCGTTGTCATATTCAACATTGCCAATAGTGATCGCATGTGACTTCCCTTTTTCCTTTGCCTTAAGCGGTTTCTCATGTCGATCATCACTAACCCTTGGATTAGGGCATTTATTAGCATAATGCCCCATTTCCTTGCACTTGAAGAATTGAAGTGTTGGTTGTACGTTCTCTGCAGTGTTTGCTTTATTCACTTCATTAGAATCCCTTTTTCCATTACTTCGACACTCAGCTGCTCAATGACCTTCTTTTCCACACTTAAAACATTTTCTGGTCCCTTTAAGACAATCTCCACCATGCTTCTTTCCACACTTTGTGCATAAGGAAACATTCATCTTCTTTTCACCATTATTATGTGATTTCTCCTTGAACTCCATATTTCGTTTCTTGTCAAACCCATGAGATGGATATGTAACACCAACTTCCATTTCTACCTTGATAGCACAACGCACAATTTCTTCATAGCTACTAAAGTCTCTTATAGCTAATGCCCTTCGAAGACTTGGTTTTAAGCCACTAATAAATCGATCAACTTTACTTTCAGGTTGGATGATAATACCAGAAGCGTACCTTGCAAGTCTTGTAAAATTTGCTTCATAGGTACCAACAGATTCATCATCCCTTTGCTTCAGTTCAAGAAACTCTTTCTCCATCTTTGTTCGGAGAATACGAGGGAAGTACTTATTGAAAAATAAGTTCTTGAACTCGTCCCATTCCATAGACTCAATTTCATCCCTTTGCCTCGTATTCTTAATAAGATTCCACCATTGATCAACATCTCCTTCCAAACGATACACTGCTAGGATGACTTTATCATGTTCAGAATATTGAAGAACTGAAAATATCTTTTCAGTAGTACTAATCCATTGTTCAGCAACTAATGGATCAGTAGACCCACTGAAAGAAGGTGGACGCTGCCTCATGAAGGATTCAACAGAATGTTGCTCCTTCCTTTGCTCGTTTGGAAGTCCTGCATGATTCATAGCTTGAGAAAGTTGTGTGAGCATGGCTACAAGATTTTGCATTCCAGCTCCCATATCGTTTGGTTGCTCAGGGGGACAATCATTGCATTGCCCATCACATTCCGCATTAACACGGTTCCTTCGGGTTCCGGCCATCGTCTAAAACCCCAAAATAATTGTATGAGAGGCAAAAATCATGCTAGGGAAAACAACATAATAAAGGGGGAGTACCCTCAATATCTAACATCTTATGTTAAATTCTATGATCGTTACCGTAGTTCTAGGACTGTATCCAATACGTATACTTATCCTTAGGGACATCCCTAGAAATACCTTAGAAATATCTCTAGGGATCTCACTAACGCTTTCGCATCCTAGTTTCCAAAGGTTGACTAAACCTTTCCTCTGATACCAACTGTAGAGACCCGTAGCCTGACGTACATGGACATTACATTAATTTTGCGGAATACATAGTACATAACAAAAACACACACACACAAGGATCGTAATAGTTTAGTGTCTTTGGAAACTCGGAACGTAATCTTCTAATCGTGGTGAAAGATCTTCAATATCTCCCATAAAGATCTTCCCTTTTTTTACCTAAAAACCTTTCTTTATATCCTGGGGAAAAGAAAACATAAAAGGGTGAGCTCAAATGCTCAGTAAGGGTAAAAAAAAGAAATATCAATCACATCATATACATAAGAACATAGCTTTTGGAAATCTTAACCTGCAAAAGAGCTCATAATATCATAACATGGGATAAATAATAGAAGTGAAAATGAAATCCCCATAATCATAACATAAAACTTGAAACTTTGTGGCATGCACACGTAATCATGGAAAATCATTTCTTGTTAGTCATGACTCATCTCCAAGACTATCTTAGTGGACAAAGTCCCTTTCTGAACCGAGTTCACTCCTCGTTTCAGTCCTGTATCACTGAACCGAAATAACCTTCCGTTCCAGCCATGTCTATCTCATGAGATATAAAATCTTTACCCAATGCATTGGAGGGAGATATAGGTCCCACCCATCTTATAATGAATCCTTTCTTATGTGTGCCACATAATCATAAACCATACATCATAGCGTAACCCATGTAATAAAAATGGGATTCTTAAACAACATGACATCATAAAACAATTCATATAAGATAAAAGAATTCATAAAAATATTTCCATCACAACATAATCAAATCCATGTAATAATAGGGATAAAAACAGAACCCTTTTATTATCTTAGATGAAAAATAATTTTGATAAAATACTTGAACTCCATTCTTGAGGAAAATATCCTTTCTACTTCAAAAACATTTTTCCTTTCATAACATGTCACACGACTTTAAAATAAAAGAAGTTGATTAAAAATAAACTTGAAAACTTGTAAAGGAAGTTTCTTGGAAATAATGTTTTAAAAATCCATTCATGTCGTATAAGTTAAAAAAACATTCTTCGTACTTTTGTCGGAAAAGTCAAAAAGTACCTCGTATAAAAAAAACGACAAAAGATTCCTTTCATATCATTTACTAAAAACTCATAGAAGGGTAAAATTGGATTTAAAAAATTGTAGGTGGATGTAAATAATATTAAATATTGAGAAAACATTGATGTGGATGATAAAATACACCCCAGTAAATACCAACGTATAAACAATCTCGGATAAAAATGAGATTGTGATATTTCCCTTACCTTAGGTCCGATTTGCTTTGTTCGTGTCCGAATCTCCTGTATAATGGTTTAAATAATGTTATTGACTTATTCCAGAATCATACATATTGATATGATATCATATATGGTCATATTATTAGCTTCTTGTTAGTAATATTTCATTGTTACTTGTTACTCAGGTCTTTATAACTTTTTGTTCTTATGCGTGTTTTGTCGAATAAATTCTTATTCTTATCTTTAGGTTATAGATAATTCATTTACAGAATGGTATTAGTGTAGTATATACCATATTCATTCATTCAATTCATTTATATAATCATTATGAAATGAAGATCATGTAGAACGAGTCGCATCACATCGTGGAGACGGTATTCCGTACGTACGCACGAGTGATGATATCGTTCCTATGATCATGGAATTGTATTGGAGTATATATATATATTATTTCAGTATCAATATTACTTCATAATAATCATATATAGTTACTCATTACACCATTATACCCATCCTTGTAAAGTGATGGTGGAAAAATAGATTACACCACGGCGTGGAGACGGTATTCCGTACATACGCACGCGCGGTGATTTCTTTTTCCATAGGATGGATAGATTGTGAAATAGGGTTGTTTCATACTTATAATAAAATATCAGTATATGAGTAATACTGATGTTATTACTTCATAATGAAACAACCTAATAAGAAGAAGTGGAAGAAGAAATAAAGATGAAAGAATTGGTAACGGTAATTACCTCTTCTTTGAAACGCCTCTTTGAGACCTCCTCTTAGGGCACTAAAATTGGTCTTTGAGGAAGACCGGAACCTCTAGGATGTTTCTAGGGAAGTGGAGAAGATATTTTGGCAGGGGTTGGCCGAGCTTGAGTGCTCAAATTGGTGTGAGGAGGAGGGGGAGGAGGTGTCCTTTTATAGGGGAGGAGAGGGGCACCTTAGGAATATCTCAAAATATTATTTTATATTAAAGTCAAAATCTGTTTATAATGGTTCCAAAGGGTCTTATTTCGAAGATAAGGTGGGGATGGGTCGAAATACTATCAACCAATAGGATTTAAACAAGTTTAGGGTATTATTTTAACCTTATCAATTAGATTTAACTCTAAGTTAAATAATTTAACTTTTACCATGTCTTTTTGTTTTCTTCCACTATATGGTTAATACACTTACTATAACATGCCAAACGAACCCCAAATTGTTTATTATTAATATATATATCCTTATCTAAGTCATTTGTCCGAACCTTAGATTTTTAGGAATAAAATAACAATTAGTAATATAATATTTTATTTAAAAACTATTTTGTGTCAATTTTGACACTATTTGATATATGATTTTTGTGAAAGTCATAACAGAATTATATGTTCGAACCAAGTTGATTAAATCAACACTAATATATCATAGTAACCTAGAAAATTAGTGGAATTCATAAAAAGTCTTGAATTACATTTATTTTGGTATTTATATTATCAATTATATCAATATTTCATTAATAAGATAATTACTGCATCATCTTTGTGTCATAAATAAATTAAATTATTTGATTTCTAAAAATTAAAAATAAAATACGATCATGTAGGAAATCTTGTTATCTTTCTAATGAATATTTACAATCGAATTTATCTTATGTATAACCACATATTAAAAATGATTTACTTATTAAACATTGATTTTAACTATTTTAACCCTTCTTTAAATAAATTAATAATAAATGTCCTAATCTAATCCAAGTGGGCCTAAATGGTCATATTTTATTCCTAAGTTTGTTTTTGGTCGAATTACACTTGTCCAATAGAATTATGACATGTGTTAGGGTAATATTAATATCATATTTACCCTTAGTTACCCTATTTACTATTAACCGCGGTAAAAAAAAGTAAAAAGTTACTATTCACCAAAAAATTATTTTCATCTCATTGAACCACATTTTAGTCCTTGATATTAACCATGTGTCTCGGATTTTTGAAATTCCATTCACAGAAGCGGTAAAATTAAGTTTTATGCAAAATTCAGTTTTTAACCTACCACTTAGTGGTTTCACTATTCATCAAAAATTGAAAGTTTTCAGAAAAATACCAAAATTTCACCCTAGGCTAATTTCGGTATTCCGAATCCAAAAATGAAGTCCATTTTGAAAAATAAAATTTATAAAATTTCAAAAAGTGGTTATTACTATTCATAACGGCTAGTTTTGATAATATTTTAATAGCATATCGTTGTTTAGTGAAACTCGGTATTGCGTACTACACACGCTATCGAGGAAGGTTGTGATTGCGTGTAATGCAAGGAAAGTCAAGGATACGTGTTGTGCGAGCTCCTTTTGGTGTAGCGTACAACACAAGACATTAATAAAATTAAAAAGAATACTTTTCATAAAATCTCGGGCTGTTACAGTAACACCTCAATCTTCCACGGTGCTCTTCATTTTCAAATAATTCAATATCTTGCGTTGTACCCAGCTTTGAGTTCTAGCACACCATAACCAATCAAACCGGTCATTTAAAAAGAACATATGAATAGTAATTCCAACTTTTTTAAATTTTATAAATTTTATTTTTTAAAATGGACTTCATTTTTTGATTCTAAATATCAAAATTATCTTAGAGTGATTTTTTTGTATTTTTTTGAAAACTTTCAGTTTTTGATGAATAGTGAAAAACACTATGTTATTGTTTAAAACCGACATTTTATTTAAATAATTATTTTTAATTTAAATTTTATTTAAATTAAAAATATATAAATAATACCTATATTAGTCCAATTTAATTCATTGTATTTATTTTATAATAAGATTACATATATAAAATGTTATTGAACTTTTTAACGTCTTTTACCCACCTTTTAGGCATATTTGTAAATTTGCATAAAACGTAATTTTTCCACTTCTGTAAATTGAATTTTAAAAATCTAACAAAAAAAATTGTCATAATTAATTAAAGTGTGGTTCAATAGGATGAAAATTATTTTTGGTGAATAGTAACTTTTGAATTTTATTTACCACAGTTAAAAGTAAATATTGTAATTAAAGGTAAAAATAATATTATAAAAATAAAAAATTACTCCAAATCATGTTCTAATTCTACTGGATAAGTTTTTTTCTACCAAAATCCTCCTTAAGAAAAAAAATGATCCTTTTTTGATCCACTTGGGTAAGATTAAGACATTTATTATATTTTATTTTAAGAAGAGTTAAAAGTGTTAAATTCAAATTTTAATAACTAAACCATTTTTAATATAGGGTTATAAACAAGATAAATTTGAATATAAATATTTATTAAAATATAAAAATATTCCATACATTATGTTATTTTAGTTATACTTTTTAGACATTAAATAATTAAATTTATTTATGACGGAATGATGATGCAGTAATTACCATGATAATGAAAGATTAAAATAAATGATATTATAAATATTAAAATAAATTTAAATAGAACTTTTTTATTACATCTAAAAATTTTATAGATGAATATTACATGTTAGGTCTGATTAAATTTATTTTTTTTAAGAATCATGTTGTTATGACTAACAAAAATCAATTACAAAATAGTTTCAAAATTGACATGAATGAGTTTTTAAAAAAAATAATATTTTATGAAATGATATTAAAATCCTAAAAATATAAGATTTGTCCAAATGACTTATATAATTTTAAAAATGTCATTAATGATCCACTTGAGTTTCCCTTGGCATTTTATAGTAACTAAATTAATCCTATAGTATAAAAATACAAGAAGACATGGTATGTTTTAAACTGTTTAGCTTAGGGTTAATCCTTAAAGATAGGGGTAATTTTATAACCTAAACATGTATAAAACCTATTTTTTGAGATTATTTAGACCTTATAATCTAAATAAATAAAGTTGGATATATTATAATCCCAAAATAATCTTATAATAAATTAATATTTCAATATTTTCTTAAAGTACCCTTCACCTCTCTTATAAAAGGGAACATCCCCTTATCTTTAATTCACACCTCAAAAAACCTTTGGATCAAACAAACCCTGCCCAAATCTCCTCCCAACTTAGCTCAATTCATCCTAGATTCAAGAAATTGGGCAGAAAGCCAACTTATGGAGTCATTTTGTGCAAATCAAGAGGAGACCCCCGAAGAAGAGTTAATCATTTTATCCCATCTTTTAAAGTTCATTTCATCTTCTACTTCCTCTTACTAAGTTATTTACATACTAAAATAATAACTCCAGAATATTATATATTCTTATAGTTTGTTAAGATTATGGTACAACCATATTCATCTTTTTACCCATCCTATGAAAAACAATACCACCATGTGTGCGTATGTACGACTTACCATCTCCACGTCGTGGTGAAAATTGTTTTTCATGTACACTTTATTTATAAGGGTATAACGATGAATATAATGGATTTAAATAATTAATATATCATTATATTGTTTCTTTAAAATTAATATTTTATCCAATTATATACCATTTAATCATTAATGAAATGATATCATCGCTCGTGTGTACGTACGACTTTCCATCTCCACGACGTAATGAGACTCATCTTCCATGTTCGCCATCCAAGAATGATTATAAGAATAAATATTATTAATAATTATAAAATATATGATATAATAATTCTGCTAGGATGATATATATATATATTTCATTCACTTACTTTCATACGATATGAAAATGGAAACAGCGTTCATGCGTACGTACGGCCTACCGTCTCCATTAATGGTGTATTCAATTTAAAATATCTATTTATTATATATATTCACATTTATGATATATAAATCATATTATACATTATGGAATTATGTAAATCATGATCTATGAAACATGATCAATAATAACAAGTCAGAACACGTATGATAAACAAAGCGATTATTACCCGAAATGTTACATTAACTTGGAATTGTTAATAAACAGGAAATATAAAGTCACAAAATAATCATATATGATATAATAAATATTATTATGATTTTTATATAAGTTTATAATATGTTTAAATAAATTATATAGGATGTTCGGACACGTACGGTGAGTATCAGACCTAAGGTAAGGGTTAATCATAAATCTCATTATTATTCTAGATTGTTTATGTATAAGTATTTATTGAGACATATTTATCATCCATGTCCATGATTAAAAAAACGTTTTCAAAAGGAATATTTTAAGGTCTTTTGGAAGGTTATCTTTAACCAGATCATTATTTTAAAGGTTTTAAATAATTATGTTTCTAAATCTATTTAATTAATTTCTATGTGTTCAAATTTATTTTCATGATATATTTATATGGACATGATTGTTTTAAAATGTTATTTATTTTAAACAGTTTCAAAGTTGTATGGGAAACCTTGATTCAAAAATATATTTTAAATGAATTCCTTTATAAATTGTGTGACTTTTAAATGATTTCATAAAAAAGTTATATTTCTCTCAAAGAGTTTTACTAATCATTTTCAACTATTCCAACATCATTTAATGGATATTATTCATGATTTAGGTTGATTTATTTTAATAAAATCTTCTATATTGTATTTAATTATTTATGACATGTTTGACTATGTATGTTCTATTTTTATACCTTTCATGGTTTATGGTTAAAGTATTAACATTTTGTATGTTATTTTTATTAAAAAAATTATTGTATGATTCAACATATTCATATGAGGAATACATTGGACTTAGAAAGTGATGTGTGGGGCCCACTATAACCCTTGATGTATTAGTAGGTCTCATGAGACAATCTTATGTCTTAGCACAAGGCCTTTACAAAATATTTTTGAATGGTATTGCCGCAAATACCTTATGTAGTAGTTAGTTTGTCTGGAATTATGCATTCCCTCATTATGAGATTTGTTTTTACATGTGATTTTTCGACTAGTAGAGTATCTATTTTCATGTTTATATGGTAATGTTTGATTTATTTTTAACATATTATGTTGAATTTTTTGTTTAAAAGGATTTTGTTTTTATTATACATCTTGCCTTAAATTTTATAGCTTCCACTGAATTCTTTACCCTTTATGAGCCACTGAGATTAGCCCTTTCTTATGTTTTATTTTCCCAGTACTCCAAGAAGTGTATTATGATTGCTGTGTAGGGTTAAGATAGGCGAATAATGGCATTCTCAGAGGATTATTTATGTTTTTTATTAGGTTATAAAGATTAATGTAATATTCATGTATGTATTCTATTTTCCAAGACTGCTAAACTTATCAGTCCTTTGGGACTTGATTCCATATAATCATTCTAATGTATTAAAATAATGCACTAACTGAAGATAACTGGGGTCAGGGCATTACAATTGGTATCATGGGATGTTTATTACAAACCATGGATGCTATATTTAGATAAAAATTGATTATAGAACATTTCACTAAGATAGAATTTAAGGATTAGTATAGAACAACATCCAAAAGTTTTGGTAATGTAGATATTACATGGGTTTTCCAAGAAATATATTTCTGTCTATATACTACATGTGGAAGTGGTTCTGGAACGGATGTACCTAGGAGTGAAAACTTTGAAAAGGAGTTTCTGGCTTGACCTTGGGTATCTTGGTACCTGACAAAGGGACTTACTGTATACCTAGTTTGACACTACTAGTGGATATGATTAGGATAATTCACATTTTATTTACAAAAATTATGAAAGATTTATGAGTAAATACTTACCCAATGAATTTATTTGTGATTATGGATTATATGCATAAACTATTCAATTTATGTTAAGTACTTTAACTATTTAGAATTAGGCATTGTGATTCATAAACTAACCTAGTGTATTATATTGTTTAGAAATGGAGCCTAGTGGAAGGAATGGAAACCATATAAATGAACATAATCCATGTAGGGATTTCCCACCTATAAATGGTAATGATAGTGGAGATGGGGACACAATTGATACCTAACATATTATAACCATAATAGGACAACTAAATCAGGTTATGAATAATAACCATACCTATTTGGAGAATCATGATCCACAATGTGGAGGATCAATGTTAATCCAGTTCATGAGACAACAAGATACAACATTCAATGGGACTTCAAATAATTTTATAGCTGAGTAGTGGATAAGTTCCTTAAAAATATATTTCTTACTTTGGGAAGTGACGAGAGGGAAAATATTTTCATGGAAATTTATCATCTCTCAAGAGATTTGGATCAATGGTGGTCATTAATTCAAAACATGAAGGAGGATGAAGAAGTATCAAATATGGAATTGGGGAGTTTAAATAACTTTTACAAGAGAAATACTTTCCTCATGAACAATGAGCTGATATGGAAAGGCAATTTATGAGCCTAAGGCTAAAGGAAGATGAGAATGTTGCAAAGTATAAGGGTAATTGCACAAGGTTATCAAGATATGATACATACTACATACGTAACCCAATAGGTAATACTGATTGATTATTTTATGGGTTAAGACCTTTCCTCTTATGGGTATTTCTCTCACAATCTTTCTCATCGTACGAAGATATATTATAGTGTTCTATCAAGATGGAGAAGGAATTATATAAGTCTTTTAACATTAAATTGTAGTAATAGAAGAAAAAAACAGTGGATAAAGATACAGATAAAGGGAAAAAGGGAAAGAAGGATTTCCCTTATGTGATAATTTTGAGAAGAAACACCCTGGTATTTTCCTAAAACGAATGAGAGTTTGTTACAATTGTGAATAAAAAAGGCCACCAAGATCGTGATTGAATGGGGAAGAAAGAGGATTTAAATGTTAAATAATATAATTGAAATGAAATAGGACATTATGAAAATGATTTTAGAAAGAATAAAACAAAATTAATCTTAGAAAAAGGAAATGGATCATGGTCTAGCTTATGTAGTTACTACAGTTGAAGTGAAATAATTAATGTATTTGTGTTTTTGGATTCAAGAATTATATTCTAGTTATAAAAATAATGAGATATATATAAGGATTGTACTTCAGTACTTTTTATTTTCATTAATGTTTTAATATGGTGAATGTAATCATATATTCATTATGTGACAATAAGAGTAACATTATGTTTTTGGGGAATCTGATGTTACAATTGATTTTTAAAATTTAGAGACCTTTTAGACAAAGAATGGGAAAAAGTATTTTGGATAATTCTAAAGGCTAGAATGGATTAAGTTGATCTTTGGATAGTATTTTTTAAGGTTAAAACATTTATTAAGATTATTTTTGGAATGTTATAATACTACAGTTTTAGAAAAATGACAACCTACAGGTCGGGCAATAACTCATCGCGTCGGAAAAAGCAGTGGCAATTGAACCCACAACCGAAGTGCGAAAAGGATGTATTTCCTACCACAATCATAAAATAAGTCCCTAGTTTTTATAAAATAGTTTTTTTTATTTAAATGTTATATTTTCATATTTTTAACCATATATGATTGAGACAAATATAATATTTTTGAGTTTTATCTTTTGAAGAGAAAGATGAGTTTGTGGTAGGAATTAGTTAAAGGATGAAACTATACCTATAAATTAAGTAGGCTTCCTTGTGTTCTTAGACTATGAATTAAATTAATTATACAACACTAGGGAAAGGATCCGAAAACAAAAAACATTCCTAGTACTTTATTTTGTGATGAATCAGATGGTCCATTAGATCATCACAGATTTATAGCTTTTTGGTTGTTAACATTCTCCAAATAATATTATCTATCACTCTCCATCAGAAATTGATGGTTTTATTTCTCTTCCATATCTATGATTTCATACATGGAACCCTAGTATGTTTTATTTCTGATAACCTTCATACTTACCTTTCTTTTTTAAAATAGGGGACTCATTAATCCATTTTTTGATGTGGGATTTAAACTAAGATATTTTGAAATGTCAATCCCCTAGTTTTCAATCCCGAGTATACATTTTGAGGGAGAAATTTATTTAATGATGGGATAATGTAACACATCAAGATTCTATGGTACATTTCTTTTTTAAATAATTCAATATCTTGTGATGTTTGAAGATCCGAGTTCTAGCACACCACGACCAATCAAACTAGCCATTTAAAAAGCATATATGAATAATAATACCCACTTTTTGAAATTTTATAAATTTTATTTTTCAAAATGAACGTCTTTTTTGGATTTGGAATATCATAATTATATTACAGTGAATTTTTTGGTTTTTTAAAAACTTTTGATTTTTGATGAATAGTCAAAAACACAGTGTTATTGTTTAAAACTGACTTTTTATTTAAATAAATATTTTGAATTTAAATTTATTTTAAAGTAAAAAATAGATATATAATACCTATATTAGTCCATTTTAATTCATTGGAGTAATTTTATTATAATATTATATATATATAATTTTACTAAACCTTTTAACATCTTTTACCCACCTTCTAGGCACATTTACAAATTTGCATAAAACGTAATTTTAACGCTTCTGTAAATTGAATATCAAAAATCTGACAAACACGGTTTTCATCATCAAGTGAAATGTGGTTCAATATGATGATAATATTTTTTGGTGAGTAGTAACTTTTGAATTTTATTTACCACGGTTAAAAGTAAATAAGGTGATTAAAGGTAAAAATAATATAATAAAATTATAAAATTATACCAACACATGTACTGATTCTATTGGATAAGTGTTTTTAGACCAAATTAAACCTTAGGACGAAAATATGATCCTTTTTTGATCCAATTGGGTAAGATTATAAAATTTAATATATTTTATTTAAAGAAGAGTTAAAAGTGTTAAATTCAAATTTTAATAAGTATACCATTTTTAATATACGGTTATACATAAGATAAATTTGACTATAATTTTTCATTATAAAGATAAACATATTTCCTACATCATTGTTTTTTCTTTATAAATTTTATACATTAAATAATTATATTTATTTACTACACAATGATGATGGAATAATTACCTAATTAATGAAAGCTTAAAATAAATGATATTAGAAATATTAATATAAATCTAAATTGAAACTTTTTATTCCATAAACTAATTTAATAGGTTAATATGACATTTAATGGTTGATTAAATGTATTTTGTTTCAAAGTAATTAAGTTTTTATGGCTTTAACAAAAAAAAATTACTAAATAGTGTCAAAATTGACATAAATGAGTTTTTAAAACAAATACTATTTTATTAAATGATATAAAAATCCTAAAAGTATAATATTGAGACAAATGACTTATATTATGTTTAACATGTCATTAATTATCCACTTGATGCTCCTTTGTAATTTTATAGTAAATAAATTAATCCTATAGTATAAAAATACAAGAAGACATGGTAAATAGTAAACTCTTTAACTAAGGGTTATTCCCAAAAGATAAGGATAATTTTATGACATAAACATGTATAAAACATATTTTTTTAGATTATTTATAACTTATCCTTGCAATAAATAAATTTGGAGCTATTAGAAACCGAAAATAACTTTAAAATAAATTAATATTTCAAGATTTTCCGAAAGTTCCCATCACCTTTCTTATAAAAGGGAAATTCCACTTCTCTTTAATTTAAACCTACAAAGCCCTTTGACTCAGCCAAACTCTACCAAAATATCCTAACAACTTCCCTAAATTCATCTAATATTCAAAAATTTCATCAGAAACCCAACTTAAGGAGTCCTTTTGTGCAAATCAAAAGGACACACCTGAAGCAGAGGTAATCATTTTATCCCTTCTTTCAAAGTTCATTTCTTCTTCAACTTCCTCTTACTATGTTGCTACCACACTAAAATAATAACTCCAGCATATAATATATGAAGATATTTTTCTGAGATTATGGGACAACAAATTTTCTTCTTTTTACCCATCCAATGAAAAACAATATCACTATGCGTGCATACATACGGATTACCGTCTCCACGTCGTGGTGTAAATTTTTTTTCTTATACACTTTATTTCTATGGGTATAACAATTAATATAATGGATTAAAATAATAAATATATCATGATATTGTTTCTTTAAAATTAATATTCCATCAATTCCATACCATTTAACCATTATGGAAATGATATCTTCGCTCGTGCATACGTACGACTTCCCGTCTCCATGATGTGATGAGACTCATCTTCCATGTTCACCATCCAAGAATGATTATAAGAATAAATATTATTAATAATTATGAAATATATGAAATAATAATTCTACTATTATTATATATATATATATACATATATTTCATTCACTTAATTTTATATGATACAAAAATAGAAACAGTGTTAATGCATACGTACGGCTTACCGTCTCCATGAATGGTGTATTCCATTTCAAATACCTATTTATTATATATATTTATATTTAATATCTATGAATCATATTTTACATTTTGGAAGTAAGAAAATCATGATCTACGTAATATGATCAAGAATAAAAAGTCAAAGCACGTACAATAAACAAAGCGATTGTTACCTGAAATGTTACTTTAACTTGGAATTGTTAATAAACAGGTAATATAAAGTCATAAAATAATAATATATGACATCATAAATAATATTATGATTCTGATATAATTTAATAATATGTTTAAACACATTATACAAGATTTTTAGAAACATACAGAGAGTATCGGACCTAAGGAAAGGTTAAATTCCTCAATCTCGTTATTATTCGAGATTGTATATGTGTAAGTATTTATTTGGAAATATTTATCATCCATGTCCATGATTCATAAAAAATCAAAAGGAATCTTTTAAGGTTTTATAAAAGGGTATATATAACTAGATCATAATTTTAAATGTTTTAAATATTTATTTTTCTAAATCTATTTAATTAATATCCATGTTTTCAAAATGATTTTCAGGATTTATTTATTTGGACATGATTATTTTAAAATGTTAATTAATTTCAAAAGTTTCAAAATGGTGTGGGACACTTTGATTAAAAATATCTTATAAATTAATTCCTTTATAAATTGTGTGACTTTTATATAATTTCATGAAAAAAGGATATTTCTCTCAAAGAGTTTTAATGATCATTTTCAACTATGTCAACATCCTTTTCTGGATATTATTATTAATTGAGGTTTATTTATTATAATACAATATTTAACATTGTATTGAATGAGTTATGATATGTTTTTCTATGGATGTGCTAATTTTATACAATTCATGGTTTATTGATAAATTATTAACATTTCATATTCTATTTTTAATACGAATGTTTATATTATGTTTCAACCTTTTCATATGAGGAATTAATTGGACATAGTAAGTGATGGGAGGGGCCCACTATAGCCCCTAAATGGATGGGTGGGTCTCATGAGAAATACTAGTGCCTTGGAACAAGTACTTGACAAAATATTATGAATGATCTTGGCACCAGTACTTAACATAGTAGTTATTTTGTCCAGCATTATGCATTCCCTCATTATGAGATTTGTTATTACATGTGATTATTTGACTAGTAGAATATCTGTGTCCATTTTTATATGGTAATGTTTAATTTATTTTTACCCTATTATATTAACTATTATGTTTAAAGGGTTTTTGTTTTTATTATACATTTTTCCTTAAATTTTATAGCTTATGCTGAAATATTTACCCTCACTGAGCATCTGAGCTCACCTATTTCTTATGATTTAATTTCATAGGATTCCAAGAAGTGTATTACTATTGATATGAAGGATTAATCTAGGGGAATATTTGAATTCTAAAAGAATTATTTATGCTATTTTTTATCTTATAAAGTGTAATGTAACGTTCATGTATATAATATAATTTTCAATGTAGCTAAACTAATCAGTCCATATGGACTTTATTCCTTGTAATCATACCATTGTATTAAAATAATGCAATGGATATGAGTAACTAGGGCTGACGCGTTACAGGTAAAAGCTTTTGATTGGGTATTTCATGATCGATCATGTTATTAAAGTAATATAGAATGAATAAATTCAAACAAAAAGGAATTAATTAAAATTTTGTGATCAATTTATATTTTTTCATGATTATTCAATTAATAATCATTAAAAAATATAAATTTTAGTATTGTTTAAATACAATGTTGATTTTTATTGACAATTCTATCATGATTTTTTATTCTAAATTAACTAATTATATTTATGTTTTGGTTCCTCTAAATAAATGAATTCAAAATTAATTTTATGCCAAGAGACGGATAGGTTTTATCGTTCTTTGGACATTTCTGATGTCATTCATGTAAAATTATACCTACATACCTTTAGCGTGATTATAATTTCTAATAGCTTAGCTGATTTAAATATATGTGGTGATATTTACATTGAACATTTTGTTTAAATTTAATTTATGTTTCACAAATAATGTAATGGAGTATCACTTCACTTCATGATATTATAATTTAAGATAATGAGACTTTAAAAATACATGTTTGAAAACTTAATGTTTAGTAAATGAATTCATAAGAATATTTAATTGAAATTTTTTTATCGAGATGATTATAATTGTTGAAGATGTATGTGTTTGGTTTATATTTTGTATTTTAGTTTTTATCTACAATTGTTAATTCAGAAATTTTAACCATACTACCCATTATATTTTTCAATAATGGCATTCATTTCTATTATATATGTGAAATTTCCACACGATATTTCAATATCATATCTTACCCTATTTTTATCAAATTATAGAACTGAAATGATTTTAGAAAAAAATTAAATTTAGGAATTTTTGAAGGATTTTGTTTCCTATTATTTAATAGATGGAATGAATTGATCGGTATTGAGAAATTTTTATTCCTTTTTTATGTGATCTTGAATAAATCTTTGACAATTAACCCCACAAACCTCTTAATTTCATTTTATTATTTAAACAATGATGATTCTTCTCAACAATACATAGGCAAACAATTCTACTCATTTAATTTCAATTATGAAGAAGAAATTTTTAAAATTAAGTGGATTCTGTTTTAGTTTTTCAAAAATGTGTTAATCAGTAGTTAAATTAAGATATTAGAAATTTTTAATAACATCATTAGTCCTTAAAGTGTTATATATTTTTTTATATTATCTATATATTAATTATTCTCTTGTATTTATTTTTTTTCCCAAATTATTTACCAATCATTTTCTAATATATTTTTAATATGTATTGGTCATTATGATTTAAAATCACATTTTTAAGATTTCATTTAGATGTGAGATTATGGGAGTGGAAGACTTTAATTTATAGGTAGGTAAATATGATAATGGTGAAACAATATGGAAATATTTTTTTGATGGGTGATAAAAACATTGATTGATATGTGACTATAATAAATGGATTCACTATATTTTTTTACTCCATTAAATTGTGTTTGAACTATGTTATATATTGTAGTTTTGTAATAATTTAAAATAAAAAGTGTGTATACTATATCATATCTTCATGTTCTTCATTATAACGTAATGTTTTTATTTTAATTATATGAACAGATTTTTATAATGAATTAATATGTTCTTATATTGAATTATATCTTAAATTATAAGGTTTTATAGTCTCAATGTTTCTTATTTAATTTGTGATGCTAAAAAATAATTGATTTGTTTGTAAAAAATGATAAGGTATGTAACCTAATCTTAGAGGAATGTTGGACTACCATTCAAATACTTAACATCATTTCCTATGTATTATACAATCATGAATAATTTATTTATTTTGTGCTTCATCATAGTAGTAAAATATTTTTTTTAAATAATTTTTTTTCTATGAAATTAGTTATCTCGTGTAAAAAAATTATGGTGGTTTTGGACCCTAATCTTACAGCATTTGACACACATAGTGCTACTAATTAAATTGATCTCCCTTTTTATATTATTGTTATATTAAAAAGCTATTTTTTCATTGATTAATTTATAAAAATAATTAGTGTATCAAAATGTTATTCCAATAGTAATTTGGAATATATCTAGGAATAAGTTGTTCAATTTTCCTGAAATCATTTGATTATTATACTGTTATTATTTATGACACGTAAAAGTAGATGGCACGTCACTCGGACATGTGGTGTGCACGGAACGACCAAATATATAGTTCTTAAAGGATTAACACAATTTATAAACATATATCATAGGGTGAAACCCAACTATATGACCTCAAAATTCTATAAATTCATAGGAAAAGAATCGTACAATGAGTTATGAAATGGTCGAGCAGAAAAAATTCCAATATGAGATATCATTTTCTAAGGATGACTGGAAACACACTATTATTTTTCAAATATAGTAAACCCTATGTTTAATAGTTTGATCCATATATAATGACCTTGGAGTGATTTTAAATCATGTTAAAACAATATTAGTGTTATTTGGGATGTGTACGAGTATGTGACATGTCAATCAGATGTGAAGTGTTCTTGGAATGACCAAGTAAATAGTTTTTGAAGCTTTAACGCACTTTAAAAAAATTATTTCAGGGTTTTAGAACCAATTTAATGACCTCTGAATGTCAAGATATTAAACAAAATCAACTGTATAATTATGTTTGAAATGGTGCAGTAGAGAGAATGTAAATACGATGTGGTTTTTACTCAGGATGACCCGAAATGCACTATTAATGATTTAAAACACCAAAATGTGCATATAATGGTCATATCAAAAGAAAATATCCATGGAATGATGTTCAATCATAGAAAAATATCTAATAATTATTTGTGATGTGTATGAGTAGAAATTACATTAATCAGACCACTGGTCTAAAAGGAATGACAAAATAAGTTTTCTAAATGTTCCTTAAAAACGAGTACTATGGAATCAAAATGAACTTAATGGCTTCTAAATGTTGTGAAATCATAGGAAAAATCCATATAGGTAAATTCAAAATGGTCATACAGACATAGAATCAATATGTGCTTTTCTTTTACTGAAATGAACCAACACACACTTTTAATATTTTAAAAGAATAAAACATTTCTTTTTTGGTAAAATCCATAGAAAATGACATAAAAATGATGTGAAATGGTATTACAGTCATCTTAGTATAATTATTTTTATGTGTATGAGTAGAAAAGTTTCTAATCAGACATACGGTCTACTAGACTAGATAGTTAAGTATTTTTAAGCATTTTGTAACCATTAAAAACATGCATTAAGGGGTCAAAACCAACTAAATGAACCCAAAATGACAATAACAATTGTACTATGTATTATGAAATTGTGGAGCTGATAGAATGTCAATCTACAGTTTATGATTCCTGGTATAACCGAAAATACACTTTTATTATTCTAAAGAATAACAACATGTTTTCCATGCTCAGATATATATAAAAAAACTTATAATGAGATGAAATAGTATAATAATTGTGTTAGTATTATTTGCAATGTGTATGAGTAGATGACGCATCAATCATACATGTGGTGGTCTTAGTATGAATGAATATGTAGTTTTAATGGTTTAACTCCCTTTAAAAACATTTTTAGGGGTCAAAAACAACTAAATGAACTCTGAATGATGTAAAATCATATGAAAAAAATAATTAAGTGAATTTTAAATTAGTCAAGTAGATGGAAGGTCATTATTAGGTGTTTTTTTATTAAGATATTCAAAATGAACTTTTATTGTTTTAAAACACTAAAACATTCATTTAATGGAAAAATACTTATAAAATTACCCCAAAATGATGTTAAATCTTAGGAAAACCATGTTTGTATTATTGTTTATGAGTGTGAGTAGTCAACACCTCAATTAGACACTCAATCTGTCTAGAATAAGTGAATAATAATTTTTTAATTATTTGTCACCCTTTAAAAACTTTTTCTAGGTGGTTAAAACCAATTTAATGACCTATGAATGTTGATAAAATAGATGATAACAATTTTAGAGTAATTTTTGAAATTTTGGAGTAAAAAAATGTTAATCTGAGTTACTTTTTTCAAATTAAGACCAAAAACAGAATTTTTTCATTTTAAAACAAAAACAAATATGTTTTTAATGGTTAGATAAAACAAAAATGTCCTTAGACTAATATGAAATCATGGGAAAACCCTCTAATAATTATTATTTATTTGTACTAGTTTAAAAAATTTCAATCATACATGTGGTGTGCTCAGAACGACTGAATTATCGATTTTTAATGGTTTAATGCCCTTTAAAAATGTTTATCCGGGGGTAAAAACCTACTGAATAACCTCTAAATACCGTGAAATAAAAATAGAATCACTGAAAAGTGGTTTTTAGAATGGTCAAGTATATATAATTTCAATATGAGATGTTATTTTCTAGAGATGACCATAAACACAATTATACTATTTCAAAACACTAAAACATGTGTTAAAATGATCATATCCATATAATAGGACCTCAAAATGATGTGAAATCATTGTAAAACCATATTAGTAATATTTTTGATAGGTATGGGCATACAAGATGTTATCCAAGCATGTGGTCTACCTGGAATGACCAGTTAAAATATTTAATGGTTGAACACCCTTTAAAAACATGCTTCATGGGGCCAACAAAAACATATAACATCCAAATTCCATGAAATCTGATGAAAACAACCATTCAATAATATTTTAAATGGAGGAGTATAGGAAATTTAAATCTAATGTGTTTCATTCCCAAGACGAATAAAATGAAGTTTTATTTTGTTAAAACATAAAAAGATTATCTAATGGTCAGATCCACAGAAACCAACCTCAAAATGACATAAATTCATAGTAGAACCATCTAAGTATTATATGTGATGTGTATGAGTAGAAGATATGTCAATAAATATGAAAAATGATCAGGATGACTGAATAAATAGTTTTTAAAGGATTGATGATGTCTATCAGGGTTCAAAACCAATCAAATGATTTATAGATGCTATGATATCATAGGAAAACTACCGTACATTGATTTTTCAAATGGTAAACTAGATATAATATGAATCAATGGTTCCTTTTTATCAAGATGACAAAAAACATACTTTTATTATTTTAAATCACGTAAAAAAGAATTTAATAGTCATATACATATACAATGTATCATAATGATGTGTAATCATCATAAAATAATCTTACTACTATTTATAATTTTTATTAGCACTCATGACATCAATCTGATGTGTCGTATGCTTAGAATAACCAAATAAGAACTTTTAATGGTTTGAATACCTTTAGAAATATTCCCTAATGGGTCTAAACCAACCGTATGGCCTTAAAATGTTATGAAATCCTAGTTCAAAACCATAAAGATTTTTTTAAATGATCGAGTATATGGAACATTAATCTAGGGTTATAATTTTATAAGTTAACCAGAAATATACTATTATTGATTTAAAACATTAAAACATGTTTTTAATTTTCATGTCCATAACAAAAAAACATTAAAAATATATGAAATCAAATTAAAACTATCGTATTATTATTTGTTCCCAGTAAAACTATAAAAATCATCAATAAAAGTTGGGGGTTTTCAAGAACCATAAAATAAACTATTTTTTAAGGTTTAATTCCCTTTCAAAACATCTATCATGGGGTTAAAACAAATTGAATGATCTGTACATATAGAAAAATTAGACGATGAAAACCATACCATGATATGTGAAATGACAGAGTAAATGAAACATTGATACAAGGTTCTGTTTTCCTAGGATAACTCAATACACACTTTTATTATTCTTAAACACAAAAATGCATCTTTAACGGTTTTATCCATTGAAAAAACATTAAAATTATGTGAAAACATAGGTAATTTTTTATTAATACTTATGATGTTTAGGATAATATGAGACATTAATTGAATTATTATTGTGTATGGAATAACCAAATAATCAATTTTTAAAGGTTTGACACCAATTCATTGAGGGTCAAAACCAATTGAAAGACCTCTGAATACTGTGAAAACATAACAAAAACAAATTACAATAATTTTTGAAATGGTTGAGTAGAAAGAAAATCAATATGAGGTTTTTCCCTTAGATAACTAGAAAAATACATTTAATTTTTTTAAAACACTAAAACCTATGTTTAACTGTCATATCCATATTAAATTGTATCTTAATAATGTAAAATCATGGGATACTCATATTAATATATTTTGTTGTTTATGAGTATACAAACCATAAATATGATGTGAGTTATTCCTAGAATGACCGAAAAAAAAATTAATGGTTAGACGCCCTTAAAAAATATGCATCATGAGGTCAATAAACAATCAAATGGCCCTTGAAAGCTGTGAAAACATATGGAAAAAAATAATATAGTGATTTCTGAAATGGTGAAGTAGAAATACTGAAAATCAAGTCTCCCATTTTCCTGTAATGACTAAAAACACACTTTTATTTTCTTCAAACTGGACAACTTGTGTTTGATGAGTATATCAGTTGAATATGGCATTATAATGATGAAAAATTACAAGAAAACAATATTAATGTTGTTTTTTAGGTGTAAAAGTTAATGATATGTCAATACGGGCTAACATTTTCCCAGAACGACAAAATAATATGTTTTTAAAGATTTTGTTCTCTTCAAAAACATGTGTTAGGGGGTTAAAACCAACTGAATGTCCTATAAATTCCATTAAATCAGATGAAAATAATCATGATTTGTGAAATGGTGTAGTAGATGAAACATCAATCTAAGGTGTTGTTTTACCAAGATGACCAAAACACACTTTTATTTTTGTTAAACACCAAAACGTGTGTTTAACAATTAGATCAATATAAAATGACCTCAAAATTATATGACATCAATGGAAACCCATCTTACTAATATTTATGACATGTAAGAGTAGAGGGTATATGAATCAGATGTGTGGTGTGTGCAGAACGACTGGATAAATATTTTTTAATGGTTTGATTCCCTTTAAAAATGTGCACAAGGGGATCAAAAACAATTGAATGGCCTCTTAATTCCATGAAATCATATGATGAAAACCATAAAATGATTTACAAAATAGTTGAATATAAATAACATCAATTTGAGGCATTGTTTACTCGGATGAAAAAAACAATCTTATTGTTTTAAAACACTAAAAATGAATTTATCTTTCAGATACATAGAAAATATCCTCATAATCATGTGAAATCATAGGAATATCATCATATTATTTTATGTGACATGTTTTAGAAGATAAAATGTCAATTAGACATGCGGTCTACCCAAAATGGCTGAATAAGGTGTTTTTAAAGGTTTAACTCCCATTAAAAAGTGAATTAGGGGTTCAAACTAACTAAAAAAACCATGAATACCATGAAATTTGAAAATAATAAATGTATTATTAATTTTAAAATTTTGGAGTAATAAGATCATCATTTGAGGCTTTGTTTTCCCAGTATGTCCAAACAAGAACATTTTTTCTTATTACACCAAAATTTGTGATCAATAATAAAATATATTGGAAATTACCTCAAAATGATGTGAAATCGTAGAAAATGGTCTCAGTATTATTTTTTATAAATATTAGTAGGCAAAACATCAATCGGACATGAGTAATACTTCAAATGACTAAATGAACAGTTTTTTTAAATTTTAATTCCCATTAAAAACATGAGTTGAGGGATTAAAACCAACTGAACACCCCCTAAATGCAGGTAAATCAAAGGAAAAAAACAATATAGTGTTTTTTAATGTTCCAGAAGAAATAATTTAAATATGATGTGTTGTTATCTAGGGATATCTGGAAACACACTTTCAATATTTTAAACCATGAAAACATGCATTTGACATTCATATCAATAGAAAATAGTCTCATAATGACATAAATTCATAGGAAAATTATCTTTTTATTATTTATGACTCATATGAGTATATAAAACATCAATTAGATGTGAGGTACACTCGAAATTACCGAATAAGATGTTTTTTAAAGTTTGATTCCATTTAAAAATGTTTCATGGGGTTAAAAACCAACTGAACAACCTATAAATTTTGTAAAATAAAATTAATCACCTGTAAATTTATTAATGAAATGGTGGAGCAGACATAATATCAATCTAGGGTTATGTTTTCCTAGGATAAATTAAAACATCGTTTAATTATTTTTAAATCACAAAAACATGTGTTTAACAGTCAAATCCAAATAAAAAGACCTCATAATTATGTGAAATCATAGGAAAAAAATATTATTAATATGTTTGATGCGTATAATAAGAAAACACATCAATAAGATCTATCATATATGTGTAAAAACAAAATAAAAATATTTAAAAGGTTTAAATCCCATTCAAAATATTTATTAGGGGGTCAAAACCAACCAAATGACCTCCATATACTATGAAATAATAGGATAACAACCATACAATTATTTGGGAAATGGTCAACCAAACTGAACATCAATCTAAGTTTTCATTTTCCTAGGATGACTAGAAACACACTATTATTATTTTAAAACAAAAAAACATGTGTTTAATTGTTAGATCCATATAGAAAGACATCATAATGAAGTAAAGTCATATTAAATTCACCATAGTATTATTTTTTATTTGTGTGAGTATATGAAATGTCAATTAGTCTTGTAGTATGCCAGACAAAATCTAGTAAAAAAATTAAAAGTTTAACACCCTTTAATAATGGGAATTTGGGAGTCAAAAGAAACCAAATTATCTCTGAAATCAATGAAATCATAGGATAACAATTTTTTAGTGTTTTGAAAAATAGTTGAGTAAATAGAATTTGAATTCTAGGATTCTTTTTTCCGAGATGACAAAAAATGTAGTTTTACTAATTCAAAACATGAGAACATAGGTTTAATGGTTACATCCGTAATAAATGACCTTAAATTAATTTGAAATCATATAAAATCATATTACTATTACTTTTTGTGTATGAGTAGATGACACATCAATTGAATGTCCAGTCTACCTAAAACGACTAAATAAGTAGTTTTTAAAGGTTTGATTCACTTTAAAAATGTGTTTCGGGGGATCAAAAACAACCAAAATTCTTATAAATACTATAAAATCTATTTATAATAATCATATATTTATTTTTAAAAGTTTCAGTAGATATAATTTCATTCTAATGAGTCGTTTTTATAGGATTCATAAAAACAGATTTTTTATTTTTTTTAAGGTGCCAAAACATTTGTTTGATGGTTATATCAATAGAAAATAGACTCAAAATGATATAAAATCCTTGATCAATTTTACATTTGGTGTGCACAAAACGACTGAATAAGAAGTTTTTAAAGGTCTGATGTGCTTTAAAATTTCATTCCTGGGATCAAAACCAACCAAACGACCTATGAATGATGGGAAATCATAGGTAAAATCATATAGTGATTTTTGGAAATGGTTGAGTAGATAAAATTTCAATCTGAGGTGATGACTTTTTGGGATGTCTTGAAGCACATGTTTACTATTTTGAAACACTAAAATTTGTTTTTAACATTTAGATCCATTGAAAACAACCTCAAAATGACATGAAATGGTAATACAACTCTATTGGAATTAATTCTATAATATATGAGTAGAATATTTGTTAACCAGAATTTCATTCTACCAAGAACGACGGAACAAGGAGTTTTAAAAGGTTTTATGTACTTTAAAAATTTGTATTAGGGTGACAAAACCAACTGAACAGCCCTTGAGTTCCATGAAATCATATGATGAAAACTGTACATTTATTTTTGAAATTATAGAGTATAAATAATATCACTATGAGGTGTCATTTTTCTTGGGATAGTGGAATGTGCACATCTATTATTTTAAAACACCAAAACATGTGTTTAGTGGTTGGATCCATAGATAACAACCTCAGAAAAATGTGAAATCATAAGAAAGTCATAGTAGTAAATTTTTAAATTTTTAAAAGTTAATGTCACTTTAATAAGACATGTGTCGTGCTTGGAAGGACTTGATAATTTTTTTAAATGTTTGAACCCCTTTAAAAATGTGTTCCAGGGGGTTAAAACCAACTGAGATACCTCTAAATTCCATTAAATCCTAGGAAAACAACCATACATGGATTATTAAAATGGTCAAGTAAACACAATGTGATTTAAAGGTTCTATTTTTTCGGGATGTCTTAAAACACAATTTAATTATTTAAAAAATGAAAACATATGTTTAACGGTTAGATCTATATAAAAAAACTCAAAAAGTTTAAAAAATATATAAAAACCATCATGATATTTTTTTTTATTCGTAAATGTATAAGAAAAATCAATTAGATGTGTGTTCTACCAAGAACGATCGAATATGATGTTTTTAATGGTTTCACCCCTATAAAAATGTGTGAAACGGGGTTGAAACAAACCGAAGAACCACTAGCTTCCATGAATCCAGATGAAAACAACAATAATATGATTATTAAAATTGATAAGAATAAAAAATGTTAATATGAGGTTTTTTTTTCTTAATATGACTGAAAAAAGTTTTTATTATTTTAAAACACCATAATGTGCATTTAATGGTCAAATCCTTAGAAAATGACTTCAGAATAATTTGAAATCATAATAATAAAATATTATTATTATTATGTGTAATAATAGAGGAAAAATAAATTGTATTTGTGTTGTTCATGTAATAACTGAATAAGTAGTTTTCAAGGGTTTGATGCATTTAAAAATGGACGCCATGGGTGAAAACCAACCAAACAACCGTAAAATTCAATTAAATCATAGAAAAATAATGGAATAGTTATTTTTGAAATGTTCTAGTATGTATAACATCATACCAAGTTATCATTTTCCTTAGATTATTGGAAATAAACATTTATTATTTAAAACAAAAAAACATGCATTTAAAAGTAAGATCCTTTTAAAATGGTTTTGTATTGATGTGAAATAATATGGAAACCATATTAGTATTTTTTTTATGTGTATATCTAGAGGACACATCAATAAAAAAAGTTTTCTTACTTGAATGATCAAATAAGAAATTTAATTTTTTTAAATAATAGAAACTATTAATATATTCCAAATGAAATGACCTCAGACTATTGTACTATTTTTTAATAAAAATATTATATTACATTTCAATTAATATTTTATTGGTATTTTTCATTCAAAAATTATTTTATTAATTTTTTCATATTAATTTTTTTCGATTATGTGGGTAGAGCATGGAAAATTACTGGAAAAAGATATTTATGATCCTATTATTTTACATTTCATAGGGATATTTGTCGAATTTTTGAATTATATAAGTGTTGTAGTTTTTTATATTCTACTATGATTTTATATAAAAAATAATTAGAAAACCTACAACAGTCTCCATAAAGAGGTTTCTATATCTAATTGTGGTGGTCCAAAAGTGGCCAATGTTTTTCGGTTATTGGGTGACCACTATAGGCCTTTAGTAAAGACTTTTTTCAGTCTAAAGGGCCTTTTTTATACTAGTGATGGGTGATGGAATAGGAACATACACTTCATTATGCTCAGGGTTCGGTGTTATTTGAAGTGAAATAAACATTATATTAATATAAAACTAAAATGTTGTTTTATATTCATGAATTTTAGTGACATGGAATTTAATATGAAGAATGAATCTTGTAAAGAAGAAATTAGTGAAATCCTTTTAATATTAACTAGAATATATTAATTCAGTAATGGAATCCATGTAAAAAAATTAAGGGGCACCATATTTTAGATGTTTCAAGACATGATACACTTGGAGAGTATTCAAGAGAAAATATATATTGATGGTACAATTTGGTATCAATAAAGCACATTTGGTCTTTTAAAATGATGTACAAGACATGTTCTAGGATAAAAACATTACTTCAATATTCATTCTAAAATCTATTTGAATTATACATGTAATAGTAATATTTTATGTTTATTTTATTTTGTAGTTGGATGACAAGGCCAGTTTCTATAATTGTTACTTTATTAAAAATTTATATATTTCATAACCAATAAAATTTTTGGTGACACTAATTATTTCCAATAATATTTGAAGAGGTTCACATATATAGTAATGGAAAAAAATAAAAGGGGTCAAGAAATAGACATTTGGAAGGAGGATGTTCCATATTTCTATAATGGGATAGTGGGAGAACTATTGTTTTTGTGATAGATATGTTGATAATAAATGAAAATATAGAGCCAATTTTAATTGATATTTAATAATAATAAATAAATTTATCCATGAATGACATAAAATAGAAACCCAGTTCAAGGGAATGATAACTATAGATTTAGATTTATGGGGTTTATTAATCGAGTCACATTATATATGATGACCACATATTTAAAATAAAGAATGAAAAAAATTAAAGCTGAAGTATTTTCTAAGTCGCATGTTATTAAATCTCTCCACTATAACATTCATTGTCATATGAGGATGTTATGACTAAAATTTCACAAGATTATGTTCTAGAAATGTATCTAATATTACAAGATAAATACTCATGATTGATATTACTTTTCATGTTTCATGAAGCAAAAATATCAAACAAAACTAGTGGAACTACAAAGGCTTGTAGATTAAACTAATAGACAGTGCTCTAAAAGGTATATTTGAAAAAATTATAGTATAAGGAGAAATGTTAATACTATTGTTTGAGGGGATATAACACTATTTATCCTTTAGATCAATTTTTATCTAAAATCATAGTGTGTCTAAGATGATTTGAAAGAAAAACATATTACAACCTATGTTTATTGTAACTATAATAAACATGTACATTGCAGCCTCTAGTAAATATTAATAAGTAATTTAAAAAATTATTTTTTCAATTTTTGGATACACCAAAATAGTTTCAGTATTATCATTTTATTATAAAACATGACTATAGTATTATCCAATATATAATAATTTTGAAAATAAAATAAAATTGGTACTTGAGTATGTTACTACATGATATATTTTCTTACAGTAGTGTAGTTTTGATAAGAATATTTTTAATAAATACATGTTACAATACCAACCCTAGCCATGGAAACATGGTAGCACCAACAGATACTTACATACTTAGGAATAGGATGTTTTAGAAAATGATAAATAACCAGTAGATAGCAGTGGGACCTAGTGTATGTTGGAGCCTATTGGAGTTGGTTCCTTAGGGAAAAATACTTTAGATTGCATATATATTCAATGATATTAATATTAATAAATTTCTAATCACATTATGTATATTCTTCTACGAAAAAATAATTTGATAATTTCCTAAGAGAACTATTAAAATTTAGAGGTTAAATAAGTTCCCCTCTATGATGAGAACCCTGAAATTATATGATGATATTCTTAAATATGTTTCCTATATCTAGATGAAATTATATAACTAGATATAGATGATATATTCTATCAGTGGTAAGAGGATCACAATACATAGAGACTTTATCTTATGAAGTTTTTTCTCGATAATCTCTAAGAGAGGAGGTAATGAGAATATACATGTCAGTATGAAATCGAGAGGTTGTTGTGCCATTGTATATTATTATATGCATACATGAATAATGATCCTTATACATTAATATGATTATTAATTCATTTCATGAGTCGGGTACTTAGATATATTTCCATAAATCATGAATCCATATGTTCATGGTGAAGTTGGGAACATTGGGTGTATCATGAGTGATATGATATTAATGAATAAGTCAAGGAATTGTTTATCCCTTCCATATTTATGGAAGTTGTTATCTTCAACCATTGAAATGAAACTATCAAACTAAAATTCCATGTCCATGATGTTTGGATGGGTTTATTTCAAGAATTGAATGGGATATGTATCAATCATATAGTTTTATGAGACATATATGTTACTTTCATGATTAGATATCGAGACAAAGGGAGAATATTACACATTGAGTTACGATTTTTTGTTATCAAAAGTATATATTTAATATCATCCAATTGGGTGTGTTTATGTTTTTTCATATGTTGATATTTGACTTTAGGAGAACCCACATAATTCCACCCAAGAAGAAGCCTAAAAAGTCACACACTTTTTGTTTATATTGGTCTCAATTAAATTATATCTAAATTTATTTACTGGAGTAAAAATTATTCTCTAGTATGTGGAGTAATATATATTTCTTGATTTACAAATGGTAAATATTGAGTCACTATATTTATGTCTGAGTTGGATGTTAAAATAAATATTCATAAAGAAGATCGTTAATATTATATATATATATATATATATTTATTTATTTATTTATTTATTTAACAAATAAATAACATCTACTAATCAAAGTTAATTAAATACTGAGGAGGAAATATAGACTATGTTCAAAGGTCCAGTGTAAATGATATATTAAATATAATTTATATAAATATTTAGTTATTTATTTAAGTAATTATTTTTATTTTGATTCTAATGAATGTGAACATAAAGAAATTAATAATAATATTATCATTATCATGTGTGAGATTCACTGAGGATAATTTGAATAATTAAAAGCCTATGAGCAGTTAATTATTCTCTAACCCAAAACTATAAATATATAATTATATCACTTCCAATGATTAGATATTGTTATGCACAGCACATCCTCTATAGATTTTATTTCAACCATAGTGATAAAATTCTCTATAATTATCTCAAGAACCAATTTTAATAATCCATCTCATCCCCCTCCAGTCCTAAGAGTATAAGAAACAAACCATCCATTCTAAACGGATTCTGTATATATCTAAGTAAGAAACACACAAAAATAAGTATAGATACATGTCATGACCCGCCTTCTTCAAGATGAGGGAAGGGAAAACCAGATGTTGAGACCTTCCTTCCTCAAGATTAAGGAGATATAATGACCCCCGAGTCCCACCTTTAATAGGACCCTAGGTGGCGACCAACACCAAGGGTATAAAAATCTTAAAAAATGGGAGGCATTACCATTTTTATAGTAACCACGATCAAGAGATAAGATGTATCAACCTCAAAAACCCCCAAGACACATATATATATATAAAGAAACTAAACTCCATCCCACATGAATTTTTAAATTAAAAATGTTGGAAGTAAAAAAGTAAACTCCAAGGTAAGTACCAAAATAAAACTAAACAGTGACGCAGTAATAGTACCCAAATCCAAACTTGTAAGGTCCAGCACATCCTGCATAATCTTCTTGGAAACCTAAAAGCAGTTTTATATATGTAGGGTGAGCATACATGTATACTCAGTAGTAAAACCAAAGTCACATGTGCATATGTTGGAGAAGCGTACAAATTCCCCTATAAGAAAACAACAGAAACTGACAATCAACTTATAAGGTATACTATCCACCCCAACCTCACCAAGGCATACTCAAAAAATAATGCAAGTCAAGTAAAGTAGAGTAGTAATCACATTGATATTTGGGTACCCAACACCACTTCCCACTAGTTAACTAATCACCCCTAATAGAGAACGTTGTGATGCCACCACGCTCTTCCACAAGCCCCACTCTCACAACCTGCTCATACACACCTGGGCCACATACAACATCACATCTCTCCCGCAAACACCTAGGCCACATACCACAACCCCATATTGAAGACACCAAAGAATCACCACACAACTCATCCCTAAGACACCTGGGAAGAACACCTTGCCCACAGACACTTCATCCTCACAACCACACCACAAACTACCCGAAGAGTCTAGGTCTACCAATACCTATAAGAGGGAGCCGAGAATATCCAATAATCATCCATCCATCCTCCCATATGAATTTTGGGAAAATACACCCTCTACTATAACAATTGGGGTGTTCATAACGTAGTTCTCACCATGGGTGGGGTGTGAATAGAAATAACAAGGAACTAAATGTATGTATATAGGTACCAAACACTCATCCCAACCTATGGGCTTTCATAACAATAACCAGCGCACACAAAACAGCCGTTAATTCCACCTCTAAATGTACATATCAAAACAAATGATGGTCACTTCATAATTCGATAAATGAACGCCGCCTCACTACAAGAAAAAATTCAAAACATACCCCCTGCCAATTCATTTTACCAATTTTCATTCCTCATTATCAATTCATTTATTTATTCATTCCATCCCTACATGGGAAACTACCATACAAAACACACCAAAAGTAACATCATAAACCACACCCACTTTACAAATGTTTAAAAACTCCAGTCCAACGGCCCTCGCAATGTAAAAATATCATTCTTCAAAATCATCCCTCCTAAACCATCTTTGGTAGCCCCACTTCATGAGAAGAACTACACTCAGTAAAACAAAATTCACCCAGCTTATAGCCCCACGACACACTCCCATCTCTTGAACACCCATTCAACCACTGCCACCATCATTATTTAATGTCAGGAATCCATGTCCTTCTTCTCAACAAGTACCCCCCCCCAACACAACTCATCACAACCCCACTCAGCAGCCCTTCTGCATAACAACCCCACACCCAGAACACCCATAAACAAGAACATAGAACCACCCAGTCCCGCAGCCCCGCTATCCAACCACAACCACTGCTGAGATGAAGTCCCACTGCATAAAAAAGTCCATCCATTACACAATAAATAAATATCTCAACCTGGGATACCATTACACCACATGTACCACCCCATACTCATAACCACACTCCGAGCCATAGCACCACACGAACATCACAGACACAAGGTCGAACAAACCGACACACAATATACAGCCACACCAATAAGGTGAGTATTATTTAGGTTTAGCATAACTCATTCATTAATTCCGCATAATAAAATAGGGGTTATGAAAGAACAACTTAGATACTAGGGAATCCATCTATTTAACCAAATATACATGATTAACCAGATTGAAATTATTACAGTGGTGATCCACAAATCTTACAGGTGAGAAAATAGAGACCACCAATGATTAATATTTTCATAATAATACAACCCATACAATTTACAACATGGGTCAAATATAACATATAAAACAATGTGATCATCATCATCATACTCATAACCCATCATTTGTTAATTCTTATTACCTTAATTAAATTGGTTTCAACCATATTCAGAAGGGAAAAAATTTATACCCACCTAGCATGATGCACAAAAGAAAGAGAGATGAAGTAATCCCTACTTGTAACAATAGAAAATCAATAGTTCTTATATGCACAAAAAATAGGGTGTCACATGAGTAGAAGGAATGACTCCAGGGAAAAACTGAAAAGACTACTACCCCACAGGTTCATAACTCCTCAGGAAATATTTGTTCCTGCTTCACCAAGAGAAAACAAAAATGTTCAAAGGAAGATATGATTCGGCTTTATAAAGGATAGATCCTAAATCTATGGGGAAACTATTTCAAAGACCATTAAAGCTAGATCATGACCAAGACCATGCGGTTTTGTATTCAAATTAAGCTTTATGTTTTTATAAGATAAATACCATTTGAAAGGACCCAGAAAATCAATAAATACGGCATTTAACTCATTTAATGTCAAAGGAGACATCAAATAGGATAGACTAGAAAAACTGGGAAAACCTAGAAATTACTCATTGATGGGTGAGTCATTGACATGATTCGCTGATGCCTGAATCGCCAATGGATGATCCACCGATGATAAGCCACCGATGTGACTCATCGATGCCTTGACCTACCGACGCCTCGACCTACCAATGCATCAACCTACAGATACCCTACCTACCGACACCTGGACCTACTGAGGCCTCAACCTACTGACTCCTCGACCTACCAACGCCCAACCAATTGATGCCTTGACCAACTGAAGCCTCGACCTATTGAGGAATCTACAAAAGACACCTGACCTTTTGATGCCTTGAACTACCGACGCCTCATCCTACTGAAGCCTCGACCTATCGATGCCTCGACCAACCGACGCCTCAACCTACCGATGCCTCAAACTACCTATTCCTCGACATACTGATTCCTCAACCTACCAATTCCTAGACCTACCGACACCTCAACTTACCAACACCTCGACCTACTGATGCCTTTACCTACTAATGCCTCGACTTACCAATACCTTGACCTACCTACACATTGAGTCACCAACACTGAGCTACTGACACTAACCTAACAACATTGAGCTATCATTGCCTCTCAGAACACCCCGAACACTAGATTTTGACAATTTAATGGACCACGGAATTCTGGGTCATTGCATCATATACCTCTCAAACTATTCTATTGTTAAATAATTCAATCCCAAACCGATAAGAAAGAGGGGTCTGAACAACAACCATGTAAGATACCTCTCAAGGATAAACTACCTTGTATTGTTTTGAAAGCTAGAGTGAAACCTCAACATCCAAGACCACCTCCTATAACATCTACTACCCCCAAAAAAGAACACAACCACCACACAAGCACTAAAAGTCTAACTACTAAAACACATGAATCAAAAAATTCCTCTATCCATATCAAGATACTATTTTCTTTAGGTAGCACTAACTAGCTTGTATTGGTTTAATCACATCAACATTAATGCATCTCAATTAGGGATCATGTCTTCTTCTCCTCATGGTCGGGACTTTATCACAAATCACATAACAAGGAAACAACTCATCTCATAGAAAACAAGGTTTAAGCATCACATCACAAATCCAAACACACAATAAAAACTCAAAAAACTATTTGTATTGGGCACACATCTGTGTCTCTATTTCCGAAGTACTCTCCTCCAGAACAACATGCCTCCACAACACACGAACCAAGGGAATGGTCCATCCAAAAAACACCTTCCCCTGATGATCATAGATCTCCAATAGTGGCTCCTTGAACATTTCATCATTCTCAATATCCAACTCCCCCAAATCAATGACATGAGATTCATTATGAAGATATCGATGAAGATGGAGGACATGAACTACATTGAGGACCTTCTCCAACTTTGGTGGGAATTCCAACTAGAATTCCACCTCGTCAACTAATCTCAACCCCTAAAAGGGTATGATGAACCTGGAAGAAATCATACATCCTCTCCTAAACCTCCACTTCCCACATTGAGGGGAACTATCAAGAATACATGGTCCCCAACCTCAAACTCCAAGGGCCTTCTCCCACGATTGTCATATGACTTCTTCCAATCCTATGTTGCCTTCATCCTATGCCCCTCTGCTAACATCTACCTCCTAGATCATGCCTAGGTTGAGGTACCTATGGAACTCCCTGAGGTCGGCCTCTTTCTACTCTGTCCCCCCTATGTGGAGCAGGAGCCTACTATCTCTCCTGCAGAAATGGCCAGGCTGGTAACTACTACTGAGGTGGGCACTGGACCTTCCCACCTCCACTGTACTAAGCTATAATTTGTAACTAACTCTAAAGGTTTATTTGGACTCAACAAGTGAAACACCTTAGTACCAATCCTATAGGAAATGGATGAGGACCCGAAGGTCAGAATTAAAACTTCTGGGGTGGGATCACCAACAACAGAAACATGGAAGGTCCCGACACTGGAGACCTTCTTCTTTAATCCTTCCCATTTAAAGAACTTATTTGGATCTCCTCTCGCAGTAAACCTCATCATGAGTGCATCCTTTCCACTACCTATGCCTTTTTCTGAACCCCTATGTATGCTGGTAAGGAGAAAAGAGTAATTGTGTATTTGAGAGAAGGATGGAGTGCCTCCTCTAAACATCTCACTCAAGACTCCTCATCCATAAAGAGATCCATAGAAAAAGGAAGTAGATACTTGAAATTTACCCCCAAATCATGCACCACCATACTCTCCTACTAAAGTTAGAGTAGCTCTTGTCACTTCTCAAACATCATCATCTAAGAGAGGAATTCCACCCAGAACTCCTTCTCAATGTCATCCCATGAAAAATTGGTTTCTTTCCTCTCCCTAAGGTAAATCATCCCCCACCGACACACTGCTCCCCTCATCTTTCTCACTACCAGGGGAACTTAGTACTCCATCAAAGCTCAGATCAAGGTGATGTTAATCTCCAACTCCCCAAGACAACTCCCTGTCTATAAATCTGAAATGATAACTTCTTACTTCCACAGAGTCTACTACTAGAAACCACGAAGCGTATTCTTCCATTGGTTGTCATCCTCCTCTGGATTAACCCTCTGCTGATTAGTCGGATTGTCCTGCTGAGCCTTCACTGTCTGAGCCACCCATGGATGAAGACCTTGTTCCATAGCTGAATGGTAAATAAGGAATTCTTAATCTCGAGTATTATGGAATTTATTTAAGGTTCATTTTAACTCTTTTTTTTAATTTCCCAAAATTCCCAACACAAACAAGAACACAAGCCATCAGATTCATGTACCATTCCTAGGGTCTACACACCGCAATAGGTGTATCCTCACTTGGTCATTCAGTAATCTCGGATTCCTTGCATTAGATCATAGGGGGGCCTAAAATCTCTTGTCATGTCTAGTCTTCTCTGGCCTATGTCAACCACAAAGATCACCTAACACTATTTCTCTAACAACCCATAAAATCCTTACTGTACCTAACTCCAAAATCCATCCTATCTCTAAAACATCACATATGATACCATTATGTCATGCCCTTCTTTCTTCATGATGAGGGAAGAGATAGCAAGATGCTGAGACATTCCTTCCTGAATAAGAAGGAGAGGTAATGACCCCTGAGTCCCACCTTCAATAGGCCCCAGGGTGGTGACCAGAACCATGTGTATAGAAATGTCACAAAATGGAAGGCATTACCCTTTTCATAGTAACCAAGCTCATGAGATAAGATGTATAAACCTCAAACAACCCCAAGACACATATATATAATGAAACTAAAATCCAAACCACATGCATGTTTAAAGTAAAACTGCTAGAAATACAATGAAAAATCCAAGGTAAGTGCCCAAATAAAACTAAGCGACGAAACAACAACATTCCCCAACATCCGAACTAGTAAGGTCCAACATGATCAACGCAATCTCTCTATGAACTTGAATACAGTTTTATATGTGTTGGGTGAGAATACATGCATACTCAGAAGGAAAACCAAAGTCAATCGTGCACAATTGGGAGAAGAATATTAATTAACCTATGAAAAAACAATAGAAACTCAAAAGAACCCATCAAGGTATACTATCCACCCCAATATCACCAAGGCACACTCGCCAAATAATGTAATTCAAGTCAAGTAAAGTAGTAATCACATCGATAATTGGGTATCCCACATCACTTCCCATTGGTTAATTGGTCATCCCTAATGGTGAACGTTGTAAAACTACCACACTCATCCAAAATCCCCACTGTCACAATCTTCTAGCACACAATTGGTCCACATACCACATCACATCTCTCCTCCAAACACCTGGGCCACATACCACAACCCCGTACCAAAGATATCAGGGAATCATCATGCAACTCATCCTGAAGACACCTGGGAAACACACCTCAACTTTAGACACCTAGGCCTCCCAACCACACCACAACCTATCTAAGGAGTTTAGGGAAACCAATTCCTAGAAGATAGAGTATAAAATAACTAATAACTATATATCCACCCTATCGTCGAGCTGTTGGGAAAGGAGACCCTCCCCCATAACAGTGGAAGTGTTCGGCACGTAGTGCTCAACATGGGTGGGGTGCATATAGAAATTACAAGGAACTAAAGGTATATATATATATATATATAGGTACCAAGCAATCATCACAATCTATTTGTTTTCAGAACAACAACCAGCCCATAAAAACATCCCTTCCTTCCACCTCTAAATGCATGTATCAAAATTAACAACGGCCACTTCCTAATTCGATAAATGAACCCTGATTCACTACAAGACACAAATTGAAACAGACCCCCTACCAATTCATTAAACCAATTTTCATTTGTCATTATCATTTCATTTCTTTATTAATTCCATACATACATGGGAAACTACCAAACATGACACAACATAAGTGACATCATTACCCACACACAATTAACAAATGTCTCGAAACATCGGGCCAAAGGTCCTCACATGGTAACAACATAATTCGTAAAAATAATTCCTCCTAAACCATCCTTGTTATCCCCACATCATGAGAAGCGCCATACATAGCAAAAAAAATCACTCAGCTTGAAGTCCCAATGCACACTCCCCTCTCTTGTACACTCTTTCAACAACTACCACCATCATTCTTCAAATTCATGCTTCCCTATCATTCTTATCAACAATTAAACCCCTATATACATCTCATAACAACCCCACTCGGCAGCCCCACTACATAAAAACACCACACCTAGAACATCCTTAATCATGACCATGACACAATCCAGTCATGTAGCCCTGCTGCCCAACCAAAACCACTGCCCAGATGGATTCCCACTGCATAACAAGTTTATCCATTCCAAAATCAATCATATTCTCAACTTGGGATACCATTAAACCAACCATACCACCCCATACTCACAACCACACTCCCATCCATTGCACCACACGAATAGCACAGACACAAGTCCAAATAGAACCATAGACAACACACAACTACACCAATAAGGGAATGTCTTTTCAGGTTTAGCAGCACTCGTTCATTAATTACACTTGATAAAATAGGGATTATAACATAACATGTTCTCTCTTGGGGAATACATTTATTTAACCAAATATACATGATTAACCAGATTCCAATTATTGTAGTAGTGATTCACAAATCAGGCAGGTTTGCAAATAGAGACCACCAAGAACCATGATTTTCATAAGAATACAACCCATACAATTCAGAACATGGATCAAAGATAACATATAAAACCATGTTATTTTCATCATCTTAATCCAAAACCCTCATTTATTACTTATTATTATCTTCATTAAATTTGTTTCAACTATATTCACAAGGAAATATAAGTACACCCACCCTGCACGATGCACTAAAGAATGAGATACAAAGGAATCCCTACATGGAACAATAGATGATCAACAGTTACTCCTTGTCCCAAAATCAGGGGTTCATGTTAGTAGTTGAAAAGAATCCATGGAAAAATAAAACATACTTCTACACAATAGGTGCATGGATCCTTGGGGAATAAAGGTTCTCGATGCACCAAGGGAAAATAGAAGGGTTCAAAGGAAGAGAAGATTTGGATTTAGAAACACAAGATCCTAAATCTAAGGGGAAACTATTTCAATGTACATTAATGACATATAATGACCAAGACCATACCGTTTAGGAGAAAAGGAAGATTTACGTTTTCATAAGATAAATACAACTTGAAATGACCCGAAAACTAATTAAATATGGAATTTAACTCATTTGACATCAAGGGAAATGTCAAAGGAGAGAAACTTGAGAAACTATGAAACATTGGAAATGAATCATCAATGGTTGAGTCACCGACGTGAGTCACTAACACCTAACTCATCGATGTATGAGCCCCCGACACTGATCCACCGACCCGACTCACCAACAGCGAGTTACTGACGTGACTTGTCGACACCTCGACCTACCGATGCCTCAACATACCAACACCCGACCTACCGACACATAAACCTAAAGACGTCTCAACTTAAAAACTCTTTGACCTACTAATTCCTTAACATATCGACTCCCAACATATCAACACGTTAACCTATCGACGCCTCAACCTACCAAGGCCACAACCTACCGACACCATAAGTCTCCGACATTGAGTTACCAATGTCAACTTTCCAACACTGATCTACCATTGCCTCCCAGACACCCCAAATACAAGAATTTGACAAAGTAATGTACCAAGGGAGGCAGGTCCATTATATCAGAAACCTCTCAAACTATTCCCGCCCGCCCCTCGAGAATTCAAAACCAAACCCCAAAGAAATAGGGGTCCGAACAACCACCCTATAAGATACCTCTCAAGGATAAACCACCATGTATTGTTTTGAAAGGTGAAGTGAAACCTCAACATCCAAGATCACCTCCTCCAACATCAACTACTGTCAAATAACCACACAACCACCACCCAAGTACCAAAATTCACACTGCCCAAACACATTAATCAAGGAATTCCTTCCACCATGTCAATATATTATATTCTTTGGGAATCCCTAACTCGCCCACGTGGGATTAATATCATCTACATTAACGCGTCTTGATTAGGTATCAAGTCCTCCTCTCCTCATGGTCAGGACTTTATCACACATCAGATAACAAGGAAACAACTCCTCTCATAGAAAACAAGTTTCAAGTATTAAACCACAAAACAAAACACACAATAAAAACTCAAAAAAACTCTGGGTATTGAGCACACATTCGCATTTCCCATTCCCAAGTACTCTCATCCAGGACAACATTCCTCCCCAACACACCATCCAAGGTAATCATTTATCTACATATAACCTTCTTCTGATGATTTGGGATCTCCACTTGACACTCCACGAACATTGAATCATCCTTGATATCCAACTCTCCCCAATCAATGTCATGGAAGTCATCGTAAAGATACCAATGAAGTTGGGAGACATGAAAGAAATTGTGGACCTTCTCCTTCTGTAGTGGCAATTCCAACTTGTATTCCACCTCACCAACTCATCTCAACACCTCAAAGGGTATGAGGAACCTAATATAAATATTACTTATTCTATTGAATATCTTCTACCAACATCGAGGGGAATGCTTCATGAACATGTGGTCCCCAACCTCAAACTTCAAGTGCCTTCTCCTACGATAGACATCCAACTTCTGTCAGTCTTGTACTGCCTACATCCTCTACCCCTCTACTGTCAAATACCTCCCCAAAAATTCATAAGTCAAGGCCCATATGGAATTCTCTGATTTCAGACCCTTCCTCCTTCATTTCCCCTTAGTGGAGTAGGAGCTTGCTGTCTTTACTGCTGAAATGACATGGACGAAAACTGATGATGAAACGGGCATTGGACCTGCCCACCACCACCGTAATGATGTCGAACTGGGAACTAACTCTAAAGGTTCTCATGGACTCCACAAGAGAAACACCTTGGTCCCAAGCATACGAGAAAAGGACAAATACCTGAAGGTCAAAACTGAAACTATTAGGGTCAGATCCCCATCAGCCGAAACCTAGAAGGTCCTAACACTAGAGACCTATTGTTGATATCCTTTCCATTTTAAGAAGTCAATTGGATCCCCTCTCATTGTATACCTCATCCTGAGTGAATCATTTCCACTTCCACATCCTTCTTCTGAACCTCTAATTATGTCGATAAGGTGAAGGGAGTAACTTCATACTAGAGAGAAGGACGGAGTGGATCCTCTAAAATTCTCACCCAAGACTCCTCATCTGGAAAGACATATTAAGAAAAGTAGAGGAGATCCTTGAATGTGATCCCCAAATCTCATACCAACATAGTTTCTTGTTGGAGGGAGAGTAGATCATGTTGCTTCTCATCCTTCATCATCGAAGAGAGTAATTCTTCCTAAAAATCGTTCTCAAAGTCATCCTATGAAACATCAATTTCCTTCCTCTCCCCACGATAAATCATCCACCACTGACACAATGATCCCCTCATCTGGCTCACTATCAGGCAATCCCAGTACCCAATAAGAGCCCATATCAAGGTGAAAGTGATCACCATATCCTCAAGATAACTCTTTATCTCTACATCTTAAAAAAATTGTACTTTCCTATATTTTTCCACTGGAAAGCACGAAACGTCTTCTTCCATTGGTTTTCCTTCTCCTCTGGATCAACCCTCCACCAATCAGTCAGATTGGCCTCATAATCCTCCACTACCTATGCCACTCATGGATGATGATCGGGTACCATAGCTGAAAGGTAAATATATAATTCCTAATCCAGAGAAGTATGGAATATAATTAGGATTCATTTTAACCCATTTTTTATTTTAATTTCCCAAAATTCCCAACATAAAAAAGAACAAAAGTCATCATGATGCATGTACCTTGACAAGGGTCTCTACCCCCCAATCAGTTTAGTCTGACTTTGTCATTCATAAAAATTAGATTCTTTGTATCAAATCATGGGGGGCCCTAAAATCCCATGTCCTAGTCAGACTTCCCTGACCCATGTCACACACCAAGATCACCTAACACTGTTACCCTAAAAACCCATGAATTCCTCACTATGCCTAACTCTAAACTCCATCCTATCATTGAACCTCTTTATGATACCATTCTATCATTACCCTCCTTCTTTAAGATGAGGTAAGGGATAATAAGATACCGAGACCTTCCTTCCTTGATTTGAAGGAGAGATAATGACCCTCATGTACCACCTCCAATAGGCCCCGGGTTAGCGAACAGCACCAAGGGTATAGAAATCTCACAAAATGCAAGGCATTACACTTTTTATAGTAACCAAGATTGTGATATAAGATCTATCAACCTCTAAAAACCCCAAGACACATATATATAAAGAAACCAGAATCCATCCCACATTCATGTTTAAAGTTAAACTGATGTAAATAAAAGAAAACACCAAGGAAGGTACCAACATAAAACTAAGAAGTGACACAACAATTGTATTGAACGTCTGAACTAGTAAGGTCCATTACAATCCATGTAATATCGTTTGAAAACTGAAAATAGTTTTATATATGCAGGGTGATCATACCACTGTACTGAGTAGGAAACCCAAATTCACTTATGCCCAAGTGGGAGAGGCATACTAATCCTCTGTGGGAAAATAACAGAAACATAAAATCACCTAAAAGGTATATTATCTTCTCCAACCTCATCAAGGAATGCTCACCTAATAATGCAAGTCAAGTAAAGTAGTAAGCACAGCGATATTTGGGTACCCCAACCACTTCCCACTTCTTAACTACTCATGCTTAACGGTGAACTTCATAATGCTACCACAGTCTTCCACAAACCCCTCTGTCACAACCTACCCTCACACACCTGGGCAGCATACCACACCACATCTCGCCTACAAATACTTAGGGCACAAACTATAACCCCGTCTTGAAGACACCTAGGAATCACTAAAAAACTCATCCTGAAGACACCTAGGAAGCAAACATCACTTGCAGACACCTTTCCCTCACAACCACACAACAACCTATGAAAAGATTCTAGGTATACCAATTTCTAGAAGAGGGAACAAATAAGATCTAATGAACAACCATCCATCCTCCCACCAAGATGTTGGGAAATGACACCCTCCCCCATAATAATGGGGTTGTTGGCCACGTATTTCTCAACATGGGTGGGGTGAATATATAAATCACAAGGAAGTACATATATATATATATATATATATATGTGTGTGTGTGTATCAAACACTTATCCAAACCAATGGGTTTTCAGAACAACAACCAGCCCACAAAAAATAGCCCTTTTTCCACCTCTAAATGCATGTATCAAAACAACCGATAGTAACTTTCTAATTAGATAAATGAACTCCACTACACCACAAGACACAACTTGAAAAATACCCCCATCCAATTCACTTAACCAGTTTTCATTATTCATTATCAATTTATTTATTTATCCATTACATACCTACTTAAGAAACTACCAAACACAACACACCACAAGTAACATCATAACCCACACCCATTTATGAAAGTTTGGAAACTCTAGGCCAAAGGACCTTGCAAGGTAACAACATTTTTATTCAAATAATCCCTCCAAAACAATCCTTGGTATCCCTGCTTCATGTGAAACACTACACTCGGTAAAAAACATTCACCCATCTTGCAGTCCCACTGCACACTACCCTCTCTTGAACACTCATTCAACCACTAACACCATAATTATTCAATGTCATGATTCCATGTCCTTCCTATCAACAAGTAACCCCCCCCCCAAACACACCTCAGCACAGCCCCACTCGGAAGTTGTGCTTCATAACAACACCACACCTAGCACACCCATAAATATGAACATGGAAAAACCAAGTCTGGTTGCCTCACTCCCAAACTACAACCACCTCCCAGATGTAGTTCCACTGCATAAAAAATTCATCCATTCCACAATAAATCAATATATCAAATTGGGATACCATTACACCACCCATACCACCCCATACTCCCAACCACACTCCCGGACACAACACCACATGAACAGCACAAACACAAGGCCAAACAGAACCACACATAGCACATAGCCACTCCAACAAGGAAATGTTTTTAGGTTTAGCTGCACTCTTTCTATAATTACACTTGATAAAATAGAGGTTATCACAGAATAACGTCGATCTTGGGGAATCCATTTATTTGACCAAATATACATGATTAACCATATTATAATTCTTATAACAGTGATTCACCAATCATACAGGTGCACAAATAAATACCACCAATGGCCGTGATTTTGAGAAGAAGAAAAACCATACAATTCACAACATAGACCAAAGATAACATATAAAACAAATTGATCATCATCATCGTACTCCCAACCACTCATTTATTACTTCTTATTATCTTCATTAAATTGGTTTCAACTATATTCAAAAGGGAACATAAGTACACTCACCCCTCATGATGAACAAAAGAAAGAGAGATGAAGTAATCCCTACTTAGAACAATAAACGACCAATAGTGCTTCCTTATGCCAAAAATTGGGGCTCGTGTGAGTAGTAAGAAAGAATCTAGGGGGATACCGAATAGACTGCTAAACCATAGTCACACGACACCTTGGAGAAGAATGGTTCTTAATTCACCAAGAGATAATGTAAGGATTCAATGGAAGAGATGATTCATCTTTAGAAAGGCTATATACTAAATCTATAGGGAAATTGTTTCAAAGGCCATTAATGATGGATCATGACCAAGACCACACAGTTTTGGATTCAAATGAAGCTTCAGGTTTTTAGAATATAAATACCAATTGAAATGGCCCAAAAAATCCTTAAATACATCATTTAACTCATTTAATGTCAAAGGAAACGTCAAAGGGGTGAAACTAGAAAAACTAGGAATAAATGGAAATGACTCACTAATGGGTGAGTCACCGTTGCCTTACTCACCAACGAATGTTTCACTAATGCTGAGCCACCAATGGGACTCACCAACAGTGAGTTACCGATGTGACTCGCTGACACCTCGACCTACTGATGCCTTGACCAATAGACACCTTGACCTACCAACACCTCAACCTACCGATGCCCAACCTATTGATTCCTCGAACTACTGATGCCTCGACCTACTGATTCCTCGATCTAATGATGCCTAGACCTATTGACACATAGAGCTAACAATGCCTTGACCTACAAATTCCCAACCTACAGACGCCTAGACCTACCGATGTCTCAATATACCGATGCCCTGAGTCACTGATACTGAGCTACCGACACCAACTTACTGGTGTTGATCTACCAATGCCTCCAAGAACACCCCAAACACTAGATTTTCAAAAAGTAATGGACCATGAAAGTCTAGTCCATTACAATACACTATCACCCAAAGTAACACCAATGACTCTTTAATATCATATGTGAATGTGAGGATCACCACTAGATGAATTATCCTTTGGATCATCTCAACATAATGATGGTACAACTAAATAGAGGTTCAAATGAACAACATATTCCTCAAAGAACATTCTCAAGACCAAGGTAATTATTGTATAAAATTACTAATAAATACAATAGAATGATCATGTATTGTGCTTCTAGTGATCATTTTTATTTTCAATAAATAAATTCATTGGTCGTGATATTTATCATCATGTAAAATGGGAATTATTCATTGAATATGTCAATAACCAAATTGGGCCCAACCCCAATGGGTTCTTCCACTGTGCTTGAAACATTAATGTTCTAGGGAACCTGATATATAAGGATATATATTTGTGGTTTCTTAGATAAATTCATAGTATATATGTTGAAAAGTAATTTAAAATACAAGATAAAATAATTCAAAACTGAATTTATTATTATGTTACATGGAATAAAATCTATACCAGTAGACATGTCAAAGAACATGATGATATTCTTGTGATAAATATTATACATTTTTTTAAGGTTGGGGTCAAAGCCTCAATTTATTATTTAATGAAAATACCTCTTTAGACTGGCTTCAAATGCATCTTAAGAAGTGGTATACCAATTATTAGTTCCATATATTTTAATTTTACCATAATACTAAACCGTTATCATATAATGATAAGATTTAGGGTTTTTATTATCTAAGATGTCATTAATAATAGATAAATAAAGGATAATAGTTGATAATGTCACTTCTTAAGGAAATTTCTATAAGATATGAAGTCCCAGTAAGAAGAAAAACCAAAGAATGTGGTTGTCCTATTAGCTATATCCATATCTCAGTAGAATCTGGTTTATCATGTGATAATCAATCGTTAGTTAGAAGTTGGTTCTAGTGAAAGTGTGAGACTGTAAGAGTCAGTTCCCTAGAACCAACTAACTTTTTAACATTAAATTAATTGTATATTAAAATTTTTAAATATTAATATATATCTTATCCAATGTTTAGTTTTATTTTGAATGAAATTAATTTTATAATTTCCTAAAAATATATGTCTCATCAAAAAGATATTGAATTTCCACGCTAGGATGAGAACCTTGAAGTTATATGATAATATTCTTGAATATATGTTTTATGGTTAGATAAAATTTATTTGAGGGGATAAAAATGTTGTTTGGATATTAGGTATTGGGTGATTATAAGACATCAATATTTCTTCTCATGAAGTTCACACATAGTAATCTCCAAGAGAGTAGGTTATGAGAAAAAAACTTCCAGTTGTAATTCGACAAGTTATATGTTTCATTGGATATTCCAATCTGTATACATGTTCATTTATCCTTATACTTGATATTATTTTTAATGTATATCTTGAATCATGTACATAGATGTATTATCTAAAACCGCGAAGTCATATGCTCATGCCATGGTGGGAAATGATGGGTGCATCATAAGTCATATGGAATTAAAAAATAAGTAAATAAAGGATACATACCTTTCCATTTTAGTGGAATAATATATTTTAAGCCATTTTTTGGAATGGAATGTCATATTAAGTTCATGTACCTAGAAATTTATCAATGAGTTCATTTCAGGAATTTTAAATAATATATATCAATCATATTGGTTGATGACACAAGTAATACAACCTCCATGATATGATATCAATACAGAAGGATTATATTATATAGTGAACATCCATAGAGGTTTGTTTTCATTGAAACATTAAAATTTTCCCTATGGATGTATTGATGTGTTTCTAGATGATATTTTATGGATTTAGGGTTGTTCATAAAATATCACTAAGAAAGAGTCATAGAGGGTTCCAAACATTATGTATTCCGAACATTAGTTAAATTATATATGAATTTAATATTAGAATAAATATTTTTCTCTTATTCTGAGGAATATTAGTTATTTAGATTATATCGATCACATTAATTAAATAACTATTTATTAGAAAGAATATATATGATATTTGAATTATAAATAAATATTTAGTATCCATATAATAGATATTATATTAATTAATTTATTGAATAAATAAAAAATTTAAATATATTTATTTCAATTATAAAATATTATTCATATTTGATTAATGTATATGAGGATTTACGGGTTAGGTTAAGGGTACATAAGAAATGATATATCATATTTAATATCATTTAAATAAATATTAATTTATTAATTTTTGTAATGATATTCAAATAACTTTGAGTTTAGTGAACATAAAGGAAATAACAATAATAATATTTATATTATTATTTTTTGATGTGGATTTTACTTAGAATTAAGACATTGGTTGATTGACTTTGTGGAAAAACAAATTATCTAACATAAATGTATATATATATAAGGACCTTTCCATAAACATTACATAATATTGAGTTTTAAGTCATAATTTGATTCATTTACATGTGAGTATTTTTTAGTTATATATTTTTAGAGAATTTTTTCATAACACATACTTAACAAACTAATGTTTTAAAAAGTGTTCACTTTTAATCATTATCCATTTCTCCCATAATATAAATTTTTTAAAATGAAACACATTTTATTTTCATAAAAATTATTCATGAAATTCAAAATGAGTTGTACTTTTCTCTTGCCCATCCTTAAACCTCGTGAAAAAAATTTAAAACATTCAATGAGAAAAAAATTTATAATAATGGACATAAAAAAATAAGAAATATATTTTTCAAATGAAAAACATGAAAACCTATGAAAAATGTTTTTATAAAAATATATGATTTTTCCCTGAATGTTAATAATATATCACTAAAAAATAAACATTTTACCTTTTGAAATAAAATTATATCCATTAAAACTCATAATTAAGAATAAAAAGGTCATGGAGGTTCCTTAGTACATTATCCTCATTGAATCTTTTTAGAAACCTTATAGGAACCCTCATAATTGGAATAACCATAGGACCAACTTCTGATATAATTATCTGGAGAAAACAATAATTACCCAATAAATTGGATCACTATCTAGGCTCACCCATTGAAGAATATCTCTCAGAATAACCTATAATAAAAAATTTCAAAGGACCATATGATTATTAAAAACCATTAAAACTCTTTTAAACTCATATTCAAAATATTTTCTGATATCGAAAAATGCATTCATTTTGGAAGCACATTTTAAAAACCTAAATCACGTAAAAAATTTAATGAGGGACTTTATTTGAACAAAAAATATATTATTGTAAATTAATTGAAATATAAAATAACAATTATGGTAGTGGGAAAATACATTTTCACCTAATACATTAAAACTGGACATTTTTTTATGTCATAATGATTCGTATAATAAATGAAAAGTGATTCATTTCTAAATAATTTTAATGAAATTTAAAATATAAAATATATTTCATTTATAATATTTTTATGTACATATAAATCGATTAATACTATATTTTTAAATATATAGACATGGAATAAAAATATTTTTAAGTGAAACGTTGATATAGGATTTTTATAAGAAAGTATCTTACATTATGATTGACTTGTCATGTGGGTTCCTTATCTTACTAAATAAAAAATTTAAGTTAGTTATTTATTTTATTAAGAAAATTTTTCAATTTTATTATTTCTTTTAGTTATATTACTACTATGTGATATAAAATTATTTAATCAATTAATTTCATGTCGGGTGATTTGGCTATATTCAGATCATATAAAAAATGACATTGGTAGGTCGACTATGGTCAATGATATCATTATTCCACCAACTATAAAATAATAATAATGAAATAATTATCATTTTTATACATAAATTATCCATTTTAAACCAATAATGAAATATTATTATGAATCATGGACTATGTTACAATCATGGAGACAGTAGGTTGTACATATGAAAGAGTAATGTTTTCGCCTTTCAATGATCATTGAGGAAATTAGTTATGTATTATTTTTTCTATATAGAATTATAAAAAAATAATTAATACTATATTAATACTTTAAATAAACACTTATATATCATCTACATGATGAGATCATGAAAAATGAATCACATCGGTTTGTGGAGCTGGCAGTCTACACATACACGTCAACGACCTTATCATTTATCAGTAAATGGAAAGGTAAGAAAATATGTGTTATAAAATCCATAAATAATTATAAATATTTCATTAATATTATATATATACATAAATTAAATACATAATTATAACCATCCATGAGAGCTTGTGATGGAAACTAAATTTCATTGGTTTGTGAGGTGGTGGTCATTTGGACACACGAACGATGGATTCCCTACCCATTTTATATATTTTAGAGATGGATATTGGTTATTCAAATAACTTATTAAAATATAAGTATATAAGAGATACATATGTTATTATATTATCATGGTTAAGGATTATTTAAAGGATTTTGATGAATAAATAAAACAAAAAGGTCCATTATGAACTACACCTCTTCTTTGGACAAACAAAATGTATTTACTTATTAAGACCTATAAGGTTGGTATTGTATGATAAATAAAGAATAAAATGCATGTATAGGATATAAGTAAGGTATTTAGGTAGCCATTGGATGGAAAGAGTCTTTTTATGTGTGGATAAATGAGAATAATAGGTGACCTTCTATAAGGGAGTGGAGGGGCACTGATGGAATTTCATAAAATATCAATTAATTTAATTTAAATTTTATATCAAAATGCATTTGAATTGATATTATTAAAATATAAGATAATTATTTGTATAAAAAATATCATAAAATTAAAATTTTACAAGTTTGGATCACATTTTCACCCTGATATTTTTATTTTAACCCTCGATTAACCCTTTTGACAATTACAGTGCTATAAGTTTTTAAAATTTTAAGGGGTTGATATAGGTACTGTAAAAGGATAAACGACCCAAAATGGAAAATGGGTGATATGTACAGCCTTATATCCATCATTTGGAAAAATATAGTATTTTTATATTTTAAATAAATAAATAAAATATTATTTATTATAAAATATCATTAATAAATGTTTTGGAACTATTCCTTTGATTTTACTTTCACATCTAAAATAAAAAATAGAAAAATTAATATAATGAATTAAAAAATACATAAAGAGTAATATTTATCCAAACAATTCATATATCTCACTAATTATTTCAAAATCTATTAATTTTAATATTTTTAGTTTCATTTATTATTTTTCTATTAACTAAATTAATATTGTGTCAGTGTTGGCTATGATTTTTGGAAATTATTTAATTAATAAAAATTTAAAATAAATTAAATTTTATTAAAAACTAATATATATTCCATATTACTATTTATTAATTAACATAACCTTTGTTAATCCCTATAATAAAAATACTATAATTATTAAAAGTTAGAGTGTGACATTTTTGGCACTATATTCACTTAAACATTATAAAGTTACAAATCATGTAAAAATAGAAAACAATGTCCATCTATTTGAATTTTTGAGGATTACAAATTAGATATACTCATAGAATAAAATAAAATCATGTGTTAGGGTCATTTGTTTAGTCCTTATATTTTTATTTTTAGCCTAAATTATATGATTTCCTCTTTTACCAAGGTAACAAAAATGACCAATGTTACTATTCATAATTTCCAAAAATAAAAAACATATTTACTAAATTTGGACCTCATAATTCAAAATATGGAATCCCTTTTTTATGATTTTGTAAAAAAAAAGTGGAAGTATTTAATTTAAATTTAAACTGGAAAATCTTGGTGAAAATGGGTTTTAAAAAAATGCCCTTTAAGTACAATTTTTTTAAACTAACATAAAGTATAAAATTCATTGAAAATTCAATAATAATATTTGGTTTAATAAAAAGAAAAAATTAAATTTTAAAAATTATCTAAATTTTTTTTCAATTTATAAATAATGATAAATAAAATACTATTTTTAGTACAATTCAATATTTTTCACTATTTGTTGAAAAATCAAAAATTTCTCAAAAACTAATATTAAGATATTTTTTATTTTTTGGAATAAAAAAAGTTATATTCATTTTCTAAAATTAAAATTTTATAATTTTGAAGTCATTTGTTTAAATAAAACCATATAATGCATCAAATTCCAATTTAGTAAGAAATTAATATTTTTTCCTTTTGACTAAAAAATTATCCAATATTCATATAATGAATATAACTCTTTAAAATAAAACTAATTAATATTAATAAGACATGGGAATGATTTATTATAACATTACATGGTTTTTTACAATATAACCTTAATTGTATAATTTATAGGGTTAAGGATTGGTTGTGCACAACTTTCTCACTAGAAAATTCCCTCAAACCCTAGAGAGAACATTATCATGAACACTTTCAATAATAGAGAGAATAGTCCATCCTTCTCTCTATCAAGAACAATAGAAATATAAGGAATATTTCGAAACTATAAGGGTTTCTTGTTATGGTCAACAGTGAATAATGGATGTGATTTGGTACTTCCTCTCATGCACTTGTGGTTCTAAATATGATATTTCATGGTTAATAGAGAATGTTTGAATACTACAATAGGTAGTATGCTCATAAATATTTAATCATAATAATTTTGAGACAATAGTGTTTAACTAATTTACAAGGAAAAAAATAATTCCAAGTAAAATTAATTTTTTATCTACATAAATTAATTTTAAATTTTATTAAAAATATCCTCTATATAAATATTTCAATGTTGAATTCATCATGTATTAATGATTAATCTAAATAAATTAATGAAAAATAATTTTTGGGTAGGGACTAACTAATTACCCTAAGTATTGGGTCCTATAGAACACCCTCGACTACATCTAACACAACTTGGATGCCCCCTGACATCATCCTTCCAGCAATCATCCTCCCCTATCAAACACTACCACCCCTCGACAACCCATAAAGTCCCATTGTATTATACTTTTCATAGTAGTATTATATGATAATTTTATTGTGTGGTTGGATAAAAATTACAACATCTTTATTGGAGAGCCTATGAAATATGTCTATATGACATAACCAAAAACGGGTTGGTGACACTAATGAATTCCAACAATATATGAGAAATGAACATATATAGTTATAGATAAAAGCAAGCATAGGGGACATAAAATTGTAATTTGCAATGTTGAAGTTCCATTTGTTTCAAAAGTTTTATTTGGAGAGCTACTGTTTTCCATGATAGATTTGTTTATAATATATGAAAATGGATAGCAAATCTTGGTGTCTTTGTAATACTAAATAAGGAAATTTATTCAAGAATGGATTAAAAAATAAACATAGTTTAAGGGAACGGGATCTCTTGATCTAGATCTATGGGGTTGATTAATCTTTCCAATGTATATATGTTGACAATATATTTAAAATGAATAATTGTAAAGTTAAAAACCCATCTATTTCCTACACTGCTTGGTTTTCAATAACATCACCCTAACATGTGTGGGAAAATTAGGATATTATGAATAAAATTTCACAATATTATGTGATTAAAATTTATCTAATATTCCGTGATAAATTATCATGTCTGATATTTCTTATTCATGTTTCATGAAATGATAATATCAACCAAACCTAGTGTAACTAAGAATAATTATGGAAATATCTATTTGAATATTCATCAAATGGTATATTTGGATGATTCCTTAGTATGAGGAGACATGTGAATACTTTTGTTTGAGGGGGATACAACACAAGTTTTCTTTCATAACATTTTTAATTTAAAATCTTAGTGAGGACATGTTAATATGAAATAAAAACTTATTATAACATATTGTTACTATAAATATAAAAAATGAGTGCATTACAGCTTCTGATATAACTTAATTATATATTTAGAAATTATTTGATCAATTTTGGGTTATACAATAATTGTGGGAGTATTATCATCTTACTATAATATTTAAAAATTGTATTATCTAATATATTAAACTAATGAAAAGGTAAAAAAATTAATATTTGAGTATATTACTACTTAAGAGATTATCGTAATGTAGTGAGGTTGTAGTAATCATATTTTCAACAAAGACATGTTTCAATACCAACCCTATCCATAGAAACATGGTAGGGACAATATCTACTTTCATACTCAGCAAAAGGTTTTTTTGACATGTAATAACTAACATGTAGATAGAAATTGGATCTAGTTCAAGTAGGATTGTGTTGGAGTTAGTTCCCTAGAACAAACTACCACAACCCCTCCCTCTAAAGATACCCCTCCCGAGTTGGCAATGGAGAAAATGAGATAATGACCCATGAGTCCCACCACCAGTAATCCCTAGGGTAGTGACTAGCACTAAGGGTGCACATATATATATTCTCAAAAAATGTGAGGAATTTCACATTTTATTTTATAAAACATGATCCGGAGATAAGATGGTCCATCCCAAAACAACTCCAAGAAATATATATAAAATAAATCCAAAATCCATCCCACATGCATGATTAAAAATAAAACTATTACATTGTAATAAAAATCAAAATTAAATACCAAAATAAATCTAATCAGTGACATAAAAACCATCCCAAATTCTGAGTTAGTAACATCCAACACAGTCTATGTAATCTAGCCGGAAACCTGAAACATTTTTATATATGTAGGGTGAGAATACAAGTATACTCCATAGGAAAACCAATGTCTCTTATTCCCAAGTGATAGAATCATACTAATGCTTTCGTGAGAAAAAAGTAGATCAAAATTGCACCTAAAAAGTTATACTAGCCATCCCAACCTCACTAAGGCATGCTCACAATGTAACACAAGTCAAGTAAAGTATAGTAGTAAGCACTTTGATGATTTGGGTACCATGCACCAATTCCTTATGGTTTATCCACTCTTTCATAGTAGAAAATTTCATCATGCTCTCACCTCTTTTGAAATATCCATGCCACCCCCCCCCCCCCGCCATGCACACACCACATCCTCATAACCACACCTTGTCCAATCATCAGGGCTATGACCCACATAAATTCTCACCCTCAGACACATGGGCCTCACAACCATACCTTGTGTCATCACCGGGACCACGATCCAAATCACATCTTTGTCATATACACCTGGTCCCTATACTATATCAAATCCCACCCTTAGACACCCGGTCCATATACCACATCACATACCAAAAACATCTGGGAAATAAAAACACACATCATCCTGAAGACACCTTGGAAACACAACACATCTCATCCCAAATACACATGGGAATACCCCACTCGCCTGTACACACCTAGGCCCCACAAACCACAACCTGTCAAAAGAATCTTGGGATACCACCGCATAGAAGAAGGATCATGGAAGAGAGTGTGGATAACTATCCATCCTCACACCAGGATTTTTGGGAAAGACACCCTTCCCTATGATGATGGGGGTGTTGTGAACATAGTTCTCAACTAGTGTGGGGTTCATATAAAAATCATAAAGGAAAATACTTTTATATATAGATATAATACCAAACACTCATGCCCAACCTATGTGTTCTTAAACAAACAACTAGCTCAAAATACCTCCAATGCTGCTACCTCTAAATGCACAACCACACAACCTGGAACAAACTCAATTCATACCCCTATCCAATTCATTTAACCAATTCTAATTCTTTATCAAATAATTCATTTATTCATTCCATGTGTTTTTTAACAAGAAACAGATAAACATGCATTCATAAACAATCATTGTAAAACCAAGGACCTCCATCCACCATGATTTTTAGTGGGTATCTATCCCATATAGATCATAATATCATCAAAAGAAACAATAACATGGTAAAACATATGTTACTTTCCCAACCCTCTATTTATTAATTTAAAACTGATTCAATTATCTGTATTAATCCTAGATCTACTATTTTCACAAAAGATACATCCATATACCCATCCCTCATTATTCAAAATAAAAAAAGATGAAGTAAAACATACTTTGAATAAGAAGTGATAATCACTTCCTTATTGAACCAAGATAGGGGTGTGTTTGTAGTAGGAAACTCCAAGGAAAATATAAACCAACTGGTGCAGCACAACGACACAACTCATATGGGGAGAAAGGTTCTTAGTGCCTCATATCAAGATAGAATAAGAATTAAATAACAATAAGAAAGGTGTTTCAGACTTTGGAAGATATAAAACATAGTCATGGATTAGATTATTTTTAATTTGCCATTAAAGATAGATCCAATCAAGATTGCATTCTTTGACTGAATAAAATCTCCATAATCTTGGGAATTTAAATATATGACTCACAGACCTTAAAACAGATCCAAAACCACAAAAATATGGTATTAAACTCGTTTAACATCAAATAAAGTAATCAAAAGGTTGAAACTGGACAAAAAGGGAAACTACAGGAATGATTCACCGTTAGATGAGTCATTGTTGTTAGTCACCAATGAGAGTCATCGGTGAGAGTCACCAGTATGATTCACTATCATGAGATACTATCTTGAGCTACCATTGTGAGTCACCATCGCAACACACCATCACAACTCACTGTTGCGACACACCATCGAGAGCTACCATCATGAGTCACCGTTATGACTTAGTGGTCTTGAATTTATATTTCAACTCACTATTACAACTCACTATTGTAATCTAATGTGGTGATACACCATTCCAACTGACAATTAGAAAACAAGAAAAAATTTTGAAATTTTGAAATAGTCACCTTGACCTCCCAGAACACATCAAATACCAGATTTTCACAAATTAATGGACTAGAGAGGTTTGAGACACTACATCAGATACCTTTCAAACTATTCTAATCCTAAAGAATTCAAAACCAACTAGGAATAAAATAGTAGAGTGGTCTGAACAGAAACCCATAAGATACCTCTCAAGACCCTTGTCACTCCTCAAGCATTACCTCCCACAAAACATGTCAACCCAAATGAGCACAACCACACTACCACACAAACACCACACAGCCCAAACCAACAACTATCATAGTCAAAAAACTACACATTCTTGAACACAAAAATTAATTAATTCTATCCACCATGTCAAGATACTATCCAATATGGGTGACAGTTACTCACATGCATGGGTTTAATCATATTGAAGCAAATGTGTCTTGATTAGGAGTATGGTCTTCCCCTTTTCACATGTCAGGAAATTATCACACATTGCACCACACACATCTCAACCCAAGTTAAAATGACTAATTTCATAAAAACAACATTAAAACGTTATATTTCAAAACAAAAATGAACAATGAAAAACTCAAAACCACTCCGAGTATTGGGTATGCGTCTGTATTTCTCAATCCCAAGTACTCCCCTCTAGGCCACCATACCTCCACAATAGGCGAACAAAAGGAATGGTCCATCCACAAGATAGATTCTCTCAACAATACAAGATCTCTATCATTTGTTCTACATATTTCCCATCATCCTCAATATCCAACTCTCCCTAGTCAAGTACATGGGATTCATTGTGAATATACCAAAGAATATGGAAGACATGGAAGACATCATGGATCATCTACGATTGGGGTGGCAATGCCAACTGGTATGCCACTTCGCCAAATCGTCCCAACACCTAAAATGGTCCAAAACAATAGGGGGAAATCTTTCTTTCTATTCCAAACCTATACTTACCATGTTGAGTGGAAAAATTTAATAAAACGTGGTCCCCAACCTCGAACTCCAAGGGCCTCCTCCTAGGATCGACATAAAAATATACCAATCCTATGCTGCTTTTAGCCTCTCACAAACATGCTAAAAATTATCTTTTATACTCTTCACTACCTCATGACCAATAATAGTTATCTACCCAACCTCTGTCTAGAATAATATAGATCAACTTGGTCTCCTGTAAAATGCCTCAAACAGAGCCATGCCAATGGAATAGTGATAGCTATTATTATAAGTGAACTCTAATAAGGGAAGGAGTTGTACCCAAGATCCTTAAAAGTCTAAGACACACTCCCATAAAATATCCTCTAATGTATGGATAGTCCACTCTATCTTCCCATCTTCCCGAGGGTAGAAAGCAGTTCTGATGTATAACTGGGTGCCAAAAGAATGTTGTAATGACCTACTGACTCTTGAGTTAAACCTTGCATCTGTGTCCAATACAATATATCTTAGAACACCATGAAACCACACCCCATCATCAACATACCTATCATCTACATAATCCACTACACCTGACTCATTGATCACTATGAAGTGATTCGATTTCATTGGTGATCACACCGCGATTCACTGTTTCATTTTCACCCGTACACCACTGTGATTAAACTAGTTTTGTATTGAAAATTATAAAATAAAAAAATTAAATTCCTATTTGATTTCATTATTTTGTTTTTATCACTATTAAAAAGGGCATTTATACTTGTTTTGATAATTTTATTAAAGGTGGAGGTGATTTGGAGGGCCTATCATGATGTCTAAGAAAAATGGACCAAACTGCGCAGGATCTATGCACACTAGTGGACTCATCCACACACTTCTATTGAATCGTACATCCAAATGGGATGAAAGTTTTTTTACTTGTCCAAATTTCATTGGTATACATTTCATATGAAGTAACCCAAGACTCATTCGTCCATCTGATGGCTCAACGAACCTTCTCTCTCCAGAACACCGAATCTACACGAAGTCAAAAGTGGTGTGATGTGATATGTCCATATATCGATCTGTAGGTGTCTAAATGTATCCAAACATTAGGTGAAGATATATAGGTGGTGGTTATACAACTTTTTTATTTTATAAAAAGAGATATAACACTGTCTGGAGGTCGGAAACTTTGTGACAAGTGGTTTTAATAAATATGTGTACTCATAACACCTTCCCATTTTCCTATAAAATGGAGCGTTGGGCTCTCTATTTGTATGTTCGGCCATGAGGAAATGCTCTAGTATTTTGGAGACCTAAAGTATTACTCTCTTAATGCAAGACTTTCTAGAGTCCCCTGTCCTCATAAGGGGATCAAGGATGGAGGTGAAGTTCCACCAGAGCTTCCTCCTCCTGATGTCGAGCTAAACATTGGACGATCGTTTCGAGGGATATATACACACTTGGGAGGGAGTTTATGACCTTTTTCTTCTACTGGTTTTGTGTAATTTTTGTGATAAATATTTCACTTATTTCCTATCTTGACATGCATCTCCTCTAATTTCATTTCTATTGATATAATTAAGTGAAACATTTTTTTTATTTCAACACTGAATGGATTGAGATTTCAAGAGGGAATATTAGGTTGTTCTGATTGGCAACACAAGAATCCTTTATATCTAAAAAATATGTGATTTTTTAGTATGATTTGGTAGCCTTTAATCTGTTCTTGAAGTTCAAATCTTGACAACATGATTGTTCTGTCGAGGGTTGGTACTTTGTGTAACGTTTTGAGAGACAAGAGGGGAATCAAGATCTTGACAACCCTCTACCAAAGAATTAAACAAAACCATGTGTAATTTTCAGAACAATGAAATATCCAAGGTGTGTAGTGAACAATAAGTGATATCATTCTCTCATAATTCATAAATCACAACCTTATACTATCAAGTATCAAACTCTTTAAGTTAAGTTATTTTCTTAAAACTGTTTTCAAAATCACCCCTCTCTTTTAGTAATATTTATTAAAAATAAACACTATAAGATACCAAATATCCTTAAGAGATGACCTAGGTTATTCTCTAGAATAAAAAATATTCTTTAAATAACTTTCAATTTGACGTTTCATGACAACACAGTCACATTTTGTCACCGTTTCTGGGGAGCTCTTTGGTTTTAGTGTGTTTTTTATAAGAGTTTTGTATATTTTGTGACTATTTATCTATTTTATCTTATAAATTTATCGATATTTTTGTATTTTGGTTTATTTTTGTTGTAGGTTTTGTTTATTACACATTCAAATCTGGGAGACTTACCAACTTTTGAACCCTAACTGGAGAGGATCCTACATCAGTGACAACGAGACACACAAGAGAACCCTTTGAAGGAGGACACACAAAACATCAACACTCTTCTTGATCCTTCCACTTATTCTTCTAGAAACAATATAAAAACTGAAATAAACATGCATAATATGGCTGAAAACAACTGAACATTAAAATACTTAACCTCACCTGATGTTGATATGCAGCCCACCTACATTCAAATGCAAGGCGAGGCACCCAATTTTGAACTAAAATCTGGTTTAATTCATTTATTACCAAGATTTCATAAAATCATGGGAGAAGATCCACATAAGCACCTAAAAGAATTACAAACTATGAGTTCTAATTTAAAACCTAATATTGTGGATGAAGAACATGTAAATATTATATCATTCCCATTTTCATTAGAAGACACTGCAAAATATTGGTAATATTATGTTAATTCACCAATTAGAGGTTGGGCGGACATGAAACACCTTTTTCTTGTAAAATATTTCTCATCCTATCTAACTACAACTATAAGAAAAGAAATCTTTAGTATAAGGAAATCACAAGGGGAAATATTACATGAATATTGGGAATGCTTTAAAAGGTTATGTTTATGTTTCCTACACCACCAAATAACTGATCAACTTTTCATTAAATATTTTTATGAAGGTTCAATTCCTATTTATATAAACATGATGGATGCTGTTGCAGGTGGTGCACTAGTTGATAAGACCCCAATTGCTACAGGAACCCTAATTGAGAACGTGGCTCAAAATACGCAACAATTTTCTTCACGGTCCAGTATACCCATTCGAGGTGTCCATGAGGTGAAAAGTACTTAATTCGAGGAGAAGGTGGACACGAATCTCGAAGAGGTAAGTAACCTTCTTCAGAAACTTTCTCTTTCCTAAGGAAAATCACAATCACCTACTCCCATCCATTGTGGTATATGTTCTTATGACACCCACTACCCTGATCAATGCCCCCAACTAAGAGAAACCTTTAAGAGTTGTGAGGAAATATTTCCAGGATTCCCCTATAACCAACCCATTAGGAAAGAACCATACTATCCATAAAATATTAGGTAGAAAGACAACCAATCCTATAGGCAAGGGGGGTATTCAAAAAAATCCCAACAACCATCGAACCAATAGGGCCAAAGTAGTCATCCACCACCACCCATAAATCCTCAACCACCCTAAAGAACTTTCCAACAACCCCCACCAAAACACAAACCTAGACAAGAAGATATGATGAAATAAATGGCTACCAACAATATCCAATTCTAGAAAACCACCACGGAAGCCATACAAGACCTCAAAACCCAATTAGGCCAACTCGCTAACTTGGTTGGGGAAATTCAAATTCACAGGTTGGGTAAACTACTGTCTAAACCATTAGTCAACCCTAGAGATAAAGGAAATGTTATTTACATCACCCTTAGGAGTAGAACAAAACTTAAAATCCAAATGAACCCTCTTTTAGAGTCATCCCATCCTAAGGAAACCTCTATCCCAACCATTAAAAATGTTCCAAATGTTTGAAAACCATGTTTTGAGAGAATACCCTCCAAAGGAAAGAGCGTGTATGTCGATGAGTCTCCTAGCCAACCCATTCCTCTTCCATTTCCCCTTAGGGCCACCCATATTAGAAAACAAAAGGAAACTAAACTCTATATAGAAATTTTGGAGACATTAAAAAAAGTGCAAGTAAACACCCCCTTGATTGATTTTGTGAAACAAATTCTAAGATATGAAAAGTTTTTAAAGGAGATGTGTACGCATCGAAGGAGACTTCATGGTGATGAGAAGGTAAGATTGGGGAGGAATGTCTCAGAATTGATAGAACCATCACTTCCTACCAAATGTAATGTTCTTGGAACCTTCTTGATTCCATGCACCATATTGGAGTATTCATTTTCCAATTCTACGCTTGATTTAGGTGCTTCTATAAAGGTGATGCCTCACTCCATTCACTCTTCATTGTAGGTCAGGGAACTAAATCCCACTAGAGATTTTGTTCAACTAGCCAACCGAAGTACCTCACACCTCTCTGGTGTGTTAGAGGATGTTCTTATGAGGGTGAAAATTTTAATTTTTCCTACTGATTTTTATGTGATTAAAATAGAAGATGATAGAATGAATGGACATTCCACAATTATATTGGGGATACCCTTTTTGAAAACTTCCAAAACCATCATTAATGATCATAATGGTACATTATCTATGAAATTTGGTGGTGATATAGTTCATTTCAACATCCTTGATTCCATGAAGAAACCCTCAGAAGAACATTCCTCTCTCTCTCTCTCTGTAAATTCAATTGATGTACTCCCTTCCTATGAAAACACTTCTTTTCAATCCCCCAATCCCCTTTTTGAGTTTTCATACTTGATTAAATTTCATGTTAATGAATCATTCATTTATTTTTGTAGTTGTCTAGAAAAGTTTCATGCATGTTTATTAATTGATAACTTCTTGAACACTTAGGATCCAATGACTATCGATGATACTGATAAGCTTGTAAAAGCCCATTCCTCATCTGAGGATGATACCATTGAGCAGTTAGATGATATTAGTGACCTATAACTTTCACAAAAACTCCCATTAATAAAAAATAAACCTTAATTGGAACTAAAACAACTAACTAAAGATTTAAAATATTCATATATTGAGAATGTAAACAAGTTTGCTGTCATTATTTCTTGTTCACTCCCTCCTAAGCATAAATTGAGACTGCTTTAAATTTTGAGGGAGTATAAACAAGATTTGGGATGGAAAATTTCTATCATTCCTAGTATTAGAACATCAATTTTCACACATCATATTTTATTAAATAATGAGGCTAAGCCAGTGAGGCAAGCACAACGTCGACTGAACCCAAACCTCCTAGAAGTTGTGAAAAAAGAGGTAACAAAATTATGGGCTACTAGAATCATTTACCCCATTTCAGAAAACCAATGGGTCAGTACAATTCAAATATTTACTAAAAACTATACTTCTGGTAATAAAAAATGAAAACAATGAATTGGTTCCAACTCGTGTGCAGAATAGTTGGTGTGTCTGCATAGACTATCGTCGACTAAACCAACACACTAGGAATGACCATTTCTCTTTTCCATTCATTGAACAAATGATAGATTGTCTAGAGGGTAAGTCCCACTACTATTTCCTTGGGTATTATGGATAATTTCCAATCCATATTTCCCTTGGGAATCAGGAAAATACAACCTTCACTTTCCCCTTGGAACATTTTCATAATGGAGGACGTCATTTGGCCTATGCAATGCTCTGGGTAATTTCTAGTTATGCATGGTTAGTAAATTTTTTATTACCTGGAGAATTCCATAGAAGTATTCATGGATGATTTCATGGTTTATGGATCCTATTTTGATTAATGTTTGAGTAGTCTTGGTTTAGTCCCACCATTGTTTCATTCATGACTTTAGAAAAATTTCTCTCCCATTATCCCAGTTACTCTAAAAAGAAAAGGAATGTTTTCTTGATAATGAATGTGAGGAAGATTTTAATAAGTTAAAATGGAGTCTCACATCACCCCAGTAATCCAACCACCTCGGTGGGATTTACCATTTGAGCTCATGTGTGATTAGACAAATTTTCCTCCCCTTCTCCCAATTACTCTAAAAAGAAAAGGAATTTGTTTTTGATAATGAATGTGAGGAAAATTTTAATAAGTTAAAATGGAGTCTCACATCACCCCCAGTAATCCAACCACCTCGGTGGGATTTACCATTTGAGCTCATGTGTAACGCCTCTGACTATGTAGTTGGGTCAGTATTTTCACAAAGGATCGATCGAGACCAACATGTCATTGCCTATGACTCACGTACTTTGGACCCTGCCCAAGAAAACTACACCACAACTGAAAAATTATTCGTTTCCATTTTTCTTTCCTTTGATAAATTTGGTTCGTATCTTTTAGGGTTCAAAGTCTTTGTGTGTTCAGATAATGCAACCCTTTGGTATCACCTTAAGAAACCGGAAGCCAAACCATGTCTCATTCAATGGATTCTCCTCCTTCAAGAATTTAATCTAGAAATTAGAGATAAAAAAGGAGCATAGAATGTGGTGGATGACCATATCTTTAGGATTCACCTATCCTCAAACATTGAGTCAACCCCATGTATTCCTATAAATGATATGTTTCCCGATGAGAAATTATACCGAGTGAAATATACTCTTCCTTGGTATGATGAAATTATAAATTATTTGGTAGCATCTTACATTCCTACTGATTTTAACAAAAACCAAGAAAGTCATCTAAAACATGAGTCTCATTGGTACATTTTGGATAACCCCTACCTCTGGAACACATGTAGTGATAAATTCCTTAGGCATTCTGTTCCTGATAGCGAGTTTCAGCTTGTCCTTAGATTCTTCCACACTCTTTCTTGGGGGGTCCACTTTAGTCCCCAATAGACTACTCTCAAGGTCCTTGATTCTGTTCACTTTTGGCCAACACTTTTTCATGGTACCTGTGTCTTTTGTAAATCTTGTCGTCGTTGTCAAAGAATGGGTAATGTCTCTAAAATAAATTAAATGCCACAACAACCATTTCTCTTTCATGAAATTTTTTATGTTTGGGTTATTGACTTTATGGGGCTATTCCCCAATTCCTTTGAAAACTTGTACATTCTTCTGGTAGTTGATTATGTGTCAAAATGGGTAGAGGAATGATCTAAAAGGATTGATGATTCTAAGGGAGCTGTAGAATTTCTATGAACTGAAATTTTTTGTAGGTTTGGCTTACCTAGGTTCGTTATTAGTGACCAAGGTTTTCATTTCGGAAACCGAACAATACAATCACTTTTTAATCGGTATGGGGTCGGTCATCGAGTGTCTACTGCTTATCACCCACAAACCAATGGTCGATCTAAGGTGTCAAATATAGAGGTAAAACAAATTCTTGAAATAAACAGTTCAACCTAATTGGAAAGATTGGAGTCTTAGACTCAATGATTCATTATGGGATTATCGTACTGCCTTTAATACTCCCATTGGCATGTCACCATATTGGCTAGTGTTTGGAAATAGTTTTCACCTCCCTGTTGAGATTGATCATCGGGCCTACTAGGCCATCAAACAATGCAATTCTACTCTTTTTTGTGTAGGTTCTCAAAGGAAGTTTCAAATTCAGGAGCTATAATAAATGATAAGAGATTCATATGGGAACTCTGTGATTTATAAGGAGAGTACCAAGGCTTACCACGATCGTCTCATCCTTCATCTTCGATTCCACATTGGTCAGAAGGTCCTCCTCTACAATTCAAGGATGAGTTTGCATCCAGTTATGCTTCGTTCCCACTAGTTTGGAACATACACTGTTACTAACATCTCTCCATTTGGTGTGGTCCAAATTCCAAATGATGAAACCAAGTAAACCTTCACTATCAATGTGCAGCGGCTGATGCACTTCCATGAATCCATTTCGGAGTCCCCAATGGAGGAACTCCATGTTCAAGAAGAAATCTATTAATGCAACTCACCTGATTTTATCCTTCCTTTCCAAATTCTCTATTCTTATAGTACGGACACTACACACTTTAGGTGTGGGGGATGGGTATATTCCTAGATTAGTTATGAATTTCTATCATCTTTCTTCTTTTTCTATTTTTATCTTGCTAAATTGTATTGTTACTTTCCCCTTTCCATACCCCTCACTTTTGTTCCAGAATATTACATTTTTCTATGCCCACTTTATCATGGAAAATGATTCCTATTTAATCATGGATGTTATTGGAAATTCTTATGGAATTTCTATATTTCATGTTGTTTTAACATTCAAAAAAAAATCAGATGAAATGTTCATTTCAGAAAGAATTCAATACTGTGGTGTGACTTTATTTTGAAATTTACTTCTTTATCGATGATATAAATAGTTTAATAACTTTAAAACCTTTAAGAAGAATGGTTCCCTTTTTTGAATAGTTTAAGGGAAAATTGTGTCACTTAATATCTCCAAACATTTTTGCACCAAACCATAAAATGTGAAAAAATTATTACTTAATGGAATGTAAATATAAGTTAGGTTGATTTTTTTATACATTCCAAAATCATTTTCCCCTACGTTAATTCATTATCCGATCTATTTCATTAATGTACTAGTTTAACCTATGTGTGTGTACCTTTTATCTGATTGTTGTACACCCTCAAAAAAAGGGTTAGATATTGGTCAGGTCAAAATCCACCCCTCCTTGACTTTTTATCTTGTTATAACTATAATAATTAGTGTCGTGAGGAGATCAAACAAGGGTTGGGAGAAGAGGGTAAGATTTTTTTCAAGTTAATCTTTCGAAAAAAATGAGGGGAGTGATGAAATGTACAACATATGGGGATATCTAGGTTGGGAGATTATGGTTTGAATTCTGGGAATGCTTAAGTGAGTGGGTCTTGAAATTTTATTTCAAAGTATGTGGGGAAAGTTTGGTGGAAAGGATCTTGTAAGTTGAAAATTATTAAAATAACTTATATTTACTTGATATAAAGTGTAAATAATAGCACAAAATGTTTGTCAGACACACACATGGAGAATTGGTGACATGATTAACTTTTGAATTATTTTCTTTGATGTGTAACATGAATATAAAAGAATTTTATTTGGATACAATTTTTGAGACGTATTTTTTTATGATCACTATTTGATCAAGTTTCTATCAGGAATTAAATTTTCATTGAATATTAAATCTTTATGAAGTTTTAAATATCTAAATTCATAATTTTTGGAAATATGACTTTTCCTAGGAGTGAAAATTTTAGGTGTGGGGGTGTGATCGCACTGTGATTCACTGTTTCATTTTTACCCCTACAACATTGTGATTAAACTAGTCTTGCATTGAAAATTATAATATAATACCAAATTTTACTTCATGGTTGATTCCATTATTTTATTCATCACTTTTAAAAATGGAAATGATCCTTGTTTTGATAATTTCATTAAAGGTGGAGGTGATTTGGAGGTCCCATGATGATGTCAAAGAAAAATGGGCCAAACTGCATAGGATCGATGCACACTATTGAACTCACCCACACACTTCTACCAAACCGTGAAATGAAATGGGATGAAATTTTGTTTCCTTGTCCAAAATTCATTGGGATAAATTTCATCTGAAGTAACCTAATACTCATTCGTCCATCGGATGGCCCAACTAACCTGATCTATCCAGCACACCAAATCTGAATGAAGTCAAAATTGGTGTGTTTTGATCTATCCATATCTCAAGAAATAGGTGTACAAATGCATCCAAACATTCGTTGGAGATATTTAGGAGGTGGGTATACAACGTTTTTATTTTCTCCAAATAGATATAAGGTTTTATAGAGGTCGAAAACTATGTGACAAGTGGTTTTAAGTAATCTATGTGCTCAAAACCACCTTCCCATTTTCCTATAAAATGTCACCTTGGGCTCACCAATTGTATGTTCAGCTAGGAGGAAAATATCTGGTATTTTAGAGACCCAAATGATTCATCTCATAATCCAATAAGTTATGGAGGCCCCTATCCTAATAGGGGGATCAAGAATGAAGGAGATGTTCCACCCGAGCTTCCTCCTCCTCCAGATGTCGAGCTAAACGGTGGATGATCATTTCAAGAGAGCTACACACACTTAGGAGGGTGTTCCGGAACTTTTTATTCTACAGGTTTTGTGTAATTTGTTTGATAAATATTTCACTTATTTCCTATATTGACATGAATCTCCTTTGATTTCATTTCTATTGATATAATTTAGTGAAACGTTTTTTTATTTCAACACTGATTGGTTTGAGATTTCAAGAGGGAATCTTGGGTTGTTTCGATTGGACAACCAATGAATCCTTTATATCTCACACATATATGATATTTTAGTATGATTTGGTAGAATTTAATCTTTTCTTTAAGTCCAAACGTTGACAACATGATTGTTATGTCAAGGGTTGGTTCTTTGTGCAATGTTTTGAGAGGCAAGATGGAAATCAAGATCTTGACAACCCTCAACCAAATAATTAAACAAAGCCATGTGGAATTTTCAGAACAATGAACTATCCAATATGTCTCATGAACTTGAAGTGATATCCTTCTCTCATAATTCTTAAATCACTACCTTATTCAATCAACTATTAAACTCCTTAAGTTATGTTATTTTCTTAAAACTATTTTCAAAATCACCCCTCTCTTTTAGTAATATTTATTAAAAATACACACTATAAGCTACCAATGCTCCTTGAGAGACAACCAAGGGTATAACCTAGACTACAAAGTATTCTTTAAATAATTATCAATTTTATGTGTCATGAAAACACAGTCAGTTAGCTAATCCCCCACCACCCAGAGAGCATTTTAGCCTCCCTAATCCATGGGTAACCCTGTGATGAAATCCATCTAAATGTCATCCCAATAACACTCAGGGAAATCCAATGGTTAAACTAACCCACCAGGAACACGGTGTTCATCCTTCACCTACTGACAAACCAAGAACCTCACCAAAATCTTTACCACTATCTGCTTCATCCCGGGCCACCAAAATTGCATCCTCAAACCATGGTAAATCTTATAAATCATTGGGTTTACCACAAAGGGTGACTTTTTAAACTCACATAGAACTTCCCCATGAAATTCTATCAGAACAAAAAACATCCCCTAAAACAACATCTATTTCATACCATTCTTTGACCTTTCTTCTGGAGAATCACCATGGACAACATGATCGTGCAACACCTCTTCCTCTAAGTCTCCACATTGAGACTTTTCCACCTACTTCATTAATGAAGACTACACAATCATCTAGAAAAAATAGCCTCTAATAACATCCATTTAAATATCTAAGTGAAAGCTTGAAAACTCCTCCATCTCTTTCCAAGCATCCATAGATTCCTAAACAACCTCCTTCTGCAAATTTCTTCTCAAAGCTCCAGCCATGAAATTTCGCTTTCCTGATGTATAGGATATCAATAAATCATAGTCATGAAGAAAACCCATCCACATATTCAATTGTTGATTTAGATATTTCTAAGAGGAGATATTCCTCAAGATCTTGTGGTTTTTGAAGAACACAAAGAACTTACCAATGAGGTAATGCTGCCACAACTTCAATGAAAAAAACTGATGTAAACTCTAGATCATGGGTGGTGTAGTTACACTTGTGGGGACATAACTTCCTAAACCCATAAGCGATAAATCCATGAAAATGCATTAGTAAACATCCCAAAACTAGGCAGGATGCATCACAAACCACCTAAAACATCACCCCTTCTTTTGGGAACTAGAGTGTTGGATCACTAACCAACATTCCCTTCAGATAACCAAACATTTTATGGAACTTCTCACTCCACTCAAAAGATTGTTACTTCCTTGTTAGAGATATCAATGGAGATGAAAATTGATATAAATTGGGTAAAATCCTCTGATAATGTCCCATGAGACCAAGAAAAATGTGAAATTATACCACATTTTTTGGTGTTTCCCAAGAAACAACTTCTTAAAACTTTGATGGGTCAACTGATACACCATATTGAGACACCACATGTAGGAGGAAATGTACTTATTTTGTTCAAAACAAACACTTGGAAACATTTCCATAGATTTGATGGTGTCAAAGAACCTTAAGGATAGTTCTGAGATGCTCGACATTCTCCTCCTCTGACTTCAAGTAGATCAAGATTTCATCAATGAATACAAAAATAAAATGGTCTAGGAACTCACATAAAATGGAGTTCGTGAGCCCGATGAACATGGTTGGTGTGTTCATAACACCAAATGACATGACTAAAAACTTGAAGTTCCCATAAATGAATCTGAAATAAGTCTTCAGGATATCTCCCTCCATCACCCTTAACCAGTGATATCCAGACAACAAATTGATCTTATAAAACCAACCTACCCCTCTCAAATAGTAAAAAAGAACGACTATCCTCAAGAGTGGGTAATGGTTCTTAACCATCACTTTATTCAACCTCTGTTAGTCTATGCACAACCTCATTCCACCATCCGCCTTCTTCACAAACAAGACTAGAGTTGTCTAAGGTGACACGCTAGGTAGGTTAAAACCTTTCTATATCAGATATTCTATCTAAATCCTTAACATTCAAAACTCAAGAGGTTTAATTCAATAAATATCCATAGAAATCAATGAAACACTGGGCTAAAGGTCTATCCCAAACTCAATGTCATGTCGGGGGATAGAGGCACAACCTCCTTGGGAAAACATCCAAGAACTCCCCGAAAACCCTTGGGACTACCACCATCTTTGTGTCCACCAATTTCACTAACTACTCAGTCAATAAGGAAAGAAGAGGCTCTACACACTGACTAACAGCCTATCTCTCCAACAAATGCCACAAATTGACCATCCATTTCTAAAAATAAAAATATTATCATGAATACACTGACTCCCTGATAACAACATGCATGAAATATAGCAAGTCAATTCTGAAAATGACATCATATGGCTGAATCTATAACAAGAAAATATCCTCATGGGACTAATGTGGTTCTATCATCAGTCTACGTCCCCGAAAGACATGAAACAAGTTGTACTAGACTCTAAATTGAGTACTCAACAATAGGGGAACGAAAATTATCTCTACATATAGTCCCAAATAATGTGATAGACTAGGTGTAACAAAAAAGTGTGAAGCTCCTAAATCAGACAAATAACAACCAAGGGTAGTAAACAAGCTAATCAAACAACTAACAATCTCTAGACCTGCCAGGAATCCTGCCTCTATTTTGTGCAATTGACCATGCTTATATCCTATAACCCTATATTGAATATTTCCTCCATGACCACACCCATATCAAGGTCCCTAAGAAACACCCTGAGGTTAGCCCCTACCTACTCCATCTCTCCTTGGCGGAGAAAAAGCCTGTTGTCCCTACTATTGAAACTACCTGACTGGAAACTACTACTAAGGCTGGCACTGAACCTGTCCTCATCCACCATATTGATCTCAAGTTTCCATTGGGAACTGACTCTGAATATGGCCATGGACTCCAAAGATGAAACACCTTGATACAAAGTTCATGGGAAAGGCACAAGGACTAGAAAATCAAAACGGAAATTGCTAAGGTCAACTCCCCATCGGTCGAAACCTCAAAGGCCTTGGAGCTTGAGACATTATACTAGTATCTTGGCTTTTTAATAACTATGTTGATTCCCCTATCATTGTATACCTCCTCACAAGTGAATCAACTCAGTTACCTCTTCCATCTTCATAACTTCTAGATCTGTTCGCAACGTAAAAGGAGTAATAAAATACTAGATAAAAGGGTGTAGGGACTGCTCAAGACATATTTCACGAGACTCATCATCCAAAAAGAGATCTAGGGAAATGTGATGAAGATCCTTGAACTTGATTCCAAGTTCTCATAGTGACATACTCCATTTCTTAAGGGATAGTATCTCATGAATCTTCTTGGCCTTCGTAGTTGATGAAAGGAACTCCACTCGAAACTACTTCAGAAAGTCAACCCAAATAATGTATGACTCCTACCTCTCCCCCAGATAAAGCATCCACAACTAATGCATGATTCCCCACATCTAAATAAGTAATTCAGCACTCTGTCGCATCCTGAATCCAACTATAGGTAATCTCATTCTCCTCAAGACATATCTCTATCTTCATGTCTGAAACACATCCCTCATAAATTCCCAATTCCTGCTACTGGAAATAATGAAACATTATCTACCATTTTTTTCCTCCTCCACTAGATCAACCCTCTGTCGATCAACCATATTAGTTTACCAAGCCTCAACCACCCGATCCACATGCAGATGACAATCGGGTTATATAGGTGAAAGGTAATGAAGTAATTCTTAAGACCATGTAATATGGATTTTTTTAAGATTCATTTTAATTCATTATTTTCATCCTATCCATTTTAATCTTCCCAAAACAACCCAACTTAGACAATAACACATGTAATTATGATGAATGTTCCTTTCCTATGGTCTCTACCATATAAATGGTGTATCCTCACTTTGTCTTTCGGTAGGTTCAGAGTCCTTGCATCAAATCATGGGGAGACCTAAAATCTCATGTCCTGGGTGGTCTTACCTGGTCTATGTCATGTATCAAAATCTCCTGACACGGTTTCCCTACAACCCAATTAGATCCTCATTGTTTTTAACTCCAAACTCTATCATGTCTCTCAACCATCACTTCAGATACCATTCTTTCATGACCCCCCTCCCTCCAAAGATACCCCTCCCGGGCTGGCAATAAATAAAGGGATATAATTACCACTGAGTCCGGTATCCAGAAAGACCTGGGGTGGTGACTAGAACCAAGGGTATATATATTATCACAAAATGGGATACATTACCATTTTTATTTTGAAAAATAAGATTGAGAGATAATTTGGTCCATCACAAAAAAACTCCAATACATATATATAAAATAATTCCAAAATCTAACCCGCAGTCATGTTTAAAAAAACTTTTACAATAAAATAAAACTCCAAAGAAAATACCAAAATAAAGATAAGCAGTTACATAGAAACTATCCATAAGTACGAGCTATTAAGGTCCAGCACAGTCCTCATAATCCTCATAGAAACCTAAGAGCAGTTTATATACATAAGGTGACCATACAAGTATCCTCAGTTAGAAAACCAAAGTCTCCCATGCACATGTGAGAGAAGCATATTAATGATCCCATGAGAAAATAGAAGAACCAAATAGAACATAACAAGGTATACTAGCCATCTCAACCTCACTAAGGCATGATCACTAAGTAACTCAAGTTATGTGAAGAAATATAGTGAGCACTTCGATGATTTGGGTACCCTGCACCACCTCCCACTTGTTTAGCCACTCTTTCATAATGGAAAACATACTCATGATCCAACCTATTCTAAAATATCCATGTCACATCCCACCAGACACACTTGGGCCTCACAACCACACCGTTCCCCATCACTGAGGCCACGAGCAACATCACATCTCACCTTTAGACATATGGGCCTCACAACCACACCTCGTCCCATCACTAAGGCCATGAACCACATCATGTCTCGCCTGAAGACATCTAGGCCCTATACCACATCACATTATTCCCATATACAACATGTCTATATACCACATCACATCATGAAAACACTTAGGAAAGTACAACACACCTAATTTTGAAGACACATGGGAAACCTAACACATCTCACCCTGAAGATACATGGGAAAACATAAATTTCCCACACACACTTGGACCCCACAAACCACAACCTTCCTGAATAATCTTGGGCTTCCACTACCTAAAAGAAGGACTAGGGAAGAATGGGTGTCCATCCATCCATCCCCCACTAGGATGTTTGGGAAAGAAACCCTCCCCCATGATGATGGGGGTATTTGGCACATAGTTCTGAACTAGGGCGGGGTGAGTATATAAATCACAAATGAAAATACATGTATATATAGATATCACACCAAAATATCATTCAATACTTATGAGTTATAAAACAAAAACCTAACTCACAATACCTATTTTTCTACTGCCTCAAAATTCCTAGCCACACAACCAGTCACAAGCTCAATTCATACCCCCAACCAATTCATTTAAAAATTTGTAATTATTTATTAAACAATTAATTTATTCATTCCATGTTTTAGTTTTATTATAATAAGACATAATGAATTCCAAAAAATTCTATGCACAACTAGGGACCACCAATAGCGATGATTTTCAGTGGATAGCTATCCAATATACGTCATAATATAATGAAAAGAAACAATAACATAATCAAATATATGTCACTATCCCAAACCCATGTTTGTTAATTTAAAACTGATTAAATTATCTTTATTAATCATTTATCAATTATTCTCAAAAAAGAGACATCCATATACCATTCCCACATGATACACAACAAAAAAATCAAAGTTAAACATACTTAAAAGAAGGAGTGATCATCACTTCCTTAATGAACCAAGACAAGGGCGCATATGTAGCAGGAAACTCAAATGAAAACATGAACCAACTAGTGAAACACAATGGAAAAAATCCTATGGGGATAAATGTTTTGGGTGCCTCACACTAAGAGTTAATGAGAATTAAATAACAAGGATATAGGTGTTTTGGCCTTGGGAAGATCTAAAATAGGGTCACGGTTTAGATACATTTTTAATTTACTATTAAAGTTGAATCCAGTCAAGATTATGCACTTTGAATAAATAAAATCCCTCAATCTCTTAGGAATTTAAATATATGACTCATACCCCTTGAAACGGATCCAAAACCACTTAAATGTGGTATTAAACTCATTTTACATCAAATAAAGTCATCAAAAGGGAAAAATGGAGAAAAATGGAAACAATTGGAATGGCTCACCATTAGATGAGTAACCATTGCGAGTCACAATCATGAGCTACCATCTTGAGTCACTGTCACGACACACTATTGAGACACACCATCACGATCTACCTTCATGAGTCACCGTTGTGAATCACTAGTCCTAAAACATTGTTCCAACTCCCCGTTGAGAGCTAACATTATGAATTATCATTCTAACTCACCATTAGAAAATTGGAAAAAATTTCAAAGTGTTGAAATACTCACTTGGACCTCTCAGAACACTTCAAACACTATATTTTCACAAATTAATGGGCCAAAGCGGTCTAGGACAATACACCAACTACATTAGATTACTTATACATTCAAATATATGAATATTAATAGGTATCTTATCACATGATGTAAATTATTTTAAAATAAATTAATTTGATAATATTATAAGATAATATTTCCATTTGAGTGGTCATATTTATTCCCCTCAATGATAATAAAAATGAAATTTTGTGATGATATTCTTTAAAATATGCTCTTTATATTGTTGAAATCATCTGACTAGATACAGATGATAAATTCTCTCAGGTGTAATAGGATCACAATATATTTATACTTTATCTTATCAGGTTTTTCCTTGGTAATTTCCTAGTGAGGAGGTAATGGGAAATACCAATTTGTATGAAATCTATATGTCTGTGTCTCATTGGAAATTCTTGTATGCATACATTTGTAATGATCCACAGACTTTAAGATTAATATTAATTCATATAATGAGTCGTGTACTTAGATCTTTTTCTATAAATTTTGATTCCATATGTACATATTGAGTTTGGGTATGTTGGTTGTGTCATAAGTGATGTTTTATTAATGAATAATTCATGTAAATATTTTTCCCTTCCATATATTGGAAGCTGACATCTCAACCCAATGATTGAAATTAAATTGTTCAACTAAAATTTCATTTTCATGATGATTAGATGGGTTTATTTCAGGACGTTAAGGAAATATGTATCATGAATATAAGTTGATGTGAAAAGTATGTATCCTAGCTGATGAGGTGTCGAGACCAAGTGAAAATATTTCACATTGAGCATTCATATGTGTTTATCGACGTTATGACTATAACGTATTCCTCTGGGGTGTCATTATTTGTTTCTAGAATATAATATTAGAATTTAGTTAAACCCACCTAATTCCACAGAGGAAGAAGCCTAGATAGTCATACAATTATATTTTATATTGATCTAAATGAAATTTTATTTCAATTTAATTATTGGAATAAATATTATTCTCTAGTCTGTGGAATAATATTAATTTGGGATTTATTGATTGTAAATATTTAGTCATTATATTTATGTGGGATTTGGATGTTAAAGTAAATATTTATTCCCAATATCATGAATATTATAAATATTTAAATATTTATTGATTAAATTATATTTATTATTTGAGGTTTGGTAAATATTGTGGAAATCCAAACCATGTTAATGGTTTTGGTGGGGTGATAAATTAAATATCATTACAATAAATAAATTTTTATTTATTAGATGAATGATATTTATTTTATTTTTGAGACATATTCATTTTAGGAATATAATAATACAATTACTATTATTATTATAAATGATATTTACCAAGGATTATATTAATAATATAAGGAATATGATAAATTATTTATTCGCAAACGTAGCACTATAAATACCTTATTATATTATTTCCTATGATTAGATATTTAAGTGAACAACACATCTTCTCTAGAGATTCTCTCAAACTTAGAGGTAAAATTCTCAATAATGATATAAAGAACCTAGTGTAATAATCTTCTTTCATAATCTCTAGTCCTAAGAGAATAAGAAACAATTCTTCCATTCTAGAATGATTATGTGGAGATAAAAGGAATTAACACAAGATAACCAGTTTCCTTTCACTAGAACCCAGAGTACAACTGGAAAATCTTTGAGATCAAAGGTGCACATTTGGATCCCCACTAGAGGAATTATACTTTGGATCCTCTTGACACAATGATGGTTCAACCAAATGGAGGATCAGAAGATCAAAATATTCTCCAATGAACATTCTCAAGACCAAGGTAATTATTTCTTTAAACTAATTAAAAATTTCACATAAAAAATCTCTCTCGTGGTTATAGTGATATTTTTCATTTTCATCAAATAAATTCATTTTTCATGATGTTTATTATAATGTACATTGCAAATTATTCATTGAATTTGACAACAGTCGAGTTGGGACTGACCCCAATAGGTGGAACCAATATACTTGAAACCTTTAAGTTCTAGGGAAAAGGAACTATATGGGTAGATATATTGTGTTTCTCAGATCAAGTAATAGTATAAATATTAAAATGGTATTTACAATGCAAGATGGAATAGTTCAAAAACTAAATTATAACCAGTATCACATGGAATAAAATCTATCCAAATAAACATGTGAAATCATATGAGGATATTCTTATGATGAATAGAAAAAATATTCCTAAGAGTAATTTATAAATTTATCACCCATTACATGTCATGAATTGAGATTTTATATAAATTTTGTGTAAGGAATAAAGGAAAAATATCAAACTAAATTCTAGGAACTATAAAGGATGGAATTCTAAACTATCTGATGGTACATGAGAGATTAGAAATAAATATATTTTTGGTTATTAGAGAAATGATAATACTTGTTATCAATGGGTCACAAAACTATTCTTATTTTATATTAGTTTTATCCAAGATCATAATAGGGCTATGGTAATATGTTTGGAAATATTATTACATCAAGTGGTTATCATATCTATATAGAATAAGTATGTTGTTACCTCTGATGCATCTTAATAAGTGGTTTATAAATTATTTTTCCCTATTTTGGAATTGTACCATGATAGTAAAGTATTATAATATTATAATAAAAATTAGATATTGTTATTATCCATTATACTACCAAAGACAGAGGGAAAATAGTAAATACTTAATAATATCACCTCTTATGAAATTTTATCATATATATGAAGTCATAGTAAGAAAAAGAGCCTCAAGAATGTGGTAGGAAAAGTAGTTAAAACCACATCTCAGTAGAATAATATTTATCATGTAACGATAACTTGTTATTTAGTAGTTGGATCTAGCGAATGTGTGAGTCTATTAGAGTTGATTCCCTAGAAATAACTGACTATTTACTTTTGAAAACCTATATGTTCAACAATTTAAATATTAATATATATATATTATCACATGATAAGTTTACTTTTGAATAATATTAAAGTGATAATTTCTTAAAATTATCTATTCTATCAAAATGTCATAGCAATTACCCACTATAATGGGAACCTTAAAGTGTTATAAAAATATAATTAAATATATATTCTATGGTCAGATAAAATCTATTTTAGGGGGTCACAACTGTTGGTTGGCTATCAGGTATAAGGGGCTTATAAGCCATCAATATTTATTCTCATGATGTTCACACTTGGTAATATCCATGACTGTAGGTTATGAGAACAAAACTTCAATTATGAATTCCACATGTTATATGTTTCATTGGACATTCTTATCAATAAATGACTATATTAGTCCTTATACATAAGATAATTATTAATGTATATCAGGAATAATGTTCTGAGATGTATTGAAAAATACTGTGATGATATACACTCATAGTGAGGTTTGATACATTTTTTTCATCCTTACTGATATTCCATTAGTTAATAACCTAAGAAATGACATTTTTTACTTTACATTTTAATATAAAAAGATAATTTAGGCCCTTTTATTTGAATGAAACCATCTATTTGATTCCATGTCCATAGCAATTTGATCGATGAGTTCATTTCAAAAAATCCAAATGAATAAATATAAAGCATACAGGTGTATGATACAAGTAATAAAACCTTATTGATATGATATTAAGAAAAATAGATTATATTAAACATGAAGGATCCTTATGGTTTTTTTTCATTTCAATGTTAATGTTTTTCTCTATGGGTGTCTTTACATATAGCTATATAGTGATCTCAAACTTTAGCCATGTCCAAATAATATCAATAAGAAAGAGGCCTAGAATATCTGACACTATGTGTATTCATATCCTTAGTTAAGTTATCTATAAATTTACTATTATAATAAATATTTTTCTCGGGTTTTGAGGAATATTAACTATTTAAAATATGTTGATCTTATTAATTCAATCACCAATTATTCAAAAGAATATATATTTGAGTTGACTATTAAATAAATATTTGTTACCTTGTTAATAGATAAAATACTTTTTTTGAAATAATTGTACATTGAAATTTATTTAATTAAATAAATAGTTATTATTCAAGGTTTTGATAAATGTTGATGAGGACTAATGGGCTGATTTAAGGGTTGAGAATAACTAACATATTATTTTTAATATTATTTAAAAAAATATCAATTAATATAGTAAGTTATATTTAATTCACTTTGATTCTGATTAATATAATTCAAATAATAATTATAATTTTATTATTATTATTATTATTATTACTATTATTATTTGGTGTAGGGTTTACTTAGAATTAAGATATTTTCGAAGTTCCTTTGTGCAATAACTATATCTCAAACCTATGAATATAACGTAAATTTTATCATTTCAAGTTTTAAGGATTGGTCATGAAAAAAAAATCGATAGATAATTCTCCCAATCCCTAAATAGGGCATTCTCATGAATTCTCTCGAGAATGGAGAGCATCAATCCTCCACCTCCCTCTCTAGATGAAGAGAAATAGTTGAAATAATTTAAAATAGGAAGGTATTTTTTTTATGATCAATGGATAATGATAGGAGTGTATCACCCTAAGTTTTTATGAATTTTTTTACAGATAAATTATATTTTATTTGATATATTTCAATATATACAACACTAGGATTAGATTGTGTTACATGAAACACTGAGTTATAACGAATCATGGAAGACTATTAATATTATTATTTAAATAATACTGTTTTTACCTAGCTATGAAAATTGTAAGCATGACCAAGAATAACCACATTTTAAATATCATGTATAGTGGTTTTATATAAAGAAAATACATTGATAAAAAGTATATAATTTATCAACTAAGACTTTATTTTTTTCATAAATACTTTTTTCTAAAATAATTTTTTTTTTGAAACAAATTTATTTTTTGAAATTTTTAGAAAATTAACTTAAAAAGTAAAATTAAATTTTGAAATCATCATATAAAATTATCTTAGGGTCAATTTTTTATATTTTTTTGAACATAATGATTTTTTGAAGAATAGTGAAAAATGCTGAATTTTAATTAAAAACAACTTTTTCATTTAATTATTAATAAAGATAAAATATGTTTTAAATTAGATTTAAATTAACATTACTTATAAATCTATTAATCTAATTTAGGTCATTTGAAATATTTTAATATTGAATTTTGATATAAAAACATTATAAAGCTTTAAATTTTTTATCATTGAAAACTTGTTTTCCCATCGTATCCAGTGGATTAATTTTTAATTAAATTTTACTTTATATGTGAATTGAATTTATAAAAACTAATTCCATATTTTTAATTAGAATAATTTATATTATCTATTAAATTCAAATTAATTTCTTTCCAAAATGAATAGTGAAAATAGTAAAATTATTTACCACAATTATGGAAAAATTGGGTTTTCTTGGTAGTTAAACTAACAATATAAGGGTTAATATGTCATAAAAACTTGTCTAAAATGTACCATATTTCCATATTATGACCATATAATTTCTGATTCTCTATAATAGTACATTTTTATCCTTTTTTCATGATAAAATGTTAGTACACCTTTTTATTTTCAAAACCTTACAATTGAGCCACTCACCTCACTTATAAAAGGCCACCCCCTATCCTCTCTTATTTACACCTTTCAACAATTGTTTCATACAATAACTACCAACATAAATTATCAAATTCAATTCTCTCATATATGAAATACAAATCAGTTATTACCTGAATTGTTACTTTAACATTGAATTGTTAAAAAAATGCTAATAAAAGGTCATAAGTAAATAATATATGGAATGATATATATATATATATATGGTTATGTAATAAATATATAATAAACATATATTCATTATAATTTTGGTTAGAAAAATTATAAAGGAAGTCAAAAATTATGGAAATATATTTTTGTCTCAATTTTCCTCCTTTGAGACATATGTTATGTTATAAACCTGTATTCCTTTATGAGGAGTCTATAGATCCCATTTCATATGAAATATCATGAATTTATTTATCCTCGTGATATTTTATGTTTCATTTAATGATGTTTCTTTATGGTCCATTTGTTTCAATGTTTCCAAAGTTATAAATATTTTATGTTACAATCACATCAATTATCAGGACTATTTGTGATTATATTTCCGATGATAAAATACTATGATCCATATCTCAATTAACTAAAAAAATCTTATAATATTTTTATTAAATATATTAATAGTTCTATTTTTCAACTATATGGTTCTTAAAATAATTGAGAATGTTTTTTAAAGAATATCATACTTTATTTCACTATTCAGTTTGAAATTTGTATTCTTTTAAAACCATGTTTTCTAAAAAAATAAAAATTTATTTACTATTCTAAAATTATTTTAAAAAGAAATTTTTACCCACTTTTCCTTTTTATGAAAATTATTTTAAGCTAATATTCATTTTTTTCAAACAATTTCTATTTTTATTTTACCAAAAACATTAAAGGAATCTTTGTTTTAACATGTATGTCATGAAGGAAACTTATCAACATCATAAAAATTACATTATTTTAAGGATTTAATATAATTTTTCAATAATATTTTAAAATAATTAGATTTTAAAAAACATATGTTTTAAAAAGTGTTTATTTCAAAATTAGAAAGGATATTTTCTTCAAAAAATGTCTAATATTATCTTTCAAACTCATTTTCCATCTAAGATGACTTCTGATGACATTATATATGCTTTACTGGGGATATAACCCAAGGATACCATTATTATTATTTATCAAAATTTTATTTTATGAAAATATGTTTCTGAAACCCATTTCTATTCTATGGGTTATACCTTGATAAATTTCTTATGAAACTCGCTTATTTTTCTATGGGTTATGCCATGATAAAATAATGAAATGATTATGAAACCTCTCTCTCTTTCATATGTTATGATATGATGAAATTTTTATAAGACCCATTTCATTTTATGGGATATGATATGATAAAATATTTATGATCTTGTAACACACATATGAATGATTTTCATTCTATAATGTGTGAGGCTTATATCTCCCACCAATGAATTGGGTAAATATTTATATCTCATGAGATAGACAAGACATGAATGGAGAGTGATCATGATTCAGTAAGGGACCATGTCTACTAAGATGGTATTGGTAGTGAATCTTAACTACTATGACTGTTTAGGGAGTGAGCACACTCCACTATAATATCCTTGGTAGTCAGAATTGATAACTTTAGAAATGATTTTATAGGATTATGTGTATACCACAAATCCATATCTTATTCCAATGTTTTACATTAATGGTTCATATTATTTTATTATCTAATGATTAATATCTCATGAACTTTAAATATTTTTTCCAGGGCCCGTGATTATTATATTTGATATGTAGGGTATGGTTTTTAAATTTTATTCTCTTGTTCTCATACACTTATTCTGATGTTATACTTACTTATCTACCTTGTTTACCCTTATTAATCATCTGAGATCACCATTTTTAAATTTACTTTTCACTAGGTTATTAATAAATATATTATGTATGATATGTAAAAGAAGGATTATAGTAATGATGAACATAAAGGGAGATGATTTAGTTTACCTATGAACCAATTGTTTTTTTTCAATTATCCAAAGTCACTATAACTTTATGATGCTCAAGTGTTTGTTTATGAAATGTAATAAATGTTCATATAAGTTGATTTAATAATTATATATGATAATAATGGGTATATATAGTTTATGTTACTGGAAAGGTTCAATTATCCTTTATAAAATAGGATAAGAAAACTATAGCAAGATCCTTAAGAACATATCTATGGATAAGTAAAAGGATGAGTCAATGTATAGGATAATGTCCTAGAATTTTGTTAAAGGATAGAGTGGGTGGTTTCAAAGAAATCACATCCATATCTGGATACTAAAAGTTGATTTGGCTCTAGAACAGAGGTACCTAGGGGTAATATCCCCGAAAATGGTGAATTAAGATGGAATCAATCATTACCTCGTGTACAATAATGAGAATTGTTTCACACCTGGTTTGACACTCCTAGAGGAAATGATTTTGAAATTCACAAACACTTTATGAACCATTATAAAGGATTTAAATATAATATGACTATTAATAAACTAGGATAAACCTATGGTTTCATAGATTAAAAAATGTGTCAATATTAAGACATCCTATAACTGATTTTTCACGATTATGTGGTTCCCCGCTATGATTATTGTTTCTTAAACTATGCCTTTTGTTTTAATTCAATGGATGTAACTCAAATTAAATGTTTTAATGTTGATTTTTATGGAAAATTAAATTATTTTAATCCTATTCATCTAAATTTTATGGGAGTTAGAATGAAAAATATCATTTCTTCTCTCACAAAACATTCTCGAGATATGAATCATGAATGATTTCTAAATGAAAAAATGAGGGAACAAAATTATGATGAGTATTTAATGACTAAATTTCAACCTTCTATCAATGGGACTTATTATCCACAAATTTATGAGTAATGGATCAAAACTATTGAAAATATATTTTATGTTCTCTAGTATTAGGAATATAAAAAATTCATTTTTTTTTCTACCATTTGGATGGTGAAGAAGATCAATGGTGGAATCTTTTCAAGAACACAAGGAAACATGATATTGACTCCATAGATTGGAATTAGTTCAAGAAATTATTTTTAAATAAGTAATTTCCTCATATGATTCATAAAAATATTGATAAAGATTTTCTTTAGCTAAAGAAAAATTATGATTAATATATTGGTACCTACGAGGAAAATTTTACAATACTATTGAGGTACACTCCTATTATTATCTTCAAAAATTAATGTTAGGTTGATCAATTATTATATGGATTCAAACAATGTATCCAAAGTTATTTATCCATAAGATAATTTAGTAGATATGATGACATTGTTTCATGTTCTATCAAGGATGAAATTAAGGTTGGAGTTATGTATCAATCTCATGGTTTTGACAAGAAGTAAAAAAAAGGAATTTAATAGAAAATCTAAGAATAATAGATATAAGATGATGTCAATTAATTTATGCTCAAATTGTGGGAAGAAGAATGGATGGAATTTTATTAAGGGTATTAGTGAATTTTTTAAGTGTGTAAGGGAATTTCATTGGGAATTCGATTGCTGAAGTGATGGGAATAAGCTAGATAATTATGCGAATATAGTAAAAGATTCACTAAATGAACCATCAACACTATAGTGTAACAAATTCATGGTTTTTGGGAACTATGTAAACTAGTACCCAAATATGAAGGTTAAGGATAAATATTTACATTAGAAAACTATTAGGATGAGTGAAAAAATATAAAGCCAATGTGATCACTATTTTTTATTGAATTGTGTAATAAAAACATAGTGAAAGGTACACTTACCATCAACTCTAGAATTGATAATGCATTATTTGATGCTAGATCTACCCATTCATTCATATTTGAAAATTTTTATAAATGTATCAAGATTACACCCAAACAAATAAATTTGGAATTAGTAGTGAATTACCCTAATGGTATGATGATCACATCTCAAGTGAATCATTCCTATATAATTGATAATGGTGGGAGTGTGCTTCATTAAAATCTTGTTATTCTTCCTCTAGTTGAATTTGATGTTAACTTAGGAATGTATTAGCTTTATATGAATAATTCCCACATCAATTGTTGATGAAGGGAAGTCTCATTTGATATTCAAAACCAACCTATGATCATATATATATTTGATGATATGTACAAATTTTTTATGAAAATAACATCCATTTTATGGTTCTTAATTCCCATTTAGAAGGTATGTTTATCTCAAATTTTTGGAGATAAACCTGACATCGATGATATTACTATTTTTAATAAATTTTTTGATGTATTTCTAGAAGATTTTCCCATACATTGACCATAATGTGAAGTTGATTTCTCATCAGACTCATATTTCATGCCACAACAATTTGAAATACTCCCTATAGAATGACCCCGATTGAGTTGTAGGAATTGAATAAGATACTCCAGGAAAACCCTTTCAAGGGATTCATTCAATGAAGTGTTCCACATTGGGGTGAAATTTTTCTTTTTGTTTTAAAAAATATATATAACAATTAGTCTCTGCATTGATTATCAATAGCTTAATAAGATCACAATTAAGAATAAGTATCTTATTATTTGTATTGATAGCTTGCCTAAAAAACTTCTTAGTTCTCAATACTTTTCCAAGATTGACCATCATTCTGGATATAGACAATTTATGGTAAATAATGTGATTTATCCAATACAACATTTCGTATAAAGTATGATCACAATGAATATATATTGATGCCATTTGGTCTTACTAATTACCCTAATATCTCCATGGATTTAATGAATAGTGTCTTTAGATATTACCTTGATCATTTTGTGGTAGTTTTAATAGATTAAATTATTATTTATTCAATGAGTAAGGAAGAGCATAGATATTTATTGAGAATTTTTCTAAATAACCAATGGAAGAAGAAACTATATGTAAAATTTATAAAGTGTGAATTTCAGATAAAAATGTTTCGTTTTTTGGTAATATAATCGCAAGAAACGACTAATTAGTAGACCCATAAAAATGGAGGCTATTGAGTGTTGGCCTAGATTAAACATAGTGATTTGGATCAACAATTTTCTTGGTTTATCTAGATATTATCAATAGTTTGGGGATAAGTTATCATGACTATCTAATCCACTCACCAAGTTAACTTATAAGGGAGAAATGTTCCACTAGAAAGATGACTATGAAGAAAATTTCAAGGAATTGAAGAGAATATTTGTCAGTGCACATGTTCATAAAATACCATGTCGTGTGGAAGGGTATTTAATATATATTGATGCATACATGAAGGTATTGGGATGTTTTTTATGTAGAAAGACAAGTTTATAACTTATGCCTCATGAAATTTGATGACTCATGAGAAAAATTACCCTACTCGTGATTTGGATTTAGCTACGATAAATTTTTCATTAAAGATATGGGTGCATTATCTTTATATAGAAAAGTGTGATATATATAATGATAATAGAAGTTTGAAGTATATATTCACACAAAAGGAGTTGAATATATGAAAGAGAATAGAATTATAATTGATTAATGATTAGGACTTCTCAATACATTACCACCCTAAGAAAGTGAAAATGGTGGATAATGCTTTGAGTCAAAAGGATCATGCTACCTTATCCATGATGGGGAAAAAAGATCCAATATTCCTATATTTTCAAAGGATAAATCTAGAAATTTTGAATGAAGGGGATAAATATTACATTGATCATTTTAATGTTCAACCATCTATCCAAGTGGAGATTAAAGTAGCTTAGAAGGAAAATATTGAGCTATAAAAGAATGTTAAAAATATTCCCAAGTATAAACATGACCATGATAAAATGAAAAGTTTTAGGAACCATGTAGGTTTAACACCCCAAGATTTTGTGAATTATTTTTTTTCTAACTAATTTACCCTTTGTGATATTTTTCATTTCATATAACAATAAAAATAGTTTATTTTATATTAAATAATTATGTTTCGATTTCATTATACACAACACCAAGTTAATTGTGCACTAAAAAAACATAAATTTTATCTTGTTCGACATAGAACACGAAGGTTATCTTGTGTTAAATGCAATAATGACTTTCATTGATGGTTTGTGTAACATTCATGACCAAGTTTTACCAAACAATAATAAATTATTAAAATATTATTATTTAATATAATAAGATATAACCTAGTAGTTAAATTAGAAGTTACGAATATTATTAACTAATTTGTGAAAATATATGGTTTAATCAAATATAAGATGAATTCATAGGTTATCCATTAATTATAAATGAATATGAAATCTGATTGAATATAAGGAAAAATATGAATATTTTTATGGTCATAAATCTATTTTACACTAATAATTTAAATTAATAACAATTATGGAGTGATATTAATGTAATATATGTGTTATATATTCAGAAAAATGGTATTCATCCAATATGTTTGACATACATAAGACAAGAACAAATCCAATTTTATAAATAAAAACCTATATTTTTTTATAAAAATAGTTTTGCCGCCTTTTATTGGAAATTCCATTGTAAATACAATTTTTGGAACTTTTATAGATTTAATATGTTAAAATAAACTTTATATTTGGAAGATAATCAAAAAATATATGTTAGGATAGTTTTTTCTTATTTTTCTACAAGGTTTTTTTAATGAATAGTTAAAAATATTATATTTTAATTAAAAACTGTTTCTTCATCTAATTTATTTATAAGGTTAAATTATATTTTAAATTGGTGTAAAAGTTTAATTAGATAATATTTTTATCAATTAATCCAATTTATATCGTTGGAATAAATTTCAAATTTAAATTTGATATAAAAACATAGAAAACTTTTGATCATTATTTACATTAAAAACTCGTAGTGTCGTCCTATTAGTGGGATTAATTTTAAATTAATTTATACCACTCTTTTTATTAGAATTTGGAAAAATGAATTCAATATTTTTAATAAGAATAATTTATAATTTATAATAAGTTCAAATTAGTTTTTTACCCAAATTATTATTTAAATTAATTAAAATTCATTACATCAGTTAAGGAAAAAATTAAACTTAACTAAGGACTAAAATTTACATTTTAGGCCCAAAATGACCTAGAAACTTTTCTAAAACTCATTATATGGACTTTCTTCGACCATTAACATTAAATTATTTATTTGGGTTGGTTTAATATAATTTGTTCTAGGTAAAAACGTGTGTACACATAACATTTTTTCCAAAATGCCAAGTGTGTCATTTCCCTCCTCTATAAAAAGCCACCAACTCTACCTCTTATTCACACCACTCAAACCACTTAGTTTCCACCAATGTATACCAAATTTACTTTAAAAATATATATGTTCTTCTTATAAGCATAAACTTTTGAATAAATCTTTCCAAAGAAGCCTTTTGGCACAAACCAAAAGGAGTTACCCAATTAAGAGTCAACACCTTCTCTCAAGATCCTTTCTTTTATTTTCCTTCTCCACCCCCTCCACTCTATTTATTACATGATTTTATAAAAAAACCATTATATTAAATATACAATTATTTTTTATGATAAGTTTTAAACCTAAACTTACACACACCTCCATTTTATGGGTAACAAACATACTATTTTTTGTGTTTGTAGAACGTTTGCCTCATATAAATATTATTGTTCAATTTTCCTTACTGCCGCTTACGGTGAAAATTATTATGGAAACTATATTTATATATATAATATATTATATTAATTATTTATTTATTCTTTTTTATTCCTTTTAAAATGGTTTTTTTTACTTTCCATTTGGTGTAAATATAGTAATTTTGTTTGAGGGAGTGTGGACTATCGCCCCCTCCAAGTGATGTGATTCATTCAAAAACTATATAAAATGTATTAATGAGGGGTTTAGTGAATATATATTATATATATTATATAATAAATCTAATTTAATAATTTTATACATAAATAAATATATGTCATTTTCTTTCTTTCTTTCAATACAACAATAAAACCAGAAACAATGTTCATGCATACGTACGGCTTACCATCTCCATGAACGGTGCATTTAATTTCATAATTATATATTATATATATTATTATAATACAAATATCCATGATATAAATGATATTTATATCATTTTTTACATTCTATATTCATGATATAAGTATAAATTCCAATGATATAACTAATTAAGATACATGCGAAGAACAAAACGAATATTATCCGAAGTGAAAATTTAACATAAGATGGTTAACAAGTGGGTAATATAAGGTCATAATCAAACTATATATTGTATTAGATATAATAATATGGTTCTTTAAATGATGTATAATAAATTTATATTTATTATAAATATTTTTTGGATATGTATGATGAGAATCAAGACACAATTTAAGGGGATTTCGTCTCAATTTTTATTTCTGTGAGATACATGCCATGTCACCAACTTTTTCATTTTTTGTGGTTTATGTAATACTAATGATATTATTATATGTATATTATACTTAAATTTATGGGTATTCAGATATCTATTTTATGATATTTCTTACATTGGTTTTATGTTTCAAAAGTTACCAAATAGGTGAATTACTTTTGTCTCAACTTTTCTTCTTTGAGACTCATGTTTCGTTATGTACCTAAATATGTTTTGAGGTGTATATTCTTCCATTTTACATGATATTACATGAATCACCTTCTTTTAATGAAATTATAATATTCATTTAATTTTTTTTATTATATGAATATTATGATCCCAAGTTACCAAGTGATGACGGTTTATTAAAACAATATCATCACTTTTAAAAGATTCCTTATGTTTATACTTCCTTTTGATGAAATATTATGATACATCTATCAAGAACAATCACAAATTTTTATTAATGATTTATTCATATATTTATACCATTTCTTCCAAAATTTGTTATATAATATAGTTGAGAAAGTGTTTTTAAGAAATCCTGACATTACCCTTTATTTGTTTGAAAATCTATGTTCCTTAAAAACCATGGTTTCTGAAAAGGGTTTCCAAGAATATTGTACCATTATACTTTAATACTCAAAATAAATTTTTACGCTTTTTTTCTTTTACCAATCTCTTCAAAGGAATACTCTTATCACTTTCTGAATAGGGAATTTTTCTAACCTTTTTACCATGAAAAATGGATGTTCTTATTACCTCATATGACATGTACATATTTACATGAAATATTTTATTTAAAGATTCCTTTTCATTTTTAAAATTTTAATTTTTAATAAAATGGTTTTAAATTTTATTTTCAAGGAAAATGCATTTTTAATCATCCTTGGTTTATAAGTTTTTAAGGATATTTTTTTCAAAATGTTTTCAATACTTATTTATAAGTTTTCAAATTATTTTCAATGAAATGGTTTTGAAAAAAATTTCAATCTCCTTTCATATCATTTCAAGTAAAACTATTTTCAAAACATTTGAACTCTTTCTTTATATTATTTCAAATTTTTTTCAAATAAAAATGTTATTAAAGATGTTTTGAAGCTCATTTTATATGTTTTCAAGGAAAATGTTTTCAAAATGATTTCATGTCTTATTTATAAGTTTTCAAGTTATTTTTTTAATAAAATTATTTTCAAATGGTTATATGTATTAAAAATCCTTTTTCCAAGAAGAACGAATATTTTCCATATAATATGACATATAATGATGTTATTCATCCCCTTATAATAAATAATCTAAAGGTTCTATTCATATTCATTATATGAATAGGCTATGATTAATTTAATGGTATTTATGAAATCTATTTAACATTCTATATGTTATATGTTTATAAAATCCATTTATCTTTCATGGGTTATTCTTTTGATGAAATGATTACGAAACATATACTTTTTCATAGGTTATGATATTATTTCATGTTTATAATACACATTCCATTTCATGGGTTATGATTTGATTATTTATGATCTTTTGGCACATGTATATATGATTTTATTATGATATAGTTGGTACCTATATCTATCTCCAATTTATTGGGTAAATATTTATATCTCTTGAGATAGACTATGATGGTCTTTGGAATAAACCTTGACAACTAAGATAGCCATGGGAGTGAACCATGCCTGCCATGATGGTATGAGGAGTTAACTCCTACCACAAAGATGGACATGGGAATAAACCATTACTACCAAGATGGTATGGTGAGTGGACCTATACTACCAAGATGGTTTTGGTTGGGATGCCTTGGAATCTATGGAAATAATATTACATGCTTATGTGTCTGCCAAAATTCCATGTTTTATTCCTATGTTGTGATTTCATGACTTATGAACTTAATTCTATTATGATCCATGTCTTCTGAATTTATAATATTCATTATGATATTTAAAATGTATGGTATGATCCTCAAATGTTGTGCTCAAGTTCTATACCCTCTGTTCATGTTATGCTTACACATTTCTTTTATTCACCCTTACTGAGCATTTGATCTCACCCCTTCTTATGTTTCCTTTCCCTGGGATATAAAGAATATGTTTTAGGTAGAAGTACTAAAGTTGGAGATATTTATGGGATATGTTGAAGATATTTCACTAGGATAGAATATTTTTTTTCCATGTTTCCAAAGACACTACAATATTATGATCCTCATTCATGTATTATTGTAATGTACTAAATATTAATCTAAAATGATGTAATATCCATGTATGTTAATCCTGGGTCACTATAGTTGGAATAAAATGAATTGTTTAGCCAACCATTGGAATAAGAGATGAGAAAATTTTAGTGATCTCCCTAGGTATATTTCTAAATATATTTTTAGGGATGTCTCTAAGGATATGTATAAGTATGAGTCAACATTTAGGAAAATTTCATGGAATTTTGGTAAAGGATATAGTTAGTGGTTTCCTAGAAATACATCTATGTCTGGATACTACAAGTGTATGTTTCCCTAGAATAGATTTACCTAGGGGTAAAAACTCCAAAAAGATGTTGTGATCCTGACTCGGTTTAATCTAGTACATGATAATGGACCTTACTACACACTAGGTTTGACACTCCATGAAGATATTCTTTGGGGATTCACAAACTCTCAACGAACCATCATAAAGGATTTAAATATAAGTTTTCTATGAATAACCTAGCAAGAACCTAGGGTTTTATGATATTTTTTTGTATAAATATATGTGGGATATGAATAAGTAAATTGGATGGTATTTATTACCTTGGAACTAATTAAAGACTCGTTGACAAGTAGTTTATGCTATCATGGATGAAGTTTACAACTTATTTGATTTATGGAGTATATCCAGTAATCTATATAATAAGAAATCGTTCATTATTTCTGGAAGTATTCATGGTAATTAAGGTTGTCTCCATTTTCTAAAATATTTTACCATGAGGGTATTCACATGTTTGGAAAGTGAAAACCAAGAGTTACTTTGTGATATATGGGGGATCAATGTTAATCTGATTTCATGAATCTGTTTCTAAAGTATTGGATTTTCTTCTTTGAGAAGGGTTATAAGGTGTACCATTCATGAAAAGTTAATGTTAAACATCGGAGGAAGCATTTATGCACTAAGTTTTAATTGAAAACCTTGATTAAAAGTCTAGTTATTGATTAACCTTATTTCAAGGGTTTCCATCTTATTTATTTTTGGAAAATCAATTACTATGGTTTTAGAAAAGAACATCATGTAAATCAGGGGAAAAATAATAAATTCTAGCAAGGATATGAGTGTTAAACCCATGACTAAATGATGATAATGGTCTCACACCTACCACTGGCCTATGTGATATCCTGGTTAATTTATAATTATTTTAATGAATTACTATTTACGATGAAACAATGGTTTTACTATTATGTTTAGAGGTTAATATATTAACCGTATTTATTTTTTAATAATATTTATAGATACATATTTATACTTATCAATCTTTTATGGGCCTTAAGTTCAGATAAAAGTGTATTCTATCACTTTAGACATCAAAGTTAATTTCTAGAAGTCCATTGCACGAAATAATTGATGAATTAGAAATTTATAAAATAAAAACAATAGAATGAAATTTTTTTATATAAATATATAAAGTATGTTTATTTCATTACATTTTTTTCAATAAAATAGTTACTAAACATTAGGATAATGATCAAAAGAAAATATTTTGTCTAAATACCTTAATTTGGTTGAACTGATGGCCTTTGAAATCATAAAATATTTATGACTTTGAAGTCCTATACTTTTCTTTGATCATACAATTATTTTTTATTGATGGACTCAATCACTCCCTATAAATATTTACACTTTTCCAACATGTCTAATATTCACGTCCAATCTAAGTTCTCTTAAGTGGAAACCCGGTTATATGTTAGTTTGGGTAACCATAATGGTTAAAACTTTCCATTTTTAAGGGATGTTTTTGTATCCATTATTACAATGTGGGTTTCAATGGATGAAACTTTCAAGTATTAAAACTTTTATAACCCCGATGAATTTTTATGGAAAAATTCACTTTAAGGGGGGTTGAATGTAACATGCTGAGATTCTGTGAATTATTTTTCCCCAATTAATTTAACCTTTGTGATATTTTTCCTTTCGCCTAACACTAAAAATATTTTATTTTATATTAAATCAATTTGTTTGGATTTATTTATACACAAAACCATGTTAATTGTTCACTACACACAACATATATTTTATCTTGATCTATATAGAACATCAAGGTTAGCTTACATTACACACATTAATGACTTAGTTCGATGTCTTTTGTAACACACATGACCAATTTTTACCAAACAATAATATATTATTAAAAATAATATTATTTAATATAATAAGATATAACCAAGAAGTTAAATTAGTGGTTATGAAAATTATTCACTAATTTATGAAAATATATTTTATACAAAAATATAAGATGAATTCATATGTTATCAATTAATTAGAAATGAATATTAAATTTATTGAATATAAATTTAAATATTCATATTTTTATTATCAAAAATTTGTTTGACCCTAATAAAATAAATTCATTAAAATTAGTGAGTGATATTAATTTAATATATATGTTATATATTCAATCAAATATTTTTGTTATTCATCAAATAAATTTGATAGACATAAGATAAGAACAAACCTAATTTTATGCATAAAAACCTATATTTTTTTATAATGGTAGTTTTACCACCTTTTAATAGAGAACCCATTTTAAATCCAATTTTTGGAAATTATATTGATTTAATATGTCAAAAAACATTATATTTGGAATAAAAATATAAAAATTGGGTTAGGATAATTTTTTGTTATTTTTCTATAAGGTTTCTTTTTTTAATTAATCGTTAAAAATACTGGATTATAATTTAAAAATTCTTTTTCATATATTTTATTTATAAGGATAAATTATATTTTAAATTAATTTAAATAATTAATTCGATAATATTTTTATTAAATAATCCAATTTTGGTCATTTTAACTAATTTTACATTGAAACTGGATATAAAAACTTAGTAAACTTTTGATCATTTGTTTACTTTAAAAATCTGCATTGCCATCCCATTAGCGGGACTAATTTTAAATTAATTTCTAAAACTCCAATGATTGGAATTTGGAAAAAATGATATGATATTTTTAATCAAAATAATTTCGAATTTCTAATAATCTCAACTTAGTTTTTGACAAAAATTATTAATGAAAGTAATTAAAATCAATTAAATCATTTAAGGTAAAACTAAGATTAACTAAGGACTAAACCTTAAATTTAAGAACCAAAAAGACCTATAAACTTAAAAAAAATTGGATTTCCATTATTAGTCCATTAACCTTACATGATTTAGTTTGGTTGGTTTGGTATGAATTTTGTTAGGTACACCAAAATTGTTTTCAAAAATGCCAAGTGTGTCATTTCCCTTCCCTATAAAAGGCCACCACCTCTCCCTCTTTTCACACCTCTCAAACCACTTAGGTTAGGCCAATATATATCCAATAAACTTCCCAACATCCCTTCCTTCCTCCTAGAATTATCTCATTTTTCTAAAATCTATCCAAGGAATAATTTTGGAATAAACCAAAAGGAGTTACTTGGTTAAGAGGTAATGTCTTCTCTCAAGCTCCTTTCTTTTATTTTCCTTATCCACCCCTCCACTCTATTTATTCCATGATTTTATAAAAAAAATTATATTAAATATACTATCATGTTTTATGTTAATATTTCAACCTACACTTACACACACCTCCATCTAATGGGTTACGAATAGACTGTTTATGTGTACGACAAACTTCCTCCTCATAAAATGATGATTGTTCAATTTTCCTTACCACCTATAATGGTGGAAATTATGATAGAAACTATATTTAAATATATTATATATTATATTTATTATTTCTTTAATCTTATTTATTCCTTTTATAATGAATATCATTTTTTACTTTCCACTTGGTGTAAATATGATAATTTCGTTTGAGGAAGTGTGGACTACCGCCCACTCAAAGCGATGTGATTCATTCACATGATACATGGAATATATTAAAGATGGTTTTAGTGAATATATGTGATATATATGATATCATAAATCTACTATAGTAATGATATATATATACATATATTTCATTTTATTTCATTCTTTCAATATGATAATAAAAACAAAAACAATGTTCATGTGTACATACGGCTTACCGTCACCATGAATAGTGTTTTCCATTTCATAACTCTATATTATATAGATTATTATAATAAAAATATACTGGATATAAATGATATTTATATCATGGTTTAAATTCTTGAATCATGATATAAGTATAATGACCAATGATATAACAAATTAAGACATATGTGAAGAACAAAACAAATATTATCTGAAGTGAAACCTTAATATAGGATGGTTAAAAGTGGGTAATATAAGGTCATAATTAAACCATATTTGGTATTTGATGTAATATTATACTTATTTGAAATTTTTATAATAAATTTATATTTATTATACATGTTTTTTGAAAGAGTACGATGAGAATCAAGACACAATGTAAGGGGATTTCATCTCACTTTTTATTTCTGTGAGATACATGCTATGTTCCCCCAACTTTCCTTTTGTGTGGTATATATATTTCCCATTATTTTATACTATGAATATTATACATAAATTTATGGGTATTCAAATATCCATTTTTTGATCCTTATTTCATTAGTTTTAAGTTTCAAATGTTATGAAATTGGTGAAATAGTTTTGTCTCAAATTGTCTTCTTTGAGACTCATGTTTTGTTATGAAACTAAATTTATTATCAGGTGTATATACTTACATTTTACATGATATTACATAAATATCATTATTTTCATGATATTATAATCTTCATGTAATTTTCTTTTCTAACATGGAGTGTGTGGCCCCATCTTACCAAGTGATATGGGTTTATTTTAACAAGATCATCAGTTTTCAAGATTGTTTTTTTTATGATTCCATTGATTAAATCTCTTGATCTATATCTCAATAACATGCATGACTATTTATTAGTGATTTATTAATATATTGGTACCATTTATTCCACTATTTGGTACATAATATTGCTAAGAATTTGTTTCCATGAAATCCCAACTTTACCCTCTATTTGATCAGAAATCTAAGTTCCTTCAAAACTATGTTTCTCAAAAATGGTTTCCTAGAATTTTTTACCTTTCTCCTTTAATATTTAAAATAAAATTTTAATCATTTGTCTTTTAAAAATATCTTCAAATGAATTTCCCTTGTCTCTTTCTGAACATGTCATTTTTCTAACCTTTTTACCTTGCAAAATGAATTTTCTTTTTACCTCATATAGCATGTACGGATTTATTTACCATCATTTATTTGACGCTTCCTTTGAATTTTTATAGGTTAATTATAATGAAAAAAACTATATCAATAAAATTTCCCTTATTATGTTTATTTCTTATTTTATGGATCACATATAATCACTTATATAACATAATACAAACATCATAACTAAATAATGGATGAAATTAGAGGTATTTCTATAAGTTAAGGAACCTATGCCAATGAAATAGTAACTTGGCCTTTGGATTAGTAATATGACCCTTATGAATAGTAAATCGGAAAAATGAATAGTAACTTCACATAATTTTTTATAAATAATATTTAGGCATCTTATAAATCAAGTAATGATATTATTATATCATAGTATAAGTAAGTGAATATTTTAAAAATTAGTATTTAAGTGATGGTATTTTTTGAGTCGTAAATATTTAATTACCATTTTACAATTAATAAACTGGTTTAAAAGAAAATTTCTTTTCAGAAAATTTATTAATAATTAAATATAATTTTTCCTACAATTTTATTATAATTTAAGGAGAAATTAGTTAATTTTTTAGAGTGTTATAAAATAAGTTATAATTTTAACAACATTATTTTTCAAGTAAATGATAAATTTCATTAAATGATGTCTTTATCATATAGATAAAATTATTTTCATAAAATGGAGTTAATTTTTTAATTCTTAATGTTGATAAATAGTTATATTTAATTTTAGATATTTTTCTAAAATAATTTAATTTTTTTGTGAATCATAAAATATGGTAATTTATGATAAATGCTAAATAAAATATTTATGGATACATAGGTGATTCATGGATGATGTAAGCCCAGAATATCCAACTTTTCATAGTTATTTTAACATATTTTATGATATTTGTAAATCTATTCATAGTATTGAGCTAAAATAATAAACCAATGAATAAAATATCCAAAAAAGCACCCCACTTTTCCACAATAAAAAACACCCCTCACCCCCTCTTCTCCTCACTCCTCTATGCCTTGAAGATTGTTAAATTTATATCTAAATCATCTTAACAAGTCTCTACCTAATTCCATGATCTCTTAGTATTACTAAAATACCAAAACTCGTTTCGTTATGTTGGTCATCAAGGAGGAGTATTCAAGAGCTAAAATCATCTTCCTTTTTTCTTTTATTTTCTTTTCAAGTTCTTTATTTTATTATTATCTCCTAAAATCCTCTATAAAATGATCATGATAACTATAGTATCATTTATATACTGGAATATAATGATTTTTATGGAATATACATCATCAATCTCCCTAATCTCTCTCTCTTTTATTTTAAAAATGAAATCATCGTCCTGGAGGTGCTGATTTACAACCTTTGTGGTCGAAGAACCTTAGTTCTTAAATTTATTATTCAAGATTGGTCATGATACCATTTTTATGGTTAAATAAAACTGTAATATATGTATTATAACCTATTTAGTGTTCTTTTACCATTATATATACATAATATTAATTCATACGATAAAAAAAGTTCACGGTGATCGAAATACCATCGTAATAATCTAAATGATTATCAATAAATGTATTATCTAATGATTCATCATAATACCATATTACCATATGATATATATAAACATTTAAACTTATTTATGGTAATTAATAACATTTAATTTCAATTCTATATAATTATACCCATTTTACATGAACTCCATTACTTATAAACAAGTGAACTGATCATGGAAACCAAGAAAAAAAATGCTCCCAAATAATGATATTAAACTCTATAACTCATCAATAAGGAAATAAATAAACAAAATAAAACTATAATGAATAAAATAATTATATAAAATGTTCCTAATTAATTAATTAATGGGTTTATTTTTATTATACAGGATGTTAAGGTCAAGTGCAGAACTCATTCGGACATAAGTTAAGGGTTGTCTTCCCAAACATACATTTTCATTTGGGTTTTGATTTATTCCTCTATAAAACAATGTAATTATTCAATTATTTTATATAATTATTATAAATTCTGGTTATATGTTCCAAAAACGATGTATTCTGATTAGTTCATCTTTCTTTTGTGGAAAATTCATGTTTTAAAAGGGTCCCCTTCTCAATTCTTCATGATAAGAAAGCCTGATTAAAAATAACTTCCCAATTTAATATTTATTTTCAAAGGCACTCTATCATCTGTTTTAAGCCACCAATTTTATATAAAACAACTGATTTTATCCTGTAAAAACTATCTTATTTCATTTCTGGTTTTTTGAAAATATTTTTCCAAGAGAACTCTTCATTTCAAAGTATAAGAGTGTTACTATCAAGAATTATTGGATGGTTTTATTAGATTATTTTCATCTATTTCAACACTCCAATTTAGTATTATGTTTTATTGGAATTAACCTATTATTATTATCATGTACTATGTTTAATTAAATTTTTTATAATCATTTTGATTGGGGATGTTCTATCTTGATACCATTCAACATACTGCTCAAAATGGATAGTGATTATTTCTACATATTAAGGAAAGTTATTTCATATTTTCATGTTTTTTATGTTTAAAACAATTCATATAAGGAATGCATTGGAATTATCAAGTGGAAGGTGGGGGCCGATATATCTCTTTGATTATCAGTAGGTCTCATGAGACAAAATAAAATTGGGTTTGGGCCGAGGCCTTACAATAGTATATTCAGACATCTTGGATGAGGCCTGGAAAATACATTTTAGTTGTCCAATTTTATGAATTCCCTCATTATGATAATATTAATTTAAAAACCATGTGATTATTAGACTAGTATATTATACCTTGTTAATTTCTATTCTCTTATGATCATTTATATGGTGTTATGTAATCATATTTCATTCCTTCTATAGTATTCTCAAGTTTATTGTTAAAGGCATGTGTTTTTAGTTATTCACCATGCCTAATATTTATGTTTATGATAACTTCAAATATATTAACTATCCTTAATGATCATATTATCTCACCCCTTTCTTATGTTTTATTTTTTCCTAGTGTTCGAAGATTAATATTATTATGAATGACTTGTAGGAATAATTAATATTTTATGGGTGTTTCCAATGGAGTTACAAAGTTGTTTTTCTTTCAAGTTGTAATGTAATTACAATATTTGTATTTGGTTTTCCAAAACTAATAAACTATTAACTCCTTCAGGATGCGATTCCTTGTAATCTTACCAATGTGATAAATTAAGGTATCAGCTTTGAGATACTGGGGTTGGGGTCCTTACAATTGGTATCATAGAAAGTTTAGTAGAATCCTTCGAAAGTGTTTTTATAAAATGTAAATTAGGGAACACAACCCTAAGATATAATTTGAGGATAAGAATACAAGAACATCATAGAATATTGGTAAGGTATATATTATTTGGAACTTTCTATGAAATGATTCCTTCTCTGGATACTACAAGTGGGTGTGGTTCTGGAACAGATGTACCTAGGAGTAACAACTCATACGAGGTGTTCTGAGCTGGAATCGGTGTAACCTGGTACACAACAATAAGACTTACTACACACCTAGTTTGACACTTCCAGGGGATATGCTTAGCATAATTCAAATTTTATTTACAATCCATTATGAAGGATTTAATTGTAAATATGTCCCAAAATAAATCATTCTTATGGTTCTGAGATTAGACAAGCATTAAATTATAATTTATGTTATGTATTTTTCTAGTCCGACATTATACATTTTGATTCACAGCCTAATTTAATGTATAACAATAATTAGAAATTTTCCATAGTAGAAGGAATAGAAACTGCATGAAAATGTGTATCCCCTATAGGGATTTTCCTCCTATGAAAGATAATGATGTTTTTTATGGGGTTGTGACTGGTGCTGAGGAATATATACCTATACGGACACAATTGACTCAGGTTATGAACAATAACCTTCCCCGTATGGAGAATCCTGATCCACCACATGGAGGACCGATGTTAGACCTCATTATGTGATATAATCCTCAATCATGTAATGGGAATAAAAACCAATTTGTAGAAAATTAGTGGGTAAGTTCCTTAGAGAATATATTTCTCCATTTGGGAAGTAACGAAAGGGAGAAGGTTGTCATAGATATTTATCATCTATCTGTAGATGCTAATCACTGGAGGTCATTGATTCAAATCAAAAAGGAGGAAAAAGATATTGAAAATATGGAATGGATGGATTTTAGATATATTTTCATAGAAACATATTTTCCTTGTGAACAAAAATCCGATATGGAAATCCAAATTTTAATCCAAGGAAAAAAGAGGATGAAAATGCTGAGAAGTATGAATCCAATTTTGAAAGGTTACCAAGGCATGTTATAGGAAACATACATAATCCAAGGATAAATATTGATCAATTATTTGATAGTTTAAATCCATTCCTCCAAAGGGACTTGGTGTTAAAAACAACCTCATCATATGAAGATATAGTCTCGTGTAATATCAAGAAAGAGAAATAATTCTCTAAGTCATGTGACATTAAAGGAAATCAAGAGAAGAAGAGAGTGGTGTAGGAAAGAATGGATAAATGAAATAATAAAAAGATGAGTTTTCCAACATGTGATACTTGTGTAAAGAAACACCTCAGAGCCTACTTAAACGGAAAAAGAGTTTAATACAAATGTGGAGAAAGAGGCCACTGATCTCATTATTTCAAGGGAAAGAAAGAAGATCTAAATTTTCAATGATACATTTATAAATATATGGTAAATTATTCCAATTATTGTCCAAATATACAAGGAAACAGTCCCCATATAAGGACAAGGGAGAATGGACAATCTTATGCAATCACATCTATTGAAGTTGAAGTTTTGAATGATATGGTGGAAGGTGCTTTAATTATTTCCTCAAATATATCTAATAATTCATTTGATTTTGGATTATCACATTCTTTTATATCATCCATGTTTGGCAAGAAAATTATACATTTCTGATTTGATTTAATAAAGGAGTTTTCATTCAAAACTACAAATAGAAGTATCATTGCAACAAAGATGTGTTGATCAATCACCCTTATTACACGTTAAAGTGCTTTAATTGGTAACAATATCCTCATTCCAATGATTAATTCTGATATAATACTTGGTATGAACTGGATTTCAAATTATGATGTGAATATATATTAAAAGAATAAGGAAGCTACAATTTTTGAGAATGATATAGAAACCCTTATCTTTATATCATTAACCTTGCCATATGATTCTTATCTAGATCCACCCCCAATATCTCTACTGAATTTTATCTTGGGAGGAATAGAATGAAATATATATGGGTGAGGGAAGAAATATTCAAATTTAGTATGTACCTATTATGAAAGAATATATTAATGTGTTTCCATAGGATTTACCTTGACTTCCTCTGGGTGGGAAATTGAATTTATATTGATTTAACTCCTAGTGCAAGGAATATATCAAAGACTCCTTGTAGATAGCCATAATGGAATTAGTGAAGCTAAAGAAACAACTAGAGGAGTTGAGTAGTAAGGGTTTTATTAAACCTAGTGTTTCTCCATGGGGAGATCTTGTTCTTTTTGTTAAGAATATAGATGGATCTTTGAGGTTTGTATTGACTACGTGGAGATCAATACTATTACGTTAAATAACAAGTATTCTCTTCCTCGCATTAATGATTTATTTAACCAAAATCACAGTGCCCAATACTTTTAGAACATTTACCTTCAATCTAGTAATCATTAGTTACATGTGATGAAGGAAGATATTCCAAAGATATAATTTTGAACCAGATATGGGCATTATGTGTATAATGAAATGCCTTCTGGATTGACTAATGAACCCTTTATTTTTCAAGGATCTGATGAATAGAGTTTTTAAGGAATATCTAGATGAATTTTTTTTAGTATTTATTGATCATATCTTAGTATACTTCAGAAGCTAAAAATATCATGAGAATCATTTGTGCATTATTCTGAATATGCTTAGAAGAGAAGTGTTATTTGGGAAGTTTAGCAAGTGTGAATTGTGGCTTAAAACAGTTTCTTTTCTTGTACATATTGTATCTAATGATGGAATCGTAGTTGATCCTGAAATGAAAAAAGGTAGTTCAAGAATGGATTACTCCAATGAACATAACTGAGGTACAAAGTTATATTTGTTCAACAGGTTATTGTTAGTGTTTCATTCAAAACATCTCCCGATTAGCTAACCCATTAATCAAGCTTACTCATAATTGGGTTAAGTTCATATGGACTAAAGAATTTGAAGAATGTTTTGAATAATTGAAGTGGATATTATTGAATGATCTTATCCGGACTCTACTATCAGGAAATGGTGGATTTGTGATTTATAATGATGCATCAAAGAAAGGACTTGGTTGTTTCCTTATGCAGAATGATAGAGTTATTGTCTATGCATCAAGGTAGTTAAAAAATAATGAAAAAAACTATCCAAATCATGATGATGAGTGTGAAGCTGTAATATTTGCTCTGAAGATATGGAGACATTAGCTCTATGGTGAAAGATGTGAGATATATACTGATCACAAGAGCATGATATACATCTTCTCACAAAAAGAACTCAATATGAGGAAAATTTAATGGCTCGAGCTACTAAAGTATTATGATTTTTCAATATACTACGATATTGGGAAGGCAGATAAGGTAGAAGATGCATTAAGAAAGAATGATCACAGTGTTCTGAACAAAATGAGGATTGACAAGGATCTTTAATACATGGATCTAGTTAATATAGATTTGGGAATTATAAACGAAGGTGAAACCTCATCACTTTTTCAATTGGCTGACTGAAAATGTTTATTGGAAGGAATTAAATGTTCTCAATGTGATGATGAGAATCATAAAAATAAAATTAAATCTATAAATGATGGGATCTTCTTGAACATCTGGTGCAGGGACAAAATTCTGAAATTTGGGAGAAGGCTAGGCATTCCCTCTATACCCAAGCTAAATAGGGAGTTATTAGATGATGAATATAGCTTAAATTTATCTATTTACCCCATTAGCACTAATATGTATATATATTTGAAGGAACATTTTCGGTGGGACAACATGAAGCATGAAATTTAAGATTATGTATCCAGATGATTCATCTATCAATAGGTGAAGGCTAAAAGACAACATCCTAGAGGATTCATGCACCCTATAACAATTTCTACATGGAAATGGGATGAAATCGCCATGGATTTTTTCACTGGGTAATAAAAAATCCCCAGAGAGAATAATGAAATATGGGTGATTATTGATCTAATTACCAAGTATGTACATTACCTCACTATAAGGGAGGGTTTTCCATAGGAGTTCCGTGAACAACTCTATAATAATGAATTTGTAAGACTTTATGGAGAACCTATCTCAATTTTTTCTGATCGTCATCCTTGATTTACAACAAAATTATGTAAAAGTATTCAGAATTCCATGGATACTGAGCTTCATTTGAGTACTGCTTATCACCCTCAAACTGATGTTTAGTTAGAAAGGACCATTAAAACATTAGAATACATATTAAGATCATGCTCCCTTGACTTTCAAAGTATATGGGATCAGTATTTTCCATTGGAATATTTTTCCTATAATAATCGTTTCAGTTCAAGTATTCAGATGGCACCATATGAAGCCTTGTATCGAAAGAGATCTCGTACACCAACATGTTGGGATGATGTTGGTGAAAGGAAGATTGTAAGTCCAGATCTTGTAGAGGAAACAACAAGGAAGGTAAATACTATTCAAACTCATATCAAAGTAGTTCAAAGTAGGAAAAAGAGCAATGCCAATAATAAAAGGAAGGATTTTTAATTTCAAGTGGAAGATCACATTTTCTTGAAATTATCTCCATGGAAAGTGTTATAATATTTATGAAGAAAGAGAAATTGAACTCCAAGTAGATTGGCCCTTTTGAAATTATGGAGAGAGTTTGAGTTTTGGATTATAATTTAGATATTCTTCTTAGCCTTTCTAAGGTACAAAATATGTTCCACGTCTCTTTGTTAAGGAAGTACAGGCTAGACCCAATGCAAGTCCTCACATTTAAAGGAATAGAATTGGATCCTGAATTATCCTACTCTGAAGAGCCTATCTAGATTCTGGATACTAAAGAATAGGTTTTGAGAAATTTGATGACTTGGCTATTAAAGGTACTTTGTAAAAATCATAAAATGGAACATGCTACATTGGATCCTGGTTTACGCCCAAATTTACCCAAGAGAAGAAGGGTAGAATGGTCCTTGTAGTGTAGCTTGGGTTGTCGATTCCACAGAGACCTAAGAAGATACCTAAGATACACAACCTAAGGGATGGATTTTTGGCTATGAAGTGGCCAACTTGGATTGATTTTGGATGGGTTTTAAAGATATCTAAAAGATTTAAGTGGATTCAATTTAAAAGAATGAGTTGATCCTAGGTTATCACTCGGGGTGGATTGGATGTGTTTTCTTTTTAATGATTTCAATTTCTTAAATTTGAGATGGGTTCATTTAAGGAGATAAAACAACATCATCACTTACTGGTTTAATGCCTACACCCTCTAATACTAATCACCTATACACTTGAAGGATCAAAGTTTTGAGCACTTTAAGGTAAAGGATCGTATTAGTACTTGAAGTGTGTGGCCTTAAATTCAACAAGGACGATGGAGTTTAAAAATCATCAAATAAAAATCCCAATTAAAGAAGTGATTATACATTAATTAGGTGATAAATAACATCCAATCCAGCCCCTTGCTACTCCCTTGGATCAACCCATAAGTGGGTTATCCCTCCATTGATCCCATGGTTTCAATGGAAGCGGAAAGTAGACTCATAAGGGAGGAATGGAGAAGTAAAGAAAACAACAAAAATAAAATGATCACTCCACCATTGTGTGAATAATTTCACAAGGGTTGGTGTGAATAAATTCACACCTTGATCCAACGGTATCAAAGTGATATTAAAACAACAGAATAAGAGTAGAAGAAAAACTTTTATTAAGAAACTAAAGTGAATTGAACAACTTACATGTGAAAGACAAAATTGAGGCAACAAAAATGCAGCATGACATTACAATTAAACAAAGCATCAAATATCTTTAACTCCTTCACCACCACTGCCTTAAATAGGCATTTTGGGAGTCTTGTGTCGAGCCTTCAAGAGTACAAGTCATCCCACTTGAGTATGGTAGGCCTAGGGTGGTGGAAAGTTTGTGGAATTTGGAATTTTCCACATTTGACCCGAGGTGGCAGCCAGATTTCATCCACCGAACAGACGCGTTTGGATGACCTTCTATATGGCAGAATCAGGGTAGGCCATAGAAGAAGAAAATGGATCCCCGGATGTCTTCTAACCTCCTGTAAACTTTGGACCCATTTGGAGTTTCGGATGCCGAGATATAATCAAATTGGAGGAATGTTTTTCTGGGCCGCAGAATCTGGCCCAGAATTTTATCTCTAACTTGGGCCGCCTAAATGACCAACATGGAGGCCGAATTAGCATTAACTCCTGAAGCGTGATTTGTTCCTGTACATGTATTCTATCATCCCACGAAATTTTGGATTAATTGGGCCTGTACGTTGGGCCCCACATCCTAATCAGTGGGCTGATGTCCAATCTGCCTTCTCCAGAATTGCTTCCTTTCATTTCCAAATATCTTCATCGTCCTCCATGAATTCTCCACTGATCCCTGAATAAAACATGTTCATATTTAAGTGTAGATCAATTTACAAAAATATAAAATTAAAATATGTATAATCCAATTCCTTAAAATCAGATGAATCATTGGGTACTTTAAATGATGTTCAAAAATGTACCACATAATATTGCATTTTAAGAAGGTATTACAATCATAATGTGAAATGATGTTCAAAGTGTAAAATGCACTAAAATGGTGTTTATGAATAACAAAGAACATGAAAATTATGTATATTAACAATGAATATTATCCTCATTTAGTGGCTAATCACACCCCCCAACTTGAGTTTTTCTAGTCCCGAGCAAAATATATCTCATCAAAAATGAAATTCAAATTCCCTTTTCTAAAAACATTTTAATACACAATGATCACCAAAAACCTTATACCAAACAATAATGAAACCCATCAAAATATTTTAATACAAGATATTTTCATAAGCAGATCCCAATCCCAAGCCCATTCCTTTGATCAAATCCATCAGCATACTTCATCCAACTCAATTAGGTGTAATGATGTGTTGTGAATCACAATAGATATGGGGGTTCATTTTCATTCAAGGGGGAAATCATGGAAGCGCTAGGTGGAATCACATTTAATCCTAATATGAGTATTCTTCATCCCTCTTTTTTTTTGATTTTTTTTTGCAATATTGCTATAGTAATTGAGATTGCAATTAATCAAATTAACCCATGTAGCAAGACTTTGCCGATGACTCCCAGACTCAAAGGCCTTAGGGCACCAAGTGAAGCCCACATACTCGGGCATCGTCTCGAGTTAACTTAATCAAAAACAAAGTCATATTACCATAAATAGAGATAGATTGAAAAACTCAGGGCTAGACAACTCTGGAGTCACGATCCCCAAGTGCCGAAAGCCTCGCATTTTATCAATCCATTTCTCTACAGGCAAATTTTTATTTTTATTTTTTATTTTTTATTTTTTAATAATTTTTTTTTAATTTTTTTTTGAATACTCATATTATTCATAAAAATAAAACCATCCTATGTTATTTATTATGGGACCCAAAAAATTCAAATTAGTACCCCACAGTCTAGAGGACGTGCATTGTGGCATTTTTTTTATTTGGATGAATATATAAACTATGAAATATCACATTGGACAGCCACACTTTCCAAAATCTATGCTCATGAAATTATAAAAGGATTAAAATCAGAATCAGGGCATGCTAAATTATTTGATATCCAGTTTCAAAGTGTGCAATTTGTATTACCATGTTCAAAGAGAAAGGAATTTTTCCTTCCATTTACTTTTTTTTCAAATCATTCAATTTTTGTTTTTTCCACAAAAGCATTTTTTTAATTTTATCTCTCCCCCCCAACTTAAAACAACACTGTCCCCAGTGTTTGAAGAAATGAAAAATTAGAAGGAGTAGAGGCAGGGAATAAAAATTTAAAAAGGAAATTGAAAATGATGATTATGGAATGAAGTCACCTGGTGGTTGAAGTTTGAAGTTCTTGCCGCTCGAATTTATTCCTTTGATATCCATGTCGCTTGCAAAGTTCCCTAGTGGAAAAAGGAAAAAACAAAACAAACAAAACAAACAAAACAAACAAAAACAAACAATATATATATATATATTTATATAATAAAGGAAGTAAAATATAAGAATATATATAAAAATTATAGAATAAGGTAGCACAAGAAGCCGCAGGTCCGTGGTAAGCGTGCGCCCCTGTCTCCCTTCGGTCCCGGGTTCGAGTCCCCGCGGCTTCGCCGGTTGTGACGGGGTTTGCCCCACGGCCTATGGTGTGGACTTTTTTTTTGTATTATTATATTTTTTTTCTTAACCCATTGAATAATAAAAACAAAATAAACTGATGATACATTGTCTTCTTTTTAAATTTCTGGGTAAGGTATTACTCAAGGATCACACCACGTGACACAGATGAATATGGTGCTCCTCTTTCTTACCCATCCATACTCATAATATAAGAACAGATCAAAAGTCTATTTTTTTATTTTTAAATATAAAAATGATTAAGTAATCTTATTTGAAAAATAAAGATGATTCAGAAATATTAGAAACATAAAAACCACGGGTTGCCTCCCGTGCAGCGCTTTGTTTAAGGTCGTTAGCTCGACTTGAACCCCCCAACTTACCCAATACCAACTTTCAATATTTTAAGTAACACATGTTTCACCAATTCTACTAGGTTGGGATTGATTCTATGTTTATATTTTTTTTCATTCACAATTCTAATTTCTAAAATGAGTGGGTAAATCCAATGAATTTCTGAAATGGTGGATCTAGTTGCTTCTCTAGTCTTTCCTAAGACTTCAATGATCATTCCTACATTATTAGTTTCAATAGAAGAATTAATTCCATCATAAAGGTCATGGTTATACACTATGAAGGGATACTTGAGCGAGGAAGGAATAATACTAATTTTTAGCTCGGTTTGGATAGGAAATTCAGACATCGGTTGGCACTTTGAATTAAACTCAATTTCATTTTCAAAATTTCTCCACTGAATTGGTTCCTTTGGAAAAGAATATTCATCCACCAAATTGGAAATATCAGTTTCATGAATGGGTATGGACTCAAAGTTTGTGAGTTCTCTTAATGGTTTAGTGATTTTCATTTTTGAGAAATCATCAATGGAGTTATATTCATGAGACTCAATCCATGATGTCAAATTCTCCACTTTTGAATCCAAAAAGTCAATTTCCTCTTGATTTAAAGACCCATCAACAATTCCTTGATCCTCTTCATCTATCCCAAATCCAAAGGTTTGTTCTTCAATAAATTCATGTGGGGTTTGTGGGAAACTAGACACTTCACATAAGGTTATGGAAGAGACAGTTTGTGTAGGGATGGGTTCCTCACAATTTTTAATGCTTTGGAGTTCTAACCTTAATGATGAAACCTCAAAATTCATTATCTCCATTTATTGACACAATTTTTCAAGTAATGTTTGTGGATCATGATGGGTAAGGGGTTGAGAAATATGGTCTATTTCAGGTGGATAATTATGTTGTTGGAATTGCACAAGAGGGTGTTCAAATTGGCTTTGTGGTGATTGAAACTCATTATATGTTGGGATGTTTTGTGGATCATAGGGGTAAAAACAATGTGGTTCATTAGTTTGTTGATGGTCCCACATGTAGAAATTAGGATGGTCATTGTATATCACACATGGGGTTGGGTGATCAAAGTGGGGATAGGTTTCCCATGTTTGGACTTGTTCAAAATTGACTTCCATAGGAGTGAGGGGTGAGAAAAGAGAAGTAGAATGAAAAAAAGGATGATAGTGTCTATGATAACTTACATAGGTCCCCGGAAACGGCACCAAAATTTGGTTCACGCCCAAATTTACCCAAGAGAAGAAGGGTAGAACGGTCCTTGTAGTGTAGCTTGGGTTGTCGATTCCACAGAGACCTAAGAAGATACCTAAGATACACAACCTAAGGGATGGATTTTTGGCTATGAAGTGGCCAACTTGGATTGATTTTGGATGGGTTTTAAAGATATCTAAAATATTTAAGTGGATTCAATTTAAAAGAATTAGTTGATCCTAGGTTATCACTCGGGGTGGATTGGATGTATTTTCTTTTTAATGATTTCAATTTCTTAAATTTGAGATGGGTTCATTTAAGGAGATAAAAAAACATCATCACTTACTGGTTTAATTCATACACCCTCTAATACTAATCACCTATACACTTTAAGGATCAAAGTTTTGAGCACTTCAAGGTAAAGGATCGTATTAGTACTTGAAGTGTGTGGCCTTAAATTCAACAAGGACGATGGAGTTTAAAAATCATCAAATAAAAATCCCAATTAAAGAAGTGATTATACATTAATTAGGTGATAAATAACATCCAATCCAGCCCCTTTCTACTCCCTTGGATCAACCCATAAGTGGGTTATCCCTCCATTGATTCCATGGTTTCAATGGAAGCGGAAAGTAGACTCATAAGGGAGGAATGGAGAAGTAAAGAAAACAACAAAAATAAAATGATCACTCCACCGTTGTGTGAATAATTTCACAAGGGTTTGTGTGAATAAATTCACACCTTGATCCAATGGTATCAAAGTGATATTAAGAACAACATAATAAGAGTAGAAGAAGAACTTTTATTAAGAAACTAAAGTGAATTGAACAACTTACATGTGAAAGACAAAATTGAGGCAACAAAAATGCAGCATGACATTACAATTAAACAAAGCATCCAAGATCTTTAACTCCTTCACCACCACTGCCTTAAATAGGTATTTTGGGAGCCTTGGGTCGATCCTTCAACAGTACAAGTCATCCCACTTGAGTATGGTAGGCCTAGGGTGGTGGAAAGTTTGTGGAATTTGGAATTTTCCACATTTGACCCGAGGTGGCAGCCAGATTTCATCCACCGAACAGACGCGTTTGGATGACCTTCTAGATTGTAGAATCAGGGTGGTCCATAGAAGAAGAAAATGGAGCTCCGGATGTCTTATAACCGCCTGTAAACTTTTTACCCATTTGGAGTTGCGGATTCTGAGATATAATCAAATTGGTGGAATGTTTTTCTGGGCCGCAGAATCTGGCCCAGAATTTTATCTCTAACTTGTTCCGCCTAAATGACCAACATGGAGGCCGAATTAGCATTAACTTCTGAAGAGTGATTTGTTCATGTACATGTATTATATCATCCCACGAAATTTTGGATTAATTGGGCCTGTAATTTGGGCCCCACATCCTAATTAGTGGGATGATGTCCAATCTGCCTTCTCCAGAATTGCTTCCTTTCATTTCCAAATATCTCCATCATCCTCCATGAATTCTCCACTGAATCCTGAATCAAACATGTTCATATTTAAGTGTAGATCAATTTACAAAAATATCAAATTAAAATATGTATAATTCAATTCCTTAAAATCAGATGAATCATTGGGTACTTTAAATGATGTTCAAAAATGTACCACATAATAGTGCATTTTAAGAAGGTATTACAATCATAATGTGAAATGATGTTCAAAGTGTAAAATGCACTAAAATGGTGTTTATGAATAACAAAGAACATGAAAATTATGTATATTAAAAATGAATATTATCCTCATTTAGTGGCTAATCAGATCCTGAGGATCATATAATGAAGAATTACCAAAATCTTTTTATGGGGTGACAATCTAGAAATTTCGAGGATAAAATTTTTATAGGAGGGTAGAATGTAATGACCTAGAACTATATAAATGAAATTTACCTTATTATTTTTATTTCATATACTATATATCACATAAAATCACTTATATAACATAATAGAAACATCATAAATGAATAATGAATGAAGTCAATGTTATTTCTAGAAGCTAAGAATCCTATACCAATGAAATAGTAACTTGACCTTAGGAATAGTAGTATGACCCATATGAATAGTAAATCAGCCAAATGAATAGTAACCTCACCCATGTTTTTATAAATAAAATATAGAAATCTTATAAATGAAGGAATAATAAAATTATATCATAGTATAAGTAATTAAATATTTTAAAAATTAATATTTAAGTGTTGGTATTTTTGTAAGTCATAAATATTTAAATACCACTTTATAATTAATAAACTTATTTAAAAGAAAATTATTTTTTATAAAATGAATTAATAAATCAATATTTTTTTGTGCTATGATTTTAGTACAATTTAATGAGACAGTAGGTAATTTTTTAAGGTGTTATAAAATCAGTTATAAATTAAAAAACATTATTTTTTTAGTAAATGTTGGATTTAACTAAAAAAATGTCTGATATTTAGAATTTTATTTTCATAAAATAGAGTTCATTTTTTAATTCTATACATCAAAAAATGTTTTTGGTGATTTTTTTATATTTTTCAAAAATACTTGAATGTCTTGTGAATAGTAAAATACGGTAATTTATAATAAATGATAAATAAATGATTTATTGAGTCATAGGTGATGTATAGTTGATATAATCCCATAATATAAAGCTATCCTTAATTATTATAATATATGTTATGATATATATCAAACTATTCATAGTCTTGAGATAGAATAGTAAACAAATTAATTAAATATTCAAAAAAAACACCCCTCTCCTCCACTATAAAAACAACCCCTCGCCCCCTCTTCTCCTCACTCATCTAAGCCTTGAATCTTGTAAAAGTTATACCCAAATCCTCTTCCCTAGTTTATCCCCTATTCTATTATCTCTTTGTCTTAAAAAAAGGCCAAAATCCATTTCTTTAAGGAGGTTCTCAGGGAAAATTATTCCAGAGGTAAAATCCTCTTCCTTTTTCCTTTTATTTTCTTTTCAAGTTCTTTATTTTATTATTATCTCCTCAACTATGCTTTAAAAATGATCATGATAAATAAATTATTATTTATATAATGGAATTATATCATTTTAATTGAAGATACATCATAAATCTCCATACTCTCTCTCTCTCTCTCTCTTATTTTAAAAATGAAATCAGCATCTGGGAGGTGCCGATTTACAACTTTTGTGGACGACGAACTTTAGTTCTTCAATTTCTTTATAATTTCTGGTCATGATACCATTTTTATGGTTAAAACAAAATATAATATATGTATTATAACCTATTTAATGTTCTAGAACCATTATGTATACATAATACTAATTCATACGATAAAACTTGTTTTTTGTGATTAAAATACTGTCATAATAATCTAAACGATTACCACTAAATGTATTATGTAATGATTCATACTCATACTATATAACCATATGATATATATAACCATTTAAACTTCTTGATTATCATTAATAACATTTAATTCCAATTATGGGGAATTATATCCATTTTACAATAACTCCATTACTTATAAACAACTGAACCGATCATGAAAACCAAGAAAAAAATGCTCATGAATGATAAAATTAAACTCTATAACTAATAAATAAGGCCATAAATGAAATTAATAAAATTTTAATGAACCAAATGATTATATAAATGTTTGGGAATTAATTAATTATTGTATTTAATTTTATTATCCAATACATTGAGTTCAAGTAAAAAACCCACTCTGACATATGGTAAGGGTTTTCTTCCCGAACCTCCATTTTCATTCGGGTTGTGATTTATTCCTGTATTAACCAATGTAATTATTCATTTTATTTTATTTTTATTCTTATAAATTATTTTCATTTGTTCCAAAATCATATATTATTATCATTTAATCTTTCATTTTTGAAAAATGTATGTTTTAAAATGGTCCCCTTCTCAATTCATCATGATAAGAAAGCCCGGTTAAAGGGAACAACCCGATTTGTTATATATTTTCAAGGGTACTATATAATATATTTTATTCCACCATTATTTTTATAAAACCATTCATTTTATCATGTAAAAACTATCTTATTTCATTTCAAGTTTTTTGTAAGGATTTTTCCAAATAAATTATTCTTTATAAAGTAAAATAGTATTATTCTCAAGAATTCTTCGATTATTTTATTAGAGCATTTTCATCTATTTCAACGCCCCTGTTGAATGTTATGTTTTATTGGGATTTAACTCTTATGATTATAATCTAACATATTTTATTTAATGTTTTATGATAACTTTTACTATTCATTTTCTATCTTGACATCATTCACCATACTACTCGGAATGATTAATGATTATGTCCACAGATTGGGAAAGTTATTTCATATGTACATGTTGTTTATGTTTAGGACTATTCATATGAGGATTGAATTGGACTTTGTAATTTATAGGCTTGTCCATCTATATCCCCTTGATAAATCATTAGGTCTCATAAGTCAAAAAATAATTATGTTTTGGCCGAGGCTTTACCCTAGTATTTTTAGACGTCTGGGCCGAGGCCTTGACAATATGTTTTAGATATCTGATATTATGAATTCCCTCATTTTGAAAATAGTAATTGATAAACCTTATGTTTATTCGACTAGTATAATATCCATGCTTAAGTTTCATTCTCTTATCATCATTTATATTTCTTTTTATAATCATCTTTCATTCCTACCATATTATGATCATGTTTATTTTTAAAGTAATGTGTTTTTAGTTATTCATCATGCCTAATGTTTATGTTTATGATAACGTCTTCTGTATTAGTTCCCCTTACTGAGCTTCTGAGCTCACCCATTTCTTTTGTTTTATTTTTTACTAGTGTTTGAAGATGAATTTTATAATGAATGAGTTGAGAGGAATAATCTAAGAGTTTATGGGTATTTCTGATGGAGTTGGAATGTTGTTTTATCTTTCAAGTTGTAATGTAATTCCTATATTTGTATCTTTTTTTACATAACTAATAAACTATTTTTTCCTTCAAGAAGTGATTCCAGGTAATCATACCAATTTAATATATTAATCACCTATCTCAAGGCTACTAGGGTCGGGGTCCTTAAATTTATTTTTAATAAAATGTTTTTAAAAGTGATTTTCAAGGGAAATTGTTTTAAAAAATGGTTTCTACATTTTTTTATAAGTTCTAAAGGAAACTTGTTTTCAAAATGTTTTCAATCCTTATCTATATGTTTTAAAATTATTTACAATGAAATTGTTTTCAAAACATTTTCAAGATTTCATTATATGATTTCAAATCATTTTCAAATAAAAAGGGTTTTAAAATGTTTTGAAGCTTATTTTAAAAGTTTTCAATGAAAAATGCATTCAAAATGATTTCAAGTCTTCTTTATAATTTTTCAAGGTATTTTTTTAACAAAATTATTTTCAAATGATTTTATTTATAAAAAACCCTTTTTTAAAGAAGAAAGGATGTTTTGCTCAAGAAATTTTTATGAAATAAATTTCAAAAATATTTTCCATCTATGATGAAATATGTTGATGTTACTCAATCCCATATATGAGATAATCTAAAGGTTCCATTCATATTCTTTATAGAAATGGGTTATACTTATTTTCATAGTATTTATGAAACCCTTTTCCTTTTCATGGGTTATATTTTTATGAAACCAGTTTCTCTTTCATGGGTTATTCTTTTGATGAAAAGATTATGAAACCTATATGAAATGATTACATGTCTATAATACCCATTTAATTTCATGGATTATGATATGATAATTTATGATCATGTGTAACATGTATTTATTATTTTATTATGATATGGTTGGGATATATATATCCCTACAATGCATTGGGTAAATATTTATATCTCATGAGATAGACTAAGATGGTCTTGGTAATCAACCTTGACTTTTAAGATGGCCCTATGAGTGAACCATGATTGCCAAGATGGCATGAGAATTGAACTCATGCTACTAATTTGGTCATAGAAGTGAATACTTATTACCAAAATGGTATGGGAAGTGAACCTATACTACCAAAATGGTCTGGGAAGTGATTCCTTAGCTACTATACAAATCATATCATATACTTATGTGTCTACTAAAATTCCATGTTTTATTACTATATTTTGCTTTCTTGAATTATGATCTTGATTCTTTTATGATCCACGTCTTATTAATTTCAAATATTTATTGTGATATATAAAATGTATAGTATGATATTAAAATGTTTTTCTCAAGTTCCATACCCTTTGTTCATGTTATTATTACACATTTCCTTTATTTACCATTACTGAGCATCTGAGATCACCCCTTATTATTGTTGGAACCAAGGATATTATTTTCTAGAAATATAGTATGGTTTGTGTTTGTTTTCAATACATAATGGGTTGATCAAGGATTTTTCAAGGAATATGGTCTTACGATTAAGGTTGTTGGAAATATTTAAGGTGGAAAAGTTTCCTAGTATTTTCCAAATTTGTGGGCCTCAAAATCGAGAGTTTGTTTTTGGAAAAGGATGAGTTTTAGAAAAAAAAGTGAACATTGAACCACATAGTGGTAACAGTTAATGGATCACGAAAAATGTTATGTATAATAGAGTATCGTGAACCATGTTGTGGGAATGTTTTCTGGAATGTAAAATGGTTTGGGTGAAGATTTATGGTTTGTTGGAAGGTTCGATATATGCGGAAGGCACGATGGTTCATAGGATGGAATGTCATTCGTGAATACATGGCAGAGAGGTTCATGAAAGAGATAGATAGTGAAATGGATTTTCATTGGAAAAAATGAGGTGGAGATAAGTTCTCAGAAGAGTTCAACCATCGTGAAGGGATGAGTGATGGTATGAAGACCTCATAGGGAAATGTTTTGAAGAAGATGCATAGTACGCATTGAAGGTGGTTTTGTATCAAATATTTAGTAAATCTTAGATTAACGGATTATGCAGATCTATCTGAATCTATAAAGAGTACTAATCCCATTATTAATTGGAAGATCAAATTTCATTAGAGTAATTCATCACCCTTGGAATTTGGCTAAGTCCGAAAGAGGTTCGCGTAGAAGTAATTTTTCTATAGGGTTTTTTGTAATCCACAAAGGGAAGATAGGTCTACATAAGAGAGTTTGTACATAGAATAAGTAATATATAAATGGTTCTCTTTCAGTAAATAGATAAAGTGAGTTGGTATGTAGAGAAATGTAGTATGTAAAGGAAGGAGGTACACAAAACACAATTTGTGTAGGAGAAGTTGGTTTGTGGTGAAAAAGAGGTATGCAAGACAAAAAGTGAAGGCAGCATGTGAACGTGGTTTGCAAAATAGATATGTATTCGTGGTTTGCGGAGGAAGTATGTGGAGGTGGTATGTAGAGGTGGTACATAGAGCACTGCAATACATAGATGAATAAGGCCAGTTCATGGAAGAAAAGTCTATGAAAAAAACATATGTGGAAAAGTAGATTATATCTTTAGGGGAAAACGGGACTTCAAAAGAGTGTCTATCTACAGTTAAGGATGCATCATTCAATGCTAACCCATTGAAGTGACCATCATGTTGATAAACTGAGTTCATATTATTCCCAACTTAGTGATAAAGGGAGAGTCAATAGAGGTGATCTGAGGGATGTAGTGTCCTATCCATAAAACCATGTAACGGTAGTGCACCTAGCATAGAGTAATTGTGCTAATCTTATGTACTCCACAAATAGGGAAGATTAGCATAATTTTTTTCAAGCCAAAAACATTCAACGTATTATTCTTAAACTTATTCCGTAGCGGTGAACCAATTAAAATTATTTTTTCTTCTCTTTGTATGTAATTTTTTGTTTTCTACACTTTCTCATCAGATGAGTTTAACATGTTCCAACCAATATGGAAACAAGATCCATCAGTTTAAAAGCAAATGTTGACACCCTGATTCACCCCTCCCCTCTTAGGGTGTTCTAGGGTCCTTCACTTATTTTTCCTTTTCCCAGGTTTTAAAGAATTATTTTAGGTATAAGTAATAAAGGTTTAGATCTTTATGTGACGTTTGGAATATTTTTCACCAGGATAAGAGATTTTGTTTCCAAGTTTCCAAATACACTAAACTATTACAGTCCTCTAGAATGTATTATTGTACTGTACTGAATATTCATCTAAAATGGTGTAATATACATGTATATTAAGCATGGGTCTCTATAGTATGACTTCCTTCCATACAAAATTTGAATAAGTTTTTTTTAGAGGAAGATCGTAGTTCTTCATTATCTATACAACATGAAAGTACAAAGATGTATATAGATTTTCAAGTGTACTTATATTGGGATAGAATGATGAGTGATATCATAGAGTTTATATTTTTGTGGTTAGTATGTCTTCAAGTTAATGATTAGAGAAAAAAGTATAATGGGTTGTTACATCAATTACCCATACCATGGAAATAGGAAAAAGTCACCTTGTATTTTATCATTAAACTCCCCAAATTGTCTAATGCGTATAATGTTGTATGGGTTGTCGTCAATTTCATTATAACTTCATCAAACTTCATCAATATAATAGAATAATTCTCTTTGTATCATCTTTCTAGGATATATATTAAGGACGTGTGAAGGTTTCTGGAGTACCATAATCCATTGTCTCTAATTGGGATATATTGTTTACCTCAATGTTCTGGCGAAGTCTTTAGAAAGATCTTGATATAAATTTAAGTTTCTAAAATTTGTATCATCCAAATATTGATGTCCTATATAAGAGAAAAAATCAATCCCTAAAGGATATGTTGATATCTTTTTCTTTGGATTTTAAAGGTGGTTGGATCAATACCCTACTCTAGTTGAGTTTTCAAACAACAATAGCTTTCACTCAATAGTTCAGATGGCTCCATATGAATCCCTCTATAGATAGAAGTGTATATCTACAGTATTATGAAATAAAGTTGTATAGTGAAATTTTTGGGGCTATAGATAGTTGAAGAAATGGTAGATAAGGTTATATGAATTCAACAATACATTAAGGTGGCTCAGAGTAAATAGAAAAGTTATGCTGACAATCACTGGTGTGATATAGAACTTAATTTGGTGACAATGTGTTTAAAAGAATTTCTACTCAAAATAAGGTTATGAGATTTAAGAAGAAAGGGAAACTAAGAAATTGTTATATCAATCCCTTTGAATTTTTTTATTGTATCAATACAATAGGTTATCGATTGGAACTACCACAAAACCTCTCTCAAGTTCATAATGTGTTCCATGTATCACTCATGAAGAAGTACATACCTGGCCCTTTCATATACACATAACATAGAGATAATTACATTAGAGAATGAAATTTATTATAATTATAAACTATTGGATATTTTGAACCATATAGAAAATGTTCTATAAAATATACAACTCACCTCGTTAATGGTTCGTGGTGAAATCACCAGTTTGAAGAAGAATGTGAGAACTTTAGGATATGATGAGGCATAAGTATCCTAATATTTTGTATCAGAGTGATGAATTTATAAGGATAAATTCATTTTAAGAGGGATATAATGTAACACCATGAGTGTTTTTTATTTTTTTAAAATAAATTAAAAAAATATAGCTTTCGTTATACGCAGCACTGGGTTTTTCATTTGTTACATGTAACACTAAGTTTTAACAAACCTTGAAATACTATTAATATTATTATATAAATAATAACCATATTACCTGGATATTAAAATTTTCAATATGAATATGAATAACCATATTTTAAATATCAAGTATGAGGATTTTATATAATGAAAACAGATTGATAAAAAATTACTTATTTTTTTAACAAAATCTTTATATGTTTCAGAAATACCTTTTCTGAAAGAAATGTTTTTTATCAAAAAAAATTGAAACTCTAAATCAATTTATTTGATAAAATAAAATTCATTTTTTAAATAATAATTTTAAAATTACAATAGGGTGAATTTTTTAGGATTTTATGAAAAGAAAAAAAAAATTATTTATAGTGAAAAATACAGAATTTTAAGAGAAAACTTCATTTTATTTATATTATTATTACAGTAAAATTTTATTTTAAATATTTTTTAAATTTAAAATAGATAAATTATATATCAGTAAATCTAATTTATTTCATTGAAATCATTTCCAAATTAAAAATTGATATAAAAATTTTATAAACTTTTGACCTTTTTCTTTTTGAAAACCCTCTTTCTTGTCGTGTATGCGGGATTAATTTTAAATAAAATTTTCGAAATTATATGAATTGATTGTGGAAAAAATAGACCCTATATTTGTAATCATAATAATTTATATTATCTAATAATCCAATCTATATTTTGACCAAAATTAATAGTGAAAAATAGTAAAAAATATTTATCTTCGTTATAGGAAAAATTGGTTTCTTGGGGGGTTAAACTAAAATGATAAGTGTTAAAATGAATGATAAATTTATATAAAATATATTTAATGTAAATATTTTGGCACTATAATTTCAACATATCAATAATAATCTATCTTTCTACCTTGTGGAATGAGGGAAAAATGGCTCCACCTTTTTCTTTTCAAAAAATTACAAGTATGCCACTCACCTCACTTATAAAATGCCACCCCTCACTTATATTCTTCACACCTTAAAACCCTTTTGGTTTTACCAATACCTACATAAATAACTTCCCAAATTCATTCCTATCATCCTAGAAGCCTTATTTGTGGTATAAAACCATCCTTGGAAGGCTTCTGGTGATAACCTAATGAGGATACCCAAATAAGAGGTAACGTTCTTCAACAAATATTTTTATTTTTTTCTTCCTAATACTTATTAAATTAATAATAAACTATTATGATATAATAACATCAGTATATTACATATACTGATCTGTTGTTATGTTAGGGTCATGACCTGCAACTATATCATTTTCCATCAAATGGGATACACAATCAACTATATTTGTATGACAGACTACCACCTCACGAACCGATGCCATTCAGTTTTTCCCTTACCACCTATCACAGCTAGATATAATGATGGATTAAATGTTTATATAGAGTATTTATGAAATTATTCTTCATCTTGAATTAAAATATAACATTTTCCTTTTACTCTCCATTCTATAGGAATACGATGATGTTGTTCTTTTGTACGGAAGACTACCGCCTTAGTAGAAAAATTGGTTATAGCCACGGTTTATAACCATGGATATAAACTTAAAAACGGTGGCTATAGGTTATAGATGTGGTTTTAGTAACCATGATTCCTAATGTTGTAGCTATAGGGAAAACTGTATATCCACAGTTTATAACTATGGAACTATCCATTTATTTCCACAGTTTGTAATCATGGTATTAGTCCTATAGACACGGTTTAAACCACAAAAATAGGTTTTCTACCATAATTTCAAACATTGATTATATCATCATGTTTCCATATAAAAAACCCCCCTAAACCCCCTTTTCACCACCTGTTGTACCCCACCCCCCCCCCCCTCTTGCACCCCTCCCTCCACACACACCCCCTAACACCCCCCCACACACCCCTCATTAACCCCCTCTACACCCCCCCCCCCACTCCTACACCCCCAACCTACTCCCCCTCTGCACCCTTCACACCACTCTATACCCTTCCTCCCCCCCTCACACACACACCCTGCCCCCCTCCTGCACCTATGCACCCCCCCACCCACTGTACCCCACTCCCCCCTCCTACACCCCCTCTACACCCCCACCCCACCCCACGCTGCACACCCTCCACCCCCCCCCCCCCCCCCCCGCTCCTCCTACTCCCCCTCTTCACACACCCACTGCACCTTACACTCCCCACGCACCTCTACACTCCCCTTCACCCCCCACCCATGCACCTCTACACCCTGCATCCCCACCCCCACCCCTACACCTCTTCACCCCCCCCCCCACACACACACACACAGTCTTACCAAACATAACCCACTCTGCACCCCCTACAATCTTATAAAAATTTACAAAAACAAGACCACACCTAGATACCACCAAAAAAATGAAGTAACCAATGTAATTTTTATTGAGAAATAAAAAAATAGAAAACAATGGAGAAAGTAATAACTAGACACCAAAATTTACATTGTTTGGTCAAATTAAAAAATGTGCATGGGATAGGGGCATTGGGTTCCACTATACTACTAAAGAAGGAAAAATTATAAGTACAAAAAAGAGCATATAAAAGACCATAAAACAACCCTAACCTGTTATAATATAAAATTAGAAGTATAGTTCCATGTACTAATTACCAGGAACTTAGATCAAAGCCTCCAACATCATGAGTAGATGAAGATGATGACCATTGATGTTTATCTCTCAATCTATAAGCCAGTTAGATCCTCTATCACACCTTCAATTCTCTAAGATCAATTGGTCCTTAACTAGCACCTAAAAATGAGAAACCCTTGTTTAACTCTCTATCGAACACATGAATGGATGTGATCAATATGAAAGATCCAAGGGATAGGACTCATGACTGGTGAAGATGGGTAGAGAACAACAATAGCGGATCCAAGGGAAAATCACTGAAAATAGAAAACTCAAAAGAGAACTAAAATAAACTGTAAGATTGAAATTTATAATGGGGGGCACTAAAACCAACAAGAGACTAATACGACCAGAACTATGAGATAAATTAAAAACCCAAAAATATATTTTCACTAGTTCAGTAGCTTCACAAATGATTTGAAACATTAGAAATCATGTCAAGGGAAGTCAATACAACTTATCAAGTATGTATATAATGATTAATAAGAACTTTATTAGGGTTGGATTCATTTGAGGTAATAATTGGGAAGGGGTAATTCTAGTATTACGGCTGTAGAGGAATGGATAGGGCTTAAGGTACTAGAGGATTCTATAGAATATTAGTGTTCAGTTGATCTATACTCAGTAGGTTGAGTATCATGGTTGGTTGTGTGGACCATGTTCAATCAAGTAATTATAGTCACATTGCATATTACATTGAATACTTTTAGTTGTTAGATTCAGATGTTTCTAGTTGAATACGTGTGGTTGATTGTTGCATGTTTAAGTTTTATTAGTTTAATGGTGTCTCTACATGGAGGATCTACTCAATCTAGTTTCAACCTAGTTCTGTGGGTTCAAGAGCTTGGATCTAGTTCGAGCTACCATGGGTTCCAATTGGAGGGAAATGTGTACCCTTTGATGGTGTTGCAAGGAATATTGGTATGGGGTCTTGGATGATTGGCCCCCATTACTCATAGTTATACATCCCTTTGAATTGGGGAATTATCTTTACATTGAAAGAAAAAACTATACTTAAAAATACACAAGTGTAAAAATCTACCATTACCCTAATATTCTAAATATTAATTAAGTTAATAAAATCCTAATATTTCACCAGAATTCACCTAAATTCTTAATACACAAAAAATAAAAATTTTATGTGAAATATATTAGGATATAATCAAGGAATTATAATTTAAAATTTTGAAAAACTAATGAAAAATTACTCCCCCATACTTTATTTATTTCACTCATGTGCAATTATCAATGATTAAAATCAAAAACACAATCAAAAGTCCAAGTTTTACACATCCTAAACAAACTTCAGTTTCAAGAAACTCAATTTTTCAACTTATCAAAATAATTATCAATAAGAAATTACCATTTTATAAATTTAAATTAAGACTCATGTTCTAAATTGCATAAATTGACATTCTTACAAGATGTGCAAATTGAAGGTAGTCTCAAGAATTGCACTCCAAAGATTCCCAGAAAATAGTGAAAGTGTTTCACTCAAACATGCATATTTCTTCTGAAATAGCTAGCTTAAAAGAATATTTTCAAAAGTTAAACTTCAAGTAGATCAGAAACAATCCATTTTAGTCAAATATAGAATATTTGAAATTCCACCATATAAATTAAAAGAATTATAGAATTTCTTATAGGTTTATAGACTATATAGCTTATAATCCTCTGAATCTGATGTCATATATCCTATATCCCTGAGACACTAGGCGTGGTTTGTTATTACAAATATCAAATAGGATGTTATCATGGGTTACTCTTCAATAGAAACACTATGTATTTCAATGACCAAACTGAGGAATCTCAATTAGTACATTATCATCTCACCTATAGGGTAGACACATATGGTAGAGAAATTAAATATCATTTGTTTTGGTTATATGATATGAAGTGCCATCATAATACACACCTTGTTAGTCAATAGGTCAAATGGATATTCCTTAGGGGTTGTGCATGTGAGTGTATGAGTAGTTTTCATGTTTGGATCGTTTTGAAAACCACTGATGGCATGGTTAGATGGTTAATTAGGATGGAAATACTATGATTGATGGGTTATGATTCAAGGTTTTATATGTTATTATAATACGATATCAGTAGTTTGAATGTCTAATGGGTGTGGTTGGATTGTAATGGGAAGTTTTGAGTGTTAAATTTATATAATGAGAAACCCTAATTTCTTGGGGTATTATGGTGGGATCTGGATTATCATATGCGGTAATTGGTGTTATGTGGCCAATGATTAACCTATGGATGGTGGTAATACTATTTAAGTAGGTGTGAGGTGCATGTGAATGGTTTTATAAGTGAGTTCCACTTATAATTTAAAGGTAATTGTGAATTTAACATGGTTCATAGAAAGAACATAATTCCTAAAGGATTTAGATGATTAACCTTTATAGCTTGAGTTGTGTTGGTTTTTGTAAGTTATGATCATTTGGATGCTTATCCTCGTCGTTTTTATAAATTTTGTAGCTTTAGATAAGAAAACAATAAAATTCAATAATTAATCCAAAATCTCACTATTGAGCTCATTAAATATGGAAATGAACAACATATATTGGACACCTGTAGTGTTTGATCATGTAATACTCATTAAGAAACCTCTTTGTTTTAAATATATATTAAATACATGAAGATGTGGGATATTGATGAATTTAATCATTTACATGAATATATTTGAAAACAACTTTACATCTAGATATTAATAAAATCATATAAGAAGTAGACAATGAAGTACCTTAAAGATCAATATAAACTATAAATAAACTTCTAATATTTAAAGGATCTATACCTGATATACTATATTTGATCCTAACACTTTGAACATAATATGAATATGATAAAGTAATAATTATTCCATCCCAAATGAGCAACCACAACATATTTCAGTTAGTGGTTGAGTTATGAGTAAAACCCCATCTCATAGAAATGGGAAGGTTCATACCAGAGTTAGGTCTATAACTAATCAATGGGGATTTAAAAGGTTCATACAAAAACATGATTCAACAAACCATCCCATGTGACTTGTCTATATATAATTTATATGATATCAAAATACACCTACCAAGATTCTCATTTTATATCAAAGTGGTCCCCATGATCAAAGAAACCCGACACTGTATGAAATTAGTTATGATCAGTATAATATAGAATTACATGTTGGACATATCAAAGATATTATCATGTTTGGGACATAATTATGTCATAAAAATGAAATCATAGGATAATTACTAACATATTTCGAAGATAAATGATTCTATTAAAGATGTTAGAAATAAAGAGGTTGACGTTAAACTAGAAGTAGTTTTTTATGTGCATAGTCCAATTATTTATCTTGTATAAAATTTAAGGTAAGATACTGAGGATTTTGAGGTATGGGTTTATGATGTTACATTAATAATAATTAATGATATATTTTGGGATGAAAATATCCCCTTTTGTTATTAATGAAAGTGAAGAAGATTCACATTTGGAGCTTTCCATTTTTTATTTTATTATAATTCACTCTCTTTAAGAATTATATTTTGGGTTTGAAGTCTACTCTAAAACATTATATAGAGGAGTTAGAATTTTTGAATGAAAATTATATTTTTTTATTGAGGAAAAAATTATATTTTGTCAATATATTATATTTTAAGGATCTCAATGATTTGATGAATGAAAAATATATATTTTTTGTAATATTAAACCTATTCCAACAAGTTCTCTAGTTTCATTTCCAAAATATTATAAATATGACCTGAAATATATTGCATCATATTTGGACTTGCTAAATAAAAGAGTAATTTCTATCTAGTGTGATACAGTCTCTGTATAAACTTTTCATGATTTAATGAGGGATTTAATCATTAGAATTAAAGATTTAAATTATACAAATAATAAAAAAATATTTAAGTAACTGACCAATATTTTAATGATATTTTATATTTTATTGGAGATAATTTTGTATATTTAAATGAGATAATGAGAAAAAAACTCAATAATCCCATAATTTTCAAGGAATTGAAGGAATGTTAAACTTATTTGAATGGTAATATCTAATTTTTTGGATAATAATCAAAATTATTTTATGAAACATAATAAAAATTAGGTTGTTAATGAATCAAATTCTGACAATTAAGAATATGAATTAATTCATTGAAATATTGTTCATCAAACGTGTATCTAGTGTAAAGGTATATAAAATAGTGGGTAGTGAAACATGTATTGCTGAGTAAACAGGCATTATTGGTTTATTGTAAAAGTTGATTGTCCATGAAATTACATCATAAGAAACCACCTATAATGAAATAATAGTAAAATAAGTGATATATAATGACTTCTTATATATATTTGATCAGTGTGTCAACTTTACATGATAAAAGATACATGAATCCATAACCAACAATGAACAAAGAATATTCAGACTGATATGCACATCCTAATACTAAATAACATGATTATTAATATGGATCTAATGGATTTATTTTCATGCATATATGAAGATGTTACTTTTTACGACTTATAAAGTCATTCTGAGTATTAAAAGTTATAATTTTTTGACTGGTTATTTTAATGAAAAGAATAAATTTAAGTGTTGTCTTACCTTTATTAAATTCTCTATACATCATAATTGTGTCTACAATTAAGATTCAATAAATTTGAAGATAATAGATATAAAATTTTATATGTACACATACTTTAAATATGAAACCTATGTCATGGATCTATCTAATGAGGATATCCTATAAAAATGGATTGAAAATTTTTAACATAGTTATGCCCTGATATAGTTTCCATGAACACTCGAAAGATTAAGAAATAATTTATTTTTTCATTGGAAATTACCAGGTTTTATTTGAAATCATGTTATAAATAAATGACACATACAAAATAAAACTAAAAAAATGAAATTATGGAAGTGGGACAAATATTTTTTTTTTAAACATAATTGCATGAACTATTCGTAAAAAAATTAAAATAATAAAGAAAATTGAAATCTAAAACATCCTATATTTGATCATAAAGATAATAATAAACATTCAATATTTTATCATAAAATGAATTCTTAAAAAACATATAGAAGAAAGATAACATTAATGGAAAATTCCATCATGTTTTCTAAAATCCATTCAATGTTATTTTATTAAGAAATTGAATTTATAACACAATTTAATTTTCATTATTAACTAAAAAATATATTTTGATGTTAAATGGATAATCAGAAGTGATAGTCACAATGAAAACTCAAATCCAAAGTAACAGGTGATACAATTTTTTTAAAGAACATATAAATATAGGTAAAAATGAAACCAAATGATCACATGATTTAAAATAGAAACAAAAAAAATTATTTCTTTAATATTTAAATTTTTTATGAAACCAAAAAAAAGTGAAAATACATAGAAAATGAAAATTTAGTATTGAATAACATTTAGAAAATATTAACCATAAAAACTCATAAGCAACTAACCTTTTCACAACAAATTTAAATGTGGAATTATCGTCATTAAATCTTCCCAAAAACCCTTTGTTGAATTAGAAAATATTGATAATGGAAAAATAATACAAGAAGGATTCATTAGGGTGTTATAAATTCATCAAAATTCTATTTTTCTAATGAATCATCATTTATTGAACCTAAAAATTGAATTGGGAAGAACATGATTAGTGAGAAACGTAAAAATAGAACATGTGATGATGATAGCAGCATGAAAATACAACATCAACACCAAGATTAAGAAATCGGGAAAAAATATCTTATTGAAGTAAACACAGTTCCACATGAAAACATGGGTGAAATTAGAAATTAACATAAAATAATACTATAAAGTATAAACTCATTCAATGTTATGAGTAACTAATTCCCAAAGTACAGAATTTTTTTTACAATTTGAATATTTATCGTGCATGCTTTATTTTAAATAGTAGAAACAATCACCATTTCACAACCTATTAATCAAGTGATATCATGAAATGATCAGCGAGATATTAAAAGGAAATTATACACCATCCACCAGTATAACACAATACATAATCCATTATTGCGTACACTTTTTTATTGAATGATAATACAAAGTTTTTTTCATGTAAATTAGATAAGAATATATATTCTACAGAATTCATGTGTGTTAGTGCATTAATTTTATTTCAGTAGCTACACAATCAAATATACCTATGTAAAATTTCTCTGTTATTAAGAAATAATTTTAGTTGAAAATTCATTTAATATTAGGAAATGAACCATAAAAAATATTTTGGGAATTAAGAATATCAGTTGATTGGAGATTCTATGATTAAATCCTAAAAAGGCCCAGTCTAATTGAGAATTATAAAAATGTGTTAGTACAAGAAATAGAAAAAAATAAAAAACTAAAAGTTTATATTTTATTACATATAGTAAAATCCATCATTTTTAGAATTAACTCTTATGTGTGATACATAGGTTCATGAAAATAATTTCACACTAAAACCAATTTTTAAACATTTTGTGGATTAATGACTTGGTTATGAAAATGGGGGGGAAGACCTCATATTTTAAAATCACAAGTCAAAGGAACCCTTAGTCATACCTTTTCATTATTTTACATTAAGTCACTATTATAGGTACACTAAAAATCAGGGAAATAGGATGAAAAAACACATATAACTATTTAATTTTTATGGATTTAATTTCTGTAAAAAATAACAAAATAAGGTATCATTTTCAAGTATAATTAAATAATGCATTTGGTGAACATATAGGGTAGAAAAAAATTAAAAGATATTTTTACATGAGAAGTGATGAGGTTCTAGTCCGAAGAAGTTTATCCCTATGATATCTGAGATAAAGTTGAAAAAAAACTTAAAGGAAAAAAATTGACACCAAAGGCGTTAAAATCATATGATCAGATTAAGGGAGGGGTGGCGAGAGGTTAACTTTACCTAAATATGGGTGGCCTGAAATTGATAAAAATAAACATTCTTGAAATATGAAATTGAAATAAACAATTCAAAACTAACCCAATTAAAATTAGAAAATGAATTTAGGAAATCATACCCAATGAAATAAGTTTAAATTTTTAAACATTATCTAGGAAAAATATGTCAATTAAGAAGATAAAAATCGAAACAAATAAATATTACCTAGTGAAAATTGGAGAGGATAGGGATCTAAAATCATAGAAATAATATTATATGGAAGAAATTAGAGGTATGTGGGGTGTCCATGTCAGGATAGAACCATAGAAGTTGGTGTGGCCATATCATATCCACGTTGAGGAGAGGCGAGCCGGGTTGGAGGAGGAGGGTCTCAGTGAGTTGGGGGGGAAGTTGGAGTCACGTTGGAAGGGAGGTGGGGAGGCCGCGTCGGTGGGGACGTGTTTTGGGTGCGTCAGAGCCGTGATGGTTGGTAGGTGGTCACGGTGTATCATATCTACAATTACAAGGATGTGGTTTGGCTTCCCATGAGGGGGGATCGGGAGGAGGGGGATGAGGGAGGGGATCATGGGGGGAGGGGGAGGAATTGTGAGGGATGGAGGGGGGGGGAATCGTGAGGGAGGGAGGGATAATGAGGGAGGGATAGGGGGAGGATGGGATTAAGCAAGATGGGAGGAGGGTAATGCCATGAAGATCCTTCCTCCCATGGCTTTAGGATGGATATAACCACAGATTTTATAAACTATGGTTATAGATCAAATTTCTAGTAGTGTCATATCACGAAGCAATGTGATTCGTTGAAGATTTAAATAGAAGGTAATAATGATTGTTTTAATGAAAATATATGATATATATGAAACAAAAATTAATATTTACTTTTAATATATTATTTACATTTCTTTTTTTCATTCCATCAGGATAATAGAAACAATTTCCATACATACATATGACCTATCGTCTCTATGAATGGTGTATTTCAATTTCTATCTAAAAATTTTAGGGATCACTCTAAAGAAATATATACTTAATATATATGATATTTATATCATGTTAAAAATTCAATATGTGAGGTGATTATGATAAAAGTAAGGGGACCAAAAACAAAAAATCAAAATATATACAAAAAACAAATTGGTTATTACCTAAAATAAGACTTTAACATGGAATTATTAATAAATGGGTAATAAAAGGTTATAAGTAAATATTATATGGCATGATATATATAATTATTGTTATTTTATATATTTATCAAATAATTATATTAATTATTTAGGATATTTTAACATGTGTGAAGGAAATAGAGAATTAAGGTAAGAGATTTGTGTCTCACGTTTTCTTTTTTGAGACATATGTTATGTTACAAACATATCTTCCTTTAAAATGTTTATATACATCCCATTTTACATGTAATATCATGAATTTATTTATCCTCATGATATTTTATGTTTCATTTAATGATTTTTATTGATGCTTTATGGGTTTCCAAGTTTCAAAAGTGGTAAAGGTTTTAGGTTGCAATCTCATCATTTATCAGGATTATTTATGATTATGTTTTCGATGATAAAGTATTATGATCCATCTCTCAAGAAATTCATAAATTTTCTTCTTATATAGTTATTAATTATATTAATTGTACCATTTTTTCTCTCCTTTTTTACTTAATGTAATTAAACAAACATTGTTAATAAAATATGACTTTATTTCTCTCTTCGGTCAGAAATTCGTTTTCCAATAAAACCATATTATCAAAAAAAATAAAAAAAAAATTACAATTATTCAATGATTTAATAAGGGAAATTTTTATAGTGTTTTAATTTTTACAACAAAACATAAAAGTAAAATTAATTCCATTTTCCAAAAAATATCTGTTTAGATTTTATCAAAATTTTGAAAGGAATATTTTTTTAACATTTAGGGAATTAAAGAAACTTCCCGTTGTAATGACCATTTTTCTTTTAATATTCCATTATAAGTTTTCAAGTATAATCTAAAATAAATTATCTACAAAACGTTTTATGGTTAAAATATATATTTTTAAATAGTAAAGGTTATTTTCCACAAGAAATGTTTTAAATGACCTTTTAAAATCATTTTCCATCTAGGATGGCATCTATTGATGTCATCTATGATTTACTGGGGATATGAACAAATTATACCATTATTATTATTTATATGAATGAGTTATTATGAAATGATTTTTTAAACACGTTTTTTTACATGGTTTATACCATGATAAAATTCTTATTAAACACACTTCTTTTTTCATATGTTATGCCAAGATGAAATGATGAAATGATTATGAAACCTATCTCTTTTTCATATGTTATGATATGTTGAAATTTTTGTGAAACCAATTTCCATTTCATGGTTTATGATATGATGAATTTTTTATTATCTTGTGACACACATATGTATGATTTGAATTATATGATAGGTGGGTCCTATAACTCCCTCCAATGCATTGGGTAAGTTTTTATATCTCATGAGATATGTAGGGATATAATAGGAAGTGAACCTAGTTTAGAAAGGGACCCTATCCGCTATGACGTTCTTGGGATTAAACCATGACTACTATGATAGTTTGGGGATTGAACTCATTCCACTATGATATCCTTAGAAGTGATAATTAAATTACATAGAAATGAAATTATATGATTATTTTTATTCCATAAATCCCTGAATTATGACAATTTTGTATCTCATGGATCATGTACTTTGGTTATCTTATGATTTATTTCTTATAAAATTTCAAAATTTTCACCTCGACACAATATAATGATCTCTGATATGCAGGGTATGGTTTTCAAATTTTATGAACATGTTCTCATGCCCTTATTTTCACGTTATTAATATGTATATACCTTGTTTACTATAGTGACTCTGTCCTTTTTCACATATTATTACATGAATTAAATCATAATTAACCATCAAATTAAAAGTCAAGGATCATAAAGTCTAGTGTATTTTGGTGATTAGGTACAAAAATTCAAAACCTGGAAATATAAATATATATATATTTTTTAATCATCCATAAATACATCCTAACTTCCATTGAAATCCTACATATGTATAGGATATCCTAGTTAATACATGAAAAAATGGGTGAGCTAAAAAGCCTAGTAAGGGTGTAAACATACGAATAAAGCAAAGTACATGGGTTATAAGGAATAACATCGTGACATAAAAAGGATTGGAACATGAATAAAAATAAGTAATCATAACATGTAGATAATGGGTACATGTAATAATGGCATCATAGGAATGATTTAACAACACAAAACATTTCATAAGTATGATTCGAGGCTAACTACAAAGACCATTTAACTTGGTGGATAAATTCCCATAAAGCAATCAAGGTCACTCAATATCCCAACATGACGTCTCATGAGACTAAATATTAACCAATTAATTAGAGAACTATCTTGGTGCACCCATAATAATATTTTCATTCATATGTGTGCCATAGTAATAATCAAACATGAGGTATAAACATAAGGGTTGCCCGTGGAAATAATTGGGTATCATAAACATATCATAAGGCATAACCAAAGGGCGTATCATAAAAGGGTTAACTAAAAAATGAATTAAAATAATCACTGGAAACTAATAAATTAAAATATCCATAGATAATTTTAAATTATGTCAAATTTATGTTAAAACATTTAATAATTGTTTTTATGAAACTTTAGAGATGCGCCACTTTAGTGCAGTTTAAGGGAAAACATTAAAGAGTAATTAAAATAGAAAAGTAAAAAATGATTGTAAAAAATTATAAATGAAAAAAGATTATATTTCATAATAAAATTATTGATATTATAGTAATAATTTTGTCTTAAAACAGATTATGTATGGTACTTGAAAATGGGTAAGAATTTGAGAAGTTCCCTTTAATCGACATTGCTTATTGGGAGGAAATGAGAGGGGAACCTTATAAAATATGTATTTACCCATAAAAGAAATAATAATAGAAATAGGAAAGTATTTTTGGAACATAGAAATGTAATTTTGTAGGGTAAAATAATAATGATTATTAATTTCATTGGGATAAATATAGAGAAAGTGTAACCCAAAGGAAAAAATTACGGTTCAGAGGAAATCCCATGCCTTATGTCAGAAAGTGTTATGTACTTGATATTCATGCCCTATAAAATCAAATTAAATCTATTAATTAATTAATTAATAACCATTTATAAAACTGTTTTATTTATTATAATTTTAATAATTTCATTTATGGCCTTTTTATGAGTTATAATATACGATTTTATCATTTAGGAGTGTTCATTTACTTGGTTTTCGTCATAGGTCCACCTGTATAAATGTATGAATGATCATGTAAAATGGGAATAGATATCCATAATTGAAGTTATATTTTATTAATTAACATGAAAAATATTAAATGTTTATATAATTAATTGGATTATTTGGGGTGATTATGAATCATTAGATAATACATTAGTGATAATCATTTAGAATATTTTGGTGGTTTCTTTATCATCACCAACCTAGTTTGTCTCAATATTCATGATTCCATATAAAAGTTAGTTTCACAACATAAAAAAGTGTTATAAAATATATTTTAAAATATATACCAACCATTATAATTTTTTTATGTCCAGACTTAAAGGTGGTAAAGGAAAATGAAAACTAGTCATCCTCAAAGGTGATAAATTGACACCTCACGAATGATATTTTCATTTTTAGAACAAATGAAGAGGAGAAGAGACTTGATGGTTGATTTTCCATTAACATAATAAAATTATAGTATATATAAGATACTAGAGTTATCATAAATTTTCTAAAGAAGATTTTATAATATTATAATAAAAGAAAATAAAGTGAAACGAAAATAAAGAAAGCGAAAGAGGATTTTACCTCTTTAATTATTCTCATTGAAAACCTCCTTAGGGAAATTGGTTTTTGTATTTTTTTTTTTAGACCAAAACCTCTCTTAATTGGGGGAGATACATGGGAAGTGTATTTTGATGAAATTTTATGTGATTCAGGGCTTAAGAGTCATGAAGAGAATAGGTGGTTATGGTGGTATTTATAGTGAAGGAGAGGGGTGTTTTTTTATTATTTAATTCAGTTGTTTATTTTTTAGGCTCAAGACTATGAATAGTATGTATTATTATAAAAAATTAATGTAAATAGTGCATGTGAGTTCTAAAAATGGCGATTAAATAATCGAAACAACATCCATGGCTCAATAATTTATGTATTTCGCTTATGCTATAAATTACCATATTTCACTATTCTCTAAATATTCAAATATTTTAGAAAAATACAAAAAATAAATATGCTTGACCATTTTTCAAAGTGTATAATTAAAAAATGAACTTATTTTTATGAAAATAATTTTATAAATTTGATAATTGAAATTTAAAAATAAAATAATCATTTATTTGAAAATACCAATTTTAAAATTATAACGGTTTTTATAACACTTTGAAAAATTAATCAAGGTATCATAAAATTATCATATTATCATAAGACAAAAAAATTAATTTATGAATATATTTTATGAAAATAAATTTTATTTTGAATCATTATATTCATTATAAAATTGAAAATAAACATTTATGTTTTACAAAAATTCAAAAACTTAATTTAAAATTTTTCAAGAATTTATTTACTTTTAATGTGATATAATTATATCGTATTTTCATTTATAAGATACCAAAATTTTATTTATAATTTCATTGGTGATTTTACTATTCTTTTTGCTAGCTTACTATTTATAAGGGTTATATTACTACTCCAAAGGTCAAATCACTATTCTATTAGTATGGGTTCCCTAATTAATGAAAAAACCTACTATTTTATTCGTTATTCAATTAAAAAGTTTTTTGTCTTCTTTTTGTTATTTTATTTGACTTATACTATATGAAATAATTATAATAAGTAAAACATCATTTATATAATTTTGGGTCATTATATTCTCCCCCCTTATGAAATTTCATTTTATAAACTATGGGTAAAATAGGTGAGGGTAATTCTCCTTCATTGATTCCTCTGGTTCCAATGTGGCATCTTCATACTTATGGTTCTACCATAGTACTTTGACCAAGTGAGTGGTCTTTTTATATAAAAATTTATCTCTATGAAACAAGATCTTCAACACTTTCTCCTCAAAAGAGATATCATTTTCCAATTATACCACATCTAAATTTAGTACATGTGAGGGATCTGGTATGTGGTTCTTTAATAGGGATGCATGGAATACATAGTGTAATTGATACATAGTTAGTTTAAGTTCTATTTGATATTCCAAATCTCTTATATGATCTAGATTCTCAAAGGGTTCGATGAACCAGGGACTTATATTTTCTTTCTACCCAAATCTCATGACTCTCTTCTATAGAGATATGCAGAAGAATACCATATCTACAACAATAAACTGAATGTCTCATCAAAAATTATATGTATAGAACTTTTTTTGACTTTGGTCTTCTTTATTGTGTTGTTGAATGGTTTTCATACATTACACCATTTCTTAGACCATTTAAGGTCCCAACAGCTTACGTTCATTCATTTTATCCCATTATTCTAGTGTTCTACATCTTTTCCCATAAAGGGATTCATATGGAGCCATTTAGATGGTTGAGTGGAAACTGTTGTGGTAAGAGAACTCAGCTAGATGGTAAATTTTGGTCCCATCCTCCCATGAAGTCTATATAACATGATCTCAATAAGTCTTCTAGTATATGAATAGTCCATTAAGATTGGCCATCACTTTCTGGTTTATAATCCGTAATGAAAATCAACTCAGTTTTTAGAGCATGTTGGATATTTTTCTAGAACTTAGAGGTTAGTCTTAGATGCCGATTAGATAAAATTGATAATGGTACTCCATATAGATTTACCACTTCTCTGATGTATATCTGTAAAATTTTATCAAATGAAAATTTGTTTCAAATTGAAATATAGTGATATATCTTTGTAAGACGATCCACAATAACCCATAAAACATTGTTTCCTATATATTTCATCAGAGGTACGGTGACAATGTCCATAGTGATTTTTTCCAATTTCCATGTTGGTATGGGTACTTTTTGTATCATCCTCTTATACTTTTTCCTTTTATCCTTCACTTATTGACATACCAAACACTTTTATATATATTCAGCACTCTCCTTATTCATATTGTGCCACCAATATTTCTCTTAGAGATCTTGATACATCTTTTTTCTCCTTGGGTTAATATAGAAGGTCGAGGTATGTGCGTCATTCAAAATATCTTTATTTATCTCTGGATTAGATAAAACACATAGTCATGGACCCAATTTTACAATTCCTTACTCATCAATTTTGATCTATGGTGATTTACCCTTTCTCATGGCTTCCACCATCTTCTAAATATCCAAATAATTTATTTAGGAATGCTTTACATTCTCCATGAGGGATGGTTGAGAAATCATTTGAGAAAGGATTTATTTTTTCCTTCCTTAATGATTACCATGTACATATTTTTTTAATCTAAGAAGATTAGATCCTTCTAAATTATCATCATTTGTAATATTGCAGGATCCTTTCTACTTAGAGCATCTGCCACTTTATTTACCTTAACAGGATGGTAGTGGATTGAGTAGTCATAATTTTTATGAGATCTAACCATCTTCACAAATTCATATTATGCTTCTTCTATATGAATATATATCTGAGGCTCTTGTGATTAGTATATATCTAACACTTCTCCCCATATAGATAATGCTTTCATATTTTCAATGCAAAGATCATAGCCACCAACTCCATTTCATGTGTGGTATAGTTTTTCTCATAAATTTTCAACTTCCTTGAGGTGTAGTCTATAAATTTATCATTTTATATTAGTACACAACCTATGACCTTATTTGAAGCATTGTTATACACCAAAAAAATTCCCAATTGTCAGTAGTGTGAGCACCGGTGTAGTGATAATCTTCTTTTTCAACTCTTTGAATCAATCTTTACATTCACCGGTCTAGATAAACTTTAATCCCTTTTTAGTTAGCTTGGTTAGTGGGACTGACAATAGTGAGAGGTTCTTCACAAATCATTGGTAATACCCATGTAGACCAAGGAAACTATGGATATCTATTACAACTATTGGCATGGGACACTTCTCAATTTCCTTTTTCTTGGAAGGGTCCACAAATATTCCATTGATAGTGATAACTTTCCCCAAGAATGATACTTACTCCATCTAGAACTCAAATTTACTATACTTATCATAAATTATCTCCCCTTGAAACATCTTTAACATAGTATTCAGATGCTTCTCATGTTCCTCCTTTCTCTTAGAGTATAACAGAATATCATCAATAAATAATTGATCCAACACTTTTCATATGCTTGGATATAATCATCTAAATAATTAATCCACCTTTATTTTGGTGTTCATCAAAATCCAGAGGCATATCATGAAATAAATATGAATTTTTCCATGTACGCTCTAATAGAATCGTATTTATTTTTCTTTAGTACAAGGAACTCCCTTTATATCTTAAGATGGAGTTCTTGGGGAAACTATTTATTGAAAAAATATTTTCTTTAAATATTCCCATTCTATGTAATCAATTTTTTCCTTGGAATTTTTATTCTTGATCAGTGACTACCACTGATCAGATTCCCCCATCAAAATGATATATCACCAAAAAAAACATTCTCTTCTTCAAAGCACTGGAAGATAAAAAATATCTTCTCAATGGAGTTAATCTATTGCTCTGTGATGATGGGATAAGAAGATCCAATAAATATGGGAGGCCTTTTTCATATAAAGGATTCATCCACAACTTTCTTTTTCTTAGGAGAAGGAGGTATGATTCAAGTTATTATTCATAACTTGATCCAGTTGATAAAGTATTGTCATGAATTTTTGAGCCTCTATTCCCATAATATTTGGAATATCATTATGGAAATCATCACATTTCCTATCACATTGTTTGTTGGCACGAGTTATTCTATTTCAGTCCATTAACTAAGAAAAATAAAGTACAATTATAGGGCTTTAAAACTTAGTTAATAATCATATAAAAATAAAAAATTTAACATAGAAGGATAAACGTGTAAATGAAATGTATATTTTATCTTTTGATACCCTAAGTATCAATCTAGGTTATCCATGGTGATAGAATTATCCCAAGGGTTCTAACTAAAGTGCTCTAGTCCTATTCTCCAAAAATAACTAGATATTTCTATGATACCAACTATAAAGAGCCTATCCTTTCACACATATTATTACATGATTTTAATCATAATTAACCATCAAATTACATAAAAAGCATCATAAAGTCTAGTATCTTTCGGTGATTAGGTGCATAAACTAAAAACATGAAATTTGAATAAAACATCATTATTTTAATCATACATAAAGTTCTCTTAACTTCCATTGAACTCCGACATCTTCATAGGATAACATAGGGAATACATGAACAAAAGGGGTGAGCTAAAAATCCTAGTAAGGGTGTAAACATACGAATAAATAGAATTAAATGGATTAGAAGGCATAACATTATGAAATTAAAAGGTATGGAACATGAATAAATATAAGGAAGTATAACATGTAGAGAATAGGTACATGTAATCATCGAATCATAGGAATGTAGAAACAACAAACAATATGACATAAACATGATTCAAGGCTAACTACCAAGACCATTGCACATGGTGGACAAAGTCCCTTAAATGAATCTAGTTCAATCCTTGTCCCAACATGGAATCTCATGGTACTAAACATCACCCAATACAATGGAGTGATATTTGGGTGCACCCATCATAACATGTTCAATCATATTTGTGACATAATAATAATCAAACATAAGGTATAAACATAAGGGTTACCCAAGGAAAAAATTGGGTATCCTAAACATGTCATGAGGCATAACCAATGGGCGTATCATAAAATAGTTCATGAAATAATGGATTTAAATCATAAATGGACACTCATAAAGGAAAATAGGAACAGATAATGAAAAATTATGTCCAAATGATGTGAAAATATTTAAAAATACTGTTTAGGAAAATTTAGAAATAATCCAATTTAGTATGGTTTAAGGGGAAAAATTGAGGATTCATTAAAATGGAAAAGTCAGAATTGTTTGTATAAAATTCTAAATGAACCAAGATTGTATTTCATGATTAGATGAGTGATTTTAGAAAAATTATGGTCGACTAAAATAGATTAAGGATGGTACTTGAAAATGAGTTAGAATTTGAAAAGTTCCCTTTAATCAGGCTTGCTTATTGGGAGGAAATTGTAAGAGAGCCTTATAAAATATGTATTTCCCCATAAAATATGAAGTGCCCAGATCAGTGTGAATCACTGAGAGGGGGAGGGGGTGAATCAGTGATCCCTTAAAACTTTTTACTAATTGATTCTTATCAATTAAACCTCTATGGCTGGTTAAAGCCTCGATCCACTCTTCTTGTATCTCTCAACCTTTCCCGAATGATGCAGTAATGAAAAGGCACAGGACACAAGGATTTACAAGGTTTGGCACCAAAGGCCTACATCCTTGCCATGCTCTCCCAGCATGGATTCTCCCATTATAACTTGTTAGAATTACAATGGTCGATACAGCTTCCCACCGTATCTCTCCTGAGTCCCACCGGAGGGTTTTTATACTGCTTCACACAGTGTTACCAGAGTCCCACTGGCCTGCTCCAGAATCCCACTGAAGACTTCTTCTCCCTGAGTCCCACAGGGTCTTCTCCTGGCTCCTCGAGTCACACAAGTAGCTCTTCTTCACGTTCAGCTCTTCAAGTATCTTCAGCAGCCTGGGATAAAGGATGCTGGCCTTGCTCTGTACCTCTGATCACTTGTGATGATCAGGTCTTCTCGTCTTACTCAGGATTTATCTGCTTCTTCTAAGGATGACCTGGCTTCTCTCCAACTACTGAATACTCAGAAAAATGATGTCTTTAACTTCAGTCTGGTCCAGTCTCACTTACTTCAACTTCATGCACTGAGTGCATGGCAGCTCTTCATCCTCATGCACTGATAGCATGGCCTTCTCAATTCTTCAAGAACCTCCTGGTCTTGGACAACTCAAATGCACACTCACTGATTTGAACTTTGTTTACGTGCGCATGTGCATGCATGCATGCATGCACTTCTCCTTTCCTCTTCTTGGTGCAGTAGACCCACAAAGGGTGTAGTCACTTTAAGCACACACCTTCACTGAACTTCACACACTTTATCCAATTTGTTTACACACTTAAATTGTGTGTTCTACTTGAGTGTGGGTCTTGTTCTTCTTCAAAGTGTGCACAATGTTTTTGAACACAATAAGGTTCGGCCTATTTGTCTTTTTGCACACAAACTTTGTTTTTCACTTTTGCACACACTTGAGCTTGGCCTTTCACTTCTTCTTGCACTCTTCCACTTTGCACACACACTTTGCTTTTCCCTTTTAATCTTCAAGTGTGCACAACCTCCAAGGGCTACGGCCTCTTATTATTCTTTTTGCACACAAGGCTCAAAGGCCTCGGCCTTCCTTATTCACCTCACACACACACAAAGTGTGGTATACTGCCTTGCACACACTTAACCCGTGGGCGAGATATTCTTCACCCGAACTTAATCATCAGGGAGGCGTGCAAGGGTGCGGCTTTTCTTCTTCAACACTGCAGCGAGGTACACTTGGGTGCCACTGGCCGCGCAAGAGCACAAGGCCTCTAGGCCGCACAAGCCTCGGGTGCAAGGCACCGTGGGCGCGCAAGTGCCTACCGTGCAGGGGGCGCGGTGCACAGAGGGAGCGCGCAAGGTCGCGCAAGCTCCTCTCCTTCCTGTCGCGCAAAGGATTAGCGCGCAGGGGATACCTTCGGGCCAAGGATGGCATCGAGATCTTCAGCCGCGCAAGTAATTTACGCGGGGCTTCTTTCTTCGTGAGGCAGAGAGCTCACGGGACTTCTCTCGAGTTTTTCAGCAAGCATTCTCGAGGGCTCGGCCTCTCTTTATAGGCAGAGGAATCCTCAAAACATCCGCGGGATACAATCTTTGAATCCCCGAAGTTTTCGGGTATTTCAAGATTCTGTGAATCTTGTATTTCTCTTTATTTCACGCGGGTTCTTTCCATATTTTTCTCCTTCACGTGCATGCGACTTAGAAAGCATGCACGGCCTTTGTCTCTTCTATCCCATGCACAACACGAACTCACCGAAGCCTCGGCAACTGCGTTTTGCCTCGGCTTTGTTCCGAATTCTCCTATCATTGCATGCACGCATTTTTTAATGCATGGTTGTGTTCAGTGTGGCCAGACGAGCATAATGGAGGTCTTAGATCCTTCAGAGGTGGCCGGGAACTCGAAAACCGTCCTCTGGTAGCCTCTGGTTCATCGGCGGCTTCGCGGGTGCCTCGGCTGAGCTCGAGGAAGGAGACAGACCGGGAGCCGTCGGATCAGGCGATTGAGATACATCGGACGGCCTGGATCAGATCGCCTCGCCGCAGATTAGTTGTGCGGCCGAGATCTGGCGCGCGATCGATCGTGCGGCCAGGATCGCTCCCGGGTGAAATTTCTGCGTCCCACATCGAAACGGGGAGCGGTTTTTACGCGCTTTATCACCCTGGCGCTCTCCACCACACTCCAGTTGAACTTCTCCCCTCCCGGTGCCGCCCCGCACCGGGTTCTCTCTGAGGGCGCGCTCTGTGCCCACTCACGCCTCCTGCGGGCGCGCTCCTAGCGCCCACTATGCACACTGACTCTCTCGGGGGCGCGCTCCTACGCCCCTGCCGCGCTCCTTCGGGCATTCCCCAGGCGCCCATGCGGTGTCTTGGGGTGCGTCCTGCCGCCCTGGGCTCGCCCCACGGGTTCCCCCTTGGGCGTGGCGCCTTAGGCCCACATGTGCCTTGGGGTTGAACCCTCAAGGTGTCCACGGGCTGGCCATATTTTTTGGCAAAGTATGGAAATAAGACTTTGTTAAAAACAAAGTTCCTCATAAGTTTAAGCCATATCAAATGCCAAATCCACTTCAAGCCTTCTTCTTCCCATCTCTATTCTTCTTCTTAAGAATTCATCCAATTCTCTTCAACATTTACTCATCACTTAGAATGAATGGAAATTCTTGAAGGTTCTTCGTCAACTGAGCTCCTGAATCACAGATTTCTCCAATGTGCGTCATTGATCCAATTAGAGATCAATTGGATCTTCTTCATGTTCACATGCACTAAGTGATAGTGCATGGACTTCATTAAACCACTTCATCCACTTAGAAGTAGTGAATGGATCTTCTTCAGCTCCTCATGCATTGTCAATACAATGCATGGTCTTCTAACTTTGTTGTGACTTTTTATCCAGTTGATACAAGTTCTTGAAACTTTAAGAACAGCTCAACAATCGTCAGATGTGCATGGAGAATGTTTCAACCACAATTTCCAATACCACTTAGTGAATCTCCTAAGTGACATGCATCTTAGTACCATGGCCATTCTCCTTCACCACCAACACCATCACAACCTTTGGCATTCACATCTTGACAATTCTTGACATCCATTCATTCTAAGACAACAACATGTCTCATTGACAACAAATGCAACACAGTGCACTTCAATCTCCCCCTTTGTATTTGTTGTCAATACACTCCTTCAGCACATATGAATGGGTCAATATGTGTGCCAATATTTTCTCCCCCTTATTGGCAATCAAATGCAAAGGTGTGGTGTGGTTCACTTTCAAAAATATCTTCCTCCCTTTGAATAGCATCTTCTTGAAAATTACTAAGAGAGGGATGATGCCACATGTTCTTCTTAGCAAAGAACCTTTAGTAAATCAACTCTAAGTCTACTTGGGCTAACTCGGTGTAGAAAACAAGAGTGATATAACCAAGGAACTCAATGCTGTCCACATTCACTATAAACATGTGAGATCATGCTTAGGGGTTGAATTTTTTCAGATATTCAATGAATTGCTGAATCCTTCACATACTTCACAAAACACATTAGAAAGTTCAGGTGCAAAGATAAAGCTCCCCCTTTCATCCATTTGTCTTCAATCCATACTCCCCCTTAATTGACAATATAAACTCAATTAAGAAACAAGGGATGAAAGTATGATTGGTATACCTTCACTTTTCTCAAGATGGTATTAATCTCAGAATCTCATCTTCTTCAGATTGGCTCCCCCTCAAGGGGTGCACTCCATTCTGTCCTAACCATCCTTCAGATGAGAATGATCATCATCTTCAATTCCCTGCAATGTCAGCACATGTAAATACCAATAGTATAAGGGAATAATATGGAACCTCCTTGGTTCATCAATGTGAACTACAAGGTTGAGAAGATTCTCTCAACCGAGATGTCCCATTTTCACCATTCTTCACACTTGCACATCTGATCTTCTTTGATGTTTGTGCTGGTGTGGATCTTAACACATCTTCATGTGAAATCTTCTTCTTCCCTTTTGCCTTAGCAATTGCCAGAACTTCATCTTCAGCTCTCTGCAGATCTTTGGCAAGTTGCAACTGATTAGGCCATCTGACTAATAAATCCTTTGGAAGTGAGGCCTCGGTTTTGGAAATTCCACATGGTTCTTTTGATACTGTTAAGACACCTTTCTTAGGCAACTTATTTTCAACCAATCCCTTCTGCTTCTTCTGGATTGATTGTCTGTTTGAGTTCAGTTGGCTTCTATTAATTTCCATGGCTTGTTTTCAAAGATCCATGGTATGTCCTTTCTTCCCATAGTAGAAGCATTTCTTGGTGGTCCTTCTGGATGCATCACCCTTCTTGGACTCAGACTCCAAGGACTTCTCTTCATTTCTAAAACACTTCTTGGGAGCATTTTCTACTTTCTTCTTGCTTCCCAAGGAATCTCTCTTAGCCAGGTTCTGTGATCTTTTCTTCTTTTGAGCTCTGGATACAGTTGGAGACTGACATGTATCTTTTTGACCACTTTTGCAATCATCCCAGATGTTGTCAAGTAATCCAAATCTATTTGCAGTAAACAGATGTCTCTGGACCTGTGGATGCTGCTTCTTTTCTTCTGGCTTGCTCCCCCTAGGCATAGGCTTCCTTTGTGATTTGACATTTAGTGGATTGTACCAACAATCCTTTGCACAATGCCCATACTTGTTACAACACCAGCATTGTCCCACGAATCTTGACCTCTTCAGTCCTTCTGATTGTAGGGTACGTTTCTTGACCTGTTGTGCTGTTTCAGGAGAGCTCTGGTTCTTTACTGTCTTCATCCATATTTTTTTGGAATTATTCTTCCATCCTGCACTTTTTGTGGAAACACATTTAGAAGCATCAGTACAAGATGGTATGGATGGTACCTTCTTTCTAGAAGATGTTGCACTTTTATTAGAGGATGTCTTTCTCTTAGAATCATCCTGCTCAAAGCATACTTGAGTAGCAACATGTCTTCTTTCAGCTGACTGGGAGGCTTCAGCTTTGGGTGATTGCAGATTTTTCAATATCACCTCTAGTTCTAAGCATTTCATATTGAGGGAGTTCTTCTCATCCTCAACAGTTATTAGCCTTCCTTCCCAATTTTCTTTCAGCTCTTTCATCTGGTCATCATGCACCTTTTTCAATTCAAGCAATGAATTGTCAAGCTCCTTCACCCTTTTTGCTTTGTCTTCCAGTTGAGCATCTTTGACAACCATTGAAACTCTGTGTCTCTTTTCCAGTGCACGGAAAACATCTTTGATCATTATCAAAAATATTTCTTTCTCAGAAGAGCTCCTTTGCAATTCTTCACAGGTATCTTCATATCTTTCATTTCAAAGAGAAACTGTTTCATCTTTGGCATTTACCAGCTTTCTGAGAGTGTTGGTTATGCCAACCCTTTTTGCCAATTGATCTTCCATTGCATTGGCTTCTTCTTCTAACTGTGATTTTTCTTCATGAAGATCATGGATGCCTGTAGCTATACACTTTGCCACTTCCATGGGAACTGTCTTCTGAAGATATTTGAGTGCACTCTGAAGATCATTCATTGTTTCAACTTCATCACAGCTAGGACAGGCTTTCTTCATCTTCTTGGCCTGTTTCTTCTTTCTATTTTTCTGAGTCTTGGCAGATATCTCCATTTGAGGCTGGTCGCTCATTTACTCAAATCTGCACTTCATAAAGACTCCCTTGGATCTTTTAGAGGTAACCTCCCTTTGATACCAATTGAAGTGCCCATATCAGTGTGAATCACTGAGAGGGGGAGGGGGTGAATCAGTGATCCCTTAAAACTTTTTACTAATTGATTCTTATCAATTAAACCTCTATGGCTGGTTAAAGCCTCGATCCACTCTTCTTGTATCTCTCAACCTTTCCCGAATGATGCAGTAATGAAAAGGCACAGGACACAAGGATTTACAAGGTTCGGCACCAAAGGCCTACATCCTTGCCATGCTCTCCCAGAATGGATTCTCCCATTATAACTTGTTAGAATTACAATGGTCGATACAGCTTCCCACCGTATCTCTCCTGAGTCCCACAGGAGGGTTTTTATACTGCTTCACACAGTGTTACCAGAGTCCCACTGGCCTGCTCCAGAATCCCACTGAAGACTTCTTCTCCCTGAGTCCCACAGGGTCTTCTCCTGGCTCCTCGAGTCACACGAGTAGCTCTTCTTCACGTTCAGCTCTTCAAGTATCTTCAGCAGCCTGGGATAAAGGCTGCTGGCCTTGCTCTGTACCTCTGATCACTTGTGATGATCAGGTCTTCTCGTCTTGCTCAGGATTTATCTCCTTCTTCTAAGGATGACCTGGCTTCTCTCCAACTAATGAATACTCAGACAAATGATGTCTTTAACTTCAGTCTAGTCCAGTCTCACTTACTTCAACTTCATGCACTGAGTGCATGGCAGCTCTTCATCCTCATGCACTGATAGCATGGCCTTCTCAATTCTTCAAGAACCTCCTGGTCTTGGACAACTCAAATGCACACTCACTGATTTGAACTTTGTTTACGTGCGCATGTGCATGCATGCATGCATGCACTTCTCCTTTCCTCTTCTTGGTGCAGTAGACCCACAAAGGGTGTAGTCACTTTAAGCACACACCTTCACTGAACTTCACACACTTTATCCAATTTGTTTACACACTTAAATTGTGTGTTCTACTTGAGTGTGGGTCTTGTTCTTCTTCAAATTGTGCACAATGTTTTTGCACACACTAAGGTTCGGCCTATTTGTCTTTTTGCACACAAACTTTGTTTTTCACTTTTGCACACACTTGAGCTTGGCCTTTCACTTCTTCTTGCACTCTTCCACTTTGCACACACACTTTTCTTTTCCCTTTTAATCTTCAAGTGTGCACAACCTCCAAGGGCTACGGCCTCTTCTTATTCTTTTTGCACACAAGGCTCAAAGGCCTCGGCCTTCCTTCTTCACCTCACACACACACAAAGTGTGGTATACTTCCTTGCACACACTTAACTCGTGGGCGAGATATTCTTCACCCGAACTTAATCATCAGGGAGGCGTGCAAGGGTGCGGCTTTTCTTCTTCAACACTGCCGCGAGGTACACTTGGGTGCCACTGGCCGCGCAAGAGAACAAGGCCTCTAGGCCGCACAAGCCTCGGGTGCAAGGCACCGTGGGCGCGCAAGTGCCTACCGCGCAGGGGGCGCGGTGCACAGAGGGAGCGCGCAAGGTCGCGCAAGATCCTCTCCTTCCTGTCGCGCAAAGGATTAGCGCGCAGGGGATACCTTCGTGCCAAGGATGGCACCGAGATCTTCAGCCGCGCAAGTAATTTGCGCGGGGCTTCTTTCTTCGTGAGGCAGAGAGCTCACGGGACTTCTCTCGAGTTTTTCAGCAAGCATTCTCGAGGGCTCGGCCTCTCTTTATAGGCAGAGGAATCCTCAAAACATCCGCGGGATACAATCTTTGAATCCCCGAAGTTTTCGGGTATTTCAAGATTCTGTGAATCTTGTATTTCTCTTTATTTCACGCGGGTTCTTTCCATATTTTTCTCCTTCACGTGCATGCGACTTAGAACGCATGCACGGCCTTTGTCTCTTCTATCCCATGCACAACACGAACTCACCGAAGCCTCGGCAACTTCGTTTTTCCTCGGATTTGTTTCGAATTCTCCTCTCATTGCATGCACGCATTTTTTAATGCATGGTTGTGTTCAGTGTGGCCAGACGAGCATAATGGAGGTCTTAGATCCTTCAGAGGTGGCTGGGAACTCGAAAACCGGCCTCGGGTAGCCTCTGGTTCATCGGCGGCTTCGCGGGTGCCTCGGCTGAGCTCGAGGAAGGAGACAGACCGGGAGCCGTCGGATCAGGCGATTGAGATACATCGGACGGCCTGGATCAGATCGCCTCGCCGCAGATTAGTTGTGCGGCCGAGATCTGGCGCGCGATCGATCGTGCGGCCAGGATCGCTCCCGGGTGAAATTTCCGCGTCCCACATCGAAACGGGGAGCGGTTTTTCCGCGCTTTATCACCCTGGCGCTCTCCACCACACTCCAGTTGAACTTCTCCCCTCCCGGTGCCGCCCCGCACCAGGTTCTCTCTGCGGGCGCACTCTGCGCCCACTCACGCCTCCTGCGGGCGCGCTCCTAGCACCCACTATGCACACTGACTCTCTCGGGGGCGCGCTCCTACGCCCCTGCCGCGCTCCTTCGGGCGTTCCCCAGGCGCCCATGCGGTGTCTTGGGGTGCGTCCTGCCGCCCTGGGCTCGCCCCACGGGTTCCCCCTTGGGCGTGGCGCCTTAGGCCCACATGTGCCTTGGGGTTGAACCCTCAAGGTGTCCACGGGCTGGCCATATTTTTTGGCAAAGTATGGAAATAAGACTTTGTTAAAAACAAAGTTCCTCATAAGTTTAAGCCATATCAAATGCCAAATCCACTTCAAGCCTTCTTCTTCCCATCTCTATTCTTCTTCTTAAGAATTCCTCCAATTCTCTTCAACATTTACTCATCACTTAGAATGAATGGAAATTCTTGAAGGTTCTTCATCAACTGAGCTCCTGAATCACAGATTTCTTCAATGTGCTTCATTGATCCAATTAGAGATCAATTGGATCTTCTTCATGTTCACATGCACTAAGTGATAGTGCATGGACTTCATTAAACCACTTCATCCACTTAGAAGTAGTGAATGGATCTTCTTCAGCTCCTCATGCATTGTCAATACAATGCATGGTCTTCTAACTTTGTTGTGACTTTGTATCCAGTTGATACAAGTTCTTGAAACTTTAAGAACAGCTCAACAATCGTTAGATGTGCATGGAGAATGTTTCAACCACAATTTCCAATACCACTTAGTGAATCTCCTAAGTGACATGCATCTTAGTACCATGGCCATTCTCCTTCACCACCAACACCATCACAACCTTTGGCATTCACATCTTGACAATTCTTGACATCCATTCATTCTAAGACAACAACATGTCTCATTGACAACAAATGCAACACAGTGCACTTCAAAATAAATAATATTTTGGATAAATAGAGAGAAAGTTTAACCCAAATGAAAAATGAGGGCTAAGAGTAAATCTCTTAACTTATGCCCGAAAGTGTTCTGCAATTGATCTTAATGTCCTGGATAATAAAAAGAAATTAATTAATTAATTAATTAATTAACTTTTATACATGTATTTTATTTATTATAAATTTATTAATTTCATTTATAGTCTTTTTGATGAGTTATAAGATACTGTTTCATCATTCAGGAGTGTTTGTTTCCTTGGCTTTCATGATTGGATCACTTGTATAAATGTATAAAAGATCTTGTAAAATGGGAATAGATATCCAGAATTAAAGTTATATTCTATTAATTAATATTCATAATATTAAATTATTATATAATTTATTTTTTTGTTTAGGGTTAGGAGGAATCATTGGATAAGACATTAGTGATAATCGTTTAGATTATTTTGGCAATTTTGTTATCATCACCAACTAGTTTTGTTTCATTAATCATTATTGTGTATAAAGGTTATCAAAAGAATATAAAAAGGGTATTAACATAAATTTTAAAATATTTATCAACAATTATAATTTATTTATGTCCATCCTTTAAGGTGGTAATGGAAAACTAAAACTTTTCATCCTTGAGGGTGATAAATCAACACCTCAAGGATGATATTTTCATTTTTCAAATAAAAGGAAGAGGAGAAGAGAATTAATGATGGATTTTATGTTTACATAATAATATTCCAGTATATATAAGATACTTTAGTTATTATGTTTGTTCAAATAGAGGATTTTAGGATAGTATACGAAAAGAAAAGAAAGTGAAAATAAAATAAAGTGAAAGAGTATTTCACCTTTTGAATTCTTCTCTTTGAGAACCTCCTCAGGGAAACTAGTTTTTGTATTTTCTTAAGACCAATACCTCTAGGATGTGGAGAAGAGACTTGGGAATAATATTGGGTAGAATTTTGACAAGATTAAAGGCTTAATTGGTGTTGGGAGAAGATGTGGTGAGGTGGGGTATTTATTGTGAAGGAGATGGGTGTTTTTTTATTTGTTTATTATTTTGGCTCAACACTATGAATAGTGTGGATTTTTTTGACAAAGTACAGTAAATAGAGAATTTTATTTTTAACAAATGGTGATTATATCATCCAAACATAATCAATGACAATATAATTCATGTATTTTTCTTATAACGTAAATTAATGTATTTCACTATTCACCAAAAATTCAACTATTTTAGAAAAATCACAAAAATTCACCTTGACCATTTTTACAACATGTATAATTAAAAACTTACTCCATTTTATGAAGTCCATTTTATAAATATGATAAATTTATTTTTTAATTAAATTCATCATTTATTTTAAAAATACCAATTTTAAAAATTTTAAGGGTTTTTATAACACTATGAAAAATTAATTAAGGTCTCGTAAAATTATCTTATAGTCATAAGACAAAAAATTAATTTATGAATCTATTTTATGAAAAGAAATTTTCTTTTAAATCATTATATTGATCATAAAATTTTAAATTAACATTTATATTTCATAAAAATAACAAAACACAATTTATCATTTTCAAAACATCTATTTACTTATACTATGATATAATTATATCATATTTTCATTTATAAGATAACTAAATTCTATTTATACATTAATTGGTGAATTTACTATTCCATTGGATAGTTTACTATTCATAAGAGTCGTATTACAACTTCAAAAATCAAATTACTATTCCATTGGTATAGGTTACTTAATTTCTGAGAAAGCCTATTATTTCAATCATTCTTCATTTAAAAACATTTTTTTGTGTTATTCATGTGATTTTATGTGATTTATAATATATGGCATAATTATTATAATTGAAACTTCATTGATAGAATTTTGAGATGTTACATTTACCCTTACTGAGCATCTGAGCTCACCCTTTCTTATATTTCATTTCCACAAGTTATGAAGAAATGTATTATGTATGATATTTATAATATGGGTTACCATTATTAAGAACATAGTGAAAGATGATTTAGTTTACCTATTAAGTATTTTGTTATGTTTCCATGTTTCCAAAGGCATTATACCTTTACGATCCTTGAGCGTGTGTTTGTGTAATATAATAAATTTTCATAAAAATGATGTAATATCAATGTATAATAAGTCGGGGTCACTATAGTATGTGATTTCTATCTTCAATGATAGTAAAAAGATATATAATAATGGTGTTTGAGGTTCATGGAGCATGTGTGGATACTGCATGAGGGATTATACACTTGAATCTTGCATCACAATGAGTGTGTGATAGGAGTGGTAAACTAATTTGATAGAGAAGAAAGAATTATATGTAAAATTAATTCTTATCTATAAAAATTAATTATAAATTCTATCTTAAAATATCCTCTATAATAATTTTTTAAGTCTTATTTCATCATTTTATGAGGATTTTTCCAAACAAACCGATGAAAAATCATTATTGGGCATATAACTAACCACACCTTGGAACCTTTAGATCCCTATCCATGAGTTTTTTGTCTTCCATTTTTGGAAATTGGGATATTTGTGTCACTTTCAACATAATCCCTATAACACCCAAATATTTTATGAAGTATTTTTTTAAAATTGATTTAATTTCTTCGATAACTTGTGTTGTATGCAACGCAAAGTTTTAACAAATCACAATATATTGTTAATATTATTTTTTTAACTTAATTTTTATAACCATGCAGGTAATTTTTCAGTGTTAATAAGAATAAAAAAATTAATATTAATTATAGTTTTTTAGATATATAAAATATATTTATAAATAATTTTTTAACTTTTATTAAATTATTTATATGGTTTAAAAATAAAATATCCCAAAAAAATTATTTTTATTGCTTTTAGTGAACACATAAAAAACTAATGTTTTCCACTTTTAGAAATTTTATTTTAACAAATAAGATTAATTTTTAAAATATATATTTAAAAATTATCTTTCATTGAATTTTTTAGATTCTTATGAATAGATTAATGTTTTGTTCAATAGTGAAAAATACTGTTTTTTATTAAACAATGACTTTCAGTATATAGAATTTAAAAAAGCTACATCAATTTTTAAAAAATTATTTAAAGAAAAATTAAATCAATTATTTATTTTTTAATTCAATTTTTAATGATGGAATCAATTTCATATTGAGTTTTGATATTAAATATTTTTAAAATTATGAAAATTTTCTCCTTAAAAAACTACTTTTTCTTCTTGACCGTGTGTTTAATTTGAAATTAAAATTTTAGACTTCTACGAATGGATTTTGGAAAAACTAATTCCATAATTTTAATCATAATAATTAATATAATATAATAAATTAAATATATTTTTTTCAAAATGAATAGTAAAAATAGTAAAAATTAATTGTTGTATTTATGGTTTAAACAGGTTTATAAGGGGTTAAAATAAAATGATAAGGGTTGAAATTACCTAAAAACTTGTCCAATTCCAATTTTCTAGCCTTGTTTTTTCCTCATTACCTTATTATCAAAAAATTTATGTTATTGTGGGACACTTTTCCATAAAAGTGACCAATATTATATTTTAAGTAAATAAATAGGTAAATTGTCACCCTTATTCTTTTAAATTTTAATTATGTGTTCACATAGGGAAAATAAAAATTCATTAATTAATATTGATGGTAATTTTTATCATAATTAAATTTAATTCATGGGGATAATTTATTTATAGTTTTTTTAAATTATATAATTACATTAATATCATAAAAAGACCAATGTTATAATTATATAATTATTAGTAAAATAAAATAATTGATTGTAAAAATCATAAAGTAGTATAAATTGAATAAAATATTTTATTCAATGAGTTTTTTAGATTAAAATAACATTATAGATATTTTTTTTTAAATAATATATTATAATTCCACCTTTTATTATTTTTCTAATTCAAATTAAAGGAATAGTGTCAAAATTTTGATTAATAAAATTTTATAAGAAATACTATTCAAATAAGAGATTTAAAACTATAAAAAAATATCCTATAAAAAACATTGGTATAAATTTAAAAATATCCATAATGGTTCATTAAGGGACCAATGGTCGATTTATAATATTTTTATTGGCCCTAAATTATAAAAACCTTATTATCATGGTAAAGGGTAAAATGAAGTTTTGTATATTTCATGCCCTTGTGTTAAAAATAATTTTAAAAACACATAGGTTTTTTATTTTTTAAATTGAATTTAATATTTATAAAAAATGGTTATAAATTATCTGAAGAGGTTCATTTTATTTCTAGTCTTAAGTAACAAATTACCTAGATAAAAAGGCTAGTTATCGTACTGAAAATTAAAATTGTAAAAGAATGAAACAAAGATGTTAAGGACCAATATATTAAAAACATGATCTTTTATGTGTGAGGTGTTTCAGTACCATATAATCCATTTATTTTATTATTTATTAATTTTTATGGAATTTGGGTTGAGAGTGAATCCCCATTATTGAATATTTTTGTGTATTTAAAAAAATGAAACTCATCCTCAATTATAAAAAGGATCCTCCTCCACTCACTTATTCACACCCATCAAACTATTTTTATAGAAAACCCCCTAAACAAATATATACACAACACCTTTATCAATGTTATATAGGTTTTTTCCATCCCAAAATACCAACCTTAGGGTCCTTATTAAGAGATCCAATGGGGGTTGTTCTAAGTGAAGGTAATTTCTTCACTAAACTCTTTCCCTTTTTAACTTGTTCACTTACTACCAGAATTAATCCATTAATAATTCAAATATAATTTCATAAATATATACCATATACTTAGATATTATTTTGTTTATGTGATAACCAATATAAATCTCATCTTCCATTAAAATGGGAAATGAAACTGTTGATCATGTGTTGGACGAACAACGACCCTGTGATTCGTTGTTGTTAAATTTCCATCACCATCACTTGTAGATAAATATAATGATGTATTTATCATATTTTTATGATATTTGTGATATAATTGCAATTATTTAACTATAATATCACATATACCTTCTTATTTTCCATTTTTTAGAAATATAGTAATGTTGCTCGTGTGTACGGAAGTCTACCCCCTCATGAAGCGATGTGATATGTTATTCACATACTCTTTTAATTTAAGGTAATAAGTGTAGGTTTAATGAACATATTTGATATATATTACATTAAAATTATTCTATAAATTTAATATATTAGTTACCTTTTATTCATTTCATCTGTCTTGAAAATGGAAACAATGTTCATGAATATGTATATCTTACTGTCTCCATGTACAATGTAATTAATTTTCTATTATTAACTTTAATAGAATATTATAAATACATATATAATTAATATATATGATAATAATATCATGGATAAAATTCTAGGTATGATTTAACCATGATCAATGTAAAAGGACCAAAATTACCTAACCAAAATATACATGAAAAATGAAGTTGTTATTACTCAAAACATGAGTTCAACATGGAATATTTAATTAATGGGTAATAAAAGTTCACAATTAAATAATATATGGTCTTCTACATATTATCTTGTTTCATTCATATATGTATAATAAATTTATATTTATTATATAATAGGTTTGAACATGTACGAAGGGATTCAATACTTAAGGTAAGGTATTTTGAGTCTCTCTTTTATTTCTAAGAGACTAATATCAAATTCAACATTAATTTATTTTTTATGGTGTATATACTTTCCCCTTTATACATTTTATTTCATGAATAAACATGTTTTAATGATATTTGATGCTTTATTTAATGTTATTATTCAATTAGGTTTATGATTCAAGAGATTACCAAGGCAGTAAGGGATTTTCATCTAACTTATATTTCTGTGGGACACATGCCTTATACACCGCTTATTTATTTTTTTGTGGTGTATATATTTTCCATGATTTATTTTATCCATATCATAATAATTATTGGATATACATATCCATATAATGTTCTTTATTTTTTAGGTCTTATAATTCGAAATCTGTCGAATTTGTAAAGGTTTTGTAACACCCTGAGTTTTTATGAAATATTTTATGAATAAATTAAATTTCCTTGATATCCTAAATTCTAAGATACATAAAGTTAATCTTTAACTATACACAATATTGTGTTACATGTGCCAATAAGTTCGAACAAAATAATGATATATTGTTAATATATTCATTTAAATCTGACCACTATAACCTAGCTGTTAAAATTAGAAATAATAATAGTAATAAATAATTTTTAAATATAATAATTTTTTATAATGAGATCATATTGATAATAAAATACATAATTCATGGTAAATTCTTTATATGTTTTGAAAATACTATTTTCTCTAAAAACTAATTTTTATCTATATTTTGTGAACAATAATAAAGTTAATTTTTGACACTTTTAGAAAATTAATTTTATAAAATGATATTGGTATTATGATTTAGGGTGTTAAAATTAGGTTAGGTTAAATATTTTGGATATGTCAGAAAATTTTCATTTTTTAATGAATATCGAAAAAAATGAATTTTATTTAAAAAAATCATTTTTATTTAATTTAGTTATAATGATAAAATATATTTTAAATTTGTTTTAAATTAAAATTAGTTCAATTATACATATATTAATTCAATTTATTCTACTGGAATCAATTTCACATTGAAATTGGATATAATCCTTTGTAAACTTTTGATCATTTTTTCTTTAAAACACCGCTTTCTCACCACATCTAAAAATTTATTTTTAAATAATTTTTTTTCACTTATGTGAATTAAATTTGGAAAATTTTATTCCATATCTGGAATCATAATAATTTATAGGTTCCAATAATTCCAACTTAATTTTTTACCAAAATTAATAGTGAATGCGAAAAAAATAAATTACCATGATTAATTTAAAAATGTGTTTATCAGGCGTTAAACTAAAAATATAGCGGTAACATTTACCAATACACTTGTAGAGAAAGTGTTTAATAGTAATATTTACACCTTATAATGTCTACGTTTATAATTTCTTCCATTTTGGACTCTTTTCCCATGTGAAAAATTTGGGAACACTCAACTCTTTTCAAAAATTCAAGTGTGTCCTCTCCCCCACTTATAAAAGGCCACCCCTATCCTCCCTTCTTCACAACTTCATACCTCATTGGTTAATCCAATACCTACCCAAATAACCTTTCATATTTCCTCCCTTTATCATATAATAAATATTTCGGTAAAAATACATCCTAGAAAGGATTGTAGTGTAAACCTAATGAGGATACCCAAAGAAGAGGTAATGTTCATTAATGAACATTTTTGATTTATTTCATCTAAAAGAAAATTTAATTATTTTTATATAATTATAAAATAATAAAATAATTATTTATCATATAATAATATGTTTTTATTATAATTTCATGACCTACAGTCATCTCCACTTCCATCAAATGGGTTACAAATTCATTTTTTGTGTCTACAGTGAACTACTGCATCGTGAACCAATGTTGTTTGGTTTTTTATTACCAGATATCAAGAAAGATAATAATTATGGTTTCAATTTTTATATATGATATATATTATTTTTATTATGTTATTGTTATTATATAACAATTATATAACACATACCTTCATTCTTTCCATTTTGTGGGAATACGATAATGTCGTTCGTGTCTACGACGGACTATTGTCACGTAAAGTGGTGTGATTCATTCATGTTTTACATGGAATGGATTAAGAAATTTTTTAATAATCATATTTTATATGTATTACTTAAATATTATACTATAATGATAATATATTATATATATTTTTCATTCAACTTGACAGGAAAATGGAAACAACATTAATGCGTACGTATAGATTACCATCTCCATGTACTATATATTTCATTTACTATTTGTATCATTTTCAGAATATTATAAATACATAAATACTTAATATATATGATTTATAAACCATTTTCATCACTCTATATATTATTAAATCATGATTAAATTAATATAATGAAAAATATAACAAATCAAAAAAAATCAAAAAAAATAATGTGGTTATTACTCAAAACATAACTTTAACATGGAATAGTTAATAAATAGGTAATAAAAGGTCAAAATAAATTAATATATGGTATGAAATATATGAATATTATAATTTATTATATTTATAATAAGATTATATTTATTATAAATGATCTTTTACCAAGTATGACAAAGGTTGAGGCTTAATGTAATATATTTTTGTCTCAGTTTTCGTTCTTTGATACGTACATTATGTTATGATCCTATATTAATTTAGAAGGAAAATATATAGTCCCATTGAAATGTAATATCATTAATTTATTTATCCTGATGATATTTTATGTTCTATTTTATGTTATTTCTTTGTGGGGACTATGATTTAATATTACCGAAGTGGTAAATATTTTTTGTTACGATCTCATCATTTAGTGGAATTATTTTTTATTACGCCTATAATGATGAAATATCATGTTTTACCTCTCAATAATTATCATAAATTTTATTATCCTATGGATATTGATGATATATTCAAGTAATTTTACCATTTTCCACTCCTTGTAGTAAAGATGAATAAGAAAATGTTTTTATCAAAATCCGAATTTATTTCACTCTTCTATTATAAATATGTTTTCCTTAAAAACTAGGATTTCTAAAAAAAATAAGGTAATATTACTACATTATTAATTTTAAAATAATTTTTTACCTATGTTTGGCCGGTTTAAAAAAAAAATTGAATGTAATATTCATGTATTTTTCCAATATAATTCCCATTTGGATTTTATAGAAAATGTCAGAGGGACCTTCATTTTAATGCGTAAGACATGAATGAAATTTTAAGATTTCATGGAAAATAATTTCTTCAAATCTTAATTTATATTTTTTAAATATTATTTTCAAAGAAATATTTATTCAAGTTTTTTTCTATTTTAAAAAATGTTGTTTTTCTAAGTAGAAAGGATATTTTCCTCAAAACATATTTTAAATGATCTTTCAAAATTATATTACATATAATATGGCATCTATTGGTGTTTACTATGCCATATTGGGGATATGATATAGGAATATCATTTTTATTCTTTCTCTTAATAGTTTATGTTTTGATTACACGATGTTTATGAGACTTGTTTCTCTTATATGGGTTATGAAATTATAAAATGCTTATGAAATACACTAATTTTCATGTGATATTTTATGATTAAATTGTTGTGAAACATGTCTCTTTTCAATATATTAATTATGTGATGAAATTTTTATTATTCCCATTTCATTTCATGGGTTATGATATGATGAATTTTGTTGATCATGTGGAAAAAAATGTTTTTTTATTTTGGGATGGGTGGGACCTATATCTCCCTCCAATGTATTGGTTAGGGATTTATATCTCATGAGATAGACAACATTTTAATGGGAAGTGAAACAAGTTTTGTAGTAAAGGGTTGGAATGTGAAGTGAACTTGGTTCAGTAATATAAGGATGGAATGAAAAGTGAACCTGGTTCATTAAAGGACTTTTTCCTATAATATTATCATGGAAGTTAGCCTTCAATAATATGGAAAGTATTTTTTGTGCTTAAGTGTATGCTAAAAATTCAATATACTATGATCTCATGGTTCATGTTTTATAATCATCTAATATTAAATGCCAATATTTATGCCATAAAGCATGATTATGATACTTAATATATAGAGTATGGTTTTTAAATGTTATGCTCATGTAATAATACACTTATGTTTATGTGATTCTTACGTATCTCCCATATTTACCCTTACTGAGCATCTAAGATCACCCTTTCTTATGTTTCCTTTCCCCATGTTATGAAGATATATATTATATATGACATTTCTAAAAAGTGTGATATTTATGAAGAATGTAGTGGGAGATTATGTAGCTCGCTTGTGGTCTAATGTTTATGTTTCCAAGTTTCTAAAGGAACTAAACTATTACGGTTCATGGGAATATATTTATGTAATGTAATAAATATTCATAAAACATGATGTAATATCTTTGTATGAAAATCCAGGTTTGTTATATTTTGTATCATAATAAATATTTAGTTTACCACTGGAAACTAGGATGATAAAAGCTTAGTGTGATCCCTAATGAAATTTCTAATAATAAGTAGAAGAATGTGTCATAGTATAGAAAAATTTCCTTGAATTTTGATAAAGGACAGATTGAGTAGTTTCGTAGAAATTAATTTATTTCAAGATACAATAATTGGATGTGTCTTTGTAACATCTTTACTTTGGTGTAACATCCCCAAAAACACTATATTGAGCTAGAATAAATCTAGAAATGGTAAAAAATAATGTACCTTATTATACACTTTGTTTGACACTCCAAATATATGTGCTTTGTAAGTTAACAGACCCTTTACAAACAATCATGAAGTATTCAAATAGAAGATGGATATGAATGACCTATGATAAACCTAAGGTTTCATATATTAAATAGGGTTTCATAATTTATACATCCTATAAGTTATTTTCCAAAATTATGGGGTTCCCCACTATGATTATTGTTTCTTACTGTATTTGTTTTTTGGTTTTAGTCAATGGTTGGAACTAGAAGGGACTTAGTTAATGTAGAGTTTGATAGAAAATAAAATTATTTTCCTCCCAAGAATCCAAATGTTATGGAATATGGAATGAAAAATCTCATTGCTATACTCACATAACTTTTTCATGATATGAATAATGCTAGAAGTTTAAATGAACAAAGGAGGGAACAATATTCTATTGATTCCTTGATGAATCAACATCCACCTATATTCAATGGATCTTCTTATCCTCTAATTTTTGAAAAATGGATATGTACTACTGAAACAATATTTTTTGTTCTCATGGGTTAGGAACAAGTAAAATTAATTTTGGCTATCTACCATTTTGAAGGTGAAGCAGATCAATGGTGGACTAGTTTCATGAATATGAGTAAACATGATGAAATTGACTCCATGGATTGGGATGAGTTCAAGTAGTTATTTTTAAATAAGTAATTTCCTCATATTCTTCATACGAAGATGGATAAAGAGTTCCTTGAACTAATAAAAATGGATGATGAATTTTTTGGTACCTATGTACTAACTTTTACAAGACTTTTGAGGAATGCTTCAGGAATTATCATCCAACCTGAAATTAAGGTTGATCAATTCTTCAGTGGCTTAAAACCTAGTCTCTGAAGGGAATTATCTATAAGAGACTTCAATATATATAAAGAGATTGTTTCATGTGAAATCAATGTGAAAATGGATGTTGGTGTTATATATCAATATCATGGTTTCTAAAATAAAGGGAATATAGAGTTCAAAGGAAGATCTAAGAACCATTTAGAAAAGAACATTATCTTTTCTTTAGGTTAAAAGTATAAGAAGAAACATGGACAAAATTTCCTTAGGGCGATAGTAAATGTTTTATGTGTAAAAGGTAAGGTCATCAAGAAACTAATTATCGATGTAATAGGAATAAGTTAGATAACAATACGAATGTAGAGAAAGCAACCTAGAATTTCCCTCTCACGCTTCAGTGCTTCAATTGTAAGAATAATGGATATTATGTTAACAAATTCCCAAACTTGAGGGTTAATGATGATGATCGATGTCAGCAACTTATTTAGTCAGGGGTAAAAGGGAAATCTCATGTGATTACTATTTCTGACAAGGTGTGGGATGACTATGTGGTGAAAGTTACACATACCATCCACTCTAGAAATACTAATGTCGTATTTGACTATGGTTCTACCTATTCTTTTATATGTAATTAATTTTATAATCATATCAAGATTTCAACCAAACAATTAGATATGGAATTAGCAGAAAAACCCCTAATGGTATAGTGATCACATCTCATGTATATTATTGCTCTCTGATAGATGTTGTTGGGAATGTGCTTCCAACAAATTTTTTCATTATTCATATAGTAGAATTTGATGTCATCCTAGGCAAGGAATGGATTTCTCTACATAAATCCCACATAAATTTCCATGGAAGGGAAGTTATGTTTGATATTCCAAAACAACATATGATCTTATTTTAATGTGATGATAAGAATGAACTTCTGATGGATATTACAACAATTTTATGTGTATTAATTCCCATTCATAAATGGTATTTATCTCAAATGGTTGGTGGTAGACTCTAAATTGATGATATTCCTATTGTTAAAAAAATTGATGTATTTCAGGAATAGTATCCTATCCTTTCACCAAAATGTAATGTTGAGTTATTAATAGAAACTATACCTAGTTCCCTACCAATTTCAAGGACTCCATATAGAATAGCCCCTATTAAGTTGCAGAAATTGAAGAATCCACTTAGTGAAAATCTTTATAAGCGGTTCCTTTGGACATGTGAGTCACCATGGGGTGTAAATGTTATTTTTGTGAAATAGAAAAACGGATCAATGCGACATTTAATTTATTATTAGGAGCTAAAAACATCACAATTAAGAACAAGTATCTTATTAAACTTATTGATGACATATTTGTTCAACTTTCCGGAGCTCAAAACTTTTACAATATTGACCTTCATTCTAGATATCATCAATTAAGGTTCATGGAGTATATAACTAAGATAAAAGTTCATAAAAGGTATGGAAACTAGGAATATATAGTGATGCCTTTCAGTATTACTAATTCTCAGCATATCCTCATGAACTTAATGAATATAGTGTTTATATGTTACCTTTATCAGTTTGTGGTTGTCTTTGTAAATGATATTATTTTTTAATAAAAGAGTAAATAAGACTATGAAGACAAATTGATAATTGTACTAAGGGACCCAAGGATGGATAAACTCAATGAAAAGTTTATGGAGTGTAAATTTTGGCTACAAACGTTTTCACTTTTGGGTCACATAATATTCATAGAGAGTATATTAGTGGATCCATTAAAGCTGAAGTTTGTTGAATATTGTCACAAACCAACCACAGGAACTGATATCCATAGTTTTCTTGATTTATATAGATATTATTTTTGGTTTATGGAAGATTTATCAAGACTATCTAAGCTTATGACCAAGTAAACCAGAAATGGTACCAAGTTCCTATAAATAAATTAATGGGAGGAAGATTTAAAATAGATAAAGAGATGTTTAGTAAGCACCCCTATACTTACATTAGCCTATAGTGGATAGGGGTTTTAGTTTATAGTGATTCCTAAAATAAACGATTGGTATGTGTTCTTATGAAGAGTTACATGGTTATATATTTTGCTTCATGGAAACTAAATATTGATGAGTAAAATTACCAAACTCATGATTTGGAGTTAGATGTGGTAATTTTTACATTAAACATGTGGAGGCATTATATTTATGGAGAAAATCAAGACATATATACCAATCATATAATTTTGAAGTATATATTCACATATAAGGAGTTGAAAATGCACCAGAGAAGATAGTTATAGGTGATTAAGGATTATGATAGCTCAATACATTACCACCCTGGGAAATCAAACAAGGTGGCCAATATTTTTAGTTGAAAGGATCGTGCTAGATTATCCAAGATGATGATAAAAAAAGATACAATATTTTTTGGATTTGAAAAGGATATATCTAGATATACTGATATAAGGGGAAAATCTTATCTTTCCTAGTTTAATGTTCAACTATCTTTCTAAGAGAATATTAAAGAGTCATAGAGGCATAGAAGGTTATAAATTTTCCTGAGGTTAACCTTGATCATGATAGTGTGATAAGGTTTATGAACCGAGTATGTATTCATTTCATACCAAACTTAAAGTATAATCTATTATAGGAAGATCATATTTTTTCATTCAATATTAATCCTGTAAGTATAAATAGTTATAGAAATTTGAAAGAATATTTCTCGTGGGATGGAATGAACAGAGATATCAAATATTTTTATCTCATTTCCTAGTATTCCAACAAGTTAAGGCTAAAATAAAAAATTTAAGGGGATGTTTCATCCATTACCGATACCAGAATGGAAATGGGAGAACATCACTATTGATTTTTTCATTGGACTCCCCAAAACCTGTAAAGGGAATAATACTATATGGGTTATAGTTGATCGCCTTTGTAAGTCACCACACTTTATCACTATCATAGAATACATCTATCTAGGTCATATTTTGAGGATATACATTAAAAAAGTGATAAGGTTTAATAGAGTACCAAATTCCATTATATTTGATCGGGATCCAAGGTTTACCTCACACTTATGGTAAATTATTTTTGAAATCTCCTGATACATAATTTAGATTCAGCACTGCATATCATCCTCAAATGGATGGTCAGTCTAAAAGAAAAACTAAAAACCTTGATTATATGTTTAGATCTTGTTCTTTGGATTTAAAAGGTGGTTGGTATCAACACCTTCCTGTAGTTGAGTTATCATACAACAATAAATTTAAATCAAGTATTCAGATGGATCCTTATGAATCTCCCTATGTAAAGAAAGGTAGAGCTCCAACATTCTGGAATTAATTTAGGGAAAGAAAGATTTTGGTATCGAAGATATATGAATAAATGGAAGAGAATATTAGATCCATTTAGAAGCACATTGAGGCAGCTGAGAGTGAGTAGAAAATTTGTGCTAACAATCGATGGCATGATATATAACTTGATGTTGGTGAGAAGGTTTTTGTAATAATTTCTCAATAGAAGAAGTTTATGAGATTTGGGAAGAAGGGGGAAATAATACCTATGTATATTAGTCCATTTGAAATTATTGATCATATTGGGATTCAAGCTCATCATTGGGTATATTCACCAATCCTCTCTCAAGTCCACGATGTGTTCCATGTATCACTATTGAGGAAGTACAAACATAACCGTTCATATGTACTTACCTAGAAGGTTATAATGATAGAGTATGATATTTCTTATGAGGAACAATTGGTGGATATTATGAATCATATAGATAATGTTCTGTGAAATAATTCGACTCACTTGGTCGATGTTTTGAGGAAAAATCACGAGTTTGAGGATGATACATGGGGACTTGAGGATATTATGAGGTAAGAAGTATCATCATTTCTTTGTATTAGAGTGAAAAAATTTGAGGGTGAAATTAATTTTAAGGGGGTATAACGTAACACCCTGAGTTTTTATGGATTTTTTTCAATAAATTAAATTTCCTTGATGTATTTCATTTCATGTGACACAAATTTATGTTTGCTCTACATGTAACATCGGCATAACTTTTACTACACGTGACATTGAGTTTTAAATAAACAATGATATATTATTAATATAGTTATTTAAAATAAACCATTATAACCTAGTCGTTAAATGTAGTGTTGAACCCTCTGGAATTAAGTTGCTTTATTGTGTTTTGATAATCCCAACCATTCATTCTTTATATCTTGATTATGCTTAATACATTCCAAATATACTTTAATATATTTTGTTACCTTCACTATGCTTAAATTAAGTCTTTTGCATTATCAGATATATATGTTTACTATGACTTAACTCATTCTGCCAAGTGAATGCTCATATAGTTTTTAGTTACCGTTACAAACTAGCTACCGATACAGAGTAGACCAACGGTTAGATAGTAGCTACCGTCAGAACAAATAGCTATCATTTCAAGCTAGCAACCATTACAGATCACAGCGACCGATGCAGTTAAGTCTACTGATATGTTGGAGCTACTGCTATAAGAGAGCTACCGATACAATGAAGTCGACAGTTACCACTATAGAAAAGTAAACAGCTACCGATATGCTGAAGTCCACCGTTATGCAAAGTCTACCGATAGAGAGAGCTACCACTACCGTTACAAGGCAGAGCCATAGCTACCGATAGAGAGTTACCACTACTGGTAAAGGCAGAGCCACCGCTACTGTTACAAGTCCACCGCTACCGATACATCAAGTCTACCGACAGAAAAGTCTACCGTTTCAAATGTCTACTGATACTCAGACCTACAGACACCCAATGTAACACAAGTCTACCGATATCAAGAGCTACCGTTCTAGAGACAGAACCCGACACTACTTTAATTTCTTTATCTTTGTTTAATATAACCAACGGTCATATCAGGTATATTTTAATACACTGACATTTATTTAATGTGTGCTGTTGGATGTCAGGGAACCGTACCACGTACCTGCAAAAATAAATCATCCTTTGTCGGAGCACGTTCTTTAAATAAAGGAAGGATGTGCTAATAAAAGACAGAGGCATATAGACGAATACACTAGAGATACAGACCACAAGGTGTGCTGAAAGAACAACAGAGTGTGAATGCAAATAGATTACTGAACTTACACGAGGAACTCTTTCATTAATTTTAACCAGTGAAGAGCTGAGAACGAGAACATAAAACAAGAACTTCATCGACTACTTCTTCTCTATCTCTGAACCTGGAAGTCAAGGAAACAGACGATACTTTGTTTTCCAGACAAAAACCAGAAGAGGACTCAGAGCAAATTCTAATCAATCAAAGAAGTCCAGAACTACACGATAATCACTAGAGTCCTTTCTAAACTCTAAATATTTTCTCTATGATTTATCTCTTTACATATTGAGCAGTGTGTGTTATCTGGTATATTTTTCACACACACTGTCTCATGTGCTTTAACTGAAGGATTTGTAAATCCTCGCTCAACACTCTTACATCTTTTATTTCCCACTGGGATAGTGGTAGAGGTCATGTGACCTGGACAGCTGGTTTCTGTTGTTTCTGTTCCCACGGATAACAGTGGTAGAGGTCTTGGACCTGGAAAGTTGTATACTGTTGTAATCCCTGATCCAGGGTGTGGATCACCTTTATACAAATTGTTGAGAGGACTAAGTCTTGGCTTGAGACTGAACCTATTGGTTATATCTATTGTGCTATATATTTCAAAGTTATTCTTTATTCCACTGCTAATTACTTTAAAACTAAAACTGTTTTTAAAGTTACTTTGATAATTAAAATCTCAAGTGTTTATATTAGTTGTAAATTAGTAAGTTGGTTTCAAAATTTAATCAATATTTCTGTTTTGATTACCTGGGAAATAATCAATCCCTTGAGAACCCAACTGAACCCTTACTTTGATATAAATTCACTACAGTTTAATTTAGTATTTTATTTGGGGGATTTTAAGACAAAGTTTTAAAACAGAAATTTTAATTGGAACTCAATTCACCCCCCCCCCCTTGAGTATCCACTCCGACCAACAATTGGTATCAAAGGAATATTTAAATATTTTCTAAAATTACTCTGTTTTTCAACTGTGATGTTAGTTGTACTTTAATGTTCTTAAAATTTTTGTTATTTCTAAATTTTTATCTCTATAAAATCTTTGCTTTAATTTAGTTATCATGGAAAATAGAGTTGAAGGTGTTGCTACCAATAGACCACCCTTTTTCAATGGCACCAACTATGATCAGTGGAAAATCAAGATGAAAATTCATTTAGAGAGCATGGGTTTTGATATTTGGATTGCTATAGAATCTGAATAAAAAATACCAACTACTGTTAGATCTACTTGGAATGAAGCTACTAAGACAGCCTACAATAATAATTGTAAAGCTATGAATGTTTTGTACTATGATCTAGGAGATGAGGAATTTAATAGAATATCTGCTTGTAAAACTGCATATGAAATTTGGGATACCTTAGCTGTTTCTCATGAAGGAACAACTAATGTTAAGGAGATGAGATTGAATACCTATACTATTAATTATGATGATTTTAAGATGAAGCCTGATGAACCCATTTCTGACATGTATCTCAGGTTTAATGAAATTGTCAATACAATGACTTCTCTGGGAAAGGATGTTCCAGTAAAGGAACAAATCATGAGAATTTTGAGATGTCTACCTGAAAGATGGAGAGGAACCTCTGTCTCCATTAGAGAATCGTGTGACATTGGAGAACTTCCAGTCAAAGAACTAATTGGAAAACTGATGATGTATGAAGAGGAACTCAAAGTGAACAAAGAAGAAGATGATAAACCTAGAAGGAAGTCTGTTGCCTTCAAAACTACAACCGCGAAGAATAAGGATAAGGAAAAGCTTCAAGCTATCAATGAAAGTTCAAGCTGTGAAGACAGTGAGAGTGATTCTGACAGTGATGCTGAGATGGCTCACATTGCTAGAAGGTTTAAGAAATTTTATAGGAAGAGGAAGTTTTTCAGAAAGTCAAACTACAAAGGTAAGTATGAAAACAAAGGACATTGGAAAAAGGATTGGAAGAAGCCTGATAAATCAGATGAAGTTGTCTGTTATGAGTGCAAAAGGAAAGGACACATAAAAGCAGACTGTCTAAAGCTGAAATATAAGAAGAAGTATGAATACAAGGATAAAAAGTATAAGAAAGCCATGAAGGCTACTAGGAGTGCTTCTGAGGATAGTTCTATTGAATCTGAAGTTTCTGAAACTGAACATAGAAACAAGGAGAACATGTGTTTTATGACAAACAATTCTGAGGTAACTTCAGAAACTCCTGCTTCTAATTCATATTATTCTGGAGATGGTTCTGAATGTGATAACATGTCTAAATCTGAACTGTTTTAATATTGTGATATGTTAGAAGAAACTTGTAATGAGCTGAAAGACAAATACAAAGGTTTAAAGAAACAGTATGCTTTAACTGTTAAACATAAATCGGATCTGGATATTGAAGTACAAAAGAATGCTCAGTTGCTTAAAGATAATACTGAACTAAAATTGTCTAATGGGCAACTCAAGAAAGACTTAGAGAAATTTACCAATGGTAAATACACTCTTACTCAAATTCTAGGTAAGAAAATTGCACCTAGATACACTACTGGTATAGGATACCAACCTGGAAAAAGGAAAATTACCAAAACTAGATTCATTCCTAAATCTGGATAGAATGTAGCTAGCTCTGGAACTTCATATGTGTCAAATAGTTATATTCATAGTTATGAATCTAATAAGTTTTATCTTTCAAAATCTGTTGATTCTAGAAATTTTATGAGACCCATTGGACAAATATGGGTACCTAAAGTGCTATTTCCTAACCTATCTGGACCCAAGAAAATCTGGGTACCAAAATCATTTCCTGTTTAAATCTGTTTTGTAGGAAACCTGCTTAAAGAGCTCCTATAAAAAGACCTGGTACTTGGACAACGGATGTTCAAGACATATGTCAGGAGACTTCTCATGCTTCAAAAGCTTAGTCAGATTTGATGGAGGGATTGTCACTTTTGGTGATAAATCAAAAGGAAAAAATCATCGGCTTAGGCCAGATTGGTAACACTGACTCAGTATTAATTTCTAATGATTTATTTGTTAATGGACTTAAATAAAATTTGTTAAGTATTTCTCAGTTATGTGATGATGGTTTTTATGTTAAATTTGAAAATACTTCTTGCAATGTTTTCAATTCTAAAAATGTTGTAGTGTTTGCTGCTTTGAGAAATGAAAATGTTTATTCTGTTGATTTAAATTCATTAGCTAAGCAAAATATTACTTGTTTAAATGATTTTCATAAAGAGTCTTGGATTTGGCACAGAAGATTAGGACACTGAAATGTGCATTCACTTAGAAAACTTTCTAGGAAGAACTTAGTTAGAGACCTACCCAAACTTGAATTTCTAGAAGACAAAGTTTGTAATCCCTTTCAAAAGGGAAAGAAACATAAGGTTTCTTTTAAATCAAATAAATAAGTGTCAACTTCTCAAACTCTTGAGTTGGTTCACATGGATTTATTTGGACCTTCTAGAGTTTCTAGTTTAAATGGGAAGCATTATGTCTATGTTCTTGTAGATGACTTTTCTAGATATACTTTGGTATATTTTCTAGCTCACAAAAGTGAAGCTTGTTCATGCTTTGTAAAATACTCCAAGTCTGTAGAAAACCTTAGTGGACTTAAGATTAAAACTATGAGAAGTGATCATGGCCGTGATTTTGAAAATCATGAGTTTGAATCTTACTGCTCACACAATGGTTATAATCACAATTTCTCTGCCCCTAGGACACCCCAACAGAATGGTGTAGTAGAAAGGAGGAATAGAACCCTACAAGAAATTTCTAGAACCATGCTTAATGAGTATGACCTACCCGTTTATTTTTGGGTTGAAGCTGTAAATAAAGCTTGTTATGTTATTAATAGAGTCTTGATTAGACCCGTTCTTAAGAGGAACCCTTATGAGTTGTAGAACCATAGGAAACCTAAGGTTAACTACTTAAAAGTTTTTGGATGCAAAGTCTTTATTCTTAATACTAAAGATAATATTGACAAGTTTGCATCCAAGAGTGATGAAGGAATTTTCCTAGGTTACCCTATTTCTAGTAAATCCTATAGAGTGTTTAATAAGAGAACCAAATGTGTGGAAGAATCTGTTCACATCAAATTTGATAAAACTGATCCACATGAACCTAAGACCTCTCTTGAAAATATTGAAGATGATCTCTCTGGTTTGAACCTTAATGATAAAAACAGTGGACCTATAGTTGAAACGTCCAGTTCTGGAAATTTTCCAGAACCTGCTTCTGTTGAACCCCAACCTGTTGATGAACCTGAAATCTCTAGCCCTACCTTTTCAAGACCAACTAGGATTCTAAAGAACCATCCTTTAGATGCGGTTGTAAGAAATCTAGATAGAGGAACACAGACTAGAGATTCTCTAAGAAATTAGGTTGAACATCAAGCTTTTCTTTCACAGTTAGAACCTAAAAATGTCAATGATGCTATCAATGATTAATTTTGGGTAATGGTTATGCAAGAAGAACTAAATAAATTTGAAAGAAACAAAGTCTGCAAATTAGTAGAAAGACCTAAGTACACTATCACCATAGGCACAAAATGGGTGTTTAGAAACAAATTTGATGAATCTGGAAACATCATTAGAAAAAAATCTAGGCTAGTTGCACAAGGTTACAATAAAGAAGAAGGAATCGACTATGAGGAAACCTTTGCACATGTAGCTATATTATAGTCTATTAGGATTCTACTTGCCTATGCATCACATCTGAATTTCAAGTTATATCAAATGGATGTGAAAAGTGCTTTTTTAAATGGTTTTATTGTTGAATATGTTTTTGTAGAACAACCACCTGGTTTTTCAAATCCTCATTTTCAAAATAATGTTTTTAAACATTCTAAAGCTTTATATGGTTTAAAACAAGCTCCAAGAGCTTGGTATGAAAGACTTTCAAACTTTATTATTTCAAAAGGATTTACAAAAGGAATAGCTGATCCCACTCTTTTTATAAAAAGGATTTCAAAAGATGTATTAATAGTACAAATCTATGTTGATGATATTATTTTTGGATCTTCTAAAAATTCTTTATGTACTGATTTTTCAAAGGTTATGAAAAATGAGTTTGAAATGAGCTTAATGGGAAAGCTTAAGTATTTTCTTGGTTTTAAAATTTTTCAAACTAAAGATGGAATTATTTTAAATCAAAGTAAATATACTAAGGATTTATTAAAACGTTTTGGTTTGGATAGTATTAAAGAAAGTGATATACCTATGAGTACCACCTGTAAATTGGATGTTGATGAATCTGGGAAACTAGTTGATCAAAACAATTACAGAGGCATGATTGGGAGTTTACTTTATCTTACTACTAGTAGACCAGATATTATGTTCAGTGTATGTATGTGTGCAAGATTTCAAGCTAAACCTATAGAATCACACTTGATTTCTATTAAAAGGATTTTTAAATATCTTAAGTATACTGCAAATTTTGTCTTGTTTTATCCAAAAGGACAATCATTTGACTTAACAAGTTATTCAGATGATGATTTTTCTGGATGTAAGTTTGATAGGAAGAGCACATCTGGAACATGTCACTTACTTGGAAAATCCCTAGTATCATGGTGTAGTAAGAAACAGAACTCGGTTGCATTGTCTACTGCTGAAGCAGAATACATCAATGTTGGTAGCTGCTGTGCACAGATTCTGTGGATGAAACACACACTACTAGATTATGGATTTGACTTTAAACATGTTTCAATCAACTATGACAACACTAGTGCGATTAATATCTCTAAGAATCATGTGTCTCACTCTAGAACCAAACACATTGATGTTAGACACCATTTTCTAAGAGATCATTATCAAAGAGGTGATATAACACTTGAGTTCATAGGTACTAAACTTCAATTAGCTGATATTTTCACTAAGACATTAAGTTCAGAAAGATTAAGTTTCATCAAACATGAATTAGGAATGATAACTTACCCTTGAAACCGTTATAGAATCCTCACCATTATAGAAACCTCACAGTTAGAGAGACTTCACCGTTATAGAGACCTCACCATTATAGAAACCTCACCGTTAGAAAGACCTCACCGTTATAGAAACCTCACCATTATAGAGACCTCAGCGTTAGGGAGACCTCAGCGTTAGGGAAACCTTACCGTTAGAAGACTTTACCAGTAAATTTGCGCGCTGTATTTTTCTGTAATGCCGAGTCATTGAACTGTTTTATTTTATTTATGATTTATGTGATTTATGAATCATAAATGATATTAAAACACAAACTAGACTCACTCAATATCACCGTGAACCTGTCTACTCGAACTCTCCTAAACCTAAACCTCTTGACCTTCAGAACCCTAGCCTCAAATCTGTAATGTCCCACGTCAAGAGACCTCAGATGACTGATGGAAGTGAAGCACCGGAAGCGAAGAGACAAAAAGTAGCTAGTACTGATGCCAGTGGAAGTGGCAGTGGAAGTGTAGCTCAGAGAAGACCAGTAAACCCACACCTATCGAAGCGCGAGATAGTTGTTGAAAAAGAGGTGTTTGCAGAATGGCTTATGGAAAGCAAGTCATTGGTTCTTAGAGTGTTAGAAGAACAAGGTTGGCTAGAATGCTTCGCGAACAACAGCGGACCTTATTATCCAGGACTGGTGAAACAGTTCTACGAATTCGTTCGTTTTGAAAAGCATGAAGAAGAAAGAAAAATGGTTTCATATGTGAATGGTCCGGAAGTATCGTTTACTTTAGACGAATGGGCTGAGAACCTGAGAGTTCCTCATGAGGGTGATTTTACTTATTATTCCAAGTCTGTACCTTCGACCAGTGACGTGTTTCAATATGAAGATGCTTTGCTGGAACTCACAGGGAATGGGACCCCTAGAAAGGTGATTGCTGCAGAGATGGTAGGAGAAGATAAGCTGTTATTTAAATTTATTCAGCATGTTGTTAGTCCGAGAAGAGGAGACTTTTCCACATTAAAATTCCAAGACATATATCTGTTATATTTTATGAAGCACATTGTGAGAATCAATCTATGTAGATTGATTATGGTTCAAGTGGAAGAGATGACTAGACCAAAGTCAAAATCAAATGCCTTGTTTTTCTCAAAGCTAATTTATGTGATGTTGAAAGTGAAGGAGATAGCTGGACCTCAGGATGAGCTGGTAGTGGTTAAGGATAACTTCTGTATTACAATAACTATCTGTAAATACATGAAATTCAGATGGAATCCTTGGAAGAAATCATGGGTAAATGATGATGGAAAAATTTATGACAAGTTCACTCCTGTGGATCATCCGTCTAGACCAAAGGATGTGAGAGATCCTGGTCTTGGACCAGATGAGCGAGAACCGGTCTACAGTGATGATGAAGCTGAGGAGGAAGAGACATCAGTAGAGGAAGGAGGAGACCCAGACCTACCCCCTAGTCATTTGCATCATGTTATTTCTTATGGAGAAGCTAGCCCTCCAAAAAAACTACCAAAGAGAGAAACTGTCTTGAAGGAAAATGATACAGAGACTACAGAAGAAGGAGAAGAATCATGCCAATATGTTGTCAAGGACACCTCTGAGGAGGACGAGACAATTGAATCTGATCATAGAGAAAAGGAGGCTGATGATGAAGCAGATGATGAGGAAAATGTTGAAAAAGAGCTCAGTTTGAGTCCTCTAATAGTCAGTACAATTAGGATAGTACCTGATCAGGAAGACATAGCAGCAGCACCTGTTGATGAGAGAGTCATTAATGACTCAGAAAAAATGGCTATTGAATCTACTGTAATTGTAGAGGAAATTGAAGAATTACCTCAGGAAGAAGAGTTGGAAGAGATACCTTAGGAAAATGTTTCAAGTGAGGGGGAGAATCTTGGCTCAGTATCAGTATCATATGACATTGAAGGCTGGACATCAGATCCCAGATATAAGATTCTTGGACTTTCTTATGGAGATTCTGATGAGGAATACCAACCCCAAAAGGAATCAGTTACCTTACCCACTGTGGCTGACAATGTGGAAACCATGGAGGACCTTAAGTTTTTAAAAGTCGAATTGATAGAAGCGATAAAAGAATCAGTGGCAGATATGAAGAAAATTATGGTTGAAGAGATGAAAAGCGTGGAGAAATACCTTGAGTTATCCATTGGATGTAGTGTGTCCAGTCCTGTGAATGAAATGGTGGATGAACTTAAGGTGTGCCACACTCATATTGAGAGTTGGACAGGAGCTGTAGTTGCTCTTAGACAATCAATTGCTTCATTGAGTGCTTTGAACAGTTCTCAAACCCAAGTGCACACTGACATTCGATATATAAAAGAAGTGGTCAAATAGTTTGTGGATGTTTTTGAGGCCTTTAAGAAGTCAGTTAAAGAGCATCTGAACAGTCAGGATGAACTTGTTCATAAGGTTGTTAGTAGTCTGACTCACTCTTTCAAGGAAACAGTGGCCTTCTCAATTAAAAATCTTCCCTCATCCAGTACAAGTATGAACCTTGACCAGATCCGCACTATTTTTCAGGAAGAATTGGCTAAGGCCAGTCCCAGTGGTGCATTAGATACTCAGATTCTTGCTACCACTAGGGATGTTAGTAGTTTTGTTCGTGATCACCTGCGGGCAGCTACTGCTTCTCAAGAGGAAATAAAAAATAAGTTGGATGCTTATTTTGAAAATGTTTATACCAAGCACCAAATGACAAACCATTTCATGCTTTTGATTGAGAATATAAAGTTACCTCCAGTTACCCAAGCCTTCAGAGAACAGGTTTGTAAGCTCAGGGAGCTTACTCCTGCTTTAGATAAGTTTATTGAGAACATAGATGATTTTGTATCTGTTATGGAGAGAGGTGGAAGCATCATCGTGGATTTCAGGAATCTCTTGCTGCCTTTCCTACATGTGGATGCTCGGCCAGTTATTGTACCACCTGCCCTTCCACCATCTACCTCTGGGAGTACTCCTCAACTGACTCCAGTTCAATCCATCAGGAGCTTGACACCTTTGATCCCTCAGAGAGAGATAGATTATAGATCTGGTACTGTATCAGTTGCTGATCCACCAGGGAATATTTCAGGAATTCCCAAGCCTTCTCACTCTACCTCTGCACCCCTGCTAATCCCAAGGGAAAGACACCTGTTCAAGACGACGATTGAGTACTTCTAGCTCCATTTTTTTATGGGATTCATTGTATTTTTTTTACTTTTCTAATTTTCCCACCTGTATCTTTTGATTATCAATCCAATACTTCATTCCTCTCTTCACTGTCTATTTAACTTTGTATATTTTCTTTCCTAGTCCTTCTCTTTTCTCTAATACCCTTCTTTTTGTTAATCACAAAGGGGGAGAAATTATTGGAAACCTGTACCCTGAGAGAGAGAAAGAGAATGTTGTTCACCTAAGGGGACAAAGGGGGATAAATTTGGAGGATAATCCTGTAGTTAAATTGATAGGGGGAGGAATATGCGAATTTTTTAAACTAAAGAATCTTGCTTGTGTTTTCCTCTGATACTACGTTATTTCTTGATTTATTCCTATTTTCATATTTTTCCTCTGATACTACAAAGGGGGAGAAATTTGGAGGAGATTCCTGTAGTTAAATTTATAGGGGGAGGAATATGAGAATCTTTTCAAACTAAAGAATATTTCTTGTGTTTTCCTCTGATACTTTGTTATTTCTTGATTTATTCCTGTTTTCATATTTTTCCTCTTATACTATTTTTTTTGCTATCAATTCCTGAGATTTTTTTTCTGATACTATACTGTTGATATCATACTTTGATATACATTTTTTTCTGATATTACATTATTTTGGCATAAGTTGTGATTATCAAAAAGGGAATGATTATTGAACCCTCTGGAATTAAGTTGCTTTATTGTGTTTTGATAATCCCAACCATTCTTTCTTTATATCTTGATTATGCTTAATACATTCCAAATATACTTTAATATATGTTGTTACCTTCACTATGCTTAAATTAAGTCTTTTTCATTATCATATATATATGTTTACTATGACTTAACTCATCCTGCCAAGTGAATGCTCAAACAGTTTTTAGCTACCGATACAGAGTAGAGCAACCGTTAGACAGTAGCTACTGTCAGAACAAATAGCTACCGTTACAAGCTAGCAATCGTTACAGCTCACAGCGACCGATACAATTAAGTCTACTGATATGTTGGAGATACCGCTATAAGAGAGCTACTGATACAATGAAGTCGACAGTTACCGCTACAGCAAAGTTAACAGCTACAGATATGCTGAATTCCACCGTTATGCAAAGTCTACCGATAGAGATAGCTACCGCTACCGTTACAAGGCAGATCCATAGCTACCGCTACTGGTAAAGGCAGAGCCACTGCTACTGTTACAAGTCCACCACTACAGATACATCAAGTCTACCGACAGACAAGTCTTCCGTTACAAATGTCTACTGATACTCAGACCTACAGACACCCACTGTAACACAAGTCTACCGATATCAAGAGCTACCGTTCTAGAGACAGAACCCGACACTGCTTTAATTTCTTTATCTTTGTTTAATCTATACAACGGTCATATCAGGTATATTTTAATACACTGACATTTATTTAATGTGTGCTATTTGATGTCAGGGAACCGTACCTCATACCTGCAAAAATAAATCATCCTTTTCCAGAGCACGTGATTTAAATAAAGGAAGGATGTTCTACTACAAGACAAAGGCATATAGACGAATACACTAGAGATACAGACCACAAGGTCTGCTGGAAGAACAACAGAGTGTGAATGCAAAGAGGCGACTGAACTTACACGAGGAACTCTTTCATCAATGCTAACCAGTGAAGAGATGAGAACGAGAACATAAAACAAGAACTTCATTGACTACTTCTTCTCTATCTCTGAACCAAGAAGTCAAGGAAACAGACGATACTCTGTTTTCTAGAAAAAAACCAGAAAAGGTCTCAGAGCGAATTCTGATCAATCAAAGGAGTCCAGAATTGCACGACAATCACTAGATCTATTTCTAAACTCTAAATATTTTCTCTGTGATTTATCTTTTTACATATTGAGCAGTTTGTGTTATCTGTTGTATTTTTCACACACACTGTCTCCTGTGCTTTAACTGAAGGATTTGTAAATCCTCGCTCAACACTCTTACAACTTTTATTTCCCACTGGGATAGTGGTAGAGGTCGTGTGACCTGGACAGCTGGTTGTTGTTGTTTCTGTTCCCACGGATAACAGTGGTAGAGGTCTTGGACCTGGACAGTTGTATACTATTGTAATCCACGATCCAGGGTGTGGATCACCTTTATACAAATTGTTGAGAGGACTAAGTCTCGGCTTGAGACTGAACCTCTTGGTTATATCTGTTGTGTTATATCTTTCAAAGTTATTCTTTATTCCGCTGCTAATTACTTTAAAACCAAAAAAAATTTTAAATTTACTTTGATAATTAAATTCACAAGTGTTTATATTAGTTGTAAATTAGTAAGTTGGTTTCAAAAGTTAATCAACCTTTCTGTTTTGATTAACTGGGAAATAATCAATCCCTTGAGAACCCAACTGAACCCTTACTTTGATATAAATTCACTACAGTTTAATTTAGTTTTTTATTTGGGGGATTTTAAGAAAAAGTTTTAAAACAGAAATTTTAATTGGAACTCAATTCACCCCCCCCCCCTCTTGAGTATCCACTCCGACCAACATGTAGTTATATGAATAGAACTGGATAATTTTTAAATATAATGGTTCTATATAAATAAAACAATTTTATAATAAAATACATAATTCTTTGTAAAGTTTTATATGTTTTGAAAATATTATTTTCACAAAAAACTGATATTTATGTATTTTGAGGAATAATAATAAAATTAAATCTTGAGAATTTTATAAAATTAATTATATAAAATTAAATTTATTTTTGAATATAGAGTTTCAAAATTAGATTATTTTGATTTCTTGTGTTTTTTCTGAAAAGATTATTTTTTGATAAAGAGTAAAAACTATTGAATTTTAATTAAAAAAATCCTTATAATTTAAATAATTTATATAGATAAATTATCTTTTAAATTGTTTTTAAAGTAAAATTATATCAATTATACATCTATTAATACAGTTTATTTCACTAGAATAAATTTAACATTTAAATTTTATATAATATTTTTGTAAGATTTTGATCATTTTCTCTTTTGAAAACTCTCTTTCTTGACACGTTTGTGGGAAAATATTAAATTACTTTTTCCAAATATGTAATTGGAATTAGAGAAAATAGATTCAAATTTTGGAATCATAATAATTTTTAATTTTTAATAAGTCCAATATAATTTTCAACCAAAATTAATAGTTAATGTAATAAAAATTAATTACTACGGTTAATGTAAATTTTGTTTAGCCATTGGTTATACTAAAAAGATAAGGGCCAAATTTACTTATAAACTTGTCAAAAAAATTGTGGAAATATATATTCCTTATAATATATAAGGATATAATGAGAGTCATTTTTTACCCTTTTTCCATGTCCAAAATGTGGAAGAACTCAACTCTTTTCAAAAATTCCAAGGGTGTCCTCTCCCCACTTATAAAAGGCCAACCCCTCTCATCCCTTCTTCAAAAAAATATCAGGTATTTTTTATGGAAAATACCTACCTAATAAACTCTCAAATTCTATCCCATAATCCTAGATTCATTATTTTGTATATAAATCCATCTTAGGATGTCTTTTAGTGAAAACCTAAGAAGGATCCCTGAAGAAATGGTAATGTTCTTCAACGTATGTTTTTGTTTTATTTCTTCCTCAAATCCCATTAATTATTTTTATATCAGGATTATATAATAACCTCACTATATTACATATAATTATTGATTTTTATGATGATATGTGACCTAAAATCATGTCCACATCCATCTAATGTGTTACGAAATCATCGTTCGTGTGTACGTAGGACTACCAACTTGCAAACCAATATCATTCGTTTTTCCATCACTACCTCTCAATGCTGGTATTAATGAAGTTTTTATTGTTTATATATGATATATAATATTTTTATGATGTTATTATTATTATTTAATTGTTATATCACACATACCTTCATGTTATACATTTTTTGGGAATATGATAGGGTCGTTCATATGTACGGCAGAATACCGCCCCGCGAAACAATATTATTCATTCATGATTTATATGGAATGTATTAAGGATGGTTTTAATAAACATATATGATATATATGACATAAAATTTATTCTATTATTATAATATATCTTATAATTTTCTTTCTTTGAATCTGACAAGAAAATGGAAACAATGTTCATACATACATATGACCTACCATCTCCATGAATGGTGTATTTCATTTCGTATTTCTATCTTATAAAAATTATTATAATTACATATAAAATTAATATATATGATATTTATATCATGTATATAATTATGGAGATGATGAAAGAATGATTAATTTAATAGAATATAAAATATAACAAATAAAAACATTTACGAAAACTAAAGTGGTTATTACCCAAAATAGAAATTTGACATGGAATTGTAAAAAAACATGTAATAAATTTTCATAAGACAATCCTATATGTTATGATATATATGAATATGATTTTTTAGTAAATGAATAAAAAACTTACATTTATTATAAAGGATGTTTGACCAAGTATGACTAAATTCTAGTCTTAAGGTAGGATATTTTTATCTCAATTTTATTTCTTTGAGACGTATGTTATGTTAAGAACTTATATTCCTTTATGAGGTGTATATACATCCCATTTGACATGTAATATGAATTTATTTTTCTTCATGATATTTCATATTTCATTTTATATTATTCCTTCATGGGGCATATGATTCAGTGATACCATAATGGTAAAGATTATATGTTTCAATCACACCTTTTCTAGGGATTGTTTATTTTTTAAAAGGATGGTGTATTGGCCAAAAAGAAAAAAGCACAAATATTATAGAAGAAATGGGTTACAGGAGTCTAAAATACAGAATCATATTACAACCTTTATTATGAAAAGGCAGAAGATCAGTCGGAAGGTCATCAAGTCAAGTAATGTCTTGATTTAATCCCTTGTTGGTCAGGCTGTCTGCAACCATATTTTCATCACGATAAACATGTCTGATGATGTAATTAGTGTCGAGAAGAAAGGAGATGCAATCCATATAATGGGTAGTAATTTTCCATGTAATATGAGTCTCTCCATTCCTAATATCTTTCACAATTATGGTCAAGTCACTTTCAACAGAGAGATTATTCCAGCCAAAGATATTGGAATAGGCAATAACATGAATCAAACTCATCATTTCATCCTCCAGAGAGGAGGCAGCTCCGCAGCTACCAAGAAAGCATCCAAGAATATAACTGATGTGATTCCAGAAGATAGCTCCACAACCCACAGGGCTCGGATTGCCTTTGGAGGCACCATCCACATTTACTTTAATCTATCCAAGAAAAGAATCTTTGCAAACTATGGGAAAAATGGCAATTTTCTACGGGCAGATTACCCCGTCGCAAATAACCATTATTTTCGATGGGCACTTACAGCCTGTCGCAAAAGATTTGGTGAAAAATACGCACCAAACTGCAGGTAAGGTTATTTGCGAAGGGGTCCTATTCCTGTCACAAATAACTGGTGGTGGTTTTTAGTATTTGTGACGGAATTCTTGCCCTTCCACAAATAAACGGCCGCAGTTTTTAGTATTTGTGACGGGGTTATTTCCCCATCATAAATACTTTGTCGGTAGATACTATTTGTGATGGAGCCCATCGAAAATAAGTTTTAAACTACCCACTGTAATTAATGTGGGCTGAGGTATTTACGACGGGCCTCGTTGAAAATCCTCCATCGCAACTAATCTACCAGGAAAGTTTGTCATAGGTAAGCCCCTGACTATTTATTAAATAAAAAGAAAAGTATAGCATTACGCAAACCACAATTCAGAAGTCGATTAAATATCATAAGCATCATACCCATCCCAACCCATATTAGAGTCACCTTCTACAGTGGTTGTCTCCCATTCCGAGATTTTTTAGTGTCGTAGGATCTTCGCATACTTCCTTCTAAGGTTCAATTTATCCAATGAGATCAGCTCATGCAGTGATTGTTTGAAAGAGGATCTAGTGGATAGCGGCTTCGGCAACTCAGAGTATTCCTTCTTCATCCTTCGGCTGGACACTTTCTTTCCAGATTTCCTCTTCCCATCCATGAGAACCTCACAATAGGAAGGTGTCACCATCGCATTTTCCTTGTTGATGTCCGAGACATTCCCCCACTTTCCATTAATCCAAACATCCTGGAAACCATCACCCACTCCTCCAACCTAAACATTTCACCTGTTACAGTCAAGCATTTCCAAACTTGGTGGCTTCCCTCCAAGCTTCTATCCAGCATCCAACTTCATCGGTGCATCACTCAAGACAAGTTTCAAATTATTATTATCCTTCATTGCAGCGACCACCTCCACCTGATCTTCAGTTTTCCCCTCATTCTCCAACCTAAGATCCATTCCCTTCCCTACATCAGCTGAAACTCACTACATATCAGTGCCATCCTGAATTAACTCACCCATTTCCACATGACACACTTCACCAGACTCCAAGACTTGGAACCGGCTACTAATTTCAACAGTGCTCCTTGAAGCCTCAGATTGAATTTGCAGACAAGGACTAGCATCCAAAATTTTCCCGCAGCCATCCGAATTCAAATTCATCCTACCCCCCCCCCCCCTTCGGACTATTAGAGCTATTCCTAGCACCATCGACCCACTGCTTAAGCCCACCGGTCCTATGCCCTGTATTATCAGCACTCCCTCCCTCAAAACCTTCCACTGCGGTATCCGCGCAACCTCCATGAGAATTAGAATCCACATGATTCACACCAACCTTGTGGTCCTGCTTCAGTCTCCCAATAACCACAGTGACCACTGGGTTTCTCAAGTCCAAACCATCCACTCCATTTCCAGCTATTGCAACATCAGCAGTCAGCTGCACCTGACCAGTAGTTTTCCGGTTTCACTTCATTGGAATTGAATTGCTTCCATTGTTACATTGCTCATCACGGTGACCCATATGATTGCATCCCGAGAAGTAATCAACCCAGGATTCAAAAATCACTGCTTTCTTCTAGAGAAACTCCTCCCCAACCGTAATCCAGATCCAATCAACTGGCATCTTGGAAGCATCCACCTCAACGCATAGTCGTGGGTTGACAGGATGACTCACTGACGAAGTGCGATCATCATAGAACAGAAATCTACCCACCATATTCCCTAAAGATACGGATAATCGTGGGGTTCTGGAAGGGTAAGGGAAGATGAGGAAAACTTACCCAGTTGGCGACGGAGGGCGAGTCCCAATTCATGTAGAAATCAAATGACCATCATAGGAGGAAGAATCTACAACCACCACATCGCCGAGGAGCCCTAGACCAATCAAGGATTAAATCTTCCTCTGATGAAAAGCATACCATCATAAGGAGATTGTCGATCAAACCCACCACCGCGCGATCCTGCAGATCCCATTTGCTAAACATGAATCTATCGAACTCATCAACTAAAGGTCTTCGGTGATTCAATTGAGCCACCAGGGTCAAATTATGGAGATTCAAAGCCTCAAAGAACTCCAAATAAGAGATCATAAGATGAGGGATGTAATAACCCGAATCACTTTTCAGGTATGTTTTCCTTTTTTCTGGAGTTTTTTAGAAAAAATGATTTTTCTGGAAATTTCAGAAGTACACATCGGGTACTTTTTGAGTACATGCCATGTACTCTGTTCCAGCTCGAAGCTGTGTGCTAGCCATGTCTGGGCCACACACATGGTGTGTAAGGATGAGGTGGAGGCCGACTATTTTGGAGTACGGAAAAATTAGAAGGACACGTCGTGTACTCTAAAAGTACACGCCGTGTGCTTTCTTTTTTTCATGAAATGGACTGGGGTCACGTCTAACCCTCATATTCTCCTTTTTCTCCAGTTTTCGGTCGTCCGAAAAAACCCGTACGACCGGATCTTTGATGGAAGACCGCCTCGCCGTCCGTTCTCTGATTTGAGCACGATCAGTTGCGTTGGAAGCGCAGCGGTATGTTCTTCCTTCTGCTTTAGCCTTGTTTCTTGATTCCTCCTGGTTCCCAAGTTATCATGGGATGAATTTTTTGTGCGTTTTCTCAGATCTAAGTCGTTCTAAGGGGAATCTATTGCCGAGGTTCATGTATATCGATCTCCTAGGATCGAGGTAGGTGTTTTGTGCCTTTCGGTAGAAAGTCTTTGAGTATTTTGTGCAAATTCCACCAATACCCTTGAACTGGGTATTACGTGTTTCCTGTTTTTCCCTTGTTTCTTTCCAGCTTTTCTTGATTGATTTAGTAGAGGTTATTGCTTATGATTAGAGTATTTTGTTTGTGCTCAGTTTTCTTTTCCATTCTTTTTCAACCTGTTTGGCATTTTCCAGTTGCCATGCCTAGTCGTAGGATAGTGTAACTGTTGATTTATTTCACTGTGGAGCCTTAGTTGATAGACAAGTAGTTCTTGAGGTTTACATGGATGATACACACGTGCTGAGCATGTTTAGTTACTCAGGACTGTGAGAACCTAGAGTAGCAGACCAAAGGGAGAATTGACGGAAGGGCTTCTCCAGAGTATCTTTTAAATCACGATGTGAGACCAAGTGGAGAATTGACGGAAGGGCTTCTCCAGAGAGTCTTTTAATTACGACACGGGCTATAGGGGGAATTGACGTTGAGTGATTCCTCAGAGAGCCTTTATCACGATACGAGACTATAGGGGGAATTGAAAGTGAGTGCTTCCCTAGAGAGTCTGCTTAATTACATAGCTGAACCAGAGGGGTGAGACTGTGTGTGCCTCCCAAAGGGTTGCTAGTACTTAGAGGTTGAACCATAGGGGTTAGACTGTGAGAGCTACCCAGAGGGTTACCTGTTTACTTTTGTTGGTGGCTGATTACTTGTGTGTTATGCTTGTTAGAACTGTGGAATGTAGCTGTTGTACTTTTCTGCTTACTAATTCTTGTTTTAGTACTGCCATGTATTCATTGACTGTTAGGCACATATCTTTGTGTGGTTGTATACCGGGATTGTATCTCACACCCTATTTGGGACATGCTTTTAGGCCCAAGCAGACTATGTTACTGCAGGTATAGATAAGGGCAAGTGTCCTTCTACTTCAGGATCTTGATTGCACTGAGATCTAGGGAGCATGGGACTGAGCCGTGGCTCGCGATGCTGAGGAGATTACTTTGTTTTCTTTTTCACTTGGTTTCAGTTGTATTTAAGCACGTTGTTATGTTTTCTGTTTTCCTTAGATACTTGTACCTACTGCATCTTTGTCATCATAGTTATATATCTATATTGCTTCTGCTGTTTGATATCTGCTGTTATGCATGTCGTTACCACTTCCACTGTTTATTGTTGTTTTCTTACCTTGTGTACCTTACCGAATGAGGGCGTAGTTTCCCCACCGACTCTCCTAGGCCCTCGCTGCTAGTCAGCAGCGTCTGGTGTTCGGGGAAACGCACTTGAGGTCATGTGGAGAACCGGGTACGAGGCACCAGTGGAGGGGCTCCGGACTCGGGACGTTACAAAGTGGTATCAGAGGGGTTCTTTTCTCTTGATTTACTGTTTGGAGACTTTAGCCAGGGATAGGACGGATTTGGTACTTGGTATTAAGCTGTTCTCAGGAGTAGCTAACTCATGTACATGGAAAGTCCATACTACCTTGATAAATTGCAGCCCGATGAGATGAGGGTATTCCATCTCATGCATCATATAGGAACTTGTAGAAATCACATGTCATTCATTCTTGCCATGCCATCTAGGGTGCATTAGCGATTGCATGCCATTGTGATAGACTTTGTGTAGATTATGCATGCTGTTGTGATAGTTTCTTGATAGATTCTATGCTACTATGTTAGAAAACTGTTGTTCTGTTTCTTGCTTAAAATGAATGCAAATTTTTGGTTATTGAGGTGTTATGGGCCCTCACGGATCGGAATTTGGAAACTTTTCCCTCGTTTTTTGTGTTTCTGGAATTCTGTGAAGTTTTTGAGCTACTGCCCAGAAAAACCCAGAATATACGGCGTGTACCTCTCGGGCACACGCCGTGTAGTTTTCAGGCCATGTCACTAACTGTGTGAGCAGAACACGGTGTCGTAGGAGTAACTTCGGGAACACGTCGTGTACCATTAGTACACGATGTGTGAGTTCGGAGCTGTGTAACTGGTCGTGTCACTAACAACACGGGCTGGGGAAGCTCGGGTAGAACACATCGTGTCCATAGGGAACGCGCCGTGTAGTCTTTTCCAGGTACCCGGCCGTGTCACGACGAACATGGGCCGGCGTGACCTTCCTTTCCACACGCCGTGTTTGTTCGGAACACGCTGTGTAGTCTTTCCCAGGTACCCGGCCGTGTCACGAACAACACAGGACGGTGTCGCCTTCGCCTATGCACGCCGTGCTTGTTCGGAGCACACCGTGTAAAGTCCAGCCATGTAGACGGCCGTGTACTCAACAACACAGACCACCGGAGCCTTGTCTAGTGCACGCCGTGTTTGTTTTGAACACGCCGTGTAGTCTCGGGGTGAGTCGGACCGTGTGGGTTAGCCGTGTAAGGATACTCGGGCAGGGGAATTGTTTTCAAGTACACGCCATGTGTGGGGGACAACAGGACGTGTAGTTTGTAGTGTACACGACTTGTAGGGAAGGGGTACACGCCCATGTCAGTGGTTTCAAAAGAAACGCCATGTAGTTTTATACACGCCGTGTAGTAGTGTTTTGAAATCTTGTGTGTTTTTCTTTCCCAGTTCCCATTTTGTACTCTTTTGTTCTCTGTCCTTGTTTTCCATATCCAAGGTGTGCTTTTGATCTTTTAGAGATATGCCTCTGAGACGTCCTCCGGTCGTACGTCTGTCGTCGGGCTGTGATCAGACGCCATATATGGATGATCAGGGACTTCCTGTTAATCCCACATCCAAGCCAGCCTTGGAACCGGTTGTCGTACCAGTTGCAGGCACTGATGCGCAGTTCAGGGAAGGTTTCATGAGCATGATGTAGGCCTTCTAGGGAGCACTGCCTCCTGCCTCGTCTATGGCAGACTTGACGCTGGTTTTCTAACAGCAGCATACTCCCACGTTCTCAGGGGAGGGAGGAACTCAGGCTGTAGAGTCATGGATGGAAGCCATGCTGACTATATTCGAGCAGCTGGAGATGCCTCTAGAGAGGTGGGTCAAGCTCCCCACCTACATGCACCGAGACTCCGCCAAGAGGTGGTGGGATGTGATCTCACAGGCAGGTCAGCAGCAGGCTATGACTTGGGAGGAGTTCTAACACGTGTTTTATGACTACTTGTACCCGGAGACCCTGAGGGTCGATCGAGCCCAGGAGTTCATGAGCTTGGAGCAGGGTACTCTATCTGTCATGGAGTATTCCTCTCATTTCGTGGAGATGCAGCGTTTTACACCCCTTCGGGATGGGAGTGGGGTGTTCTTGGCGAGGAAGTTTGAGGATGGACTCAGGAGGGAGATTCGCTCACAAGTGAACATCTTCCAGCTGAATTCCATTACATCCATCGTAAACCAGGCACTGATTTCGGAGCACAATCTAAGAGACTCTGGAGCTGCGAGTCAGGGTGGTTCTGCTTCCAGAGTTATCTTTCCTTTAGATGACAGCAAGAAGCGTCGTAGGGATCCTACGCGCGGTGATTCGAGGAAGCGAGATGCATCATCAGGCAGCCAGGTGACATGCTACCAGTGTGGCCGGACAGGGCACACGAGGCCGCTGTACCAGGGAGACCCCGTGGAGTGCCGATCTTGCAGAAAGTTAGGTCACCTTCAGAATTTCTTCCAGGTTTCCCACAATTAGTAGGTGACCGTGGTTCTTCCATGACTCCTTGTTTAGGAGCAGCCCCACCAGTCTCTCACCAGTCAGGGAAATGGAGTTCTTCTATCCGTTCGGGCCGAGGTCGAGGTTGAGGCCATGGCGGTCAGCCACCAGTCCCTCAGCACCAGCAGGGAGGTTTATCTCAGAGTAGTCAGTTAGGGGAGCAGGGCCACGGTGCAGGCCAGTATTTCACCATGGAGCAGACTTATCACGATCAAGATCCCGTCCCTTCTACTGTTCGAGGTACGATTTTAGTAGCCTCAGTTTTATCTTCAGCCCTTTTCGATACTGGTGTTGTGCATAGTTTTATCTCTATTGCTGTTGTGGAGATCCTTGGACTCTGCATCTTCTTTTCTGCCTACTCATTGACACTAGACACACCTCTGGGAATGAGTACATCTAGTGTACGTCAGTGTAGAGAGTGCCCTCTCGAGGTTGCAGGGTATCGCTTCTTATGGGATCTCTATGACCTAGATATGACAGGCTATGATGTCATCCTTGGCATGGATTGTTTGATTCCCTTTCAGGCAGTCGTCGACTTCTATCGCCACAGAGTCAGTTTCATTTCACCAGAAGGTGAATCTTTCCTTCATAGAGGCGAATGGGACGTTCGGGCGAGTCGGGCGGGACTCGAGCATCTTGGGCTAGGAGGGGTGACAGCCCAGATTGCTATTCTTTATCTGTATGACCAGGGGACTCCATAGCTGGACATTCCTCCAGTGGTGGATCGCTTCAGGGATGTCTTTCCAGATGACTTTTCAGGTTTTCCTCTAGAGAGTGAGGTGGACTTTTCTACTGATCTTGTTCCAGGAGCGGCACCAGTGTCCATTCCTCCCTATAGGATGGCCACACCTGAGTTGCAGGAGCTCAAGAAGCAGTTGGAGGAGCTACAGGCTAAGGGTATCATCTGACCAAGTACTTCTCCTTGGGGTTCGCCTGTTCTGTTTGCGAAGAAGGCAGACAGAACCCTTCGGCTTTGTGTGGATTATCGGAAGCTGAACCAGTTGAAGGTCAAGAACCGATATCCTTTTCCAAGTATTGATGACCTTTTCGATCAGCTTCGAGGAGCCCGGGTGTTCTCAAAGATCTACTTGAGGTCCGGTTATCATCAGTTGCACGTTAGACCATCAGATATACCTTTGACAGCCTTCAGGAGCAGGTACGGTCTTTACGAGTACACAGTCATGTCATTCGGTCACACGAATGCACCTACATTTTTCATGGTGCTGATGAATAGAGTGTTCCATCCTTACTTGGAATCCTTCGTCGTGGTCTTCGTGGATTATATATTGGTGTACTCTCACACTCGACACGACCATGCCACACATCTTGATATCATTATGAGTACACTGAGAGAGCATCATCTTTATGCTAAACTCTCGAAGTGCCACATCTGGATGGACCAGATTCACTTCTTGGGTCACGTCATCTCAGAGGTAGGAGTATCAGTGTACCCAGAGAAAGTGAGAGCTGTAGTTTCCTGGGAGTAGCCGAAGAATTTTTTTGAGGTACGGAGCTTCCTAGGGCTGGCTGGATACTACAGACGCTTCATTAAAGACTTTTCTCGTCTAGCAGCACCTTTGACAGGTCTGACGAAGAAGGGGGAGAAGTTATTATGGTCAGATTCTTGTGAGTCAGCCTTTCAGTAGCTGAAGGAATGGTTGACGACAGCACTGATACTAGTCTTACCAAAGCCAGGAAAGAGCTACACTATTTACTGTGATGCTTCGGGTATCGGGCCAGGAGCTGTGCTTATGCAGGAAGAGGGAGACGTTGCGTATGGGTCTCAGCAGTTGAGGCCACATGAGAGGAACTACCCTACGTACGATCTGGAGTTGTCAATTGTTTTTCATGCTTTGCGCTGTTGGAGAAATTATCTTCTGGGAGAGAACTTTATGGTCTTCACTAACTACAAGAGTCTCAGGTATAATTTCACTCAGCATGATCTGAATCTGAGGTAGCACAGGTGGGTCAAGTACCTTCAGTCTTTTGATTTCGAGCTTGCCTATACACTGGGAAAGGGAAACGCTGTGGATGATTCTTTGAGTATGAAAACTAAAATTCAGGCAGTTCAGGAGGCCAGTAGTGAGTGGCAGCTGATGACTCTGTTCTCTGAGATTCATCTGGCGGTGCACGACAGATGGGGACAGACTTTTCTATCTTCTGTAGCTGTTACCTCCACTCTACTTGATCGGGTACGGATGAGGCAGATATCAGACTTGGAAGGCTTAGTCCTGCGTGAGAGTGTGTCAGGAGAGGACCCTCTTCCCAGATGGACAGTGGGCGAGGATGAGATTTTGCATTTCCAAGGACGCATATGGGTTCTAGAAGACATACACGAGGAGCTAATGCGGGATTTCCATTCCTCAGTTTGGGCAGTTCATCCCGGCGTCACCAAGATGTATCGGGATCTTCATCGCCAGTACTGGTGGCCAGGTATAAAGAAGGATGTTGCTAGTTTTGTCTTGAGATGTTCTACTTGTCAGCAGTTGAAAGCAGAGCATCAACGACCAGCAGGCCTTTTACAATAGTTACCCATTCCGGAGTGGAAGTGGAACGATGTTGCGATGGACTTCGTGACCGGGTTGCCGAGGTCACCTCGGGGGAACGATGTTGTTTGGGTTGTCGTCGATAGACTTACGAAGGTTTCTCACTTCTTGCCAATCAAGGAGACCTTCAGTGTCGATGATCTGGGACGACGTTACATCAGAGATATTGTTCGTCTGCATGGGGTTCTGCGCTCTATTGTTTCAGACAGAGATGCGCGCTTTACCTCTCGGTTCTGGCAGGGACTTCAGAAAGACTTGGATACATAGGTACTTTTGAGTACAGCATACCATCCCCAGACTGATGGCCAGTCCAAGCGCACGATCCAGGTGCTTGAGGAAATGCTCTGAGCTTGCATCCTTGACTTTGGCGGTTCTTGGGAGAAGCATATTCCTCTGGTGGAGTTCGCCTACAACAACAGTTTCCAGGCGACCATCCAGATGGTTCCATACGAGGCTTTGTACGGTAGGTCATGCCGATCACCCTTATGCTAGCTGGAGGCAGGAGAGGCATCTTTGCTGGGACCTCGTCTTGTTCAAGAGACTTTAGAGGAGATAGAGCTGATTCGGAAGAGGATGGCTACAGCGCAGTCTCGACAGAAGTCTTATGCTGATCAACGGAGACGACCTCTGTAGTTCAAGGTCGGTGATCAGGTTTTCCTACATATCGCACCGAGGTTGGGACACAAAAGGATTCGGAGATAGGGTAAGCTCTCATCGCGGTACGTCGGGCCGTTTGAGGTCTTGGAGAGAGTGGGGACAGTCATCTATCGGTTGCAGCTACCTCAGAGGTATCAGGCCATGCACGACGTCTTCCACGTCTCTCAGCTTCGATGCTACTTTTCAGACCCGTCTCACGTCTTTCAGCCCATGGAAGTCGACCTTGAAGAGGATGCATCATTCGAGGAGAATCCTATCCGGATTTTTGATCGTAGTATGAAGGCTCTCTACAGGCGGTCTGTTCCTTTGGTACGAGTGCTATGGCAGCATGGGCGAGTACAGGACGAGACCTGGGAGAGGGAGGCCGATGATCGATCACTATGGCCGGAGCTGTTTGGGGTTTCTCCTTCTCTGCATCATTAGGGAAATTCGGGGATGAATTTATTTAAGGGGGAAAGTTTGTAAGAACCCGGATCTCTTTTTAGGTATGTTTTCCTTTTTTCTGGAGTTTTTGAGAAAAAATGATTTTTCTGGAAATTTCAGAAGTACACGTCGTGTACTTTCTGAGTACACACCATGTACTCTGTTCCGGCTCGAAGCTGTGTGCTGGCTGTTTCCGGGCCACACACACGGTGTGTAAGGCTGAGGTGGAGGCCGGTTATTTCAGAGTAAGGAATAATTAGAAGTACACTTCGTGTACTCTAAAAGTACACGTCGTGTACTTTCTTTTCTTCCATGAAATGGACTGGGGTCGCGTCTAACCCTCATATTCACCTTCTTCTCCAGTTTTTGGCCGTCCGAAGTGACCCGTACGGCTGGATCTTCGATGGACGACCGCCTCGCCGTCCGTTCTCCGATTCGAGCACGGTCAGTTGCGTTGGAAGCGCAGCGTTGAGTTCTTCCTTCTGCTTTAGCGTTGTTTCTTGATTCCTCCTGGTTCCCAAGTTATCGTGGGATGAAAGTTTTGTGTGTTTTATCAGATCTACGTCATTCTAAGGGGAATCTGTCACCAAGGTTCACGTATATCGATCTCCTAGGATCTAGGTAGGTGGTTTGTGTCATTCGGTAGAAAGTATTTGAGTATTTTCTGGAGTTTTTGAGAAAAAATTATTTTTATGGAAATTTCAGAAGTACACGCCGTGTACTTTTTGAGTACATGTCGTGTACTCTGTTCCGGCTCGAAGCCATGTGATGGCCGTGTCTGGGCCACACAGACGGTGTGTAAGGCTAAGGTGGAGGCCGGTTATTTAAGAGTACGGAAAAATTAGAAGTACACGTTGTGTACTCTAAAAGTGCACGCCATGTACTTTCTTTTTTTCATGAAACGGACCGGGGTCACGTCTAACCCTCATATTCACCTTCTTCTCCAGTTTTCAGCCATCCAAAGCGACCCATACTGCCGGATCTTCGACGGATGACCGCTTCACCGTCTGTTCTATGATTTGAGCACGGTCAGTTGCGCTGGAAGGGCAGCGGTGATTTCTTCCTTCTTCTTTATCCTTGTTTCTTGATTCCTCATGGTTCCCAAGTTATCGTGGGATGAATGTTTTGTGCATTTTATAATATCTACGTTGTTATAAGGGGAATCTATCACGGAGGTTCACGTATATCGATCTCCTAGGATCGAGGTAGGTGGTTTGTAACTTTCGGTAGAAAGTCTTTGAGTATTTTGTGCAAATTCCACCAATACCCTTGAATGGGGTATTGCGTGTTTCCTGTTTTTCCCTTGTTTTATTGCCTGCTTTGCTTGATTTCTTTAGTAGAGGTTATTGCTTGTGATTAGAGTATTTTTTTGTGCTCAGTTTTCTTTTCCGTCCTTGTTCTGCATGTTTGGCATTTGCCAGTTGCTATGCCTAGTCGTAGGATAGTGGAACTGTTGATTTATTTCACTGTGGAGCCTTCGTTGATAGCCAAGTAGTTATTGAGGTTTACTTGGATGATACACATGCGTTGAGCAATTTTAGTTACTCAGGACTGTGAGAACCTATAGTAGCAGACCAAAGGGAGAATTGATGGAAGGGCTTCTCCAGAGTGTCTATTAAATCACGATGTGAGACCAAGTGGAGAATTAACGGAAGGGCTTCTCCAGAGAGTCTTTTAATTACGACGCAGGCTATAGGGGGAATTGACGTTGAGTGCTTCCCCAGAGATCCTTTACCACAATACAAGACTATAGGGGGAATTGACAGTGAGTGCTTCCCCAGAGAGTCTGCTTAATTACGTAGCTGAACCAGAGGGGTGAGACTGTGTGTGTCTCCCAGAGGGTTTCTAGTACTTAGAGGTTGAACCATAGGGGTTATACTGTGAGAGCTACCCAGAGGGTTACCTGTTTAATCTTGTTGCTGGCTGCTTACTTGTGTGTTATGCTTGTTAGAACTGTGGAATGAAGCTATTGTGCTTTTCTGCTTACTGCTTCTTGTATTAGTACTGCCATGTATTCATTGACTGTTAGGCACAGATCTTTGGATGGTTGCCTACTGGGATTGTATCTCACACCCTGTTTGGGGCATGCTTTTGGGCCCAAGCAGACTATGTTACAGTAGGTATAGATAAGGGCAAGCACCCATCTACTTCAGGATCTTGATTGCACCGAGAGCGGGGGAGCATGGGACCGAGCCGTGGCTCGCGATGCTGAGGAGCTTACTTTGTTTTCTTTTTCAATTGGTTTCAGTTGTATTTTAGCACGTTGTTGTATTTGCTGTTTTCCTTAGATACTTGTACTTGATGCATCTTTGTCATCATAGTTATATATCTACATTGCTTATGTTGTTTGATATCTGCTATTATGCATGTCATTACTGCTTCTGCTGTTTATTGTTGTTTTCTTACCTTGTGTACCTTACCGAATGAGGGCATAGTTTCCCCACCGACTCACCTAGGCCCTCGCTGCTAGTCGACAGCCTCTGGCGTTCAGGGAAATGTGCTTGAGGTCATGTGGCGAACCGGGTACGTGGCACCAGTGGAGGGGCTCCGAACTCGGGACGTTATAAGGGATCCCAAGATGCAGATCTGGAACCTTCGGACTCAAGGAAATCGACCGAAAATTGAGAAGATAACTAGGGTTAGAAAAAGGAACGAAAGCCGCCTGTGGAATCGGAGGTCGAGGGAGATCCTCCATCCCCCTCCCACCTCCAGGAGGGGGGACCCATTCGCAAGCATGAATTAGGGATTTTCGCCAGGGGCCATTACCGATCGCCATTGCCATGAGCCGTCACCGATCGCCATCCAACGTGTTGTTGGGTAATGAGGTATTGAGCTGGTCTGCCCACCTGCGCGCCGCACGTCCCCAGCTAGGCCCAAGGTGGACAACCCTTGGGCTTGGGCAAGTTCCACACGGAGTCGAGGGGACGAGAGGATCACTGGAATCTAGTACGAGTTGCCTTTGTGAGGACTGAAACCCGGAACCTCGACGACAGGACGTCGCCGCCTTGAACCAACTCACCCAGCCCCCGCGGTCAAACGTGTTGTTTAGTAACGAGGTATTGAGCTGGTCTTCCCACCTGCGCACTGCACGTCCCCAGTTAGGCCCAAGGTGGCCAACCCTTGGGCTTGGGTCAGTTCCACACGGATTCAAGGGGGTGAGAGGATCGTTGGCATATAGTGCGCGTTGCCTTTGTGAGGACTCGAACCCGGAACCTCGACGACAGGACACCACCGCCTTGAACCGACTCACCCAGCCCCCGCGGACACAAACGAGTTGTTGGGTAACGAGGTATTGAGCTGGTCTGCCCACCTATGCGTCGCACGTCCCCAGCTAGGCCCAAGGTGGCCAACCCTTGGGCTTGGGCCAGTTTCATAGATTAAACTTTTAAATCAGACCATTATCTCCGACTTTACTGCTCCAGAAACCTCAATTTCAAGGTATTTATCTTTTTTTATTGTTTAGTCATTTTATTTTATTTTCAATTATTTATAATTTTTGTTAATTAGATGTAAATTAATTTAATTATAATTAAATATTTGTTTTTCAGTATTTATTTTTATGAATAGTTATATTTAAGTGTCAATTAGCAATAAATTGTAATAATTTGTAATGATTTTTAATAATTTGTAATAATTAATAATAACTAGTATTAATTAGTAATAACTAGTAAAAAATTGTATTAATTAGTATTAATTAGAAATAATCAGTAATAATTAGAAATAATTAGTAATAATTACTAATAATTACTAATAATTAGAAATAATTAGAAATAATTAGTAATAATTAGTAATAATTAGTAATAATTAGTAATAATTAGAAATAATAAGAAATAATTTGTAATAATTTCAAATAATTTGTAATAATTCTGAAGAATTTGTAATAATTCTGAATAATTTGTACTAATTCTAAATAATTAGTAATAAATTTTAATAATTAATAATAATTAATAATAATTAGGATTAATTAGTAATTAATTTTAATAATTAGAAATAAATTTTAATAATTAGAAAAAAATAGTAATAAATAGAAATAAATAGTAATAATTAGTAATAATTAGTAATAATTAGTAATAATTAGAAATAATTAGTAATAATTAGTAATAATTAGTAATAATTGGTAATAAATAGTATTAATTAGTAATAATTAGGATTAGTTAATAATAATTAGGATCGGTTAGTAATAATTAGGATTAGTTAGTAATAATTAGGATTGGTTGTCAATAATTAGGATTAGTTATCAATAATTAGGATTGGTTATCAATAATTAGGATTAGTTATCAATAGTTAGGATTAGTTATCAATAATTAGTAATAATTAGTCATAATTAGTCATAATTAGTAATAATTAGTCATAATTAGCATTAATTAGGATTAATTAGACATAAATAGGATTAATTGGAAATAATATGTAATAATTAGCAGTAATTAGTTATAATTATAAATAATTGGAAATAATTAGTAATAATTAGTAATAAATAGTAATAAAAATCATTAACTAGTAAAAAATAGCAATAAATTATAATAAATAGCAATAAATAGTAATAAATAATAATAAATAGTCAATAAATAGTAATAAATAGTAATAAATAGTAATATTTAGTAATAAATAGTAATTTTTAGTAATAATTAGTAATAATTATTAATAATTTGAAATAATTAGTAATAATTGGTAATAATATGTAATAATTAGTAATAATTAGATATAATTTGTAATAAATAGTAATAATTAGTAATAACTAATAATAATTATTAATATTTAGTAATAATTAGTAATAATTAGTAATAATTAGTAATAATAAAAAATAATCAGTAATAATTAGTAATAATCAGAAATAATTCTTAATAATTTGTAATAATTTGTAATAATTTTTAATAATTTGTAATAATTAGAAATAATTTGTAATAATTATATATAATTAGAAATAATTAGATATAATTAGAAATAATAAGAAATAAATAGAATTAAATAGGTATAATTAGATATAATTAGATATAATTTGTAATTAATAGAAATAATTTTTAATAAATAGTAATAAATAATAATAATTTTTAATAATTAATAATAATTAGTAGAAATTAGTAATAATTTTTAATAATTAGTAATAATTAGTAATAAATAATTAGTAACCAATAATTAGGATTAGTTAGGAATAATTAGGAATAATTATAACAACTAAGAAATAATTAGAAATAATTTGTAATAATTAGAAATAATTTTTAACAAATAGTAATTAACGATAATAATTAGGAATAATTAGTAATAATTAGTAATCAATAGTAATCAATAATTAGTAATCAATAATTAGGATTAGTTTGGAATAATTAGGAATAATTAAGAATAATTTGGAATAATTAGAAATAATTAGGAATAGTTAGGAATAACTAGGAATAATTTGCAACAAATAGGAATAATTAGCAATAAATAGGAATAATTAGAAAAATTAAAATTAATTAGCAATAATTAGTAATAATTAGAAATAATTAGAAATAATTAGGATTAATTAGAAATAATTAATATTAAATAGGATTAATTTGATATAATTCATAATAAATCGTAATAAATTTGAGTACATTGATAAACTCACACAATTTTTAGTAGATTGGAGGCATTCCTTTTGATCGATGCCTAAGATCCGTATAACATTTTTCATTGAAATCCATATGAAAAATCTGCTCGGATATACGTTTGAGCACATTTTTCATAGTGATCTAAGTTAGAGAATGTTTTAAGGGGATAAGTCGTTGAAAAAAAAGATCTTTTGCCTGAAGATTCATCCCCTTGCAACTTTCTGTGACTGAAATCACTATGAATAGTTTTCTCTAACATACGAATATCCATTTTCATATACACGATAGCATGGAGAGAACTACCATAGTGCTTTTATACCATGCTCCCGTGCATATGAAAATATATATTCATACGTCGGAGCACACTATTCATAGTGCTTTTAGTCGAAAATGGTTGCAAGGGGATGAGTCGTCAAGAAAAAGATTTGTCCCCAATCTGTTGGAAATTGTGCCACCGATAGTTAAGAATAATTAGTACAAAATACCTGAAATTAATAATAATTAGTGGTAATTAGTATAAATTTTTTTAAATGAATGTAGATTAGTATAAAATAATAAAAAATTATTTAAATAACAATAAAATAATAGAAATTATTATAAATTTCTGGAAAATAGAATTTAATTTTCTTATCTTTCTTGGATATTGTTTATTTTATATCTAATTATACAAAATAACTAATTATTTCATATTTTTCATAAAAATATTGAATGATGAAGTCGACAATTGTCATTATTAGATGATCGTTCTTGGATAACTCAGTATAGGAATCCAAATGGTTCTGGTTTAAATCCCTTATACATTGAGGGTGTTTAATATTTCTTATTGTTTTCATCATCGAAACCAAAAAACATTTCAGAAGGGACAATTAAGTGTCCTTGTAAAAAATGTGTTCTGATGATGTATGACACATTTGACAACGTTGGTGCTCATTTATTGTGTTATGGTTTTCAACCAGATTATGTTTTTTGGTATCAATGTGGTGAATGTGGTTCCAGAGAAGATATTGATAATTTTATTACACATCCAGCATGGTTTCAATGTTTAGTACATGATGTGGTAGGTCCATCTGTTCAACAAACTAAAACACGGGATGATGTGATTTAACTCCTGAGTGGGAACTATAACAACCATACTTTACATACATTGTTATTACTTCAAAATTTAAGCACACTTATTACAACATATAACAAAACTAGGAAAGGACTGTATAGGTATAGTGTCTTTAGAAACTGGGAAACATAAACAACTGGTTCATAAATCATCTACATTGTCTCCCTTTTATTTTATCATATCTATAGTCCCTTTTGGCATATCTTACTTAATATCCTTCTTCCTGGCCTGGGGAAAAGAAAACATACAATAGGGTGAGCTCAAATTCTCACTAAGGGTAAACAAAAGAAATATCAATCACATCATATTCATAAGAACATACCATTTTGGAAATCTTAACCTGAAAAAGAGATCATAATATCATAACATGAGATAAATCATAATAGTGAAATGTAATCCCAATAATAATAACTTAAAACATGAAAATTTGTGGTATACACACATAATCATAGAAAATTATTTCATATTAGTCAAGTCTCATTTCCAAGACCATCATAGAGGACAAATTCCATCACTGAACCGAGTTCACTCCTCGTTCCAGTCCTGTATCACTGAACCATATTAACTTGTCATTCCAGCCATGTCTATCTCATGAGATATAAATCTTTACCCAATGCATTGGGGGGAGAAATAGGTCCCACCCATCTCATAATGATACCATTCTTATTTTTTCCACAAGATCATAAATCATACATCATAGCATAACCCATGTTATAAAAATGGGATTCTTAAACATCATACCATAATAACATAATCTATATAAGATAAAAGGACATAATAAAAATAATTCCATCATAACATAATAAAATCAATGTAAAAATAGGTATATAAATACAACCCTATATTATCTTAGATGGAAAAGAATTTTGGTAAAACACTTGATCTTCATTCTTGAGGAAAATATATGTTCTACTTCAAAAACATTTTTCCCTTTCTTAACATGTCATAAAATTTTAAACTAAAAGAAGTTGAATAAAAATGAACTTGAAAACTTATAAATTAATCTTCATGGAAATAATGTTCTAAAAATCCATTCATGACTTATAAGTTTAAAAAAAGACATTCTTCTTGTACTTTGGTCGGAGAAGTCAAAAAGTACCTTGTACAAAAAACGGCCAAAGATTCCTTTCATATCTTTTACTAAAAACTCACCGAAGGGTAAAATTGGATTTAAAAAATTTTATGAGGATAGAAATAATATCCCATATTGAGGAAACATAGATGTGGATGATAAATATTCCCCAGTAAATTCGGAAGTATAAACAATCTCAGATAAAAATGAGATTGTGAGATTTTCTCTTACCTTAGGTCTGATTTGCCTCATACGTGTCTGAAACTCCTGTATAATGATTTAAATAATGTTATTGACTTATTCTATAATTGTTATGATATCATATATGGTCATATTCTTAGCTTCTTATTAGTAATTTTTCATTGTTACTTGTTATTCGGGTGTTTATTGCTTTTTGTTCTTATGCATGTTTTGTCGAATAAATTCTAATTATTCTTTTAGGTTATAGATACCTCATTTAAATAATGGTATTAGTGTAATATATATCATATTTATTAATTAAATTCATTTATATAATCATTAATCATTGAAGATCATTTAAAACGAGTCGCATCACATCGTTGAGACGGTAGGCCGTACGTACGCACGAGCGATGATATCGTTCCCATAATCGTGGAATTGTATTGAAGTGTATGTATACTATTTAAGAATTAATATAACTTTAAAATAATCATATATAGTTATTCTTTACACCATTATATGCATCCAATTATGGTGGTGGTGGAAAACAGATTACACCACGGTGTGGAGACGGTATTCCGTACGTACGCACACGCGGTGATTTTGTTTTCCGTAGGATGGATAGAAGGTGAAATAGGGTTGTTTCATATTTATAATAACATATCAGTATATAAGTGATACTTATGTTATTACTTAATAATGAAACAACTAAATAAGAATAAGTAGAAGAAGAAATCAAGTTGAAAGTATCGGTAATGGAAATTACCTCTTCTTTGAAGCGCTTCTTCTTAACCTTCTCTTAGGGCACTAAATATGGTCTTTGAAGAAGACCAGGACCTCTAGGATGATTATAGGGAAGTGGAGAAGAGAAATTGGCAGGTTTTGGCCGATCTTGAAGGCTCAAAGTGGTGTGAGGAAGAGAGGGAGGATGTTCCCTTTCATAAGGGAGGAGAGGGGCACCTTTGGAAAAACTAAAAATATTATTTGATAATAAAGTCATATTCGATTTTTAATAGATAAAAATTGATTTATTTCAAATATAAGGTGGGTATGGGTCTAAATACTCTCAACCAATAGATTTTAGATAGGTTTTGTTCATTATATTAACATTATCATTTAGTTTTAACTCTTAGTTAATTAGATTGACATTTACCATGTCACTTTGTATTTTTATATTATATAGTTAATAAACTTACCATATACATCCAAAAGACCCCCAAATGGTCCATTAATGATACACCTATCATGATTTAAGTATCGTGGATGAACCTAAGATTTTTAGGAATATAATAACAATTAATAATATAATATTACTTTTAAAAACTATTTTATGTCAATTTTGAGACTATATGGTAATTGATTTTTGTGAAAATAATAACCACATTATTAGTAATAAAAAAGTTAATTAAATCAATACTAACATGTCATATTAGCCTATTAAATTAGTTTAATTAATAAAAATTCTCAAATTTCATTTATTTGTTCTTTTATAACATCAATTATATTAACATTTCATTAATAAGGTAATTACTACATCATCATTGTGTCATAAATAAATTAACAAATTTAATGTCTAAAAATTATAAATAAAAAATAATTATGTATGAAATCGTTTTATCTTTATAATTAATATTTATAGTCTAATTTATCTTATGTATAACCCTATATTAAAAATTATTTAGTTATTAAACTTTGATTTTAACTATTTTAACCCTTCTTTAAATAAATTAATAATAAATGTCCTAATCTAATCCAAGTGGACCTAAATGGTCATATTTTATTCCTAAGGTTGTTTTTGGTCGAATTAAACTTATCCAATAGAATTATCACATGTGTTAGGATAATAATAATATCATTTTTACCCTTAATTACCCTATTTACTTTTATCCGTGGTAAATAAAAGTAAAAAAGTTACTATTCACCAAAAATTATTTTCATCTCAATGAACCACATTTTAGTCCTTGATATTAACCATGTCTCTCGGATTTTCGAAATTCCACTCAAAGAAGCAGTAAAATTATGTTTTATATGAATTTCCAAATTCTCCTAGGAGGTGGGTAAAAGACGGTGAAAAGTTCAATAAAATTTTTATATATCTAAAATTATTATAAAATGAATCCAATTAATTACATTGAAATTATATAGGTATTATGTATCAATTTTTACCTAAAATAAATTTAAATAAAATAAATAATTATTTAAATAAAAATTCGGTTTTTAAGTAGTAACCTAATGTTTTCACTATTCATTAAAAATTGAAAGTTTTCAGAAAAATACCAAAAATTCACCTTATGCTAATTTCGATATTCCAAATCCAAAAATGAAGTCCATTTTTAAACATGAAATTTATAAAATTTCAAAAGGTAGGTATTAATATTCATAACGGCTAGTTTTAATAATATTTTAATAGCATATCGTTGTTTAGTGAAACTCGGTATTGTGTACGACGCAAGCTATCGAGGAAGGTCGCAATTGCGTATAAAGCAAGACAAGCTAGTATTTTTTGTAGTGAAAGATTCATTTGATGGTTTATATAACATAAAAACAAAATATTTCTCATAAAAATCATGGGTGTTACATTCTACCCACCTTAAAATTAATTTTGCCCTCGAAATTCATCACTTTGTAACAAACAGATGAGGATACGTCTCCCTCATAATATCCTCAAGCTCCCATGTAGCTTCTTCTAATTGGTGGTTCCTCCATAAAACTTTCAACAAGCGAGTGTTCTTGTTCTGTTGGACTTTTTTGCTACGATCCAGAATCTCTATCGGGTGTTCTTTATAAGAAAGATCTTGCTCCAACGGTACAACTTATGAGTTGAGTACATGTGAAGGATCAGGTATGTACTTTCTCAAGAGCGATACATGGAACACGTCATGAACTTGAGAGAGATTCAGTGGAAGCACCAATCGGTAATCTACCTTCCCAACATGATCTAGTATTTCGAAAGGACCGATATACCTAGGGCTTAACTTTCCCTTCTTTCCAAATCTCATTACTCTCTTATAAGGAGATATTCGTAAGAACACTTTATCACTCACTACAAACTCTAGGTCTTTTCTTTGGTTATCGGTATAACTTTTTTGTCGACTCTGAGATTATCTTATGTGTTGTTGAATAGATCGGAACTTTTCTACCATCTCATCAACAAGATCAGGTCCTAATAGCTTTCTTTCCCCAACTTCATCCCAGCAAGTTGGAGTTCGGAATTTCTTTCCATATAGAGCTTCATAAGGAGCCATCTGAATACTGGAGTGAAATCTATTATTATAAGAAAATTCCACCAAAGTTAGGTGTTAATCCCAACCTCCCTTGAAATCAATAGAGAAATCTCTCAACATATCTTCTAGAGTTTGAATTATTCTCTCAGACTGACCATCTGTCTGAAGATGATAAGTAGTACTGAAACTCAACTCTGTATCCAGAGTATGCTGAAGACTTCAACAGAACTTTGAGGTAAACCTTGGATCTCGATCAGATATAATAGAAAGTGGTACTCCACGCAATCTTACCACTTCCTTTACATATATCCCGGAAAGCTGATCCAAAGAGAAATCTTCTCTAATAGAAATGAAGTGTGTAGACTTTGTAAGACGATCAACTATGACCCGAATATCATTATTGCCTTTGGATGTTTTAGGAAGTCTGGTGAAAAATTACATAGTGATGTTTTCCCATTTCCATTAGGGGTATGGATAATGGTTGTAACATCCCCTTAGACTTCTGTCTCTCAGCTTTAACTTGCTGACAAACCAAGCATCGATAGACATAGTCAACAATATCTCTTTTCATTCCATCCCACCTGAAGTACTCTTTTAGGTCTCTATACATGTTCATGCTTCCAGGATGAATAGATAATGAAGAACTATGAGACTCATTTAGCAGTTCCTTCTTTAATTCAGGGATGGGAGGAACGAAAACCCAATTCCTAAACTTTATTATCCCTTCACAATCAAGGTTGAATTCAGGAACATTTCTCACTTTCTTTTGTAACTCTACATCTTCTTTCTGTGCCTCTTTAATCTTCACATGTATAGATGTTTGAAAATTAATTTGAGAAAGATAATATTTTTCCCCTTCCATTATAATTCCAAGATCCATCCTTTGTAAATCCATAAATATTGGATCTTTTGTGATCCTCATCATGTATAAGCTAGCATGGTCTTGTCGACATAATGCGTCTGCCACCTTGTTTGCTTTCCCTGGGAGGTAATGAATTGAGTAGTCATAATCCTTAATCAACTCCAACCATCTTATTTGGCGTATATTAATCTCCTTTTGTGTGAAAATATACTTTAAACTTTTATGATCGGTATAAATATCACACCTTTCACCATAAAGATAATGCCTCCAAATCTTTAATGCAATGATTACCGCAGCTAAGTCCAAATCATGAGTTGGGTAATTTTGCTCATGGATTTCCAACTGTCATGAGGCATAAGCTACCACCATATCATTTTTCATGAGAACACACCCCATCCCCTTCTTGGATGCATCACTATAGATCACAAATCTTTCTCCACTACAAGGCAGTGTGAGCACAGGTGCACTGGATAACCTTCTTTTCAACTCCTTGAAATTCTCTTGACATTCCTCTATCCAAACAAACTTAACTTCTTTCTGAGTCAACCTGGTTAGTGGATTAGATAATCGTGAAAAATCTTTCACAAAACGTTGATAATATCCAGCCAAACCAAGAAAACATCAGATCTCAGTTACTTTTTTTGGTCTCGACCATCTTTTGATAACCTCTTTTTTGCTGGATCCACAGATATCCCCTCTTTTGAGATTATGTGACCCAAAATGCAACTTTTTGAATCCAAAATTCACACTTGGTAAATATGGCATAAAGCTTCTCCTTTCTCAAGGTCTTTAATAAAATTCTCAATTGATCTTCATGTTCTTCCTTTCTCTTTGAATAGACAAGAATATTGTCTATAAAGACTACCACAAACTGATCAAGATAGTCTCTAAAGACTCTATTCATCATATCCATGAAGATAGAAGGGGCATTAGTAAGACCAAATGGCATCACTATAAATTCATAGTGTCTATACCTTGTACGGAAAGTCTTCTTTGGTATATCCTCCCTTTTGACCCTTAATTGATGATACCCAGAATGAAGACCAATCTTGGAAAAGTATTGAGCTCCACGTAGTTGGTCAAATAAGTTATCAATGCACGGGAGAGGATATTTTTTCTTGATAGTGATCTTGTTATGTTCTCGATAATGAATGCAGAGTCTCATTGATCCATCTTTCTTCATAACAAACAGAACGGGTACTCCCCAAGGTGACGCACTAGGGCGTATGAATCCCTTATCAAGATTCTCTTGGACTTTCTTCTTCAATTCCTATAACTCAATTGGGGCTATTCAATAAGGTATCTTTGAAATAGGAAAATCACCCGGTACGAGTTCTATTGAAAACTCAACTTCATGATTTGGTGGAAGACCCAACAATTCCTCCGGAAATACATCATCAAACTCATGTACAATTGGAATTTTCTTAATCATGAGTTTCTCACCAACCATTTGAGAAAAATAACATTCATTTAGTGTAATCAAGACCCATAAGATGGAAGAAATTTCCACTGGAAGGTTATGTTCATCCTTGCATTGATAGAAGATCATAGATTGATCTGGAATATGAAATGTGACTTCCCTTATTTGTAAATTGATATGTGCTCCATATAAAAAAATCCAATACATGCCAAGAATCACATCAAATTCCACTATAGTAAGTATCACAAGATTTCCAAGAATCTTTTTCCCACAAACTTCAATCGGTGAAGAATTTTAAACTTTTGATGCGACTGTTGTGCCATTAGGGGTTGTCACAGCTAACTCAATATCTAATTGTTGAGGTAATACTACGATGAATTTAGAAAATTATTCATAAATAAAAGAGTGGGTGGATCCAAAATCAAATAAAACATTTTCTACTTTAGAATGGATGGTAAGTGTACCTTTCACCACTTCGTTATCGTACTCCACATCGCTGATAGAAATTGCATGTGACTTTCCTTTGTCTTTATCCTTAAGAGTTTGTTGACGTTGATCATCATCAACAACCCTTGGATTAGGGAATTGATTGTAATAATTCCCCATTTCCATGCACTTGTAACATTGGAGTGCAGAAGGTGCACTCTATGTAGCCTTTTCTTTATTCGCATCACTAGACATCTTCTTCCCATCATTGCGGCATTAAAATGCCCGATGACCTTCCTTTCCACATTTGAAACATTTACTTGTACCTTTAAGACAACTCCCTCCATGTTTCTTTCCACACATTGAGCATAAGGGAAAACTCATCTTCTTTTTAGTGTGATCTTTAGATTTTCCTTTGAATTACATTTTCCTCTTCTTATTAAACGCATATAATTGATGGGTTACTCCAATATCCATCTCAACTTTGAGAGCACATCGAACGATTTCCTCGTAGATATTGAATTACCTTATAGATAACGCCCTTTGAAGACTTGGTTTTAATCCACTAAATAATCGATCTATCTTACTCTCAGGTTGGATAATAATACCAGAAGTGTACCTTGAAAGTCTTCTAAAAGTTTCTTCGTAGGTACCAATAGATTCATCATACTTTTGCTTTAGTTCAAGAAACTCCTTCTCCATCTTTGTTCGAAAAATACGAGGGAAGTACTTATTGAAAAATAAGTTATTGAAATCATCCCATTCCATGGACTCAATTTCATCTCTTGGCCTCGTATTCTTGATAAGATTCCACCATTGATCAGCTTCGCCTTCCAAAGGATAAACTACTAAGATGACTTTATCATGTTCAGAACATTGAAGAACTGAAAATATCTTTTTATTGGTACTGATCCATTGTTCGACCACTAATGGATCAGTAGACCCACTGAATGAGGGTGGACGCTGCCTCATGAAGGATTCAACAGAATGTTGCTCCTTCATTTGCTCATTTGGAAGTCCTTCCTGATTCATAGCTTGATAAAGTTGTGTGAGAATGGCTACAATATTTTGCATTCCAACTCCCATAACGTTTGGTTTCTCAGGGGGACAATCATTGCATTTCCCGTCGCATTCCGCATTAACACGGTTCCTTCGAGTTCCAGCCATTGACTAAAACCAAAAAGAATAGTGTGAGAAACACTAATTATAATAGGAAAAATACATAATCAAGAATGAAATTTCACACTTAAGGTCTTATCATAGGTTGTTCATGGCCATTTTTAAAACACTAAGATTGTGTTCTTTTCTTAAACTTATCCTTAGGGTTCTTACTAAGGATTTCAAATCCTAGTTTCCAAAGGTTGACTATACCTTTCCTCTGATACCAACTATAATGACCCATACTTTACATACATTGTTATTATATCAGAATTGAAGCACACTTATTACAACATATAACAAAACCAGGAAAGGACCGTATAGGTATAGTGTCATTAGAAACTGGGAAACATAAACAACTGGTTCATAAATCATCTACACGGTTTCCCTTTTATTTTATCATATCTAGAGTCCCTTTTGGAATATCTTACTTAATATCCTTCTTTCTGACCTGGGGAAAAGAAAACATACAAAACGGTGAGCTCAAATGCTCAGTAAGGGTAAACAAAAGAAATATCAATCACATCATATTCATAAGAACATATCATTTTGGAAATCTTACCTGCAAAAGAGATCATAATATCATAACATGAGATAAATAATAATAGTGAAATGTAATACAAATAATCATAACTTAAAACATGAAACTTTGTGGCATACACACATAATTATAGAAAATCATTTCATATTAGTCAAGGCTCATTGCCAAGACCATCATAGCAGACAAAGTCCATCACTGAACCGAGTTCACTCCTCGTTCCAGTACTGTATCACTGAACTGGATTAACGTGTCGTTCCAGCCATGTCTATCTCAGGAGATATAAATCTTTACCCAATGCATTATAGGTTGATATAGGTCCCACCCATCTCATAATGATACCATCCTTATGTGTGCCACAAGATCATAAATCATACATCATAGCATAACCCATGTAATAAAAATGGGATTCTTAAACATCATACCATCATAACATAATCCATATAAGATAAAAGGACATCATAAAAATAATTCAATCATAACATAATCAAATCAATGTAAAAATAGGGATATAAACAGAACCCTAAATTATCTTAGATGGAAAATAATTTTGATAAAACACTTTACCTTCATTCTTGAGTAAAATATCCTTTCTACTTCAAAAACATTTTTCCTTTCTTAACATGTCAAACAATTTTAAACTAAAAGAAGTTGATTAAAAATAAACTTGAAAACTTGAAAAGGAATATTCATGGAAATAATGTTCTAAAAATCCATTAATGTTTTATAAGTTAAAAAAATACATTCTTCTCGTACTTTGGCCGGAAAAGTCAAAAAGTACCTTGTACGAAAAAAGACAAAAGATTCCTTTCATATATTTTACTAAAAACTCACAGACAGGTAAAATTGGATTTAAAAAATTTTAGGAGGATAGAAATAATATAACATATTGAGGAAACGTGGATGTGGATGATAAAAATTACCCAGTAAATTCAGAAGTATAAACAATCTCGGATAAAAATGAGATTGAGAGATTTTCCCTTACCTTAGGTCTGATTTGCTTCGTATGTGTCTGAACCTCCTGTATAATGATTTAAATAATGTTATTGACTTATTCCAGAATCTTTATGAAATCATATTTGGTCATATTCTTAGCTTCTTATTAGTAATATTTCATTGTTACTTGTTATTCGGGTGTTTATTGCTTTTTGTTCTTATGCGTGTTTTGTCAAATAAATTCTTATTATTATTTTAGGTTATAGATACCTAATTTACAGAATGGTATTAGTGTAATATATATCATATTTATTCATTAAATTCATTTATATAATCATTAATCATTTAAGATCATGTAAAACAACTCGCATCACATCATGGAGACGGTAGGTCGTACGTACGCACGAGCGATGATATCATTCCCATGATCATGGAATTATATTGAAGTGTATGTATACTATTTCAGAATTAATATCACTTTAAAATAATCATATATATTTATTCTTTACACCATTATACCCATCCAAGTATGGTGGTGGAGGAAAACAGATTACACCACGGTGTGGAGACGGTATTCCGTCGTATGCACGCGCGGTGATTTTGTTTTCCGTAGGATGGATAGAAGGTTAAATAGGGTTGTTTTATATTTATAATAACATATCAATATATGAGTGATACTTATGTTATTACTTCATAATAATACAACTAAATAATAAGAATTAGAAAAATAAATAAGTTTGAAAGAATCGGTAACTGACATTACCTCTTCTTTGAAGCGCTTCTTCTTAACCTTCTCTTAGGGCACTAAAGATGGTATTTGAAGAATTACAAGACATATAGGATGATTCTATGGAAGCGTAGAAGAGAACTTGGTAGGGTTTGGCCGAGTTTGAAGACTCAAAGTGGTGTGAGGAAGAGAGGGAGTAGGTTCCCTTTTATAAGGGGGGAGAGGGGCACCTTTGGAAAAACTAAAAATATTATTTGATAATAAAGTCATATTCGGTTTTTAATAGCTCCAAATTGATTTATTTAGAATCTAAGGTGTGGATGGGTCGAAATCCTCTCATCCAATAGATTTTAGACAGTTTTGGGTCGTTATATTAACCTTATCTTTCAGTTTTAACTCTTAGTTAATTAGATTGACATTTACCATGTCTCTTTGTATTTTTATGTTATATTGTTAATAAACTTACCATATACATCCAAGAGACCCCAAATTGGTCCATTAGTGATAAAAATATCATGATATATGTATCTTTTCCAAACCTTAGATTTTTAGGAATATAATAACAATTAATAATATAATATTTGTTTTAAAAACTATTTTATGTCAATTTTGACACTATATAGTAATTGATTTTGGTGAAAATAATAACAGCATGATTAGTTCAAAAAACGTTAATTAAATCAATACTAACATGTCATATTAACCTATAAAATTAGTTTTATAAATAAAAAGTCTCAAATTACATTTATTTTTGTGTTTATAACATCAATTATGTTAATATTTCATTAATAAGGTAATTACTACATCATCATTGTGTCATAAATAAATTAAATTATTTAATGTCTAAAAATTAAAAATAAAATACCATTAGGTAGGAAATAGTTTTATCTTTCTAATTAATATTCATAGTCGAATTTATCTTATGTATAACCCTATATTAAAAATGATTTAGTTATTAAACTTTGATTTTAATTATTTTAACCCTTCTTTAAATAAATTAATAATAAATGTCCTAGTCTAATCCAAGTGGACCTAAATGGTCATATTTTATTCCTAAGGTTGTTTTTGGTCGAATTACACTTATCCAATAGAATTAGGACTTGTTTTAGGTTAATAATAATATCATTTTTACCCTTAATTACCCTATTTACTTTTAACCGTGATAAATAAAAGTAAAAAGTTACTATTCGCCAAAAATTATTTTCATCTCATTGAATCACATTTTAGTCCTTGATATAAACCATGTCTCTTGTATTTTTGAAATTCCACTCACAGAAGCGGTAAAATTATGTTTTATGTGAATTTCCAAATTCTCCTAGGAGGTGGGTAAAAGACGGTGAAAAGATCAATAAAATTTTTATATATCTAAAATTACTATAAAATGACTCCAATTAATTAAATTGAACATATATAGGTATTATGTATCAATTTTGACCTTAAATAAATTTAAATAAAATAAATAATTATTTAAATAAAAAGTCGGTTTTTAAATAGTACCCTAATGTTTTCACTATTCATCAAAAATTGAAAGTTTTCAGAAAAATACAAAAATTAACCCTAGGCTAATTTTGATATTCCGAATCCAAAAATGAAGTCCATTTTGAAAGATAAAATTTATAAATTTTTAAAAAGTGGGTATTACTATTCATAACAGCTGGTTTTAATAATATTTTAATAGCATATCGTTGTTTAGTAAAACTCGGTATTGCGTACGACGCAAGCTATCGGGGAAGGTCGCGATTGCGTGTAAAGAAAGCCAAGATAGTGATGTGTGTAGTGAAAGATTCTTTTTCCGATGCATATAACATAAAAATAAAATATTTCTCATAAAAAATCTGGGGTGTTATAGGAACCATGTAATTTATATGAGTTGTTGAGGTCCACTGAGGGTGCCTTATATCATAGTTGCAAGATAAGAATTTTTAATGAAGTTGATAAATTTATGGCCATTAAATCAGATAATGGAATGTCAAATAGTTGTTTTCATCATATATTCTCTTTGTTAAAAACACTTATACAAGAAGAAAATGTGTTGCCTATAAATTTTTATGGGAGCAAGAGGCTGGTGCATAATCCGAGTCTTGGTTATCAAAAGATTCATGATTGTTCAAATGAATGCCTCTTATATTATGGTGAAAATGAGTTGTTGGATATTTTTCCTACATGTGGACAATCAAGGTATAAAGAAGCTCAAATGGGGAAATATGGATTTGTTCCTGTAAACTAATTGAGATATTTCCCGCTCACACCCAGATTGTAGCATTTATTTATTTCTCAAAACACAACATCATTGATGTCATGGAACAAAACAAACATTTCAACCAGTAAAAGATTAAATCATACCTATGATGGTGATTCATGGAAACATTTTGACCAAGTGCATCTATCATTTTCTTTAGAAGCCCTAAATGTGCAATTGGGTATTTCTACTGATGGTTTCTATCCATTCGGTTCTTACGGTAGTCTATATTCATATCTTCCTGACTTTATTATTCTGTATAATTTACCTCCATGGATATTGATGAAGGATCCATATATCTTTTTAAACTTATTAATTCTAGTTAATTAAAAAAATAATATCAATGTTTATATGAAACCATTAATTGATGAGTTTAATTCACTGTGGAGTAATGGTTTGAGTGCATATGATGTTGCTGCGAAACAAAAATTCCTTTCGAAATATGCATTGATGTGGACAATTAGCGACTTCGCAGCATAAGTCATGTTATCTGGATAGAGTACACATGGTCCAAAATCATGTCTATACTATATGAGAGACAGCAAAGCGTTTATACTCATCAATGGGAAGAAACCTTGTTTTTTGACTATCAGTGTAGATTTCTTCCAACCGATCATCCTTTTTTAAGAAAAAATATCATTTCAGTAAAGGAAAAATTGAAAATATGGGCCTCCAAGAATGATCATAGGTATAGAGTTAAAATCAATTGTCTCTTCATTACCTATCATCACATTTGGACCAAAAATAAACCAACAAAAAATTGATAGGTTTAGAAAAGAGCAAAATTAGATAAAACAAAGCATTTTTTTGGATTTTCCATATTGGTCTAATTTATTGGTCTATCACATGTTGGATGTGACTCATATTTAGAAGAACTATTTTAATAATTTATTTCATACAGTTTTGGATACTCCAGGAAAGACTAAAGATAATATAAAGGAATGATTTGATCTTGCCCAAATTTGTAAGCGACCATAACTTAAACTATTTGAAAATATCAGATAAAAAAAGTTAATGAATCCAAAAACAAATTATACATAGTCCAAAGAGTGTCGCTAATTATTTTGTCAGTGGATTGCAGATATGAGACTTTCAGCTGGTTGTGCTTCCAATTTGGGAAGATGTGTCAAAAATGGTCATATTACTGGATTGAAAAGTCATGATTGTCGTGTTTTAATGGATGGAATTATTCCAATTGGATTAATAGGTTTGTTAAATCCTATGATTTGGGATGTGCTTATAGACATACCATATTTTTTGGAGAAATTTGTGCATCAAAAAAAGACTACGATGTTGTAAGAAAATAGCAAGAAGATGTAATTTTAATTTTTTGTAAACTGGAAAAAACTTCCTGTCATGTTTTTTTGACTCAATGGAACATTTGATATTAAATTTAACTCATGAAAAAAAATGTGGAGATCCAGTACAGTTCTGATGGATGTACCCATTTGAGAGATGCATGCAGGAATTGAAAAAAAAGTACATAACAAAGCATTAGTTGAAGTATCAATTGAAGAAGCTTATTTGAAAGAGTAAATTTCTTTTTTCTCCTCTCATTACATTCAATTTGAATATCCTTCAAAACAAAAACGCATGAGCCATAACGAGGGAAATATTGATGATGACATGAGAAATAAATTATCAGTTTTCAATCAGCCCGAACTTAGCTTCAGTGGAGTTCATGAACAATGGATTTCAAATGATGAACATCACAGAGCTCATACATATATTCTGATCAACTGTTAAGAAATTACACCATTTGTACTGTAAGTGCTTCTATCACTTATTATATAATTTTTATAACAATACATTAATCTTATTTTATTTGTAGGTTATATGATAATCATACCAAGAAATAGTTTCCACAAATTACAGTAGGTTCTCTTGATGAATGGTGTCAAAAAAGTTTCCTACTGGTTTCAAAAAATGGTAACATGAATTATTTTTATTTTACATAAAAAAATCAATTTAATACTTGTTATAGTGATAATTGTTTTACAACTTTTCAGGTATCTCAACATGCTGATAAAATTGATAATCGATTGTCTGTATTAAGTAACCCACCATCAAAAATGGTTAAATCTTATAATGCATATGTGGTGAATGGTTTTTGATTTTAGACACGTACATTTAGGGAATTAAAAAACAATGAATAGTGGTGTTTACTTGAGAGGATCACATCATAGAGAAACTGATGTTGACTTTTATGGAATGTTGGAAGAAATATTTGAACTATGTTATCTAGGAAAACATTACATAATGGTGTTTAAATGTCAGTGGTTAGATACTGAGAGAGGATTTCATGTTCATCTGATCCATGGAATAATTGATATTAAATATAAAAGTCTTCTTGCAGTAAATGAATCATTTTTATTGGCTCATTAGGGACATTAAATTTATTATACAAATTACTTTTCTTTTTTAAGGGAGTTGGGTTATTGGTAGAGTATAATAAAAAATAAATATTGAGAGAATCAGTTTACTAAAAGTGAATGTGGTTCCACTGAAGTGCAAGGAATTGAAATTTTTCAAGAGACTTCTCTGAATATATATTTTTCAAGAAGAGACATGAATATCATTGATGACACCCCACAATTAAGGTTTAATGGTGACGATGATGTTATTGATGTTAAAACTGAATTTGAAATGACAAGAAATGATGAAACTGAAACTAATATGGAAATTGAGGATGTTGAGGAGGAAGATGAAGATATTGACATCCACATCTATGAAGATGAGGATGAATACGGACATTGACTAAGTAAAATTATGGTTATAATCATCTATAATATATATCTATATATAATAGTTTTTTTCAACTATTTGCTAACAATAATTATTTCATGTTTCAGATGGATGATGATCTGTATTGTATGTTATAGGAGGTTGATCTACCTTTAGAAGAGCATGAGTTCAGATCAGTCGACCCTTAGATTGTTGGCAGTTTAGGGGGCACCTAGTGGGGGCGTGTTCTTTCATGACTAATGATTCCTGACCCTATACCCGAGTGACGTCCACATATTGGGTTCGATCCACGCACGCAGTGGTATGTTTACCTATGAATTCTAATTAGTTTTCATAAATTTATTTATATTCTAATTGTTTGATTAATTATTCTTTTTTTCACAGATTTACGCATATAGCGGTTGGACAAGGGAGTGTTATATTGAACAATTATTTTTCTAATGCATGAGTGTCGTGGGATTAGATTCCCGTCGATGGTCAGCAGTGCATGTTTGATCATTGGCTGGTACGTAAATAAATAATATTTATTTTGATATTATTTTAATTAATAACATAATATAATAAATTATTTGTAGGGTTTATGGTATCTCGTTGAGGAGTGCATGTGTAAGTCTATTTGGAAGGCATGGCAGGGAACTATGCGTACACGTTGTAGTCAGTTTTTGCACAATTTGAAAAGGAAGGAAATGGAGAAAGCATGAGTGCAAGAGTTTGATGAAACATGTCGCATCCACTAACATGATTATCTTTCATCTCAGGTTTTGGATAGATTACGTACACAGTGGTTGAGTAGGCGGTTTCCACTACGGGGAAAAGGACTTTTCGCGACGGACTTTTTGCAAAGGGAATAAATCCCGTCTCAAAAAGTCCGTCCAAGAGGTTATTTGTGAAGGGGGTAACGACCCGTCGCTAATAACCAATTATTTGTGACGGGATTTCGTCTCCCGTCGCCAAAAGATTGGTGCGGGTAGCACGCCAAACCGCGCGAAGGTTATTTGCAACGGTGCGATCTCACCGTCGCAAATAGTGAAGTATTTGCAATGGGCCCTGTCACAAATACCCAGCGGCGGTTAATAGCTTTTTGCAACGGGATGTCGTCCCATCGCAAAAGGTGTGTCGGCAGGGACTATTTGCGACGAGACCCGTTGCAAATAACTTTTTAACCACAAACAGTAATTAATGTGGGCGTAGGTATTTGTGACGGGTCTCGTTGCAAAAGATACTATTTTCGACGGGTATCATGTCGCAAATAATCTAACCTATATATACCCCCATCCGTTTTTCCTCTCATTCCTCTCAATTCTTAGATCATGTTTCTCTCTAAACTATGATTTTAGAGGGAAATTTTTTCTAAGTTAATTTTTGTGTTCACGAAGAAGTTTTGAAGTCATCTACATCAATAGAAAATCAAGTTTAAAGGTATTTATGTTTTTTTTATTATTATTTATTTCATTTTTTATGTTAATTTTTATTATTGTTGATTAGTTGTAATTAAATTAAATTTAAATTTTTTTGTCATGAGTATTTATTTGTACTAATAAATTGAAATTTTTAGTACGAATTTTTAATAATTAGTAGTAATTAATAATTATTAACGATAATTAGTAATGTATATAATTAATTTGTAGTAATTAATAATAATTGGCAATAAATAAAAATAAATACTAATAATTAGTAATAAATATTAATAATTATTAATAAATAGTAATAATGAGTAATAATGAGTAATAAATAGTAATAAATTGTCATAAATAGTAATAAATTGTAATAATTAGTAATAAATTGTAATAATGAGTAATAAATTGTAATAATTAGTAATAAATTGTAATAATTAGTAATAAATTGTAATAATCAATAATAAATTGTAATAATTAGTAATAAATTGTAATAATTACTAATACATTGTAATAATGAGTAGTAAATAGTAATAAATAGTATTAATTAGTAATAAATTGTAATAATTAGTAATAAATTGTAATAATCAGTGATAAATTGTAACAATTAGTAATAAATTGTAATAATTACTAATAAATTGTAATAAATTGTAATAAATTGTAATATTTAGTAATAAATCGTAATAATTACTAATAAGTTGTAATAACTACTAATAATTAGTAATAAATTGAAATAATTAGTAATATATTGTAATAATTAGTAATAAATTGTAATAATTAGTAATAAACTGTGATAATTAGTAATATACTATAATAATTTCTAATAAATTGTAATAATTATTAATAATTAATAATATTTATTAATAAATACAAATAATTTGTAATAATTAGTAATAAATACAGATAATGAGTAATAAATACAGATAATTAGTAATAATTAGTAATAATTAGTAATAATTAGTAATAATAAGTAATAATTAGTAATAATTAGTAATAATTGGTAATAAATTGTAATAATTAGTAATAACTTGTAATAATTAGTAATAAATTGTAATAATTATTAATAAATTATAATAATTAGTAATAAATTGTAATAATTAGTAATAAATTTTAATAATGAGTAGTAAATAGTAATAATGAGTAATAAATTGTAATAAATAGTATTAATTAGTAAAAAATTGTAATAATTATTAATAAATTGTAATAATTAGTAATAATTAGTAATAAATACTAATAATTAATAAAAAATACTAATAATTAGTAATAATTGCTAATAATTAGCAATAATTATCAATAATTAGGAATAATTACCATAATTAGTAATAATTAGCAATAATTAGTAATAAATAGCAATAAATAGAAAAAAATAGTAATAAATAACAATAATTTGTAATAAATAGCAATAAATAGTAATAAATAGGAATAATTAGTAATAAATAAGAATAATTAGTAATAATTAGTAATAATTAGGAATAATTAGTAATAAATAGGAATAATTAATAATAATTAGTAATAAATAGTAATAATTAGTAATAAATTGTAATAATTAGTAATAAATACTCATAATTAATAATAATTACTAATAAATACTAATAAATACAAATGAATAGCAATAATTAGTAAAAATTTGGAATAATTAGCAATAATTAGAAATAAATAGAAATACTTAACATTAATTAGGAATAATTAGCAATACTTAGTAATAATTTGCAATCATTAGTAATAATTAGAAATAATTAACAGTAATTAGTAATAAATAGCAATAATCAGCAATGAATAGAAATAAATAGTAATAAATAGGAATAATTAGTAATAATTAGGAAAAATTAGGAAAAATTAGTAATAAATAGGAATAATTAGTAATACTTAGTAATAATTAGTTATAATTAGTAATAATTAGTAATAATTAGTAATAATTAAAAATAATTAGAAATAATTAGTAATAATTAGTAATAATTAGTAATAAATATGAATAAATAGTAATAATTAGTAATAAATAAGAATGAATAGGAATAAATAGAAATAAATAGGAATAAATAGTAATAAATATGAATAATTAGTAATAATTAGGAATAAATATTAATAGTTAGTAATAAATAGGAATAGTGAAGAATAAATAGTAATAAATAGTAATAAATATGTATAGTTAGTAATAAATATGAATAATTAGTAATAAATAGGAATAATTAGTAATAAATATGACTAATTAGTAATAATTAGTAATAATTAGTAATAATTAGTAATAATTAGTAATAATTAGTAATAAATAGTAATAGTTAGTAATAAATAGGAATATTTAGTAATAAATATGAATAATTAGTCATAACTATGAATAATTAGTAATAAATATGAATAATTAGTAATAAATAGGAATAATTAGTAATAATTAGTTAGGAACAGTTAGAAATAGTTAGAAAGAAATTTTAATAAATTTTAATAAATTTTAAGAACTTGGCATAATTTATAGTGGATTGACGGCACTCCTTTTGCCCGATGACTTTTCTCCTTTCAACTCTCACTGACTCAAAACATTAGGAAAAATGTGCTGCTACATAGGAATATTCAATCTCGTATGCACGAGATTGGATATGAATTTGTAGGATCATATTTTTTATAATGTTTTCAGATGGTGACAGTTGGAAGAAGACGATTCATCAACGAAAAGGGGCTCTTTTGTCCGACGACTCATTTACTTGCATATTTCTCACACTGAAATAACAATGAAGTATCTGGTCAGATTTATGCATATTCATTATCATGCATACGAGAATGAATATGTGTACCTCCTACCAGATTCTTCATTGTGATTTTAGTGTGAGAAAGATGCATGTAAATGAGATGTCGGACAAAAGAGGAGCCGCCAATCCACTGAAAATTGTATCTCCCTTAATAAATGGTAATTTTTAAGAACTAGTAGTAATTTTTTTTTCATATAGTGTTTTTATAATTTCAAATTATTCAAAAATAGTGATGATTTTATATTTTGTGGAAAAATATAGAACAAGGAAGTCGAAATCAGTCATTATTAGATGACCGCGCTTGGATAAATCAGCGCAAAAATCCAAATGGTTCTGGTTTAAATCCTATATATATTGAGGGTGTTGAAGCTTTCTTAGCATTTGCATCATCAAATCCAGAATATGTTTCAGAAGGCACGATTAAGTGTCCTTGTAAAAAATCTTCTCTAAGAATGTTTGACACATTTGACAAGGTTGGGGGACATCTCTTGCGGTTTTGTTTTCAACCAGATTATGTTTTTTGGTATCAACATGGTGAATGTAGTTCTAGAAAAGATACTAATAACTTGATTCTGGATCCATCACGGTTCCAAAATTTAGTACATGATGTTGTAGATCCATCTGTTCAACAAACTGAAATTCACGATGATATTGATTTAATTTTTGAGTTGGAACGATCTAAATTTTATAAATTGTTGAGGTCTATTGAGGATGAATTATATCCTGGTTACAAGATAAGAAAATTAGAAGTGGTAGCAAAATTTATGGCTATTAAATAAGATAATGTAATGTCAAAAAACTATTTTGATCAAATATTTTCTTTGGTTAAAACACTGTTACATGAAGGAAATGTGTTTTCTGAAAATTACTATAAGAGCAAGAGGTTGGTTCGTAATCTAGGACTTAGTTATCGGTAGATTCATGCTTGTGAAAATGATTGCATCTTATATTCTGGTGAAAATGAGTCATTGGATAGTTGTCCCACATGTGGATGATCGAGGTATAAAGAAGCTCAACCGAGGAAGTCTGGATCGATTCCTATAAAACAGTTGAGATATTTCCCTCTTACACCCAAGCTACAATGTTTATTTATGTCTCATAACACAACGTCAATTATGTCATGGAAAAAAACTAATATTTCAACTGGTAAAATCATCAATCATCCTTCTGATGGTGATTCATGGAAACATTTTGATCGTCTACTTTCGTCTTTTGCTTTAGAATCTTGAAACGTGTGATTGGGTCTTTCTACTGATGGTTTTTGTCTGTTTGGTTCTTATGGTAGTCATTATTCCTGTTGGCCTATCTTTATAACTTCGTACAATCTACCTACATGGATGTTGATGAAGGAGCCTTATATCTTTTTGACCTTATTAATCCCACGACATCCGAAAAAGAATATGGTGTTTATTTGAAACCATTGATTGATGAGTTAAATGCATTGTGGAGTAATGGTGTTAGTACATATGATGTTGCTATGAAACAAAATTTCACATTAAATGCAACATTGATTTGGACGATTAGTGATTTTATGGAATATGGAATTTATTTGGCTAGAGTACACATGGTCCAAACTCATGTCCTTACTATATGAAAGACAACAAAGATTTTATGCTCATTAATAGAAAAAAAACCTTTCTATTTTGACAGTCATCACAGATTTCTTCCAACCGATCATCCTTTTCGAAGGTACCAATCTCATTTCAGAAAAGGCCTAATTGAAAGGGATGAACCGCCAAAGATGATATTAGGTAAAGAGTTAAAATTAGTTGTATTTTCATTACCTCCTATCACATTTGGACCAACAGTAAACCAATAGAAAATTCATGGCTTTGGGAAAGAACATAATTGGATAAAACGAAGCATTTTTTGGGATCTCCCATATTGGCCTGATTTTTTGGTCTGCCACATGCTGGATGTCATGCATATTGAGAAGAATTATTTTGATAATTTATTTCATATAGTTTTGGATACACTAGGTAAGATCAAAGATACTGTAAAAGCACGATTAGATCTTGCCCAAATTTGCTGGCGACCAGAACTTGAACTATTTGAAAATGTCAGATCACAGAGGTTAATGAAGCCAAAAGAAGCTTATAAACTGTCCAAAGAGAGTCACTTATTATTTTTTATGTGGATTACAGATTTGAGACTTTCATATGGTTGTGCTTCCAATTTGGGAAGATGTGTTAAGAATGGTCATATTACTGAATTAAAAAGTCATGATTTTCATGCTATAATGGAAAGACTTATACTGATTGGATTTAGAGGTTTGTTGAATTCTATGATTTGGGATTCGATAAAAGACATATCATATTTTTTTTAGACATTTGTGTAGTGATAACAGACTACGATGCTCTAAGAAAATTGTAAGAAGATGTTACTATAATTATATATAAACTGAAAAAATCATTCTTCTTGCTTTCTTTGACTCAATGGAAAATCTGATAATACATTTTCCACATGAAGCTAAATGTGGAGGTCCAGTATAGTTTCGATGAATGTACCCATTCGAGAGATGCATATTGAAATTGAAGAAAAAAGTACGTAACAAAGCATCAGTTGAAGGCTCAATTATTGAATCTTATTTGCAAGAGGAAATTGCTTTTTTCTGCTCTCACTATTTTGAATCTCAATATCCTTATAAAAAACAGCATGGGATGGAATGAGTGAAATTTTAATGATGAAATGTACAATCAATTTTCAGTTTTTAATTATCCAAATCTTGGCTTCGGTGGAGTTCAAGAATGATGGAATTCAGACGATGAACATCACAGATCTCATACATATGTTTTGCTCAACTATGAAGAAATGAAAACATTTGTTCTCTGAGTGATTCTATCACTTATTCTATAATTTCTGTTATATTATGTAAACTTATTTTATTTGTAGGTTATATGATAATCATATCAAGAAACAACTTCCACAAATTACAGCAGTTGGCCTAGAAGAATGCAGACAAAAAAAATTCTCAATGGTTTCAAAAACTGGTAACATAAATTATTGATGGTTTAATATCAATTCAGTTTACTATTTATTATAATGATAATTGTTTTAAAAAAATTCAAGTGTCTCAATATGCTGATAAAATTGATAAGTGACTGTGTATATTGAGTAATCCACCATCCAAAATGGTTAAATATTATAATGAATATGTGGTGAATTGTTTTCAATTTCATACACGTGCATATGGGGAATCAAAAGAACAATGAACAGTGGATTTTTTTTGAGAGGATCACATCATAGAGAAACTGAAGTTGATTTTTACAACATTCTGGATGAAATTATTGAGCTATGTTATCTTGGACAGAATTACATATTGATGTTTAAATGTTGGTGGTTAGATACTGAGAGAGGCATGCATGTTCATCCAACTCATGGAATCATCGATATTAAATATAAATGTCTTCTTAAAGTAAATGAACCATTTTTACTAGCTCAAAAGGCACATCAAATTTATTACACAAAGTACTATGCTACTTCAAGAGACCTGAGTGATTGGTGGAGCATAATAAAAATGAAATCTGAGGAAAATCAATTTACTCAAACTGAATTTGGTTCCATTGAAGTTGAAGGAATTGAAATTTTTCAAGAGACTACTCAAAATCCAACTTTTTCATAAAGAAACGTGAATATCGATGATGACACCCCACAATTAAGGGTCGATGGTGATGAAGATGTTAATGATGTTACAAATGAATTTGAAATGACAATGGATGGTGAAAGTGAAACTCGTATGGATATTGATGATGCCAATGATGAATATGAAGACACTGACATCTTCAGATATGAAGATGATGATGAAGGTGAAAATTGACACAGTTAAATATTGGTTATGATCATAACTAATATATATCTGTATATATTAGTTATTTTCAACTATTTGGTAACAAAAAAACATTTTTTGTTTCATATGGACTCTGATCTATTTAATGAGTTAGAGGAGGCTGAGCTACCTTTGGATGAGGGGGATGTAGGATCATATGACCCTCAGCCTATTGGTGGTTCTGGAGGTACGCGGAGGGGGCGCGGTCTTGTGCGACTGATGATTCCTGACCCTATCCCCAAGCGACGTCCATATCTTGGCTTTTATCTACACACACATATGTATGGTAACCGGTATATTTTAGTTAGATTTCATTAATTTATTTATATATATACTAATTGTTTGATAATTTATTCTTTTTTTCACAATTTTGCGCATGTAGCTATTGGAAAGGGGAGCGCAATCTTGCGCAATTATTTTCCTCATCCATGTATCACATGGGAACAGATTCCCGTTGATGTGTAGCTCAAAAGGTAAAATCATTGGCTAGTACATAAATAAGTAATATTTATTTTGAAATTTATTTTTTTAATAACTTGATATTATAAATTATTTGTATTTTTTATGGTATCCCATTAATTATAGTATGTGTGACGATATCCATGCAGCATGGGAGGTGGCTATGTGTGAGAGTTTGCGTCATTTTTTACACAATTTGAGAAATACGGCCATTAAGAAAGCAGGAGCGATAGTATTTGATGAGTCGTGTAGAGCCCACTGACCAGAGTACATTTCATCTCAAGTTTGGGATGGATTATGTGCACACTGGTTGGGTGGTGGATTTCAGAGGAGGACTTCATTGGGTCAGCAGAATTGGGGGAAACAGGAGGTGATGCATTGAACTGGTAGTCGTACAATTAGTACGCATAGAGAGCATCTGGTAAGTATTTTTTTTAAAATATTTTATATAACTTCAAATATAAAAAGATTATTTTATATTCATATAGGCAGTCAATCATCCCGATATTACAGAGTACGATGTTTATCAGAGGATGTATAGTGATCAAGCCACCAAAGAGATTAGAGGTGATCGCCAGCGTCAGATTGTGGTTAGTCTTATATTTTTAGTTTGATAATTAACTACATATAATATTTCACAATTTTAATTACAAATTGGAATTGAAGGAGTCATATGAGGTTGAGACCTCTCAGACACAGGCTGAGGGTCAGGATGAGGCGACTGATTAGTCCAGTGCCCACCATTTTGACGAGGTGACATTATGCAAGCGACTCAGTATGGCTTTGAGAAGGGCCGAGTAGTTAGTATCGGCTCTCATGTGACTCCTGGTACTTGTTATGGTACTGCTACGATGTCGGTGTCCAACTAGAGAGGAGCTCATGGAGAGGCATCATCTTCTGCCTCACAGTATCAGGAGAAGTTCTGAGCTCATAATGACCTTATAGAGAGTTTGCAGAAGCTGCAAGAAGAGATGTGTCAGCAGCAGTAGTAGTAGAAGCAGCAACACGAGGATGAGATGTGTCGATGGCAGTAGCAGCATCACGAGCTGATGGATTACATGCACTTTCTGCCTCATAGTTTAGGGATGGAGTTTCCTCCACCTTCTCCTTTGACTCCTCCACCTCCTCTAGAAGACGACCCCTAGTGATTTTTTTATGTTAAAAATATTTAAATTTTACATTTTTTGTAATATGAACTATTTACAGTTTCTGTCTTTTATATCGGTGCGAATATTACATAATTTAATTTTTAATATTTTATGATTTTTTTGTGAATATTGAGAATTCTAATATTTTTTATTATTTTATTATTTTAATAATATTAATATTACTGTTGCATTAATCATAATTTTATTAAATATATTTTTTCAGTATTATATTTTTTAATGTTTTTTTATTTTACTAATAATAATAATAATATTTTATGATTTTTTAATATTTTTTTGTGAATATTGATAATTTAATATATTTTTTTATTATTTTAATAATATTAAAATTAATTTTTCAATAATCATAATTTTATTAAATTTCTATTTTTTAAAATTTATTTATTATTTGCGACGAGATATGTTGTGACGGGTTCCCATCGCAAATAGCCTAAATTTTTTTTTTTAAAAGTATTTGTGACGGGATTACGGGCCTGTCGCAAAAAGTATTTGCGATGGGCCCATCACAAATAGTCTAAATAAATATTTTCAAAAAAGTATTTGCGACGGGATTATGGGCCCGTCGCAATAAAGTATTTGCGACGGGCTCGTCGCAAAAAAGTTTATATATATAAAGTATATAATCGGAGACTTATTTGCGACGGTGAAGTTTCCCATCGCAAAAAATATTATTTGCGATGGGCCTGTCGCAAATAATATTTTTTGCGATGACGTTTCTGCAACGGGCTATTTGCGACAGGACCCCGTCACTAAAGCTTATTTGCGATGGGATCCTGTCACAAATTACCCATCACAAATACCTAGAATTCTAGTAGTGTTCAGAGTAGATCATCATTAGGTCAACAAAATTAGGGGGGACATGAGGTGACACATCGAGCTGGTAGTCATACATTCAGTACACATAGGGAGGATATAGTAAGTGCATTGTTTTAAATATTGTATATCAAATTAAATGTAAACAGTTTATTTTATATTCATATAGGCGTCACATAGACATATATTATGGAGTACAATATTTATAGAAGGATATACAGTGATCCAACCATTGGGTAGATTAAAAGTGCTCGCCAGCATCAGATTGTGGTCAGTATAAGTTTTTTTTTCAGTATTAAATTTAACTACAAATAATATTTTAACTATTTAAATATTAAATTTCAATTAAAGGAGTCATATGAGGTCGCGAAATCTCAGATAGATGTTGAGAGTTAGGATAAGACCGATGGTCAGACCAATGCCCCTCGATTTGATGAGGCGGCATGGATGCAGGTGACCTAGTATGGCTTTGTGAAAGGCTGAGTTATTGGTATCAACTCTCTAGTGACCCCTGAGGGTTTTTATGGCACCACTGCAATGTCGGCATCCAGCTCAAGAGGAGCTCACAGAGAGTCATCATCATCTCATGCACAGTATTATGAGCAGTTGTGAGCTACGAGTGAGATTATAGAGACTATGCAAAGGGAGTATGAGGAGATGCATCAATGGAAATAGCAGCAGTAGAAAGAGTTCCTCCGATAGTAGTAGTAGTAGTAGTAGATGCAGGATGATATGTGTAGATAGTGGTAGGAGTAGGAGCAGGAGTTAGAGCAGATGGAGTACAAGTGACGTCTGACTCGTAGTTTAGGGGTGGAGTTCCCTCCACCATCTCCTTCAGCTCCTCCTGACGAACCTTCCCCTGATCAGTGATGTATTTTTATTCTATGATGAAACATTTGAATGTATTTTTTTTGTAATATTAACTATTTAAATTTTTAAATAGTGTGCGTTTTAAATTGTCTCGAAAATTACAGTTTTTTATTATTAATTTAATTTTTTTATTATATTTATTATTTTATTAACTAATATATTTGTATATTTTTTTGAATACTCGGGTTTTTATTATATTGCTAATATTATTATTTCATAAATATTATTAATAATATTATTATATTAATTAATTATTTTATAATTTATTTTATTTTAAAAATATTAATATTAAAATTTATATTTATTTTTATATTAATATTATATTATACTTATTATGTTATAAATAGTTTTATTCTATTAATATTAATATTATGATTTTATTTATATTAATATTATATTATATTAATGTTATATTATTGTTAATATTATTTTATTTTTTAATTTATTATTTTTAAAAAAATTTAACTATTAGCGAGGGACCGTCGCAAATACTAATTGCGACGATCCATCACAAAAGGGGTTATTTTTATTTTTATTTTGAGAAGTACTTACGATGGTCTAGTGAAAACGATAAAAAACTGGGAAGCTATTTGTGACGGGTTGTTGGTCCGTTATAAATAGCTTCTTAAAAAAATTGTCGATTATTTTTTTTGCGGCGGTTCTACTGCCCATCGCAAATAATCTATTTTTATGACAGACCATTGTGAAAATTAATATTTGTGACGCCTATTTCCACGATGGGACATTTATGACGGGACCCCATTGCAAATGACTATTTGCGATGGGAACCAATCGCAAATGACTCATCGCAATAATCTATTTTTCCAGTAGTTCCAGAACACTTCTAAGGTGCGATGAGGTTGGAAAAAATTTCCATCAATCCGAAGACGTCGCAGGATTCCAAAGTCATTAATAGAGTTGTTGAGTAGCCCTTTTTTATCGAAGTGGCTTCATGTATGGCAATAAGGATTCACATTTGACCTACATTTTGATTAAATATGTAAATTTTATGAATAAAATAATTTATATCATACCAAATCACATGGTGGAGTTCGGCGATAGTAGTAATGAAAATATTCTTAATTTTTTGCGAAATTTATTAACATCTCTTTAGTTGAGATTTGATGGATTCAAGACTCAACCATCTACAATCAAATATGTCAAGAATATAGTTCCAAAGAGTATAAGTAGTGGCACAAGAAAGAAAAAGATAGTTAGAATCTTCTCATGAAATCTATTATTTTACATCTCAAGAATTCTCATGAAATTTATTATACTTTGGTAATTAATGATATATTCAATTAATGGTACCTTTCTTCCACTCTTAGGTACTTAAGATAATTCAGAAAATGTTTTAAAGAATATCTGACCTTATTTCTCTCTTCGTTCGAAAATCTCTTTTCCTTAAAAACCATGTTTTCTAAAAATATTTTTATAAATTTTTTATTACTCACTTATTCTTTATAAAATAAATTTTTACCCATGTTTTAATTTTTAAAAAATCTTATAAATTGAATATTCCTGTTTTTTTTTCAAATCAATTTCCATTTGGATTTTACCCCATTTGTGAAAGGAACCTTTTTTTAATGTGTATGACATTAATGAAATATTATAATGTCATGAAAAATCAATGATTTGAAGGTTCATTTTAATTTTTCAATTTTATTTCTAAATAAAAAAAAATTAGAATGATTTTTTTAAATAGTTTTTCTAAATGAAAGAATATTTTTCTCAATAAATACATTAAATGATATTTCAAAATTATTTCCATCTAAGATGAAATTTTTTGGTGTTACTTATTCTTTATTGGGGATATTATCCATGGATACCATTCATATTATTTCTCTGAATGTTTTGTGTTGTGATTTCACTATGTTTATGAGACTAGGTTCTCTTCTATGGGTTATACTGTGATAAAATGCTTACCAAACCCGCTTCTTTTCGTAGGTTATTTTATGATGAGTTTATTATGAAACTTGTTACTTTTCCACATGTTAATATATGATGAAATGTTTATGATACCCATTTTATTTCATTGGTTATGATATAATGAATTTTTATGATATTACGACACACATAAATATGGTTTTAATTATGATATGGGTGGGACATATAGCTCCATCTAATTAATTTCAGAAATATTTATACCCCATGGGATAGACTGGAATTCAATAATAAGTAAACCTGATTCAGTAATAAATGTATGGAATGAAAAGTTTTCCCATATTAGTATTATAAGGATGGAACTGGGAGTGAACCCAGTTTTTTAAAGTACTTTGTCTACTTTTATGGTCTTGGAAATGAGCCTTGAATAATATGGAAATGATTTTCTATTCTTACATGTATGCCAAAAATTAAATTTCTTATGCTCTTATGGATCATGTTCTTTGATTCCCCTATAAATCATGTCTTATAAACTCCAAATCCAATGAGCATGTACCCAAGTGGTAAAGGCTTATACTTTGCATCCAAAGACCCAGGATCGATTACAGGTAGGGATGAAATTCTTGGGGGTACTATAGCGGGACTGTAACAGGGAAATGTAGCATTACTGTAGCAATGGTGGAACTGTAGCATCGGTGACACTATTATGGCAGTTACTATAGCGACGGCGGTACTGTGGCAGGTACTATAGTATCCTAGGTACTATAGTAGTACTATTCACTAGAGGGCCCTTTAGGCCAAAAATGGGATTTCATGCGCCTGGGCCTTCAGGCTATGTAATGGGTCTCTCTCTACCTAGTCAAAATAGGTCTTTACTTTTTTTTAATAATAAAAATGAGGCTTCGGCCCCAACCTTTAAAAAAGCCTTATAAACATTAAATTCTTATGTCAGGACTCATGATTATGATCCTTGATATATAGGTTATGGTTTTCAATTGTTTTTCTCATGTTCTCATACCCTTATGTTTGGGATTTTTCCCCATTTAGTGGGAAAAATAAAACATTTTCCAAAAATACCTAAATCGGGAAACTATTTCTCAATCTTGGGATGTTTTCGGGTGTCCAAACATAAAAGGGTGGGTGTTGTATTGAACAACACCTTACTTATAATTATACAAAAGAAGGCATTGTCTGAGATAAGGCCTTTATAAAAAAATTTATAATTACGGCATTGTCTCAAACAACACCATCTTTATACCATTCCTTAATAAAGCATTGTCCTAGATAGTGACTTCTTCAAAAAAATTATAAGGCATTGTACCAGACAACACCCACCCCTCTATTTTTATTAAATTGTTTATATATACATATATATATATATATATTATAAAATTAATAATAAAACTGAACATATAAATAATAGTTTTATTATTAAATATTTTTATTTTTAAATAATATATTAAATACTATGAATTCATAAAAAAATATTAATTATTATAAATTTATTAATTGTGAATTTTATTATTATTATTATTATTATTATTATTTAATTATTAATAATGATGTAAATAATCATATTACTATTATATATTGTTAATTATTAATACAGAATTTATAATTATGACTTAAAATTTTTTTTATTATTATTATTATTATTTACTATTATTAATAAGTAGAGAATATAAATTATTTTTATTTAATTAGTTAAATATATTTTTCTTATTAACTCGTCTATTATTAATAAAACTTAATATTTTATACTTAATATTTTTATGAAATTATTTTAATTTTAAGTTATTTATATTTTTTAAGTACATGTCTTAAATTTCATTTATAATCAAATAAAAAAATATTTTTTATAATCTTTTATATTTTCCTATATATTTTATCGTCAAAATGTTATGTTTTGAATTTTCATTGTTTTGTATCATTTCTATTATTTTATGTTTATTTTTTTGGTGAAAAAAAATTATTTGAAGTTATTTTTATGCCTTTACCCAATGTTTTAAATTTCATTTGGATTTTATTTGTACTTTATTTTTTATAATCTTTCAAATTATCCTACTTGAAACATAAAAAAACTTATCATCTTTCAAGTAGGTAACTTTGGATGTCTATGAAATATAGACTATATGTAAATTATAAATGAAACATAAATCAAGGATTAAAAATATAAAAAATAGTTGAAAATAAAAATTATTTCATTAATATAAAAAAATGAAAATAATTTATATGTCATAATCTTGGTTGATTAAAAATAAAATATTTACACATCAAAAAATCTTATGCGAATAAAATATAGTATAAATAAAATTTATATGAGATTTAAAACATTGAATTTAAAAATAAAAAGTATTTTAAAATAAAATGAATTTCCAAAATTAATAAAAAATAATAATTTACACAAAAATTATTTATGGAAAAATAATTTAGAAGTACATATTTTATGTTTTCAAACAAAATATTTTGAGCCATTGAAATTATTTTTCCTCAACATTTTTTATCAAATTTTTTTATTTCTAATTTTTTTTAAGCTTAGATAATTTTCAACTTTAATTTATATTTTATTTATAATTTAAATTTTATAAGCTTCAAAATCACCTACTTAAAACATTATTACATTTCTAGTAGGTGACATTAGAAGACTATAAAATATAAACTATCAGTAAAATCTAAATAAAAATTAAAACATGTATTAAACATATAAAAAATAGTTGAGAACAAAAATAATTTTACAAATTTAACAAAACTAAAATAATTTACATGAAAAAAAATTATTAATTAAAAAAATAACATTTACCCTTCAAAAAATTTATGCGTAAAAAATATAGTATAAATAAAATCTAAATGAAATTTGAAACATTACCTGTACAAATAAAAATTAATTTAAAATAAAACTAATTCCAAAAATTAAAGAAAGATTACAAAATGAATTTTTAAAGAAAAATAATTATAAGTGCACATGTTATATTTCAAAATAACAATATTTTTTGCTAGTGAAATTATTTTTATTTAATTTTTTTAAATTTTTTTTTATTGAATTACTCTTAATTTTTTAATTAATGTATCAAAATTAATTTATATTGTATTTACAATATATAATTTATAGTCTTTCAGAATTACCTACTTGAAACATTATTAATTTTTAAGTAGGTGACTTTGAAAGCCAATAAAATATAAACTATAAGTAAAATTTAAATTTAAATTAAAATATGGATTAAACATATAAAAGAACAACTAAAATGTAATTTAATTTCAAAATTATAACAAACAAAAACTAATTAACAAGAAACAAACTTTACTGATTAAAAACATAACATTTACACCAACTTTCTTGTAGCGTGTGTGTCACACTTGCGGTTGTACCAAGAATATATATATATATATATTATTATATCATTACATCTTAACTAATATAGTAATATATATTAAAACTTTATTATATAAATTTATTAATATATTATTATAATTTTAATTTAATGGAAAAAATAATCGTAAAAATAATCGAAAAAGTAATAAAATAATATATTATTAATATATGATTATATTATAATTGATATATATTATTGAATTTATAAAAAATATATTATTAGTTAATTAATTAGTAATTTTGTAATAAATATATTATTTCATTAGTAAAAATATATATTAATGTGTTAGTTAAAAGTAAGTTAATATTTTAAGGTGGTTAGATAAACAGTTTTGCAATTAATTTCAATTGATAGAAACATTACATTAAATAATATAGTTTTACAATTGATAATATATTAAGTATTTTTTAAAAAGAAAATTTAAATTTAAATTTTATTTAAATATTAATTAGTATTTTTTATTTATAAGTAACATCCATTTGTACTAATATATATTTACATACACTAATATTATTATATATATATAAACACTAATATTAACATAAATTATAACACTTAGATTAAAATATAGTATAATGCTAATATTAACACATTAAAAAAAATTAAAACATTTCATTTAAAAAAATTATTTATAATATATATTATGTTATATTATAATAGTATAAATATTATAACACTAAAAATATATTCTTATATATAAAATTTATTAACAAATTTACACTAATATATATTTATATATATTATAATGAAATATACAATAATATTGAAAAATATAAAAAAATTATGAAAAGTTCAGTTTAAAAAAATTAATCCCAAGAAGGGTGGGAACATTATGACATAGGGCCTTCTTCAAAAGAGTTCATAAGAAGATTCTTTATAAAAAGTACCTTCTAAATACCTCTTTTGAAGAAGGTGCAAGGACATTAAATTCCTATAAAGAAAATCCAGAAGCAAAGGCACCTCATATAAAAGTGCCCAATTTAAATTAGTATTATAGAAGGTGATTTATAAATGGGAACTCAACGTTCAATAGAATCTAACCCCCACCATTCCCATGGATTGGGAAATTATTTTCCCAAGACATTATATTTGGAATTTATTTTTTTCGGTATATCATAAAATTAGCTCATATGTTCATGTTATACTTATGTATCTCCCTTATTTACCCTTACTCAGCATCTGATCTCAACCTTTCTTATTTTTTCTTTTCCTAGGCTATGAAGATATGTTTTATGTATGATATTTATAGGAAGGGTGCTAGTTATAAAAAACACAGTGGGATATGACGTAGCTCACTTATGGACCAAGGATTATGTTTTCCAGTTTACAAATGCACTAAACTATTATGGTCTTCATGTGTGTATTCAATTAATGTATTAAATATTAATAAAAATGATGTAATATATATGTATAAAAAACCAATGTTGTTATTGTTTTAATGTTACAATATCAATGTTTAAAAGGATTATTTATGATATTCTTCCAGTGATGAGATCTTATGATCTTCATCTCAAGAAAACCATGTATTTTCTTATCCTACTATTAATTATTAAAAATATATGTTTTCCACTAATTTTATTCTCTTAAAGGATTAATGATAAAAAAACGTTTTTATGTAAAATAATCTTTATTTCCCTCTTTCATCAAAAACCCTTTTTATTCCATTCCACGCTTTTTAAAAATGTTTTAATGTATCTTTATAATTGTTTAATTTCATTTTTACACTTGTTTTAATTTGTTAAAAAATGTTTTAAATGCAATATTCATGTAGTTTTCAAAATAAGGATCATTTTTATTTTACTGAAAATGTGAAATAAATATTTGTTTAACATGTACGACATGAACCAAATTTCTCATAATTATAAACAATCAATGATTTAAATATTCCATTATATGTTTTTATATTTATTTTCAAAGAAAATTATTTATAGAATATTCTATGAATTTTTAGATTTAGAATGGTGATTTTCAAATAAAGGTTGTTTTCCTCAAAAATGTTCAAATTTATTTTTTTTAGAATCATTATTCATCTAAGATGATATTATTTGACATTAATTAAGATTTAATAGAGATAGTATCCAATGATTCCATATTTATTCTCTCATTGGATGGTTTATGTTTATGATAACAATATTTTTTTGAAACCTATTTTTTTCATGGGGTATGCTATGATAAAATTTTTATGAAACCCATTTCATTTCATGGGTTCTAATATTATAAATGCGTTAAGAAGGCGAATTATTTTCATGTTTTATGATTTGATAAATAAGTTTTGGAGACCATTTCTTTTCATATGTTCTGATATGATGGATTTTTTATGATCTTGTCGCACACATATGTTTTATTATCATTTTGTGACAGGTGGGAGCTCTATATACCACTAATGCATTGGGTAAATATTGATATCTCAAGAGATAAATAATACGGGAATGGGGAGTGAAACCAGTTTATTAAGTGACTTTATTCACTACAACATTCATGGGAGTGAACCATAACTAATTATATGGCTTGGGGAGTGAACCAAATCTAATAGGATAAAATTGGGAGTGAACCTTGACTACTATGATTGTTTGTGAAGTGTACCTAATTCACTATAAGAGTATCGGAAATGAATCTTTACTACTTAGAAAACAATTTCCTTTGATTATGTGTTTATGACAAATATATGTATTATTACAATGTTATGTTATTATGCATCATGTTCTTTTATTTCTATATGATTCATGTCTTATGAACTATCATGATTTATTCCATGACTCATGTTTATGATCTATGATATGTAGGGTATGGTTTTAAAATGTTATTCTCAAGTTCTCATACCCTTATAGTTATGTTATGTGGATATATCCCTTATTTAACCTTACTGGGAATCTAAGATCACCCTTTCTTATGGTACCTTTCCCCGAGTTATGAAATTTAGTATTATATACGTTGCGTTTAAGAAGGGTTAAAGTTATGATTAAATTAGTGGGAGATGATATATTTCAATTATGAACCATTTTTTCTATCTGATTTTCAATGGAACTATACCTAAATGATTTGTGAATGGATCATTATATATAATGAATATTATTCTTTTCAAATTTAATATTTATGTATGAAAAGTGTTGGTCTCTTTAGTTGTTATTAGAGAAATGATTAGAAAATAGTTGAAAACTATGATGAGAAAAAATTAGTTATGAAACCTTAATGTGAATTTTATTATAGGATAACATCCTAAATATTTGATAAGGTATATATTATGTGGTTTTACTAACAATACATCTTTTTCTGGATACTACAAGTGGACATGGTTTTGGAGAAAATTAATCTAGGGGGTATAACCCTGAAAAGAGTTTGTTGAGTATATGCTAAACACTATTATAATGCATGGTGAGTGAACCCTAACTACAAACCTATTTTGAAATTCCAAAGGGGTATTCTTTGGATAATCAATATTCTCTTTATAAACCATTATGACTGATTTTAATTATTGATGATCATGGATGGCCTAGGTTAAACCTACGACTTCTTAGATTTAAAATAATGTTTCATGATTTAGGTATACTATAAATGATTTTTTTATTTATTATGTGGTCTCCCACTATGATAATGATTTCTCATATTATACACCAGACCTTGGTTTAAATATGGGTGGGGATGAATTTTCATTGGTGAGCGGTGACGTAGGCATGATGCAGGCAGACAAGCAGTGATGCAGGTATAACATAGGCAGGTGGTGACGTAGGCATGACACGGGCATATGGTGATACAGACATGATACAAGCATGGTACTGCACTGGGCCTTTAGGCCAGTTTTTGGGCCTCTGATCCATGTAATGGGATTCATGCCCACTGGCCCTTCAGTCTATGTAGTGAATAAATAAGTCTTGATGGTTTCTATATCCCTTTGGGGGGCTATGGCCTGCCTTTCCGGCTTGTGTGTGTGGTGTGTGTGTGTGTGTTTAATGTAATTGGGACCCAAATCACCTAATATATAATAATTTCTCACACTATGTTTTTTTTGTTTTAGTCAATGAAGAGAACCATAAGGAATTGGGTTCACATTGAATGTGATAGACCATTTGTTAATAAGAAACCAAATGGGATTATTTTTAAAGTAAAATATATTGTGATTATTCTTAACCATTTATTAGGATATATTATTATCTACATGCACCATAACCAACTCTCACACTCACCATAGAAGAGAAGGATATACTTTTTTTAGAGTTTGGGTGGTGGAGATCATAGAGGAAATAAGATTCAGTTTTCTATATGTACTGAATGTGGGATGAATCACTCAAGGTAAGGTCTTAATGGAATGAGAAGTTGTTTTGCATTTGGAGATAAATGGAACTGTGTGTGTAATTTTTGTGTAAAAATGAAAAGTACAGTTAGCACAATGGATGGAAATAATGATTTCCCAAAGGAATCATCAACCGTTGAATGTTTTATATGTGTAAAGTATAGGAATTATGAAAATAAATTTCCTTGTGATAAATCTGTAGAATAATATTAACAAGGATGTATGATTAATGGTTTTTTTGTTAATGATAAAGAGACTTAAAATGAAATATGAAAGGAATGTGGTGTTATGGAATAAGATGATGAAGCAATGTTAATGGTTTAAGAATTAAGTGGAATGAATGAAATGTTTGTATATAAGGTGTTTTCTATAGAATTTTTACATTAATTATTTCTATGAATATGTTCAATGGTATTAATGAATAAGATAATTGATTTAATTTAAAGGTGATATTTTATGTAAAATAAATGATTAAGTGAAATATAAACCTTAATATGTTATTGATGGTGAGATAATTATGTTGGTAGAAAGAGATGATTAATATAGATAAAGTAAATTGGATAGTATTTATTAACTTGGAACTAATTACTTCTTTTATAACAATGTGTTTTATGTTATTATTGATGGAGTTTAAAATATTTTTTGATTTGTAGAAGATATTCAATAATATGTGATTGTATTTAAGGAATTAAGAAAGTGAAATTTTTTAAAAGCATTTATATTTTCATTAATGTTTTATGGTAATTCATGATATTGCCTTGTTTTAATATAATGTTTGATCAATGTATTCACATATATTTTTTGTGAATTTAAGAGAAACATTATGTTTTTTGGGGGATTAGTGATAAGTTTATTTTGCAAATTTAATGACCTTCTTTGTAATTTTTTTACCTCAATTTTTTTCCATTGGATGAACATTATGTTTAACTATTAATAGAATTTATTAAGATGAACTTTGGGTATTATTAGACAACTTGAGATAACTATTTTGTTCTATGTAAATATTTATAGGCTAAAGGTTTGACCTATGGATATTATAATGATATTAGTAGTTTACACATGAAAAAATCATCATGACTATTCATTTCATTAATGAAGTTGAAATTTATTGAATCACAACTAAAGGATGAAATTTTTCTTATGATATAAAGTAAACTTGATTCCCAGATATTTCAGTCCCTTTTAAATTCTTTATAATATTAAAATAGTAGCTTAATGTTTGGAATTTACACTGAATATCTCTCAACTTCACATTATGTTCCACGTATCTTTATAGAGGAAGTACATACCTAATCCTTCAATTGTACCAAACTCAAATTTTTTACCAATAGAAATTGATAATTCTAATAAGGAACAACTAGTGAAGATTCTAGACCATATAGATAATGTTCTATGAAACAATACCACTCATATAGTCAAATTTTTGTGGGGAAACCACCATCTTGGGGAAGTGAAGTGGGAACCTGAGGATTTAATGAGTCATAAGTATCCTTAGTTTCATATGTCAAAGAGATGAAATTTTCTAGGGGAAATTAATTTTAAGGGGGGTAGAATGAAACACACTAATATTTTATGCTATAGTTTTTTCAAGTAAATTTAATTTCTTTGATAGATTAGGTTACACAAAACACTGAGTTTTAACGAATCACGATATACAAATAATATTGTTACTTAAAATTTACCATAAAAAGATGTTAAATTTTATGATATGAATTAGAATAACCAAATTGTGAAAATCAAGTATAAATTTTTTATATAAAGAGGATATATTTATAAACAATTACTTAGTTTTTAATAAAGAATTTATATTCTTTTAAAACAACTCTTTCTCAAAAAATGATCTGTATTTATTTTTGTAAAAATATTAATTTTCAAAACTTTTAGGAAATTTATTTGAAAAAAAACTACATTTATTAAATCTACATTTCAAATTTATCTTTAAGTGAATATTTTATAATTTTTTAAATGGTTAATTTTTTGGTGAATATTGAAGAATACTAATTTTTATTAAAAACAACCCTTTAATTTAAATAATTTAAAATGATAAATATTTTAAAAAAGTTTTAAAAGTAACATTAGTTAAATTATATATTTACTAATCCAATTTATATCATTGGAATCTATTTAATGTTGAATTTTGATACTGAAACATTTTATACTTATGAATCTTCTTTCTTTGGAAATATGTCTTTTCATCACATCTGTGACTTTAATTTTAAATTAAACATTTACACTTATGTTAATTTAATTGGGAAAAATGAATTACATGTTTGGAATATGAAAAATTAATAATATATAATAATTTCAACTTAATATTTTGTCAAAATAAATAGCAATAACATGAAAAAATAGTTACTACAATTATGGTTAAAACGGGTTTACTAGGAGGGTTAAATTAAAATGATAAGGGGTAAAATGACCAAAAAACATGTCCAATTATTATTTTATTGAATTATTTATACCCTTATTACCTTATTCTCAATTTTTATATTCTTTTGGGACATTTTTTCATGAATGTGACCAATATAATAAACCAAGTATAGAAAAAGACAAAATATCACCCTCTTACTTTTAAATTTCAATTATTTTTTCACATTGGGAAAAATAATTATCTAAAAAAATATTGGGTAAAATTTTGAGTATAATGAAATTAATTTAGTTATGATAATTTATTTTTATTTTCTAGTAAGTAATTAATTACTTTAGAAGCTGAAACAATTCCAATACATAAATTTTTAGTTAATCAAAACATAAAATGAATGATACTAAAAATAATAAAAGTAATATAAATTGAATGAAATATTGTATTTCATGATTTTTTTAGATTAATATAATATTATATATTGGTTTTAAAATAATACATTCTAATTCCACATATTACTTGGTGTTTTTAAATTCAAATTAAATAAATAGTTTAAAAAAATTGTCATCAATGTTATTCTATACAAAATAACATTTTATTAAATGATTTAAAATTCATAAAATACCTGACCTAAAACATGTTATTGGTATATGTTTAAAAATACAAATAATTTCCCATTCATGGACCAGTGGTCATCTTATAATAATTATATTGTTCACTAAATAGAAAAAACATAGTTTTTATTATAAAGGGAAAAACTGGGTTCTGAGTGTTTCATGCGCTTGTATTAAAATTAATTGTATACACCCATATAATTTTATTATATAAAATTTATTTAATATATATAAATAATGGTTGAAAATCATATAATAGAGATAATTTTATTTTAGTTATTTAATGAGAAATCTCCAAGATAAAAATGCTAGTTATAGTGGTGAAAACTAAAATTATAAGAGTAAGAAAACTAAGAATTTATGGAAAAACATGTTTAAAACATGTGTTTTTTTATGCAGTGTAGGTATTTCTAGGAAATATTTTCACTCCAATAAATTATTTATCAATTTTGAAGCAATTTTGATAGATATTGACACCCTGTTATTGAATAGTTTTGTGTATTTACAAAAATGAAACTCCCCCTCAATTATAAATAGAAACCTACTCCCCTCATTTATTCATACTTATAAAGCCTTTTGGATCAACAAACCCATATAAAAATATCTCCCTGAATTACTTATCCATGTATTATAGCTTCTTTTTAATCTTAAAGGCCGACATTAGGGTCCTTAATAAGAGATCCAAAGGGGTTCGTTCTAAGAAAAGGTAATTGTCTTTAGCAAAATCATTCTTTTTTACATCTTTCATTACCACCATCATTCATGTTTTAAAAAATTCAAAATAATAATAAAAAATATCTACCATATACTAATATGTTATTATGTTGATAGTATTGTAACACCCTTATATTTTGTAAAATATTTTCTTTATATTTGGTGTTACACGTAACGCTAAGTGAACCTTGTGTTACCTAAAACACTGAGTTTAGAATGCATTACATGAAACACTGATTTTATATTTCATAACATGAAAAAAAATTATCTTGTGTATCATGCAACACTTATTGTAGTTTATGTTACACTGAACGCCAACTTTAAATGAAACATGACATATTATTAAAATATTATTATTTAATATGACAATTATCAACTAACCTTTTGAATGGACGGTATGAATACGATTAAAAAAATTATGAAAATATATGTCTGTAACATTTATATAAAATGATCTATTTGGTTAAAAATTAATTATAAAAGAAAATAAAAATCATGTGAAAATAAAGGAAATCTTTTTCTAAAAAATATATTTATGCACACAAATGTGTTTTAGTTTAGTAAATTAAACAAATGAAATTTGATTAATTATTTTAATAAATTTTATAAATATTTTATAAAATAAAATTTTTAACATTATCATATATTTTTTCTAGATTTGAGATAATAAAAAAAGAACTTTTACAATTAAAAACTATATTTTCAAAAAAAGAATTTTTGATTCCTTTTGAGAACTTATTTTAAAATTCATTTTTTCTGTTTTATAAAATTTATTTAAATAAATAAACATTGAAATAATCATGTCAAAATTATATTAGGGTGAATTTTTTAGAATTTCTTAAGAAGGTAAATTTTTTCAATAAATATTGAAAAATACTAGTTTTTATTCAAAATTGGCATTCCTTTTAAAGATTTTAAAAACTTAACAATTGTTTTAATATGGTTTTAAAAGTTAAATTAGAAAGATTATATATCTTATAATCCAATTTAGGTCATTTTAATCAATTAAATTTTGAATTTTTTTACAAAAATGTTTTAAATGTTTTTACATTTTCTCTTTTAAAAGAAGGATTTATCGTTGTGTCTCTCCGAATATTTTTAAATTGTATTTTCCCACTTATGTAAATGGAGTATGTAAAAATGGATTAAATATTTGGAATAAATATAATATTAATTTTTTAATAATCCCAACTTAATTTTTTACCTTTATGAATAGTAATATAAGCTAAATTTATTACAACTAATTAAGGTAAAATGGGTTTACTGAGGGATAAACTAAAAAGATAAAGGTTAAAAGTTATGAAAAACTTTTCCAACACCAATTTTATGGAAACAAATTTCCTTTTATATTCTAGGTTTTATATAGGCCCATTTTATATCCTTTTGGAATGTGAAAAACGTGGGTACATATTTTTCTTTTCAAAAATTGTAAGTGTGCCACTCGAATAACGTATAAACAACCACCCCACTTCATCTCCTCCTCACAGTTACAAAAACCTTTGGTTCAAACAAATCCAACCCAAATAAATTTATTACTTACCTTATCTCATAAAATAATCTTATTCTATTCATAAATCCTTCCAAATAAACTTTTTTGTGAAAACCTAAAGAAGTTGTCTAAAAAAATGTAACATCCCTAGATGATATTTTTATTTTATTTCTTCATCCACTTAGAAAAATTATTATTAAAACATGATGATATAATAGAATCAGAATATTAAATATATTTATATTTTGTTATCTTAAGTTAACTATCTATAATCATATCCTCTTCAATTAAATAATATACGAAATCATCATTTCTGTGTACGATTGACTACCCACCTCACGAAAAAATGTTAATCATTTTTACATTATCACATCACATGGATAAATATAATGGTGGAATAAATTTTAATATATGTTATATATAAAATTATTATAATTATGGAATTATTATATCATATATACCTTCTTACTTTCTATTTGGTGGGAATACGATAACGTCGCTCGTGTGTACGATGGACTATAACCCTGATTTGATTCGTTCACCCTTTACATGGAGGGTAATAAGGATGAGTTTGATAAAAATATATGATATATATGACATAAAAATGATTCTATATTTTCAATATATTATTTATCTTTATTTATTTTAATTCATCAAGAAAATAGAAACAACATTCATACGTATGTACAACATACCGTCTCTATGAACAGTGTATTTAATTTTCTATATCTAAATCATATGGATTATAAAACAATATATTATGAATATAAGATATATTTAAATAATTTTTAACATTCTAGATATGATTTAACCATGATTAAAATAAGAGAACCAAAACAAAAAATCAAAATATACACACATAAAAAGCATTAATCACTTAAAACGCGAATTTAACATGGAATTGTTAACAAATGGGTAATAAAATGTCATAATAATAAAATATGGTATGATATATATTTTTGGTTCTTTAATATATTAATTATAAAACTATAATGATTATATTAGTGTTTTTAACATGTACAAAAGAATTGAAGACTTGAGGTAAGGGATTTCCGTCTCACTTTTACTTTCTGAGAGACACATGCCATATTTACCGTATGTTTCTTTTATGTTTTAAATATAATTAACATGAATTTATTTTATGATTAATATAATAAAAATTATTCAGATTTAGATCTATATTTTAGGATATCTCATTCAAGGGGTTTACAGTTCAAAAGTTACCAAAGCAATAAGGTATTTTTGTCTCAAATTGTCTTCTTTGGGATATAAGTTATATTACGCACCTCTCTTCTCCTATGAGGTTTATATAATTCCCCTTTGAAATGTTATATCATTAATATTCTTATTTTTATTATAATAAAAGTTTCATTTAATTTCATTCTTTAATGGGATGTATGATTCAGAAGATAACAAAATGGTAACAGTTTTATGATACAATCTCATCATTTATCAGGATTGTTTGTGGTTATGATTGAATGATGATGTTTTATGATCCATATCTAAAGAAAATAATTATTTTTCTTATCATCTAGTTATTTCTTGAGAATACTTGATTTATATAATTTTTCATCTCTTTATGTACTCAGGAATTCAAAATATCTTTTTTAAGAAAAATCGTCTTTATTTCTCTCTTTCATTGAAAACACATGTTTTTCAAAAATCATGTTTTATAAAAATGATTTAAATTTTTTTTATTATATTATAAAAATTATTTATTAAATAAATTTTTACCCATGTATAAATGTTAAAAAAATTTGAATGAAGTATTCATATCATTTTCCAAACAATGTTTGTCTAGATTTTACCAAAATTATAAATGGAATATTTATTTAAAATTGTTCAACATGAATGTTATTTTCCACCATCATGACTACTAAATGTTTTAATGGTTCATTTATATGTTTCAAAATTTATTTTTAATTAAAAATATTTTTAAAACATGTAATGATTTTATAGTTTTAGAAAGATATTTTAAATGAAAGGTTATTTTTTTTCAATTAATGTTTTAAATGATTTTTAAAGAATCCTTTATAACTTCCCAATGTTATTTTCAATGAAATTTATTTTGAAAAAAAAATTAAGTGGAAAGGTTGTTTTCATCAATAAATATTTTTTGTGATCTTTAAAAATAATTTTCTATTTAATATGAAATCCTTTGATGTAACATATTCTTTACAAGGGATATGATTCAAGGAAACAATTCTTATTCTTTCACTAAATGGTTTCATTTTATGATGTTTAGATTTTTATGATATGAGTTTCTCTTCCATTGGTTATAACATGATGAAATTATTCTGAAACCCTCTTCTTTTTCTAAAGGTTATGATTTGATGAAAAAATGGAATGATTATGAAGCCTATTTCTTTACCAAAGGTAATGTTTTAATCAAATGATTAGGAAACCAATTTATTTTCATGGGTTTTGATATGATGAATATTTTATGATATTTTTTCATACATGTTTATTAATTTCATTATATGATGGTGTTTACGTTATAACTGAGGATGGTGGTTACGTTATAACAAAGATAGGTGGGACCTATATCTCCCTCTAATGCATTGGGTAAAGATTTATATATCATGTGACAGTATAGACAAAATTGGGAATGGTTGAGGTTCATTAAGGTAATTTGTTTTATATGATGGTCATGGGACTTAACCTTGACTGTTATTATGGTTTGGGGAGTGAACACATTCCACTATGATATCCTTGGTAGTGATAATTGACTATTATGGAAATGATTTCCTATGTTTATGTGTATACCAAAAATCTATATCTTATGCCAATGTTATTCCCATATGGATCATGTTCTTTTATCTCCTTATTATTCATGTCTTATGAACTTCCAATTATTATTAAATGACTCAATATTATGATCTTTGGTATGTGGGGTATGGTTTTCAAATGTTATGCTCATTTTCTCATATCATTATTCTCATATTAGGCTTACGTATCTCCCTTTTTTTCCTTACCTAGAATATAAGATCACCCTTTCTTATGTTTCATTTTCCTATGTTGGGAATAAAAATTTTATCTATTATATTTATAATAATAGTACTATGTGGGAAGATATTTATGGTATATATTGATGATCTTTCAAGAAATAAAAAATTTTGTGTCTAGTCTCCAAAGGAAATATACCTTTATGATCCTCAGGTGTGTGTTTGTTTAATGTAATGAACATTCATGAAAAAAAGATGTAATATATAAATAATAAATGATATTTCATTATAATAATAACATATGTATGTATCCTCTTATACAAAATGTGAAAAGAAACTATCGATTGTGTGTGTAGTGGACTACCACCTCGTGAACCGATGCGATTTGTTTTCCATCACCACCTCTCACTGATGAATATAGTGATGGAATTAAAATATTTATTCGATATTTATGACATAATTATACATATGTAATTATAATATAATATATACCTTCTTACTTTCCATTTTTTGGGAATACGATAATGTTTCTCGTGTGTGTGGAGAACTATCGCATTCAAAGCAATCAGTTTCATTTGTTACTTACGCTTTACATGGAAAGTAATAAGGATAGGTTTTTTTAAAATATTTAATATATATGGTATAAAAATTATTCTTTAAGGGTAATATATTATTTACATTTCTTTCATTTCATCCATCATGAAAATGGAAATAGTGTTCATGCGTATATACGGCCTACCATCTCCATGAACGGTGTATTTCATTTTATATTTTTAGCTTCAATGGAATACACTAAATATGTATTTATTTAATATATATGATATTTATATAATTTTTTTAATCTTTTTATATGATATAACTATGATCAATTTAAAAGGACAAAAATTATCTAACCAAAACATTCATGAAAATCAAAGTAGTTATTACCTGAAATGTGATTTTGAAAAGGAATTATTAATAAATAGGAAAAAAGGTCATAAGTAATAATATATGGTATGATAAATATTATTATTTTTCTATAATTTATTTATAATAAACTAATATTTATTATACATGAGGCTTTATTGTGTATAAAGTAATTCATGACTTAATGTAAGAGATTTCTAGTCACTCTATTATTTCAGGGATACTTATTCCATATTCAAATATATTTTTTGTTGTGTGGTATATAAACTTCCTTGTTGACATGTTATGAAATTAATATAATTATTTTAATTATATTCAATTTTTTATTTGATTTTATTTTTCAGTGGGTTTTATGATTCAATAGATCACTAAACCGGTACAAGATTTTTGTCTCACATTTAATTATGTGGGACGCGTTCCTTGTACACCACTAGTTTATTTGGTATGGTGTATATACATCCCATGATTTTATTTTTTATCATTATAATTATAATTATTGGATATACATATCCATATAATTTTCTTTATTTCAAAGGTCTTGTAATTCAAAAGCTACAAAAGTGAAAAAGGAAAAATGTTATAGTCTCATTGTTTAACGAGATTGTTTATGATATGCTTCCTATAATGATATATTATGATATAAATATCAATAAAATAATTTATTTTAATAAAATATAGTTATTTATTTAAAATAATTTTTTTAAATATTTTCTGCTCTTAAAGGATCAAAGATACCAAAATATTTTTTTATGAAAAATCGTCTTTATTTCTGTAATCGACCAAAAACCCTTTTTTCTGTATCTATGTTTTCAAAAAATATTTTAAATAATGTTTTAATGTTTCTACATGATTTTTTATAGTATATTTTACCAATTTTTAATTTTTTTAGAAAAAATTAAAAGGAATCTTCATGTCATTTTCCAAACAGGGCTCATTTGGCTTTTATCGAAAATGTCATTGTATTCTTTTTTAATGTGTACAAAATAAAAAAAATCTCTTCATCATAACCACTCAATGTTTTAAATAAAACTTTCTAAAATTTCAAGGTAATTTTAAAAATATGGTTTCCACAATTTATTATTAATTTATTGTTTTAAAAATGTTATTTTTAATGAAAGATTGTTTTCCTAAAGAAATGTTCCAAGTGATTTCATTTCTGAAATCATTTTCCATATAAGATGACATCCTTTGATGTTATGTAGGATTTACTTGGTATATAATCCAATGATACCATATTTTTTATTTCCCTATATGTTTTATTATTATTATTAAAATATTTTTAGGAATCCAATTTATTTTCAACAGGTTATACTATGATGAATTTTTTATAAATCCTATTTCTTTTCATGGTTTCTCATATGATGATTATGGTACGAATCCCATTTATTTTCACGTGTTTATTATATGATAAATGTGTTATAAAGCACATTTTTTTCATGTGTTATGATGTGGTGGATGTTTTATGATCTTTTTGAACATGTATGTATGAATATCATTATGTGATGGGTGGGACCTATATCTCCCATTAATGCATTGGGTAATCTTGATATCACATGAGATAAATAGGACTTTAATAGGTATTGAACCCAATTTAATAAAAGACTTTGTCCACTATGATAGTCATGGGAGTGAACCTTGACTTCTATGATGGTTTTGGGAGTGAACCCAATCCACTGTGATAGTCTTGAGAGTGACCCATTACTACAACGATGGTTTGGGGAGTAAACCCAATACACTATGATAGTCTTTTAAATGAGTTTTATCTTTTAGGGAAATGGTTTCATATGATTTTTAACATACCAAATATCTTTATCTTATTCTAATGTAATGTTCTCATGACCAACATTTATTTATTCCTTTCTGATTCATGTCCTATGAACTACCAAGATTTATTTCATGACTCACTTTTTTTATCTATTATATGAATGGAATGGTTTTCAAATGTTATTCTCATTTTTATTCCCTAATTCCCATGTTATGTTGATATCTACCTTTTCTACCATCATTGAGAATCTAATATCACCCATTTTTGTATTTCCTTTCACCGGGTTATGAAGAAAGGTATTATGTATGACATGTCTAAGACGGGTTCTGGTTATGTTGAACTTAGTGGGAGATGATATGGTCACTTATGAACTATTTTTTTATGTATCTGGGTTTCCAAAGAAACTAGACTGAAATTATTCTAGAACGGATCATTATGTTATGTAATGAATATTAAACTATTAATATGTAATATTTATGTAGGAATAGTGTGGTTCAAGATACCCCACCCCATGTTTTTTAGTTTTTAGGGATAAAAACCAAAAAATATGATAAACTAATAAAAATCATGAAATTAATACATTTAACAACATCACTCAAAAAATATTCTAAAACATAGAATCGTGTGATAATGTAATGATAATATGTGAAACTATGTGTAATTAAGTTATATTAAAAAATCACATTATTATATATATAATAACCTAATAGTGTTAAATATGGTTGTTTATTTTTAAAATTCCATTACTCATTAAAATTATTATTTTTATTAAATACATCCTCTTTGCAGTGTTGAAATTTAAAAATTTGGGTAATTTTGGATAAATAATTATTTTTTCCTAATCTACCCACAATCATAAATATTTTCAAAATCTCATGAAATATTAAAATTTTCATTTTGATTATTACTAAACAAGTAATTTAAATATAATATCTTTTAAAAATTAATAAATTTAATAACCTTAATCGAGTCGATTTCTTTTTTTCAAACACTACAAAAACATTGTAAAAAATAATTAATTTTTCATGATATATATTTTCATAATGAAATATTATTATATATACACTAATAATTATTTTTTTATAGAAATCCATACGTTTCTTGAAAACATTGAATGTTCTATGAAGGGAATTTTCTCCATTGATGAATATATTTTAAATAAAAACAATGATTTATGATTTGGGACTTATTACAATAAAAATATAAGTGTTGTAAAACATCAATTTAAAATAATAATTCTTCATTATTTTCGCTATCATGTTGTTGAATCAATGAAAATTTATATTAAATATGATGACTATATGTGTTTATACCTAAATAATAGCCTTTAGGGTTTTAAGGTCAAGATTTATGTTTATTTTTTTTATTTTTTTAAATACGAAAATTATTCAATCAAATAGGATGGATATAAATAAAAATGGTTGGATTCCAAATTTATGGGAAACTTTTATGAGGATAGGGTGATATAGTTCCTCATGTTTGAAAAAGATCATATATATGAGCCTTCTCAAATCCTTCTTCCATATTTATATTGTTGTTATTCAAGACTAATTTGCCTCAAGGAGTCGGAAGAAAACATGATCTTTCATAGAATAGATCGATGTTATAAATGTTGGACTAAGCATGTGGGAGAAATAAATGTAGAAAGCGACTGGGATAATTCTGTTTTTTATGGATCATCTTACAAGATTCCACATGTGATCAATTATAATATCTCATGTTTTGGATCAGGTGGTTTTTTATGAGTGTTTTATAATTTTTTTCAATTACTGGATGCGCCAAATATAAAATCGAGCATTGAAACATAATTTTCCAAGAGTTGACACTACAATGTGTTTTTTTAGAAATTAAAATTAATTAAATTAATGTCGAAATGAAAATTTTTAATAATAATATTATTATTATTTTTATTATTAATATAATTAATATTATTATTTTCTTTATTAGGGTTAGTTTTTTTAGAGACCCCAAAGGGTCTCATTCCCTCACCCGTCATGCGACCCCCTCCCCTAATCGACCCCCTGCAGCTTGAGACCCCCTTCACCTGGTGTTGACGCTCCTTTCCGTCAGAGAGTCTAACAACTGTAAAATGGTATTACCTTAGCATAAAGTGATTCATCCTTTGAGGAAACATCAAAAATTGACAAAGTCATGAACACAGATTCCTTTAAGAAAAGGTCATGAAAGTTTCATCATGGTCGCGCAGGTATTCCTGCGCGCCACATATTGGGCGCGCAGGTGACCTGTGTGCCCTATTTTCTTTTCTCCCAAGGTCTTTAGGAGCCTATAAATACCCCTTTTGGGCCCCCCATTTCGAGGACAAAAAATCCAAAAACTCATATTTGAGATCTCGGCACCCTAGTCTCTTCTCGAAGCCTTCTGAACACTTCTAAGGTAATTTCTTACCTAGAACGGAAGATCTAAAGAGGAAGAACAAGTCCTAAGTGTTTAAATTCACCAACACCTACGCGCCTAGGTGTTTAACCCTTAAGGTAAATGGACACACCTCCGCACCGCCTTATCCCTTCAACAGAACCTGCGCGCCACTCTTTTGGAAGCCTTTAGGGATAATGTTAAGGGCTTTAACCAAGTCTCTCCCAAGTATTACCCTATGGGTTAACCGTCGTGTAGGTACACATGTGCCACGCAGGTATACCTGCGCGACCAATACCTGTGCGCCCCAATATAACCTACACGCCTGCCTCTTTTTGGGTGCCCCTCCTGCCTATTGAGCTCTTTTATTCAAATCCACCTCTCCTCTTCAAGACTTATCCTTAAAAACCCTCTTCAAATCCATTTTTTGCATGATTATTTTCTTGACTTCCTTATCTGAAAGGAATTCGGTGGAACATCTCTTAAAACCTAGTGATTTACATATCTTTATGTCACTAAGGTTAGAGATATCATTCATTAAACCTCATCCTTTTAGATGAGAAGATCTTTAATTTGGGTATCCTCCTTAGGAGTAAGCCTCAAGTCCCTCAACTTGGGCCTCCTTTTCAAGAGTAATCCCCAGTCTTCAAATTCCCTTAATTTTTTTGGCATCCTCTTTACGAGAAAGCCCCAAGTTCCCAAATATGGGCATCCTCTTCAGGAGTAAGCCCCAAGTTCCAAATTACCTTAACCTAGGCCTCCTTATCAGGAATAATCCCCAGTTCTCAAGTCCCTTTAACCTGGGCCTCCTTCTTAGGAGTAAGCCCCGGTCATAATTCCCCTTAACCTAGGCCTCCTTCTCAGGAATAAGCCCCAGTTATCAAGTCCCTTTAACCTGGTCCTCCTTCTCAAGAATAATCCCCAGTTATAATTTCTCTTAACCAGTCTTAATTTACTTTAAATTTGGGCTTCCTTCGCGGGTGTAAAACCCAATCATAAGTACCCTCTAATTTGGGGATCCTTCTCAGGAGTAAGCCCTAAGTTAAGTATCCAAATTTCCATAAAGCACATATACCTTTATGGACCTTGTTCCCAGGTTTCTTCTCTAAAGTAAATCCCAATCCTCATCTATCTGGGCAGTCATATATACATAATCCCCAAATCATTTCTTATGATTGCATCTTTCGTGGCACAATTGTCAGGTTTTACCAATACCTCTTGTTTCTCACACCGAGCATGAATCACGTGAGATTAGAGTGTAAAAGTAATTATGACATCCTTTTTTGGGCCATCAATCATGAATAAACATCGTACTCCCTTACTCGAACTACGTGGGTTCTGATTATTTTTCTAACAAGGATACGTAGGAAGCCCACCTGCGGGTACGATCTCAACTCTAAAATAATCCATGTCCTTCAGAACGACAATAAACTTCAAGTTCCCCACCGAGTGGCTTTAAAAACAGTATGGTTATCATAATGACCAAGATATCTCTATATAATGTATTGAAGGATACCATTGACTAAGAACCTGTAAAAAATACAGATGATTCTCTATCGATGAAGAACCTCAAATACATATAAAAGACTCTCTAAATATCATACATATAAATCATTGATTGTCAGATCTAAGGGAAAGCTCATTTTCATAATTGGTAATTTAATAAGGATTCACGAACATAACATAAATCTATAAAGAGAGTCCCAAAGTAGACAATAATTCCCCCCAAAAAGGTGTGATGAGTTCGACCTCTCATTTTCTCGACCAATGCAAATTCTTAAAGCTCATCGGTTCAAAACTAATGAGCACCTACCTTTGGAATGTAGGTCCAAATGGATATAGAATCATAGGATGTTTCCGGTTCTACTAACAACCCCATTAGAAACCAATTCAAATGTTTTAACCTTAAACAATCAATTTTATCCCCAATTCCAGCGCGAAACAAAATATGGTGAACCCGACGTGAATCCTTAACCAAGTTAAAATGACGTTTTACTTATTTGTTAGGCCCCTATTTAAACTAAAAAAGAGGCCCAACAAAAAATTCAATCACATATGTGCTCATCCAAAATATGTAGTGGCCAAACATATCTTGATTATTTCTGTTATATAAAATAGGCACTCTTTTCCAGGATCTTCTGCATTACAGAAATGGATTCTCTAAAGTTCACACTTGTGAATGCCTCTGCTATGAATACCTCTAATGCTACTCTTACTGGATCATCATCCGCTCTGAGGACGACATGACCTACTCAGCATCTTCAACACTGGGTATAAAATGCACTAGTTAAGGAATACCATCAACACGGTACCATTCCGACTCTAGAGGATTCTCAACAAGCCCTCCAAGTCAATAATTCACCTTGGTTGTCCGAACAGCGACGACCAGCGATCAAGAAGTAGGTGGTACCAACCACCGTCTCCAACCGTTTCAGGTCGTTATCCCTGGAATGTAATCACCAGTCCCTCCTATATTATACGGAGGTGAATTAGAAGGTCACTGGAGGACTTAATTCAAGGATACATGAGTCCTTCCCGAGAACTCCCACCAACAATCGCCACCAGAATCGTGCGGTAGTGCACCCTCAACATGATGAGGGTGTCGTCTCCCGGTGTTCGGCTCAGGTTCCTCGAACCCGAGCAGGCAAGATGAACAACCATAGTAAATGACCGGTTAATAGTGAGCAGGTTCCTATCTCTACCATTTTTGGAGAATTCTACCAACCTAACTTGGTGCAAAGCAACGAGCGGGCACACACACCCGTCCATTTTAATTCCACTGTCCAGTAGACTCGTCTAGTAGCAACACGCCATTCCCTCCAGGAAATTCCGGCGGAGCACTATAGATTGGAACATACACCTGTTTATAAATAATCATCTAGTCAGTAGGCTCGTCTAACTACATAGGATGAATCCCACCAACCTAATGTGTTGAAAACTGGTAAACAAGAACATACACCTACTTACACTCATCAATCCTATCAGCAGCCTCGTCTTCCAGTATTGAAGGATGTTCATCAACCACATTCGGCGGAGTGCAATTTACAGGCACATACACCTGCTAGTATTGATAAATACTACCAACAGTATCATTTGGTTTCACCTGGAGAACTCAATTGGAAAGCCCCAGTGACAAACATGAGGTAGACTCACTTCTCTGCCCCCACACTTAAGTACTATCAGAATTCACTGATAGGAAAAGTAGGACAGAAGCATGAACACACACCTACTAAAAGAGTGGAATGGATATATATCCCCATTCCATCAGCTGAAGTCACCAAGCATATTCTGTCAATGGTGAAAGAGAAGAAGAAAATCTATGCTCATATTCTGGATTCCTCCCAAAATATTATAACAGCTTTAGCAGCATCACAAGGAAAGAAATGAAAATTTGTCCCTACCAGTGGAGTGACACATCAACATATCACTCCGGAACAGATACACACCTCTGTTCCAGTCCAATAGGGTTGTGGGGCATACTCCCCCATGTCATACGGACAACCAAGTCAGGCACATACACCAGATTTGAGTGGAGGTAATCAGCCTAACCTGACAATTTCTCCTTAGCATGCATATACACCTTCCCATAATAACCTCTTTTTACAACAAGTGGTTCCTAAAGTGAGTAAGAAGGTGTCTAAGAAGAATACCCATCCAGCACAGTCAAGAAATCAAGATCCAATCTGTAATGAGGCCTTGCTCGATGCTGGAGTTCTTGAAGCCCTCAGACAATTATCTATTGGAATTAAAGATTCTTTTAACACCCCAAGCTTCTACGGTACTCTTCTCTTTGAATAATGTGATAGCGTGTGTTGTACGCAACACCGAGTTCTAACACACCATAACCAATCAAACTAGCCGTTATAATACCTAATTTTTGAAATTATATATATTATATATTTCAAAATGGACATCATTTTTGGATTCGGAATATCGAATTTAGCCTAAGGTGAAATTTTGGTACATTTCGGATAACTTTCATATTTTGATGAATAGTGAAAATTACTAAATTTTAATTAAAAACAACTTTTTTAATCAAAATAATTAATAATGATAAATTATGAATTTTAGTAGTTTTAAAGTATATTTAGAATATATTTTTACCATTTAATATAATGTTTGTCATTGGACATAATTTTACAATTAAACCGAACATAAACAAGTGTCAATCTTTTGATAGTTATTATCTCTTAAAAACACGCTTTTTGTTTTGACAGCGGGAATTAATTTTAAATTAATTTATTCCACTTCTGTGTTTTGAATTTAGGAAAATGGATTCCATATTTGGAATCAGGATGTTCAAATTGTGTAAATAGGTAACTTTTATTTTTAGACATTTTGAATAATTACTGCGGTAAATATTTTATTTACCATGGTTAAGGGTAAATCCGGTAAATAAGGGTTAAAAAATAATATTATAATAATACTAAATTACCCTAAAACGTGTCTTAACCCTATTGGTTGATACATGGTCGACCATGGACATCTTTGGGTCGATTTTGGGACCCCATGGATCCACTTGTAAGTGATAATGACACTTTATTTTAATTAAGTCAAAATGAATACAAAAATGACACAAGCATATATCTTTTAGAAAAACAATTGTTACATAGGGTTATATATGTTGGATTTTAGATTATAAATATTCATTAGAAAGATAAAAAGATTTCCTACAAAATGATATTTTAATTATAATTTTTAGACATTAAATAAGTTATTTTATTTATGACACAATGATGATGCAGTAATTACTATAATAGTGAAAAATTAAAATAATTGATATTATAAATACCCAAATAAATATAATATGAAACTTTTAATGAATTAAACTAATTTTCTAGGATAATATGATATATTTGGATTGATGTAATTGACTTTGTTCGAAGTAATAAATCTGTTATGAGTTTCACAAAAATCAACTATTGAATAGTGTCAAAATTGACATAAAAGAGTTTTTTTAAAACAAATATTATATTATTAATTGATATTAAATTCCTAAAAATCTAAGGTTCGGCCAAGAGACTTATATCATGATAGGTGTATCATTAATGGACCACTTGTGGGTCTCTTGTATGTATATGGTAATTTTATTAACCATATAATATAAAAATAAAAAGAGACATTGTAAAAGTGAAACTAATTAACTTAGAGTTAATACTTAAAGATAAGGTTAATATAAGTACCCAAACCTGTCTAAATTCTATTGGTTGAGTTTTTTTCGACCCATCCCTACCTTAACCTTTGAATATTCAACTTTGGAGCCATTGGAAACCGAATATGAATTTATTATAAACTAATATCTCTAGCTTTTCCAAAGGTGCCCCTCACCCCTCTTATAAAAGGGAACTCCTCCTTCTCATTTCTTCACACCTTCAAAGCCCTTTGGTTCGGCCAAACCCTGCCCAAATACTCTCCCAACTTCCCTAACTAAAACCTAGGGGCCTTAGTTTTATCAGAAAGCCAACCTAAAGAGCCCTTTTGATCAAATCAAAAGGAAGAACCCGAAGAAGAGGTAATGATTTCACCACCCTTCTCCAAGTTCATTTCTTCTTCCACTTCTTCTTCCTTTGTTCTTACCATTCTAAAATAATAACTCCAGTATATCACATATACTATGATGTTATTATAAATATGGTACAACAATATTCAGTATTCTATCCACCCTTTGAATAACATGTCACCATACGTGCGTACGTACGGCTTACCGTCTCCACGTCGTGGTGTAATTGTTATTCAATATATTATTATTTGGATGGGTATAATAATGATGTGTAACTCATGTAAATAATAAATATAACATGTTAATGATTCTGTATATATGATATACCATCCATTTATATATTATTTTAATATCAAAAGAATGATATTGTCGCTCGTGCGTACGTACGGACTACCGTCTCCACGAACGTGATGAGATTCATTCTCCATCGTATCCATTCAAGTATAATTATCATTTGATGATTTAAAAATGATGTTTGAGGACATGATATAATTATGGATATGAATAAGATACAACAAACATGGCTTATGTAACAAAACATATAAAAGAAAATGAGTAAGTTAACACCCAAAACGACGATAATTCTAAGATATTATTAACAAATCAATGTTAAAAGATCATATATGATATCATATTAATATATATGGTTCTTGTATAATTTAATAACAATTATTTCACCATTATATAGGAGGTTAACCTACCCCAACCAAGGAAAAGTACAAGGTAAGGGTTATTTCACAATCTCTTCATTATCTGAGGTTGTTTATACGTAATAATCTACTGGGATCTCGTTATCATCCACATCCATGTTTCTTCAAAATGTATTTCAAAACATTTTTAATATTTAAATGAATATGGGTTAAAGTCATTTATACCCTTGTTTGACTTTTTATAAGAGGTTTATAAGGGAATCTTTCCGTCGTTTTCCAAACAAGGTGCTTTTTAACCTTTTCGACAGAATTAAGATAAGAATGTTTTTTTTAACTTATACGGCGGGTGCGGTTATTTTCCGCCGTTATAAAATCGTCAAAGCTTCCATTACAAGCTTATAAGAATATTTTCAAAGAAAATGTTTTATTTTATATGGATCTTAAACGATTTCAAAATAAAAGTAGATATTTCTTTAAAAAGAATTTTGATTTCATCTATGTCAACATCCTTTGATGGATTTTAAGATTATTTGAAGTTGATTTATTATGATACAAAACTTCTATATTGTATTGAAGGTTTTGTGATATGTTTGACTGTGGATGTGCTATTTTTATACCATTCATAGTTTATAGTGAAAGTATTGACATTTCGTATGCTAGTTTTAATACGAATGTTTATGTTATGTTTAAACCTTTTCATATGGGAATGCATTGGACTTAATATGTGACGGGTAGAGCCCGCTATAGCTCCTCGATGCATCGGTAGGTCTCATGAGACAAACTAGTGTCTTGGCACAAGGCCTTGACAAAATCTTATTTGTAGTCTTGGTACGAGGCCTTGGCTATGTGGTTATGATAGTCTGGCATTATGCATTCCATCATTATGAAAGTGGTTATTCATTTTGCATGTGATTATTCGATTAGTAGAATAACCATGTGAGTAAGTAAATGGCATTATTTCATTTTATTTATGCCATACTATGTTAAATGTTCAAGTTTAAAAGGCTTTTGTTTTAGTTATACATTGCCTTAAATGTTTATTCTTATTTATGAAAGTTTCTGCTATATTGTTATCCTTACTGGGCATTTGAGCTCACCCCTTTTCTATGTTTTATTTCTCCCAGGAAGTGAAGAAGTAAATTATGAATGACCTACAGGGATATTATGTGGGGATATGAGTGTGGATTATGGAGACAATATGTTTTTGTAGTAGTTTTTCATTTTATGATGTAATGTAAGACTTATGAATATATCTAGTGTTTCCAAGACTACTAAACCAATCGGTCTTTCGATATTTGATCTTTCTTGTGATCATACCAATGTTATGTAATAATGCACCGACTCTAGGTAACTGGGGTTGGGGCGTTACAGTTGGTATTAGAGGAAGTTTAGTACAAACCTTGGAAACTAGATTTAGATAAACTCTGATTAGAGCACGTAGACCTAAGATGAACTTTGAGGATTAGTATAGAAGAACTTCCTAGAATTTTGGTATTGTAGAGATTTTTTGAGTTTTCCGAGCAATACATCCCTGTCTGGATACGAGCAGGTAGAGGAGGCTCTGGCACAGATGTACCTAGGGGTAAAACCCGAAAACACCGCTTTGAGCTAGACTCGAACGGGAACTGGTGCACGACAACGGGCCTTGCTGCACTCTTGGTTACGACACTCCCGGGGGATATGCTTAGGATAACTCTCATTTTCTTTAAAAATCATTATAAAGGGTTTATGAGTGTATACTTCCTCAAAGAAAACATTTTTATGATTATGGATTATATCCATAAATAGTTCAATTTATGTTAAGTGTTTTATAAATATGGGATTATGTATTTTGATTCATAAACTGATCTAGTTTATGCCATTGTTTAGAAATGGCGCCTAGTGGAAGAAATGGAAACCGTATCAATGCACGCACTCCATGTAGGGATTTCCCTCCTGCTCAAGATAATTATAGTGGGGATGGAGATACAACTGGTGCCGATCAGCTAATCACCATACTGGGACAACTTACTCAGGTTATGAATAATAACCTTACCCGTATGGAGCACCCTGATCCGCAGCGTGGAGGATCAATGTTAGATCGATTCATGAGGCAACAACCACCAACGTTCAATGGGAATACAAATCCCTTAGTAGCCGAGCAGTGGATAAATTCCCTAGAGAAAATATTTCAGGCTTTGGGGAGCAGTGAAAGGGAAAAAGTTATCATGGCAGTTTACCGCCTCACTGGAGATGCTGATCAATGGTGGTCATTGATTCAAAATACGAAGGAAGATGATGAAGTATCAAATATGGAATGGAGGGAGTTCAAAGATCTGTTTTTAGAAAAATACTTTCCTCGCGACCATCGAGCAGATATGGAAAGGCAATTTCTGAGTCTGAGACAAAAGGAGGATGAGAATGTCACAAAGTATGAGGCTAACTTTACAAGGTTAGCGAGGTATGCTGGAGATTATATTCGCAACCCAAGAAGTAATATTGATCGTTTCTTTTATGGGTTAAAACCATTTCTCCGTCGAGCATTAATCTCACAATCCTTTTCATCGTACGAAGACATTGTCTCATGTGCTATCAAGACCGAAAAGGAATTCTCTAAGTCTTATGACTTTAAAGCAAAGCAAGAGAAGAAGAGACTTGCTGATCAATATGGGAATGGAAATAAGGGGAAGAAGGGAAAGTTTGAATATTCATCTTGTGGTAAATGCGGGAAGAAACACCCCGGTTCTTGCTTGAAGGGAATGGAAGTCTGTTACAAGTGTGGTGAAAAAGGCCACCAAGCTCGTGATTGCAAAGGGAAGAAGGAAGCCACCAACGTTCAGTGCTACAATTGCAGGGAGATGGGGCATTATGAAAATGCATGTCCTAAGAGTCAGGAGAACTTACCTCAGAAAAGTCCAAGGGATCAAGGCCAGGCTTATGCTATCACTACTGTAGAGGTAGAAGCTCCAAAAGACGTGGTGGCAGGTAATTTAATGGTTTCCTCAAGTTTAGAAAATGCATTATTTGACTCTGGATCGTCGCATTGTTTCATATCTTCCCAGTTTTCTAAGAAAATTAGATATTTCCAATTTGATTTAATAAGGGAGTTGTCAGTTAAAACTCCTAAGGGAAGTATCATTGCAACAAAGTTTTGTGAATCAGTCCCCATTAGAGCACATAAATTTTCTTTATCTGCTGATCTCATCGTCATACCTATGATTGAGTTTGATGTAATCCTTGGTATGGATTGGCTTTCGGACTATGATGCGAAGATTTATTGTAAGAAGAAAGAGGTTACGATTCTTGATGATAATGATAAGGAACACCTTATCTTTAGAGCAGAATCGTCACCACCTAATTCTTATTTAGATCCACCCCCAGTAGCTCAACTTAATTCAATTATTGGGGAGGAAGAAAATGAAATAACTGTCGGTGAGGAAAGGAATGTTCAAATAGAGGATGTACCTATTGTGAAAGAATTTGTAGATGTATTTCTGGAAGATTTACCTGGACATCCTCCAGAACGAGAAGTTGAGTTTTCCATTGATTTGATTCCTGGATCAAGGCCTATATCGAAGACCCCTTATAGAATGGCCACTGTAGAGTTAGTCAAACTAAAGAAACAACTAGAGGAATTGAGTAATAAAGGATTTATTCACCCTAGTGTTTCTCCATGGGAGCCCCTGTTCTTTTTGTTAAAAAGAAAGATGGATCTATGAGGTTATGTATCGACTACAGGGAGATCAATGCTATAACGATAAAGAACAAGTATCCCCTACCTCGTATTGATGATTTATTTGACCAACTGCATGGAGCTAAATAATTTTCAAAGATTGACCTTCAATCTGGATACCATCAGTTGTGTGTGAAGAAGGAAGACATTCCGAAGACAGCATTTCGAACCAGGTACGGGCATTACGAGTTTACTGTAATGCCGTTTGGATTGACTAATGCACCCTCTGTATTCATGGATCTGATGAATAGAGTTTTCAAGGAGTATCTCGATGAATTTGTGGTGGTATTTATTGATGATATATTGGTATACTCCAAAACCTACGAAGATCATGAAAATCACTTGCGCATTATCTTGAAGACTCTGAGGAGGCATGAATTATATGGGAAGTTTAGCAAGTGTGAATTATGGCTTCAGGAGATTTCTTTTCTTGGTCGTATTGTCTCTAAAGACGGAATCTCTGTTGATCCTTCTAAGACCAAGGAAATCCAAGAATGGCCAGCACCTACGAGTATAACTGAGGTACGCAGTTTTATTGGTTTGGCAGGTTCTTATCGACGTTTCGTCCAGAATTTTGCCCGATTGGCTAACCCATTAACGAAGCTCACACGTAAAGGGGTTAAATTTGTTTGGACAAAAGAGTGTGAAGAATGTTTTGAAGAACTGAATAAAAGATTATTCAATGCTCCTATATTGACTCTACCATCGGGGAATGATGGGTTCGTTATTTATAGTGATGCATCGAAGAAAGGACTTGGTTGTGTCTTTATGCAGAATGATAGAGTTATTGCCTATGCATCACGACAGTTGAAAATTCATGAACAAAACTATCCTACTCATGATCTCGAGTTAGAAGCTGTGATCTTTGCTTTGAAGATATGGAGGCACTACCTCTATGGTGAAAAATGTGAGATTTATACTGATCACAAGAGTTTGAAGTATATTTTCTCACAAAAAGAACTCAACATGAGGCAAAGGAGATGGCTTGAATTACTCAAGGATTATGATTGCACGATACACTACCACCCGGGGAAGGCAAACAAGGTGGAAGATGCTTTGAGTAGAAAAGACCATGGAGTTTTGAACAATATGAGAATTGAAATGGATCCAATTTTCATGGATCTAGTGAAGATAGACATGGGAATAACCAGGGAAGGTGAAACATCAATGCTTTTTCAAATGGTTGCCAAACCATCTTTAATAGAAAGGATTAAGAGTACTCAGACCGATGATGAAGAATTTCAAAAGAAGATTAAAGCTGTGAATGATGGGAGATTGAGAGACTTTGTGTATGAAGATGGAATTTTGAAATTTGGGAAGAGACTTTGTGTTCCCGATATACCTGATCTAAAAAGGGAATTGCTGGATGATGCTCATAGTTCCAATTTCTCTATACACCCTGGGAGCACCAAAATGTATAGAGATTTGAAGGAACATTTTTGGTGGGATAACATGAAGAGGGAGATTGCTGATTTTGTGTCAAGATGTATGGTTTGTCAACAAGTGAAAGCTGGAAGGTAACAGCCTGGAGGAGTCATGCAACCTCTTCCCATACCGGAGTAGAAATGGGACAATATTACGATGGACTTTGTCATGGGGCTACCAAAGACTCCTAGAAGGAATGATGCAATATGGGTGATTGTTGATCGTCTTACCAAGTCAGCACATTTTCTTGCTATAAGAGAAGATCTACCCCTGGAACGTCTAGCAAGACTATATATTAATGAAGTTGTGAGACTTCATGGAGTACCCTTATCAATTGTTTCTGATCGTGATCCCCGTTTTACTTCAAGATTTTGGAAAAGTCTTCAGAAATCCCTGGATACTGAACTTCATTTGAGCACTGCTTACCACCCCCAGACAGACGGACAATCAGAACGGATTATTCAAACCTTAGAAGACATGTTGAGATCTTTCTCACTTGACTTTCAGGGTATGTGGGATCAATATTTACCTCTGGTAGAATTTTCCTATAACAATAGCTTCCATTCGAGTATTCAGATGGCACCATATGAAGAGTTATATGGAAAGAGATGTCGTACACCAACCTGTTGGGATGACGTTGGTGAAAGAAAACTTGTAGGCCCAGAACTGGTGGAGGAAACGGTGGAAAAGGTGAGAGTAATCCAAAATCACATCAAAGCAGCTCAAAGTAGGCAGAAGAGCTATGTTGATAATCGAAGGAAGGATTTGGAATTTCAAGTCGGTGATCATGTTTTCCTGAAGGTATCTCCGTGGAAGGGAGTCATACGTTTTGGTAAGAAAGGTAAATTGAGTCCCAGGTACATCAGACCTTTCGAAATTCTAGAACGAATTGGGGTTGTATCTTATCGATTGGCAATGCCACCAAGTCTCTCCAAAGTTCACGATGTGTTCCACGTATCTCTGTTGAGGAAATACATGCCTGATCCAACGCATGTACTCACCTATGAAGAATTAGAACTGGAACCCAATATTTCCTATTGTGAAGACCCCGTCAGGATTCTTGATACGAGAGAACAAGTACTGAGAAACCGGACGACGCGTCTGGTAAAAGTTTTGTGGAGAAACCATAAGATGGAAGAGGCAACATGGGAACCTGAGGAACTTATGATGAAGAACCACCTGAGTCTTTTAATGTGATAAGTATTCTAGAAATTTCGAGGACGAAATTATTTGAAGGAGGGGAGAATGTAACACCCCAAGCTTCTACGGTACGCTTCTCTTTGAATAATGTGATAGCGTGTGTTGTACTCAACACCGAGTTTTAACACACCATAACCAATCAAACTAGCCATTATAATACCTACTTTTTGAAATTATATATATTTTATATTTCAAAATGGACATCATTTTTGGATTCGGAATATCGAATTTAGCATAAGGTGAAATTTTGGTACATTTCGGATAACTTTCATATTTTGATGAATAGTGAAAATTACTAAATTTTAATTAAAAACAACTTTTTTAATCAAAATAATTAATAATGATAAATTATGAATTTTAGTAGTTTTAAAGTATATTTAGAATATATTTTTACCATTTAATATAATGTTTGTCATTGGACATAATTTTACAATTAAACCGAACATAAACAAGTGTCAATCTTTTGATAGTTATTATCTCTTAAAAACACGCTTTTTGTTTTGACAGCGGGAATTAATTTTAAATTAATTTCTGCCACTTCTGTGTTTTGAATTTAGGAAAATGGATTCCATATTTGGAATCAGGATGTTCAATTTGTGTAAATAGGAAACTTTTATTTTTAGACATTTTGAATAATTACTGCGGTAAATATTTTATTTACCATGGTTAAGGGTAAATCCGGTAAATAAGGGTTAAAATATAATATTATAATAATACTAAATTACCCTAAAACGTGTCTTAACCCTATTGGTTGATACATGGTCGACCAAGGACATCTTTGGGTCGATTTTGGGACCCCATGGATCCACTTGTAAGTGATAATGACACTTTATTTTAATTAAGTCAAAATAAATACAAAAATGACACAAGCATATATCTTTTAGCAAAACAATTGTTACATGGGGTTATATATGTTGGATTTTAGATTATAAATATTCATTAGAAAGATAAAACGATTTCCTACATAATGATATTTTAATTATAATTTTTAGACATTAAATAATTTATTTTATTTATGACACAATGATGATGCAGTAATTACTATAATAGTGAAAAATTAAAATAATTGATATTATAAATACCCAAATAAATATAATATGAAACTTTTAATGAATTACACTAATTTTCTAGGATAATATGATATATTAGGATTGATTTAATTTACTTTGTTCGAAGTAATAAATCTGTTATGAGTTTCACAAAAATCAACTATTGAATAGTGTCAAAATTGACATAAAAGAGTTTTTTTAAAACAAATATTATATTATTAATTGATATTAAATTCCTAAAAATCTAAGGTTCGGCCAAGAGACTTATATCATGATAGGTGTATCATTAATGGACTACTTGTGGGTCGCTTGTATGTATATGGTAAGTTTATTAACCATATAATATAAAAATACAAAGAGAAATTGTAAAAGTGAAACTAATTAACTTAGAGTTAATACTTAAATATAAGGTTAATATAAGTACCCAAACCTGTCTAAATTCTATTGGTTGAGTTGTTTTCGACCCATCCCCACCTTAACCTTTTAATAGTCAAATTTGGAGCCATTGGAAACCGAATATGAATTTATTATAAACTAATATCTCTAGCTTTTCCAAAGGTGCCCCTGACCCCTCTTATAAAAGGGCACTCCTCCTTCTTATTTATTCACACCTTCAAAGCCCTTTGGTTCGGACAAACCCTGCCCAAATACTCTCCCAACTTCCCTCACTACAACCTAGGGGCCTTAGTTTGATCAGAAAGCCAACCTAAAGAGCCCTTTTGATCAAATCAAAAGGAAGAACCCGAAGAAGAGGTAATGATTTCACCACCCTTCTCCAAGTTCATTTCTTCTTCCAATTCTTCTTCCTTTGTTCTTACCATTATAAAATAATAACTCCAGTATATCACATATACTATGATGTTATTATAAATATGGTACAACCATATTCAGTATTCTATCCACCCTTTGAATAACATGTCACCATACGTGCGTACGTACGGCTTACCGTCTCCACGTCGTGGTGTAATTGTTATTCAATATATTATTATTTGGATGGGTATAATAATGATGTGTAACTCATGTAAATAATAAATATAACATGTTAATGATTCTGTATATATGATATACCATCCATTTATATATTATTTTAATATCAAAATAATGATATTGTCGCTCGTGCGTACGTACGGACTACCGTCTCCACGAACGTGATGAGATTGATTCTCCATCGTATCCATTCAAGTATAATTATCATTTGATGATTTAAAAATGATGTTTAAGGACTTGATATCATTCTGGATATGAATAAGATACAACAAACATGTCTTATGTAACAAAACATATAAAAGAAAATGAGTAAGTTAACACCCGAAACGACGATAATTCTAAGATATTATTAACAAATCAATGTTAAAAGATCATATATGATATCATATTAATATATATGGTTCTTGTATAATTTAATAAAAATTATTTCACCATTATACAGGAGGTTAACCTACCCCAACCAAGGAAAAGTACAAGGTAAGGTTTATTTCACAATCTCTTCATTATCTGAGGTTGTTTATACGTAATAATCTACTGGGATCTCGTTATCATCCACATCCATGTTTCTTCAAAATGTATTTCAAAATATTTTTAATATTTAAAAGAATATGGTTTAAAGTCATTTATACCCTTGTTTGACTTTTTATAAGAGGTTTATAAGGGAATCTTTCCGTCGTTTTCCAAATAAGGTGCTTTTTAACCTTTTCGACAGAATTAAGATAAGAATTTTCTTTTAACTTATACGGCGGGTGCGGTTATTTTCCGCCGTTATAAAATCGTCAAAGCTTCCCTTACAATATTATAAGAATATTTTCAAAGAAAATGTTTTATTTTATATGGATCTTAAACGATTTCAAAATAAAAGTAGATATTTCTTTAAAAAGAATTTTGATTTCATCTATGTCAACATCCTTTGATGGATTTTAAGATTATTTGAAGTTGATTTATTATGATACAAAATTTCTATATTATATTTAAGGTTTTGTGATATGTTTGACTATGGATGTGCTATTTTTATACCATTCATAGTTTATGGTGAAAGTATTGACATTTCGTATGCTAGTTTTAATACGAATGTTTATGTTATGTTTAAACCTTTTCATATGGGAATGCATTGGACTTAATATGTGACTGGTGGAGCCCGCTATAGCTCCTCGATGCATCAGTAGGTCTCATGAGACAAACTAGTGTCTTGGCACAAGGACTTGAAAAAATCTTATTTGTAGTCTTGGCACGAGGCCTTGGCTATGTGGTTATGATAGTCTGGCATTATGCATTCCATCATTATGAAAGTGGTTATTGATTTTGCATGTGATTATTCGATTAGTAGAATAACCATGTGAGTAAGTAAATGGCATTATTTCATTTTATTTATGCCATACTATGTTAAATGTTCGAGATTAAAAGGCTTTTGTTTTAGTTATACATTTCCTTAAATGTTTATTCTTATTTATGAAAGTTTATGCTATATTGTTATCCTTACTGGGCATTTGAGCTCACCCCTTTTCTATGTTTTATTTTTCCCAGGAAGTGAAGAAGTAAATTATGAATGACCTACAGGGATATTATGTGGGGATATGAGTGTGGATTATGGAGACAATATGTTTTTGTAGTAGTTTTTCATTTTATGATGTAATGTAAGACTTATGAATATATCTAGTGTTTCCAAGAATACTAAACCAATCGGTCTTTCGAGATTTGATCTTTCTTGTGATCATACCAATGTTATGTAATAATGCACCGACTCTGGGTAACTGGGGTCGGGGCGTTACAATTCTACTCTCCCATTTCCCAATAGTGGGAACATTAATCCTGAAGGTATTCATCAAACACTTCCTCATTAAGGATTGCTTCATGACAATTCGGTCGATCTCGAAGTTTCATCTTCAGATGAGATCCACAAGAATCCTCTATGTGGAAAAAAGACCAAGGAGAAGAATGTTTCATCTTTTGTTGTAGCCCACCTTGGTGGTCCTCCCCATGATGATGAATTTAGCTGTGAAAGTCCTCTCTACAGTAGTAATTCACATTTCCTGGAAAATTATCCAATGGAAAATGTAGTGATGATAAAGACCTATTATCTTGAGGCACTTGCAAATGTGAATCCATTCATGTCTGATGCTTTACCACTAGAAGGTGAAATACTTTCTCAATCAAAAGATAGCCTGGTGTGTAGGTCATTCTCTGAACCACCCCTGGGTCATTCATCTACTAGTTTGATCAATTGATTATACACCAATCTTGTTGAATATGATGAAGCAACAAGGAAGAACCAGCTCTTGTATAATCAAGTAGAAGAATATTTATTGAATGATAAAGAAGAAGTGCTGAATATGAGAAAACAACTGGCAAAAGGTGAAGTGCCAGTCATGTTTTTTCCTTTGGCTGACTCTTATTATGACATTCTAGAAATGTTAATGGAAGATTGTATTCAATATATTCGTCTCAACATGTGGAAAACCCTTTGTCAATTGAAAAAGAAAATATTATCTTATGATGAATATGAAAATCATGTCAAGATAATAGAAGGGTTCAATGCCAAATTGACTTGGAATCTCTCTCAGTTTCTCGATATTCGAAGGCTGAAAAGCAGTAGAGAGCCCTTTAGTGTTCATGCCTTGGCATGCTAAAAATATTGTTCCAGTTAATTTCCAATGCCCCATCTGGTATTCATATCAGGGGATGGGATGTTCATGGAGCACTGCATTTCACTGTACTCTCCAGTCAGCAAAGCCTACTGAAAATTCTCTCATGCAATGTTATTGCCCATGGCCAGTAACAACCAATTGGATTTGTTTGTAATCAAAGGCTTTCTTAGGAATAAGCCTCAACTAGTTCTTCCCAAATTTAGGAATACAAATAACAAGTTATCGAATTACTCTTGCATCAGGAAAATGAGAACATAGAACATGCTTCTCGTTTAGAGCGAGCACATCATCAGGTGACAGAAGTGTCAAAAATCATCCAGTGTTCATTTGAGCTAGGTGATTTGAGTGGATGCAGGTTGATGCATCCAGACAATTTCTGGACTAAAGTCCGCAAGATCAGGAGAGATTTTAAGAAATTCCCAGATATAGTAGCTCAAAAACCACCCTAGCTTGCCAGAATGGGGACTCTTTTAACCCAACCCTCAGAATCAAGAAATAGGATTCGAGGAGTTGAGCAGAAATAGAAGGAATATCCCCAGTCCACTGGACTGGGGACTTTTTCAAATCCTCAATCTCTTCCTCAGAGAAATTCAGTCTTCTCTCAATTAGGGAAGAAGCCACAAGAGGAACGAAGAGCCGAATTATCAGGATATTCCCTCCAAATTATAGTTCATCAAGAAGTTCCTGAGGGATCAAATCAATAAAATAAAATGTCTCATCAAGGACATAGAAAAATACAGTATCGCTGAAATGCCGATAGAAGGGATGAAATGCGTTATGCATCAATTAATTTCATCAATGTCATTGTTGCTGATCCTCCAGAACATGAAACTTACTCAGAGGGATCAGATGAAGAGGATACTTCTCAATAAGTTGTACACACATACACAAATGAAGAAGGTGTGCATACACGAAATCAAAGGCATACCCAAAATCTAGGTATTCCTTCAAATAATCAATTTCCCCCTCTCCGAAAGGCATCCAAAAATGGGAAAGGAAAGAATCAGGTTTCATTCCACCCTTCCTCTGTAGAAGGCCAATCACTCTCACTAGAGAAAATATTTTCACAAAAAGAGAGAGAAATGAACGAATTGAGGAGGTTGAATGCAAAACTACTTCAAGGTAGTCTTCCTCCTAAGCGTGCTGGAGTTATTCAGCCAAGGGAATTTGTTTCAGCTACTGAGATGGATCAAGAATATCCTCCTTTATCAGTATACCATCACAGGTCTAATCTTATGGGACAGGTGCAACAACAACCGGTGGTGTTATCATCAGTTGTAGTACCAGCTACCACATCTGTCCAAACTCCAGTTATTGCACCTGCTCAGGTCCAATATCAACCGGATGTTTCTCAAAAGTTAATAACTAATATTGAGTCATTAATAGCTTATTTGGAAGCTATGGAGGGAAAACATGCTCAAATTCAACCAGAAAAGAGATATTACCCTGAATGGGTTGATATAATTCCTCCCCCATCAAATTTTTCAAGTACCACATTCCCAATATTTAACGGTTCGGGAGACCCAGAGCAACACTTAACACATTTTTTTTCTCATTGTGATCCTATGATGGGAACCCCTCAGCAACAGGAAGTAGTTAATCTCAGGTGTTTTGTACAGTCATTACAAGGGCATGCTTTTGTCTGGTATACAATCTTGAAATCCCGGTCAATTACCGGGTGGGAAGATCTTCTTCAATTATTTGTTCTTCAATTCAGCTCAACTTTTCCAAAGACAACACTTTTTGATCTTACAAATTGTAAGAAAAGGGAGAATGAAAGGGTTTCATATTTCATTGCTCGCTGGAAGGGATTAACATATTCCCTAAGCTTATCACTCCCTCAAGATGAATTGTTGCCAATCTGTGTGGAAAATTTGTTTGATGAATTACGCACACCATTGATCCTTGTGAAATACACAGGAGGGTTTTGAGACCTTACTTCGATCGCCCAGCAGATCGAAGACTCTCTAACAAAGACTAAGGATAAAACTCGTGTAATTCCATCAGCTCCAAGAAGGAGAATGGGTAGAGAAGATACTACTACAGTTACACTTAAACAAGAACCTTTACCTACTTCCACTTCAAAACCTTCATCATTCTGAAGGGCTCCACCTCCTGAGCATCAAAAACAGAGGCCATTTTGTCAAGATGATCAAAGAGATCAAATACAAAAACAATTTGAGGATATGAAGAGCAAAGTTTATTCTTTATGAAATGAAAAAGTTTCTGGTTACTTCATTTTGGCTCTAGAAAATAATTTGGTTCAATTTAAAAGGCCCAAAAGTCTGAACAAAGAAGGAGATGAAGACCGTCCCAACTATTTCTCATTTCATCAGATGTTGGGGAATCCCATTCAGGAGTGTTTTGTCTTCACGGACCTCCTGCAAAAAATGGTCGACTCGGGACAAGTCAAATTGAAAGGTTCTTCAGCTCAGGTAGCATGTGTTACTGTTACAGATCCAGAGGAAGAAGGCGAGTGGAAAGAAGTAAAAAGAAAAAATGTACAAAAATATGATGATTGGATGGTCAGAAAAACGATCAACCGAACTCATACCATTTTATGAATGCAATTGAAGAAACCAATTGTGTCTTCTACTATGAATTCCAGAGAAAAGCCCCTTCATTAGAGGGAAAATCCTCAAAGAAATGGCATAATTCAAATAAATAAGAGAAATCAGAAGAAGATGAAATCACTTCAAAGCCCAAGTTTTCATTATCTATGGTAGATTTTATTCCATCTACTTCAAAGCCACGGGCACCGTCCCACCAAACGGAACAACCTAAATTGACTAATCAGGAAGAGTCTTCATCAGATGAAGAGTTGATCTTTGGTTCTGTTAATATGATTCACTTAACAGATCCTTATGCCAGTCACAGTTTCGATCTTGATGAACCTGAGTTCCATGTATCAAACAGAAGAATTAGAGGTAAATACAGAGGCCTGGGATACAGAGGAAGACGTGGATATCCTAGAAGTCACTATTATAATTCTACTCCTGCTAGAACTGTGTATGCAGTAGAAACTCATGGAAGATCCCTTCAACGAGCTCAACAAGAACAAGCAAGTTCTTCCCCACATGGCAGATTCAGTCCTGGCACAGTAATTTTGGATGATCAGTTGGAGGTTACACCTTCTTCTTCTCAGTAGGTAAATAGACCTAATCGGTCTAATATTCCAAATCCAGGAGTATTTCCAACTCCTACCCTGATACAAGATGCATCTACTTCCAAAGCATCAACTTATAAGGCACCTGCAAAACCACACATTCCTGTTGGGAAACGTAGACCTTTAGATCAAAAATATGATGTCTTGAAGAATTTATCCCAAGTACCGGCCAATTTATCAATTCTAGATTTCTGGAATCTATCAAAGTATCTTTGGGAGGCACTCATTGAGGCTTTTTCAAGTCCTCGGGAATTCGAAACTGAAATTCATGTGGCTGAAGTATACCATGTAGATAATAATCCTGCAGAATTCCATGCAGTGATATCTTTCATAGATGAAGATGAAGATGATGTTGTTCATGGACATATTATACATTTGTATTTATCTGGAAAGTTCAAGGATGTAGACATCCGAAGATCTTTAATTGATAATGGTTCAGGAGTCAACCCCATCCCCATTCATACACTTCGTCGATTGGGCCTCACCGAATCTGATTTATCTCCTTCTACTTTGATGTTGCAAGGATCTAATAAAAATAAACAAGAACCTCTGGGCAAGATCACACTCAGAACTCAGTTTAGAGATCTTGTATCCAATTCAAATTTCATGGTTGTTTATCATGACACAGCTTTAAACATTTTTCTTAGAAGACCTTGGCTACATCAACATGCAGTTATCCCTTCATCATACCATCATTGTCTCAAATATTGTTTCAATGGAAAAATTGGGACATTTTATGGTGATAAAACCACATTCAAAACATGTGAATCTCAATACATTGAGGCAGAATTCTATCACATGGAGGGAAAGGAGAAATCCACAACAAGGGAGGTTAACAAATTAAATGCTCCATCTGGTTTGGAAAAGATTCCAGTAAACCCATTCATACATGTGAGTATAGATTATGTGTTGCCTATCAGTCAAATTGATAGGATATAACCAAATCCAAATACTCTTATGGAAACTTCCATAATGTAAATTATGGAAATCAATCCAGACAGCATGGGAGAAATTGGTTATTCTCCAGGAAATGATCAAATCTCAAATAGAGATGTCTTCATTTCATCCGCTGAAATCTAGAAAGTCTATACTTCACAAAATAGGTCATAGGAAGTTATAGAATTGTCAGAGGTGAATGATGATGTCGATTCTCAATCCATAATCTCCTTTTTATTAACCAAGGAAGACCCTTCGTCATCAATAGGGTCAGAAATGGAAGCATCTTCTTCAAGATGTTCAAATTTTAACATCTCTCTTGATCCTGGAAATTCTGCTTTATTGTCTACTATGCAAGTAGAAACAGAAGAAATAACACATGTTGAAGAAGAAGAGGAAGATCTCAGGGATGCTCCTCCAACTTTTTAAGAGGGTATCTCTACCACTGTGGATGAACTCAGAGAAATAAATCCGGGTACAAAAGAAGATCCACGCCCCACTTTAATTTGTGCGGCCATGACTCTTGAAGAGCAAGAAATGTATATTTCATTTTTGAAGCAAAATCGAGATATATTTTCTTAGAACTATATAGAAATCCTATGGATTGATCCTAATGTTTCCACTCATCGTTTGGGTTTTCCAGAAGAACCTTGAGGATTCAAGAATTCCACAAGAAGAACACACTCAACTTATGCTTACAAAATTGAAGATGAAGTGGATAATCTTATCAAAGATAACTTCGTCAAAGAAGTTCAATATCCCAAATGGTTGGATAATATTGTCCTTGTGATAAAGAAGAACAAAAAAATTAGAGTTTTCATTTATTTCAGAGATCTTAATCGGCATTTTTTCAAGGATGATTTTCCAGTTCCGATCACAGAACACTTAATTGATGCAACAGCTAGATATGAAGAACTTTCCTTGATGGATGGATATTTAGGGTATAACCAAATCCGAATGGCTCCAGAAGATGAAGAATCTATAGCTTTTAGAGCCCCTCAATGTGTGTTTTGCTATCGGGTAATGCCCTTTGTCTTGAAGAATGCAGGTGCAACATATCAGTGTGACATGCACCGTATCTTCAAACCCTTTTTAGGGAAAATTTTTGAATGTTATGAGGACGGTTTGGTGGTTAAATCCAGAAAAATTTATAATCACTTGGATGATTTGGAAGTCATATTCCAAAAACTTTGGCAACATAATTGGAAGATGAACCCCTTAAAATGTGCTTTTGGGGTAATCTCAAGAAAATTTCTTCACTTTGTGGTACACCGTCGTGGTATCGAAGTCAATCCAAAGATAAAAAAGTCAATCCTTGGTATGTCACCTTCTCAAAATTTGAAATAATTGAGAGGACTTCAAGGAAACTTGGCCTATATTCGGCGTTTCATCACCAATTTGGCAAGAAAAAGTTTACCCTTCACCAAATTGATGAAGAAGGGAGTCACCTACCAATGGACCGAAGAATGTCAAGAATCATTCAATATTCTCAAGAAATATCTCTTAAGTCCACCGGTATTAATGCCACATGTTGAATGAAGGCCAATTATTCTTTATGTGACAGCTTTAGAGCGATCATTAGGTGCCTTCCTTGCCCAGAAGAATGATGCTGAGAATGAAAATAGCCTTTAATATCTCAGTTGAACTATGCTTGAAGAAGAAACCCTATATTCAAGTATTGAGAAGTGCTACCTAGCATTAATATTTGCAGTTTAGAAATTGAGACACTACCTGCAACATCATGAGGTCCAATTGGTATCTCTCAATAACCCAGTCAAATTCATCCTTAGTTGCCCAATGCTTACAGGACGCCTGGAAAGGTGGGAAGTTATTTTGCGGTAATTTGATATCCAGTATGTGTCTCAAAAGGAAATAAAGGGCCAATCTCTGACTAATTTCCTTTATGAAAATCCTTTAGTAGAAGATATATCTTCAGATATTGAACTTCCTGATGAAGAAGTCTTTTCTATTCAAGATAATCTTCAAACATGGGAAATGTAATTTGATGGTGCTTCCAGAAGTCCAATAGGGAAGAAAATGGAAGATCCTAAATTAAAAAAAGTTGGGTTAGGAATTGTGATAATTTCTCCGGAAAAGTTAGTGCTACCCTTTTCCTTTTTATTGTGGGAAGGCGGTACAAATAATGAAGTAGAATACCAAGCTCTCATCACAGGATTGGATTTGGCGCTTTAGGCACAAGTGAATCGCTTAAAGGTGAAAGGTGATTCAGAACTGGTAATAAAACAAGTCAATGGGGATTATGCCATCAGAAAAGAAGAGTTAATTCTTTTGTATGATCACGTCAGAGAGTTAATGGCAGAATTTCCTATAGAACCAAAATTTTCTTATATCCCGCGATCACAAAATGATCAAGCTGATGCACTGGCTAATATAGCCACAGCTCTGGCAGATCTAAATCGAGATGAGACAATCATCAGTATTGCCCACCGTCATACAATTTCACCTTATGTTCAAACCAGAACAGAGGAAATCAATGAAATTAGTCCCATTTCTGAACCACGTGGTCATACTATAGGATAGATGACACCTATCAGGGAACACCTTCAAAATGGAACACTTTCACCTGATAGAGCTGGGAAAGAACAAATCTGGTGACATGTGGTCAATTTTACTCTTTATGACAGCCCTGATCACCGAGAAAAAATTCTCTAGAAAAGTGGTTTTGATGGAGTTCTCTTCAGATGCATTGATCATGAAGAGACAATGGATGTCATGAAAGAAGTACATGTAGGATTCTATGGTGCCCACCAGTCTGGACGTAGACTCTCTGATCAAATTTGAAGGCTTGGATACTTTTGTCCTTCAATGATACAAGATTGTGTTGATTTCGTGAAGAAGTGTCATTCATGCCAAGTATGTGCCAATTTCATTCATCAACCCCCAGAGTTGCGTCATGCAGTAAAATACTCATGGCCATTTGCCACATGGAGAATGGATATAGTGGGACCTTACCCTTCAACTACAGCCAAGCAGCTTAAGTATATTATTACTGCTACTGACTTATTTTCCAAATGGGCAGAGGCAATACCTCTCAAAGAAGTTAGTTCTAAATTCATTTTTAGCTTCATCAAATCTAACATCATTACCATATTTGGTGTCCCTCATACCATATTGATGGACAATGGCACCAACTTCTGTTCATCCGAGATAAAGAGGTTGTATCAAGAATACAACATCAAATCCAACCATTCATCTCGGTATCATGCTGTAGCCAATGGATAGATAGAATCCTTCAATAAGACTCTTTCAAATATACTACAAAAGATGCTAGATAACGATAAGAAGTCATGGCCTGATAAACTCTTTCATGCTTTATGGGCTTATCGAATCACCACCCGCACTGCAATGCGGTCAACTCTATATTCATTGGTATATGGAATGGAGGCGGTCATGCCCATTGAAGTTCAATTACCTTCACTCAGAGTATCCATTTTTTATCAGTCATCTACAGATGAACAATCTCAAAAGTGATTGGATGAATTGGAATGATTAGATGAAAAAATATTGTGCACCCTGCACCATTTGGAAGTATATCATAATCGAATAGCACGAGCTTTCAACAAAAAAGTTCATCTTCATTCATTCATTCAGGGCGAATTGGTATTGGTTCTCCGAACTCAATGATACCAGGAAAGAAACCTCCCAATCTTGAACCAAAATGAGAAGGAACTTACTCAATACATAAGGTCTACTCCAATGGAGCTTATTCTTTAATCTCAATGGATAGAGAACTCATCACGACTCTAACCAATGCCAGATTTCTGATGAAGTGTTTTTTATTACAAAAATATATCATTTCGGTCAATGCATATGACCTTAAACTATTCGCACCATTGTCCAACATGATGTTAAACTATGCTATCATCCAACATGATGTCAAACTGTGTTTCCCTTGCTGCAAGACTTTAAATTGCAGAGTCCCTTATATGTCCAACATGACGTTAAACTATGATGTCCTAGATACATGACACTAAACAGTACAGAAGTTCTTTATGTCCAGTAAGACATTAAACTGCATAACCATCGTCCTAGCTATATGACATTAAACTGTTCACCTCTTCGTCCCACATGACGTTAAACTATGAAAAAGTCCCTAATACGTCCTAGCTACATGAAACTAAACAGTACAGTCCCCAAAGTCCTTACTGGAAGACTTTAAACTGCATAATCTTCTCTTTCATCCTAGCTATATGACGTTAAACTATACAGCCCCATCTTTTGTCCTTACTGCATGACATTAAACTACATAGCCCCCCATTGTCCAACATGACATTAAACTGTGTCCAGCCACTTATACATCCAACATGACATTAAACTGTGCATCGTTAGGGTTGTTGAAACCTCTTGTTTCTCACACCGAGTATGACTCAAGTGAGCTTAGAATAAACTTCAACCATAACACCTTCTCTGGGCCACTAACCATGCATAAGTCCCAACACTTTCTTTTTAGATCGTTGTCCTCAAAAACAACTTGATCACCAATTCATTCTTCAATTGAACTATGTGGACTTTGATCCTTTCCTTCTAGGCTGGGTACGTAGGCAAACTCCCGAGGTTCAAGCCCAAAACCAATCTCTTCACATCGATTCAACTCTACCTCATATGATGTTGATTAGTGAAGCCTCCCCCAGAATCAATATAATCACATTTGTTCACCTTTTTCCTTTCTATATGACATTAAACTGTATAACACTTTTGTCATATACGATAATAAACTACGACATTATTTAACACCCTCACCTGAGAGGGAATCATTATTTACATTGATCTCCAATAATGTTATATTCTAAAGACTACATGCATACATGGAAATGCTCGAACCTTTTATCTGGGGTCAAAACATCATTGCACTAAAGTCCCCTTTCACCCTTCACTTGTACGAACAAAATCTGTACAGAGGGTATTTCAAGAACTACGTGCGGCTTGATTCCCATCCTTATGGGATACGTAGGAACGTTCGAGAGCCCCTTGAATCCAGCCCCAATTCTTTGAGCCTAACCCCAAATTCCACTTTCAGTCCCTTGTCTGAAAATTCCCCTTGTGAAAACATGAATGTGGTATGAAAACCTTGGTCTTCATTCACATCAGATTTATAACAAACACACATTGTGTATTCCTTATAATGGTCCAATCTCTATGACCCTAAACTAAGATCTCCTACACTCTCGTCCCACATGAAGTTAAACGGTATTTCAAGAACTACGTATGGCTTGATTCCCATCCTTATGGGATACTTAGTGAAGTCCAGCACCTAAATTCTGGACCCATCCACAACATGATTATGGTTAGCATTATTTTTGTACCTCTGTATACATGGAATAACTCCCATTTTGATGTGTCATACTACTAACCATAAATACTTCCAGATCTCCGTAACCCTTTTCTTGACTTCTGGTCACAAAATGTTTGATACTTGAGAGTTCTTTTGTCTGACTATGCATCACGTGCCCTTAGGCAGCCTTGCATAAATAGTCTACATAATAGACCTGTCAGCCAAAATATTCTATTATTTGACTATGCAGCCAATTCTCTTAGGTGGACCTGCATAATTCAGCTCCCTAACGGGTTTGTCAAAAGAGAAACCACTTTTTGTCCTTATTGGTCTTATCGAAAATATGTAAGGATCTTCAAAAAAAATATCCATCCTTAACATATTTGTCCCATACTCTTTTTCATGATCTGAAAGTATTCAAGTCTATGGTTTATATTTCCCTTCCCTATATTTGGGTCAGACCTTTGCAGAAGTGACATTCATCTAGTTCTTAGAAAATCTTGATTGGAAATATCTTCTCCATATTCAAGTAACTCTCTCCCTACAGCAAACTCTATGCTTTGGAAAATGTGAATCTCCATAAACTTCCACTGGCTTTTTAGCATTATAAAAGTAAAATTTTGAGAGTTCTTTTGCCTAAATATGAAGCACGTTCCCCTAGGCGGCCTTGAATAAGTAGTCTACATAATGGACTAGTTAGCCAAAAGATGTTATTATTTGACTATGTTGTCAATTCCCTTATGTGGACCTACATAATTCTACCCCCTAACGGGTTTGTTAAATAGTGTTAACTTCATTCTTATGAAATACTTCTTCTAATGACTTTTAGCCCTTTTTCGTATCATTCCTCATATTCAAAATTTCTTAAGTCATATTTTATAGGTTTTCCCTCATACTTGAGTGTGGTAATATGTTTTTTGATAAATTTTCAAGGAATTGAGTCAATTTTAATCCATTCGGTCAAATCTATTTCGACCGTAAACATTAGCCTCTTTTTTTATGTCTGACGTGCATGACTTTAATCTGCCCACAAAAGACAAGGGAACTCTGAACAAAATTCAAGTCCCAGCTTACTAAACATATGTTTTGTATGATTTAGGTAATATTGAGCAATAAAGAGATTCAAAGTTTATAGGGTTATATAAAATAATCCTAGAAAAAATCAATCTATGCTTACTAGGCCCATTGGCTTAGGCAAAAATTTAAAGCAGGTAGAAAAAGAATATAGGCACAAATGATTGAAGATGAAAGTATTCTTCGTTGATGCACAAGAGTTATAAGGAAATACACATATTAGAGTCTCTTCTCTTTTCCAAGAATTACAAAAGGTTGTCAACATAACTCTTCATTTGATTTACGGCATCACGAGCTTCATCAGCATCCACTTGAAGCTTATGCACTCGACCATCTTCACTCTTTTCATATTGATGGAGTGCTTTCTTGGCATCCGTAATGGCTTTCATACCATTCATTTGAACTCCTTCATGTTAATTATTAAGTTGTTCAAGTTCCCCAGTAACAACATCTAACTGTTGATGAAGGTGCATCTACTGGATGACTTTCTCTTTGATCTTATGCTTCAGCTCCTTTAACATGGTATCATGATCAGCCTCAACTCAGGACATTGCAGCCTCAAATTCACTGACATTGGCTAACAGCCTGACCCTTGTCAGGTCTTGATGGTACCTATGCTCCTACTCCCTCCTTAAAATGACTTGGTTCACCACGGAATGTATCTTTTGATATCTAAAACCTCCAAGTCCCAACATGACTAAAAGGGATGACAGTCAGGGGATCTTCGATGAAATCTCTTCTAGGGTCACTTTAGATATGATCTTCCATATGTTCTTCCATGCCTTGTGTCATAAAAATTGGAGCACCTTTTGTACCTTCGGGTCTGACTCAGCATCACTATCACAGGGGGAATATAATCTGGGATTAATACACTTAAAGAAGTGCCATGTTCTGCTCCTTCCCCCCTGGCCCTTGTTACTTCACTTTCTATTCCCGTTGGGGCAGAGACTGAGGATTCACCTCCAAATCTAGCCACTGAAATTGATGGCCCTGCATAATCAATTAAATTCTTTGGTTAGTTTCAAAGAATAAAAAAATTTGATTGGTTGTCTTGAAAATTAATTACAATCGCAAATATTGTTATCCCTTACCCAATGGTGGATCAACAGCATGCAAAGGATCCTCCCCGCCTTTCCTAGATTCAATAGGATTTTTAGGATGAATTTCATGAAGCTCTGTCAGGTTAAGCTCCACTTGAGCTAGTGTCTCTGCAATAGTAGGGTTTTCTATACCCCCTTCAAGCATTGGCAGTTTAGCAGCTTTCTCAGATGAAACTTCACATTTTAACCAATCATGGTTAGAGATGTAATAAGAAGTTATTTTAACAGGACGAAGGATAACACTCATGTCCAAAATCCTCTAAATTACATGGTGATTTAACTTGATCTAAAATATCTTCAAAATATGAGCCATGTTTTATCATTTCACCTAATGATATCTCGGATTATTTGTTAGTCTCATAGTGAGAGAATTCGATGTATCTACTTGGTGACCCACATCCTACAGCCTCTAACCCTGGACAGCTTCTTCAATTAAAATTACGACATCAGTTACAATGTCCGAAAAATGCTCTAGTGCAGGGGTTGAACCTAAAGTATCATAGAATGAAATTCAGTTGATGTTTCATTCAACATTTTATGAAGCATTGTTAATTTACCAAAATCATGTTCTTCTCTTCTTGCAGTAGCAGTACGAGTGGTACTCGGAACAGACGCTGGTTCCTCTTCAAGAGCAGCCAAGCCAGCATGAACTTGTGATTGTTCACCAACACCCTTTGTTTTTCTTAGAGGAGGGCCAGTCCTCTCCCTCAAAGGGGAAACTAAAGAGTCCCCTACAATCCCAAGATGTATAATAAACCTTTTCATGGTTTAAGACTCATGACTATCTGAAGGACTTACCACTACTGATGAAATTTTTATCTGTGGACTTCCTCCTTCGATGCTTTTGCTTCTTTGGCTTTTTGGGAGTTTTGACATTATCCTCTCCAAATACAGATATTGGAAAGTGAAAAGACCTTTCTAATTCCTCATCCATGGCTTGCCGTCCTGGAGATACCTCACCCGGCTCGTGAGGAGATTCATTTGCCCTGATGGAAGTACCACCAGGGCTATACTATGGTGAAGGAACCTCAGCAGTTCCTTTCTTTGCAAGATGCAGTATAAAGAAAATAATTTCCTTGAGTAAAAAAGATTTTACTGAAATCAAGTTGCAAAGAAAGTAAGTAAGGAAACATACATCTTCAGGAGCCATGTAATCATGCCACTCCTCATCTTCGGAACCACCAGTCCCCTCAGTGGTGCCACGATCTATCATTTCCTTCACCCTCATGGAGATAGGAATGGAATCGTTGATGGCATATATGAGCATCTCCAGCTCTTTGAAGTAAGCCCGCACTTCATAGGGATTATCCTCGAAACAGATATCAGTAGAAGCCTAAAGATTCCCAATTCTAGGGATGTGTATCCCTTCTCATAAATCCAGACAGGGGGCTTCAGTATTGTTATATAAACTCTGCCATGTCTGAATAGCCTATGGTTGTAAATATTCAGCATGTGTACCAGAAGGCTGCGTGGAGGGTCCTACAATCTTAGACTTCATCTTCTTCCCACCTCCTGCAGATACAGATAAAGGATAAGAAAATAATAATTATTGCTCTATAAAGTAATGATGGTTAAATTTCCCCAATGAAGTAACTCACTAGGAGTTGGTGGAGTTGGACTCTTGATTCTGACATGAGGATTATATCTGGCACGAGGCCGCTTTTCCACATGTTGTGCCTCATCATCCCCATATTTGGAATCTAGCGAGTCAGCCATAGGTGAAAACCCTGGTGAATCAAATCCAGGCGGGGTAGCATCGCCTTCCCGATAAAGGGTTTTTTCTCTATAGTTCTTTTCTTTTTCCCCACCTGATAAACTGGATCATTCAACACCCCTCCAGGGTATGATGTTATCCAGTTCTCAGCATACCATGTAGTCAAGTTACTCACCGCTTTATCAACTGGTAGATTAAACACTACCCCAATCTTTTACATAGATGTCAGCAACTATAGTTTTCGGGCATCCATCGGATGCTGCTCTGACCTAACATGCACAGGAGGGGATACAACAGTCTGTTGTAGTCACTTGAATTGGCGTGAAAATCTGTTTGGAGCATAGGCCTCTCATATTATCTCTCTGCCAATCATGTTGTCCAATACACCATCTCTGCAAGCCAGTATATACGACCTAAATTCCAGGTCGGCTGTTCCATCATCAACAAACCGCCCGGTTGGCGGGTTTCCATAAGGAAAGAAATTAAATTCCTTGTACATGCTCAGCCTCACCTTCATATCATAGATGTTGAGAGCTAACAGAGCAACTCTAGAAAATGCTTTCACTGATGGTCTGAAGGAACTTCCAGGAACCTGTACTTCGTTCTATACATTATATGTCTTGAAATGAGTGGCTATCCATCCCCACAAAACATGGAATGGTCCCTCTATTCTCAAAGTAGACTTACCCATAAAGACGAGTAAGCTCCTATGAATCTTCGCCAAAATGGGGGTGGCCAACCCTACAATTTTCTTCTCAACCAACTTGGCTGCCACAATGAAGGTCCATGGCCTGACACCTCCCTTCGAATCCCTGACTAGAAAAAGATAAACATTGAACCACAAGGCTAAGAAGCCTGCCAGACGGGTCTTTTTTGGGATTCTATGATCCACTTCGTACCCCCACTTCTCAAATTCTCCTACTTCTAGAGTCGTCCAGAATGTGCCAGAAGCACCCCTCTTCTCTATTTTGGGGAAAATAGTAGGAAGATTATAGTTGGGCCTCTCCCCCTCCTTCCTGGTAAGAAACATATCCACCCACTCCTCTGGAGAAATATCTTTTCTGGAATGAGTTTAGGAGGTCTTGGAATTCTTGATCGTGTAGAAGATTTTCAATAACTCTCGACCCAAAGCAGGAGTCTTCTCAGAATTATTCCAAGTCACCTTGGGGGGTGAATTCATCATACATATCTCCCAAAATTGGATCCCCCAAGATCTTGTAGACATCCCACAAACTGATGCCTACTTCTCCATGATTCATATGGAAAGAATTGGTTTCTGGGCTACAACGGCTGATTAGCTCCGGCACAAACTCATCATTCCTATAGACATATGTCTGTCCAGCCCATACAGTTTCATATATCACAGCTCCTTTCAAATCCTCGACAAACTCTACACAAGTTTATCGCACCCAGTATGCCCACATCCAAGTTGGCTTCACACGTCCTCTAGGACAGAAGTACCAACTCTTCTTCTAGCCTTTGTATTGATCCATCTGAGAATTTTGAAAGATTTAAGGATAATAATGTGGTTGCATCTCGGGCTTGTGAGATTTCAGATCTGGCACACAAGGGCTATGATGCATCATATAGACCTTCTCTAATATTCCAGTATTTAAAAACTCTCCTCCACTTGAGATATTTGCTGAAGCAAAATTGGTGTAATTATGAAACCAAGAATGTGGGAGATAATTCTTTTCCTTTGGAATGTTGACATCATGCAGATGACCATGCCCATACAGAGGCAAGTAGATTCTCTTTGTAAAGTTAAGATGATACTTCTTCAAGTACTTTTCCAAATATGGAAGAGTTGTATTTCAGATATCATAGTAATCATGGCCTACAATTTTCTTCATATCATCAATTCTCTTGCTAGCCAGTTCATCAGCCGTTCTGATTCTTCTAAGAGCCATTGAATCTGCACAAAAGTCGAATAATTAAATCTTAAGTAAGTTTATTTTTCATAAAATTTGTGAAGAAATTTGAAAAAATTGCTAAGGCATTAAGGAGCGCAAGTCCAATATTGGCGTGCAAGTCTCATCCGGTCACATAGGTTTTGGTGCGTAGGTATCACCGCACAGATCAAAATACCTCTACAGCAGCGCAACAACAAACAGAAGCAATGAAACTACAGCAAATCAGCAACCTGTGCGACAAAATCAACCTGCGTGGTGAGAGCAGAAATGTTTAAGAGTTGGGTTCTTTGCGTGAGAATGAGGCGCATATTTATAGGCCAGGACGCACCCCTACGTGCCGAAGCCTGTGAACCTCTCACCTGTGTGCTGCTATATGCGGGCTCAAAACTTGCATGCCGCCCTTCCTTGGTTTTCTTCTTTACCTAAGAGTCACATCCTCATTCCTTTCAGATCCAACTCTAAGGGGGGACTTTTGTTGACGCTCTTTTCCGTCACAGAGTCTAACGACTGAAAAATGGGAATACCTTATCATAAAGAGATTCATCCTTTGAGGAAACATCAAAAATTGAAAAAGGCATGAACAAGGATTCCTTTAAGCAAAGGTCGGGCAAGTTTCATCATGGTCATGTAGGTATACCTGTGTGCCACATATTGGGCATGTAGGTGACTTGCGTGCCCTATTTTATTTTCTCCCAAGGTCTTCAGGAGCCTATAAATACCCCTTGTGGGCCCCCCATTTTGAGGATGAAAAAACTAGAAACTCAGATTTGAGCTCTCAACGCCCTAGTCTCTTCTCAAAGCCTTCCGAACACTTTTAAGGTAATTTATTTCCTAGAATGGAAGATATAAAGAGGGGGAACAAGACCTAAGTGTTGAAATTCACTAACACCTATGCGCCTAGGTGTTTAACCCTTTAGGGAAATGGACACTCCTGTGTGTTGCCTTAACCCTTCAACAGAACCTGTGTGCCACTCTTTTGGAATCCTCTAGGGATAATTCTAAGGGCTTGAGCCAAGTCTCGGCCAAGTATTACCCTATGGGTTAACCGTCGCGCAGGTACACATGTGCCACATAGGCATATCTACGCTCCCAATACCTGCGCGCCCCAACAGAACCTACTTGCTTGCCTTTTTTTGGGTGTCGTTCATGCCTATTCAGCTATTTTCTTCAAATCCCCCTCTCCGCTTCAAGACATAGCATTCAAAACCCTCTTCAAAGCCATTTTTGGCATCATTCTTTTGTTGGATTCCTTATCTGAAAGGAATTCTATGGAACATCTCTTAAAACCTAGGGATTTACATATCTTTTCTCACTAAGGTTAGAGATTTCATTCATTCAACCTCATCCTTTAAGATGAGAAGATCTTAATTTGGGCATCCTCCTTAGGAGTAAGCCCCAAGTCCCTTAACCTAGGCCTCCATTTCAGGAGTAATCCCCAGTCTTCAAATTCCCTTAATTTTTGGGCATCCTCTTTAGGAGAAAGCCCCATGTTCCCAAATATGGGAATCCTCCTCAGAAGTAAGCCCCAAGTTCTAAATTCCCTTAACTTGGGCCTCCTTCTCAGGAATAAGCCCCAATTCTCAAGTCCCTTTAACCTAGGCCTCCTTCTCAGGATTAAGCCCCAGCCATAATTCCCCTTAACCTGGGCCTCCTTCTCAGGAATAAGCCCCAGTTCTCAAGTCCCTTTAACCTGGGCCTCCTTCTCAAGAATAAGCCCCAGTCATAATTTCTCTTAACCAGTCTTAATTTACTTTTTATTTGGGATTCCGTATCAGGGGTAAAACCCAATCATAAGTCCCCTATAATTTGGGCATCCTTCTTAGGAGTAAGCTCTAAGTTAAGTATCCAAATCTCCATAAAGCACATATACCTTTATGGACCTTGTTCCCAGGTTTCTTCTCCAAATTAAATCCTAATCCTCATCTATCTGGGCATTCATACATATATAATCCCCAAATCATTTCTTATGATTGCATCTTTCGTGGCACAATTGTCAGGTTCTACCAATACCTCTTGTTTCTCACACCGAGAAAGACTCACGTGAGCTTAGAGTGTAAAAGTAATTATGACATCTTTCTTTGGGACATCAATCATGCATAAAAATCATACTCCCTTACTCGAACTATGTGGGTTCTAATTCCTTTTCTAACAAGGATACGTAGGTAGCCCACCTGCGGGTATGATCCCAACTATGAAATAATACATGTCCTTCTGAATGACAATAAACTTCAAGTTCTATGCTGATTGGATTTAAAACCAGTATGGTTATCATAATGACCAAAATATATCTATATAATGTATTGAAGGATATGATTGACTAAGAATCTCGAACTAATACAGATGATTCTCTATCGATGAAGAACCTCAAATACATATAAAAGACTCTCTAAATCTCATAAGTATCAATCATTAATTGTTAGATCTAAGGGAAAGCTCATTTTTATACTTGGTAATTTAATAAGGATTCACAAACATAACATAAAACTATAAAGTGAGTCTCGAAGTAGACAATAATTCCCCCCAAAAAGGTGTGATGAGTCCGACCTCCCATTCTCTCAACCAATGAAAATTCTTAAGCCTCATCGGTTCAAAACTAATGAGAACATACCTTTAGAAAGTACGTCCAAATGGATATAGAATCATTGGATGTTTCCAGTTCTATGAACAAACCTTTTAGAAACTGATTGGAATGTTTGAACCTTAAACAATCAAGGTCATCCCCAATTACAGTGCGAAACAACAGGCTCCCTCTCCCTCTCCATGGTTGCACCCCTCCTGGTTGCGACCTACGTATAGCGCGCCCCTCCTAGTTGTAATCTCTAGTAGGCATGATTCACCCCTAGATGAAACCCTACATCATGTGACTCCCTCTCCATATCTCCCTATCTGATCGATCTCCTTCCCAGATTTCTTCATGATTTCTCACTGAATCGACGAGGGATGTTCCGCTCTCCCTTCTCCTTCCAATTTATGACTGCGACTTGTTCTCTTTGTTTTTTTAAGGGGTATATACGAACCTAGTTTTTGATGGGTTGACCATATTTTGGTTTTATTTTAGTTTAGGTTTGTTTTAATGGTCTCCCAGGATCTATTTTCATGGATTCCGACAACCTCTTCCAAAGGTGATGTTGTTTGTCTTTATTTGGTTCACAGAAAATGGTTTAAGGAGATTTTTACCTATGTTCTTTTATATTTCTTAGATTTTATTTAGTTATTTTGTGATATATGAGTCCCTGGTAAATTATTAGAGGTGTATTGGTCCTTACCACATTAATTTTGGGTTCCTATTGATGTTATAGTGGGTTTTGTTCAACAATTGAAGGTGCACATGCATGTACTTAAGGTATGTATATATATATATATGTCCTCTATGTATGTATTCCCTCATTTCATGGGGAATATGTGCATTGGATTAAGTATATATATATATATATATATATATATATATGGAAGTGTGTATGTGTGAGCAGGTGGTTGTGTGAGTTAGAAAGCATTGACTCTTCCATTCTTTGAGTTAGGGTCCTCAGCCTTGCCTTTAATTTAAAAATTCAGTAGTTGTTTATTTACTACCTTTGATAAATTGTACTATAATTCTGGAATAAACTACTTATTTCTGATAAATTATTATTATATTACAAAATCATGTTTTTGTTATAAAACCCATCCATCAGAGGTGTTCCGCTTTCAAGCTAAAAGTGCAGTGAGTAGATTGTTAAGTTTTTTTGGCTGGATGATATGTGGTTTTCTTATGATTTCCTAGTTAGAGGAAGTTTTTTTTAAATTAAATTAATGTGGTGTGCTTAGTTAAGATACATTTTATATCCCTTTCATGTTGATTCATGTGATTATGTATATGCAATATAGAATTTCTAGATTTGTTTAGCAATTGGATTTCCAAATTGAATTAATTAATTTGAAGAATTAATTAATGATGGATCGTTATGGAATTGTGGGAATTTGGAACTGATGAAAAAGACAATTAATTTGAAAATTAGTTTTAGGATTTTGGGAAATGATGATTTGGGGATTTGTTGATGAATTGAATATCATGGATTGAATTGGGGAAATTTGGTTATGATTGAATATTGAGAATTGTGATTTTAAGATAATTACTTGACATGTTAATTATTGAAAGATGAATTGAAAATTGGTAATAAATAATTTTCATATTAGTTATTACATTTTAGTTATGTGAATGGTTAATCAATTTCTAAATTAGTTAAAATTTATGTGATTAATTAATTAATTGTTGACTTAATTATTGGGTTTGGATTAATTAATCTGTGATTAATTATTGGTTGTGATGTATTGGTTGTTATAAATTATGTTCTAGGCTGGTGATGATTTACATACAGGTTGAATGAGGGATATACATGATAATCTATTCTAGTGATTGATCTACTGGTTTTTGGGGTGTCAGGCATGACGTCCTACACTGGTTGACTACATGTGAACAAATGTGACTATATGCGCAGAAATGGTTTTTGGGGTGTTATACATGATGTTCTACACTGGTGATTTTGTGTGAACAAAATGTGACTATGTGTGCACAAATGATTTTTGGGTGTTATGCATGACGTTCTACACTGGTGAATGCATGTGAAAAAATGTGACTGCATGTGGACAAATGATTTTTTCGTGTTAGACATGGCATTCTACCCTAGATGTATGTATACACTAGTGAGTGTTTGCACAAAAATGGTTTTTGGGGTGACATACATGACGTTATACACCCTTTATATGCATGTAATATTGATTTTTGAGGGATCGTGTGAGCCTTATGATGTTCTTTGTCATAGAGTGCTCTGAGATATGGCCTCACATGAGAATAATTTTGAACTCTGAAATGAGTCGAATCAAGTGTTGAGATATCATATCACCTTTTAATACTTTGAGCTCTAGAAAAAGTCAAAGAAGGTATTAATATATGATATCACATAGGGAACGCGTTAGGTTCTGGCCAGAGAAAAAGTTATTTTTGAGTTACGGGTGTCCATAGGAACCCTGAAGTTAAGATATGATTAAAAAAATAATAAATTAAAATGTGATAGCTGTTATTTATGCATTATATATATATATAGTTTCTTTTCAGACTCTTATTTTGGCTATGATCTGAAGAAGGTATCACCATCAGCTGTCCCTTAAGAACCTAGATGGGTTTTTTTTATTTATTCATTTTTTTATTACTTCACTATACCTTCACACTGCTTAATTATCGTTCATTTTCTAGATTGGGATAGACACTGATGGTGTCAACCTACTAAGATTTATATCTCACACCTTACTCATGCCTCCATTGCATTGGGGTACCCGATTAGTCCTTTCTTATTCATAGGACTGTGAACCATGATTGATTGATTATGCTTTGTTGTTTGTACTTGGAAGTTAGGAGCAAAGGAATGAGCTGGAACTTAGGATGCTCAGGGAGATCACCCTTAGGAATTTGGTGTATTTTATTTATTATTGATCTGTATTGAAATGCATGTTGTATTTTTTACTACATTCCTTCATAAATCATTACCATCTCATGAATTCATCTATTGTATAAACTTTCATGGGAATATTTTATTAAATTGTTAATTATTGTCTTTCGCTGCTTTGTCAATTATTATTTACTACTTCCTCTACTATATATTTCTTATATTTTTTATTCTAATAGGCCACTCTAATACGATGGTATAGTCTCCCCACTGTCACCTATTTAGACCCTTGATTCTAGTAAGCTTCTTCTAGAATATGGGGAGGCATGCTTGAGGTCATGTGACCCACTGGTCCAGCTACCAGTTTAGTGGTAAGCCAGATTTGGACATTACAAAGTGGTATTATAGGGTAATATTTCCTTTGGATTACTATTTGGATTGGTAGACATGATATTAGGAATGTATTTTTTAATGGTTAATAGCCATGTTTGGGACTGATCACCACACGTACAAGAAATGACCAAGTGTCCAAGGTTCGAAACTGTAGTTTAAACTTTTTGATTTTACAGTTGATATGATTTCACCTTAGGTGACTTGTATATTTTCCACTGCTTACTGATTATTAAAATTTTGAAAATTTTCCCTTATCTTGGTATGGTAGGTATGTAGCATTACATTCATCATATTAGGTGATTATAAATTTTCATGCCATGCATATGACATGCCATGTGGTTGCATTATTAGGATTCCTTCTAATTTTGTTTGTGTGTCATGGGTGTAATGCCATGTTTTTTATTTTCATTTTCATTCCTACTTGTATAATGTGTTTAGAAAATTATATTCCATGTTTATGTGTTATATCATGTTTCTGTTTTACTACTTATGATAGCATTCTAGAGATGTTTTGATGTGTAAATGGCTATATGGGTGGAAATTGATTGGTTTCGTTTATGATGGGATCATGTTTCAGTTGTATGGTGTATGGGTGCCTTATAACCAGGAAAAGGGTAACCTGGGTATTTAAAAAAATTAAAAAAGGTATGTTAAAGTTAAAATGTTAAAAATAAATTAATTTGATTAAATGGGAGACAAATACAGCCTGTAAAGTGAATGGGCACTTTATGGATTGGTATATGGCCACTCATATCACTGTACTATTAAGTATATGATCATGTTTTATGGAATAACACTTTAAGTGTGTTTTAAAGTTTTTGTAGTTTAACAATTGTTATTGGGGATTCTTTTTGGAGAACCTAGGATGGATTAATGGGACACTTAGAGGTCTCCTTTTTTGTTAAAAAGTAATTTAGATGCTAAATTTCCTTTTTATAATATAATTTCACTAAATGTTAAATGTTTAAAGAGGAATATTGATATAGAATTCCTATTTTTACCATGGGGAGTTGATTATAAACCAATCGCCTTGTTGTGATATGGTACTTTTAAGTCGTTAAAATTATTTTAAATGTTTAAAGGTTGAAATGAATTAATAAAATGGATTAAAATTGGAACCTGAAATGGTTTCCTTTTATTAAAACCTCATGGAAGGGTAATTTTAAATTTTTCTTGTAGTATGCCTTGCAATGGATATGTGATAATTTATCTTTAGGTTGTTTCTTTTATCAATGGATTAAATGAAAAAGGGGCTCTTGATCCTAGTGAATATTTTTGTGTGAACTAGTGATAGGTTTGATGTGTATGATCCTTAAGGGTACAGATCATGGTAGGTAGCACCTTTAGATCTTGATAAGCCTTTCTTATGTTATGACCTTTTTGAAATTGGTGTTGTTTTCCCTAGTAGGACTTTTGGGTTTTAAAGAGACACCCTTATTTGGATGAGTGGTAGTTGTATCTTGACCCACGATATGGGAATAAACATTGAGGAATTCTTAGTTCATAAGGTAAGATATGCCTCATGCATGGTTAGATTTTTATGAGGTCATGTGAACCTCTTTTTTTCTTCAGTGATGGATGACTGAGTGTGTTTTTATCCAATTTAATTGTTATTTTAGATGATGTGTTGTTGGATTTTGGGAACTCGGGGTTTTATGTGTTGACATATGTGGTACAAATTGAGTGTTTAGTGATGTGAAAAATCGGTAGAGTTCAGTGTGATCATTAAGATTTGTGATGTTGAGGGTGTTCTTGGGTCAACTCCCAAGTGGAGTGATTGGAGTGTTAACATAAGTTCTCCCCACTACTCGGGGGGGGGGGACTTTTTGGGACTCGGGTGTTTTGAAACGCTAGTCGGTATATATTTTGGAATTCATGCCAGATAGATTGATGTTGTGATTGTGGTTTTTGGAACATCACATGTGTGTTTAAGTTGTTTTTGAAATAGTGTGCTTGAGGGCGGCTAGTCTTTCCTTTCGACGACATAGACACTCCTAAGGTGGGGAGCATCACATCAGTTCTAGTATATGTGTCGGTGCATTCTTGGAAGCATGACTTTGATGAGGTTGTATGTATTTTCAACCCTTTAGAAAATCCATTAGTCTGGGAAGAGGTTCGGTGGTAAAGTCTGAAAGAACACAATTTCCTCAGGTGGGATACGCATCGGGGTTCGGTAGATGAAATGCCAGTAGGTGAAGTCAATATTTTTGTAAAGATTCGACCATAAATAGTTTGACTGATCTTATCAGTGATCTTTGGTTTACTGTTAGTGTGATCTTCTAAATTATATGAGCATGTCCCTTATCTTGACTTCATCCTAGATACACTAAGAGAGCACAGGTCTTACATTGCACTAATGTTTTAAATGTTGTTGGGATTGATGTTTGGTTCTTTGGGTTATGCCTTTATTCAGGTTGAGGAAAGACGTTTATTTTTAAATATCCTAGTGATGTATTGAGCTAGAAATGTCACCAAAAGTTATGTAAAGACTTCGTTGTATGTGCTTGTTTTAGCTGATAAAAGCCTTGGGGAGGAAGGCTTTGCAGTTCTGTTTGTTATGCCTCGATCGTATAATACAGAAATCTTCGAGAATGGTTAGCATGATGTGGATTGGTTAGTTTCCCTTTTTTCTTGTGGAATAAATTTGGTGATGGAATTTTTATAGTCTCATCTTCAGTTTAAGGGTGAGTGGTTTTATGGGTTGGAGATGTCTTTTGAGGGAAGCATGCTCGACCAGTTTTAGTTGGCTGGTTGATATTTGACCTTTCTTTTGATGAGGTCCCTGTTATGGTCTCATGTGTAATCAGGTTCACTAGTTAAATAATTCATGTGATAATCATTTCTAGGACGCTTATAACATTCCCTCTTTGGAAATTCCAACTATGGAAGAACTGTGGTTTGGAATTGGTCGTTAAAAGGTAATACCATTTGTGGAAAGCACCAATGAGTGGATGGTTAAAGAGATGATGATGGGATCATGTCTCTAGTTTTATGGGATCAATTAAATCCTATTTCAATATTTGGGTTTGATTTTGATCTTTGGATCAATTTTTAAAAGATTAATCCCTTGTTCTTGTTAAATTTTCAAGGGTACAGTTGGTGTTTGGAAATGAAATGTGATCATTCAAACGATACTTCACGACCTTGGTAGGTTGGGGGATGTCTTCATAGTTCCTTGAGGCTTCTCGGGGATGAGAATTTTTAAGATGGGTAGATTATAAAATCCCATGTTCTAGACTGGGTGGTTTTTATGAGGGATTTGGAATGTTTAGCAATTACTAGATGGGATGAATTTAAAACTGATCATCAAAACATAATTTTCTGAGGGTTGACACTGCGATGTCTGTCTTTTTAGAAATTAAAATTAGTTAAATTGAAGTTTAAACAAAAAATTTTAATAAAAATAATTATAATAATAATAATAATAATATTATTATTATTACTATGTGTATTATTTTTGTTGTTGTCTTTATTTTTATTATTACTTAGGGTTAGTTTTTTTAGATACCCTAAATGGACTCCTTCCCTCACCCGTCATGCGACCCCCTCCCCTGGTCGACCCCCCGACAGCGTGCGACACCCTTCACTCGGATCCCTATCTCTCTCCATGGTTGCAACCATCCTGGTTGTTACATACCTAAAACACACCCCTCCTGGCTGCGATCTTCAGTAGACGTGAGGCACCCCATGGCTGAAACCCTACCGTGCACAACCCCCTCTCTACATCTCCCTCTCTATTTGATCACCTTCCCATATTTCTTCACGATTTATCACCGAATAAATGAGGTGTGGTCCTCTATCCCTTATCCTTCTAATTTTGGACTACGATTTGGTCTCTATATATCCTTACATAGTACGACCAAACATAGGGTTTGATAGGTTAACCCTATTTCGGTTTTCTTTTGGTTTAGGGTTGTTTGAATTTTCTCCTGGGACCTATTCTTGTGGATTTTGTCAACTGACGCCGAATTTGATGTGGTTCGACTCGATTTGGTTCACCGTCAATGGTTTAAGGTGATTTTTACATTAGTTATTCAATACCTCTTAGATTATATTTGGGGGTTTTGTGATATTTTATCCCCTGGTAAATTATTATAGGTGTGTTGGTCCTCACCGCATTAATTTTGGGTTTCAATTGATGTTATAAAGGATTTGATCAATGATTGAGGGTTCACACACATGTATTTAAGGTATGTATATATATATATATATGTGTGTGTGTGTGTGTATATATATATAATATATTTCCACCATGTACGTATTCCCTCATGGGGTGGGGAATACATGCATTGGATTAAGTATGTATATATATATATATATGGAAGTGTGTGTGTGTGTGAATGGGCAGTTGTTTGAGTTAGAAAGTGTTACCTTGTCCATTCTTTGAGTTAGGGTCCTCAACCTTACCTTTAATTAAAAAATTCTATAATTTTTTATTTAATGCCTTTGATAAATTAGACTGCAATTCTAGAATGAACTTTTTATTTGTGATAAATGGTTGTTAGAGTACAAAATCATGTTTTTGTAATAAAACCCCTCCATCGAAGGTGCACTTCCTTCAAGATAAAAACATAGTGAGTAGACTTTTAAGGTTTCTAGTCTTCATGATATGTGGTTTTCCTACGCTTTCCTAGTAAGAGGAAGTTGTTTTAAATTAAATGATTTTGGTCTACTTAATTAATAGATGTTTTATCTTCCTTGCATACTGACGCTCTTAATAATGTATTTGAAATATAGAATTTCTAGATTTTTTAGCAATTGGATTTCCAAATAGAATTAACTAATTTAAAGAATTAATTAATAATGGATTGTTATGGAATTATGGTAATTTGGAACTGAATAACAAGATAATTAATTTGATAATTAATTATAGGGTTTTTGGAATTGATGATTTGGGAATTAATTGATGAATTGATTATCAAGGCTTGAATTGTAGAAATGTGGTTGTGATTGAATATTGAGAATTGTGAATTTAGGATAATTACATGACATGTTAATTATCAAAAGATTAATTAAAAATTGGTAATAATTAATTGGTAGATTAATTATTACATTTTAATTATGTGACTGGTTAATCAATTGCTGAATTGGTTAAAAGTGATGTGATTAATTATTTAATTATTGAATTAATTATTAGTCTTGGATTAATTAATTTTTTAATTAATTAATGGTTGTGTTGGATTGGGTGCTAGACATGACATTCTAGGATAGTGATTATATACATACATGGTTGGATGAGGACTAGACATGAAGTACTATGCTAGTAATATAAATATTTGGTTTTTAGGGTGTTAGGCATGACGCTCTACACTGGTGACTGTGTGTACACAAATGGGACTGTGTGGGCCAAATGATTTTCAAGGTGATATAAATGACCTTATAAACTGGTGACTGTGTGTGCAAAAATGTGAATGTGTGTGAACAAATTATTTTTGGGTGTTAGACATAAAGGTATACACTAGTAACTATGTGTGCACAAATGATTTTTGGTTGTTAGACATGGTGTTATACATGAGATGTATATATACACTAGTGATTGTGTGTGGATAAATGGTTGTTGGGGTGATAGAAATGCAATTCTTCACCCATTATATGCATGTAAGATTGATTTTTGAGGGACCATGTGAGCCTCATGACATTTTATGCCATAGAGTACTCCGAGATATGGCCTCACATGAGAATAATTTCAAACACTAAAATGGGTCGAATCAGGTGATAAGATATCATATTACCTTTGAATACTTTGATCCCTACCACAAGTCGAAGCTGGTATAAAGATATAATATTACATAGGGAATACTTCAGGCTCTGGTATGAGAAGACGTTAGTATTGAGGTACGGGTGTCCACAGGAACCCTAGAGTTAAGATATGATTAAATAAAGAATGAATGAAAATTTGATAACAGATATTTATGAATTATATTTATATATATAGTTAATGTTCAGGATCTTATTCTAGTTATGATCCAAAGAATAGATCATCATCAAGTGTCCTTTAGGAACCATCACAGGTTGTTGTCTATTTATCATATATGTTATCACTTCTATATAACTGCACGTTGCTTAATTATTGTTCATTGTATGGATTTGGGAGAGGCACCAGTGGTTTCGACCTACTGAGATTTATATCTCACACCCTAATTGGGACACCATTGCACTGGGGTAGCTGAGTAGACCTTTCTTGTTCGCAAGACTACAGACCATGATTAATTGCTTATGATGTTATATTTGTACATGGAAGTTAGGAGCAAAGGACTGAGTTGGAGTTCATGATGCTCATGGAGATCACCCTTAGGGATTTGGTGTCTTTTATTTCTTCTTGATCTATATTTAAAGGAATTTTGTATTGTTTACTTATTTTAGTCAGGTATCATTACCATGTCATTCATTCATCTATTGTATAAACTAGCATTGGCCACTTTTATTAAATTGTTAATTGTTTTCTTATGCTACTTTTTCAATTATTATTTACTACTTCTGATACTTTCTTTTTCTTATATTATGTTATTCCACTACACCACTCTGATATGAGCATATAGTCTCCCCAATATCACATATTTACACCTTTTCTTCTAGTTGACAGCCTCTGGTGTATTGGGAGGTGCTCTTGAGGTCATGTAACCTTTTGGTTTGGTGATCAGTTTAGTGGTAAGCTGGGTTAGGACGTTACAACAACGATGATGATCACATATAGGATATGATTACAAGTGTAAATTATGATTAATATCATATTGAAGAAATGATAATGAAAGTTGAAGATAAACATCATGATTTTTGAAAACTATTTCAAAAGTTAAAGGGTTGTTCAAAGATTCCATTGTATGATGATTTTACTAAATTTTTTGAATAATACTAAAAATATATAATGTAAAAGATAGAAATATGTGGAGTGACACCTTCTTTATAGAACTACTTGATCTATTTAATGATATGCTACCAGAAGATATTGATATTCTTTGTCTAAAATGAATGTTATGTTCAATGGGTACGATTTATGAAAGAATAAATACATGTGAATATGACTATATATTTTTTCTCATAGACCAAAAATCGGCTAAAAGAGGACCAAAGCCTAGTGTGTCTTAATTAAATGAAGATGAAACATGTAATTTGAATGTTTTATGGTATTTTAAAATAATTTAAAGTTTTAGTTTCCTATATGGAAGTGAGGATACTCCAAGGTAATTGACATGAAACACGTATACTAGAATTCAAGAAGGGAAACACTATCACCAAGCAGACTCTCCTCAATGAAAGAAATTTTATCATGAGTATCTTGAATTATGGAACAAGATTAGAACCCTTTGTCTAGCACGGTCTATTGATGGATGGAATCCTTATTCTTTATAAATAATCACTTAAAATACATGGGTATATATGTTGGTAGAATATAACATTCCACTGTGGTTACTCATGAAGTGAAAACACATTATGTCATCTCTGTTTATATTTATAAAAAAAAAACCAAGAAATGATAATAATATTTATTTGGATCTATAGAACAAATAGTTGAAATTAATGTGGTATTTATGAGTTAAATTCTATTATTATTAAATAAATGAAGATTTTTCATTCAGAACCATGTTATAAAGGAAGATAATTGACTTTTTTGGTTATGTAAATATTTTAGGATATAGAATTAAAGGAACTAACGTGTGTCCCATTTGTGAACAGGGTACACTCTCACTTAAGTTTCTACATTCATTTAAGAGTTTGTTTCTAGGAAATAAAATATTTCTACACTAATGAAATAAATGATGTTATTGAATGATATTATTTGATGGGGAATCATAATTAGGTACAATTCTAAATTCACTAATAGGTGATCAACTATTCGTGAACATAAAGGATATGGGAACTGTTTTTGGTTAGTTTTCCTCAAAAAACATTATGAAAACTTGTTGGAATAAGTGGTGTTTTTTTTGAATTGCCATAATTTAATTATTTTCAAATTAGATAATTTCATGATTTCATACATGTGTAAAAATGTATGTGATATTTTCATTGACACATTAATATATCTAGTCAACAAAACAATTGATAGAACTAAGTCTAGGATAGACATGATTGATAATAGGATAAGGGAAGATTTGGGGACAATTGTGGGTGAAAGATGAAATTTTCTTCCTCTAACTACTGAAAATATTTCCAGAAAAGAAATATATCTGTTTTGAAACTTCCTAAATGATACAAAGGTTATAGAGATGTATTCATCAAATACTAAGAATATTGTGTCAATTAGTGATTTAATTTTAAATTTATTGAAATCACATAACTTTCATGTTTTGATACAATATATAACTCATAAATCATTGTGTTGAATATTAAATAATAGTGTCAATCATATAATATCCAGGATTTGTTTATTTTTCAATTATATATACCTTAATGTTATAAACATTAAAAAATTTCTAAAAATGGAAAAAAATCATGCCAGATTATATTAATTAGATATATTCTTCCCACCATAAATCTTTGATATGATGGTTCACTTGATAGTTCACTTGGTTATAGAGAACCAGCTATGTGGTCTTATACATTATAGATAGATGCACCCCATTTAATTTAATATAATGATTTTTAAAGTGTATGTAAAAAATAAATTGTAGCTAAAAGTTTGTGTTTTGATATGATATATTATTGATGAAGACTTTTAATTATATATAGACTACCTATTTGAAAGTCATTTTACTACCAAAATCTCATAACAATGGGTGACTTTTTGGTGAAGGAATTTATGGTATAAATTTTTTCATAATTTATATTATAGATAAGGAGTAGGATCAAATTTACATTTTACATAACAATTTAGAGGTCATTCCATATGTTAAAAATCAAAAAAAGTAATTCTTAGCTAGATGAATATATAAAGGGATGATACCTAGATATAAAATACACAAAATCCAAAGTTTATCAGAGGAGTAAACTAAAAATATTAATTCATATTTAGAATTAATTAAATGGAAAGCCATAGGAACAATTGTATATGTTTAATCTTATAATATTTATGTAATTAATGGCTATCCATTCTATTCAAAGTAACATGATGAATGCAGTACCATAAAAAACAATGGATTAACACTTGTGGATGAAGAGATGCATGTATATACTACCAATTAAGGAAATATAATTTATGTGTATATTCCATACTTTGGCACCATCAAATAAATATGGGATTTTGATTATATGATATTCTATGTACTAATGTTTCAATGCAAATAGGATGACAATAGGAGTGCAATTAAAATTTATGAATTGGGAGTCATAAGAGTGGAATTAAATAAGGAAGTGTACACGTAATTACCATTCATTCTAGAATCATATAAAGTATAAGTATATTATATCCTAGATATAGTAAAAATAAAGTGGTCAATTAATTTTTTATCAACTAAAACCATTGATTGTTCTGATGTTAATTAAACTATGGATGACCCTTTCAATAGGATGTCACAATAATTTTGTTGTAGTTCCAATGTGTTACCTTATAATATTATATATTCACTAATAAATTTATGTAATATAAATTAAATGTTAAATCACTTATGAAGATAAATTATTTTTCAAATATTGATTCTCCCAACACTAAGGAACAAAAAATTCCCAAAATGATGATGCTATGAATCTGGAGGAACAATAAGTTTCCCCATATACAAATGCAACCAATATTAAGGAAATTTTTTTTAGCAATATTGCAGTCAAGGAAATGGTAGAATATAAACAAAATTGTCCATGAAAAACAAGTGCATCATAGCATGGGGGTGTTAACCAAAATTTGTATGGCTTGTAGTAGAGGTGTCAAATTTGAGGTTGGATGGATTGTACATGACCAACCAATTAACACCAACATGTCCATTTTTATTAGTTACACTGGATCCACCACTCAAATTCATGTGATGGTTAATGTATATATGTGTAACAATGTTGTGCATGGGGTGAAGGTACTAATTTTGGAAGAGATTAGGGTAACATTATGGTATAGTTTTTTTAATTTACTCAAAAATAAACTATTGGAATATTGATTTTCTCTTCATTATCCCTAATATAGTGCATTTATACTATATGAATACATAATGAAAATTTTATTAATGGTCACAGGAAAGGATCATAAAGGATTTTAGATAATTCTTATGAAGCATCCTCTCGTGGATGATGAAGGTAATTTAAACTCGCACCCACCAAAAATTTATTCACACATGAAAAAACAAAAAACCTAGATTTCATTTATTGGTCATTGTCAAAAGTCATATTTTTAGGTGTATTGTGACTGGTAATAAATTAATTAACCATACATGTATTAATAACTCTTATTAATAATTGTTAATTTTTAAAATAGAAACTAAGGGATAAAAATAAGTAGTGTTCATGAAAACCATTATACCCATATGATAATTTAATGATATAGTATGTTTCATTTAAAAAAGGTATGTATTTTAAAACTACAATAATACATTTATGTAGAATTAAACAATAACAATAATCTATTCCTTTATTTATATCAATATTGATGAATCAAAAATACAAATCCACTTCCATCATGTGTCATGTTCTATGGAAGGTTCCAAGGGTAAATAAATATGGTATATTAATAGATAAAAATTCAAAAAAAAGTATGGGAATCATGTGTAAGTATGACATAATAAAAAAATATTCTTTAAATTGACATTAAAAAAATATTATTACATATTTCCAATATTTTTATCTAGTTTATACACAATATTCATCATCAAATAAACTTTATTCTTCTTTAAGTGGACTTGAAGTGCACAGAGATATATTGTTACTTTAGAGGTGGGAGTTTTTGAGTGTCTCCTTGAACTTATTTAGAGAAAATAAATGAACAACGTGATAAATATAAAATAATAGAGGATATCCAAACATGAATAACTAATATAGAATAAAATTTTAATTTGTAGTTTGAGTTGTTATAGAATGTTATGTGATGGAATCAAAGAGAAGAAACAACAGAACAATAATTACTACATGGAGATCCCCCCACCCGATCTTTCATGTGTTCTATTTTCTTCAAAGGTATACCTTATAATAGATAATCATTTTCTCATAACTATTTATATGAAATTTAAATCAGGTAGGCACTGATACCTTTCATGTACTAATATTCTCTAGGGTGAAAATTATTTTCACTTATATCTATCAGCACCCACCCATCACCGAGTTGTGAGGGTTACAATTTACAATATCCATGGAGATATTATACAAAACAAACTACTTCCAAAAGTTCTTGTAAAATTGGTTATTTTCATATCTCATGATATGATAACTAAGCTAACTATTTCCATTAATGATCTATATGTTCACACTTTCAAACATGAAATTTGAATATTCATAGCATGATATTTTGTTGTTGAAAAAATTCATCTCTACTAGGTGGTATTTTTTACAATTTATGTTTTATGCTAAACATTTAAAAATAAATGAAAAAAGGCATGACCCAAGGAATATTATTAAAAAATTTAAAAAGGGAAGGAGAAATGGAATTTAAAATCAAAACAACCTACAAGATCAACCAATCAATCGAGAATACCTTCAAAAAGAACCTTTACCCTGCAGTTTAACTTACTAATATTACTGGTTCATGTGGATACAATGTTCAAGGATAGTGATATGACCATCATTAATTCATAAGAAAAAATATATGGAGAATCCATTATATATTTCCTTAGTATTTATAATTTTGATTAAATCCTCAAGCATGCATGGCTAGGAGTCTCAGTTTTAAATATAAACATGAGTTTAGTTTTCTTAATTTGTTTCTCTAAAATATGATCTACTATTTAATTATTTTAAAATACTATTCATATTTTTTTAGGCATATTTATCAGTATTATTTGAAGGGAAAACCCTATGAACAAAAAATTAGACTCATTTTCCATCAAATCACTTTAACACAAAAAAAATCATTAGAATAAGAAGAATATTGAATAATAATATAAAAATTGGCTGTAATATTTAAAAAAAATAACATATTATAGACTCATATTAATAACAATGATGTGAAGGTAAAAATAAATAATTTAATCATATCAAAAATATTTTCATTCCATTCATTACATATCCTTATTTGTTGTTTAGGTAGCATTGGTTGGTCATTGTAATTAATTTGGATACTTCAAAGATTTAATTGTTTTCATTTCAACACATGCATACCCAGAAAATCGACCACACTTGATGATATTTATCAATTTTTAATGCACTATGTGGAACATTGTTTAAATAATATTAAAGTTATACATTTTATAGTATGTTTAAATGAAAAAATATTATGATGGTATGATGATTAATTATCATCAAAATCACGGCTTGAGGATAGTCTATGAGCACAATAAGCCTATTGAATATGACTAGTGCATAAGTATTAGGGTATATATAACAATATTTCACTAAAACAAAGTACATTATTTTCTCTATTTTTTTGTAGTGTCCAAAACAAACTAATGGGAATGATTATGGTTATCAAATTTACAAATTTATTAAAGATATCATATCCATCAACAAACTTGTATCCTTGAAAATTTATTTCTAACGATAATTAAAATTGAATATAAAATATTTATTAATCATCTATTTATCTATATTTTTCTAGTACTACAAGGAATTTTATAAATCCACATATTTAAAATATAAAATATTTTTTTTAGAAATTAATGGTTAGAATACATAGTGTCAGAATGTATATATATATCCTAAAGAGGTGACTTACTACTATTTATTTTGTTTATTTTCTTATAATTTTATCAAATTTTTAGTTAATTTTCTTGTCATATTCATATTATACTAATTTTTTAAATTTTAATAGAGATGCTAAAGAAATGAATTTGTGGAGAATTGTTTTCTCTAAGACTATTTTTTCTCTATTAACAGAACAAGATGATCAGAGAAAAATAATTCACAAAAAATTATTTAGCAAGGATGATGCACTCCTATGTAATTTGTTATCCTCATAGAGATATTTTTTCTTTATTTGATCTTGTTTTGTTCAGTAGTGTTTTTTAGCTTAAAAATGAGTCAAAGTACATCTTTTTAGTTTAAATTGAAATATTTTAAAGAATGTGTGGCACTCACTAAAAAACAATACAACACACTCTTATTGTCTTGATACTTAAGTAAAATGAAACATATGTGATTTTTTATTTATAGGAATATGTTTAATGTCAATAAGACACATAGTGTGATTGGTATGACTCCAAATGCATAATTTTATTTTAAATTGATATATTAGTTCATAACATTTTTCACATACTCAAAACCAAGAAAAATTTTTCATATTATATTGATACTTAAATGATCCATAAATCCTTTATGAAATGTAATAATCAACCACATGTCAATCCAATACATGGTGTCATTATTATGACTCAAAATGTGGGTTTTTATTTAAAAATTACATTTTAGTTCAAAATACCCCCTAAAAACTCAAAATAGATCAATCATGTTCATATTGTATTGATATATTATTATAGTAATACATATATCATTTTTTACATGTAGGAATTAGTCACATGTCAATTTATCACATAGTTTGACCAATATGACATAATGATCAGTTTTTAGTTTAAAAATGTCATTTTAGTTATTAAAAATTCACCCCTCGCTAAAAAAATAAAATACACTCATATTGACTCGGTAATTTAGGAAAAAAATCCACAAGTCATTTATAATTTGTTTGAATCAACCGAACATAAACCTGACATGTGGTGTGACTTGTATTACTCAAAGTGTGTGTTTTCAGTTTAAAAATGAAATTTTAATTAAAAAAAAGTTCCAATAACAGGATAAAAACATGCTCATATTGCCTTAAAACAATTCAAAAATTATCCATTAATCATTTTTGATATGTAGAAATTATCCACACATCAATTTGACACACAGTGTGACCAGTATGACTTAGTGTTCGTGGATTCAATTTAAAAAATGAAATTTTAGTTAAAACCCTATTCAATCAATGAAAATCAAGAAAACATTCTTGTATTGTATTTATACTTTTTTCAAATGATCCATATGTTCTTTTTAATGTGTAGGAATCGTCCACAAATCAACCCAACACACAGTGTTCCATGTAAGACAAAAAGTAAATGTTTTTTGTTTAAAAATTATATTTTTGTTAAAAAAGTGTGTCACTCAATGATAAATAATAAAACACACTTTTATTGTCATGATACTTAAGGAAACAAATCCTCAAGTCATTTTTGATGTCTATAAATAAAATTCATGTCAATCTGATACATGATATGGTTGGTATGACTCAAAGTGCATGTTTTTTATTTAAAATTGGCATTTTATTATAAAACATACATATTATACTCAAAAATAAGAAAATAGGATCATATTGTTTAAATACATTAAAAAATTATCCATAAATAATTTTATACATGTAAAAACAATCAAATTTCAATTTGACACACAGTGTGTTGATATGAATCAAAGTATGTTTTTATTCAAAATTGACATTTTAGTTCAAAGGAATCATTAAATACACAAAAACATGAAAATAAATTCATATTATCTTGATACATCTAAAAAACATCCATAAGTCATTTGTGAGATATAAGAATCATTCCTAGAGAAACCCAAGTTGAAAATATATTGATATAACATCTTTTTAGATGGATATTCATTATATTACAGAAATACATTCCCTAGGACCGTAATAGTTTATAGATTTTGGAAACTTGGAACAGAATATTATTTTTTGGATAAAATAACTTGAGTGTTTCCCACAAAGAACATCCCCTTTAGTACTCCTATAGAGACCCTTGTTTTTTCTTGTAAGACTTTGGAATATTTCTAGCAATTTTTCCAGAGCTTGGTGTTGTGACGACATACGATTTCGAGCCCTAGTATGCTTAGATTTAATTATATAAAAATATTAAGTCTATTTATACTATTCATGTGAAGGAAGTGAGATAAATATCAAATAGAAACTCAGATCAGAAAACTAAGGCCATGATTGATTCTAGAACATGGGATTTACCCTAGGCGAGACCTAACATTTTTCGGTGCGGGACTTATGTAGAAAACATCACTGTGGACATAACTGTAAATAAAATGATTAAATTATTTTATTTTATTTTGGACATTATTTTGATTAAATCATGAATGGGGACTCTGATTGGAAATCCAAGACCATCATTGAGTTCTTAAGGTAGTGTTTTCATTAATAGAACACTAAAGTGAGAGGGTGTGAGATGTTCGGATCCCTCGACTATTGGTGGATGCGGCTAAGCAGTTCCTTGACCTCATATAAATAGGTCATTATGTGTTCCTAATTAGATTTGCCTCATAAACCTTCCACTGGTGGAGAGATCTCCTCCTCTCCTCCCTTGGGAAATTCAACAATTCATCTTTGATAGATTGCATGGATCATTGGCATACGTGCTCGTTGATGATGAATGGATCCAAATCTGAGTATGATTCTTCCTTCGGATTCATTTCCCTATTCTGGAATTATAAAATTATTTTCTTTTCAATTTGAATGTTTTCAACATCAACGTCGATGAAAAAACTAACAAAGCCATCGATCTATGATTGCATTCAATTTATTTTTCTCCCCTTTATATGTTCTTTACAAGCTCTTTGTCATTTACTTTATTGTGCATCAAAACAATAACAAATTTTTGAGCAAAGCATGGATTTGTGTAGATCTAGATCCAAGGGTCATAGATCTGTGATCATTTCCTTAATTCGAGCTGGATCAGATATACTGTGGAAAATGGAAGGTGATGATTGTTTCTACTGTGTGTGAGTGTGTGAGATGGACCTGAAAGGTGACACATGACTGGGACAACGGTTCGGCAAGTGCGCGCAGGGTGAGCAGTGGCGGTGGCTGGCAAGGCTGAGGTGGTCTGGTGAGGCTGGCAGGGCGGCGGATCACAGCGGCTTCCAGGTGAGGTAGGTGGTGCAGCGTACATCGAAGGTTGGATGGGGTATGTGGCAGTCCGAGGCACGATAGGCGATGGCCGACAAGGGAGGAGGCGGTGGTGGGAACCAGTTTCAGTGGCATTAGGATATTAGGGTTATAGAGGAAAAAAACTTGGTGAATGAGAAAGGATAAAAATAAATAGGAGAAATATAAAAGAAGAAGAAAAGTAAAAAGGACTTGGGGATGGTACTGTAGCACATGGAGTAGGAGGGGGAGTAGAGGTGTGGCCTCATCTCTTCTCCTTTAGCTTATAAAAAAAGGATTTATAGTAATAAATTAATAATAAGATAATAATAATATTATTATTATTATTAATGAAATAGTTTCTACCATAAATCCCCCAAGGAGATTCTGATTGACGAACTGTCAGCAGCAATGTGAGATTTTATTTAAGACGGTCGATTCAAGACCAATGTTGAATATTAAATTCAGGTTTATGGCCCAGGTCTACGAAACACCCAATATTATTATTATTATTATTATTATTGCAGAATCTCGCATCTATCGTAACTCTTCCATATGACATCAGATTAGCGATCCGTTAGTGGATTTTCAACCCTGATATTGAGGAGTATGTTTTGAGACCAATATTGGGATTTTAATTCAGGATCAAGGTGTGGCCTCCATGAGATTCTATTTGACTGTAATGTGTAGAACTACGAATTTTTCATTGGGTGTCTGATTTCGGAAAATGAATAGTAGATTTCATGAATTTTTCTGTGAGGATCAATATGGTGCAATCTGTATAATTTATTTCAGGAATAATATGTGGGCCCTACAAGGCACTATTTTTGTACAAGCCTATGAAATGCATCTTCTTCACCAAGTGACCGATTTGGGTGAATGAATAGTCTACCTTGTGTTCTTTTCCATAAGGATCACAATGATGTTATCTGATTGGTTATCCAATGATATTTGATGTGGTGTGTTAATGAAATAATGTTTTTCCCTTCAGACCAATGATGAGAATCGTGCACTCATCATCCTTTTTACCAGATATTCCATGTATTCTGGGGTGCATTGTCACACCTGTAGGTACGTGTACAGAGTTTTGTACCTGAGTATGGATAGATACATGGTCGGGCGGCAAGGCGGTGTCACACATCGTGTGGGCCCCATATTTTTCATGTACCTCATTATGAATCCTCTACCTCCCATATATCCTTCATTGGGATTTGGATTTTGTCCCATAAATATCCTATCAAGAGTTTTTTTCTGTATAGAACACGATGATGTACTCTATACTGGATTTTGAGATATGATGCAGGATGTTCCGAGCATGATACTTATTCAGGCGATGTTCGATGACGAAAGTGATTTGACATAGGCATATCAATGTTTTTTGATAGGTACCATCCAATAGGTATGATCAGTGTAGTACACATAGTTACTTTTGAGTGGACCCCCCTACTGGGTAGGGCATGTGTCCTCGATAACCTAGAGTGGAACCCCCTTGGGATACCAAGGCACGAGTCCTCGACCTTCAAAGTGGAACCCCCCATCGGCATGGGTGTGGGTCCTCTACCAACTAGGATGGACCCCGCCCCCCATAGGATAGGGCATGGATCCTCAATAACTAGTATAGAACCCCATGTTGAACCAGGGAATGAGGCTCTGTGACACTAGAGTAGAACCCCCATAGGAATGCGTGTGGGTCCTCTACGATGACTATCATAGTCGAACACCCCATTAGCATGCGTGTGGATCCTCTATGACTACTATTAGAGTAGAACCCCCCTAAAACACTAAGGCACAGGTCCTCTACTTTGAGTTCATGCCCACTCGGCTGTGCGGCATAGTGACGAGACATGGATTGATGTGCCTTTGGATTCATGAGAAAGACGTATGTTTTCCCCACTGAGATGCATCATTGTGACACAACCTAAAACCATTCAGGAAAGTTAGTGCTACCCAAAGGAGATGGTATCAAGTTGTGGTGATTGATTCCCTTCAACTTGTATGTCCTTGTCATACACATGAGGTGTCAGGCATCGTAGATAGACCTTCTTTTGGAACTGATGGTGACTCCTTCTTTGGGATGATCTATGCGATGGAGATCCCCTTACTATCTCATTTGGGCATCCTTGACTGAGCATATATATATATATATATATATATATATATCATTTTCAATACCCACTCCTTGTTTTTTGGTCACTCTCCTTCTAGGAGAGGTGAAGACGCACGAGGTATGCCCCGTGCTATTCGTGTCTAGCTTCTCATGGTTGGAAGAGTCTACTCACCTACTATAGGTAGTGAAGACTAGATGAAAATTTCATCTTCTCGCTGTTTTTATCTCCTTGGGTTTAGATGAGTTTACATTCACTCTCTTATTAGGTTGAGTTGTATTCTTTTAACCATAAATTTTTCTATATGTTGCTTTCCTCCAGTTGTATCTCTTAATAACCCCCTTTACCATTTTGTTGCATTATACTAGGTATGTATATACTCACCCCTACATGGAATTTTCCCAACACATGTCATTTCTTTTGCAGATGTTGGATAGGTCGATCATGATTTCAGAAAATATTAAGGATGTGTACTTCTTGTACCGTGTATGGTGGTCATAGCTTTGGATACAAGAGTTAGGATCTCAATTACTTTACTATTTTCATAGTTTTGTTAGGTTAGAACTTCTTTTTTAGTGGGCATGTATTTTTTCATTTTCTTTTCAGTTTACACTACCATACATTGTTCTTTTTAGTGGTTCATACATCTCTTGGTTTATTTATAGCAGCGTTTCATATTTTATTTCTTTCCCTCTTCACTTTTGCATTGAGTTGGATATGTGTGTGTATGAAGGTACTTAGGAAAAGGCCACCCTGAGTTTAGTTTTTCCTTCATTACTTTTCCCCACCCCCTGGCCTATGAAGGCGGGTTGGGGTATTTGCGGCTCGAGCCCCGACATGGGTCGAGTCATAACAAATTGGTATCAGAAGAAGTTCATTTCTTGGGAGGTTGTTTAGAATATTTCCCTTAAAAGGATTGTTTGGGTTTAGGGAAATAGTTTCAAAGTGTCTTGAGTGCGACTCTCAGGTCAAGGAGTCCAGTGATGGTGTGGGGCTGACATATCCATTCACTAGTACCCTGATTACCCGCTTGTTGACTCAGAAACCTAATACATTTATTGTAGGGAATAATGGAACATGCATCATAAAGTATTGAGTCTTTGTGTCACACCCCAACCTGATTTATTTATTATTTTTAATTTTTTTAATTATTATCTTGTGTTTTGGATGACTTTCTCTGTTACGCGGTCGGTCCGCACTACTAGAAGTAAATGTGTGTTGCTCGCGCGGATACCCGAATGGTTCAGAGTTATAGCGCGCAACCTGCACGCGGTTTATAAAGCCGCACGACAAGCACGCAACTTAACCCTATAACTAGGTGGTACTGGGTGTCACAGTTTTGGGTGCAGTTTTCTTAACCGTGCATCTTATTGCAGTTGAATCACACGGTTAGTTGGTTCAAAATAAACACATAAATTAATTTGGTCGGTGAATGAAAATAAACAAATAAAGAAAGAAAGAAAGATAATTTGTATGAGATTTTTTTATGGTTAGAAATAATAATAATAATATTATTATTATTATGATTATTATTATTATTATTATTATTGTGATTGTTATTATAATTATAATGATTACGAATATTAATATTCTAATTATTATGTTATTAAATTTTTATTATTTTGATTTGTATTTGTATTTTTTTTATGCTTTTTGGTATTGTTATTATTAGCATTATTATCAATTTAGTATTATTATTATTATTATTATTATTAAGATAAGAAATGAAAAAAAACCCAAAAGAAACCCTAACCCCCCCCCTTTCCCTTTGCTGGTTGCGGGCCGCACCCCTTCCCCCGTTTTCCCTCCCCCTCTCGCGCTGCAGCCCCAACGCCACCTCCCTGCTCTGCCCGCTTGTCGTCCGGCCAGCTGCACCCCAGCGTCCCACCACCGCTCCCCACCTTCCTCATCGGCCGTGCCCCGGCATTTCTCCGGCCGCACCCCCCATCTACGCCTCCTCCGCGCAGCCGCACCCTCCCGATGGCAAACCCCACACCCCTTCCTCCAGTGCCCTCCGACCGCACCCCCGTGCTGCGGCCTCCTCCTCTCCTGCTCTGGCAAGCGATGGTGGCCTGAGTTCCGGCCAGCAGCACCTCATCCTTGTTCCAGTGCAACCCGAACACCTGTGTAGCGCCTCCTCCTTGTTCCAGCATGACCCGAACACCTGCGTTGCACCTCCGCCTTGTTCCGGCGTGACCCGAACAACTGGGCAGCACTTTCACCTTGTTCCGTCATGACCCGAACCCCTACGCAGCACCTCCACCTTGTTCCGGCGTGACTCAACCCTCTTCTCAATGCCTCTGCTTCCTATCGGGTGCGCTCGCTCCTCTCCTCCATTATATTTCTGTTTAAATTTTGGTGTTTCTTCAATTTCACTGAACTTTGACATCTCAGTTTGTGTTTCATGCTTTTTGAAAAATGTCTATAGTATGCAATTGACGTATCGAGACTCTTTGGTCAAGGTTCTGGCATCTTCCGCCAAGGGTAAGGCGGATGAACTCGATTTTCCTTGCCACCAATCTTTTGGGTAAGGTTAATACACCCGCTGTTTTGTTTTGCATCATCCATTTTAGTGTCTTATGTTTTTTTTGAGTCCCTGGTATTGTTTTTGGTTGTGCTTTGGTCTTCGTCGCACTAACTTTGGGTGTTGACTGTTTTGTTAAGGTGTGGCGATGCTATTTTTCTATTGTGTGCGCTTTTGTGGGAGTGCATGTACATCAACAGGTGGCTGTGTGAGTTTGAAAGTGTTGGCTCGGCCAATTCTTTGAGGTAGGTGTTTCCAACCATTTCCCTTTTCTATTCAAATCTTGAGCACTTGAATGTTTTCAATTAATTCTTTTATATCATTGCATTTCTGTTGTGTTTATGAAAAGCATATGATATAGTTGTATTGTTGTTTTAAATTTCTAAAAGTGGATTTTGAAGTTGGTTTATATGAAATGAATAGGTTCTTGCTAAAGTTAAATTGAGTTCCTTGTGATGTGTTTGGTTGTAACTGATAGTGATTGTGTTTTGGAAATGTAAGATTTGGTTTAGTGTGTTTGTTTGAAAAAATGATGAACCAATAGGTTGTTTTAGAAAAGTTTTGGAAAGGGTGGTTGGTTTGAAAGATACAGTTTTCTTTTATAAAGTGTTGTGAATGAATTGGGTTTGGTTTTAAGGCTAAGTGCTTTATGAAAATGGTTTCTAAGGTGATTCTTCAAAAAAACTAGATGTGTCGTTGGATGTTGGCACATCCATGGGAGCATTAGGTGCTCACATGGATGTGTCTCCAAATGAAAATGACACATAAAAACTATATTTTCTTAAAGACCGGTTTTTTATGAAATGGTTTAGTATTTCAAAGAGGGATAAAAAGAAGATGGCCCAGTTGGCCTTTGGTGTGAGTTGAATGGTTTTTCGGTTTGAAGGCTTATTTGGTATTGGGTTTTGAATGGGGTGTTTATACTGACTTTTGGGAAAAGTGTGTGTGCCCGATTGGCAACTTAACTCATTTAAGAAATGTTTTGAAACTTCACATGCTGTGAAGGCCCAGTTGGAACCTTGTTGAATGTGAAAGAATTTCATATATACATATTTGTGGGCATCTCTACAGGGGGACTTCCCTTCGAGGTTTGTCGTGTGGTGGTGTCTGTGTAAGGGGTTGGCAAGTGCGGTGAGATGAGTCACGCGTGCAAGGGCCTCCTACTTACATAGTATTATCGAAATCACCATGGGTTCCTAGGCGTCTTATATATTATCAAGTGACGGTTGCTTTCTAGCCCTGATTAGACGGGTTAGTACCCCCTGGAGTCATGGACAGGCTAGGAGGGATGTGCCACTAGTTGGCTATTAGGGCGGCCAGTTGGTTATTGACTATGGAGTACCACGCCGACAGGTAGTCTGAAACCGAGTACGTCCAGGGGTTTTCTATGGATGTTTAGGATCACCCATGGTTATTAGTTATATCTTCTTGTTTACATTTACTTGCACTTGGTTTCCATTATTTACTTATTACATGTTCTACTTTTGCACAAATGTGATAAACATGGATTTGAAATTCAGTTTTCAATAAATGTATTGTTTTGGGGAAAATGGGTTGTGGCATGTGTTGGTTTTTGAAATGGTAAATCAGGATCATTTTTCCTTTAAAATATGAAAACCCTATTTTCTATCTTTGTATGTGCAAACTAGTGTTTTTGGGATTTTTTCTAGAAAGTGGTCTTGGTTGGATTCTGTGGTATACTTTGGCATCCCTACTGAGCATTTTTAATGCTAATGCCTGTTTTTATCATTTCAGTCGTAGGTTTCCCTCATTCAAGTTTTCTTGGATGAGTTGCTCATTTTGGGATCAATGTTGTCCTTGGTTGGGAGGTGACCAAAGGGTCACATGGAGGTACGTCTGTTGTTTGGTTTTATTTCTTTCTGCTGATAGAGTTTAGTGCTTTTGTTATGTTTATTCTTATTTACTTATTTATCTTTTCTTGGGACAAATCATTCCCAATGTTTTAACTTTGATGCCCGGAACTAGTTTCCATCCTGGGGGATCGGGAACGCCCCTTGGGACTTGCTGCGAGCTGGCTCGGGTGACCGGTTTAGGTTTAACCCTGGGGCTGGTTCATGACACTTTGGATATCCTTCTTGAGTCAACTCTCTATCGTTGTTATCAATATATTATATATATATATATATATATATTCTCATCTTCTTGTTGTATTCCTTGATAAATTTCTAGATGCCTCTATGATGACATCCATCTAGGATACCAACTATGGATTGTGATGATGTCCATGTGAGCGAAGAGGCCTTAGTTCAAGGTCCATCATGTTATTTCCTTCCTCTAAGTGGGTAAGTAGATGCACATCCACCTATTGAGCAGCAGATAGTCCCAGAATAGTAGACGAAGGGCGTGCGCAGGCTGAGCACACTCCGCGAGTTCCAGTTCCAGAGACTGTTGAGGTTCTATGGTGAGCCATATCCTCATGTGGTAGAGGATTGGATAGAGTTGGTGGTCAACCTATTCAGTCTTGTTTGAACATCGACGAATCATATGATGTCTTTGGTAGCTAGTCTTTTCTATATAGAGGTTGGATGTTGGTCGAGCTCGGTTTATCAGATGCATTATGAGTCGGTACTCACGTGGGATGACTTACAGTAGTTATTATGTGATGAGTATTAACCCTCCTTATAATCCTTTCAAATTTAGGAGAATATGAAGCTTTAGTAGGGAGGTATGACAGTGGAAGAGTACTTGGATAGGTTCACAGACCTGACTCGATACACTCTGTACATGATTTACGATGGCTACTTCTGAGCACGAAATATAGAGCAGGGACTCTGTAGAAAGATATGAGCCAATGTAGTACCCTTTTTTATCTCCCCCTATACCAGTGTGTTGGAGAAGGCACTGGTGATAGAGATATTTCTATCATACGGATTTCAGATAGTTGGAGCTAGCAGTGGGTGCAACAGATCTGAGATATCTTCAGTAGCTAGCAGAGGTCATTCGACGAGATCTCGATGCAAGAGGCCTCCCCATGATCAGAATTAGGTACATGGTCAGGGACAACTCATGGGAGTAGGACATCCTGGATAGTGGTGGTGATACACATGTAATTGGTGAGGTCTCATGGTACGTGTTTTCCTGACCCGACGTGTTGATGAGTGCAGGAAGAAAGGTGATGTACCTCCACCACATAAAAATCATTCTGATAAAGGATCTCCCAGGTATAGACAAGGTTATCCCTAGGGAGGCGGTGCTGGAAGAGGATTAAGAGGAGTTGTGAGTGTTGTATGCCGCTATGAGATCCTTCCGCCACCACTAATGGGTGTCCCATGTCAAGCTCAGGGAGCTGTCGATCGGGGCCGTGGACAGCTGTAAGATTTGGATGTCCACGATCCTACTACAAATGAGATGATAATAGGTACACTCTATGTCATTTCTACCTTCTATAGTTGAAATTTTTAAACAATATTTGAGTTACTTTTTTCTTTCTTCTCTTTTCTTGAGGTTCAAGATGGTGTGACATAGGGTGTTAGTGTGAACCTATTCCAGTTCTTTTCGATGTAGCTTCAAATGCACAAGGAACAATAGTTATTCCCCCATAGATATTTGTTTTTTTTATGAAACAAAAACCATGAGGGTGAGTCAGTTCTACCCAAAGATGATAGTATATAGGTGTGGTGGATGAGTCCCTTTGACTTGTGTGTTCAGGGAGAGGTTGTGAAATGGAGTGTCAAATTTTATCCTAGCATTTCTAGTGAAGTTTTTCTTCTTGACACTTTTTTCTTAGGATTCCACTAGTGGGTGTAGTAGATTTTTTGGTTTGGGGTTACTCTCCTTCCAAGAAATTTAAATCCACACGGGGTATGCTATGTGATTTTAATGTCTAGCTACTCGTTGTTAGACGAGTTTACTCACCTTCCTTGTTCATTGGTACTCTTTCATGCTCAAAATCAACCTTGATATAGTGGTAGATAATTATCAAATATAGGTCAAGGTATTTGAGACCTCTTGAACAGAACTACATAACTCACGACCAAAGCTAGAAGTGGTAGTCTTCACCCTGAGAATGTTGAGATAGTACCTTCTGGGAGAGGGATTTTTGGTTTACTTAGACCACCAGAGTCTCAGGTACATCTTCAATTAGAGAGACATGACCCTAAGACAACAATGAAAGTTGTAATTCATATAATACTATGACTTCATGATACTTTATACTCCTAGGAAGAGACATGTTTTTTCAGACACCCTTATCATGAAGTCTCAGGCTCACTTAGTGCTGGAAGATTTGGAGCAGTTAGCTTCCCTATAGCTGAACTTGGCGGAGTAGGAGGGTACAGTTTTTATTCAATCGGTGGTGTTGACTCCATCTCTTCTCAAGAGTGTGAGAGAGTCTCAATTGGGATACATCAACTATAAAATCTTATGTGACCATATATCCTTAAGAGTTTCACCTGATGGATTTTTTGAAGAAAGGAATCACTTAATCCTTTTTAGGTATAAACAATGATTTCATTCATGATGTGAGAGGAGGTGATGAGGGAGTTTCACACTTCTTCTTTGGTTATAAATCCCGATGTATGGAAGAAATAGGTTCAGGCTCAGTTTCCTCACCTCTTTTCTCAGTTTGTGCTTTTCATGGATGAAAATATTTAAAGAAATGAATAATGTAGAGACTCTAGTTTTTCTTTATAAGACTTTGGAATATTTCTAGGAATATTTCCAGATCTATGTGCTAAGACAGTGTGGAATTACAAGCCACAGTGTTCCCAGAATTAATTTTATAAACATATTATGTATATTTTATAATATGCATATGAAGGGAGAGGGATAACTCTGAAATGGAAACTTGGATCAGAAATATGAGGCCATGGTTGAGTCTGGAACATGAAATTTACCCTAGGCGAGACATAAATTTTTTCATTGTGGGTATTCTGTTGAAAAATTCACTGAGGATGTAACTGTAAATAAAATAATTAAATTATTTTATTTTATTTTAGATGTTGTTTTGAATAAATCTTGAACCAGGAATCGAATTAGAAATATGATACCACCGTTGAGTTTATTGTCATGACTCATCCCTCGAGGCTCGTGCCGTAACTACCCCATGCCCGCCTTTCATAGGCTAGGGGTTGGTGACTAGAAATGGAAAGGCGTATCCCTAAAATGGGAAGGCATTTCCTTTAAACCTCTACAAACACACAAACCAAGAACACAACAAGATAAAACCACGAAGAAAAACTATAGTAGTAAAGGGGTCAGAATATAAGCCCAATTGAAAAGGTACAACTATAACTGAAAATAGAAAATAGCTCCTATGATCATCCACCAAGGATCCTACCTGAAGATAGGTATAGATCATCACTATAGATCTCCATGTCAATCGTCACCATCTTCCACCATTAGGTCCTAGCTCCTCAAGTCTCAGTCATGTTCGCCCGTCGTCTACACAAGACACAACAAGGTGTTGGCGAAGCCTGTGCAGGGGTGAGTATAACAATACTCAGTAGGGACCCCGAGACCCCCGAAGGTCTCTCACAATTCCATAGAGGAATAACATAAGGATGATCTCAAACACAAAGCATAAGGAAATTGACACATCTGAAACCAATTATAATCGCCTAATACAAAAAGAAACGTAAGGCCCCGACCTCAATAAAATTCTAGGATTTCCAAAGAAGGCTCAAAGAATAACTCAAGGATCAAGAGTACATGCTCCATGAATTGGAAATCCCTGATGGAACCCTTCTGAGAGATGTACTCCTTCAGGTACAACTCAACCATTTCTAATGGAATGTCCGAGAGGACGTGCTCCATCGGGAACTTTCTACTAACTTCCTCTAGTGCCCGACACTAGAGGTCTTGCAGTCACAGTCATGCGCCCGAGGCAAGACCAAGGGAAACCAAGTGAAGAGGCCCACTCCTCGACACTATGTCCAATAGTTGAGGGAGATCCAACTCCCCTGAAGGACCCGCTCCTCGTCGCTACTCAAAGATGGTGGAGTACTACTCTATATGTGAGGACTCTCACCCTACCCGGTCGGGGAGTACAACTATGGTAGTTTGTTTGCTATCAGGGACCCTCGCTCTAGTACATAAGGGGAGTACTGACCCCATGCTAGAGGACCCGCACCCTGGCATGGAAGGGGAGTACCCACCTTATGTGTTAGGACCCGCACCCTACCCAGTAGGGGAGTACAACTCTGGTAGTTTGTTCGTTGTGGGGGACCCGTTCTCTAGTACATCAGGGGAGTACCAACCCCAGGCTAGAGGACTCGCGCCCTAGAATGGCAGGGGAGTACTGACTCTATGTGTGAGGACCCGCACCCTACCCAGTAGGGGAGTACAACTATGGTAGTTTGTTCGTTGTGGGGGACTTGTGCCCAAGTACATCAGGGGTGTACCGACCCCAGGATAGAGGAATCGTACCCCAGCACGGTAGAGGAGTACTGACTCTGTCGTAGCACTACATAAATAGGACCTTAACCATGGGTTGATAGGGGAGTACCTACTCCTAACATAGAGGACCTACACTCTACCCAGTAGGGGAGTACCTGACTCTATGTGAGTTATGTATGGAGGACCCGTGCCCAAGTCCAATAGAGGAGTACCGACTCCAAAGAAAAAAACCAATCAGAGGGAAAAAAACCCACACTCATGACATGGGGGGTTCCGTCTCTACCGGATCATAGGAGTAAAGAATAATCATGCCTTGAGTCATCAAGGGAGTAGCCATCCTAACTCTCACTATAAGAAACACCCTGGTTCTGATCCTCCGTTTATCATCCATACCTCAACCACCACGAAGTTCCATAAGAAAATAACCTGATGATCCTTCATGTAATAAGGGTTCCAATGCAATAGACAATGTGTCAATCAGACACCTAGTCTATAAGCTATAGGCATTTTAGTGTCGAGGGACCAGTTGGATTCGGGTATGATCCAACCCAGCCACACTCCAACTTTATCTGAAAGTCTTGTGTAGTAACTCAAATGGACTATGTCGCTCTAAGGATCCTAGTGTTATAGACAGTTCATCAAACAGATGTCTGGTCCGTAAGATGTGGCCTTTTAAGCGTATTTGGGCCCAAATGGGTCCGGGTCTGATCCGACCCGGTCGGAATGACCCTACCTGGACCGACCCACCCAGCCCGGGTTTGACCCAACCCGGGTATGACCCAGCCCGACACGGTTGGTCTGGGTCGCGGCGGGCGTGACCCGTTGGGCCGCGGCCCGGTGCGCTGGCGCGGCTCGCCAGCCGGGTGGCTTCCATCTCACCGAACGGCTCAAGAAGAGGTATTTAGATCTTCAATTAGCTGCTCCACGACCCACGGGACGGGGGTCCCCCTTCTCTCGTGGCTTTGATGCCACGACCCCTTCACCGTGGTGTATGGCGACACGCCGCCTCGCAAACACGGTCATCTGGTTTTCAGTCTCCCCTTGGGTCTGCCGCAGCGCCAAGTGGCACCGCCCTCTTGCATGGACGGCGAGCACCGGCTTCCACCTCCACTGCTGATGCTGGTCACTAGTTCCACGATGGAAGATCCTCTACAGGCCACCGAGTGAGATCTGTTGGTCCATTCTTCCTTCTGAAAGTTTCTGCGGTCCTCCCGGGATGCTGTAGTCATTGCACACCTCCTAGTTTCAAGGTTCCGTAAAGTTGAATAAATTTGTCTCCGAAGAATGCAATGAAAAAATAAAGTGGTGGAGGGTTCTGGCCTTGTTCGTTTGGCCCACACCCTCTGAGTTAGCATTATAAAAAGCGGGCGTAATTTATACATCAAATTAAAAATAATGATAAACCCCATTCAAATACCACACAATGACCACCCCCAAAATTGAGAATGAGAAGAATATTTTTGGGAATTTCTTGATTTAAAAGACAACCCCTACCTCGTGAAACGTTGGATTCTTCGCAGTTGTTTCTGACGCTTTTGTCGGGGGGGCGCGTCCATCCGCTTGGGTGCGACAGGCGCGACTTTCTTGTTGCCCCGCATTCCTGCTTACCAAAGGCGGGCCTCATACGCTCCTTATTCAAGGACGTCTTATCCTTGATCAAAACTGGGATGATGGGATGTCGGTTCTTCTTTCTGTGGATTCCTCCTCGGAACTCGTCACCTAGTCCGGGTCTCCCTCATAGATTTAATACGTTGTTTGTGAAACTCTTCCCAGTGCCATCTTTTCATGGACGCCGGTCAATTACACTGCTTCTGTCAGGACATTCCAAAGGGTCTGGTCAAGGTAGCAACCTTCAGTCAGGGGAGTAGTCACGTAGAGGCATTAGTAACGCGTATGAACGCTGGGGAATTGGCGTGTCTGTCTTTTGTCACTTATTATAGGGCTTCTCTAGGGCGTGGAAGCCTGAGGCATCCCACACCGAGCGCAGGGAATCATATTCCATAGGCATGTATCTGAGGTTTTCCTCATCTTCCTATGTTTAACACAGGGTATCCCGCAAGTTTAACATCCAACGGAGATGGATTGGCCTGATCAGAACACTAGCTAGAGTGGATCAGATTGAATAATCCCCCCCTTGAGGGGATGTCGATATCGGGGTCATCCCGTGGGCGGCTTCCCGGATGCTGTGGAGGGGAGTGGAGTGGCATGATCTCACTGGGATGTGGCGGCCCAGGTGAGAATCAGGATGGATGATGTATGGATGAATGAAGTGGATGGGGAATGAAATGGGACCATCGCAAGGGCAACAATGAAATTGGGCTTGAGCCTCGAAGAGACCTCGTACATATCCCCATTGCAGGGAATCAAAGTCTGTATAGTTCAGGGTGGTTCCGGTGAACTGACGTGAAGGTGGACCTTGGTCTGATGGGTTTCGTCAGCAAACCGACTTGAAGGTGGACCTTGGTCCGATGGATGGTGGGCTTGAACCTCAGGAAGGCTTCCTTAGTACCATGCATTGACACGAATCAAAGACCACATAGTTCAGGTGACAATGGGGGGGGACTTGGCACACCGACAAAGAGACGGTCTGGGCCAATGATTGTTGGGCTTGAACCTCAGGGAGGCTTCCTACGTACCATGCCTTGAAATGGATCAAAGTCCTCGTAGTTCAAATGAGATGTGGAATATAGTTTAACGTCAATCGGGACGGAGGTGAACTGACATGAATGAGGTCGGAATGACCGGGTGATGGGCTTGAACCTCATGGAGGCTTCCTACGTACCATGCCTTGACATGGATCAAAGTTCTCGTAGTTCGGGTGAAAATAGTGGGTGTCAGCGAACCGATGTGAAAGAAAAGAGACCATGGTCTAGATGGTGTAGGGATTACACACTAGGTTGCCTAGGTGTTGATGAACCGACGTGAAGAAGGTTGGAGTGACCAACGGGTGATGGGATTGATCCTCATGGAGTCTTCGTACATACCACGCCTTAGCACAGATCAAAGACCACGTAGTTCTGGTTGGGTTTTTTCGGTGAAATGACGTTAAAGTGAACCCGGGGGGTCCACTGGTGGTGGGCTTGAACCTCATGGAGCCTTCCTACGTACCACGCCTTAGCATGGATCAAAGTCCTTGTAGTTCGGGATGGTCACAACGGCTTACCGCTAGGCCAAAATGAAGTTTAACATCATACAGGACGAGAGTGAACCTTGACGTGAATAAACGACAGGCGGTGGGCTTGAACCTCATGGAGGTTTCCTACGTACCATGACTTAGCATGGATCAAAGACCACGTAGTTCCGGTGTGTAGTTTAACGTCATGCTGGATGGGGGCATACAGTTTAAGTTCATGTTGGACGGGGCATTTCCATGGTCGATGCTTACTCTAAGCCCACGTGAGTCACGCTCGGTGTGAGAAACAAGAGGCAGCGGAGACCTAACGATCACATAGTGAAGGGTGCGTCTGTGAGAAGCGAAGAGGGGATTACGCATTGGTCATCCCATGTTATTGGTACATACTCCAGAATGGAGGCCCAAGGTGCAGCAAAGCGCAATAGGAGAAGGATTTGGGACCAAAGATGGAAGGTGCCTCGTTCCCTATCGCACCCTCCACTGGCCTTGGCAGTGGGGAAGTACGGAGGTGCATGGGTGATACCTTCTGCAAGAGAGGCTTGGGGTCTTACACCAAGGTGGTTTCCCTTCCCCTGTGGATATACGCTACCCCGATAAATGGGATATCATCCCATGTGAGGGTGATTCCATTCCTGTGGAGACGAGCAACATAGAGAATGTCCGAGTTGGGAGGACCCTGCGTGCGAGGCACGGGGTCAGGTCATAGTTTAACGTCATGTGTTGAGGATGAGGTGCTTGGTAGTTTAACGTCCTGCAGCTCTAACGAGGTGGGTCTACTCCACACCCCTAGGACTTACATAACCGGTACCCTCCACCCCTTGTGGGAGGGAAGGTACCAGCAAAGCCGTGGTAAAGGGGGGTCACAGAGCGAACCATCGAGGGGTCCATGTTAGAATGTCTATGCGAAGAAGCAATAGTCATTAGCGTGCCTATGTGAAGATTCATTAGTAGAAGCAACGCTAAAAGTGGTGTTGTCCATGGGACTTTGAAATCACATCGTGCAAACCTGGAGGGTCGCACGGGAAGAGGAATTTACAAGAAAAGGGGTGTGCTTCATGAAGTGGAATGCCTTGGACATAGCATGGGGCAGGGGTGCGAATGGGAGGTAATTCACGAAGTGGAATGCCTTGGCCTTAGCATGGGGTAGGGTTGCGAATGGGAGGTGCTTCGCGAAGTGGAATAGTGTTCACGGAGCACTGCCTCGCGAAGTAGGGGTTCCTCGTGGAGCACGGTGCTGTGAAGCAGTGTGCTTCGCAAAGTACAGAAACCCTACCTTGGCATGTGGATCACTTTTACAGGATGGGTGTTTCGCAAAGCATAAATGCTCTGCGGTTGCCCGAGTTCCCTTGGGAATCCCCTTCCTTCGCGAATGCGCTTAGGCTTCACGAAGGGCATCCCTCTCGGAAGAGGGGCTCAAAACGAGACAAGGAGAAGGCAGCTCGTGAAGAAAAAATACCTTGCGGAGCTCATGTTTCCTAGGTTGAAGGGTGCTTCACGATTCGAGAGTTGAGAAGCCAAAAGGTCGGATTTTCCGTTATTCTGGGCTCAGGGGGAGCCCAGTATTTATAAGCATGGGTCGCCGTGAAGCAGAGCTCACGCGGTGTGAAGGGGATGTGGTTGCTTCGCGGTGGGTCGCAAACGTCAACTGAGTTTGCAGAGGGTTGCCACCTCCTCTGCTTCGCAGCGGGTCGTGAACATCAGGGGGCTCGCAGAGCGTTACCGCCTCTGGGGCTTCGCGGCGGGACGCGAATATCAGCCGGCTCGCGGAGCGTTACGGCATCTGGGGCTTCGCGGCGGGACGCGAACATCAGCTGGCTCACGAAGCATGACTGCCTATGGGGCTTCGCGGTGGGTCTTGAACATCAGGTGGGTCACATAGCATCACCACCTCTAGGGCTTCGCGGTGGCCGCGTTTCTTGGGGGAGCTCCGCGTCGGGGCTTCATGAGGCAGCGCGTGGGCTTATTTTCCTTCTTCCCTTTGCGTCCAATAATTTGGTGCTAACAAATGCCCCCCCTCAGACTTGGAGCCACGAAGGGATCAAGGGTCGAAGTCTGAGGGAAAATTTCCAAAATTATCGGCATTTTGCGTTGCGGCCTCGCGAAGAAGGCGCGCGGGTCGGACAGCGGCCGCGCAGTCCGGACGCGTCGCGATGCTCTACGCGGGCGGTACACGCCGCGATGCTCTGGGGTCGCTGAATATAAATAGGGGAGGATGACCTCTCTTTTTCCCTCTCATGAATTTTTTCCTTTTGATCTCTCGACTTCGTGAAGCTCCGCGTACTCTGCGTCTACTCTCCGCAAATCGAGCTTCGCGGCGAACAGCGAGTCTCCAACTCCACGACTGCACCAAGCGAACTTCTGCTTGCTGGCAGAGGCCAGGCTCCGCGTCTTAGCTTTGCGCCTGAGCTTCACGAGTGATCTTTGCGAGAAATCTTCATGATCCGACCCAAAATCATTTTGAGTTCCAAAACCGAAATGGCCCATCAAGAAGCTGTGTTGGGGGTGCTCGCAGACACTGCCCGGAGGGATGAGATGGCCAATCATCTAGGCCTTGGTGAGATGGTCTGAAGTCACTCAGACCATAATTCTTTGAAAAACCTCCTATCAGAAAGCCAAAAGAACTATCCAATGTGCAATAAGTTTCCCTTTTATGGCTTCAGACTGAGGGATTATGTCTTCATTCCTGAGGCGAGTAGGGACGAACCAGCTTGTTGGTTCAAGAGCATGCCATTCCAATGCCAATGGTTCAGGGCAATCGATGGTCATGCGTGAGAGGAATTCACACCCGTCACCGTTGACGGCCTGTACAACCATCTGAACAACATTGACAGGGATCCACTACAACCGGAGACATCCCCTCCCATGTACCGCACCATACTGAAGGCAGCACTGCAAGACCCAAAAAAGGGGTGGTGCGACGAGTGGGACTTGCACCAATGTGGTAACTTCACCAACGACTGGGCATGGGCCTACTGGGTAGGTGCCTCATGCGAGGAGTTTGAGGCCGATCTGAGGAGAGTGGGCCTGTACGAGGCGGCATGGGCCTCCCAATTCCACATTTATCAACTGAAACAGCTGATGTCGGAGTTTCTGAGCAGATGGTCATCTAGGACCAACACTTTTCACCTGCACCGTGGGGAGGTGGGCATCAGTCTGTGGGATGTCCATCAGATTTCGGGGGTCCTGATCTTGGGGGCCATGTATGATGAGTTCCTCCCCTTCATGAGAATGTGGGAGGATTCAGAGCAGATGTCGCGATTGGTGTCAGCACTGATGGAATTGGTCCCTGGAGAGGACAAGGAGGTGGTGAGAGATGCCCAATTTAAGAAGTGGTTCAAGTGGTTCCTGAACTTCCCGGAGGATCGAGAGTTCCCTCTGAGGCCTCGAACTTGTCTGAAAGGGGCTCAACGGGGCAAGGAGTACTCGTATTGGTGGATCTTGGAGGAAAGCCAATGGAAGACTTGGGGATTTAGTGTCAGCATTGAAGAGAATCCAATTGTTAGGCTGGCGGTGTTCATCGCGGCCCGTATCTGCGGTTGGATCCTACCGGTTAGGGATACCAACATGGGGGTGCGGCCCAGCTCGTTCATCATGGAGTCCATGTTGTCCATGGGAAAGCGGGTCAATCTGGGGATTCTGATGCTCGCCAAGATGTACAGGATGTTGCGTCATGTTAGCGAGGGCAAGAAGCCTCCAAGGATATGCGGGCCCTTCCAAATTTTGTACAGGTGGATCATAGCGCACATCAAGGGGATTTACGAGTATCCAAACCCTATCTCGACACCGGGATCAAACTTCCTCCCCTCCATTCTGAATGCAGCTAGGAGTTTCCCGGTCAAATTGACCGTACCGATGGTGTTGAACCGGGTGTGGAAGGCGGATGAGTTTAACTTCCAAACATTTCTGTTGCCGACGGGGGTACTCCCCGATGATGGGCAGTGAATGGAAGAGCACCAAGCTTATCTCTTGGCCTTTCGAGGTGGATTTTTGGTGGCATGGGTTGACCGTGAGCCGCTCTGCGAACTGTACACCCCGCATCGATTTGTGAGGCAGTTCTGGTGCCTGCAGCGGCTGACCCCGCAGGTCTACTGGGAGGTGCGTCATGAGGAGCACCCATGTGTGATGAGGTAGTTGTGGCTCATGTTCACATGAGAAGACAGGAAGATGCGAATTGCATTGCCTCCATCCACCGCCACTTTCGGATTGGTGAAGGAGTACGCCTTCAGCTGGGAGGCCTCTTATCCGGGGGAGATGCTAAGGCAGCCAACCATTCGGGCTGGTGACGGCGAGCCTCCCATATCCCGAGGTCGGGGTCGGAGGGAAGCGAGGGCCTCTCGCGGTGGTGGGGCTGCCATGGCGGCGAGACCTGCACCGGCTGAGGGTGTGGCAGCAGTAGCGGGTCCAGCGGTGGAAGTGGACCTGGTGGTCCCGGAAGAGTAGAGCCATCAGGAGGGGCGTACGCCAAATGGATTTCGTAGAATATCCACTCAGGCTCCAGGGAAACAACTATTCCACATCGACATGCCCGAGGATGTCGTCTTCCCGGAGGCCTGGTACATTTGGGACGTCAACCGGCAAATCCTCAATCCACCTGAGATGTGGGTGCACTTGAATCATCTCGGGATGGAGTTACCGGGCATAGGCCCAGTCCAAGTTGGGTTCAAAGCGTATTCAGCAGAGGCGGATCAATATTTGGTTGATATGGAGGACTACGTTCATTCTAATGGTGTCCCACGCCCATTGACAGATCGGGTGAGGGTACTGCTGGATCGAACGGTTCCCCCACAGTTTCCAGCCATGGATCTGAGGGAGCACTTCCCCCTGCTGGAAGAATCAGAGGAATCCTCCTAGGGGGATGAGGCTAACGTAGGGAGCCCATTGGATGAGGGAGAAGTCGGAGATCAAGACTCGGATTCCGACCATTTAGCGAAGGTTATCGAGGTATAATTCCAAATCTCATTCCTCTGGGTCTGATCTTAGGTCATTATAGACCTCTCATGAACATCTGAACCATGCAATAGGAACTTGTACACAGACCTTGCTCTCTCCCTTTGGCGGGTGATGATGTAGGACCTTCAGAACCCGCGCCTACGGCTACGTCCAGTTTTGTGTCTAGCAGGGCCAAAGCACCCGAGGTGGCTCCTCCAGAATCTCCATACCTTCCAATAGTACACAGAGGGCCACACCTCGAGGTCGCGTAAGTTTAGACTCCAGAGCAGAACCAGGAGTTCGATCTCCGTATGTTTTCTCCACTGGATTCATTACTGTCATATGTAGATCATACCAACTAAAGTTCATGTCCCTCTATGTCGTACAATTCTCTGACTGGCATGGGATGCTTCAGGAAGGCTAGTCGGGATGTATGGTGGCACCCCTTCTAGGGGCATTCCAGTGATGGTGGAGATAGTCCCCCCATCTACCCAAGTTACAGCACTCCCTACCGTCAACGGGACCACCAACAGGGTCGTGCCCAAATTTATCAAGGTGGAATATGATGGTGAGGATCAACCGGCCGACCCAAGTCCCATCACACCTACTCCAGTGCTAGATGTCATGCCGGATTCAACACCAGATACAGATCCTACCGAGGATTTTCTACGGGCGTATCCTACATACAAGCTTGCCAATCACGAGGACTGGGATGAAACAGACTCCGATGAAGAAGACAACAACATAGTCCGTCACCGATCATGGAATCTAATCACGGGCTTCATCAAGGACACCCCTCAAGTGTCATGGATGAATGAAATAGACAGACTCCACTCACGACTACGCGAACTGTGCTCTGGGGGAGTAGATGCCCAGCATCCTCATGCACTCATCCGATATCTCATGGCGGAAAAGATCCTGGAGTATGATCGCGGGCTTAGCATGGGCTAGCAGTGGAGGAAAGTGACAAACATCAAGAAGCTCTAAGAGGTTGAAAGTGAGGTCTAGCAGTTGCAGATCTGGGCAGACGAGCATTCATCCTCTCTTAATACACAATCTGAGCTGATCTCGTGGTTGAAGGCCCAGCTGGAAGAGACAGAAGAGCATATGAGGTAGGCTTCTGAAGAGATGGATGCCATTCCGGATGACATAGAGAGGGCCCGAGCCAAGGATAACAAACTGTGCCCCGCCGCTGCTAAGGAGGAGCGGGAGCTGAGTCGGAGGCAGCAATTCCTAGATGCCACAAGTCAAAGGGTGGCGGAGCTGCAATGCTCTTTTGATGGGGTCAATCCATCCATGGGAGGATTCGACCCCCAGGTACTGTAACAATTACAAACCTTTTAATGGTACTCTTGTGCTTTGACTTTTTTTTTTGATTTCTGTATCATGCACAATTTCCACCATTTAAATCGGTTCAGTACATCCTTACAATGTCTGTGGGACGTCCAGCGACAATTCCCTATGCTCACGTGGGTCAGGCCTGATGTGAGAAATAAGAGATAATTGCCTCATCATCCCACCCAACATAGGAGTGGAAACCAAGCTTCGAGCATCCGGGGTTTGGATAACCAGTCCGGATTTCCGGAAAATAGGAGAGACCTGGCTGGAGAAGGAAGTTCTCAAAATAGCCGAATTACCGTTTCTTCAACGTGATCTTATGTACGAACGGTGCGACGCCATGGGCACTGAAATCGGTCCAAACAGATGGAAATGGGAAGTGTGAATCATGATACCCAAGATTTGGAACACTGTGGGGATGGCATGACAATAAAAGATAACTGTTAACCATGGAGGAAACACAACATCTATATAGCATTAGGCTAAAATGGGGACAAACAAATGAGGGTCAATCGTTGACCATGTTCGAAACACGGGACCATGTCACAAATGTTTTCAAGAGTCTTCTGGGGTGTTGACCCAGGACGGTAGGTGAGCCGATGCTGTAAAGGACTAGGCCGTTAGGGGGTCCCTTTAGACATTAAATAGGATGGGGATCCGAATAAGGGGCACGCAAAGCATGGAATATAGAGTGATGGTTTGTCCGAATAGAATCCAACACTCATGTAATTGCACTACCGCGGTGGGAGTACACCAGATGGGCACATCGGTTTGATCATGGATCATTCCTTCTTGTGGACAGGGCCTCTCTTGTGATGGGTCCGGCCAGGGGGCCAGAAAGGGGAAGAATAGGATTAATGATTCCTGTGGGATGGACCCTAAGAAAAATACCAGGGAGCCCCTCGTATCCCGTAAGGATGGTAATCAAGCCACACGTAGTTCTAGAAGCATAGTGTGGTCATATACCAACACTAACAGGTGAAATTCTCCCTGGTAGAGGCTCTGGTGCATCCCATGATTAACATGGGGCATCCTGAACTTGTTCGGGGTAGAACTACAGTTTAGTGTCATGCGTTGAGGACATATGGACTCTTGTAGTTTAACGTCATATGATAGAACATGGAGTGAAAGGGAGGAGCCCAAGGAGCATATGGTGTGGTAGTTATGAAACCAATGTGAATGAGGACATGAAGTCCAAATCACACCACATACCCCTGGAGGAAAATCTTCATGTAGAGGGACCAAGAGTGATAATGAGGCTGGGCCCAAAGCAGAGTGGTCAGATGTTCCTATGTACCCCATGAATATGGGAATCAAGACATAAGTAGTTCTGAGGGGTCGATGATAATCCTGGCTGTGTTGGTACACATCTTGCCAAAACTACTAAGCCCACGTGAGTCATGCTCGGTGTGGGAAACAAGAAGTAGTGGTGGGACTTTCCTGACACAGAAAGGGGAAGGTTAGGGTGAAGGGATTCTTGGTGAATATCGGCCCCATGATACTTACACAGCCATGTGTCTCACCTAGATGCACGAAGAGATAGAGCCGAGTGTGTTGGAATTCCACTTGAACATGAGGAAGTGGAAATGTGTGAATCATGACGCTCGAGATCTGGATCACAATGATGGCAGCATGACGATGGAGGATAACTGTTAACCGTCGCGGAAACACAGCATCCATATCACATTATCCTATAATGGGGACAGACAAATGAGGGTCAACTGTTGACCATGTTCGAAACATGGGACCATGTCGCAAATGTTGTCAGAGATCTGTAGGTAAGTTGTCCCGAAATGATTGGAGGGCCCTTAGGTCTAGCATTCATGGAGATCTCTTAAGCCCAGTATCCATGTTGTCTGAGGGTCCTTTTGAATGTGGAAGAGGATGAGGATCCAAACAGCGAGCGCACAAAGCTTGGTCATGGGACGCGGGTAATGTCCCTATGAAAATCCCACACTTCGGGTTCTTTGTTGAAATGAATCTGAACAAACCGACATGAACAAGGACATAATCCCATACCACACCACACAACCTCCCTTGAGAGAGGATTTAGCTCAAGGGACTGAAAACTGATGTTGAGATGGGCCTGAAGCAAAGTGAAAAGGCGTTCCTACATACCCCATGGGGATGGGGATAAAGCTGAACGTCATTCTTGAAAGGGTCTTAGTTTAAGGTCTTAGAGCTCAGACCATGTAGGGGTATGAAGATAAGTGGACATATGGTAAGGTGGTTATAAAACCCGACGTGAATGAGGACATAATCCCTACTTACCATGCGTTCTCTAGGGAGTGCTCGAGTCGAGGGATCAAACATGAAAGTTAGGCTAGGCCTACAGGGAAGTGCTCGGGTGCTCCTACGTATCCCATGAGGATGGGAATCAATCCATACATAGTTATAAAGGGTGACATGGTAAGATACTAGTGCCAGGGAAAAAGGGAAGGTGCGGGCATGGCCCTTGCACCAAAAGAAGTGGAATTTGATAAACCTTATTTGTCCTTTAAGTTGAGTGTTTTTTTTGTGAAGCAACAGGCCTAGGGTCTCAAGCCCTAGTGTCTCCACAAGAATCAATCCGTGTTAGGCATTGAAAAATGGCATGGCACATGACCAATACCCAATGTGATGTTCTCTACAAAGAGGTCATCATAATGTAGTGTCATTTTCCGTCGTGCGGCCAGGACGATAATGTCACAGTTTAGGGTCGTGTGATAGGACCAAGCATACATTTTAACATCATGTAGTGCAGACGTAGCAGAGACAATGCTAGATGGGGGATGTGTATGGTGTCGTGTGGCATAACATATGTGAATGAGGACGTAATCCTACAACATACCATACAATCCCGAGAAAGGAACCTCAGTCCAAGGGGCCCACATAGAGGTGAGAGGTGAAGGGGAAGAGTTTATCCCCCAAATAAGCTGGACCCGAAGATGTTCGGGTGGTCCTACATATCTCATGAGGATGGGACTCAAGCGAATTGTAGTTCTGAAGAGATCTTAGTTTATGGTCTTAGAGCTCAGACCATGGGTGGATGACAACTTTCCAGGTGATCGCAGACCTCAACCTGATCCCTAAGCCTACGTGAGTTAAACTCGGTGTGGGAAAAAAGGGGGGAAGATCCCTATCGCAAATACCCGAAACATCCATCGAGGGGAAGTCGGTGAAGAGCCCCTAAAGATGCCTCTGACATGGCTTTGTTCCCCTAATTCTCAGATGTGCACTGCGGAATATTATCAAGAGTTTCGAAACTCTACTTGGACATGATGAGAATGGAGAAGGATGTGAATCGTGTAACCGACATTTTGGGCTTAACAGGGTTGGCGTGGCGATGGAGGATATATATTAACCATGGAGGAAAAACAGTCTCCATATTTCGTTAGCCTGAGGTGGGAACAACAATTGAGCATCGACCACTGACCATATTCGCGACACGAGATTTTTATCGATTTGTTGTCTGAAACCCTCGAGGGCGTTGGCCCGTAACGGTAAGAGAGCCCTTCGGCGTGGTATCCAGGCCGTTCTTGGGGGTCCCTTTGGGTGTGAAAGGTAATGAAAGCCCGAATAAAGGGGAACACGAAGCCTGAAAAGTGGGTGCGGATGTGTTCGAGCAGAATCTGACATTCCAGGTAACTTAAACTAGAGTACGCTTAGGCATATCAGTGAACTGCTGAAAAGGGTCGGCAAAGTGGCTCAGGAAGGGTAAGCCAAGGGGCCAAGGTGGAATAAAGATTTTCAAGAGATGGGGATGGACCCGAATCTTAGATATTCAGGTTTTCCTACATATCCCATAATGATGGGAATCAAGCCATTTCTAGAAGATACCCAGGGGGAAGGATACCCTAACGTGGGCGTGTGCGGCATAACGAGTAATGAGGAAATAATCTCGCACCACTCCGCACAGTCTCATAGGAAAGAACCTGAGCCAAGGGGCCTGATAGTTTTGTATTGGTGAGGGAGGCCCGAGGCTGGGCATTGGTCAGGACGGCCTAACTAACTTTCAGTTTAACGTCTTGCAGTAAGGACGGGGGTCGTGGGCCCAGAAAGGCCAAGGGGTATGAGGTTAGGCATCGGTCAGGAAGGCCTGACCAGTTTGCAGTTTAACGTCTTTCAATGAGGACGGGGAAATATATAAATATATCTCATCCAGGGATGTGTACGGCATGGTAAGTAACCCGACGTGAATGAGGACGTAATCCTACACCATGTCGTACATCCCTTATAAGAGAATCGAGGTCGTGGGCCCGACCGCTGGCACCACCCAGAGGGAAGTTTGTCGCTTCGGGATGGGGCAGAACGAATCACTGCACTCGATGTTTGGGACATCTCGGGGTGGACCCGAAGATCCAGGACACTATTGACCATGTTCGAAATACAGCGTCCCTATGGTGACATGATATGGGAGAAACAAATGAGCGTCGACCATTGACCAAATTCGCAACGTGGGACTTGTATCGACTTGTTGCTCGGAAACCCTCGGGGGCATTGGCCTGTATCGGTAGGAGAGCCCTTGGGCGTGGTATCGAGGCCGTTCTTGGGGGTCCCTCTGGGTGAGGAAAGTGATGTAATCCCAATCAAGGAGTGGGTGAAGCATAGTTGTACCCATTCAAGAAAGAGGAGAACATCTCCAGGGGGGACATGTAGCTAGGTCAAGGCTTGCTCGACGTGAGTTGGGGAAAAAGTGCGCACCCTGCCATATGGCTTGACCCGAGGGGAAGATTTTGGCTTTTGGGCTGGGCTAATAGATGAAATGTCCGGGCGTTCCTATGTATCCCATTAGGATTATAATCAAGCCATACGTAGTTCTTGAAGGCCATGTAGTTTAATGTCATGTAGTGAGTACGTGGGAGGATAGAAGAACGGGAGTGGGCACATGGTGTGACCCTTATAATCCTTGTATGAGTAGGGCTAAGGAAGCTTACTCCTCGTCATGCAAGGATCATCCGAGGAAACTATACCTAGGGGGATAGTGAAAGAGAAGATCCCGGGGCTGGGCTCAAGACAAAGCATCTGAGCGTTCCTATATATCCCATTAGGATGGGAATCAAGCCATATGTAGTTCGTGAAGTGCATTTTAATGTCATGTTGGACGAGAGATGCATCTCATTTGGGGTTATGTACGGTTCGGTGGGTAACCCGACGTGAATGAGGAAGTATCCCACACCACACCATACAATCCCATAAGAGAGCCTGAGTCAACGAAGGACAAGGGGCCTGAGGCTGAGCCTCAGTCAGGGAGGCTTGACCGGCTTGTAGTTTAACGTCTTACAGTAAGGACGGGGGCCAGGGTCCCGAAGAGGCCAGGGGGCCTGAGGCTGAGCCTCGGTCAGGGAGGCCTGATTGGGTTGCAGTGTAATGTCTTACAGTAAGGAAGGGGTCTAGGGGCCCGAAGAGGCCAAGGGGCCTGAGGCTGAGCCTCAGTCAGGGAGGCCTGACCGGCTTGCAGTTTAATGTCTTATAGTAAGGACGAGGGCTAGGGTCCCGAAGAGGCTAAGGGGCCTGAGGCTAAGCCTCGGTTAGGGAGGCCTGACCAGCTTACAGTGTAACATCTTACAGTAAGGACGGGGGCCAAGGGCCCGAAGAGGCCAAGGGGCCTGAGGCTGAGCCTCAGTCAGGGAGGCCTGACCAGCTTGCAGTTTAACGTCTTAGAGTAAGGACGGGGGGAGATCTTAGTTTAAGGTCATAGAGCTCAGACCATTTTGTATTTTATCATCTTGCGGGATGATATCACAGTTTTAATGTCATGTAGGACGGTGGTGAAGTTTGGGGTCATGCGGGACTGTAACGTACAGTTTAGGGTCATGGAGGACCGTAATGTGCAGTTTAGGGTCATGCGGGACCATACAATTTAAGGTCATGTAGGACCAAGGGGCTCAGGAAAATTACTTCTTGAAGAACGTGGCATTGGTGGGAGGAGTTATGCGCTCACCATCTATGGTCACCATGGAGTATGCTCCATTGGGGTAAACTTTATGGATGACGTATGGTCCTTCCCATTTGGTATCTAGCTTGGGCGGTTTCCTACCGGGAATCATTGGTGCTTGAAGGGCCAACACTAGGTCGGCCTGTAGAAAAGAGCGAAGGAGAACCTTCTTGTTGAAGGCTCTTGTTATCTTGTTTTGATGCCTTTCCAGATTGTGCAGGGCACAAAGTCTGTTCTCGTCCAATGCTTCAAATTTAGCTAGACGGATTTCAGCCAACTTATCTGGCACCTGCTGGTCATAGACTGCAGTGCGTAATGATGGCAGCTGGATCTCAATGGGCAGGACGGCCTCATCCCTATACACCAGGGAATATGTGGTCACTTGGGTGGAATTGCAAGTCGTCGTTCGATAAGACCAGAGGGTGATGGGGAGCTTGTCTGGTCAACTTTTCTTGTTCCGACCAACCATTTTCTGCAGAATGTTAGAGAGGGTTTTTTTTAACGCCTCGATCTGTGCATTTGCATGTGCATGGTAATGAGAGGTATAGTTCAAATGGATATTGTACTTGGCATACAATTTCTTCAGCTCGGCCGCTTGAAAGTTGGTGTCATTATCGGTGAAGACAACATGAGGGACTCCAAACTGGTGGATGATATTGGAGCTCACAAAGTCAACGATGGAATGGGCCTTGACCTCTTTGAGTGGAATTGCCTCTACCCACTTGGAGAAGAAATCTATAGTAGTTAGGATGAACCTACAATAGCGAGCTGTATCCAGTGGATATGGTCCCACGACATCGAGTCCCCACACCGCAAATGGCCAAGAATACTTGGTGGAGTGGAGAGGCTCTGGTGGACGATGCAGGAAGTTAGCGTGAACTTGGAATGCATGGCATCTCTTGGAAAACTCAATACAATCATGGATCATAGAGGGCCAGAAGTACCCCAACCTCCAGATATGATGGGATATCTTGGGCCCAGTCTGGTGGGCACCGCAGGAACTAGTGTGAACCTCTTCCATGACCTGATAAATCTCGACTCCTTGAATGCAACGGAGGATAACACCATTGAAGCTCCGCTTATAGAGGATCCGCTCAAGACTGGGACCACTCTGGAGGGTAAATTGCAGTGCGCGGCGTCGGATTCGCTCATGCTTGGCCCGATCGTCTGGGAGGCAACCATTTTGGAGATACTCAAAAAAAGGTTCTCTCCAGTAGGGAGTGGCCTCAACCACTATGTCTGATGAACCTGGGACCCCTGATGTAGAAGGTTCGGTGGTAAGATGACTTACCTGTAGGCCATCGTTGTTCTCAAGGGTGACGGGGGAAATGACTCTCTGGTGTGCCACATATATGATCAAATCACCTTGCTCAGGTTCTGCAAGTGACACAGCTAAACCATCCCAAGCGTCTGCTCGACCGTTCTGTGACCGAGGGACATGGGTAACCTCTGGTCGAGAAGAGAAATGGGTCATTATATGGAGGGTGCACTCCAACAATGGCACAAGCTCCGGCTTCTGGATGACATAGTCACCATTGAACTGCTTGATGACCAGCTCAGAATCCCCTTTCACATGTAGATGGGGCACATCGATCTCAAGGGAAAACTCGAGGCCGATGATGAGAGCCTGGTACTCGGCCACATTGTTGGTGTAGCCTTCAGACAACATGAATGAGTATGGAAGGACGTCTTGCACTGGGGTGATGAAGATGATACCCAGACCCACACTATTGAGCTTATGATCATTGAGCCTCTTATCGGTGGGGCTTCGAGAGGCACCGTCGAAGTGCATTTTCCAACATGAGACGGCATGATCGACTGAGAGGATCTCCTCATCAGGAAAATCCAGGTCCAGGGATTGATCCGCGGAGGTTGGATGAGCAGCTAAGAATTCTGCCAATGCTTGTACCTTGATGGCCCTCCGAGGCATGAAAATGATGTCGAACTGCTGGAGGATCACCACCCACCGCGCTAGTCGACCAGTCAACATGGGGCAGTTCAGGATTTACTTCAGTGGGTCTACCTGAGAGACCAATTGTACCTCATGCTACTTCAGGTAATGCCACAACTTATGTATGGAAAACACGAGCGCAAGGCAGCTCTTTTCGATAGGGGAGTATCTGATCTCCGTATCGAGGAGCATACGGTTGAGATAGTAGAGGTTGTTCTTTGTCCCCTCATTGTTCTTATGGGTGATAAGCGCACTGAGGGACCATTCCAGGGTGGTCACATAAAGGACCAGCGACTTTCTGGAGACGGGTGGCATCAAAAGGAGGTTGGAGCAGATACTGCTTGATTTCCTCAAAGGAAGTCCGACACTCTTCATCCCATTCATAAGAAGCACCTTTCTTCATGAGCCGGGAAAAGGGATTACACTTACCGGTCGGGTTCGCAATGAATCGGCGTATATAGGCTAAGTGGCCTTGGAGACCTCAGAGCTCCTGAATATTGCTCGGAGGAGGCATTTGGCTGATGGCCTTGATCTTTTCTAGGTCGATCTCAATGCCCCAGTATCTAACAAAAAAGCAAAGAAACTTCTCTGAGGTGACCTCGATAGCACATTTTAACAGGTTTATCTTCTGGTGGCAGGAACGGAGGAAACCGAACACTTTCTCAAGGTCTTTGAGATGGTCTTAGTGCTAGAGAGATTTGACCACTAGATCATCCACGTAGCATTCCGCTAGCGTCCCGAGAATCGGCTTGAATATGCGATGAATGGCCCGCTGGTAAGTGGCACCTATATTTTTCAGGCCAAGGGCATAACTTGGTAACAAAAAGTACCTTGGGGATCCCTGAAGGTAGTGGACTCCTCATCCTCAGATGCCATCTGGATATGGTTGTACTCAAAATACCCGTCCATGAAAGAGAGGGCTTGGAACCCGGTCATGGAATCAATCAATAACTCGGTCACTAGAATGATAAAATCATCCTTTGGGAAGTGGTGATTAAGATCGCGGAAGTCGATGCATACTCTGATCTGCCCGTTCTTATTCCAGATTGGGAAAATGTTGGCAAGCCACTTGGGGTACTAGACTTCCATGACGAAGCTGTCTTTGATAATCTTATCAACTTTGGCCTCAATCATGGCACCGTGAGAAGGGTACATCTTTCTGGGAGGCTGTTGAAATCCACAATGGTTTTTCGGGAGTCCTAGGTGGTGAACGGCTACCTGAGGATCTATTCCTGGCATCTCGCCATAACTCTAGGAAAACACATCACGATGTTGTTTGAGAAAGTTTACATACCGTTGCTGCTCTTAAGGGGGCATGGTTGCACTGATCAATGTGGGTCTCGGATCTGCCTCGCTGACAAGGTTCACCTATACTAGTTCATCAACCGTGGTAGAGACTCCTTAATCAAAGGCGGGGGGAGCATCCTCCATATATTCCTCTCCTCCTGTGGAGGGATTTCCCACAGGGGGAGCTTCTTCTGATCTATCAAACCCTGATGGGCAGCTGGTGCCGGCCTGGGCAGCAGTGGCCATCATATCAGGAGACCCATGTGCCACTGAGACCATAGAAATGAAGGCAGTTGATCCTATCCCATCTGGCCTTCGGCCTAAGGGGCCACGTTTGATGACATCAAAGCAGTGGTGACACATCGGCCTGAGTCGGTTGATTCCAGCCTAGCGAAAGAGACACTTATGACATACTACCATTTCTATAATCCTGACATTATGATACCGCATAGGGGTAGGAGGTTCCGGGATCACCTGAGCCTGGTTGGTGTAGGAGTACGAGGTGATTTTCCGTCGTCGCTTGGACATGGGAACATGCCTTCCTTTCGTAACTGAAACAACAAAACAATGCCCCATGTCGGGGGTCGTGGCCTCCAATCTATGGATCGGGAAGATTTAGGCATCATCCTGGTTGGCCTAGGGATCACTTGTGACCGGGGTGGGTTCATCTTCACTTGCTAGGATTTTCTTACCTTGCTCTTGTAATAGTCGGCGTCCAGATAGCGGGCTTCAGAAGAGACGAAAGGAGACGCATCTCCTTGGAGCACGCCTACTCGACCATTGAGGGAGTATTTGAGGCATTGGTGATACGACGAAGGGACCGTTACGTGAATGTGGAGTCATGGTCTTCCCATCAATCGTTGTAGGCGGTGTCCTGGGAGAAAACCATGAACTCGGTGCTAGAAATTAGGCCACCAAATTGGGTCTTCAAGCAGATCTTGCCAGTTGGGGATTTCTCGGTCCTGTTGTATCCCTGAATTCTGAGGTCATAGGGATTTAGATCATCCTCTGACAAACCCAACTTCCGCAGTGTCCAGGTCGGGATTAGGTTGATCCCAGAACCCGTGTCAATGAGGCAGCGGCGGACTTCCATGCCGTTGAGCTGACCAAAGATGTACATTGGGTGAATGTACCCCTGTATGGGAGGGTCTTCGTCTTCACTGGTGAACGAGATAACTGCCTGGAATTCCGAGTTCTAAATTACCTCAGTGTGGGAGGCTTCTGCAGCTGCTACCTCCTTCTCAAACTGGAGGGGGATCATTAGGGACTCGGCAAGTGCCTCATGCATTTCAGACGACAGGAGAAGATCCTCAAGGATATAAAGCCTTGCTGGAATGCCAGCAAGGTTCTTCAGGACATCATACCTTCGTTCCAAATGTGATCCTTTGCTTACAGGAGGTCGTTCTATAGTTGGAGGCATAGCGGGTTCAGCCGATTGAACCGGCGGCTAGCTAGTACTGGGTACATCCCACTGCCTACTAGTTGAGGCTAGGAGAGTAGCAATCGGATTAGGAACGGACAAAGGATATTGGACTGCATTCGGGCAAGACTGATCGTGATACAGATGAGCCAGCTCTGCCTGATCTAGTAGCACAAACGGCGGTGGAGGTAGATCTGAGGGCATCAGATGAGGTTGTGCATGCTGAGCTCTACGTTGAGCCTGCTTTCTGGTTTCATTAGCTTGCACGGCCTGACTGAAAGTGCCTGCTGATGTGCCTCAACGACCTGTGTTGTTGCGGTTCCGCTGACGTTGATGTCGGCTGGGGAGCTTCTCCTGGCGTTCCCCCTCATTGGGAGTCATATAGGGATTTACCAGCTCCACGGTATTAACCGAAGCGTAACCTTGGCTGTCGTTTGACGAATCATCCACCACTGGGCAGATTCTGGGAGGAATCCCCATTTTAGGGGGCATAAAGTCGCCAAGAGTGTGGGATGACGATGACAGTGGTGGAGCGCGTTGCTTCTTCTTGTGTCGTCGCTGCTTCCCCTTTTGGGGAAAGGTCAGTTGTGATGACGATGCTGAGGTACTGGATGCTTCCTCTCAAGGCTCTGGCTGATTCAGTCATGCCCGAATGATACCATGGGCATGGGCGACAGTTTTTCGATCCATCTAGTCATCGTATTTCTGGGACCCATGGCTGGGAACCTGTTGCCACTCGCCTTCGCTGTCACTACCGATCTCTGACCCTACGAAGACACCCGCTACTTGTGTCAGGGTCGGGCCCTACCTGACTATGTTTTTGTCGACCTGGTCTTGAAGCCAGTCTTTAAAAACATAGCACTTCTTGAGGGTGTGCCCTAGAATCCAGTGATAGGGGTAGTAGTTGGGGCGATTGGTGAGATTCGCCTCTACCGGCCTTCTGCACTCCAGTAAGCGCACACTCCCTTGCTATAGAGCACTTTGGATATAGTCAGTGACCTGAGTCTCATTGAACGAGTAAGTCTGGTGCCTTCTTTCCAGATAGGGGGCCCTGGGAGCCTAGCCCTGACGAGGGGCCGGAGGGGCCTACCGAGGAGGCGGTGCCTTGTTGTCCCGCCTAGGTGGTGGTGGCGCATTGCGCGGGGGAACCTATTGATTCTGAGGCGGTCGCTTCTGGGTAGGAGAATGCGCTTGAGGTGGAGAACCTCTGTAGGTTTGCGGGGCCGGTGTCGTTGGCAGTAATTCTAGCTGCCTGGGGGCTTCTATTTGGGCCACCGCGGCAGGTTCGGCTCTGGCAGCCCTCCTGGCTGGGATCACAGGGGGCAGCAGACGTGCCTGACTAGCCTATTGCAGAGTTTCCTCGAGGCACTGAGCCTTATCTGAGAAATCCCGGAACCCCCCAGGGTATTTCTGGGTGATCATAGAAGGAACCATCTCTGTTTTAACGTTCTATACACACATCGTCAGTAATTTCTCCTAATTCAGTGGCATGTCGAGGGAGTATGTAATCCCCTTCCACTGGGCGATGAAGTCCATGACTCGCTCATCGGGCCTTTGTTTGCACTTGAAGAGGTCTGTGATGCTGGTCTTTCACGTGGTGGAGCTGAACTGGTATAAGAACTTCCGACAGAGATCCTCCCAGCCGGTCACCGATACGATAGGGAGCCGGTTGTACCAGACGAATGTTGGGCCCTCCAATGTCTGCACGAAACATCAGAGCTTGGCAGCTTCTTTCTGGGTCGGGGTCCCTAGCATGGGGCGACACCTGGAAGAAAAGTGGGCCAAGTGCTGCAGCAGGTCCCCTGTCCCGTTGAAGAGTGAGAAAGTGGGGTTCCCAAAACCTGGAGGTGCAGGCATATCATCCACCCACACGGGATATGGTTTTCCATCTGGTGGGGCTGCCACCTACCGTGTTTCCAATGCCTCGAGGTGGGTGATGAGTGCCTCTATAAGATCATCTAGGTGGGGGTCCCTGTCCTGAAGAGGGTCCCTAATCACAAGTGCGTTTCCGGGTTCTTCGACACTGTAGATGGCTTCAGCATCTCGTGGAGCGACTCGCGTAACGGCCTATGGGCGGCTAGGGGAACCTGGGTTGGATTCCTCAGATTACCTCATTGCTTAGGAGGGTATGGTGAGACGTATCGTTCCCTCTTTCCATGAGTTCCGGCTTTTTCCCTGTCTGTGGAAGTAGCATGATCATGGTTTCCCGGAGGCATCTTGCCGGGGGGAAATTGTTCCTGCCCCTGCTGCCCCGGCTTGGGATTACCATAGTCTGGTCGCCGCTCTGCAGCATGCTCGGTCAGAAGTTCGTCGACCAGCCTCTTCTGCTCATCAAGCTGCTGGAGCAATGTGGTCTTTTTGGGGTCTTCGTTCGTCTTCTGCACTGAGGCGGATGGGTCAAAGTGCTTGACAGTTCTGACGTTCTCCTTACCATTACCGGCCATCCGAATGAGTACCAGCGACTCAGTGGGTACGGGGAGGCCTAGAAGGTTCCTCTGCTGATGGGTAATCCTCCCTGATGGGTCCAATAGTGGTGGTACACCTTCAGGGGGTAAGTCTCCATCGAGAAACTCCAGCTCATCCTCCTTGTCCACTACGTCAGCCATGTGGACTGAGACCCCTCTTGGGGGAATGTCCTCAATGTCGCATAACAAATCGGGTTGCCGCCGGATAGGACTGAAGAGGAGGGTGGAATAATGTCCCCAACCACAGATTTTCACATGGGTGGTAGCTTCCCTAACGATTTTGCGGAGTACTTTGAAACTCTGAACGCATTTTTTTTTGAAGGGCGCTCTAGTGACCTGGTGATTTGGGGCGCTGGGCTACAGGGATTGCAGCCAAATCAACCAGATGGCATTGATCACCGATTTCTTCTAAGTGCACTTGGATCCTAGGGTACATCACTCGCTGATAGCGAAGACGAATGTTCGTCACCCATAGGTTTTGGAGAAAGAACTCTACTTCCTCCGGGGCGAGGGATTCCGACGCACAAAAGTTTGACGCTGCCACTATCCATAACTTCTCTGGGAAGTGGTCCACTGCGAGAATGTTCTAGAAGCTCCTAGGCTCAGATTCAGGTTCTGGCCACATATTTCCCCACTCTTCAACCGGGGGTGGCCGAGGGACCGGTAACGGTACTGAGGCAGACCGCTGGGACAGTAAACTGGGCGGCGGAGAATACGGCGAACGAGCTGACTGGACGCTGAATTCCAGGCCATCCTATGAAGAGTGATATGACTTGACCAGAATATCACAATACGACAGGTGGATATCCAAAACTTCTGGTGCAAGAACTGCGGTCGCTGGCGAGGGGTCACGTCGTTGCTCTACCACCATTGGTCCCCAAAATAGCTCTTTGTGATCTCTGGTAGAGGTAGAGTGCGCTTCTGGTGATGACGGTGGTGATTTCACGGTCGGAACCTACGAGATTTCCACAATTTCCTCCACCTGGATTTACATGCGGATAGAGGTGGGAATCCGGTGGACTTCTCATTCTGGGATAACAAGACCGACGCGCCTTATTCCTGCCCCAATCCTTGATACGGAGGGATGGGGAGAAGGTTCCATTGCCGAGTCGCATTCCGATTCAGAATCTGAGAAGCGGGCTGGTTTGACCTCCACTCGGGCCTTCCCAGGACTCTTCTTGTGGCGGCAACAACCCATTCTTCTGCCCCTGGATGGCTCTTCGAGACAAGGCTGATTCTTGACATGTAGTCTCGGAGCGGCGCTAGCGCCGTGGCAGAGAGGACATCCGCTTGAGATAGCCGGGGTGTGAGGGGAACTAGGTAACATGTCGAAGGGTACATGGGGAGGACCTCCACGGATAGAACCCATGTGGGCGGAACCTCTGTTGGAACTAGTAGGAGCATGGGGAGGACATCCATGCTTGGTGCGGGTGGAGCGAGGCCGACCTTCACCCCTCAGGTTTCCGGGGTGAGAAGGACCTTCACTAGTTGCAGAGAGGACGTAGGGAGGATTCCCATGTTGGAGAGTGACCGGATAGGCAATACCTTCCCATCGACGGTCGGGGGCAGGAGGAGGAACTCCATACCCGGTGTGGTGGGCGCGGGAGAGACTTCAGCGCCAAGCGTCATTTCCGCGAGGCAGGTCTTCATTCGGGATGGGGGTAGCAAGAGGCATGCCTCCATGACGAGCTTCGGAGTGGGGAAGGCCCACGCTCTATGGAATGGTGGTACGGGGAGGCCCTCTGTACGGGGATACATCACCGCGAATTGGTTCGCGGCGATCACCACTCAGGCCTGCAACCCGGAGAGTCAACCCAGCCATCCCGTGGGGCGGTTGGGGCCTCGATCCAGGTAGGGTGAAAGAGTGCCCCTACTCAGTGTATGAAAGAACTCCATGATGCATGTCATGGGTGGATTGATCCATAGTAGTTTTTGACATTGACGCCCCTTGACGGGTGTCCTCATCTCGGGCCCGACGCTGGCGTCGGGTCAGACGAGCTGGCACAGGTGGTGCAGGGGCATAGCCTACCTGCTCCTCTGGCAAAGCCAGACGGCGGTGCTGATGTGGCCGGATGGGGTCCCTTGCCTGGAGTCCTTGGATTGGAACTCTGACCAAGCTGAGCCGGACATCACCCGCCTCATCAGCGTAAGGCGAGGAGTCATTGAGGCATTCCGGGGATAGGCTACCGAAATTATTGAACGTTGGGGTGGGAAGAAAGGGCTCCATGCGCGGCCGTTGTGGACGACATTGACGGCGGGGCCTGGATGCCTCCAAGTCCAGGCGGGCCATATCCAGAGTTGGGATGACCCCTTTCTCCTCGTACCTACGTACAAGGTCATTGATCACCCCTCATTGGATAATCTCTGACGGAGAAAGGGGACGTGGGAGTCCCGCATTCACGGATGTAGAGGCCATTGTGATGGTAGTGGATCTATGTGGAGCAGTTGTGCTGGTATTTCCCCTGCCCCTGCGTAGGCGAGTAGGCGGTGATCGTGTCTCCATAGCAGCAACCTGGTTCCTGGGAAGTAGGGAGGTTAACTCGTTAGCACTGCGAGGAAAATATTTGACAACCAGTGCCCCAGCGTCATTCCGTCTTCCATGGCCAGTAAGAGGGATCCACGCCAACAACATTGCAGAAAGGAATGCCCCACGTTCTACTGCTCCAACTTCTGGTGAGTTTCACGCCAGACCTACTATTTTCTTGGCGGGACCTGGCATTGGATATCTAGATCCGGTGACACGTCAATCTACAGATGTCTCGAACGCTACTAATCTCCATATTGAGGAGAATAACATCACGTTGGGTTCACCATTTCTATTTCCAAAGCTTTCACCGGGGCGCGTGCGTCCGTCCGCTTGGGAGTGACAGGTGAAGCTTTCTTGTTTCCCCGCATTCCCACTTTCCGAAGGCGGGAAGCATACGATACTTATTCAGGGAATTCTACTCATTGATTGAAACCGGGTTGATGGGATGTTGGTTCTTCCTTCCCTAGATTCCTCCTCATAACTCGTCACCTAGTCCAGGTCTCCCTCGTAGATTTAATACATTGTTCGTGAAACTCTTCCTAGTGCCATCTTTTCATGGATTCTGGTTAATTATACTGCTTCTATCAGGACATTCCAAAGGGTCTGGTTAGGGAAGCAACCTTCAGTCGGGGGAGTAGTCATGTCGAGGCATCAGTAACGCGTCTGAACACTGGGGAATTGGCGTGTCTGTCTTTTGTACCTTATTGTAGGGATTCTCGAGGGCGTGGAAGCCTGAGGCATCCCACATCTAGCGTGGGGAATCATATGACGTAGGCATGTATCTGAGGTTTTCCTCAGCTTCCTATGTTTAACATAGGGTATTCCGCAAGTTTAACTTCTAGTGGAGATGGATCGGCCTGATCAGAACACAAGCTGGAGTGGATCAAATTGAAGAATCCTTCCCTTGAGGGGATGCCGATATCGGGGTCAGCCCATGGGCAGCTTCTCAGATGCTGTGGAGGGGAGTGGAGTGGCATGATCTCACCGGGATGTGGAGGCCTGAGTGAGAATCAGGATGGATGATGGATGGATGAATGAAGTGGAGGGGGAATGAAATGAGACCATCGCAAGGGCGACAGTGAAATTGGGCTTGAGCCTCGAAGAGACCTCCTACGTATCCCCGTGGTAGGGAATCAAATTCCGCGTAGTTCGGGGTGGTGTCGGTTAACCGACGTGAAGGTGGACCTTGGTCCGATGGGTGTCTTCAGTGAACCGACGTGAAGGTGGAACTTGATCCGATGGATGGTGGGGTTGAACCCCAGGAAGGCTTCCTACATACCATGCCTTGACACGGATCAAAGACCACATAGTTCAGGTGAGAATGGGGGGGGACTTGGCCCACTGACAAAGAGACGGTCTGGGCCAATGATTTTTGGGATTGAACCTCAGGGAGGCTTCCTACGTACCATGCCTTGACATGGATCAAAGTCCTCGTAGTCTAAATGAGATGTGGAATATAGTTTAACGTCATGCGGGACAGGGGTGAACCGACGTGAATGAGTTCGGAATGACTGGGTGATGGGCTTGAACCTCATGGAGGCTTCCTACGTACCATGGCTTGACATGGATCAATGTACTCGTAGTTCGGGTGGAAATGGTGGGTGTCGGCGAACTGACGTGAAAGAAAAGAGACCTTGGTCCAGATGGTGTGGGGATTAAACAATAGGATACCCAGGTGTTGTTGAACCGACATGAAGAAGGTCAGAGTGACCAACGAGTGATGGGATTGAACCTCATGGTGGCTTCCAACGTACCACACCTTAGCATGGATCAAAGAACACGTAGTTCAGGTTGGGTTTTGTCGGCGAACCGATGTGGAAGTAAACCCGAGGGGTCCACTGGTGGTGGGCTTGAACCTCGTGGAGGCTTCCTACGTACCATGCCTTATCATGGATCAAAGTCCTGGTAGTTTGGGATGGTCACAATGGCTTACTGCTGGGCCGAAATGCATTTTAACGTCATGCGGGATGAGAGTGAACCCTGACGTGAATAAATGATAGGAGGTGGGCTTGAACCTCATGGAGGCTTCCTACATACCATACCTTAGCTTGGATCAAAGACCACGTAGTTCCGGTGTGCAGTTTAATGTCATGCTGGATGGGGGCATACAGTTTAACATCATGCTGGATGGGGAATTGCCATGGTCGATGCTTACTCTAATCCCACGTGAGTCATGCTCGGTGTGAGAAACAAGAGGTAGCAGAGACATGATGATCACGTCGTTAAGGGTGTGTCCGTGAGAAGCGAATAGGGGCTTACGCGTTGGGTGGCCCATGGTGCTGGGACTTACTCCAGAATGGAGGCTCAAGGTGTGGCAAAGCACAGTAGGAGAGGGATTTGGGACCAAATATAGAAGGTGCCTTGTTCCCTATCGCGTCCTCCACTGGCCTTGGCAGTGGGGAAGTACGGAGGTGCATGGGTGCTACCTTCCGCAAGAGAGGCTTGGGGGATTACACCAAGGTAGTTGCCCTTCCCCTATAGACACACGCTACCCCGAGAAGGAGGATATCATCCCATATGAGGGTGATTCCATTCCTGTGGGGATGATCAGCGTAATGAATGTCCGAGCTGGGGGGACCCTATGTGTGAGGCACGGGGTCAGGTCATAGTTTAACGTCATGTGTTGAGGATGAGGTGCTTGGCAGTTTAACTTCCTGCAGTTCGGATGGGATGGGTCTACTCCGCACCCCTAGGACTTACATAACAAGTACCGTATGCCCCTTGTGGGAGGGAAGGTACCAGCAAAGTTGTGGTAAAGGGGGGTTGTAGAGCGAACCATCGAGGGCTCTATGTTAGCATGGCTATATGAAGAAGCAATATCTGTTAGCATGCCTATGTGAAGAATCATTAGGCGAAGAAACACTACAAGTGTTGTTGTCCATGGGACTTTGAAATCACATCGTGAAAACCTGGAGGGTCGCACGGGAAGAGGAATTTCCAAGCAAAGGGGTGTGCTTCGCGAAGTGGAATGCCTTGGCCTTAGCATGGGGCAGGGGTGCGACTGGGAGGTGCTTCACGAAGTGGAATTCCTTGGCCTTATCACGGGTTAGGGGTGCGAATGGGAGGAGCTTTGCGAAGTGTAATAGTGTTCACGGAGCACTGCCTCGCGAAGAAGGGGTGCCTCGCGGAGCACGGTGCTGTGAAGTAGTGTGCTTTGCGAAGTACAGCAACCCTGCCTTGGCATGTGGATCACTTATACAGGATGGGTGTTTCGCGAAGCATAAACACTTCGTGGCTGCTCGGGTTCCCTTGGGAATACCCTTCCTTCACGAATGCCCTTAGGCTTCACAAAGGGAATCCCTCTCGGAAGAGGGGATCAAAACGAGACAAGGTGAAGGCAGCTCACGAAGGAAAAATACCTCACGGAGCTCATTTTTTCCAGGGAAAAGGGTGATTTGCGATTCGGGAGTTGAGAAGCTGAAAGGTCAAATTGTTCATCCTTCTGGGATCAGGGGGATCCTGGTATTTATAGGAAAGGGGCACTGTGAAGAAGAGCTCACGTGGCGTGAAGGGGATGTAGTTGCTTCGCGTCGGGTTGCGAACGTCAACCGAGTTCGCAGAGGGTTACCGCCTCCTCTACTGTGTGGCGGGTCGCGAATGTCAGGGGTCTCGTAGAGCGTTACCGCCTCTGGGGCTCCACGGCAGGATGCAAACATCGGCCAACTCGCGAAACGTTACCGCCTCTGAGGATTCGCGGCGGGATGCGAACGTCAGTCGGCTCGTGGAGCGTGACCGCCTTTGGGGCTTCGCGGCGGGTCGCGAATGTCAGGTGGCTCGTGGAGCATCATCGCCTCTGGGGCTTCACGGTGGCCGCGTTGCTCATAGTATCTCTACGTTGGGGCTTTGCGAGGCAGCGCTCAGGCTTCTTTTCCTTCTTCCCTTTGCGTCCAATATTTTGGCGCCAACAGTAGTGGTGGGAGGAGAATTCACACTTTGATAAAGCCGCCAGCGTTCGTCGCTCCCGGTTTGTTGCCGCCCGAGCTTCCGTATCCATCGGTAGAAGGTGTCGTGTTACATCACCAGAGGTTCCTCGCTTGGTGAAGCCGTGTCAAACTTCATCCCAAGCCTCACTTAAATAGAGGGGGGAAAAGGGTGAGTAACGCACGAGGAATTAATGAGGTTTATTAATTGACGTAATTAATGTGCCTCATTAATTACACGAGGGGTGGCCATGTAAACAAAGTGTAATCGAGCATTTAATATCCCATTTTAAATGTCTGACTACCTCCACAGTCCCCTCCACTGCTTCTCAACAAGTGGTAGGGAAAAAAGAATAAAATAACAACCTCCATGTTATTTTTTTATTTCTTTAAAAAGTCACAAAAACTAACATTTTTATAATGACCCATACTTTACATACATTGTTATTACTTCAAAATTGAAGCACACTTATTAAAACATATAACAAAACCATGAAAGGACCGTATAGGTATAGTGTCTTTAGAAACTGGAAATCATAAACAACTGGTTCATAAAGCATCTACTTTGCCTCCCATTTATTTCATCATATCTAGAGTCCCTTTTTTGCATATTCTACTTAATAACCTTCTTCCTGACCTGGGGAAATAAAACATACAAAAGGGTGAGCTCAAATGCTCAGTAAGGGTAAACAAAATAAATATCAATCACATCATATACATAAGCACATAACTTTTGGAAATCTTAACCTGCAAAAGAGATCATAATTTCATAACATGGGATAAATCATAGTAGTGAAATGTAATCCCAATAATCATAACTTAAAACATGAAACTTTGTGGCATACACAAATAATCATTGACAATCATTTCTTGTTAGTCAAGTCTCATTTCCAAGACTATCTTAGTGGACAAAGTCCACTTCTGAACCGAGTTCACTCCTCATTTCAGTCCTGTTTCACTGAACTGGTTTAACCTGTCGTTCCAGAAATGTCTATCTCATGAGATATAAAATCTTTACCCAATTCATTGGAGGGAGATATAGGTCTCACCCATCTCATAATGATACCATTATTATGTGTTCCACAAAATTAGAAAACCATACATCATAGCATAACCCATGTAATAAAAATGGGAGTCTTAAACATCGTGACATCATAAAACAATTAATATAAGATAAAGTAATTCATAAAAATATAATTCCATAACAACATAATAAAATCAATGTAATAATAGGGATAAAAACAGAACCCTTTATTATCTTAGATGGAAAATAAATTTGATAAAACACTTGAACTCCATTCTTGAGGAAAATATCCTTCCTGCTTCAAAAACACTTTTCCTTTCTTAACATGTCGTACAATTATAAACTAAAATAAGTTGATTAAAAATAAACATTAAAACTTGTAAAGGAATATTCTTGGAAATAATGTTTTAAAAATCCATTCATGCCGTATAATTTAAAAAATCATTCTTCGTACTTTTGTCGGAAAAGTCAAAAAATACCTTGTACGAAAAATGACAAAAGATTCCTTTCATATCTTTTACTAAAAACTCACTGAAGGGTAAAATTGGATATAAACTATTGTATAAGGATATAAATATTACATATTGAGGAAACATGGATGTGGATGATAAAATACACCCCAGTAAATTCCAAAGTATAAACAATCTCGGATAAAAATGAGATTGTGATATTTCCCTTACCTTAGGTCCGATTTGCCTCGTAAGTGTCCGAACCTCCTGTATAATGATTTAAATAATGTTATTAACTTATTACAGAATCATAATTATTGTTATGATATCATATATGGTCATATTCTTAGCTTCTTATTAGTAATATTTCATTACAACTTGTTATTCAGGTGTTTATTACTTTTTGTTCTTATGCGTGTTTTGTCGAATAAATTCTTATTCTTCTCTTTAGGTTATAGATACCTTATTTCCAGAATGTTATTAGTGTAATATATATCATATTAATTCATTCAATTCACTTATATAATCATTATGAAATGAAGATCATGTAGAACGAGTCGCATCACATCGTGGAGACGATATTCCGTACGTACGCACGAGCGATGATATCATTCCCATGATCATGGAATTGTATTGGAGTGTATGTATACTATTTCAGAATCAATATAACTTTACAATAATCATATATAGTCATTATTTACACCATTATACCCATCCAAGTAAGTTGGTGGTGGAAAGTAGATTACACCACGGCGTGGAGATGGTATTTCGTACGTACGCACGCGCGGTGATTTCATTTTCTGTAGGATGGATAGATGGTGAAATAGGGTTGTTTCATACTTATAATAAAATATCAGTATATGAGCGATACTGATGTTATTACTTCATAATGAAACAACTAAATAAGAAGAATTGGAATAAGAAATAAAGATGAAAGAATCGGTAACGGACATTACCTCTTCTTTGAAGTGCTTCTTTGAGACCTCCTTTTAGGGCACTAACATTGGTCTTTGAAGAAGACCAGTACCTCTAGAATGTCTCTAGGGAAGTGGATAGGATAATGTTTCAGGGGTTGGCCGAGCTTGAAGGCTCAAAGTGGTGTGATGAAGAGAGGGAGTAGGTTCCCTTTTATAAGGGAGGAGAGGGGCACCTTTGGAATAACAAAAAATATTATTTTATTATAAATCCAAATTCGGTTTTAAATAGCTCCAAATTGATTTATTTCGAATCTAAGGTGGGGATGGGTCGAAATCCTCTCATCCAACAGAATTTAGACAAGTTTAGGTTCCTATTTTGACCTTATCATTTAGATTTAACATTAAGTTAAATAATTTTACTTTTACCGTGTCTTCTTGTGTTCTTACACTATAAGGTTAATAAACTTACTATAACAATCCAAAAGAACCCCAAGTTGTTTATTATTATTATATATAACCTTATATAAGTCATTTTTCCGAACATTAGATTTTTAGGAATAAAATAACAATTAATAATATAATATGTTTTTTAAAAACTTCTTTTATGTCAATTTTGACACTATTTAGTAATTGATTTTTGTGAAAATCATAACAGAATGATTAGTTCTAAAAAAGTTAATTAAATCACTAATAACATGTCATATTAACCTATAAAATTATTTTAATTCATAAAAAGTCTCAAATCACATTTATTTGGGTATTTATAACATCAATTATGTCAATATTTCATTAATAAGATAATTACTGCATCATCTTTGTGTCATAAATAAATTAAATTATTTAATGTCTAAAAATTACAAATAAAATACCATTATGTAGTAAAGCTTTTTAAATTTCTAATGAATATTTATAGTCGAATTTATATTATATATAACCTTATATTAAAAATTATTTACTTATTAAACTTTGATTTTAACTATTTTAACCCTTCTTTAAATAAATTAATAATAAATGTCCTAATCTAATCCAAGTGGGCCTAAATGGTCATATTTTATTCCTAAGTTTGTTTCTGGTCGAATTAAACTTATACAATAGAATTAAGACATGTGTTAGGGTAATAATGATATCATTTTTACCCTTAATTACCCTATTTACTTTTAACTGTGGTAAATAAAAGTAAAAAGTTACTATTCACCAAAAATTATTTTCATCTCATTGAACCAAATTTTACTTACTGACATCAACCGTGTCTCTCGGATTTTTGAAATTCCACTCATAGAAGCGTTAAAATTAAGTTTTATGAAAAATTCAGTTTTTTAACTACCACTTAGTGGTTTCACTATTCATCAAAAATTGAAAGTTTTCAGAAAAATACCAAAATTTCACCCTAGGATAATTTCGATATTCCGAATCCAAAAATTAAGTCCATTTTGAAAATTAATATTTAAAAAATTTTAAAAAGTGGTTATTACTATTCATAACGGCTAGTTTTAATAATATTTTATTAGCATATCATTGTTTAGTGAAACTCGGTATTGTGTACGACGCAAGCTATCGAGGAAGGTCACGATTTCGTGTAAAGCAAGCCAAGAAAGTGTTGTGTGTAGAAAAAGATTACTTTGATGATTTATATAACATAAAATTCTTGGTTGTTACAATTTTCACCCGACCTACTACAGTCGAAGTGAAGCTTCCCTCAAGAAAATCTCAGCGCTTCGAATTCAACGGTGCCCTCAGATTTCAATTCCAAGCACTGGTTTAAATGTTAGAAAATTTTTCCCACATGTTTACAGAACATACCTTAATAAATGTTCAAAAATTTATTAACAGTCACCCTCGACCCACACCGGTCAATGTTAGGCTCAGCCTAAGGGGAAAACTCCCTCACGAGATCAACGGTATTGTTATATTTTCAATCCGAGTTACCGTTTAGAAGTTAAAGATTTAACAATAAAATAATTGTCACTTAATTATTTTATTTACGGCCAAAAACTAACTTCCACTAGTGGCCTATGCTGACCAATGTTAGTTTCTATCTAAGGAAAGCATACCCTCATGATTTTAGTGGTGGTCACTTATTTTTAATCTGATTCACTGTTCGTTAGTTATAAGCATTTGAAAAATAAAATAATTTTATTTAATAATTTTATTTATGGTTATTCCATTTTCGGGTTTTCCCACTAGAGGGCTACGCCGACTAAACTTAAGTCACACCTAGGGTAAACCCACCATCCTGAACGCAATGGTTCCCTTGGATTTATGATCCAGTTACCTGGTTAAGAGTTATTCAACTTTTTCATGAAAACCACTCATAAGCGCTGTTTTAAACTTAACATTTTTTGACGGATCATTCCGGGCACTCCAGGCCTCAGAATTAAGCATCATTATATTTCGCTATCTTGAAATAATTTTATATAATTAGAAAAATTATATGGAAATTATGAGAAATTGCATTATCCCCACCTTAGGGCTTTACGTCCCCGAAATCCAAAATAAGGAAAACAAAACAAAATAGGGTACTGAGCACGAATCTGAGCCTCCCGCTCCCATGTGCTCTCATGGAGGTTCTTGTGCTACCACTGAACTCACAACAGAGGGATCCACTATCCATGAAGGACTCGCTCATATTTATCCATTATCTCCACTGGGAACTCTGTAAAAGTTTCCACATCATCAAAGTCCAACTCGCCCTAGTCGATAAAGTGCAATTGATCATGCATGTATCTCCTTAGTTGTGGCACATGGGAAATATTATGCACCCGGTGCATCTATGGGCAAAGAGTTAGGCAGTACGCCACCTCACCAACTCTACTGAAAATCTATAAAGGTCTGATGAGCCTTGGAAAAAGTTTGTTACCCCATCCAAACCTCTATAATTTTCATTAGGATGAGACCCATATGAATACATGGTCTACCTCCTCAAGATCTAAGGGTCTCCGTCTCCTATCGGCATAATAATTCTGTCGGATTTTTGCAGTTTTCATCCATGGCCACCAGTTCGAACTCTGGAGGTCCTGGTATAACTTTTCCACACTAGGATATACCGCCAAAGGGAATGTGCGGAACTACCTCAACACCTCCTCTTGTAGCATCACTAGTACCATGGTGCATCCTCGAAAAAGGAAGATGTGCTACCCACTTTCATAAAATCTTTTAGGAGCTTGTCATGAGGATATTTGAGCACATCAGGACTCGCTACATCCCCGAGCTGTGCCTCCTAGACTCACTGAAGAAATGGGGGAGTGACAGTCATAGACTGGAGGTAAGCTGTTCCATCACCATCCATGGAGGATATCTGTAACACAACTAGTTGCTCTGACTCCTCACTCAGTAGCTGTAAACTATCCCTCTTATTGAGTGTGTTTGCCACCACGTCCACCTTATAAACTCTCAACTCCTGGAGCTCTACGGGAGCCATACGATCTGTAGTTGTAGATATCTGTGTCGTCGCTAGTTACAAGCCAATTCAGAAGCCACTCTCCATTCAGGGAGGTAATCCTAGAAACATATTTTGAAAAGATGTTCCTTCACTCTTCCACTACTGTTGGGAACTGAAAACTATAAACTCCTACTTCCATAAGGGTAAGGTTGGCCGACACAATAGTGATTGGCTCCACCCTCCTATGTATGTGTTTAACCCGTGCTTCCTGGGTTTCCTTTTTCTCTGACCAAGGAAAACCCCATTCCAATGCTATAGATATACCACAAAATTTTTACCTAAAACAGTCAATCTAGGCATGAACTGTGGATGACCAGTCCACACCCAAACTAACTTCATAAGACCTCAATGCTGCTACCAAGAGGTTCCAACCGAAACACTCACCTCAAGGGTCAGATCACACTGTGAGCATAAGTGTGATTATCGAGTATCCTCCCAAAGGTATCTCTAGATGTAAGGGTCAAGTAAAATGTTTAACCTAAAACTCTAGGTCTTGAACAAGATTTGTGACAATAAGGAATGATTAGTACCTATATCTATTAATACGACATCTAGTAGTATACACAGATTGTACCTCGAATCATTCCTGGTGCCCTTGGGTCACACTCTTTAACCATATGTAGCTACTCCCTTACCCTTTCCTCCAGCTCCCTGAGCCTTGTGGGGACCACATCGGGGTGGTGATTGTAACATGTAAAAATATATACCACCTATTACTACTCTCCTAACTCCTCTTCTAGGTTTGCTACCCTGAAGATTCATCTGTCCCTATCACTTCCTCTTCACGAATCATTTTTACACATCCAAGTCTCCAAGACTGATGTATGTTTCCTCCTTTCCCACTACTAACATTCACTAGATGTATCTTCTCAGCCAAAGAATTTTCAACCACAAAGGATCTCTCTATCACTCCAACATAAGTATGAATTCTTAGAGGGATATTTCTACCTAAGATGTCCCTAAACACATCTTTCTCAGAGGTACGATCCCTGAAGCACTATTCGTATTGTATTCATCGAGTACTTGGAATGGTCGGTATGCCTCGATGAATACTCAACTACCGACATGTCATCCTGCTGAAGTTGTAGAAGCTCTTCAAAACACATACCCCTTAGTTTTTTATGGCAAGAAACCCCATTCTATGAGGAAGGTTCTCAAGCTCTGTCCCTGTAAAAGGTCACCTCATCGTACGATAGGGGTAATCTAAACCCCTTCATCGCCCTGGTGAGCCACATTGAATGATCACTTCAAGGACCACCATCTGATCTAATGGTGCCCTGGATAGATGGAAACTCAGTCACCACCTCAAGCCAGTACTTAGCCACCTGTGAGTCAGGCTCACCTCAGAACCTAAGGGGTATCTATTACCAAAACTCATGCAAGGAACTGAGCCTATAAGTGTCATGTACTAGTATCACTGGTAGTAACTACTGACTAATGGGTAGTGGTATCTCTAGGACACCACATGAAGGTTCCTATCTCATGCAACAATCATTGTACTGAATCCCCATCACACTGTGGACCATCCTCATGGTCACACATTGGAATCCTAGCTAGCTATATGTGTGGAGGAATCTTGAAAGAGAATCAAGATGAACCACGGTCAATAAGTTATACCAAGTGAGCTGACTCAAAATAGATCAAAAGAAAAACTTTTCCAAAACACAGTCAATCAGTTTTTTCATGCACCGATTCGGAAATCAAAATTCAAGGTCCTGGTGTATAGATACGTCATCCACCGTACCAACACTAGACTCCCTGAACTGAAAACCACAATCAAAACACTTAACACTATTTCTCCATTGGAAATATCAAAGTCCTAGTTCTTTGGTTGAATTGACTTCTCTGATACCACTTTTTCACAACCCGTCCCCCAAGGACCGTGCCGTGACTACCCCAAACCCTCCTTCCATAGTCTAGGGGTTGGAGACGAGTACCGGAAATGTGTATCCCTAAAATGGTAAGGCATTGCATTTAAACATGTACCAACACACAAAACAAGAACACAACAAGATGTAACCACGAAGTAAAACTACAATAGTAAAGGTGTGTACTGAAAGTAAAGGGGCTGAGATACAAGCCCAACTAAAAAGGTACAACTACAACTAAAAATAGAAAACAACACCTATGATCATCCACCAAGGATCCCACCCGAAGGGTCAGTACAACTCGTCACCATAGCTCTCCATGTCAACTGTCACTGCCATCCACCATCAAGTCCTAGCTCCTCAAGTCTTAGTCAAGGCTTCCCATCTTCTTAACACACAAAAACTAGGTGTAGGAGAATCCAATGTAGGGGTGAGTATAACAATACTCATTAAAGACCCTAAGACCCCCGAAGGTCTCTCAAAATTCCACAGAGCAATAATAGAAGCATGATCTCAAACACAAAGCACAAGGCAATAGACACATATCAAACTAGGTATACTCGTCTCATCCAGAAAGAAACATAAGTCCCTAACCTCAAGCCATTTTCTGAATTTCCAAATAAGTATCAAAGCATAACTCAAGGATCATGAGTGCACGCTCCATGAATTGACCATCCCTAATGGCACCCATCTGAGAGATGTACTCCATCATGTACAACTCAACCATTCCTAATGGAATGTCCGAGAGGACATGCTCCATATGGAACTCTATGCTAGAACTGCCTCTAGTGCCCAACACTAGAGGTATCGCAGTCACAGTTTTGCACCTGAGGAAAGACCAAGGGAAACCATGTGAAGAAGCCCACTCCTCGATAATGTGTCCTGCATTCAAGGGAGCTCCAACTCCCCTAAAGGACCTACTCCCCATCGCTACTCAGAGATGAGGGAGTACTACTCCATATGTGAGGACCCGCACCCTACCCAGTAGGGGAGTACAACTATGGTAGTTTTTTTGTTATGGGGGACCCACTCCCTAGTACATCAGGGGAGTACCGACCCCAGGCTAGAGGACCCACACCCTAGCATGGAAGAGGAGTACAGACTCTATGTGTGAGGACCTGCACCCTACCCGGTAGGGGAGTACAACTCTGTTAGTTTGTTCGTTGTGGGGGACCAGCGCCCTATTACATCAGGGGAGTACCAACCCTAGGCTAGAGGACCTGCACCCTGGCATGGCAGGGGAGTATCAACTCTATGTGTGAGGACCCGAACCCTACCCGGTAGGGGAGTACAACTCTGGTAGTTTTTTCATTGTGGCGGACCCGCACCCCAGTACGTCGGGGGAGTACCGACCCCAAGCTAGAGGACCCACACCCTATCATGATAGGGGAGTACCGAATTTGTTGTATCATTTTATAAGGAGGACCCGCACCATGGGTTGATAAGAGAGTACCTAATCCTAACATATAGGACCCACACCCTACCCAGTAGGGGAGTACCTGAATCTATGTGAGTTATGTATGGAGGACTCGTGCCCTAGTCCAATAGGGGAGTACTGACTCCAAAGATAGAAAAACAAATCAAAGGTAAATGAACCCATAATCATGACATGGGGAATCTCGTCTCTACTGGAGAATAAGAGTAAGGAATACCCACTCCTTGAGCCATCAAGGGAGTATCCATCCTAACTCTCACTATAAAAAAAACCCTCATTTTATTCCTCTCGTTATTGGGCATACATCAACCACCACGAAGTTCCACAAGGAAGTAACTTGATGATCTATCATTTCATAAGGGTTCCAACGTAAAAGATGGCGCGTCAATTGGACACCTGGTCTGTAAGATATATGCATTTTAGTGTCGAGGGCCCAGTTGGATTCGGGTACGATCCAACCTGGAAAAAATCTAACTTTCTTAAAAAGTCTCGTGGAGTAACTCAAAAGGACCTTCTCTCTCCAAGGATCCCAGCGTCGCTGACGGTTCATCAAACAAACGTCTGGTTCTCAAAATATGGCCTTTTAAGCATATCTCGGCCTGAATTAGTCTGGGTCCGGTCCAACTCAGTTGGACTGATCCAGCCTGGGCTAACCCAACCTGGTCTAGGTTCAACCCAGCCTGGTTGGGCTGGGCTGCAGTTGGCTTGGCCCGACCCCCCGACTAGGTGCGACCCAGTACACAGGCATGGTTCGCCAGCGAGGTGGCCGTCATCTCCCCGAACAGCTCAACAGGAACCCTTCGTCTCTTCAATGATCAATGCCATGTGGCACTACCACGTGTTCCATGGGACCTGTGAAATGGGTGTCCCCCTACTGTCATGGCTTCAATGTTGTGGCCCCATCACTGCGGTGTGTGACGGTGCGCCGCCTCACCAACACGTTCGACTGGTTTCTGGCTGCCGCTTCGGGTCCACCGCGGTGCCAAGCGGTGCCTCCCTCTTCTAGGGCTGGCGAGCGATGGCCGCCACCTCTGCTACCAGTGCATGTCGCCAGTGTGATGTCGTCGGATCCACTGCGGGCCACCGGGTGAGCTCCGACTGTCCATTCTTCCTTTGAGATGCACCTGTGGTCCTCCCAAGATTTCATTTTCATTGTGCTCCTCCCAATTTCAAGGTTTCGTAAAGTTGGATAAAATCCATCTTTGAAGAATGAAATGAAAAAATAAAGTGGTGAAATGTCTTGTCCTTGTTCGTTTGGACCATTCCCTCCGCGTTAAAATTATAACAAGCGGAATTAATTTATACATCACATTAAAAATAATGATAAACACCGTTCAAATCCCCCGCAATGACCACCCAAAAAATCAAGAACGAGAAGAATCGTGGTAATTTATTGATTTAAAAGACAACCCCTACCTTGTGAAACGCTACAGTCATCACAATGGTGGGAGGAGAATCCGCACTTTGATGAAGCCTCCAGCGTTTGTCGCTCCCGGTTCGTTGCCGACCGAGCTTCCATCTCCGTCGATTGAAGGTGTCGCGTCACTTCGCCTGAGATTCCTCACTTGGTGAAGTCGTGTCAAACTCCATCCTGAGCCTCACATTAATATAGGGGGGAAAAGGATGAGTAACGCACGAGGAATTAATGAGGTTCATTAATTGACGTAATTAATGTGCCTTATTAATTACACAAGGGGTGGTTATGCATCCAAAGTGTAACCGAGCATTTAATATCCCATATTAAAGGTATAACTTCCTTTGCGATCCCTGCCACCGCCGCTCAACAGGTGGTAGGGAAAAAAGAATAAAATAACAACCGCAATGTTATTTTATTATTTATTTAAAAAGTCGCAAAAACTAACTTTTTCACCCAACCAACTATGGTCGAATTGAAGATTCCCTAAAGAGAATCATGGTGCTGCAAATTCAACAGTGCTCTCGATTTCAATTCTAAGCACCAGTTCAAAAGTTAGACAATGTCGTCCGCACGTTTACTGAACGTACTTTAAAAAAAGTTCAAAAAATTATTAACAGGCACCCTCAACCCATGATGGTTGAGGTTAGGATTTTCCTAAGGGGAACATGCCCTAATGAGCTCAACGGTACTCTCAGAGTTTCAATCCGAGTTACCGTTTAGAAGTTAAGTATTTTACAATAAAATAATTGTCACTTAATTATTTTATTTATGGTCAAAAACTAACTTCCACTAGTGGCCTGCGCCGACAAATGTTAGTATATTTCTAAGGAAAGCATACCCTCATGAGTTCAGCGGTGGTCTCATATTTTTAATCTGAGTCACTGTTTGTGAGTTATAAGCATTTGAAAATTAAAATAATTTTATTGAATTATTTTATTTACGGTTATGCAATTTTTAGGTTTTCCCACTAGAGGCCTGCGTTGACTAAACTTAAGTCATTCCTAGGGTAAACCCACCATCTTGAATGCAATGGTGCACTCGGATTTCTGATTTGGGCACCCAATTATGAGTTATTATACTTTTTCAGGAAAACCACTCACATGCACTATTTTAAACTTAACATTTTTAGACAGATCATTCCAGGCACTCCGGCCCTTAGAATTATGCACCATCACATTTTAGGGTCTCAAAATGATTCTATATACTTAAAAAAGAATAATTAAATTCTCATAAATTACATTCTTAAAGAAATGTTTTCCCTTGGCACAACCTAAAGTGAGAGGGTGCGTGATTTTCAGATCTCGAGACTATTAGCAGGTGCAGCTAAGTTGTTCCTTGACCTAATATAAATAGTTAATTATGGGTTCCTAATTAGGGTTTTCTCATATCCCTTCCACTGGAGGTGATATAACCTACTATCCTCCCTTTGGAAATTCAACTACGAAGCTTTTAGGATCACAACGATCATTGGCGGACATGGTCATCAATGACGAACGGATCCAAATCCAGGTAAGACTCTTCCTTTGTATTCCTTTCCCCATTTTGGAATTATAAAATTTTTTCTTTAAAAATTTCATCATTTTGAATATCATCATTTATGTCCAAGAAAACATGACAATCGATCTATGCTTATATTCCATTTATTTTTCTCCCCTTTATCTGTTCTTCACACGTTCTTCATCGTTTACTTTTTGATGCTTCAAAACGACAACAAATCATCAAGTGGGGCATGGATTTGTGTAGATCTAGATCCAATTATTGTATATCTTCGATCGTTTCCTTGATTCGAGCTAGATTGGACGTGCGAAGGCCATAAAAATGTGATGTTGGTACATGCGGTGTGTGTGCGTGATGGAACGGCATGGTAGTGCTTGACTATGACAGCGATTTATCCGGTGCGAGCAGGGCGAGCGGCGGTGGTGTCCGGTGAGGCTGAGGCAGTCAGGAGAAGCTGGTGAGGTAGTGGCTTTTAGTGTCTTCTGGGTGAGGTAGCTGGTGTAGTGTAAAATGGAGTTTGGTCAAGGAATGTGATGGTCTAAGGCACAACAGGAAGTGGAAGACGAGTTAGGAGGAAGAGGCATGCACTAGTTCTGGCAGTGTGATGAGATTTGGGTTAGAGAGGAAAAACGTGGGGAAGGGGAAATAATAAAAAGAAAAAGGAGAAAAAAATAAAAGAAAAAAATAAAAAGAACTTGGGGGTGGGGCAGCTCATGGAGAAGAAGGGGGAGGGGAGGTGTGACCTCTTCTCTTCTCCTTTAGCTTATAAAAAAGGATTTATAATAATAAATTAATAATATATTATTATTATTATTATTATTATTAAAAAATGGTTTTTCTACCATAAATCCCCTATAGATCATCTGATTAATGAACCATTAGCAGTGATGTGACCATGTCTTTAAGACAGTCGATTCAAGACAAATATTGAATATTAAATTTGGGTTTGTGGCTGGGGTCCATGAAACACCCAATATTATTATTATTATTATTTTTGTTGTTGAGAAATATGGCATCTATCATAACTCATCCATACTCCATCGGATGGGAGAGTTATTAGTGGACTTGTGATCCTGATATTGAGTTCGATGTTTTGAGACCAATATCATGATTTTTAGTCAAGATCGAGGCATGGGCCCTAGTAGATGTCATTCAAGCGTAATGCGGAAAAATATTACTTTTTTATCAGGTGTCTGATTTAGGAAAATGAATAGTTGATTCCAAGAATTTTTCATTAAGGATCGCAATGGTTCGATCCATATAATTTATTTCAAGATTGATATGTGGGCCCCATGAGTCACTATTTGTGTGCAAGACTATGAAATGCAGCTTCTTCACCGGATTTCTAATTCAGGCTAATGAATAGTCAATATATTGTTCTTTTCTTCAAGGATCTCAATGGTGTGATCTGTTTTGTTATCTGAGGCTATTTGAGGAGGCATTTTAGTGAAATTACATTTTCCCCTTCGGACCAACAACAAGAATCATGCACTCATCATCCTTTTGACAATATATTCCATGTACTCTAGGGGTACACTAGCATGCCAAGTGGTACATTGAAACAGTTTAGTACCAGATTATGGATAGGTTTATGGCCAAGAAACAAGGTTGGGTCACACATTGTGTAGGCCCCATACGTGTCATGTACCTCAATATGAATCATCTACCTCTCATATCTTCTTCATTTGGACTCGAATTTGGGCCCACAGGTAGCCTATCCTGAGTGTTTTTCTATGTAGAACGTAATGATACCCTCTATAGTGGATTTAGAGATACTATGAGGGATGTTTTAAGCATGATTCTTATTCAAGAAACATCTGATGATGGTAGTGATCTCACACAAGAATATCAGAGTTTTCCAAGAGGTACCATCCAAAAGGGATGAGAAGTGTAGTTCCTATAAAGTTACTTCTAAGTGGAACCCCAGTATTGGGTAGGGTGTGGGTCCTCGATGACCTAGAGTGGAGCCCCCTTGTGATACCAAGGCATGGGTCCTCAACTTTCATAGTGGAACCCCCCATCGACAAGGGCATGGGTCCTCTACCAACCAGGGTGGAACCCTTATCGGATAGGGAACGGATCCTCAACAACCATGGGGAAACCCTTCTGTTGTACCGGGTCACGGGTACCCATTAAACTAGAGTGGACCCCCCCCCCCCCCATTGGAATGGGTGTGGGTCCTTTAAAACTACTATCATACTGGAAACCCCATCGCACTAGGGTGCGGGTCCTCTACATTGAGTTTATTCCCACTCGACTGTGAGACACAATGATGAGACATGGTTTGATGTGCCTTTGGATTCATGAGAGAGTGAAGATTTTCTTACTAAGACACATCCTTATGATGCGACCTAAAACTACGCAGCTGAGTCAGTTCCATCCAAAGTGGATAGTATCAAGGTGTGGTGATTGAGTCCCATTGACTTGGGTGTCCTTAGCAGATGCATAAGGTGTTGGCTTAGATGGACCTTCTTTTGTAACTGATGGAGACTCTATTCTTGGGTTGAGCTGTGAGATGGAGATCCCCTTACTCTCTTTCTTGGGATTCTTTGACTGAGCATATATATATATATATATATATCATATTTCAATACCCACTCCTTGGGTTTTGGTCACTCTCCTTCCAGGAGAGGTGAAGACGTGCGGGGTATTCCATGTAATTTCTGTTTATATATTATCATGGTTGCATGAGTCTACTCACCTACTATAGGTTTCTAAGACTCTTTGATAATTTCATCTTCTCCCCATTTTAAGATCCTTATGTTTTGATGAGTTTACTTTCACTCTCTTGATGGTTTGAGTTCTACCCTTTTTATCATACCTTGTTCTATTTACTACTTTACTCCAATTATATTTCTTACTAATCCCCCTTCACCTTTTTAGGAAATTCTACTAGGTATGTATATACGCACCCCTGTATAGGATTTTCCCAACACGTGTCTTGTCTTTTGTAGACTGTTGAGAGGTCGATCATGATTACAGAGGATCTTAGGAACACAGACTGCTTAGACTGCATATGGTGGTCGTATCTTGGGATACAGGATATGGGCTCTCAGTTGCTTTATTCTTTTCCCAATTTTGTCATCTTGTGATATATTTCTAGGTGGGCATGTATTTTTTCCTTTTCTTTTCAGTTTACACTACTATACATTGTTCTATTTAGTGTTCCATGTATCTTTTTGTTAATTTATAGCAGTGTTTCATCTTTTATTTCTTTCCCTCTACACTTTTTCATTGATTTGACTGTGTGTGTGTGTGTGTTTAGTTACTTAAGAAAAGTCCTACCTGAGTTTAGCTGTGCTTTTATCCACCCCCTATCCTATGGAGGAAGGCTTGGGGTAGTTGCGGATCAAGCCCCGACATGGGTCGGGTCGTTAGAAATCTTATATAAAACCTTTCATCATAATTTGGGGAAAAGAAATATAAGAAAGAGGTGATATTAGATGCTTAGTAATGGTAAACGATAAAGATACATAAGGATAACATGAACATAAGGGTATGATACCATGAGCGTAACATTTGAAAACTATATGATTCATATCATAGATCATAATCATGAGTCATGGCATAAATATTAGATGTTCATAACACATGAATAAAAGGGGAATCAAGAGCATAATCCATGAGATCATAACATAGGAATAAGACATATAATTGTGGAATATATATAAGAATATAAAATATTTTTTCAAGGCTACCTACAAAGACCTTCCTAACATGTTAGGCTTGGTATAATCCCCCATGTACCTGCTTCATGCTTGGGATAACAACATTTCCACCCTCTTTCTTTTTGGATTGGGAAATAATCTGTATACCCTCTTATTTTTTGGATTGGGAAACAACCTGTGTACCATATTGTTTTCGGGCTTGGGATATAATCGAAGTACCCTCTTGTGTTTGGGCTTGGGCTCACATGCCATGTACCCTATTTTTTCATGATTCGGTTACAACTCGTATACCCTCTTATTTTTGGGATTGGGCTACATCCCATTTACCCTATTGTTTTATGTCTTGGGATAAAAACCTATGTACCCTCTTGTTTTCATTATTAGGCTATAACCTATGTACCCTATTGATTTCAGGCTTGGGATAAAAACCTATGTACCCTCTCAGCTCATGTACAATTTATCATTACCCAATGCATTAGAGGGAGAAATAGGTCTCACTCATCACATAATGAAAATAATATTTATATGTTAAAAACTATTATAAAACATTCATCATATCATAACACATGAAATGAAATGGGTATTTTAAACCATTCAAAATATCATAACCTTTGGAATAGAGAAATGTTTCCTAATCATTTCCTCGTAGAATAACCCATGAAAAAAGTGTGTTTCAACATGGTATAACTCATGGAAAATAAATGGGTTTCATAATCACCTTTTCATCTTAAAAATAAATCATTCAAATGAATGATAATAATTTTTTACTTGGATCATATTCCATGTAAGGCATAAGTAACACCAATGGATGTCATCTTAGATGGAAAATAATTTTGAATGGTCGTTTAAAATATTTCTTGAGGAAAATATCATTTCCGTTTTAAAAAAACTTTTTAAAAACTATTTGAATACCATTTTCTTTGAAAATTAATTTATAGACAACGAATTTACATGATATTAGGAAATAAATTTTATTTAAAAATATTCTAGTAAACATTCAAAAGAAGCTTCAAATAAATGATGGTCATGAAGGTGGATAAATCAGTACACACTGCAATAAAATGGTCGAGTAGCGGTGAGTTTTTTTATTTGGTGGCGGTTTAAACCATCTCCACACGGTTCTCCAATGGTTTTAAAAAACCATCTCTAACTCTTGTTTCAAAATCCAATACGCATTGATTTCTTTCATTTAGAGGCAGTTTTTGGTAAGTGTCGTAGAAAGTGCATTTAGCGGCAGTTATTTCCATTTTCGTGGTAGTTTTATGGGGAGAAAAAAAATGAGAATTTAGCGGTAGTTAGAACCACTACTAAATTAAAAAAATCAAAAAAATGCTGTTAAACCAATTACAACCACCGCTAAATAATAGTTCATCATATTTAGCGGAAGTTTTATCCACCATAAAAAAGAAAAATACCTCTTATAGTGGAGGTTATAACCATCACAAATAAAAATATTCCATGTGTAGTGGTGGTTTAAACTATTTCTAAATGTTGATTTACAAAAAAAATGTCAACTGCAGATTCTGCAGCCCCAGAACTACCCTGAAAAAAAAAACAATTACAAGATAATTGTATCGCCTTTCTGTATCACACAAATTCCCTATCAAAATCAAAAAAAATTACACATATATAAAAAATATGACATCAACAAACAAATATATTATTTCACATCAAACCATAAATTGTTTTAGGTCTCTGTCACAAATAATACATCAAACCTCTCATTCTATATTAGTCCAAAACAACAAAAATAAATTTAATCACTACTAGCTGAACTCTTCTCATCACCCTCTACATATCTATCATCAACTTCTCTCCATATCTACTTCCTACTATCAACATCATTAAGAAAATTATATTGAAAATTAAACAGTGTTGTATATTTATATTTAAACCTAAAACCAATAAAATTTTGTGAACTAAATGATTTTGAAGTTTTTTGATTTACCTGCTCCCCACCAGTCATTTATGCAATATCATAAGGGACAGATCTGGTCATCTTATGATATAAATCAACCAACTCTTTCATTTTCTACTTCCATGCTATAACATCAGCAACAAGAAAGTAGAAAAACATATGTACAAAGAGATTTGTTTTAAAAATATTATAATTTAATAACATAATGACTTTAAATTACACCATAATGTATTCAAATTACCTTTATCTGTGAATCAAAAACTACATTTTTCCAAGATTAAGGAATATATCTCCAATCATAATACGTAATAGAAAGGGTAATCGGTTCCACTACCAGTTGGCCTAGAATCTAGAAGAATAATCCAACAGTGTCATCTATAGGGACCCTGTAGCTGTCAAATGGGAAAACTATATTTAAACTGTTTAGATTCCAAACAACTAAACTTTTCATGTTTTTATCTATAGTAGCATTGATTCCATATTTTATGAAAAAATAGTTTGTAGTATAAAAAAACTGCAATAACTTTATTCATATTAAATTTTTTACCTATAATAGTCACACTCCAATATCCTCACAAAGAACTAGAGTAGCCTGCTACCTCACTATTAAGGGTCGACTAGTATCAATATAACTCTCCCTCCTTAGAATTCTGGTTATTTAATCAAATAAAAGTATCTTTAGAACATATATTTCAAAAAATTCATGCAGAAAAAAGAATTAGAATTGATAACATAAGCATAGTAATAACAAACCAAGTATACATAACTATGATAATTAATGACTTCACAAATTACATAAGTGGTTGATAAATTAATGGATGACTACTTATACAATCATTTTATCCTTCAATAATGTGATTTTATTCCTACATAATTAATTCATCTACTTTATCCACCCTTGAAAGACTAATATTTTCATTGTCATTATGGAAAAATAAGTTTTCTTTTTTATGTTGATGGGATTCAATGTTAGAGGTCAAATCTTCCACTTCATCACCCATATCAGACAAGTATCTTTGTTTTACATGAGAAACTACACTCCACACTTCATCTGCGACATCTTCCACATAATATACCATTTTAGCTTGCGATGATAAGATATACAGATCATGTAATTCATGGTCACCAACATCCATCAAAGGAGAAAAGTTCACAGAAGTAAATTGCTAGGAATCTCTTTTTACAGCCCTGATAAAATCGACCCAGTTTAAATTGAATAAAACAACTGAAAAATTACCATGGGATTTTAATTTGATAATATCATTCAAATTTCCATGGTATCTCACTTCAGTAAACATAAATATAACAATATTATGTGTTTTGAAACACTCTTCCTAATCGACTGTATGAAATTTAATTCCACCCACTTTGTAAGTGTTGAACTTTCTAGCCTATTTTAGAGGAACCCGATAAAGAAACTTCAAATATTTTGAAAAATAATCCTAAGTATCGGTATTCATTGATCTAAAAAATTAATATAAATTATTATATTTATAAAAAAATATATGTGTTAACCTAAAATCTGTATTGATTTCAATATTTATGAACTTACATGTCGTGAAAACCATTCTACAAGTTCTTTATTAACAGCTTTTGTTATATTATTCTCATTTCGTGTTTGTCCTCTCATTCAAATACTTGTTTGTATCCCCAAATCATTGATAAATAGATCTAAAATTTCACTATTTAGTCACACATATCAATGTGCCTGTGATAATTCCATTTCTGTCAATGTAACATATGATCTCCTCCCAACTGATTGGCCAAAAGCAGGAAATATTTTTGATTTCCCATGTATTTGAGATTGAGTTGATGTGTTTTCAACATGTCAAACTTAGTTGAATATTTTCTTAATATCATCAATGTTTCTAGAAAAATATGTAATACACTCATATGAAAAATAGCCTTCATAAATAGAGCCTTCATGTTGAGATTTATTTTCCATGTATGATTTCAAATGCACATGATATCTATGAAATAAAAGAAAAAAACATAATTGGGTATTTAATGAAGTTCCAATAATTGTTTACTTAAATTAAAAACATATAAATAAATTACCTCTCATTTTTATACATCCATTCATAATGTACTAGGACTCCTAATTTATATTCCTCAACAAATACACAGTTAAATGCATCATGATAGTAAACGATAGAGGAATGATCATCTCAATTGCACAAAGTTTCAATAAAAATATCTCATTAAGGTTTTAAATATCAAATGGTTGTATATTTTTCTCACATATTTTTCTGAATAATGTGAAAAATTGGAGTAAAAAAGCAGTAACTTTTTCAAGTAATAATGTATGTAATGTCAGTGGTAGAAACTATTGTAACAAAATATGTGAATCATGACTTTTCAATCCATGTAAGTTATGATGTTTTAAGTCATCAAACCTTGATATTTTACTTAAAAACCCCTCATATACCTTTACATGTTTTAAAATTATATTTAATGTATCTTTATCCCTATTTTTCATTACAAAAATAGTTGGAGCATACTTTTCATTCTCATTTGGCCAGTGATCATGATTTACGTTCATTGCTTGTAAGTATTTCTAAGAATTAAGATGATCCTTCAATTTTCCATGCTCATTAAGAAATGTTAAGATCAAATTGTCACAAACATTTTTATCAATATGCATCATGTCAAGATTATGCCGCAAAAAATAAAATTCCCAATACAATAGTTTGAAGAATATACTTTTTTTCTTCCATTATTGCGTTCTGATTTCACTTGACGATGCACTTAAAAATCATTTAACTCTATCATTCAAAGGATACACCTTCCCAAATTCTATTTCTACATTTCCAAGTTGTGATAGTATTTCATATTTTTTTAACAACTTTATAGGTCATTTACGATCAATAGAACCAATGAATTTTACTTGTTCAACTAAAACCTATGATATACATCGATAAATCATCAATGACACACAAGGAACCATTTTCTACTGTGAGGTGGTCATTAGGTCTCAAAATCAAAGATAAAAACCCATGTACATGTTCCAACCAACTAAATTCCTAAGTCTAGGGAAGTCACTAATGGTCCATATTAGAGTAGATTGCATTTTGAACATTGTTCTAGAAGATGTGTCATATATTTAAACACTATTGCTCCATAAATCCTGTAATTATTCAATTATAGGCTGCAAGTATACATCAATTTCAATTATATAAATATTTTTTCTAGTAATAATCATCAAAATGATAAAAAAAATTATTGAATACACATCCATAGAGGCAGATTGTAAGGGAGAAAAACAACTTACCAAATGCTATAATTAGTGCTCAAAGTATCAAATGGGTTGAATCCATCGGAAACTAATCCTAATCGAACATTCATAGGATCAAATTAGAAATATGGATGTAGTGAATCAAATTTCTTCCATGATTGTGAATCTCTTGGATGTCGTATTAACCCATCATTTTTATTATCTACAGAATGCCACTTCATGTGTTTGGAAGTTTTTGATGACATGAATAATCTTTTCAATTGAGGCTTTAAAGGAAAGTAATGCAAAACCATTGTAGGTGTATTCCTTTTATTCTTCTTCATAGAATATTTTTTATTTAGACTTCCAACATCACTCATTGAATTCCATCTAGAAGATGAATATTTTTTCCAATCCTGTCTGCTTGAATCCTCTCCCCAATAAAGCATACAATCATTGGGAAAGGCGTTTATTTTTGTCTAATTCAAACCACTCTTGTTAACAAAATTTTTTATATCATAAAATGACTCAGAAATCTTTACTTCGGGAAATTCATCATGAAACAATTCCAATACCATGCACATAAAATTATTTTTAATTCCACATATGAATTTCATATGGTACAACTTTAGCAGAAAAAAAGGTTTTGTATATTTAAAATATCCACTATATAACTCTTGATTTCCATCATCAACTAAACCATGAAACACATTTGTCTTCTTAGTAAATTTTTCCCTTACATTATTCTCCCCAAAATTTAGAGGAAGATGAAATGATATGTTACAATCCTGATCTGGTTGTCCTATAGTCTCAAAAACATCAGTCGTCACGTTTTTATTTATAGCACCCTCAACTAGTTCCTCTGATATGTTTTGAGGTTGATGTTGTTGTCTTAAAATTCCTAATGAATTGTTAATAAGGTTGTTTATTTCATTTTCCATTATTGATGAAGTTGGGAGATCGTTCTATCAATTGATGCCAGTGCTCAAAGATTCTATAATATTCAATTATCCATGCCAAATCCAACAGTAATAGTGAGTAGGGAATTGCTTCAGTATCAAGTGTTCATAAACTTTATCTCTCTTTAACCATCTTTTAAATTTACATTTAGGACATGGACATCTTATTCTCTCATCAACAGATCGATTAGAAATCACAAAATCCAAAAACTCCTCCAAACACTTAGCATACTGAGGTGTGTTCCATGGTAATGTGATCCAGATTTTATCCATATATATCAAAATGTTCCTATACATTATCAAAAAAATTAAAACACATTACTATTACTAAATAGGAAAACATATAATGGTAAAATTTGGTAATGTGGTGAATTATAATGAAGTGAATGAATATATTAGTTTGAGAATAGAAGAAACTGATATAAATGGAGTGTCAATGCTAAGATGTCCTTAGGAATTCCATCCTTAAAAACAATATAGGGAATACCTAACATGATTTAGTGTAGATATCACCTCCTAGTAGAGGTCTAACATAATGATAGATTCTAAATATTTGGATTATAGGTGATATATTGGAATCAAAATGAATCCAATTGTTATGGGAATTAATACACAAATTATTTTTGATATAGAATCCCCCTATATAGATATGATTTATATATAGGAGGTAAAGAGATAAATGTATGGATTCTATGGTGATATATACGAATGAAACCATTGTGGAATTTTGAAATTAGTCATCACTATAGTATAACTTGTTATATAAATGGAATCATTTTTTCATATATAACTTGATGAATTTGAACATATCAATGAGAAAAGGTGACACATAGAAAATGAACTTGAAATCAATTATAATAGAGTACAATTAGAATTTTACAAGAAGGATCTCTTATACTCATTTATTCAAGGGGAACTAGTATGGTCATTGAGATCTCCCATGAAACCTTAGTAGAAACCTATATTGATGGTGAAAAAAAATAGAAATACCATGGTCTGTATATATGGCCTATACATATGAATCATGTTCCTTTATCATAATTCTTACAGATTATGTAATTCCTATCACTAATTCATGTTTTCTTATAAAAAAATACCCTAATAAACATCGTCCAATGTTTAAGTTAAGCTTCCATAACAAAAAATGACATAGCTATAGAATTGAAGATTATAACTATTATTTCTTATTATTGATCAAACCATATGTAAATCTACCTCAATTGGGAGGTTGTGACCATAGTGTAGATCAATGAAAACAATGGAAGATTAGTGCAGACAAGGGCTTAGGGTATCAGGATCTGAGGCCTTAGGCTGGGGCTCGACTGGAGAGGGCTTGACCAGTAAGGGCTCGATCGGTGAGGGCTTGGAGGGCTCCAGCTTAGGCGACGATGGTGAGGGATTAAAGGGCTCAGAATATGGGGGCTTGGGCTTGGCCAATGATGTATTGGAGGGCTTGGGATCGAGATATGCCGGTGAGGTCTTGGAGGGCTCGGGCTCAGGATCCACCAGCGAAGTCTTGGATGGATCGAGCTTAGGGGATGGCGGTGGGGGGTAGTTGGGGTTCAGGGGTGTTAGGGGAGGAGGAGGGGTTAGGGGAGAAGAAGGGGGGTCATAGAAAAAGTATTCTTTTCTATTAAAAGCTGAATATTGAGTAGTGGTTTAATAAACCACTACTATATAATCACATCTAAATAATGATTTTGGTGTAGTGACATGTCAAACATACCTTTTATAGCATAAAATGTTTAGAAAAGTTCCTTGATTGGAAAATGAAAAGAATAATACTTTTAATACCACTTTTTAAAAATTTAAAACATGGTTAAAAATTTATTATAAATATCATAGGATAATTTTAGAAACTTTTTGGAAACCTTTTTAGAAAACACGGTTTTGAAAGAAAACATATATTATACCTAAAAGAGAAATAAATTCATATTTTCCAAAAACATTTTTTTAATTATATAAAGTACCAAAGAGTGAAAAAATTGTACCATTACTTGATGATATAATGAATAACCAGATGAGAATAAAATTCATGATAATTCATGAGAATTATACCAAAATATTTTATGAATGGAAGAATAATCATTAACAATCCTGATAAAAGATGAGATTATATCAATAAACTCTTACCACTTTGGTAAAATTGAGTAAAAGTACCCATGAAATAATAAAATTACATGAATATTAAAATATTATGAAAATAATTTTATTTATGAAATAACATGTCAAAGGGGTATTGTATACATATTAAAAAGATATAGGTTCATAACATAACATGTGTCTCAAAGAAGGCCAATTGAGACAAAATTACCTTACCAATTTAGTAACTTTTGAAACATACACCCCATTAAATATATATCCTAAAATGTATATATAAATAACAATAAATTTTATTAAAATAATCATAAAATACATTCATGTACAGTATATACGCCACGTAGAATAAAGATTTGGGGAATATATCATGTGTCTCACAAAATATAAAATGTGAGATGGAAATCTCTTACTATGTGGGTAAATTTTGAATCGTGAGACCTGTTAAATAAAAAAATAAATTGAAACATTTAATATCATGAAATAAATCAAAATCATGATATAAGATTTCATAAGGCAGTATATACATCACACAAAATAAAAGAGTGGGGAATATGACATAAGTCTTGCAGAAATAAAAGTGAGAATAGAAATCCCCTTAACTTAAGTCTTGAATTCCATTGTACTCATTAAATCCTCCTATATAATAAAAATAAGATTATTATAAATCTATTAAAAAACCATATTCATTTATATATTATTATATATTATTTTCTAATGACCTTTTATTACCCCTTTATTGACAATTATTTGTTAATGTTATATTTTGGGTAATAACTGCGTTGTTTTTCTATATGTTTTGACTTTTTATTTTTGGTCCTATTACTTTGACCATTATTTAAATATTTGAATAATTTAAGACATGATATAAATATCATATATATTTATTATATATTTATTTATAATAATCTATAAAATATATAAATTAGAGATTAAATACACCATTCATGGAGACGGTAGGTCATACGTATGCATGGACGTTGTTTACATTTTCTTATCATGTTGAAAGAAAGAAAAATAAATGATAGATATATGTATATTATAATTAAATTATAATCATTATTTCATATATATCACATATTTCTATTAAACCCAACCCTAATACATTCAATGTAAAGAACGAACGAATCACATCACTTCGTGGGATGGTAGTTCTCCATATATAAGAACGATGTTATCGTATTCTAAAAGAATTGAAAGAAAGAAGGTATGTGTTATATAATAATTAAATAATCATAAATACATATTAAAAATAATATGTATTATATATAAACTATAAATCCATCATTATTCTAAACCATGAAAGGTAGTCATATAAGAACGAACGACATCGGGTTGTGAGGTCGTGGTCCATTGTTCACACAAACAATGATTGTGTATCCTATTTGATGGAAGTGTGTGATGTTTTAGGTCGTACCCATAACATAATAAAATCTAAGTTTATTTTAGATACTGAGTATTATATATTCATGATATAATAATAATTTAAATGGTTTCATAAGGAAACAAAACAAAAATCCATGTTGATTAATGTTACCTCTACTTCGGGTAACTCATTTTCCTTTACACCAAAGGACTTATTTGGAAGGATTTATTCCCAAAGTAAGGATTTTTTTTGGATGAGTTAAGTATGTAGTTTATTTGGGTAGGTTTTGGATGAGAAAAATGTCTTTAGAGGTGTGAAGAGAGGGGGTGGTAGACTTTTATAAGAGAGGTGAGTGGCAAACTTGTAAATACCAAAAATGTAAACACTATTGGGGGGAATCCACTAGTGTAGAAAACATTATTTACATCACCATTTTTTAAGTCAGTTATATATAACCAAAGTGATAATCTGTGAAACGTGTTTTTTAGGTCGGTTATTTTATAACCGACGTAAAAAATGCGGTGAGTAGATTTTTGAATGTCGGTTATTTTAATAACTGACGTAAAAAATAAAAGAACGGGGTTTTTTACGTCATTTATTTGATAACTAACGTAAAAAACGAGATATCGACGATTTTTTTATGTCGTTTATAAAATAACCGACGTAAAAACCCAAAGAGCGGGGTTTTTTACGTCAGTTATTTGATAACCGACGTAAAAAATGAGATATCTACAAGTTTTTTACATCGTTTATAAATTAACCGATGTAAAAAATGTGGATTTGGAGGCCTTTTTGACGTCGGTTATTTGATAAACGATGTAACAAAACATCTTGCAGAAGTTTTTTACGTCAGTTATACAATAACCGACGTAAAAAACTGTGATTTTTGATGTCTTTTTTACGTCGGTTATTCTATAACCGACGTAAAAATCCGTATCTGATACATTTATAACATCGGTTATTATAATAACTGATGTTATTAATGTAAAAAATAGTTTATAATGTTGGTTATTAAATAACCGACGTTATAAAACATTTAAAAATTTAACAAGCCCCGTGGATTGTCATTTACGATTTTTCGATCGACAGTCCGGCGGTTCGTCTCTCTCGAGCGGTAAACCCTAATCAGCTCGTCGATCTCATTGGGCTAAACTCATTTTTCCTTCATCGTTTATCATATTTACTCTCCTCGGATCTATCATCTCAACTCGCATCACTCAAGTAAGCCTTCCATGAATTTATTTCATTCTTTTCTTTCCCAGATAGTCTATATTTATTTTTTGCTATTTTTGTGTTTAAACTAGGTAAGATTCTTTGATTTCAAACCCTCTTACCTCTTTTTTCCCTCATCATCTTATTTATCATCCCCAGATCTATTATATCGACTCGCAATATTCACTTAATCCTCAACTACTTCTATTTAGTTTATTTTTGTTTTGCGAATGACCGACATTGATGTTAATTTTTGTTTTCATTGATAACTAATGATCTCATTCACCGTATATTACTGCATATAATGGTTATTGATTAAATGTATGAATTCAGAAATGATATTTCATGTGTTTTTCTGCTTATTTTTATCCTCTTTTATATGATAATCTGTTAGACATATAATATAATGGTTGTGACCTCTATGGCCCTTCAATGCATCACTATGTCTCATGATTCCAAATAAAAATGGGTTCTGCTAAGGGCTTACCCTAGTATTTTTTGAGGCCTTAGCCAAGTCCTTGACAATATTTTTAAGATTTCTAGAATTATCCATTGCCTCATTATGATATTAGTTATCGAGAAAACTTGTGATCATTTGACTAGTTGAATATCAATGGTTATTTTTAATTATCATACGATCATTTAAGTAGACATATTTAATAATATTTAATTCCATCTATTTCATGTTGAAGTATATATTAAATGCATGTGTTTTTAGTTGTTCACCATGCCTAGTTTTTATATGTAAACCATTGTTTGGGGGGTTGTCTGGGGGTGGGGGTGTCCAGAGGGTTGGGGGTGTCCAGGGGGTGTCCAAGGGGGTGGGTGGGTGTGGGGGGGTTGTCCAAGGGGGTGGAGGCCTATCTAGAGGGTTTTGGGGTTGTATGGGGGGTGGGGGATGTCCAGAGGGTTGGGGGTGTCCAGGGGGTGTCTAAGGGGGTCGGTGGTGGGGTGGTGTCCAGGAGGGGTGGGGGTGCTGTCTAGAGGGGTGGGGGCTGTCCAGGGAGTGGGGGGCTGTCCAGAGGGTTGGGGGTGTCCAGGGGGGTTTCCAAGGGGGTAGGGAGTGGGGGTGGTGTTCAGGAGGGGTGGGGGTCCTGTCTAGAGGGGTGGGGGCTATCCAGGGGGTGGGGGTGTCTAGAGGGTTAGGGGTGTCTAGGGGGTGTCCAAGGGGTGAGTGGGTGTGGGGGCTGTCCAAGGGGGTGGGGGCATGTCCAGAGGGTTTTGGGGGGTTGGCCGGGGTGGGGGCTGTCCAGAGGGTTGGGGGGTGTCCAGGGGGGTGTCCAAGGGGGTGGGTGTGGGGGGGGGGGATTTACAAGGGGGTGGGGGCCTATCCAGAGGGTTTTGGGGGTTTTTCGGTGGGTAGGGGGGGATGTCCAAAGGGTTGGGGGTGTCCTGGGGGTGTCCAAGGGGGTAGGGGTGGGGGTGGTGTTCAGGAGGGGTGGGGGTGATGTCTAGAGGTGTGGGGGGTTATCCAGGGGGTGGGGGCTGTCCAGAGGGATTGGGGGTGTCCAAGGGGGTGTCCAAGGGGGTGGGTGGGTTTGGGTGGCTGTCCACGGGGGTGGGGGCCTGTCCAGAGGGTTTTGGGGGTTGTCCGGGGGGTGGGGGTTGTCCAGAGGGTTGGGGGTGTCCATGGGGGATTGACTACTGCATCGTGGTTTCTGAGATTATGACTTGATGATTGTTCCATGATGATTGGATTTACATTGTGATTTTCTCCATCTGAATTTTTATTTTAAATATGATTTGATTCTTAGGTTTACTCCATTTTCTCCAATTTTCTATCAACCATATAGGCGCCATGGTTTTCTTTTATTCAATGGAATTTAAAACTATTATATCTAACTATATTTTGTTTTAATAATAATATTCAATAATATTTTTTAAAATACACATAGATTTGTTTTATATTTTAAAATTGTTTTACATTCAAATTATGATTTTTTTCTTATAAAATTATATTTGTCTTATCTTAAAAATATATATATTTTTGATATTTGTTATAGGTAATAATGAGTCGAAGTTGGATTATGGAACATCGAATGAGAAATGTATATGAGGAAGGTGTTGATGCCTTTTTGGAATTTTCTAAACGAAATGTTCCATGTAGTGACATTTTTTTCTGTCCATGACTGAAATGTTTGATTATGAAGAAGTTGAAAAGTAGAGAGATAAAAGATCATATGATTTGTCATGGTTTTAATCTGAGTTACATCCCTTGGATTTGGAATGGTGAAACTGGATGGAATGTCACTGATTATGATGATTCACAAGATGGTAACTCTGATGAAATTGAAGAAATGATTCGCGATATTCTAGCGGAACAAATTGAGATAGAACCGACAGTTGCGCATCTATATGGTGATGCTGAAAAACCATTATATCCTGGTTGTACAGATTTTACGGTTTTTTCGGCGATGTTAAGATTGATTAACCTGAAGGTAAAACATGGATGGAGTGACAGAAGTTTTACAGAGCTTCTACAATTGATGAAAGACATTCTTCCAAAAGATAACGATCTTCCAGATTCACATTACAAGGCCAAGTAAATATTATGTCTGATGGGATTGGGATACAAAAAAATACATGCCTGTCCGAATGACTGCATTATATATAGGAAGGAATATGAATTTATGTCAGAGTGTCCTAAATGTGGGACATCACAGTATAAGGTGAAAGAAAAATCACAGGATGATGTAGAGATTACAAATCTCCCTTCAAAGGTATTTTGGTATCTTCATATAATTCATCGTTTTAAACATTTATTTTCTATTTCAAATGATGAAAAAAGGTTAATATGGCATGCTGATGAGTGGGTATGTGATGGAAAAATACGCCATCCAGCTGATTGTCCACAATGGAAGAAAATTGATGCACAGTATTCTACATTTGGAAATGAAATTAGAAATCTCATACTAGGGTTGTGCAAAGATGGAATGAATCCATACTGAACCCTCAGTAGCACACATAGTTCATGGACTATTTTATTGGTAATTTACAACCTCTCTCCTGAAGTTTGTATGAAGCACAAATATGTCATGTTGAGTATAATGATCTCTGGTCCAAAGAAACCCGGCAATGATATTGATGTTTACTTGTCACCGGTGATTAATGATTTGAAACTGTTATGAGCTGATGCTATTAGGGTGTATGATTCTTATAAAATGGAATATTTTCAACTGCATGCATTGATTTTGTTCACTATAAATGACTTCCCAGTGTATGGAAATTTGTCTGGATACAGTGTTAAAGGGCATAAAGCATGTCCAATTTGCGAACAACAGACGTCATATTGTCAATTGCATCATGGGAGGAAAACAGTGTACATGGTTCATCGAAAGTTTTTGCCTATGGATCACCCTTATAGAATACTAAAAAAGGAATTCAATGGCTCATAAGAATTTGATACTGCTCCAAAACCTTTATCCCCTAATATGTATTTTGAGAGGGTGAAAAACCTTGATGTGACATTGGGAAAGACACAGAAATATGGTAATTATAGACATATTTGGAAGAAAATGTCAAAAAAATTTGAGCTACCATATTGGATGTATCATGAAGTTAAACATAATATCGATGTCATGCATGTGGATAAGAATATCTGGGATTGTTTTATTGGAACATTGTTAGATATTAAAGGAAAGAAAAAATATGGGTTGAATGCAAGATTAAACTTACTATCAATGGGAATACGTTTGGAGTTAGCTCCCACTCCTAAAGGAAGACTAACATTTCTTCCCCCGGCATTTCATATATTATTGAAGAGGGAGAAAATTATCTTTTGTTAGTTTATTCATGATATCAAAGTGACTCAAGGTTATTCTTCAAATGTAAAAAATTTTGTCTCATTGAAGGTCTTGAAGTTGATAGGTATGAAATCACATGATTTTCACGTCATGATGCAACAAATTCTACTAGTTTAATTGCTTGTAATATTTCCCATTCATGTCAGAAAGACTATAATGAAGTTGTGTTATTTTTTCAATTCAATTTGTAACAAGGCGATTGATGTGAATGCTTTGAAAATTTTGGAAAAGGATGAAATTTCTATACTTTTTCAATTGGAAATGTATTTTCCTCCAACTTTTTTTGATATAATGGTGAATTTAATGATTCATATGGTTCGAGAAATAAAGCTTTGTGGACCTGTATATCTTCTTTGGATGTATCCTTTTTAAAGGTTTATAAAAATATTAAAGGGGTATGTTAAAAATCCATATCAACCTGAAGCCTCCATTATTGAAAAGTATATTTCTGAGGAGGTAGCAGAGTTTTGTACGAGCTACTTGGAAGCGGCACAACACATAGGTTTGCCTCCATCTCCCCCTGAATGAGTTAATAATGAGGGAAAGGGGATTCATGGCTTGAAAGTCAAATCATTTTCATCTGAACAGATGAAGAAATTAGAATCATACATCTTGAATAACATAGCTGATGCTCAACCGTATATCACATTGCATATTAATGAGTTGAAACAATGTCATCCAAAGAAGAAAGAAATGTGGATTTTGAATGAGCACAACAAAACTTTTTTGTCATGGATTAAAAACACTTTGCTTGGTAGATCATATGTATCAGAGGAATTAAAATGGATAGTGGGTGGTCCATGTTTAAATGTGATAACATGGTTCGGTTATGACATTAATGGCTATAAATTTCATATGAAAGATCAGGACAACAGAAGTTCAGTTCAGAATAGTGGTGTATTGGTGTTTGCAGAAGCAATGCATTTTTCGAGTGCTAAGGACAAAAACCAAATTTCTACATCAAGTGAGTATTATGGAGTGATTAAAGACATATGGGAGGTTGATTACTTTAAAATTAAAGTTCTTGTTTTTAACTTTAAATGGTTTATCAGTAACAACAGTGTCAAACAAGATGAATTTGGAATGACACTTGTTAATCTGAATAGATTGGAAGACACAACTGATTCTTTTATAATGGCAACACATGCAAAACAAATTTTCTATGTAGTAGATCAATAATATATTCAGTGGTCTTTTGTTTTAAAAGGTAAAAACAATATGTTGGTGAGGATGAAGTTGATGAAGATGTTGATTTATGTGAGATCCCTACTTCTATGGAAAGATTAACAGAACATAATGATGAGCATGTTGAAGAAATGGTTTGTGCCATAAGGAACAATCACGATGAAGGAATTTGGGAAAACAATCCATTTGTAAATTCCTAAAATTACAGGTAACATATGTTTATTTCTTGTTTATATTTATTTTTTTCATAAATGTTAGATATTGTAAGTTTTTTATTTATTAAAACATGTTTTAAAACAAAATAAGTATAAGTTTTTGTTTGTTTTAAGTTTGTTTAATTTACTTTATCAGGTTTACCATTACGTGAATTATATATCTATTATTTTTGTTCAGTGACAAATACTTTACCATATTTACCAGGTTTACCATGTTTACCATGTTTATCATCTTTACAATCTTTACCATCTTTACCATTGTTTAACATGCTTACCATATTACCAATGTTTACTATTATGTAACTTAGTACACTTTTATATTTTCTGATTACAGTAGTATTAAAATATTTGAATTTGTATATTTTTGAACTAACGTTTGTTTTTTTGATTTGAAGGATAATGACAGATCATTCAGTTAATCAACCATATGATTCTGGAGATGAGCATATTGGTCATACCTCTGGGGAGGAACATTCACATGCTCCTATTATGACAAAGAGTTCAAAGGTTGGTAAACATGGGTGAAAACGTTTACTAAAATTATCACTTGCCTGTATGCAGGATCAAAGGATAGTCATTGAGTTTGATCATGATGATATTCCTAAAGGTCCAAATGCAAAAGATTTTAAGAGTTTTGTAGCAACTCAGGCTAAGAGAAAATTAAGCATTCTATATGATGACTAGAGAAGTGTGGATAAAGCGATAATCTCTCAGTTGTGGGAGATGATTTTGGTAAGATCTTTTTCTATTATTTTACTATTCTTTAAATTTTTCTAGTATATATAATATGTTTAACCTCTTATTTATCAGATAAAATTTGATATTCCTGACAGTGGAGGAGCCAGGAAGAAATGATTATCGTTGGATGCCAGGAGATGGAAGGATTTCAAATCAACCCTCTCATCTGATTTCATTTATGGTCATAGGATTCAAGACAATCCATGTTGTATATATCCTTTTATAGATGAAGACACATGGAGACAGTTTTTTGAATGTAGAAGAAAAGAGTCATTTTTGGTAAGGGAAATGTAAACTTTTATAAGATTTATTATATAAATGATCTTATTAATGTTTTGTTAATGATTTCTTATTCTTAATTTACAGAAAACAAGGAAATATCATCAGGAGATCCAATCTAAAAATGTATACCCTCATAGTTTATCTCGGGGAGGGTATGCATTTTTGGAAGAACAAATGATGGCGGAAAAATTTCAACAACTAAGAGTTGAGTCTTCAAGCTCTGGAGAGGTGGCCCCTCCATCCCCTCCATCTTGACATGAAAAATGGAAGAGAGATCGGAAGGTAAAAAAGGGCAATATCTATCGGAAGAATCAAAAATCGTAGCTGAGAGTATTGAAATAAATCTATTTTATTTATTTAAGTTAACCATTTTCTTCATATAATTTCAATCATTATAGAAATGTTCAATTAATTAATACAGGACTCTCTTGAGGAGAAGAGTTCACAGGGGACATTTACAGCTACTGGGAGGGAAGATATTTTATTTGTAGCATTGGGAAGGCCCGACCATCCTGGTCATGTAAGAGGATATTCGAAAGGTGTATCGGTAAGAAAAGTGTTTCCATGTTCGTCAACTTCTAACGTTGAGGGGGTTTATAGAAAAAAAATAGAATCCTTGGAGGCTGAAGTTCATAATATTAATGCGACGATGGAGGACAAGATTAGAGCGTCAGTGCAGTCTATGTTTGCAGACATGAAAAGACAATTTCAGACTGCAGCTCCCACTCCTCCACCTCCCCCTGCAAACCCCATTATTTATCCTCCACCTCCTCCAGTAGCTCCCACTCCCCCACCTCATCCTGCGGACCCCATTTTTTATCATACTCCTCCGCCGCAGCTTCCTAGTTATTGCGATTTGTATGCTGATGATTCTCAACATTATATAGTAGCATATGGGTTGGTATATTGTATAGGAGATATAGTTCATCATCAAAAATTAGAGGTAGAGAATCAGAGGGTCACTGTACAGGATATTATAGATAGATCAGCTCGGGTACCATTACCTACAGATGAGGTGGCGACAATTGGACATAGTATCGGCCATTTTTTAATTTGGCCATCCAGACTTCTTCGACTCATTACCATAGACGTATGATTGTTATATCTTTTAATTTATTTTTTTTATTAAAGTTTTTTTATCATTTGAGAACTAATATATTTTTCAATTTATTTTTATAGGAATACTTCAAAGGTAAAGAAATAATTTATAGACAACAAAAAAGACAAATGGATATAAAATTAGATACAGATTCTAGTAGTCTTGACAGATTATCAAGATATTAAAATTTGTTGGTGGTTCATTATGAGTTTCCAATGGAAGCTCATGTTTGTGGACGTGAAATAAATGTGGGGATTATGAAAACTGATATCATGTAGCTTGTTACTGGAGATAAGTTGGGCATAAATTTGGTGAAATTTTTTTCCATGTAAGTCTTAACACCTTTTCCATGTGTTATATTTATTAAAAATGTATACTTATGTCTGTTTTGTATTAGGTATCTTTATAAAATTTGTGAGAGGAATGAGCTGACATATGTATATGGATTCGTGGACCCGCAATTGATTTCCCCTGAAGCATTTCCATTGGATGAGGAACAAAGAATGCTTTATATTGCTGAAAGACCTGAAAAGAATATAGTCACACAATGTAGGATGATGCCTTTTTGTTAAATGTATGAAGCACATCTCTCTAAAAGAGTTAATTATCTTTTAACATAATAAACCACTAACATTAAATTTCTTTTTATCAGTGATCATTGGATGTTAGGGGTTTTTTTCCCAATGGAGAAAGCACTTTATTGGATATGCTCTATCTGTGATGATGTGTGGGAAAGTTTTAAGAATATATTGGAAAATTAAGTTTCAATTTCTCAATAGTTTTATATATTATAATGAATTTTAAATTTACCCCATTAGTATTATTTTCTAACTGGGCATGGGCCTACTTTCGAAAAAACACAAAGAAAAGGAGTTCAAAGATCAAATATATAAATGCGAAGGTAAATATCCATTTATAATTTGTACTTTTGGTTTATTATATAAAAATAATATATTGAATTTACACTCATTCAAATAGAATTTTCATGAACAACAAGGCGTCATCGAATGAGGATATTATATGTTAAGATTTATGTATGAAATAATAACAACTGGGACAGTTGTGAATTTTGAACTGGTAGGATTTCCTCTTAAACATTGCCATAATATTTCAATTTTATTTATTCATTATACACGTTAACTAATATCCTTTTCATTTTTATCGTTTTGATGACCCTCAACCCTATACTGCTGAAGACATCAAACACTTACAAGTGGAGTGGTAAAATTATTTTACAGGTTTGATTAAATTTTAGTTGTTTGTAATGTAAAATGTAATTTTGAATATTATTGTTGTAATTGGGTATTTGGTCGTCGTTTAGGTTGGATTTAGTTTTTTTTTTTGAAGTTGACAGTGTAAGTTTTGAATGTTATATATATGAATGTTTAATTTTTCTCTACTTCTTGTTTTGTTCTACTTATGATGGTTTTTCTGGTATGGATTCTGGTCTGGGGGGAGGGGTTCCAAGGGTGTGGGGGTGTCCAAGGGTCTGGGAGGGCTGTTCGGTGGGATGGGGGCAGTCCAGGGGGTGGGAGGGTTGTCCAGGGGTGTTGAATGGTTGTTCTGGGGTGTGGAAGTGCTTTCCAGGGGGTGGGGGTATACATAAAGGTGGGGGGGTTGTCCAGGGGTGTTTGGGGCTGTCCAGGGGGTCGGGGGGCAGTCCAGGGATGTGGTGGGGATTTCAAGTGGGATGAGGGGGTGAGGGGTGCTATTCAGGAGGGTGGGGGTTGTCGAGGGGTGTTTGGGGATGTCCAGGGGGTCGGGGGCTGTCCAGGGGTGTGGTGGGGGCTGTCAAGTGGGGTGAGGGGTGTTGTTCAGGAGGGTGGGGGGGTTGTCGAGGGGTGTTTGGGGCTCTCCAAGGGGCCGGGGGGTAGTCCAGGGGTGTGGTGGGGGCTCCAATGTGGTGGGGGAGGGTTGTACCGGGGGTATACATGAGGGTGGGGGCTATCAAGTGGGGTAAGTTTTATATGTTATCAATGTAAATGCTTAAATTTTCTTTAGTTCATGTTTTTATCTTCTTCTTTTTTTGTGGTATGAATTATTGATTTGGTTTTTGGTTGATTCGGGGGGGGGGGGGGGAGAGCAGAGGACTGCAGTTGATTTTAAAAAAAAAATTGTCTTCCACATCGGTTATTTTATAACCGACATGATAAAGAAATTGGGAAGGGTTTATCACGTCGGTTTTTTTCAAAACCGACGTGATAAACACATGTGGCATGGTTTATCACGTCGGTTATTTAATAACCGATGTGATAAAGGACCTAGGAAATGATTTATCACGTTGGTTAATAAATAACCGACGTGGTAAAAGGCATGGGAAATGGTTTATCATTTAGTCTATTTAATAACCGACGTGATAAACCATTTATCAGACCTTTTATCACGTCGGTTATTTATTAACTGACATGATAACCCCCCCCCCCCCGAACTGGTTTAGCACGTTAGTTATTATATAACTAACATGATAAACCATCGCCCAGGAGTTTATCACATCGGTTATTTAATAACCGACCTAATAAACTCCCCCTCATGTGTTTATAACGTCGGTTATTATATAACCAACGTGATAACCCCCCCCCCCCCCCGGTTTTTCACAGTGCTTATATAATAACTGAGGTTATAAACCCCCCCCCCCCAGTTTTCTCACATCAGTTATATATTAATATACATGATAAACATTGTGATTTTATGCTTGTTACATCGGTTTTTAAATAACCGATGTAAAAAATGTTATTTATAACGTCGTGCGTATTATCGTCGGCTAAAAACCGACGTAAAAATGAAAAATAACCGACGTAAATGACGTTTTCTGCACTAGTGATCCTTACATAATGTGCCTAAAATAGTGAAAAATTTAAGATTAAATATAGTATATGGTATAAATATAGACATAAAATGGGTTTTGGACATGTTTCTATGTCATTTTACCCATTAAGATAAAGTTTAGTCACTTAGTAAACTCGTTTCTCTTCTAATCGTTGTAATTATTTTTAACTGTTCTAAATAATAATATTGGTAAAAAGTAAAGTTGAGATTATTAGAAATTAGAAATTATTATAATTAAAAATATAGAATCCATTTTTCCAAATTCCAACCACATAAGTTTAAGAAATTAATATAAAATTAATCCCACAGATGGGATGAAACAACGAGTTTTTAAAGTAAAAATGTTAAAAAGATTGAAATGTTTTTATATCAATCTAAATTTGAAATTGATTCAGATGAACTAGATTGTATTTATTTTGGTATAATTGAACTAATTATACTTTAAAAACAAATTAAAATATAATTTATCTATATAAATAAATTAGATAAAAAGGCATTTTTTAATTAAAATTCAGTATTGTTCACTATTCATTAAAAAATGAAACTTCTATGGAAAATACCAAAAATTAACCCTAAGATAATTTCGATATTAAAATTAAAAAAATTATGTTTATTTTATCAAATTAATTTTCAAAAAATTTCAAAAATATGTTTTAAAATGATTATGCCATTAATAGGAGACAAAACCACTTCTTTGAGAAATACATTTTTTTACGTGTAAAGTTGGATTTATTCATATATATTATGTATATAAATATTAGGATGATTGCTAAATAGATTATTTAATATATAATAAATTCATTTCATTAAAATAATTTTTCAAACTTGACTTAATTATTTTATAAATATAGCTTTCCAACAAATAATTTCCTATATTTTCAAATGGGTTTTATTTTAATTTATAGTTAATTAGTCACAAAATAATTCATCTTATATACATGTTTAAACCATATTTCCATACATTATTTAAACCTGTTAATAAAATCCATTCTAAATTCTAGGTGAAAATTATCAAATTTGATAATAATATTTTTATCATAAGTTATGTTTCATTTAAACTCTGTGTTGCATATAACTCAAGCTAAACATAATGTTGCACATAACTTAGGAAAATCCAGTGTTGTGTGTAGTTAAATCTTGAAATTTTGTTTAATGTAGATACATATTAACTTTTTGTTTCATGTAGTTTAAGATTAATTTTTTGTTTCATGTAATCCAAGAAAAACATAGTGCTTTCATTTAAAAAAAGCTAAATTCTGTGTGCCTGACATGAAAAATATCAAAATGATTAAATTAATTTTAAAAATTATATTTCAAAAAATCTTAGGATGTTATATTATATCCACATTAAAATTAATTTCTCCCCTGAAATTCTTCTAGGTCATCAAATGATTAAAATTTGAAAGATACTCTCCTAGAAACCCACATCGTAAAAATTATTACTAAAACTTCCTTCATAAATGGAATGTTAGAAACATAATGGTTACGCAAAGTAATTAAAAATTTGGTTTCCACATAGGATATCATAGGTGGTATGTGAATATTAGACATAGAATAAAATCATAAATAATTAAAATTAGTGATAAAGATCACTAGCATAAGAAAATGGGTGATCCATAGAAGTTTAGTGGCCATAAAACCCAATTAGGAGTGAAAAGTTCATTAATATCATCAAAAATGATGATAATATGACAACATTTTATTTCAAAATCCTCTTCCTAAAGTTAAATAATTTTCACAAAGTGGTATACTCACTTAATTTCATTCCATTTCATATGCACAATTTTACCCTTTGTTTATTCCTTGAAAAATTTCCACTTCATCTCTTACTCCTAAAATGTAGGTGAATTGGGTATACCTAAATCATTAATAGATCATATGATGCATAAGAAGAATGATAATTCAGTCTATCTATCTTCAGTTATAATCAAAGAAAAATGGTTAGCACAGTTTATACAATTTTCATAAATCCTCATATGGAAAATTAATACAATAATCTTGAAAACCACATTCAAAGTTCAACATAAATAATTTCATAAATGGTTAACCTTTTGACCCTTTTGAAAGACTAAAATCCAAAACATTATAAATAAGGTCACTAAATATCTCAAAATGAACTTATCTTTGATCCCCATATACCATAAAGTGGCTCTTTATTTTCATATACCAAACATGTGAATACCTTTATCATGTATTCTCTTCAAACATGGTAATAACCTAAATTACCATAGCGTATTAATTAAAAAATAACCCTTCTTCATTCCTCTAATAAAACCAAAAATTATTTAATATATTCCCTTCATCTAATAAATTTGTAAACTCCAACAATGATAACATAAACTACTTTGTCAATAAATCCCTTATCAGTTATGAGGTTATTTATTTTATCTAATTTACTTTATCCAAATCAATCATCTCTTTATCCAAGCTAAACAAAATTTTCTCAATATCAGAAACACATTAAGGTTTTCCATACCTTAATAAAAATTCCACCTTTATATTAAATAAATTTTCTATGTCATCATCACTATTCAAAACATCCTTTAAAATTTATAATGAAAAAATTATACTAAAAATGATTATATATTTCATTATTTTTGTAACATAATATTTGAATTGAAAGACAAAAATACTTTATTCATCCCACTTCCTTCTCAAAATATTAACTATGATTTAACAACTTATTCCATAATACTCATTTCCAAAAATATGAATCATGTATTAAAATTATATAAACTCAATTTAATCATTCTTGTAAAAAATATTATTAGAACAGAACATACCTTTCATATGTCGTTCATGGTCTCTTTATCATCAGTAGGAAAACCATTACTCAAACAACCATGTTGAGTTCCTTCATGATATTTCCCCATAAGACATTTATTTGTATAACGTACATACATTACATATAGAAAATGTTAAACTTTTGATAGTACCTTAGGTTGACCAATATTCCCATCTGTTTCATTAACTAAACTCTTAATTTCTCCTTGGAAATTACTTACTCGGTGGACTTCCTCAGTACAATAAGGGCATAATCTCATTCATTTAAGACATTCCCTTTATTGCTTCTTCTCACATTCCTATTATATAAGAAACTAAATATTATTTTCTTCATGGTCTCCATTACCTGAACTCTCGAAAAACTCCATCCTTCTCTTCATTAGTGAGTCTAAGAGTTTTTTAAGGTTCACATTCATAATCATGTTCTATGAAAAATGATTTTTCATAATCACAACATCCTTTTCTCCAGTCATCATTCTATTTGGCTACTCATCAGTAAATTTTCCATCACATTCAATGTTAACCCAGTTTCTTCTAGTTACCTCTATTTACTAAAATAAGAAAGTGTAGTGTGAGATACACTAATCATAGTGTGGAACCAAAACAAATTTGAAAAATAACATATAGGATGTCTAAATCATGATAAATTCTTCTTTAATCATGAACACCATAGGTTCGTCCTAGGTTATTCGTAGTCTTCGTCTATTTAAATCATTTGTGATGGTTCATAAAGAGTTTTTGTAATTATAAAGTATATCCATTAGGAGTGTCAATCCAGGTGTGCAAAAAGTCATGTTTTCATGCACAATTTTCCAATTGATTCAATTTCAATACGATGTTTTCAGGGTAATTATCCCTATGTACATATGTTCTAGAACCACATCCACTTGTAGTATCCATATATGGATGTATTGCTTGAAAACCAATCACTATATTCTTTATCAAAATTCCAGGACATTTTCCTATACTTTAACTCATCCTTAGACTTATCCATAGATACATCTCTAGAAATATCCTTAGAAATATCCCTAGGGATATCACTAAAGTTTTCTCATCCAAGTCTTCAAAGGTTGACTAAAACTTTCCTTAGATACCAACTATAGAGACCCAGGTTTAACATATATGGATATTACATATTTTTATATGAATATTCATTACATTAGACAAATACATTCTTGAGAGACATAATATTTTAGTTACTTTTAAAACATGGAACACAATCTTCTTGTCTGTTGAAATATCATCAATGTTTCCCAGAAAGATCTTCCCTTTTAGTACTCCTTTGTAAAACTTTTCTTTATAACATGAAGAAAATAAACATAAGAAAGGGGTGAACTCAGATGATCAGTAAGGGTAAACAAGGGAGATACATAAGCATACCATGAACATAATGGTATGATAACAATAAAATCACTTTTGAAAATCATTCCCTGCATATCAGAGATCATAATCATATGTCTTGGCATAAATATTGATAGTTAAAAAGACATTAATCATTAGGTAATAAAGAGAATAATCCATGAGACAATAACATAGGAATAAGATATGGAATTTTTTCAAACACATATGCATAGAAAATCGTATAGAAATGCTACCTACCAAGACCTTCATAAAATGTTAGGCTTCGTCTAATAACCTATGTACTTGATTTAGGATTGGGATAATAACTCTTGTACCCTCTTGTTTCAGGGATTGGGATACAACCCATATACCCTCTTATTTTTGGGCATATGCTAAAACCTGGGTACCCACTTATTTTTTGGATTGGGATTCAACATTTTTACCCTATTTTTTAGTCTTGGGCCAACAACCTGTGTAACCTCTTATTGTCAGTCTTGGGCTGGAACCGAAATACCCTCTTTTTTTGGGATTTAGCTACAACCTGTGTACCCTATTGTTTTTAGGATTGGGATAAAAACCCTTCTAACCTCTTGTTTTTTGGTCTTGGGCTACAACCCATGTACCCTCTGGGTTCAGATTCAATTTATTATTATTAATTCATCAGAGGGGGGTATAGGTCTCGCTTGTCACATAAGGAAAACCATATTTGTGTGTGACAAAATATTATATAAAATGCGTTATATCATAACCGATGAAATGAAATGGGAATTATAAAAAGTTAAAAATATAATAACCTGTGGAAGATATATAGGTTTCATAATCATTTCCTCATAGCATTACCCATGAAAATAAGTGGGTTTCATCATGGTATAACCCATGGAAAAGAAATGGGTTTCATAAAAAAACTTATCATATTAAATATAAACCATTAAAATATAGAATAATAATGGTTTCCTTGGATCATATTCCCAGTAAGTCATGAGTAACACCAACATATTTCATCTTATATAGAAAATAATTTTGAAAGATCATTTATAACATTTCTTGAACCTTTCTGCTTTGAAAAATATTTTTTAAAACCTTTTTGAAACCCTTTTTATTTTAAAACCACTTTAAAAAAATTAATTTCCAAAATATTTGAAAAAAAAATCTATAAAAATTTATTATAATATTTCAAAGTAATATTCAAAAAAAATCATGGTCATGAAGTTGGATAAATCGTTACATATTGAATATTCTTTTTGCACAGTAAAAAGCTCAGAAAAGTTCCATGATCAGAAAAAGAAATGAATATTCCTTTTAAACCCATTTTATAAAAAACTAAAAAAAAGTGTAAAAATTTCTCTTAAAAATTATAGGATAATAGAGAAAAAAATTTTGAAATATTTTTAGAAAACAAGGTTTTGAAAGAAAATAAATTTCCGACCGAAAAGAGAAATAAATATGGATTTTCCTAAAAGTATTTTTTTAATTATAATAAGTAAAAAAGAATTACAAATTTTGAAAATTACTTGAATATATAATTTATAAAAAGAGTATAATAAAATTCATGTTAATTATTGAGATATTCAGTATAATATTTCATCAGTGGAAGTTTAATCATAAACAATCCTGGTAAATGAGGATATTGTATCAATAAACTCTTACCACATTAGTACATTTGTATCAAAATATACATGAAATAATTACATTAAATAAATCATAAAATATCATTAAAATAAGTATATTCATGATATAACATTTCAAAGGTTCATTTTATTCAGCTTTTAAAATAATATATGTGCATAACATTACATGTGCCTCAAAGAAGGTAGATTGAGACAAAATTCCCTTATAGGATTAGTAACTTTTGAACCATAAACACCATGGTAGAAATATCTTAAAATGGATATTTAAATACTGATATATTTTATAAAAATAATAATAAAATATATTCATGGGTATTATATATACCACATAGAATAAATAGGTGCTGAATATTGCATGGGTATCATAAAAGTTAAAAAGTGAGATAGAAATCTGTTACTACTTGAGTAATTTATGAATTTTGAGTCCCATAAAAGAATAAAATCATTTTAAAATTTTAATATCATGAAATATAGATAATTTATGATATAAAATGTAATAGGTAATTATATACACAACACAAACAAAATGAGTGGTGAATATGACACAAGTCTCCCAAAAATAAATGTGAGACTATAAATCCCCTTACCCAAATCTTGAATTTCATTGTACTTGTTCAATAATCCTATATAATAAATATAAGTTTATTATAAATATTTTACATGAAAATATTAATATATATAATACCATATATTATTTTCTTACTACTTTTAAATACCATTTTACTAAAAATTCCATGTTAAAGTTATGTTTCGAGTAATAACCACTTTGTTTTTCGTTTCTGTTCTAACTCTTTATTTTTAGTCATCATATATTGATCATGATTTACTTATTTATAGAATGTAAAAAATGATATAAATACAATTTTTTTCAATATATATTTATTTATAATAATCTATAAAATATATAAATTTGAAATGAAATACACCGCTCATGGTGACGATAGGTCATACGTACGCATGAACAATGTTTCCAACTTCATGTCATATAGAATGAAAGATAGGTAACTGATATATATATATATATATATTATCATTAAATTATAATTATTATGTAATATATATCATACATTTATATTTAATTAATTCTTAATACATTCTATGTAAAGCATGAATGAATCATATCGCTTCGTGAGGCGGTAGTCCTCCACACACACGAACGACATTATCATATTCTCTAAAAATAGAAAGCATGAAAGTATGTGTTACAAAATAATTATAGAAGAATAAATGCATCATAAAAATAATATAAATCATATATAAACTATAAATCCATCATTATTCCAAACCCTGAAAGATCTTAATGGAAAAATAGATGACATCGGTTTACGAGGCGGCAGCCCGCCATACACTCAAATGATGATTGTGTATCCCATTTTATGGAAGTGTATGATGTTTAAGGTCATAAAATTAACTTAATAACATATAAATATATTTTATATACTAGTGTTATTATATAGGAATGACATAATAATAATTGAATGGGTGGATAAGGAAACAAAACAAAAATCCACATAGATGAACGTTACCTCTTCTTCAGGTAACTCCTTTTGGTTTTCACCAAAGGAATTCCTTGGTTGGATTTATAACCAAAGTGAGGATTATATGTTGAGATTATAAAATTTGGGAGTTTATTTTTTCATTTTTTTATGAGATAAATGTCTTGAGAGGTGTGAAGATATGGGGAGAGGTGGTGGCCTTTTATGAGAGAGGTGAGTGGAAAACATGTAAATACCAAAAAGGTAAATACTATTGGTAGGTATCCATCACATTATGTTCCCCACATAATGAATAATTTTAGATAAAATAGGTTATATTGTATAAATATATCCATAAAATGTGTTTTGGACATGTTTATAGGTCATTTTCTCCTTAAGATAATGTTTATTCCCTTGGTAAACTCATTTTTCTATTAATCATTTTAATTAATTTTAACTCTTTTTACTAATAATTTTGGTGAAAATTTAAGTTGAACTTATTATAAATTATAAATTATTATCATTCAAAATATTTAATCTATTTTTTAAAATTCCAATCACACAAGTGGCATAAATTAATTTAAAATTAATCCCACAGACAGGACGAAACAAGGGGTATTTAAAGTGTAAATGTTCAAAAGTTTGAAATGTTTTTATATCAAATTTCAATGTGAAATTGATTTCAATGACCAAAATAGAATTTATTAATGTATAATTGAACTAATTATAATTTAAAATCAATTTAAAATACAATTATCTAGATAAATAAATTATAAGGAATGAAAGTTTTAAATTTAAATTCATTTTTTTCACCATTCATCAAAAAAATGAATCTTCTAAGAAAAAATACCGAAAATTCAACCTAAGATAATTTTTATATTCCAAAAATATAAATTATTTTTTAAAAAAAAATAATTTTCTAGAATTTTAAAAAATCTGTTTTAAAATGAGTGCAATAAAAAGGCAAAAAATACACTTTTTAGAGAAATATGATTTTTAATCATAAATTTTATTTTATTATTATATCCTATATAGTGAACTCATAAGATGAATGTTAAATATCTGATTGAATATTTAATATATTAATTTCATTAAAATCATTTACCAAAATTGGTTTAATTAATTTATAAAAATAGTTTTCCTGTAAATGATATCCTATATTTTCAAAAGGGTTTTATTTTCATTTCTAGTTAATTGGTTAACAATGAATTCATCTTATATACATGTGTAAACCATATTTTTACAATTTAATTAATCATATTCATAATATCCATTCTAATATATTAGTGACAGTTATCATATTAGATTATATTATTTTAATAATATCTCATGCTTCATTTAAACTCTGTGTTTTGTATAAATCAAGATAGACATAGTGTTTCATGTAACTTAGGCTAAGAAAATGTTTTTTAGCACAATATTAACTTGGTGTTTCATATAGAGAAAGATTAACCCGATTTTTCATGTAGTGAAATCTTAACTTGTTGTTGCATGTAACACAACTCAAACTTAGTTCTTTCATATGCCACAAGTTGTATTCAGTGTTGCATGAAATGAAAAATATTAAAAAGATTAAATTAATTCAGAAAAACATTTCAAAAAATATAGGGGTGTTACAAGTCGTGCATTAATCTGATACATGGTATGAATGGTATGACTCAAAATGGTCATTTATATTTTTGAAGATTAAATTTTAGTTAAAATTTTTCTACACTTACTGAAACCCAAGGAAAAACTCTTATGGTATTTATTCTTTGGAAAAATGATCCATAATTCATTAGTGATTTGTATGAATCATCTGCACATCAATCATTTAAACAGTGTGACTTGTATGATACAATGTACTTGTTTTTAGTTTCAAAATGGAATTTTAGTTAAAAACATGTGCCACATGCTAAAAATAAAGAATAAAATTTTATATTGTATTGATATTTTGAAAAATTATCCATAAGTCATTTGTGATGTATTGGAATTATCCACACATCAATTTGATACATGGTCTCACCAGTGTGACTTAGAGTTCATTTTTTGAGTTTAAAAATGACATTTTAGATGAAAAGGTGTGTCGCTAACTAAAAATGGAGAAATCACACTTTTAGTGTCTTTATAATTTAGGATAATTGTCCATATGTTATTTTTATGTGTATGATTTAAAAACGCATCAATCTGACACATGGCGTGTCCAGTATGACTTAAAGTGCATGTTTTTATTTTAAATTGACATTTTAGTTCAATACATGTTTTGTATACTCAAAACTAATCAAATGTGCTTATATTTTTTTCGTACATCAGGAAAATTATCCATAAATCATCTGTGATAGTAGGATTCATTTGAATATCAATCTAAAACAAGGTGTTTCCTATATGACTCAAAGTGTGTGTTTTTATTTAAATTTTGAATTTTAGTTCAAAAGACATCTAACATACTCAAAATCAACAAAAAACATTTAGATTGATTTTACACATTAATAAAATAATATATATTTTATTTTTGGTGCGTAGGTTTCAAACTCAACTCAATCTGATACATAATGTGACCGGTATGACTCAAAATGTGTGTTTTCTATTTAAAAATGACAGTTTAATTAAAAACAAATTCACCCACTGAACACCAAGAAACCACACTTTCTTTGGGTTGATAATTCTGGAAAATGGTTCATAATTCATTTGTGATGTGAAATAAAATAAAAAATTAACATCAATATGACACATGGTGTGGCTAGTATAACTCAATGTGCATGTTTTCAATATTAAAATGACATTTTATTTTGATACATCTGTCACTCTTTGAATCCCAAGAAAACACACTCATATTGTCTTAATATGTTAGGAAAATGATCCATAAATAATTTTTTATCTGTATAAATCGATAAAATTTCAATATCACACACGGTGTGACCTATATGAATCAAAGTTCATGTTTTTATTTAAAATATACATTTTTTCCAAAACACATGTTGCATACATAAATCTTAAAAAATGAACTTGCATTTTATGTATACTTTAATATAATGACACATAAATAATTTGTGATGTGTAAGAATAAAAAACACATAATATGATACATGATGTTCGCAGTGTGATAAGGAGTGTCTATTTTTAGTTTAAAAGTGAAATTTTATTAATGTATTATTTCATATTTATGTTTAAATTATTTATGTATATTATTAATAACATAATAATTTTGTTTTTTACATGTAAAATTATTTTTTTCAATCTATTATAGTATGTTCAATAACTGGTAACATGATCAGGCTCTTTTGAGAGGGGGTCAGGATCCAAAGTTAATGAAACATTGATGTTTTTAATTTATTAATGTTTGTGGTAAGTTGTACATAAAAATTTAATTTTTCAAACCAACATATATAATTTTTATGATATAGTTTTTATGGTATTTTTTATTCAAATTTAATAGAAATATAATTTTTTATTAGCAACTGTAGTGTATAGTAACATTAGTGACACACTGTTGCAGTGTGACTTTTATTAGTACTAGAAATAACACTAATAATCAATCACTTTATTAGAACTAAATATTCACTGATAATGTGTCTCCTTTATCAGGGATGAAAATTCACTAATAAAGGGCCCCCATTATCATCACTAAAATAGCATTGGTAAAGGGCCCCCTTTATCAGTGTTTTTTAGAACTGATGAAGGGGCGTTTTATCTGCATTATTTTTAATGATGATAAAATCCATTCGATGTTAATCATTTTTACAACATCGATTATTTTTTAGCACTGATAAAGGTTATTTCTAGCACTATTGAAGCCCATATATGCAGTAGTGTAATGGATTTTCTTAATGAAGTGATCCTCTATATGTTTGAAATTTCATGGCTAGAGACAAACTAGAAGAAGAAAATACTTGATTCTGGAAGCCTAATTTTAACATAAGATTGTGGGTATTATGTGGTCATATAGGCCTTAATAAATGTATGGCATTTAAATTTTTGGTTCATGTAGGAATTTTATGAATATCCCTCCATGAAGAAGCCACATGGGATCCATTCATAAAGGGAATTATTTTGTAGGTAATACAATGGTTTTATTAATGAATAGAAACATCACGAAAATGTTATGTGAGTATCCTTACATTCTCTATCTCCTCAAAGCTTCTAACTCATTGATTATGGAATGGGGGTTTCTTTTATAGCTCACTGATGGAAATTCTTCATAGAAAAAAATTGAAAACACTGAAATTTTTTTATATTGGAGTGTGTGTTGGAGAAGACGAGGAGATCCCTCAATGTCGGTGCTAAACTTCCACTATCAAATTGTGAGCCATGTATTTATATACAGGGATTTGTAACTTCCTTCCTTGAATACATAGCTAAATAGGGGTTTCAAAACTTCAAAGATTTATGTTCTTTCGAAGGATTTAATGATCATGAGGATTTATTATAGTCAATAAATGATATCTTCCCATGAAGATTTGATGTGGTTGTGAAATATTTTCATCTCTCTATCACAAAGAGATATGAGTTCCATAATGGATCCACCTTATGTGAAATCATTTCATGACTGTAATGAATTCTTTCAAAGATGGTTGAGTTTATTCATGAAGGATTGGGTTTATTCAAGGAAAACGTCCCTTTGTTGATTTTTATTTCAAATTAATTGAATGGATGATGGATTATTTCACTTTTATAAAGAATGGGTAAATGAACAGAACCTCTTGGAGATGGTAGATTAGTGTGTTTTTCATGTTCAGGTGTAATGGAGGTGTCATAGTGGTAGAGTTCCCTTGTGTTAAACCAAGATGTGTAGTAGCTGATTTTGGGCTAATTTTGGCTTGGTATTTTATAGTAGACTCATTTTTTATATCTCCTAAATGACTTCCCATTTGGTTCCATATTTCACTTGTTTAAAATTTTTGTGCATATTTACTCCCATTTCATGTCTACATTGAAATTTCATGATATTTTTTTTATGTTTTTTTACTATTTTTTACTTATATGAGTGTATTACTCACAATTTAATGGAGGGGTCTTATTAGGTTCCTACATTTTCATTATGTTTATTGAATTTATCCATTAAAACTATTCCCAAAAGTGGTATATTGATTCATTTGTACTATTTTCCATCTCATGAATATCAAGAATTAAGTTTGGGACATGTTGTGGTCCAAATTGGGTATCCAGGACAAGGGAAACTTGGGTAGGTTCATGACACGGTGTGGTGTTTATATATTTTTATATATTTTTGGAAACATTTAATTGATCAATTTTAATATTTCAAAATTATTAACTATAAGTTTCTCATTTTTTAAAAAAAATATTGACTATTTTAAAAGTGGTTATAAGACAAATAGAATTTAATTTTATGTGTTTCCCACTAATATAAACATTTTTGCTATGTTATTTCATATTTTTTAAAAAATTTACGTAAATATATTTAATTTTTTGTTAAAAAACTATTTTTCATGAAATAAAACATTAAATACATGAAACGAGCTAACATTGAGACCTTTCATTGGTTTTTATCTTGAATAATGATTCAATTATTTTAGTGAAAAATATAATTTAATTTTATCCATTGTTTGAAGATCGGTTTCGACCTGTTATAAAAAAATAAATGTCAATTAATACAGGAGTGAAAGTTGAGTGAAGAATCAAAATTTTAGTTCAACATGATGAAATATTATGTTTGTTTATCCCTTTATTTTGGGTTTTACAAGGGATATTAGTTACAATATTCGTATTGAATTCCAAAAATAGGGGATACATACAAAATATTTAATAATTAAAATATCTTGTATTTATGTTAAAGTGGATGTTGGATTTTCATTGCTAATAATAAAATATATCACCATGATTTTTTCCTACCCAATCAATGTAACCCCACCCTTATCCCTGCCACCACCTCCACTGTAATTCCACCCCCACTTGGCACACCTTGACTACCATTAACTTCTACCAACACATTCTCAATGGCCCTTAGGCCACCCCCAACATTCTCTTCCCACCCACAACTACCTTAACATTCATGACCTGATGAATATTCCCTATATATATATTATGATATTATATATATAACTATATATTTAATAATATTATTAATTGGATGCGGGTATTATTATTCATGTATTAAATACATGAGATAATATATATATATATATATATGATATATATTTATTTATCCCAAATGATTTATATCATCAATATGTTAAGAATGGATTACATGGCTTGAATATTTATTGAATAAGATTCAATAAATTATTGTAAATGGGAACAAATTTATATGGTTATATGAATAATTAATGAACATTTCATTTAATTAAATGCATCTTTTAAGGCTATATAAAGGGATGTGATCCCTTCTTATTTATGAAATACGATTGTGAGAAAGCCTCTAAGTTATCTCTTCCTCCCTTACAGTTGTTCATCATATGAGATGAATGCTCTATCACCCCTTTAGCATTTGGGTATCCTTATGATATGATCATGAATTCATTTCCTGGTGTTCCAACCTCAAAGGTAGGGTGCTTCTATTCACTAATTTGTAATCTTCATCAGGCATTATCCTTTTCTGATAAAAAGTATGATTGTTGATGTTGGCATTTTTCAGGTACATTATTTTTTAGATCTATTTATGAACTAATTATTAAAGATAGATCTTTCTATGTTTGGTTTATCTTCTACTACATATGATCATATTATGATCACACTAAACCAATCGGTGGTATCAGAGGGAGGATTATTTGATAAATCAATGTGTTCATTATTTTATGAAAAATAGATTTTAATTGTAAAGGGATATTTTTCAACCTTGTAAATAAACATGGAAAGTTGATATATATTACTTCTATTTATGAAAATAAATAAATTCTTCTATATTAATCAGGAGAATTCAATTTTTAATTGAATTACATTTTTTAAAAACCCTTTATAAAAAAAATGTACTTTGAAATATTTATATAAAGTTCTAAAATTGTTTTATAAATTAATTAGCTATAAAATTGTTATGTTTAATTATAAATATATTTTTAAATACCTTTTGAAAAATGAAATTTCATGATTTATGACATAGAAATAAATCGTTTATTTAGAAATCATAAAATTTGATTTATAAGGAGTTTATAAATTACATCATATGTGATAATTAGAATATATTAAAATGGTCATATAATAGATATTGAATTATAAATTTTTTATAATGCCTGAAATATCATATAAATTCTTTTTAATATAAGATATGAAAGGGTTCATATTAAAATAAATTTAAAAATATTATATTATTTCTAATTTATAAAAAATATATAATTAGAATTTATTTATGAATAGTTAAACAAATGTGTCATGTTTCGGAAAATAAATAAATTGTTTATTTATTTATAAAATTTACTTGATATTCATGTCTATTTCATAATTAATTAATTTTAAATTATTCAAATTAAAGGGTCTTTATAGCTACTTTATTTAATCCACATCCAAAATTATTTGATGATTCATATTATCATGGTTTAAATAATGATATGATATTAGAATATGTAAAATGATTACAAAATATAAAGAGATTATAAATTATTTATAACCCATATAATATCATATATTTGAAAAGGAAATTTCATATAATGATAAATATTAAAGAGTTCATAATTGGAATGATTATAAATAGTTTATATTCAAAATTATGGAATGTCTATAATGTAAAATAAAAGGGTTTATAAATAGATTTTATTTATGAAATTGTTCATAAATGTTTATCTAATATTTAAATATTAGAATTATTAATTTATTTAAATTTTATTCCCTATAGTAACGCCCCGACCTAGTAATCCAGAGTCGGTGCATTATTTTAATACATTGGCATGATCACAAGGGATCAAATCCCGAAAGACCAATCAGTTTAGTATCCTTGGAAACACTATATATATATAATCCATACATTACATCATAAATAAAAAAATAACTACAAAAATATCTTTTCTTCATATCCCCTCATACTATCCTTGTAGTTCATTCATAAAATAATTATTCACATCCTGGGAAAAATAAGACACTAAAAGGGGTGATCTCAGATGCTTAGTAAGGATAACAATATAGTAGAAACTTGCATAAATAAACATAAACATTTAAGGCAATGTATAACTAAAACAAAATCCTTTTAAACTTGAACTTCATCATAATATGGCAAAGATAAAATGAAATAATTCCATTTAATTATTCACATAGATATTCTACTAATTGAATAATCACATTCAATATCAATAACCACTTGCATAACAAGGGAATGCATAATGCCAAACTTTAATTTCTGTTTCAAGGCCTCGTTCCATGACCTAAGGGATAACTGTAACTGTAACCCAACCCGCAGTGCCTCTAATAACCGGAAACCAACCCGGAGTGCCTCTAATAACCGAACACCAACCTAGAGTGCCTCTAATAACCATACACTAACCCGGAGGGTTTGCTATAACTGGACCCCAACCCGGAACATACTAGTCCAACACATTCATCTTAAGAAGAGGATGAAATATAACATATATATTCGTATTAAAACTAGCATATGGAATGCCAAAACATTAATAATAAACCATTAATGGCATAAAAATAACTCATCCATAGTTAAACATATCACAAAAACATAAATACAATATGGATGATTTGTATCATAATAAATCAACTTCAAACAAGTGTAAAATTTATCAAAGGATGTTGACATAGATGAAATCAAAACTATTTGAGATAAATATCTCTTTTTTGAAATCATTTAAAAGTTACATAATTATAGAGAAAACCTTTCTTTTTAAAACATTATTATAAGATTTTAAGGGAAGCTTCAATAACTTTATAATGGCGAAAAATAGCCGCACCCACCGTATAAGTTAAAAAAAGACATTCTTACCTTAATTCTTTCGAAAAGGTTAAAAAGGACCTTGTTTGGAAAATGACAGAAAGATTCCTTTATAAACCTCTTTCAAAAATTCAAATAAGGGTAAAAATTAATTTAACCCATATTCTGTAAAATATTAAGAATGTTTTGAAATACATTTTTAAGAAACATGGATGTGGATGATAAAGAGGTCCCAGTAGATAATTACGTATAAACAACCTCGGATAATGAAGAGATTGTGAAATAAACCCTTACCAATTTGGTAACTTATGAAACATACAACCCATGAAAGAGGTATCATACAATGAATATGTAAATACATATAAATTAAAGTGTATTACTCAAAGAATACTATTTTGGGCAGTACATACACCACACAAAAGGTAATAGTGGCAATATGGCATGAATCTCACGGGAATAAGGAGTGAGATGAAAACCCCTTACCTTGTACTTTTCCTTGGTTGAGGGTAGTTTAACCAATTGTATAATGGTGAAATAATTGTTATTAAATTATACAAGAATCATATACATTAATATGATATCATATATGATCTTTAAAAATTTATTTGTTAATAATATCTTAGTATTATCATCGTTTCAGGTGTTAACTTACTTGTTTTCTTTTATATGTTTTGTTACATAAGCCGTGTTTGTTATGGATAGGATGTATATTATTCATATAAATAATTATATCAAGTCCTTAAACATTATTTTTAATCATCAAATTAGAATTATAATTGAATTGATACGATGGGGAATGAATCGCACTGCGTTCGTGGATACGGTAGTCCGTACATACGCACGAGCGACAATATCATTATTTTGATATTAAAATAATATATAATTGGATGGTATATCATATATACAGAATTATTATCATGTTATATTTATTATTTACATGAATTAAACATCATTATTGAACCCATACAAATAATAATGTATTGAATAACAATTACACCATGACGTGGAGACGGTAAGCCGTACGTACGCACGTATGGTGACATGTCATTCAAGGGATGGATAGAATACCGAATATGGTTGTACCATATTTATAATAACATCACATTATATAGCATATACTAGAGTTATTATTTTAGAATGGAAATAATAAAGAATGAAGAAGTTGAAGAAGAAAGGAACTTGAAAGAGGGTGGTGAAAACATTACCTCTTCTTCGGGTTCTTCCTTTTGATTTGATCAAAAGGGCTCCTTAGTTTGGCTTTATGATCAAACTAAGGCCTCTAGGTTTAATTGACGGAATTTTGGGGGATATTTGGGCAGATTTTGGCCGATAAAAATGGATTTTAAGGTGTGAATTAGTGAGAAGGGGGAATTCCCTTTTATAAGAGGGGTGAGGGGGTCCTTTGGAAAAGGTAGAAATATTATTTTATAATAAATCCAAATTCGGTTTCTAATGTCTCAAAAGTGTATTATTTAAAGTTTAAGGTGTGGATAGGTAGAAAAAAACTAAAAAAATAGGTTTTAGATAGGTTTGGGTCACATTATTAACCTTATCTTTTAGTTTTAACTCTTAGTTAATTAGATTGACCTTTATCATGTCTCTTTGTACTTTTATATTATATGGTTAATAAACTTACTATAAACTTCCAAGCGACCCCCAAGTGGTCCATTAATGATACACCTATCATTATAAAAGTCCTTTGTCAAAACCTTATATTTTTAGGAATATAATATCAACTAATAATATAATATTCTATTTAAAAACTCTTTTATGTCAATTTTGACACTATTGGGAATTTTATTTTTGTGAAAATCATAACAGCATGATTACTTAAAAAGAAGTTAATTAAATCAATACTAACATGTAATATTATCATATAAAATTAGTGAAATTCATAAAAAGTCTCAAATTACATTTATTGGGATATTTATAATATCAATTATTTTAATATTTTATTAATTTGGTAATTACCGCATCACCATTGTGTTATAAATAAATTAAATTATTTAATGTCTAAAAATTATAAATAAAACACCATTATGTATGAAATTTTTTATATTTTTAATTAATATTTAAAATAAAATTTATTGAATGTTTAACACTATATTAAAAATGTTTTAGTAATTAAACTTTGATTTTAACTCGTTTAACTCTTCTTTGAATTAAATAATAATAAATGTCCTAATCTAATCCAAGTGGACATAAATGATAATATTTTATTCCTAAGGTTGTTTTTGGTCAAGATACACTTTTCCAATAGAACTAGGAAATGTGTTAGGGTAATATTAATATCATTTTTACCCTTAATTACCCTATTTACTTTTAACCGTGGTAAATAAAAGTAAAAAGTTACTATTCATCAAAAATTATTTTTATCTTATTGAACCACATTTTACTCCTTGATATTAACCGTGTCTCTCAGATTTTCAAAATTCCACTCACAGAAGTGGTAAAATTATTTTTTACGTGAATTTCCAAATTCTCATAGGAGGTGGGTAAAAGACGGTGAAAAGTTCAATAAAATTTTTATATATCTAAAATTATTCTAAACTAACTCCAATGAATTACATTAACCTTATATAGGTATTATTTATCTATTTTTAACTTAATTAAATTTAAATAAAATAAATAATTATTTAAATAAAAATTCGGTTTTAAACTATAACTCAGTGTTTTTTTCATTATTCATCAAAAATTGAAAGTTTTCAGAAAAATACCAAAAATTCACCCTAGGTTAATTTTGATATTCCTAATCCAAATATAAAGTCCATTTTTAAATATAAAATTTATAAAATTTCAAAAAGTGGGTATTACTATTCATAACAGCCGCTTTGGTTAGTCACTGTGTGTTAGAGTCTCGAAGTTGCGTACAATGCAAGTTATTGCTTTATTCAAAGGGAAACGTATCATGGAAGCTTGGGGTGTTACATTATCCCCCCCCCCCTTCAAATAATTGCATCCTCACAATTTGAAATTGTTCTTTGAAAATAAAAGGTTGAAAATAGAAAATACCTTTGTGGAAAACCCATATCAGAAATAGGGTTAATAAAATTTTGTTTTAATAAGAGGGAAAGGGAAATGAGAATGTCACCACCAAATTAGGGTTTTGAATAGGATAACATTGGTGGAAATTAAAGACACGTAATTAGAGTAAAAACATAAATATTTATAGTGATTGATTGAGGTCATCAATCACAAACAAGTGTATAATTGAGGGCCTCAAAGCCATCAATCTATGATGATTTAAAATATCATCAGTTCAAAAAAACATAAGGTATTAGGATAACACATTTTTGGTCTTAATATCCCTTATCTAAATAATTAATTTCTTCATAGAATAAGATATATATATATATATACATCTTGACAAGTAGAGTTTTTATCCTTCAACTAATTTCTACCACAAACTCAACTTTCACTCCAAAAGATAATAGAACTCAAAAATATTATATTTATCCTAATAGTATAAGGTTAAAATCATTAACACATACCATTATAATGAAAAAAATATTTTGTAATAACCAGGGACTTCCTGTAGGCTAGTGGTAGGTAATAAAGTCATGTCGCACTATGGTTGTCGGTTTGATTCCTACAGCTTTGTCCGATGCGACGGGTTATCGTCCGACCTGTAGGTTGTCCTTTTCCTAAAACTATAGTATCATAATATTCAAAAATAATCATAATAAATGTTTTATCCTTGAACAATATTATCCAAAGTTCAACTTAATCCATTCCAAAACATTATAGTTATCCAAATTACCTCTGTACATACTCTCTGTAAAAGGTATCTAAATTCCAAAATCAATCGCAACATCAGATTCTCCAAATAGAGTAAAGTTTTTCTTATTGTCACACACTGAAAATATGATTACCTTAGTCATATTAAAACATTAATGAAAACATAAAGTACTACAGTACAATCCTTATATATATCACGTTATTCTCATAACCAGAATATAATCCTTGAGTCCAAAAACACAAATACATTAATTATTCCTCTTCAACTTTAGTAATAGCATAAGATTGGCCTTGATCCCTTGGCCTTTTCTAAGGTAATTTTCCCTCACGCTTAGGAAATTCATTTTCATAATGCCCCATTTCTCTACAATTTTAGCATTCAACATTGACATACTCCTTCTTTCCCTTGAAATCACAAGTCTGGTGACCTTTTTCTCCACATTTGTAACAAACTCCCATTCCTTTTAGGCAAGTATCGGGGTGTTTCTTCCCACAATTTTCACATAATGGAAAATACTTCTTTCCCTTTATCTTTCTCTTTCTCCATCGTTCTCTTATTCTCTTGCTTTGCTTTATTGTCATAAGATTTAGACAATTCCTTTTATCTCTTGATAGTACATGAGACAATGTCTTCATACGGCGAGAAGGATTGTGAGATCAATTCTCGAAGAAGAAATGGTTTTAACCCATCAAATAAACAATCAATCTTAATTCTTGGGTTACATATATAATATCTAGTATACCTTGCTAACCTTGTAAAGTTTTCCTCATACTTTGCGACATTCTCATTTCTCTTTTGTCTCAGACTCAGAAATTTCCTTTCCATATCTGCTCGATGGTCACGAGGAAAGTATTTTTATAAGAAAATTTCTTTGAAATCTCTCCATTACATATTTGATACTTCATCATCTTCTTTTGTTTTTTGAATCAATTACCACCATTGGTCAGCATATCGAGTGAGGCGGTAAACTTCCATGATAACTTTTTCCCTTTCACTACTCCCCAAGGCATGGAATATTTTCTCTAAGGAATTTAACCATTGGTCAGCTACTAAGGGATTTGTAATCCCATTGAATGTTTGTGGTTGTTGCCTTAGGAAGTGATCTAACATTGATCCTCCACGCTGTGGATAAGGGTGCTCCATACGGGTAAGGTTATTATTCATAACCTGATTGAGTTGTCCCAGTATGGTGATTAGCTTATCAGCACCAGTTGCATCACCAGCTCCACTATAATTATCTTGAGCAGGAGGTAAATCCCTACATGGAGTGCGTGCATTGATACGGTTTCCATTTCTTCCACTAGGTGCCATTTCTAAACAATGGAATAAACTAGATCAGTTTATAAATCAAAATACATAATTCCATACTTGTAAAACACTTAACATAAATTGAACAGTTTATGGATATAATCCATAATCATAAAAATGTTTTTTTAGGAAGTATATACTCATAAACCCTTCATAATGGTTCGTAAAGAAAATGAGAATTATCTTAAGCATATCCCCTGGGAGTGTCGTAACCAAGAGTGCAGCAAGGTCTGTTGTCGTGCACCAGTTCCCGTTCGAGTCTAACTCAAAGTGGTGTTTTCAGGTTTTATCCCAAGGTACATCTGTGCCAGAGCCGCCTCTACCTGTTCGTATCTAGACAGAGATTCATTGCTCAGAAAACTCACAAAATCTCTACAATACCAAAATTCTAGGAAGTTCTTATATACTAATCCTCAAAGTCTATCTTAGGGATATGTGCTCTAATCAGAGTTTATCTAAATCTAGCTTCCAAGGTTTTTACTAAACTTCCTCTGATACCAACTGTAACACCGCGACCCTAGTTACCCAGAGTCGGTGCATTATTTTAATACATTGGCATGATCAAAAGGGATCAAATCCCTAAAGACTTATTAGTTTAGAAGCCTTGGAAACACTAGATATATTCATAAGCCATACATTACATCATAAATAAAAAAAACTACAACAACATCTTTTATTCATATCCCCTCATACTATCCTTGAAGGACATTCATAAAATAATTCTTCACATCCTAAGAAAAATAAAACACTAAAAGGGGTGAGCTCAGATGCTCAGTAAGGATAAAAATATAGCAGAAACTTGCATAAATAAACATAAACATTTAAGGCAATGTATAACTAAAACAAAAGCCTTTTAAACTTGAACTTTATCATAATATGGAAAAGATAAATTGAAATAATGCCATTTAATTATTCAAATGGATATTCTACTAATTGAATAATCACATACAATATCAATAAAGACTTTCATAACAAGGGAAAGAATAATGCCAAACTTTAATTTATGTGTCAAAGCCTCGTGCCAAGACCTAAGGGATAACTATAACCGGAACCAAACCCAGAGTGCCTCTAATAACCAGACACCAACCCGGAGTACCTCTAATAAACGGACACCAACTCAGAGTGCCTCTAATAACTGGACACCAACCTAGACTGCCTCCAATAACCGAACACCAACCCGGAGTGCCTCTAATAACCAGACAACAACCCATAGGTTCTGCTGTAATCGGACCCCAACCAGGAACTTACTAGTCCAACGCATTCATCTTAATAAAAGGATGAAATATAACATAAACATTCGTATTAAAACTAGCATACGGAATTCCAAAACATTAATCATAAACAATTAATGTCATAAAAATAACTCATCCATTGTTAAACATATCACAAAACCTTAAATACAATATGGATTATTTGTATCATAATAAATCAACTTCAAACAAGTGTAAAATTTATCAAAGGATGTTGACATAGATGAAATCAAAACTATTTGAAAGAAATATCTCTTTTTTGAAATCATTTAAAAGTCACATAATTATAGAGAAAACCTTTATTTTGAAAACATTCGTATAAGTTTTTAAGGGAAGCTTCGATGACTTTATAATGCTGGAAAATAGCCGCACCCTCCGTATAAGTTAAAAAAAGACATTCTTACCTTAATTCTTTCGAAAAAGTTGAAAAGGACCTTGTTTGGAAAATGACGAAAAGATTCCTTTATAAACCTCTTGTAAAAATTCAAACAAGGGTAAAAATGACTTTAACCCATATTCTGTAAAATATTAAGAATGTTTTGAAATATATTTTTAAGAAACATGTATGTGGATGATAAAGAGGTCCCAGTATATAATTACGTATAAACAACCTCAGATAATGAAGAGATTGTGAAATAAACCCTTACCTATTAGGTAACTTATGAAACATACAACCCATGAAAGAGGTATCATACAATGAATATGTAAATACACGTAAATTAAAGTTTATTACACAAATAATACAATTATGGGCGGTACATACACCACGCAAAAGGTGATAGTGGCAATATGGCATGAATCTCACAGGACTAAGGAGTGAGATGAAAACCCCTTACCTTGTAATTTTCCTTGGTTGAGGGTAGTTTAACCTCCTATATAATGGTGAAATAATTGTTATTAAATTATACAAGAATAATATACAATAATATGATATCATATATGATCTTTTAACATTTATTTTTTAATAATATCTTAGTATTATCATCGTTTCGGGTTTTAACTTACTTGTTTTCTTTTATAAGTTTTGTTACATAAGTCGTGTTTGTTATGGATAGGATTTATATTATTCATATACAAAATAATATCATGTCCTTAGACATTTTTTTTAATCATAAAATGAGAATTATACTTGAATGGATATGATGGGGAATGAATCTCATCGCGTTCGTGGAGACGGTAGTCCGTACGTACGCACGAGCGACAATATCATTCTTTTGATATTAAAATAATATATAATTGGATGTAATATCATATATACAGAATTATTATCTTGTTATGTTTATTATTTAAATAAATTACACAGCATTATTATACCCATCCAATTAATAATGTATTGAATAACAACTACACCACGACGTGGAGACAGTAAGTCGTACGTACGCACGTATGGGGACATGTCATTCAAGGGATTGATATAATAATGAATATGGTTGTACCATATTTATAATAACATTATAGTATATTGTAGATACTGGAGTTATTATTTTAGAATGTAAATAATAAATAAAGAAGAATTTGAAGAAAAAGGAACTTGAAAGAGGGTGGTGAAAACATTACCTCTTCTTCGGGTTCTTTCTTTTGATTTGATCAAAAGGGCTTATTAGTTTGGCTTTCTGATCAAAATAATGCCTCTAGGTTGAATTGAGCTAAGTTTGGAGGATATTTGGGAATATTGTGGATGATATAAACGGCTTTGAATGTGTGAATTAGTGAGAAGGGGGAGTTCCCTTTTATAAGAGGGGTGAGGGGCTCCTTTGGAAAAGCTAGAAATATTATTTTATAATAAATCCACATTCCATTTATAGTGGCTCTAAAGTTTATTATTTAAAGGTTAAGGTGGGTATAGGTCTAGAACAACTCAACCAATAGGTTTTAGATAGGTTTGGGTCACATTATTAACCTTATCTTGTATTTTTAACTCTTAGTTAATTAGTTTGACATTTACCATGTCTCTTTTTATTTTTATATTATATGGTTAATAAACTTACTATAAACTTCCAAGAGACCCCCAAGTGGTCCATTAATGATACACCTATCATGATATAAGTCCTTTTGCAGAACCATAGATTTTTAAGAATATAATATCAATTAATAATATAATATTCGATTTAAAAACTCTTTTATGTCATTTTTGACACTATTGGGAATTTTATTTTTGGAAAAATTATAAGAGCATGATTACTTCAAAAAAAAGTTAATTAAATCAATTATAACATGTCATATTATCCTATAAAATTAGTGTAATTCATAAAAAGTCTCAAATTACATTTATTGGGATATTTATAATATCAATTATTTTAATATTTCATTAATTTGGTAATTACTGCATCACCATTGTGTCATAAATAAATTAAATTATTTAATGTATAAAAATTATAAATAAAATATTTTTATGTAGTAAATATTTTTATCTTTCTAATGAACATTTACAATCGAATTTATCTAATGTTTATCTCTATATTAAAAAATGTTTAGTAATTAAACTTTGATTTTAACTCTTTTAACTCTTCTTTGAATTAAATAATAGTAAATGTACTAATATAATACAAGTGGACCTAAATGATAATATTTTATTCCTAAGGTTGTTTTTGGTCGAGATACACTTTTCCAATAGAATTATTACATTTTTTAGGGTAATATTAATATCATTTTTACCCTTAATTACCCTATTTACTTTTAACTGTGGTAAATAAAAGTAAAAAGATACCATTCACCAAAAATTGTTTTTATCTTATTGAACCATATTTTACTCCCTGATATTAATCATGTCTCTCGGATTTTCAAAATTCCACTAACAGAAGCGGTAAAATTATGTTTTACATGAATTTCCAAATTCTCCTAGGAGGTGGGTAAAAGACGGTGAAAAGTTCAATAAAATTTTTATATATCTAAAATTATTCTAATCTAACTAAAATGAATTAAATTTAACTTATATAGGTATTATGTATCTATTTTGACCTTAATTAAATTTAAATAAAATAAAAATTTGGTTTTAAACTATAACTCAGTGTTTTTTTCAATATTCATCAAAAATTGAAAGTTTTCAGAAAAATAGAAAAAATTTACCCTAAGATAATTTCGATATTTCGAATCCAAATATGAAGTCCATTTTTAAGGATAAAATTTATAAAATTTCAAAAAGTGGGTATTACTATTCATAACGGCTTCTTTGATTAGTCACGGTGTGTTAGAGTCTCAAAGTTGCGTATAATGCAAGTTATTTCTTTATTCAATGGGAAACGTACCGTGGAATCTTGGGGTGTTACACCTATTGTATTCATAGTTATAATATTGTTTATATTATGAGTTATTATATGCCAAAATTTATAAGATGAATTGATTTTAGGATAGAACCTTCCATATCATTCTAGGTTTTGATATCATAAAATTTAGTTTTCATTTACCATGACCTCGGTTTAAAATTTTACTTATAACTTGAAATTTTTTGTTTGGAATAATTTATTCATTTTAGGTGTTAGATTTTTCATGAATTGAATTATCACTTGAGTAATGTATCTCTAGGTAGAGGTATGTGGGGTTAGACTATCTACTTTCCTCAAGTCTTTCCTTAACTAGGAAAGTGAATGGTGTTGGATATATGTTTTTTATTAATTAAAACATGCTTTTGGGTTGTGTAAGTAGTTACACATTAATGTGGTGTGAACACATGAATTTTGTTTTAGGGATAGGTATTCCAAAACTAAATCATTATAATCACGCATACATAAAAAATGTAATAAAACATGAGAAGATAATTATTGAATATGATGTAATAGTTATGAATTTACTATGAATATGATGTATATTAAATTAGAATTAACTCAAAAGAAAACCCCAAAAATACTAATTTTGAGATTCATTCAAAATAGACACTTTTCAAGACCTCTATTTCTCAATTGGCTAGGTTATAAATTTCTAGGGTGCCAATGAAATATCTTGTGTAAGACATGCATGTAATGGGTGAAACTGTATACTGAATTGGAAGATGTTATTTGGGAAGATCATGATGCTAAGGTATGGCTAATGAATTGGAATCTTTATAGGGAGGAAAGAACTAATAGGATAAGGATATTCTTTGATAACTTTTCATTTTCTTATGAGGCTTCACCTTTGGATTGATTGGGTTCGTTTTTCATGTTTCTTTTAAAGTTTTTTGGTGGGAATTTTGGGTTATCTGCGGGTTAGGGTGCTTATAACGTCAGGATATGGTCATCTTCATTCTGGTTTTCTTTTACATCCTTGGGGGGTGGATCCTAGAGGTCCATTTCATCACTTGAAGTCTGGGTGAATTCCTCTGGAGTTTTCCAATGGGAGGATTTGGGTTGGTGTCGATGGTCACGCTAGGGGATGCTCAAGGTAATTCTTGGTGGATTTGGCCAGCCTTTTTGATTTTCTTACGCCCTGGTTAGTGGTTTCTTATCATGGTTTGTGGTTTTTGGTGTTCTTTTGTTTTGGTGAATGTGGTTGTTCTGGTATCATGTAGCGGGGTACCAGGAACCCATAAACCGGCTTCTGAAAATGGAAAAAAATTGATTGGCATCCTTCGAAGGGTTTCCCTAGTTTTTTCCTTGTTAGTCTATTTTTGACATTTATTTTATGTTACACATTGTTGGTAAACCCTTGGGAAGTATACTAGATGAATAATTTTTAGTGAATCCAAAAGATGGATTTTGATAAATTGTTATTTTTTTGTGGTTGTTATTCTATTTTTGTTAGTCTATTTTTTTAGTGGTACCACTTTCATTAAAAGTCCTTAATGAAAAGATATAATACATGAAATTCATCAAATTAAAAAAGTTCTATTATAGATAAATGAATCATCATCATCAAACTAAACTTAATATTAATCCTTAAAATGAGGATCTTAAAGTATAAAACTCCTAATAATTTTATCTTAAGAAATGTTCTTAAAATTATTAAATATTCTATGTGTTAGACAAGTTCTTTTATAAGTAACCAATTGTTGAAATTTTTCGGAAAGAAAATAAGGATTCTTATAGAATATTTTAATGAATTATTATTAGTTTCAAAGTAATTACATGAAAATGAAAAAATTAATCTTAGTATCCCCTCATGTACTTAATATAATTAGGTACGCTGATGATTTTAGTCTCATAAACTCTGTATGATTAGGTGTATCAAATTATATTTAATATGATTTAATATATTAATTACATGGGGAGACTAATAGTTTCCTTACGAATTTATTGGTTATATAAATCAATTAAATTTTTTTTGATATATATATATAATATCAGCTATATGTTTTACAAAATTTTGTAAATATACAAAATTTCAGAAGTTAAGAATGAATTAAAATTGAAGTTATCTTTCAAGTAATGGATAAAATGCATCGCTACATTGATAACTTGGATTCTCCAAGTTTGGATAAACTCATCATAATATGTGTATTTTATCACTTTTAGATCTTGGGAATAGATTTTAAATAGTGTTTTTCTAAATGAAATAATATTGGTGTTTTTACACATTCTAAATGTTAAGATTAATTCAATAACATGCTTTAAAGTTGAAACTAAAATGAATTTCTCAGGATAAGGAATTTATCATATTTTCATTTATGGAAATGTTCTGAATATATGATTGAATTCAATGAAAATTTTACCTGTTATTCTTAAATGGTTGATAATGGATTAAATGATCATATGATGTATGTATTTTGGTACTATATAGATAGTAAAAGTGGGTAAACATTCAAACTATAATAAGAATATTTAATTTAAAAGTTTAATAAATTATTCTTTAGGAATAAAATCAAGGTCATAGAAACCTAGGGATATATGTAAATGAATATTAATAATTCAATATGATTAGATTATCAAATATATACCTGATAGAGTTTGTGATAATCAATGGAATTTCCAAATATGGTAAGGATTTTATAGAAATTAATTCTTCATTTTTGAAAAGTATGAGGAAAAATTTATATTTTGCAATGTGTTTTAAATATAATAGAGATTAAAATAAAAGGAATAATTATTTGAGATTTTAATTTATATTCATGAAGAAGAAGAAATAAATATCTTAATAGAAAAACTAGTATCAAGAACAGATAAATATATGTAAAATATGTGTAGCTTTCTATCATATCTCTTATGTGATAAGAAAATAAAGATTTTTTGTAAAAAATTATGTTATGATTAATTTTACACACATGGTTTATGATTCAACAAGAATGATAGTTAGTTTTAAGGAGTAAATATGGATATAACTATTTTATCTAGGATAAAATTTTTGTCCAAATATTTGTTAAAATATATGTGAATGATTTCATACAACCCATTAGTGGAATATTTTAATATAAGTCATTTTTTCAAGAAATAATGTTCCAAATAAATATAATACCATTTATTATATAGAAACAATATATTATTTGTTAGATATTACTACTAAAAATAAATAAATTTCATTTTATAAAATAAAAATTAGTTTTTTTAAGTCTTATAATGTTATTACAAATAGAATATATGTTTAAGTTGCTAGTGGGAGTATGTTTTAACATAAAGAAGTTCAAAATTTAAAAAAAGATTTTTTTTTCAACATAATATTATAGTGATTCTTCAAATAATATATATATATATATATCCTAAATATATTTAAATGTTTGACAATAAAGAAAAATGTAAATAGATATATTTAGTTACTATGAGAAAGTGAATATCACTGTTAACTAAAGGATTGTACCATTCTAAGATTATATTTATTTTTCATTGAATGCCATAATTTTTTTAAGAAATATGATAATAAATAAATTTAAAAATTTATATTTAGTTATCATAAATTACACTTGAAATCCTAAAATAAGTTTTGGAGTATGATTATAATGAAAAATTCAAATAGTTGCAATAGTTATTGGAATAATATTGATATAAATTTTTCCCAAAAAATTAGGATATGCTGGTAATGTAAAGAGTTACATTTACTAGCCATATTTAAGAAATTTTCACTTTACTATAAATGGGTTTTGGGTATAGTGGTAAATATAATTTTAAATAGTTACATGTGTTACTGTAACAAAGTTGATATCAATTTATCCTAAAAATAAGGTTTAGGATGTGCTGGTCATGTAATATTCTAAATAGATACATTATTTTGAAAATTTTTCAAGGAATGGTTTGATGGAAATGGTTTCTAGGAATATTATGAATTACATAGAAATATTTATACATATACATTAGGAAGAATGATAACATTTGATGTTATGAATTTAAGAAGTTTGAATATAAGTTAAAAGATTTGAACTTAAGTAATGTGATTCCTAAGTCTCACCATTATTCAAAATATATTTCTTCTTAAATATTACTCCCTATGAGGTTAGTGGGAGTACTTTATCATATGATCATATAGATATGTGATAGGAATTACATTTAGATGCAATGTTCAAAATTCATTATTGCAAAAACCACATAAGCATCATGTTACATCTCATTTTGTTTAACACACAAGTGATTGGTTGTAAATTTTTTAATGGTATAATTTTATTTTAATAAAGTAACTATCTATTTAGAATTCATTCATATAGACTATAATCCATTTTACATGAATTTCTTAATGATAAATATCCCTTCAAAGTACAAACTTTGAGTTATCCCTAACTGTTGATCATCATAAAGAATAAACGGTTGTGATGATATGTAAATGTTAACTTCAATATATTATTATATCTATTAGAAATGGTTGTATATGAGATGTTGCAGAATATATTGTTGAGGAAATAAGTGGAGACTTATTAATTGGACAGATATGCTAAAATATATCTCATGGAATGTCATACGGTCATGGATATACATAGGGATATATTATTATTATTAGTCCTTATTACCTGAGGTTGTAAAAATACCTAGTAGGTGGAAATTCACACTTTGATACCCAATTTAAACAAGTAACCATATGAACATAGCTAATAATTGGTGTTTGGGTATGTTTTTTATCATTTCATTGGTTGGGGTGCAAGAAATATGGGACTCGTCGACTTGTATGACAAGAAAGACATATAGACCTTGATTTAATTAGACTGAGGAAATTCATGTCCAAGCCTAGTTGTTTCACATATGATGTGTTCAACTAATTAGATAAGGGACATGTTTTTTTAATATCAAATATATGAAATACATGTGATGTATTCATCCACTTAGTCAATATTTTTTGGATAATCAATAAAATGATGAGAAACTTATACTAGATTGACATGTTCCATGTTTAGTGGTTGATTGAAGTCAATCAAAAAGGGAGAATATAAGATACATATGATATATATGATACATATTGTGGAGTAAATGTTCATATAGATATATGAGTATGTTTGATAAATATTACACAAAACCCCTTAGTATCTTTAGTAGTACTAATGTTTTTCTAGAGGCCACTATTTGCATACATATATTGAATAGAGATTTCATAGTTGTTGTCAATGTTTCTAAGACAGTCTGGGTCACACAATTAGGCCCATGGATAGGAATAAAATTTTGGATAACTGTTCAAAATAAAGATACTATGATGAAAAAACTATTTCCAAAAGAGTTTGTATAGATTCACAAATAGTTGAGAAGTTATTCACAAACTTCTTAGGGTATTTTAGTGAAACTACATGATTGATGAATATTAACCAAAATATATATATATATACATAATTTTATATTATATATATAAGTTTATATTTAATAATATTCAAAAAAAAAATTTGGTGTTATTATGAATGTATTAAATACATGCGGTAATAAATATATGTATATGATATACATATATTTATTTCTCCGAAAGTGTTTTTATTATTAATCTGTTATGAATGGATTAAATGTCTTCAATATTCATTGAATGTGATTTAATGAATTAATTTCAATGGGAATAAATATATATATTTGGATACAAAAATATGGCTGATACGTTTGATTTAATAAAACACGTCATAGATGGCTCTACAGAAGGATGTGATCCCTCCTATTAAAGATATCTAATTGTTATAAAGCCTCTCACATCTCTTTTCCTCCCTTTTTTTATTCATCGTCTAAGATTAAGGTGCAAGTACCCCTTCAAAATTTGGGCATCCTCATGATACAATCTCAGTTCCATTTACTGGTGTTTCCATATTAGAGGCATGGTTCTTTTTTTCACTGCTTCGTTACCTTCATTAAGCATTCTCATTCGCTGATGAAAAATAATATTATAGTTATTAGAATTTTCCAGGTACTCTTCTTTTTATATTTATTTACACATTAATTTATTATAATATATATTCCAATTCTTGGGTTATCTTCTATTTCATTTGATTGAATGATGATCATACAAAACTCATCACCTCCACGCATCGACAGTAGCCCATCTAAAATATTTAATAGCTAGGATCTATCACCCCCTCCCCCAAGACACACACACACACACACACACCACATCACCCACATCTACCACCGAAAATATCATTCTTCACTGACCATGTAAAAGAAAACTTCATTTGTTAATTTCTAGGCATTTTCAAAAGGTTATTTTTCTAATAGGGATTCCTAATTTTAAAACAATGTTTTCTCACATATTTATTGAGATTAATTTTTTAATAGTGGTTATAAATTGAGCTTCAAGCTATAGGGGTGTATATATCTAAATTTTCACCTCATGAAGTATTTGAGTATACACTAGTATTTATTTTACATGTACTTCAAATTGGATCATTTTTTTAATGTCAATACAATCCTTATTTCTATTTTTTCTACAGATGCAATTATCCATATATAAAAATTAAGGAATGATGATTTTTAAGAAATGGTTGTTTATAAATATATATATATAGAGAGAGAGAGAGAAAATTGTTCTGTAGTTCAATAAATAAATATATATATATATTGATATTGTTTTAGATGGTATTTTTTCTTCTTTTTTATATAGTTGTTTGGTGAAGTGATTGCACTATATATTTTTAATTTTTATAAATAAAATAAATTTTTTTTCAAATTATTTATTTGGAAACTCAATTGGACATTCCAATTGTGACATTTATTATAATTTTTTATTTTGTTTTTTAAAAACTATTCTCATAAATTATTATTAAGTCAATTTTAAATAACCTATGTAAATGTGAGTCTATTATCATCTCCTCAGTTATATGGTATCCATTTTTAATGAGTAATGATTTATAGTATGTCTTAGAGTATAAGTGAGAGTCTAAAAATGTCTTCATGGTTGTATTTTGTCTATTTTTTCAATCTATTTCTATATTTATAAATGGATAGAGAATCATTTCATCCTATTGTCGAGAACCACCTTAAAACCCATTGATATGGGCTATCAATTCCCTATACAACACTATTTTAATGCTCTTTCCAACCCCATTAAGAAATCTATGATGATTTTCATATCCAGAATTCTTAATAACTGGTTCCCATTGACACCCGAACCCACCTCCTCAGCTTTTTCTCTACTATCCACTTCTTCCTCCTCCTACGATCCACCTTCCTCCCACTACCATCCATGCCTGGTAGAATGATTTGTTCCTGTGGCAGTGATGAAATTCCATTTATATCCATAAGAAACAAGATCTCCCCCTCAGTGTATAGTACCCTCATCCACTACAGAACCTCCAAAACTACCCCACAATAGACCCTCCTAGAGACCTTTGTCTCCTTATGGGTCAAGGAGAAAAAAACCCCTTAGCAACATCCACATCATCTACATTAGCCATGAAAGCCAGTTGTGGGTGGCACTAAACCATAGTGGTTGTGTCATAAAAATAAACTAGTTTTTCTCTAGACTTGGCCATCCATCTACTGCTTCCATGGCGACCTTATATATGAGATTATTGATATATTTGGAATGGGATTATTTGACATCAACTATTGAACCAAATCAGTGTAATTTTATTTATTTTTTATGTTTTTTATCATTTGATTTTATGTGTGTTTATTTCTATATAAATTGGGTGCGTTATATGGGTTGTAATATCATTCCAATTTAAAGAAATAAAATCCAGTTTCCATTATATTTTTTCTTCTATGATCACCTCCAGTGATCTGCATCTCCTTTCTTATTTGTGTTTATATTTGTAAAATGCAACTTCTGTGATCAATAATATGAATAGTTAAGACTATTCATATAGATTTGAAATCCTAGGAATGATATTTTTTGTAAGATCCATTATTTTTCTATGTACGTCTCTATTTACATTTTGGATAACCATTTAGAGTCAAGTTGTATTTTTTATCCCTGTTAGTTAGTTTAAAACTTGTTATAATGGATAAGGTAAGTAATACATAAGTTCATGAAGTACAACCTATAGATAAAATACCCAATGTAAATTTAAGATTTACGGTATGAATTTATTGGGTGGTTCCAACCCCATAATACCAACTTCACTATATATTTGTTGGGGGCATTCCATATAACCATAATTCAGGTCATAAAAACCTTTTATAACAAAAATTCTATTTTTATTTAGTTTTAAAATCCAAGTGATCATTTTTTAAGCATATCTAGAATTTAAGGAATTTTTTTCATAAATTTCCAATATAATCCATAAATTAATTGGGACCATAATTTTAAAACTACATAGCCTTAATTTTGAGAACACTTGTTTCTCCTCTCTCTCTCAATCTCAAACCTTATAGTTGTGATGTGTGAGAATCCTATATGATCCAGTAACTTGTTTGATGTTTGATCAACTTGTTCTAGATCAAGAGTTGATATTTCATGGTGTCATTAAAAGGAATAAGGATCCAGGATATAACTCAGACATGTAGGATTGGTCTATTCCATTTCTACATTTGACATGGATGGTCTAGAACAACTCTATATAGTCTGGTTCATTTCCTCTAGTATGTGGAATTCATTCAATCAAGATGGCATGCCATGTGTGTGAACTAAATAATTGATATTTCCACTACCTTTTAAAATCCTCTTGTTGAGACCTCCCAAGGATCTCTTTGGGTCTCTTGGAATTGTGATCACAACATGCATACACCTTTTTTATTTTCCATCCCCTTGATAACATGAAAACCATTTTATCTTTCTCTTAACTATAATGACTTTTCTTAGCATATGAATTATGATGAATGGTAAATTACTTAAGATAGCTTGTGTGATTCATCATATGCAAGATAATTCACCAATTGGAAGTAAATGGTAAATTAATTGGTAATTGGTTGTATTAAAAATGACTTTTGATACCTTGTTTGACTTGATTAAGGTATATTATCAGTGATTCATCCTAGATAGGAGAATCCACCATAAGGTGGTGATATATGTATGGCTTGATATTCTAGATAACTACTAACTTTATGCATGAGGGATTGCTTCACTATCTAATAAAACATGATACCAGTGATTAGTCCTATGAAGGATAATCCAACATGTGATATGGATAGTGTTTATTTTCCCCTTGGTGATGTGTAGATGGGAAGATATAAGAGTCTCCAACATGGTGATGTACACATGGATCTTAGTGAGATGGTTACTTACCCCTTAGTGATATACACTATGAGAATATCTAAATGACTCCATTATAGTAATATGAACATGGAGACTAGTGAGATGGCTACATTCCCATTGGTGATGTGCATATGGGAAGATGTATGTGGATCCATAATTGTAATGTATGCTTGGGGGCCCTTTTTGTTAATTGGGACATTATGCTAGAGATTCTTTATAACTCAAAATAATTTATACTGGTTAATTTGTCCTGATGTTAGATGATTCAATGCTTGAAATTGATATCCAATATAGAGATGAAGTAGGTTTGGCTAACCCTAGGTGTTAGCCTAGAGCTCACGGGTCTACAACGTTATTTTATGAGCTGTAGTAATTTATTAATTAATACCCCGATTTATCATATTATTACATGAACTATATATTCAAACTATATTTTTATAAAACATGGGTGTCATTTTACTATTTTATACTCACACACTATTCAAGATAGTGTTTGGTACCAAGGAATATTTCATATATCCATGTTTGGATAAGGGTAAGGGCCTTGTGTGCATTGATTGCATACTGGATGAGTTGGAGTTTGAAGATCATGCTGACATGGAGATCAAGACCAAGTATTTTGGTTTCTTTTATTGTGATTGTTAGTTGTTTAATATAAAACATAGAGTGTATCATTTTGATACATTTAATCCTAATATTACATGGTTTGTTATTAATTGGATAGTTCAATTTGGCCTTTATTCTGTTATTGTTGTCCAGTTAGTTTTTTATATTGTTTTCTCTATTTCAACTACAATATATTTATTTTTCTGCTATTACTACAACTCTATACCCAATGGTATAATCTACCCCAATCAATTACTTATGACCTTGCTTCTAATTAGTAGCCTATGGCATATGGGGTGAGTTCTTGAAGTCATGTAATTCACCCATCTCAGTCATGCAAGGGAGTACTGGGATGGGGATGTTATATAGTGGTATTTGAGGCATCAAGATGGTCTTTTATATTACTTCATTTTTTTGGAATGTTTACATGAGGCTTGGATGTATTAGGTCTTTATAATAAGATCGTTCATGGGAGTGGCTATCCCATGTGTGGGGGGAAACCTGAGTTCCCATGGATATAATTTGTGTTCATATTGTTCGCTTGTTATAGTTTTGATTTTATTTCACCTTGGTTGATTCACTTGTTGTGTGATGTTACTATTTATTTATATTTTACTCATGGGAAGGTATCACACAATAGGATTATACATGAATTATGATATTCACATAAGGATATATGTCGACATAATTTTTTCATTCCATGGACATATTTGTTACATGTGACATATCTTCCTATATAAACTTTGAATTAATAATACTTGACATAATTAATGAAATAAAATGAAATAAATGTTTATGTAATTACAATTCACATGTTAATCCAATTATAGAGAAACCTTGATATAGTTTTTATCTATAGTTTTCACTATTTGAGGTTGACCTAATTGTCTAACCGGTGTTCTAAGGTGTGTGTTAAACCATTATGGAGAAAATGACACCCCGCTATCATCTAATTGAGGTTAAAGAGAGTGGAAATAAACATGCTCATAATGTGGTTGAGTTCGAACATCCTGAAGCTCTAAATAATCGGATAGAAGATTAACTTAATGATAGATTCATGAGGTTTATGTGATCTATGGATAGGGATAACTTTTTCACTTTTTCTTCGATATCTGAACTGATGAGAGTGTTTTAGATACAATACCCACCTAAGTTTACTAGGGAGGGAGGAACCCAAGCTTATGAGCTCAAGATTGAGTTAGTCCAAAAAATATTCAAACATCTTGACATAACAGTAAATATTAGTGTAAAATTTATTGTATACAATCTTATAAGACTATCCATGCTTTAATGATACATTCTATAGTAGGTTGGGAATCAAGAGGATTTGTCTTCATCATACTTTAAGGTGATGTTTCTAAGACACTTTTACCTAGTAGAATTAAGGGGTAAGAAAGATCATGAGTTTAGGCACTTGACATAGGAGGGAATGCTATAGATGCACTATGTTGGACACTTCATCGATCAGCAGTACTTTTCTCAATCATTGGAAGATGATGAGATTTATAGGGTGAGATGTTTTCAGGATGGTATATACAGTTAAATATATTCATAGGTGGACGTATTTCATCAAAGAAGCATCACTGATGTGATGAACTAAGATATCATAACTGAAGGAAATATGAGAGAGGCCTTGAGAAGTGGACAAATAGTTTCATCTAGGTGATTCAAATGTTACTATTCTGGATTAAATAAGTTCCATTGTGATAGTTACCTTTGTATATGTAGTGGGGAGAGTATCTAGGGATATATAATTCAACCTCAAGGTCATGATCCATTGTAATGATTTTTGTGTGGAAAGTTATGCGATAAGTGTATTTATTTTCTATAACCTATAATGGAGCATCATGATGGTGGAAGGTTGGGCCATCTAAAGATTTTATGCATGAGATTTTCTTTATAATATAGTATTATGGGGTCAGGATAGGTACTAGAGTCTGGGAAGGACTTAGATACCTTTTAGTAGATAGGTATCTAGAGTTTCATTGGATATATAGGCTGAAGCAGGGTATGGAGTACTTTAGCTCAGGAATGGATGTACTGGCCGGAGGAAACAACACATGGTATTCATAATGGATCCCATGGAAGAGGGGTGAGTCAGTAGGATTCCATGTAGTCTAATCTGGCTAGTTTGGATACAGGACCTTCTATCATCAGATATACAATTATTATATTATCTATTTTTTCTTTTTTTTATACATGATTATTGAATTAATTTTTTTCTTCTAAATTGGAATATATTTCTGGCTTGGGTGTGAAGATATTGGATGGTGTTAAAATAATCTACGCATCATTGGGAGTATAGTTAGAGGATATCAAATGTTTCTACAAGTGATCTATTGAAATTGGTGGCTACCATTTCCTTTGGGAATTTGTTTTTCAAGAAATGATATGTTTTGATTTGATCCTTGGTATGGAATGCCTAGTTCTATACCAGGATCATATAGACTATTATCATAGGAGAGACACATGTCTATCGCCATAAGTGGGAAGCTATTCTTTCTAGGGTGAGTGGGATCTCTAGGCTGGTAATACCAAACCAATTTTATGTATATTGGATTATCTCATGGATCAGATAGAAATTCTTGTTCTATATTATAATTTAGTGTAACATTATTCATTTCCTCTCATAGTGGACCATTTTATGAGCTCTTTTCTAAATAATTCACTAGTTTACTGCTAGAGTCGGTGATTGAGTTCACGAATGAGTTGTTGTCGGGAGCTGATCCGGTTTTTATCCAACCTTATAGAATGTCTCTAGTAGATCTTATTAATTTGACATTTTCATTGTACAATCTAGATGAAAAGGGATTAATATGACCTATTAGTTCTATATGGTGTTCTCCCATACTTTTCTCCAAGAAGGATGATAAGACATCGTGATTTTGTGTGGATTATTAAAGATTGAACCAGATGGTGGTGAAGAACTGGTAATCCCTTCCACACATTGATGATACCTTTGATCATTTGAGAAGTTCCATGATCTTCTCAAAAATTGTGTTGAGGTCCGGGTACCACCAGTTGAGGGTGAGACAATCAAACATGCCCAGAATTTCTTTTAGGAGAAGGTATGGTTTGTACATGTTCATGGTAATTCCATTGGGATTAATTAATGCACTAGAGGTATTCATGGATTTGATGAACTTAATCACTCGTCTATTTCAAGATAATTATGTGGTAGTTTTCATCCAAATAATATTGGTGTACTCACAATTTCCATTTGATTATTCCCAACATCTTGACATCATCTTGAGTATATTGAGGGATTATCTGCTTTTTACCAAGCTATCTAAATTATATTTTTGGATTTATAAAGTGAAATTCATGGGTCATGTTTTCTTAGAGAATCGACTATTAGTGGACCCAAAGAATGGTTCATTTTTGTTATCTTGGTATTATCCTAATAATTTCTTCAATAATTAGAGTATTATGGGTCTCAAAGCATACTATTGGAATTTTTTCTAGGACTTCTCCCATTTTGAAGCACCGATGTTTGGAATTACTAAGAAGAGATTAATGTTTGTTTTATTAGATGCTTGTGAGAGATATTACTAGGATATAAAGAGAAATCTAACCTCAGTAGTGATCCTCTCCTTACCTGTACCGGGTAAGGCATATACTATTTATTACAACGCATCCAGAGTTGGACTCAGAATATTTCTAATGCATTAGGATCAAGTGGTCTCTTATGGATCTAGATAGTTGATATGAAATAAGAGGAATTAACTTAATCATGGTATAGAGTTATCTATGGTGGTAAGTTATATGTGATTATAGAGACACCATCTTTTAGTTGAGAGGTTTGTGGTGTACGCAGGCTACAAGATCCTCAAGTACAACATTTCTCAGTGACACCTGAACCTTTAGTAGAGGAATTTGGTCGAGTATCTATAGTCTTTAGATTTTGAGTTGGATTACAGACCAGGAAAAGGCAATGAATTTGATGATTCCATGATCTATAAGACATATATAGATGCATTTCAGGTGTCTTGTGATGAGTGGTGGTTAATGAAACTCTTTATGGACATGCATATAGATGTTTAAGAGTTCTAAGGATGAGTAGCTTTGACTTCAAAATCTATTATAACAATACTTAAAAGACTTGTTCATGGTAGATTATTTATATAATATATAGGTATTAACTATAATGGAAAGATTATATGGTGGGGATCCACCATCAAGATGGGGTCTTAGAAGTAATGAAATTATTCATTTCAATGTCTGTGTATGGGTTCCTACGGGTTTTCACGAGGAGATGATGAGGTAATTTCATGCTTCTAAATGGTTAGTAAATCCATGTCTATTGAATATGTATTGTGATATCCAAAGACAATATTGGTGTCTCGGGATAAAGATGGAGATATAGGACTTTGTGTCGATATGCTTCATCTTTCAGGAGGTGATGGTTGAGAATTAGAGTCATGTTGTGTCATTACAATCTCTACCCATTCATGAAATGGAGTTGGATGATTTCATAATATATTTTGTGAAAGGATTACATAGAAAAACCAATAATAATATTTAGTAGGGGTAACCATTGATTGGATGATGAAGGTATCCAAAGTCTTTCCTATTAGGGATGCCTTCACTATTGATGGGCTAGGTAGTATCTATGGATGATAGATTGCCCAGGTACATTGTGTTCTAAGAAGCATCATTTCTGACTGAGATCCTCATTTCACATCATGATTCTAAAAATTTATTTAGAAAGATTTTGGATTATAGTTTCTTTTATGTACAACCTATCATCCAAATACTAATGACCAATCTAAGTGGAATATTTAGATTCTATAGAACTTTTTGTGATCCTATGTATGGGAATTTGGTGGTTCATGGGAGAAACATCAAGCCCTTATGCATTTATCCTATAACAACATCTTAAAATATTTGACCCAAATGTCCCCCTTCAATTATTTACATGGAATTTCATTCTAATTAATTTTTTATTGGTTAGCCATAGGAGATTCATCACTTGTTGGACTTAGTCTTGTGTAAGAGACATCTGAGCAGGTTCAGTTGTTAAAAAAGAGGTTGGTGATCATATAGAGAAAAAAATACTCTAACCATTAGTGATAACCTATGGATTTTTAGGTCAGTAATAGATTTTTACTTTGAGTGTTTCCTAGGTCGGGGAAACAATGTTATAGTAAATACAGGAAACTAGTGCCCAAGTTTTTAATGTCGTTTGAGATAGTGTAAATGGTTAGATTCAAAGATATCATCTAACCCTTATCACATGTTAGTCATTTATGACATTGAGATGTATGTTGATGTTTACTTTGAGTTGAATCCTATTTGGGTCAAGGATTGTAGTGATAATAATCCATAGGTAAAGATCATACCTCTAGTGTGAGTGTAGTGGAGGCATTGTCGTGTTCAATAGGAGACCTGGGAGAGTGTATTTGATATATGGACATAGTATCAATAATTTTACTTTGATACCAATATAGAATCATTGAAACACATATTGGGGATGAGTTATTATATGGTGTTTTAAGATCCATTCTTTTTTCATGTACAAATATCATTGAGTTCTTAATAACCTTTTAGAGTCCATTTTTCTTTTCTTGAGTCCTGATTGGAAAGTCTAAAACAAGTTGGGATGGATGGGGAAATTTTTTATATATTCAGTAATTATAGCCTATAGGGGAAAATTAATGATGTAAATTTAAGATTTATAGTTTGAATTTATTAGGTAGGTCTTACCCCGTAAAACCCTCTTACACCATAACAATTTCAATGCTAGATATAAACTCAAAATTTACATCATAAAACCCTTTTTACACCATAAATTTTTTTTCTAATCTGTTATAAAATATTTCCAATTATATTTCTCAGATTATTTAGAATTCATGTACTTTATGGTGTAAATTCCATATTTACACCATAAATTTACAACACGTGTCATTTTAAACTTACACAACCTACATTTTTAGGATGTGTGTTTCTCCTCTTTCAATCACAGACCTTCTACCAGTGATGTATGAGAATCCTCTCTAGTGAATAATAATATTTATTGTTGGATAATCTTATTCTGGATCAAGAGTTGATTTTTTCTGGTGTCTTTGATGTATAGAAGAAATTAGGCTATAACACAGAAGTGGAGGAATAGTATATGCCTTCTTTGAATTTGAGGTGGGTGGTGTAGAACAAATACCAAAAGTCTATTTCATTTACTCTACTATATGAAATTCATTTTATCATTCTGACACGACGTTAATTTGAATTCAATAATTTCTATCTTCATTGGATGATAAAATCCTCATATTGTGACCTCCCAAGGATCACTTCTGGTCTATTGGTGTTGTGATTGGGACTTGTGGCCACCCGTGTGGTGTTATAAACCCCTTGATCACATTAAAACCATTTCATGTTTGAATTAAATGTAACAACATGGATTAACATGTAAATTATGATAAATGGTAACTAGATTGATATTATTTGGATGACTCATCCTCTTTTGGATAATTAACTAGTTGAGAATAAATGGTAAATTATTTGGTAATTGGTTGGATTAACCAAAATTACTTTTGATAACATGTTTGACCTAGTTCATGTATATTATCAGTGATTTTTCATAGATAAAACAATATATCACTAGAATTTGATATACATTTGGATTTATATACTTGAATACTACTGACTTGAGGCCTGAGGGCTTGCTTCACTATCTCATGAGATGTGATACCAATGATTTTACTTACGTTGGATAATCCACCATGTAATATGGATGTTGGTTATTTTAACCTTGGTTATGTACACATGGTAAGAGTTAAGACACATTAGCATATAGATGTACACATGAAGCCTAGTGATATTTTTACTTACACCTTGGTGACATACACCAAGGGATGATGTAAGAGAATTTATCATGGTAATGTATGCATGGATACCAGTAAGATGGTCACATTTCCTTTGGTGATGTGTGCATGGGAAGACTTAAGAAGCTCTAGAATGATAATGTACTCATGGTACCATGTTTGGTTACTTGATACATGATGCTGGTGATTCATCCTAACTCTGAATAATCTGCCAATGGTTTAGCTAGTTCTTCCTAGAATTGGAGGATCCGCTACTTGGTAGAGATATATGGTGTGGAGATGAAGAAAGTTTTCTTAACCTAGGGTGTCAACATATAGATCAAGGATCATTAGGGTTACTTAATGAGTATATTAATTTATTATTTAATACCTATTTTATTATATTATTGTATTCACTATATATTAATACTGAATTGTTTAGACACTAAGGACATCATTCTAATGTGTTGAAATCATGCCCTTTTAGGGCCTCTATTTTGCACCAAGTAATATTTTATAGATGTAGTTTTAGACAAAGTAAAGGGGCCTAGCATGCTGTAATGGTTGAGTTTGGATATGTGACTGACATGGGGATCAATAATGGGGATTTTGGGCTCTTTCATCATGTCTCTTAGTTATTTATTTTTATGTTATTCAACACATAATTTTGATGCATTTCATAATGACATAAAATGGTTTATTATTATTTATATTGTTTGATTTTTTCCTTTATTCTACTATGGTTTTTTGGAGGAATACTTATATTTCTTCCACTATTTACACTACTATAATTTTATTATTCTTCAATTATTAAAACTATTTACTGGATGGTACAGTCTATCCACTATATTACTTACACCCTTTATACTAGTCCATAACCTCTAGCATATGGGTAGGTGCACTTAAAGTCTCATAACCCACTAATCTAGGTCACATGAGGAAGTACTGAGTCGGCGGTGTTACATTTTTTTCCCACCTTGATTTTTTTCTTTTTCTTTTTTTAAAAATGTGGTTGATGATTTTTTGTATTCCGCATATCACCCACTTTTTATAATTTTACTTTTTTCCCTCTCTCTCTAATTTAAAATGTAATCCCTTTTTCATCAATAAAATTTCCCATTTCCATAAAATAAAATTTTTCCCCTTTTACATAGCCTTCATGCCTTCATATAAATTTTTTATCTTATATTCCAATGATTTTTTTTATACCCAATTACACATCCATCATAGTGACTCACTCTATTATTATAAAAAAATATTGTAAATACATTTTTTAATTGATCCCATTTATGTACCTCTCTTCATTTTCACTCTAATTTATAGAAGAAATAAATTATTTCCAGCTCCATCTATCTTTGAATCTGTATTACTCCATATCAGGATTCTATTTTTCCTTATAGCACAATGTAAAATAGAACAACATAAGTGTTAATTCTGAAATTGGTGAAGTATAATTATGATAGTTGGTTCATCAAAATTTGAACACTTCTTAGCACCCAAGATGTTATTGACATAATGGAGGATGGATACATCATGACATAATCAAAAGAAGTGGATACTTATCTTCTAGATGTTCAAAAGATAACTCTTTAGATGGAATGGAAGTGAGATGGTAAGGAAAAATCTATCATCTATCACATCCTTGATGAATCCTAGTTTGAGAAAACCGCTTCATCAAAATATTCAAACGAGATATGGGAAAATCACCATAAAACATTCAATGGTACTGATAAAGTGAAGTGTATATGACTAAAATCTCTATGAGGTGAGTTTGAATCCCTATTTTTGAAATATTATGAAACCATTATCAATTATCATACTCATGTAATGGTAGTGGTGAACCCAATGCGATGAAATGTTGAAACAAATTACAACATGTGGGTATGTGAGAACATTTTGTGATCCTTAAATAAAAAATTTGATTACATAGTCATTTACCTAGAGGAAAAAAATCCTAGTGATGATTTCTATTGAATAACATAGGTGATCTTTATAGGTATGTGAACTAAAATTGAATCACCAAAGTGATACAAATGGATTTGAACATTCACTATAATCAAAGATATATCTCAACAAATCCAAAATGAAGAAAGGGGGATATTTTTACAAGGTTAATAAAGGGGATTATTTAGAAAATAATATGATCTAATAAAATGAGATCTAATTGGAAAAACACAAATCAAGGAGATCATGACTATAAAATTTTTATACATAGAGAACAAGTATAAGGAAGAATGGGAGGACCCAAAAATCAATAGAAAACTAATAAGAGAAATGTTTATTGTTATAATTTTCACAAATATGGAAAATATAGAAGTTAAATCTGGAGTAAGAAACATAAGGAGAACAACATTGAGGAGGCATATATCATTGAAGCAGAAGATGTTTTTGGAGAGTCACTTGTATTAATGACACAAAAATTAACACAAAATCAAGGTATGTGGTATCTTTACATTGGAGCTAGCTAACATATGAAAATCCAAAAACACATGATTATGAACGTAGATGAGTGGGTTCGATGAGATTTTTTTGGAATTATCTCAATAATATCTATCCAACGAAGAGGAGATACCTGATTAATAAAAAATATGGAAAAATGATTTTATCACCAACGTCTATGATATACCTGATATGAAGACCAAAAAATTTTGTCATGGGAATTTAGTTAAAAAATTATTTAACATAAGAATAAAAATTAAAGAAATTATGATTATTAATGATAATTAAAGGATGATCATAAATGTACCAATGATTAAGGATCTTATTTTTCTACTTATGATCCACCATGATGTACCACAATGTTTGAAAATGGTACTTATTGATAAAGATTAGATATAGGGCCTCAGGTTTATACATTTAGACTTTGAAATTTTATGATTATTGGGAATAAAGAAGATAGTGAAATGGGTTCCTATCACTAGACATCTGAATCAAATATTTAAAATTTATGTTCTAACAAAACAACATAAAAACATCTTTGCAATAAAGGCCAACTAGAAAACTGTCATTCCACTCAAGTTAGTCCACACTGATGTGTTTTGACAAATGAATACAAAATAAAATGGAAAAGGGAGTTACCTTATTAAATTTACTGATTATTATAGTAGGAAAACATGGATATACTTTCTCATGATGAATTCATAAGTGTTTGTATTATTTAAATACTTCAAGGTGCTAGTGGAAAATCAAAGAAACTATCTTATACAATCACTGTGATATGATCGAGGTGGGGAGTAAACCATTGATTTTTTTCAAGAGTATATCATGCAATATGGAATTCAACAAAAATTAACGCCAGATTGCACACCTCAACTCAATAAAGTATCCCAAATGAAAAATTGAAACACTCTAAATAAGGAAAGAATCATGTTGAAATATAAAGGATTTCCCATGAATTTCTGGGTTGAAGTGGATTTGTATAAGGGGTGTCCACTCAATAAATTCCAAATAAAAAATATTTAAGTGAGGACTACACAATAATCCTAGATTACTCACAAGAAAACTGCAATCCATCAAAGAGTTTTTTGTTCCATTTTCTATGTCATGATCCTAGAGGTAAAATGAAAATTCATGAGGAAAATGGAGTTAGTCGTGTCCTTATAGGATATGGAAATTGATCAATGAGATATCGCTTGTATAATTCCATCACTAAGAATATTATATTCAGAAGATAAGTTGTATTTGAAGAAAATAAGTCTTGGAAATTAAATCAAGGTAATGATTCTAGAGCGGTGCAGCTCACTCGAGAAGATGAAGAATGCATTAAAGAAGTACAGTTGGAGATATGAGGAGTTAAATAACCAATGATTTCATCACCATTCCCAGCCACAGGGCTCTATCTAGAAGACAATTTTTTCCACCGTAGATGTTCTCTCATATATTGATTTATATTAAAAAAAATCTACCATATGTGTATAAAAAGAGTAAAGTATATTGCACATATACAATATGATATACTCGATGTGGTGGTGGACTATAATTTCACTATAAAAGGATGATTAGATGTTGTTCTTCCAAAAGTTGACTTGAACACATAATTTTTCTTTATATGGGTTCTACCATATGAAATTATCATTATTCAATATATAAAACTACTATATGTTTTTATTTTGAACACAGTGAAAGGCATCATTTATCATCACTTGGTTTAGCGTTGATAAAGTTGATAAAAAACACTCTGAATAATTTATTTTATATATATTTATTTATATATTTTTAAATGTGATATATATTTATTTGTTTGTTTATATTTATTTATAATTATAAACATAAATATAATTACATATATATATATATAAGAAATTAAAAAACTACAACTTCAAATATTTAAATGAACTTAAATTATAAAATGAACTTATTTTTAGAACATTATTAATTTTCTAGTAAATTTTTATATTATTATACTAAAAAAATATTAATTATTTTTATATTTAATTAATTAGTAATGTTTATTTTAAATCTTTATTGTATGTATTCATATAAAATATATTTATACATTTAAATAAATAACTATATTTTTAATTATAATAAAAAAATTAAATGCAATTAATAATTATTTATATTATTTATATACAATCAATAAAATATATAAATTTATATAACTAATTTGTAATCATAATTTATATTTATATATTAGAAATTGTAAATATATTTTAATATAATTATTAAAATTCTTATTTTTATTTTTATAGTTTTATCATTAATGATATGTTGTGAAAAATATTTATACAAATTATTATTATTTATACATTTATTCATTTATTCATTTATATAAACAATACTATTTTGAATTATAATTAAAAATTTTCACTAATGCATTTATTAGTAACACATTTTTTATAATGTAAAAACATTTATCATCATATTAATAAATTTTTTAATACAATTAATATAATTCATTTTTTTATTAATTTCTAATATATTATTGAATTTATTCATTTTTGTTATACGGTAATTTTGAATGTTTTTTAAATTTATTATAATGTTAATTCATTTATTCCTAATCTTATTTATAATATTAATATAATTCTGTAAACATTTATTATTTATTCATTTTTAATATCTAATTTATTTTGAATCCTTCTTATTTAATTTTTTTTATATTCTTTCATTTTAATTTTTATATCGTTTGATTTAAAATTTATTTATATAATATTAAATAGTCATTTTTAATACCTTTTAAATTCTTAGTGGAGGTTTATTTATAACAAATTATATATTTTGAGCCAACATTATTAGTAGAAGTAGTTTTATATTAAGATTGTTTAGGAAAAGAAACAACTTACTTCTGAAGACCCCTTTCTACACCAGAATGAGAAGATTCACCGTTAACCTCAAGTGCTTTGGTGAATTCTTCTCTAATATTCATCAACTCACTTTAGGTTGTAAGAAAAATTGATTGTGTTTCTGAAAACCCATCTCCTTTCTTATCCAATCCTTCTTTAAGAACATTTACCATCATTATAAATTTAGTCAACTTTATCCTTTTCAGTTTACATTCTGCAACTAGTTTATTTTCTACCATGTTAAATTCTCCTCTATGGATTATGTTCATTCAAAAACATTAAGTTTTATTTATAACTCATAAATGATTATTTTATAAACTCTAATCACATTAAACATTTTATCCCCTTTTTTACGTGATCTCCATTCTCAAATGTTAGCTCCCTAACTTCCATTTTCGACTTCTTCCTTTCTTTATTGAGTTGTGTAAGTGGGTTAAGGGAATATTTCAAATTGTATTGTAGAATCCAATCAAGTTATATTCTCTCTTCACAATATTCATCACTTTCTAATAAAGCACTGTAACAACCTAGATCCTATAAATTATATTTTTCTCTTGAAATAAATGTGTGTTATAATATACTATATAATATTATACACAAAAGGAAACAAACAAACATTTATTACCTTAATATATATTGTTACATTAATCACAAATCAAACCAATGAAAATGAAAAACACCACAATTAGGAAAATAATATAAAATCTAAAATTTAAAAAGGGAAAATATGGATCGCCCCAATCTAATATAATCATCGCCCCCTCTTCCAACACTATAGAAAAGAAAAAAATATAAGTAAACCAGTAAAAATCTTATGAAACTAAAATATATAACCTTAGTAGGAATATTAGTGAATAATAATTGAAATAATGAAGTGGTATTTATAGGAAGTAATGTGACCATTGGAATAGTAATGTGATCACTGGAATAGTAACCAGACCGTTGGGAATAGTAAACTGACTGTTAGGAATAGTAACCTATCTATTGGAATAATAATTTTACCTCAAAATAATAAATTGTGATATAAATAATATTTTTCATGATTAATTAAATTAAATTCAAAAATTATAATTTCAAAAAATAAATATCATGATTAAAAACTCAAATAAAATATAATCACATTTTTAATAAATTGTACTTTAACATATTACATAAAAATAATAACTTTTAAAAATACATATTTTATAAATTTATTTGGAAAAAAGTCATATAATTATTTAAATAATATTTTAATAATTTTCCATGGGTTATTTTTTGATAATTTTTTAAAATTCTATAATTTTTAGGTGAATTGTAAAAATATAGTTTTTCTCATAATCGTTGAATCTTAAATTACATAATTCATGATGTAATAATGACCTAATAAAATCCAGAAAATTATGTTCATAAAAATATATTTAATTTCATAAATGAGTCATTAAAATATAATAAACTCAATTTTCAAACCTAAAAATTATTTTCGAAAACCTAAAGTCAAAAATGATCCCTTAAAATAATAATTTTTCTTTTTTCATCTTTACTTTTTAATAAACTAGTGAATTTGAATTAAAAAGAGTTGTAAAATATTAAAAACCATTATATTATATTTATATATTATTTCTATTTTCATAAATTTAGTGTTATAAGTTTTACCTTTGATATATTATTTTATTTGATATTTTTATTGTAAAAATACCCCTCCTCGAGTGTAAATAACCCCTCTCCCTCCCCTTGGTGAACCACTCCTCCATCACTTTCCAAAAAAAAGTTCCACCCAAATCCTTTATATTAATAACATTATAATACCAAGGGAAAATATATATTAATCAAACTCTAACCATCAAGGTAGTTTTAGTGTCATACAAGATAAGCTACAGTGAGGATTAAGTAAGTTTCAATCAACTCTTCTCTTTATTCTTATTCTATTTATTTTTTGGCCACTCCCTTCAAGACCAACCCTTATAAGATTAATTATATAGTAATTTAACATTATATTAATTATTTTAACCTACTAAAAGTATCATATATATGATATATATAAATTTCAGACTTCCCTTTCTACTCTCCCAATAATGCCCCATCAAAGGTCGGTTAACCACCCACCAAGACATTACCATGTCAACACTTATAACTATCATTATATATGGATATTAAGAATTATATATAATATATAAAAATTTAATAACATATATTATAAGCATATAAAATTAATTCTACTCATTTATAATGACTTTGAACAAAATTAGAAAAATCAAAACAAAAATTTAAAATTTAAGGAAAACATGATATCAAAATAATTCATCTTCAACAAAGAGTGTTATAAAATATAACCCAATAATTATAATTTATGAATAATAAAACAAATTAAAATAATTCATTTCTATAACTATGATTTAAATAATCCTAATTTTACTATTCAGGAGGCGTAAAAGCGATGAAATAAAGAGGGAATTAAGGTAAGGGGATTATCGAACCCAACTCCCTTTCTTTGGGTTATCCCTCTTTCTTTACATAGTTGATATAGATATTACTATAATATTCTATAATTATAATTTCACTATTATTCAATAATATTTTTAGGGAAATACATGTTTCTACCTTGATTTTAAGATAAATAAAAATATTTTCAAAAAAGGCTTTTCTTTACAAAACAAATCTTTTAATCCTTTGGAGTTTTTTCTCCTTCACTCAATAAATTTGATGCTTATGACAAATAATTTTTCCCTTATTCATTTTGGAACCCAAATTTTATTCAATAAATCATGTTTTATTAAATCCTTATGAAACCCATTCTTTACTATGGGTTTTATCATGACTATGATTTTAACACGTTCTATGTGGCATGAATGGCTATAAAAATATTATGATTTGATGGGTGGGCCTAGAAATATATATCCCTCTAATACATTTTTTTAATGTGATGTATATCATGATATAATGTGTATTATGTGTGAATGAGATACTGGATTTGTTTGCAATGATGATATAATTATTATTCACACATGTTATGTATGAACATGAGCTAGATTTGATCACAAATATGTGTGGTATTTGACCAATATGACATAATATTTCATTTTTATGCATTTCCATATTTCATGACTTTATCAACGATTTTCCTCATGATTATGATTAAATTCTTATACTTATGATGTGATGATTTTTATTATTCTCACCTATGTTATATTAATTCATGACCCTTATCCCTCCTCTTATTGGGATTCTAGCTCACCCCTTTCATTGATGTATATCCTCAGGTTACTACATGTACTAATTATTATAAGATATTTTATATGGTTAAATAATATTTCAATAAATGTTTAAGTTTTATTATGTAAAATTTATTTATGATCCTAATTTTTCCAATATACTAAACCTTTAGATATTTGAATGTATTAAAATTATGCTTTTTATCTTTAAAATGATGTAATAGTCATGTAAGAAAATCATGGTTTCTATAGTTGGTATCAGATGTAAAATTTATTAATTTGGTAATTAGGATTAGAAATTATTAGTGACAATTATTAGGATAAGTCTAAGTTTATGTAGACAGCCAAGAATATTGTTTTTACAAAGAGTCTAAATATTGGGATCCCATAAGATATGCCTTTAGATTTAATTGTGAAAGAGAATATATTATTTATTCATGCGTTATTGACTTACATTTTATTCACACATTTTCTATTTTAGAAAATGGTGAGAACCAAGAGAAACTAGGTCAGCAACCCTTGTGAGGGAGAATGCAACGATTGTCTGAATGAAATCCTAAATGCCATGGGAGGTGGAGTTCAAAAAAAATATGGCAATGCTTACCCTACTATCTAGGATATGAACAATAACCTCAACTACATAGAATGTACTCCTTCAACCAAGAAGTTGTGACTGTCTATTATATAGTGACCCTACATTTCATTTCATAACTATTGTATCATTTAAAAGATAAAAACATAATATCGTTAAAAATCAAGGATCCAAAGTTTTAGTTTTTTAGGAAAATTAGGCTGATACATAACATGTACATAATAAAACATAAACATTTATTTAAATACTTCTTCATTATATTTCTAAAACCGTGTATTCTTCTTATTACATGTAACCACATGAGGATATACATAAAATAAAGGGGTGAGCTAAAAGCCCAGTAATAGGATGAATGAGGGAATTGAATCAATATAACATGGGTGAACATAATCACCAACATCCTAACATAAGAATATGATCGTCATAAAAATAATGATGGAAACATTTGATAAAGGAGTTTAATTTGTAAATTTATAAAAATTAATCATCATGTCATAGCGGTCAAATACCACACATAGTTGTGAACAAAGCTAGCATCATATTCACACATAACATATGTGCATAATTATAACATCATCATTGTGAACAATGATAGAATCATATTCACGCATAAGACACATTACCTCTTGAGATACATCACATCACCCAATTCATTATAGGTTTATAAAATTCTGGTCCCACCCATCACATCATAATATTTACAAAATCATGCATGCCACATAGAACGAATTATAATCATAGTTATGAATTAACCCATGGAAAGGAATATGCTTCATAAAAATTTCATCAATCATAATTTCATGAATAAAATTTGGGTTCCCAAATTAAAAATTGGAAAAACATATTTGGTATAAGAATTATCTTTCTTAAGTGAAGAATAACCAACTCAAAAGGAGTCAAGATGTGTTTTAGAAAGAATAATTCTTCTGGAAAAACATTTTATTTATCCTAAAATAATGTTGGAAACATGTATATCCACAAAAAGAAAAGGGAATAATAATTAAATGATATTTAAGGAACATTATAGAAATATTTATACCAAATAATTCATGAAATAGGTATATCGAAAAGAAAAGGAGTTGGATTTGAGAATCCCCTTACCATAATTCCCACTTTATTTCACCACTTTTGAGCCTCCTAAATAATAAACATAGGTTTATTAAAACATTGATACATAATTTATTTATATAAATTTATACAAATATTTATCAATTATATTAATTAGATTATATTTCTTAATTTGTTTTGACAAAATTGAAGTGTTTTGATATCATGTGTTTCTTAAAAATTTCTCGTTTCTCTTTGATTTCTCTATTTTCATTCAAAGTCATTTATAGAAAACTGTTATTAACCAAAAAAGATTATAATATATATAATTATTTATTTATATATTATATAAAATTAATACTATCCATCCATGAAGGAATTTTTAAGAATCCTCTTGGAAATGTCTCTGTAGGTAGTTAACTGACCTTTAACAGGACGTTGTCGAATGAGTGGGAAAGGGAAGTATAACATTTATATTTTACATAAATATGATAATTTCAGTAGCTCAACATCATTGATATAATTTTAAATTACTGAATAATTAATTTTATATTATATATTTTTGAAATTAATTTGGAGAAATAAGGAAGAGAAGAATAAAGGAGAGAAAATTTAATAGAGACTTATTATCTCCTCAGTGTATCTTCTCTTGTATGACAATATAAATCCATTTCTGATTAGAGTTAGATTACTCCAGGATTTCCCTAATTTTTCTAAGGGGATTTAGAGGTAGGATTTTGGAATATGTTAGGATTTAGAAATGATGGGAGGATTGGTTTTCCAAGGGAATGGATAGGGGTTATTTATACTTGAGGAGAGGGATATTTTTCGAATAAATTTTGAATAAAATATTATATCCATAGAAAACTTTATAATGGTGAGTTTTTTACAATATAAACTATATTTTAATTAAATGTTATTATTTTAATACTTTGATTCACTTTATGATTTGAATTCATTAATATAATCAAAATGAAAGGTGGAAAGATGAGGAAATAATATTTTCATATGATACTTTAGATTTTTAGGCTTTAGAAAGTACTTTTTAGGTTTTGAAATTAAGTTTATCATATTTTCATGGCTCATTTATGAAAAAAAAATATATTATTTATAAACCTCTAGTTCTATTAAAAACTATTTTATAATTACAACATGAATGATGCAATTTAAGATACCTCAGTTATGTGAAAAAACTATATTTTTACTTTTCACTCGAAAATTGAAGTATTTACAAAAATTACAAAAAAAAATCACCCAAAGAAAATTTTGACTTTATTATTTCAAAAATGATATTCATTTTTTCAAAATAAATTTCAAAAATAGGTATTTTTAATTTTTAATATAAAAATTTTGGTTTTTACAAAATAATTTAAAATATATTATATTAAAAATGCGCATATATTTTCTTTGAGTTTCTCTAATCATGATATTTATTTTTTAGAATTATAAAATATATATTTACCTAAATTAATCATAATAAATATTATTTATATCACAATTTTTTATTTTTTAGTAAAATTACTATTACATCGGTCAGGTTACTATTCTCAATGGTCATGTTACTATTCCCAAAGGTCATATTAATATTCTAACAGTACATTTCTATTACAACAGTCACATTACATTCAATAAAAAACTCTACATTATTTCATCATTTAAATAAAGTCTTAAGGATCTATATTTCTATTTTTTATAATGTTTATTGGTTTACAAATATATTTTTTTCTTTTCTATAGCATTGTCAGTGCAATTGATGATTCTAATGGATTGGGGTGATCCATATTTTTCACATTTCATATTTTCTTTTTTATATTTTTTGTAAAATTGTAATTTTTTAAATTTTAGTCGGTTTCATTGCTGATTAATGTAATAATTTTTATTCATGAAATAATTTTATTGTTTCTTTATGTGTATAATATTATAAAGTATATCATAACACTCATTTATTTCAAGAGGAAAATACACATTATAAAATCTAGGTTGGTACATTCTTCCCCCATTTAGAAATTTCATCCTTGAAATTTCAACTCATATTCTCATTTGAGAATAGATGAGGGTACTTTTGTTTCATTGTTTTTTGGTTCCTATCTCACCTCTTTGTACTTATGGTTCCTCTATAATACTTTGACAATGTGAGTTTTCTAATTGTGTAGAACTTTTTCTCTATTATCCAATATCTTCACTGGCAACTCTTTATATGAGAGGTCACTCTCCATTTGTACCACCTATGGATTTAGTATAAGTGATGAATCAGGTATGTACTTCCTTAGGAGTGATATGTGGAACATGTCATGAACTTCATCCATACTTGGTGGAAGTGAAAGCTGATAAACCACTTCTCTTATATGATCATGGATCTAAAAGGGGATAATGTATATTGGGATAAGCTTCCCTTTCTTTCCAAACTACATGAATTTCTTCCATGGTGGTATTAGAAGGAAAAAAATTTCTCCAACATCGATCTTGAAGTCCCTTTGATAGTTGTCAACATAGCCCTTTTTTCGACTCTAAGAAGCTTTTATATGTTGTTAGATGTCTTGAATATTATCATTTATCTCTTACAAAATATCAAGTACAATTAGATTTCATTTTCTAACATCATCCCAAAAATTTGGATTTCTTCATCCCTTACCTTATAGATCTTTATATGGATCCATTTGAATACTCTAGTGGAAACTGTTGTTATATAACAACTCAACCAATGGGAGATGATGATATCATACTCCAATTAACTCCATTGATCTTGATCTTATCATGTCCTTGATCATCTTAATGGTCCTTTCATATTGTACATCAGTTTGAGGTTCATAGGACATGTTGAAATTCAATTCAGTACTCAAATAATGTTGAAGACATCTCTAGAATCTAAATGTAAACCTTGGATAATGATCAGTTACGATCGAAATTGGAACCCCATGTAGCCTCAAAAATTCTTTAAAATATATCTTAGTAAGTTATTCAAGTGATAAATATTACTAAATAGAAATGAATTGGGTAGTATTGGTGGGTTGATCCATCACAACCCATATCGCATTGTTTCCTCTAGATGTCTTCAGGAGACCGGCGACAAAGTCTTTAATGAAATTCACCCATTTCCATGTGGGTATAGAAAATGTTTGAATCATCCCTTTATACTTCTATATATTTTCTTTAACTTATTAACATACCAAAAAAATTGATATATACTCAGAAACCTCCTTCTTTATGTTTTCCCAACAGAATTATTCTCAAAGATCATGGTACATCTTGGTGATTCCGATATGGATAAATAATGGTGAGCTATATCCATTATCCTTTAGCTCATTATTAATATCAGGTGTTGAATGAACACAAATCTTAGTTCCAAAATCAATAAAACCATAATCATTGATGTGGAACTCAAGTATCTTCCCTTCCTTTGTTGCTTTCACTTTCTTTTGAATCACTAAATCATCCCTTTGTGCCTACTTGGTCTTCTCTTGGATTGATGGTTGGGAAATCATTTAGTAAAGGTATGATGTATTAACTTCTATTATGATTTCAAAATTCAACCTTTTCATATTAATAAAGATAGTGTCTTTCTAAATTTTCATTATAGATAAAGTAGAAGGTTATTTTCTTCTAAGAGTATCAGTTACCTTGTTCGCCTTTCCAAGATGGTAACAAATAGAGAGATCTTAGTCATTGATTATATCTAACAATAATCTTTTATACATGTTGAGATCCTTTTATATGAATAAATAATTTAGACTCTTTTTATTGGTATATATTTTACACTTCTCACCACAGAGGTAGTGTATCCATATTTTCAAGGAAAATATCACAGTTTCTAGCTCAAGATCATGTGTCAAGTAGTTTTGCTCATCGACCTTCAATTTTTGTGAGGCATAGGAAATCTCCTTTTCATTTTTCATGAGTACACAACCCAATCCTTAATTTGAATCATCATTTTATATGAAGAAACCTTATTTACTTTTTGGTGGTGTGAGTACAAGCATAGTGACCACCCTCTTCTTGATATCATTAAATATTTCCTCACATTATTCCATTAAGACATACATTACTAATTTTTATATTAACTTAGTTAGTGGTATAGAAAATCATGATAAATTCCTCACAAAAAATTAGTAGTGACCATAATTTCTTCACTTCTTCCATTAACCAATTACTTTTTTCTTTGAAGGTTCTATATAAATTCCCTCACTTGTGATCACATTCCCTAAGAATATCACATGTTTTATCCAAAAGTCACACTTTATAAACATAGAATACTTTTTATACTTCCTTAATGTATCCATCATAATCCTTATATTCACTTCATGCTACTCCTTTATCTTGTATTAAATGAGAATATCGACCATGAACACTACCACAATTTTTTCAAGGTATTCTCTGAAGACCCTATTCATCAAATCCATGAATATTTTAGGGGAATTAGAAATTTCTAAGGGAATCACTATGAACTCATAGTTCCCATACCTTGTATGAAAAGTTGTATTTTTAATATTTTCCTTATTCACCTTCAGTTAATGATATCCTAAATTAAGATCCACCTTTCAGAATTAATGTGCTCCGCATAGTTCATCAAACAAGTCAGAAATCCTTGGAAGTGGATAATTGTTTTTTATGGTGATATTTTGTATCTTTTGATAATGAATACATATCCGCATTTATCTATCCTTCTTCTTGAAAAATATCAATGTCACACCACAAGGTGTTACACTAGGGAATATGAACCCTTTTCCAAATGATCTTATAGCTGCTTCTTTAACTCTTCTATTTTGATTAGGACTATCCTGTAGAAGCATTTTGAGATAGGAGTGGCTCAGGGTATGATCTCTATTGAGGACTCCACCTCATGATCTAGGGGAATTTCAGGTAATTATTTAGGAAATACATCATTGAATTACCTAAAAATGGTCATTTCCACCAGGTTGATAACTTCCTTTGACTCAACCATTTGATCAAGGTATGTTTCTCCATAGGGAATTAACACCCACACCATTGAGGGATTTTCCAAAGGAGACTCATAATCTTACTTTCATTTGTAAAGGATCATTGGATAGTGGTGGATATAAAAAGATATTTCTATTTCCCTAAAGTTTATGTGTGATATATATATCGAGATACAATCCATTCCTAGTTTAGCATTTAATTCCACTAAGGAAAGTATTATAAGATTTTCTGGAAGAATCATCCCACATATGCCAATAAGAAAAGATTCCAACACTTGGGTTGTAATGATCGCACCACTAGGTGTTTTTACAGATATATCTACTTCAAGTTATCAGGGATTGGATTCAATAGATCTACAAAACTAGTATGATAAAAAGGAATATCGAGAACCATAATAAAATAATAATTTTTCCATTATTGAGTGAATAGAAAGTGTACCTTGTACGACTTCATTTTCATGATCAACTTTATATGTAATGATGGTATAAGATTTCCCCTGCTCCTTTGTATTTCATGGTTGTTGATGTTGATTACCCTTAAGGACTCAAGGTTTAGTGCACTAGCTTGTATATTTACCTTACTCCCAAAAGTAGAATCATTGAACAATAAGTGGTACATTTGGAGTTCACCTCATTTCCTCCATCATGTTGGATGTATTATTTATGTCTCTTCAACATTCATGAGCTCGATGGAATTCTTTCACACACTTTAAGAATTTCTCCTTCCCTTTGAGGAAATTCACATATTGCTTCTTCCCACATTTTTGATATGTGGGTGGTTGGATCCTCTTTTATCTATTTTCAATTGACCCACCATCCTAAAACTCAATTATTCTCTTCTTATATCCATAACCATGGGACCATTCACAAACCTCCATCTCTACTTTAATGTCACATTGAACCACCTATTCATAACTCTTGAATTATTAGATATCTAGAGCCTTTTTAAGGTGTTGTTTTAATCCCCTAAATAAATTGAATATTTTTCTATCATTATTGATAAAAATACTTGAGGTGTCTCATGAAAGCCTTGTGAAGTTTTCCTTGTAAGACATGATAAATTCAACTTCCTTTTTCTTCAACTCTATAAATTCTATCTCCATATTTTTACAAAGAGTTTAAGGGAAATAATTAGGCTTTCCACTCTATATCTTCTATTTTATTCTTCAATTTGGTGTTCTTTATCAATTCCCCCCATTGATCAACTTCTCCATCTAAACAATATATATCTAAAGTCAATATCTCCTTCTTAGAATAGTGGACCACATAAAATATATTCTCCGTCAATTTAACCCATTATTCTGCAATAAGTGGATCAGAAGATCCACTAAATTCCAGTGTTCATTGCCACATAAAGGACTCAATGTGTAGATTATATTTCTTGGGTGAAGGTGTACATTACACATGGTTCAAGTTATTATTAATATCCAAAGACAACTAGGAAATCATGGACATGAAGGTTTGACCTCCACCTCCCATGGAATTGGGGATATTGTTCAAAAAATCATTCCATTATCCCTCACATAGGTTTTTGGCCTGGTTTCTTCTGGTTTCCACAATTTTCCAAAATAGAAAAGGGTTGAACAAAATATAATTCAACAAGTAATAAATAATTTGTTCTTTTGAACAATTAAATATAAAGGAATATCTTATGGGATCCTTTTATTTAACATTTTTATAAGAAAATATTCTTGGATGTTTACATATACATAGTCTTACCCTAAGGTTTTTCACTAAGTTCTATAATCCTAGATCCTAAATTAACTAAACCATGCTCTGATACTAACTATGGAGACCATACTTTTCATTACATAACTATTAAATTATTTTAAAGATAAACAACATAAAATCATAATAAATATAGGATCCAAAGGTTTAGTGTCTTGAGAAAATTAGGATCACACATAACATGTTCATAATAAAACATAAAAAATTATTGAAATCCTTATTATTTATCTTTCTAAAACCTTGTTTTCTCCTTAGTACATATAATCGCCCAGGATATATATCAAAGAAAGGGGTGAGCTAAAATCCCTGTAAGAGGGTGAATGAGGTACATGAATTAATATAACATGGGTGAGAATAATCATAGTACCATAATCAACATAATGAGGGAAAAATGTGTTAAAGGATTTTAATGTGTAAATTCATAAAAATAAAACATCATTTCATAGTGGTCAAATACCACACATAGTTGTGAACAAAGATTGCATCATGTTCATGCATAACATATGTGCATAATTGTAACATTATAATTTTAAACAAAGATATCATCATGTTCATTCATAATACACATTATCTCATGAGATACATCACATTACCCAATGCAGTAGAGGTACATATAATTATGGTATCACTCAACACATCATAAAATTTACATAATCTTGCATACCATAAAGATTATATTACAATCATAGTCATGAATTAACTGATATAAAGGAATGGGTTTCATAAGGATTCCATCAATCCTGATTTCATGAATAAACTTGGGCTTCCCAAATTAAAATGGGGAAACATATTTGGTATAAGAATCACTATTTAGGAGTGAAGAATAAACAACTCCATATGAGTCAAGATGTGTTTTGAAAAGAAGACTTCTTTTGTAAAATCATTGTATTTGACATAAAATCAAGTTGGAAAATGTACATCCCAAAAAATACAAGTAAAGAATAATGAAATGATATTTAAGGAACATTATATAAATATATATACCAATGAAGTCGTGAAATAGGGATAAACCTAAGAAAATTATTTGGGTTTGAGAATCCCCGTACCTTAATTCCTTTTTTATTTGATCGCTTTTTCACCACCAAAATAATAAAAATATATTTACTAAAAAATTAATTAATAAGTGAATTATAGTAATTTATACAACTATTTATCAATTATAATCATTGTATTATATTTCTTAATTTCCTTGGATTAAATTGAATCATTTTTATATCATATTTTTCTTAGAAAGTTCCAATTTTTCTTTGATTTCTCTATTTTTATTGAAAGTAATTTTGGAAAACTATGATTAACTAAAGAAGATTACAATAAATTTAATTAATTATTTATATATCATATATAATTAATAATATCCATACATGATGGTGGTTATAATAATTTTCTTGGAAATTTCTACATAGGTGGTTAACCGACCATTAACGGGATGTTGTCGAAATAGAGGGAAAGGGAAGTATAAAGTTTATATATGCCATAAATATGATTATTACATTAGGTTAACATCATTAATATAATGTTAAATTTATATATAATTAATTTTATAGTATCTATTTTTTAATGGAATTGGAAGAAATAATAAATAGAATAAGAAAAGAGGGATAAGTTAATTGAGACTTACTCTCTCCCTGGTGTAGCTTATCTTTAACGACACTATAACTCCCTTGGTGATTGGAGTTGGATTTCTCTAGGATGTACCTAATTATTATAATGGGCTTGATCAGAAGGATTTGGGTAGAGTTTGGGATTTGGAATGGGTGGGATGAGTGGTTTTCCAAGGGAAGGTAGATACGTTATTTATACTTGAGGAGAGGGGTATTTTTAGAATAAAATATTGAATAAAATATTATATCTAAGGTAAACCTTTTAATAGTTATTTTTTTGACATAATAAACATTATTTTAATAAAATATCATTATTTTATGACTTTTTTTACTTTATAATTCTAATTCATTAATTTAATCAAAAGGAAAGGTGAAAAAAATGAGGAAATAATATTTTAATGTAATACTTAAGATTTTTAGGCTTTGGAAAGTACTTTTAAGGTTTGGAAATTAAGTTTATCCTATTTTAATGACACATTTATAAAATAAAATATATCATGGATGAAACTAAAGTTATGTAATTTATTATGTGATTATTACATCATGAATTATTTAATTTAAGATACAACAGTTATGTGAAAAAACTATATTTTTACTATTCACATGAAAATTGAAGTATTTCAAAAAATTATCAAAAAGTAACCCTTGGAAAATTTTGTTAGGGTGATTTCAAAAATGATATTCGTTTTATAAAAAAAATATATAATTTTTATTTTCAATTTTTAATATAAAAATTATGATTTTTATGAAATAGTTTAAAATAAATTTATCAAAAATGTACTTATATTTTATTTTTATTTTTTTAATCATGATATTTATTTTTTTAGAATTAAAAAATTTATATTTACATAAATTAATCATAATAAATATTACTTATATCAAAATTTATTATTTTTTCATAAAATTACTATTTTTATGGTTATGTTACTACTCCCAATAGTCAAGTTACTATTCTCAATGGTCAGGTTACTATTCCAATAGTCACATTACCTCTTATAAATACCTCTACTTCCATTAATCATTCAAAACAATTATTAAATTTATAAATTTCCATTTTCTATAATGTTGATTGTTTTAGTAATATTCTATTTCCTTTTGATAGTGTTGGTAGTGGGAGTGATGATTCTAATGGATTAGGGTAATCCATATTTTCCCATTTTATATTTTATATTTTTTTTCAATTGTAATGTTTTGAATTTTAATTGGTTTAATTAGTGAATAATTTAATGGTGTTTATTAATGAAATAATTTTTCGTTGGTTTTTTTATTTGTGTAATACCATATAGTATATTATAACACTCATCTATTTCAATAGACAAATACCATTTATAAACTTAGGGTTGTTACAAATTGAGTTATTTTTGCAGCAACGACCACCAGCATTTAGTGGATCTTCTGATCTACTTGTCATAGAACAGTGGTTTAACTCTATGGAGAATCTTTTTCTTTGCTCCGTTTTTTTTGATAAGGATAATTTGACTCTAGACATATATCATTTTGATGGAAAATCCTATAAATGGTGGTAATTGATAAAGAACTCCAAGAATATGGTTGAAATGGAAGAGTTATAGTGGGAAGAATTTAAGAAAATATTTCTTAATAAGTATTTACCTTGAAATCTTTGAAAAAATATAGAGTGATAATTCATAAAACTAAATAAAAAGGAAGGCGAATATCTCATAGATTATGAGAAAATTTTCAAAAGGATTTGAAGATAACCCTTTTTAGTTCTTATCAAAATTGATAGAAAAATGGATATATTATATAGTGGTTTAAAACCACACCTTATAAAGAATCTATCTATTCGAGAATTTGGGAATTATGAAGAAGTATTTTAATACTATCTAAAATTTGATATGGATATTTGATAATTTTCTCATGGTTATGCAAATAAAAAGATAATAATGGAGTCCCAATATGGTGTATCAAATAATAAAGGAGGAAAGAGGGTCCAACTAAGCACATGTCAAAAATGTGGGAATAAAAATCAATGGAATTGCCTTAAAGGAATAGTGAAATGATTTAAGTGAAGGATATAATGACACTAATCTCATGAATGTCAAAGATACATGAAGAATCCAGAAAACATGATAGAGGAATGGAAGGATCCTCCTAATACGCCACCCAAGGTTCAATGCTTAAACTATAGGGAGAAAGGGTGTTATGCAAGACAATTCACTAAACCACAGGTTCTTGAGGGTAATCAGTGTTAGTAACTTCCATAGCCAATGGAGAAATGGAAATCATATTCCATCACTACTAATAATGTGGATCATGATAATGAATTCATACATTGTATGGTTCCTATTCACTCAATAATGGAAAAGTTTTTATTTGATTATGGTTCTATGAATCCTATTATATCATGATGTTTTTGTAGAACCATTGAATAAAATCTATGATAGCTTGAAGTAGAATTATCTATAAAAAATCCTAGTGGTGAGATCATTGCAACCCAAGTGCTGGACTCTTCTCCTATTTCTGTTTTTGGGAATATTCTTCCAAAAAAATCTCATAATCCTTCCATCAGTGGAATTAAATGATATATTGGGTATGTATTGGCACACATTATATTAATCACACATCAAATTTTAGGAAAAGGAAATATATTTTTATATTTAAAATCATCCCATGGTCATTTAAAATGAAAGTATGATCATGAATATCCTTTTTAAAATACCTCCATGGTGTGGGTGTTAATACCCTCTAAATAATCATACATTAACCAAATGGTTTAGTTAAAGGGATGTATCAACCTGGACAAAATTCCCATTGTTCGATAATACACTAATGTATTTCCCAAAGAGCTTCCTAGACTTCCCTTAGATTATGAGGTAGAGTTCTCAATATAACATATACCTAGAGACATTCCTATCTCAAAATTACCCTACATGATGGCCCTGATTGAATTGGAGGAGTTAATGGAGAATCTGTAAGATAATTTTGAAAAAGGGTTCATATTCCCTAGTGCATCACCTTAGGGTGCACCAGTGCTCCTCCACTGCGTTTGGTGTGTACCGATGGAGAGTACAGTGATAGGGCCTTCCTGTTTCATAGTTTGAGCATTTGTGACGACGTGTGTGGTGTTATGGCTTCATAAAGTCTTGATGCGATTTTCTGGTGTTCAGTAGAATTTGGAGCGAAGCTCATCTATTTCTATGGTTTTTCAGTGGATGTGTGATGTTGTTTGACATTGTTATTTGATATGGTTTTTTTCCGATAATTATCCTAGTAAATATCTTAGTCTTGTTGGGTGAAGGTGGTTTCCGAAGATGATGTTCTGATAATGATAGGGAGCAGGCGTAGCCTTGATTGTCGCATGGGTACTATGCTTGAGGAGTGTCCTTTCATCCTCGAGCTCCACACTTGGTGGTCCGGTTATGCCAGCTGGCCTCGATTGTTTTGAAATTTGAATTTTGAAATCTTTCTTATTTTAATTGAGGTCTGTATCAATTGAGGGTTGGAACCTAGTAGCTTGTAGGGTTCTCACTTATCCCAAAAAAGTGGGTTTATTCAAAAATATAAAAAAAAGGGTTTGTGGAAGGAGATCAATACTTCTAATAGGTGGATCTTGATTCTAGATATCATTAGATGAAGTTAAAGAATGATTATATTCAGAATATAATCTTATGTACAAGGAATAGACACTATGAGTTCATAGTGATTCTCTTATTACTTACTAATTTCCATGAAATATTCTTATATTTGACAAATGTATTATTTAGAGACTACCACAACAAATTTATAGTAGTTTTTTTATGATAATGTCATTTACTTTTTAATTCCCCATTACCTTTATTTCAGGTATGCTGTAATATTTTCTTTTGGTTTCTTTTTCATAGGTTGAGTATTTCTGATCATGAAATTGGGAGGATACCTGTAATAGTGAATTTAGGGATTTTTTGAAATTTTCAATATAAAAAACTATATTTTTTGCTGCTCGATTGGAAGTTAGATATCGTGTAAGTGAAGTATATGTAGTTTAATGGTTATGGGAAGAAGTCATGAACTGGGTACATGGAATTAATTTTTTACACACCGTGTAATAGGTACATGATATGTATATATAAAAATATAGTTTTTAATTAAAATTCGTTGGGTTTTTCTACGTATATGGACCCTAAGTATTACATGATGTGTAAATGGGTTACATTCCATATAAATTTCTTGGTGTTTTTATAGGTATTTGTATGAGTGATATGTTTCATTCAACATTTTTTCATCCCTCATATAATAACTCAAGGTCCTCCCAATGATGTTTTTGTTACTCTTTTCCATTAGGATTCATTCTTTTAGTGATTTATCACCATTATAGTTTGGTTTCTCCTCTTTGGGTAGGTGTTCCTTCTGTTTCTTCTTTGATTTTGGTTACATTAGTGGTTTGGTTGTGGTTTTTTGATTGGATTGGGTTGTCTATAAATCCTTTTCAGTTTCTTAGCATTCCTTGTCTATCGAAGTAAGATCTTGTGGTTTCCAATTCCTATTGTCAAAGGTGGTTAGGTTTTATACATCCTTGAGGTAGGTGGATCGATCAAAGCATTCTAATTTCTTGAATTTACTTTTTTCCTTATCGATTCATTTATATTTTAAATGAATTTTCATGTGTTAAAATTTAAAAAGGGAATGGTTTCATGTTTTAAATGGGTTTTTTATTTAAAAATATAATTTCCTTGATTTAGAGTAAAATGGATTTTCAAACCCTGAAGTAGATTATCTTGAATTTGAAATGGTTTTATAAAAATGTGAGAAAGTTTTTTAAAATATAAATTGAAAAAAATTGAACATAGATAACCTTGGGTTCATTAATAAAAGAGACACTAGTAGCCTTAGTTTATGTGACACCGCTATGAAGTACCCTCTTGTATATCGATGGATTGTGGAAGGAATCAATATTAGTTTGATATGACCGTATTCTTTTTAGGCTCATGAGTGTATAGTATGTATTATTCCATGGTATAGAACCCTTAAGGATGGTGTATTGTTGTTTCTGGTTGATTATTGCACAATAGTTTATTAAATGGATGTTGGCTGACATGTATATTTATATTTTAGTATGATTACCTGATTTGTTTTATGACTGGAATGTTTATGGATTTGGAAAACAAGATATGAAATTTGTGGAAAACCCAAGGATTGTTTGAGAAATTTTTTCAAAAAAAAATTATTAATAAAAAATATTGTAAAAGTATGTTTTTAATTCATAACTTGTGCATCCTTAAAATTCGAGCTTTTATAGATTCCTTGGTGGTTTCCTACTGGGTTATATTTCTCACATCTTACTTCTACATTTGGGTGGATGTAGACCTTTTTTAGGATACAAGTAAAGGGTAGGGAATTTTGTAGCATGTTGGCTTATTTTTATGTCACTATTTCAGTTTGGGATGCTTTATGGAGGTGATGGTTGGTCACATGGAGGCTTATTTTTCTAGACTAGACATCCTTCCTAGTTTAACCTGTTTGGATTAGTTGTATCTCCCTTTGTTTCTACATTTCACTCTGGTTTTATGTCTTGTTATTCATATATTCAAGGACCATTTTTTATATTTTTTTATACCTCACCCCATAATGGGATGAATTGTTTGACTGGTATGTTTTACCCAGGTTGGTCACTTATAATTTGGTATCAAAGGGGGCACTCAGCTAGAAGTTTTTTAGCAATTCCTGAGTTGGTTATGTGTATTGGGTAAATAGGAGTAGTATTGTTGGAATTTAAATAGTTGGTGTAAAAAATCTTCCTGGAAAACTAACTCTTGTGACTGAATCTAAGTTTCCATGGGTGGTTGGAAAATATTTATGGAGTATGAGACCTGGTATTTAGGCTCATTTGAATGAATTGCATGGGAATCTATTTAAAATGACCTATCTGGTAAGTTTTAGGACTTGGTGTGTGTATGTTAATTTGAAAAACAAATTGGGGATTTTATTTAGATGGACCTATTCCTCTAAAATGGTGTTTCATTTAGTGGTATAATTCATAATTGATTTAAATTATTATCAGTTTAAAGCATTGTTTTGGATTCTAGAAGTTGGTTTGATGGTTTTGGAGTTTTGTCATGACTTATTGGTTATTGTCTGATGTTTAATACACAATTACTCCTATATGATCTCTTCTAAATATTATATGGTAATCCTCAAGGAGGTTTCCATAGGCAGATCCTTCAGTAGACCCTTCTTTGGTTGATGTAGTTGTCCATGCCATTCAGACTTTGGGTTTAGTGGGTGTCAGGAACCTAGGATGAGTAGTGGACCATGTCTCATAATTTACCAAGAAGAATCCATGTGTCTTATATGGTTACAAAGGAACCCAATAATTATAGGAGTGTCTTGAAAATATTGAGAAAATTTTAAACTTTTTAAAGACTCCTAAAGTTTCTCAAGTGGGTTTTTCCACATATATTCTTGAGGGGCTATAAAGAAGATGGTAGGACTCTATAATATAAGAAAAGTTGAATGGGATTCTTACTTGGGTATCCTTTAATAAAATATTTATTAAAAAATTTTATCCTGATACTTTACATTTGGTAGAGACCCATGAGTTTAAGACCTTAGAGAAAGGTGAACATAATGTTCTGTAGTACTCCACCTATTTTTCTATGTTGGTGCATATGGAACAAGAGCTTGTCACTAATGATTAACTGAAGGCTTGGAGGTTCAATATTGGTCTGAGGGTCAATATTTGGTCAATTATAGTTCTTTTATGTCTTCCTACCTTTGTGGAGGTAGTGGATCAAGCATCTTTGTTTGAGGAAAATATAGCTGGAAGAACAGGTTTGGGAAGAACATCAGTTGGTTCAGTGGTTTTCTATTTCACTTGTTATAGTCAAAACATGAAGCAAAAGAGTGGTAATTTTTCTATAGGATCAGTTTCAATGGATCATTTACATTAGAAAAAGGCCATATTTTACTAGTGTGGGAGGCGTAGTCATACCAAGACCCATTATATGGAGGCTCCTAGGAGATTTTATCTTTATTGGTGATCTGGTCATCTAAAACGTTTTCATGAAAGGATTTCCCAAGGTAGTATGGTGGGATATAGTTTCAACAAGGGATTCCAGGTTCATTTAGATTATCCCAAGGGTTGTGGGTCTAATTCTCATGATAAGGGTGTGTATAGGGGGGGAAAGTCTAAATGGATTTATGCAAAAGAGTGTACTCTGGGGGAATCTAAATCTGGTCCAGCTACAGTTATAGGTACGGTGTTTATTTTGTCTTATATGGTGCTATATTTATTTGATATTGGTGACACTCATTATTTTATATTTTAAAATATGGTTGATGTGTTAGTTTTAGGTTCGGATTTTATATTATTCTTACTAGATATTTCCATGCCTTTTAAAAATAGTTTCAAACAAGGTTTCAAGTGCCCTACTTGTTTGGTAGAGATAACTGACTTTGAGGTGGTTTGTGACTTCTTAATGATTGATCTTGACATATTGGACTGGATTATTAGCATTTATTGTATGATCAGTGTGAAGTCCTAGATATACTTTTATCACCATTGGGTGCAAGTATTATATGCCAATGGAGTCACTCATATTTTCCAGGGTGAGTGGGACTATATATTAGGACGGGTAGGGCTTTTTGTTCCTTATACTGGTATAATCGTGTGCCAGTTGTTAGAAATATTTCTTGTTGTAGTTGAACCATGCGTGGACAGTTTGCTACGTTATATTTTTTGTTCATTCCCTAAGGTAATTTATATTTATTTTTCTTTTTTACCACTATAGAGAGAGGTTGAGTTTAATATTGACCTACTCCCTAGAATGATTACCATTTCAATTCCATCCTATTGAATGGAACCTTCTGAGTTGGTGGAACTTAAGGTTCATTATGAGGCCCTAGAGATGAAAGGATTTGTTCATCCTAGCATGTCATTATGGTCTTTGCATGTACTATTTTCTAAGAGGGTATATGGAAGTCTCATTCATTATATTGACTATTGAAATTTGAATCGGTGACCGTTAAAAACTAGTATCCTTTACCTAGAATTGATGATCTATTTTATCAATTTAAAAGGGATCATTAGTTTTTCTAAGATTAAAATGTGGTCATAGTACCATCAGTTGAGAGTACGAGATATGTACATACCCAATATAGTATTTTGGAGTTGATATGTGAATTTAGAGTTTTTAGTTATGACATTAAGAGTCACTAACGCTCATGTGTAATTTATTTCTTTGATTAACTAGATATTTCCTCAGTTCTTGGAATCTTTTTTTGTTGTGTTTGTAGATGATATCTTGGTTTACTCCAAATCATACAAGGAACATGTGGACCATTTTGATGTCATTATTCAAACCTTGAAATAATGTATTCTTTATGGTAAACTTTCCAATTTGATGTTTTAGATATGGGATGTGAAATTTTTGGGGCATGTGATATATGATAGGGGAGTCTCAGTGGATCCTGGAAAGTTATGGGTAAGTATGTTTTGGGAAAATCTTAGAAATGTGTTTTATATCTGAAGATTATAGGCGTTGGTTGGTTATTAAAAATGGTTTGTTTGGTACTTATCCAAGATTTCATCTCCAGTGAAATCTTTGACCTATAGGGGTGTAAATTTTTAGTGGTACGGAAAATGTCAAAGATATTTTGTGGAGCTGAAAGTGAGGTTTACTTCAGCACCAATTTTTATTCCCCTAGAACCAGGTTTAGGTTACGATGCTTTATATGATTTCTCAGGTACATGTTTCAGATGTGTCTTGATTCAATGGAAATATGTGGTGGCTTATAGCTCATGAAATTTATTCCCTCATGAGAATAACTACCATACCCATGATCTTGAGATGGAAGCAATTATGTACACACTCAATACATGGAATCACTATATTTTTTTGGATCAATTTTTAGTGTATTCTAATGAAAAAATCTTAAAGTGTGTTTTTACTCTAAGGTATCTAAGTTTGTGATAGAAAATTTGGGTTTATTATCTTAGTATTTTGATTTTGATATCATCTATACCCCTAGAAAAGTAAATGTGTTTTTTGATTTACTGAGAAGAAGAGTATTGATCCAAGTAGTGAAGGAATCAATTGAAGATTGGTCTCTGATAATTTTTCTTACCAATATGACCTTAGGAGTGAAGGGTGTTTGTGGATAGGTGTTCTCAGATTCAATAAATGTTGACTTAGCTTTTTATGAGAGAGTTAAACTTGAGGAGATAATAGACACTAAGATTCAATGCTTTAGAGAAATACTAAATAGTGGGGAGACCACGGGTGAGTGGTCATAGTCTCCCAATGGATCTTTATGCTTTTATAGTAGGTTGGTTTTTTCTTTTTCCCTAATATAGGATTTTTAAGAAAGTGTACACCAGTCATGTTGGTTCATTCACCCAAGTCATACAAAGATGTACCATGATTTGAAATTTCAGTATTGGTGGATGGGATTGAGGCCATCAGTTATGGATTTTTTTTATTGTGTTCTATCACTTTTCAATGAGTTAAGGTGGAACACTAGAGACTTTCATGTTTTTTACAAACTTTACACATTTAGATATGAAAGTATGATGAAATTTACATGGAAATCATCATTGGTTTACCATAAACTCTTATTTGGAAGGATTTGATTTGGGTGATTTTTTTTAGACTGACTAAATCAACACATTTCTTACCAATAAAGGAAATTAATAAAGCTGAACAAGTTGGGGACATATATGTCTGAACTTCACGGGGTTACCTCTATAGATGTTTTTGATAGGGAATTGATGTTCACATCCAGATTCTAGAAAGGTTTATAAGAGGTAATGGGTTCCCAGTTGAAATTGAGAATATATTATCAACCACATATGTATGGAAATATAGAGATGACTATCCAAGTACTTAAGGATATTCACCAGGATTTTGTGTTTTATTTCGGTGGATCTTAGAAAAATAATTTTCCTTTGGTTGATTTTTCGTATAACAATAGTTATCATGCATCGATCAAGATGGTGCCCTTTGAGACTTTGTATAGTTGACCATGATGATTACCCTTATGATGGGAAAAGTTGAGAGAGTGGTCCTCAGTTAGGCTGAGTCTGGTTTAGGAGATAACATAGATGGTGTGTTTGGTCCAGATGTGTTTGATCACAACATAGAGTCATCAGAAATCTAATGAAAACTATCACATCGGCTGTTGGATTTTGTGATTGTTGATCAGGTTTTTCTAAAAGTTTAACCTCATCTAGGACATCTTCAGTTGCGTAAGTAGGGTATGTTGGTACTGAGGTTTTTTTTTCCTTTTAGATCATTGGGAAACTAGGGAGGGTGTCTTACCAGTTGGGTTTTCTTTCTGGTTTGACTTTTATCCATGACGTGTTTCATGTTTCCCAATTAGGGAGCTATGTTCCAGATCCTTACCATGTGATTAGGTGGGAGGATGAAGATCTTGAACAAAATACCACTTTGGTTGAATATCCAGTTCTGATTATGGATTTCCAAGATAAGGTGCTACATAGAAAAACAATACCTACGGTTCAGGTACTATGGAAGTGTAGACAAGATCACAATGATATGTGGGAGTGGGAGTTGTTGATGAGGTTGTAATGGACTTCTCTTTTTTCAGTTCTATGATCTTGAGCACTTTCTGGGGACAGAAATATTTTTAGTGGCATGATTGTAACATCCTATTACATTTATGTCTATTATGTTCTAATTTTTACTTTTGGTTTCATTTTTTTTGGGAATGTATTGGTGATCGTGAAATTGTGAGGATACATGTAATGATGAAGCCAAAAATTTTGTGGAATTTTCAAAATAAAAACATAGAGTTTCTACTAATCATTGGGAAATTACACATTGTGTAATGGATTTTAGGATGAATCTATAAACTAGGTACATGGAATGAATGTCTTAAACACTGTATAATAGGCACACAATGTGTATGTATGAAAATATGGTTTAAAATTAAAAGGAAATGGGTTTTTCAGCATATACATACCCCGAGGATTTCACGATATATAAATGGGTTACACACCATGTAAATATAGTGGTGTTGGTTTTTTAGGTATTCGTATGAGTGATATGTTTCATTCACCCTTTTTGTATCCCTTCACTATCAACTTATATTCCTCTCTAGGTGATTTTGGGTGAATCGTTTCCGTCCGGATTGATTTTTCCAGTGACTGATAACTATTGTGGTTGGATTTCTCCTCTCCTGGTAAGCATTCTTTATGGTTCTTCTTTGGTTTTGGTTGTGGCTATGTTTTGGCTGTGGTTTTGTGATTAGATATGGTTTTCTATATATAATTTTCATTTTCTTGACATTCCTTATCTATCTAAGGAAAATCTTATGGTTTATAATCCCTATTGTCAAAGGCGGTAAGATTATATACATCCTTCAGGTAGGTGGATCTATCCAAGTGTTCAAAGTTCTTAAATTGTCTATGTATCTTATTGATTCTGTAAGATTTGAAATATAATTTTATGTTTTGAAATTTAAAAGGGCATGGGATTGTGTTTTAAATGGGTTTTTTCTTTGAAACATAATTTTCTTAATTTCTAGAAAAATGTATTTTCAAACCTTGAAGTATATTTTCATAGATTTGAAATGGTTTTGTAAAAAAATTGTCATGGTTTTTAAAATGGAAATTGAAAAAAAATTCACAATGAGAAGCTTGGGTGAATTGAGAATGAGACACATGTATCCTTTGTGTGTGTGACACCACTAGGAGGTAACCTCTTGTATATCTATGGACTGTGGCAGGACTTGATATTAGTTGGATCCAAACGTTTTCCTTTTAGTCTCTTGAGTGTCTAGTACGTATTATCCCATATTCTAGATCCCATATAGATGGTTCATTATTGTTTCTTGTTTTTTATTTCATGATAGATTATTTCATGGATGTTATATCACTTGTATATTTATATTTTGGTATGTTTAACAGCTTTGTTTTATGACCAGTATGTTTTTGGATTTGGAAAAAATTATATAAAATTTGTGAAAAACCCAAAGACTGATAAATTTTTTAAAATTATTTTATTCATAAAAATACTTATAAATATATATTTTTTGAAGCTAGAACATGTGAATCCTTGATATTAGACTTTGTATAGATTCATTGGTGGTTTCTTACTAGACTTTATTGCTCACACCCTACTTCTACCTTTGGGTGACTATAGACCTTATTTTTTAGGACACAGTTAAAGGGAAGATAATTTTGTATCATTATGGCTTTTATTTATTTCATTGTTTCAGTTTTAGAAGATTTTTAGAGGTGACGGTTGGTCACATGGACACTTGTTATCCTATACTTGTCTTACTTCCTAGTTTATCCCATTTAGCTTAGTTGTATCTCCATTTGTTTTTGTTTTTCAATGTGGTTGTATGTCCTGTTTTCTTATATTCAAGAATTGTTTTGTTATCTTTGTTATACCTCCCCCCATAATGGGATAACTTGGGTTACTGCTTTGGTTGACCCAGTTTGGTCTATCACATATTCCAAGTGTAAAGAATAACATGAAGAGAATATAAATATTGTGATGGTGACATTAAATAAGGAGAAAATGCATGCTGAGTTCATAAAGTGTGAATTTTGGATGCAGAAAGTGACATTCTTGGGCACATGATCAAATGTGAGGGAATTTCTATGGACCCTTCAATTAAAATGGTAATTTTGGAATGGTCCAAACCCACTAGTGTCATGGAAATCCATATTTTTTTTGGTTAGCAGGGTACTATTGATGTTTTATGAGAAATTTCTCATGGTTTTCTAGCCCACTAACTAAGATAAAATGGAAGTGGGTAAAGTATATATAGACTAAATAATGTGAGTAAATATTTAAGGATATCAATAAGATATTAATCACTATTCTTATACTCACACTACCATCAAGTGGAGATGGTTTTTTTATATACGGTGATCCTTTGAAGAAAGGCTTGGGTGGTGTACTCATACAGAATGAAAAATTGATCCCCAATGCCTTATGGTAGTTGATGATCTGTGAGAAAAACTACCTGAAACATGATCTAGAGTTATCATTTGTCATCTTCTCCTTAATTATTTCGCGACACTGTGTCTATGGTGATAATTGTGACATATATACGGTCCTAAGAGTCTAAAGTATATATTCACATAGAAGTATCTCAACATGCTTCAAAGAAGATGGTTAAAGAAAATCAAGGTGTATGATTTCTCTATTCACTACCATCTAAGAAAGGTGAAAAAAGTAGTAGATTATCTCAGTAGAAAAGAAGCCTCTACTCTATCCATGATGTAGATTGAGAAAGACTCTATCTTTATTGATATACAAATTATAGATCTAAAATCATAATGTCATGGAATACATCCTATCGTGCCCAAATTATTTCCCTACCATCTATCCAAGATAAGATTAAGTAGGAAAAAAGGGATGATATCGATCTACAAAATAAGGTGAATGTAGTAAAGTAAGGGAAGGTATATAAGTTACACAATGATGATGATGGTGTGATTTAGTTTAGAAAGAGGATTTGTGTGGCATCATCACCTGAGATAAATAAGGATCAATTTGATAATGCACATAGCTCACCTTTCTCTCTATATCATAGAATTACCAATATATACCATGATCTTTGAGAGGAATTATGGTGGTAAAACATGAAGATGGAGATTGTGGAGTATATCTCAAAGTGTTTGGTATGTCATCAAGTTAAAGTAAAGTGACAGAAGTCAAAATGGATGATGCAACCATTACCTATACCCACATGGAAATGGAAGAACATCACTATGGACTTTATCAATCATATCTAGAATACATCCAAAGGAAATAATGTGAAATGAGTAGTGGTGGAATGACTCACCAAGACTATCCACTTCATTGTTATTAGGGAATATTAATCACTTGAATAACTTTCCAAGATATATTTTAAGGAAGTGTTGAGGCTGTATGGGGTTCCATATTTGATCATCTCTGATCATGATACAAGGTTCAACTCTAAATTATGGAGAAGTCTCCAACATGCATTGAATACTAAATTGAATTTTAGTACGGCCTATCTACCCCAAACCGATGGCCAATTTGAAATGATTATTTAGATGCTTGAGGACATGCTAAGATCCTGCTCGATGGAATTCAAAGGTGGATGGTTTCAACATCTCCTATTTTTTTAGTTATCATATAAAAATAGCTTCCACTCAAGTATTCCAATGTCTCAATATGCAGATTTATATGGGAAGAAATGTATAACTCCAACTTATGGGATTAAGTTGGAGAAGGAATTCTAATTGGACTTGACCTTTTGTAAGATATGACAGAGAAGTTTTAATCCATCCAATAATATATAAAATCTTATTAGAGTTGGAAGAAGATCTGTGATGAAAACATTCAAAGGAACAAGGAGTTTTATGATAGAGATATTGTTTTCATTTGAGTATCACCATTGAAGAGAGTCATGTGTCTTGCAAAGAAATGGAAGCTTAGCCCTTGGTAAATCATGCCCTTTGAGATCCTTAATCGCATAGGAGTAGTGGCCTGATGGATTTCACCTCCACAAAATATGGATCAAGTTCATGACATGTTCCACATATCTCTCTCGAGAGACTACATAATAGAGCCCTCACATTTACTAAATCTAGAGGTGGTATAACTAGAGAATGACCTCTCTTATGAGGAGCAGTTGGTGAAGATTTTAGACCATAGAGACAATATTCTACATAATAAAACAATTCACTTTTTCAAAGTGTTGTTGAGGAACCATAAGAATTAAGAAACAACATAAAAACTAGAGGAAACAATGAAATATAAGTACTTTCATCTGTTCTCAACTAATAATATAAGTTGAAATTTTAGGGAAAAATTTTATAAAGGTGGAAATAATGTTACAACCAAGAGTTTATAAATAATATTTTCCTCTTTAAATAAATGTGTGTTATAATATACTATATAATAGTATAAATATAAAGAAACCAAAAAAATTATTTCATTAATAAATACTATTACATTTATTATAAATAAAATAAATGAAAATTCCAAAAATTGTAATTGGAAAAAATATATATAATAAAAAAACTAAAATGTGAAAATATTGATCACCCCAATTTGATAGAATTATCGCCCCCACTTCCAATACTATAGAAAATAAAAAAATATTTCTAAACTAATAAACATCATATAAAATAAAAATATTTAACATTGGGAGGAATTTAGGTGAATATTAAGTTAAATAATGATGTTCTATTTATAGGAAGTAATTTTACCATTAGAATTGTAATGTGACTATTGGAATTGTAAACTGGCCATTGGAAATATTAACCTGACCATTGGGAATAGTAACCTTATTTTTAGAATAATAATATTACCTCAAAATAATAAATTTTGATATCAATAATATTTATCAAGATTAATTTAATTAAATATTAATATAATAATTTCAAAAAATAAATATCATGATTAAAAAACTCAAATAAAATATAAGCACGTTTTTAATAAACTGTATTTTAAAGTATTTCGTAAAAATAATAATTTTTCAAATTACCTATGATTGAAATTTATTTGGATAAAATTAATATAATTTTTTAAATCATCACATAAAAATTTTACAAGGGTTATTTTTTTGTATTTTTATGAAATGATTTAATTTCCAGGTGAATAGTGAAAATACAGCTTTTCTCATAAACATTTTATCATAAATTACATCATTCATGATGTAATAATGAACTAATTATTTTAAGAACATGATGGTTTCCAAAATATATTTAATTTCATAAATTATTCATTAAAATACAATAAAACCAATTTTCAAACCTAAAATACATTTTCTAAAACCGAAATTCAAAAGTGATCCCTTAAAATAAAAATTTTTTCCATTCCAAAATTCCTTTTTAATAAATTAATGAATTAAAATTATAAAGAGGTTTAAATTACAAAAATTTATATTATATTTATATATTATTTATATTTTTAAAAATTAACTATTCTAATTTTTACCTTTGAAATATTATTTTTTTAATATTTTATTCCAAAAATACCCCTCTCCTCATGTATAAATAACCCCTCTCCCTCCCCTTGGAAAACTACTCCTCCCTAACCTTGCAAAGCCAAAGTTCTTCCAAAATCATCCCTATAAATACTTATAGAGTACATATTGAAATTATATATTAATCAAACTCTAACCATCAAGGTATTTTTTTTTGTTTTGTACAAGAGAAGCCACACTGAGGATTAAGTAAGTTTTGATCAACACTTCTCTTTTTTCCTTCTTCTCTTTATTTTTTCTCCAACCATTTCAAAACCAAAACCTATAAGAATAATTATGAATTATTTTAAAATTATATAAATTATTTTAACCTAATTTAAGTATCATATGTATGGTATATATAAATTTCAAACTTCTCTTTCTCGCTCTCTCGAAAATGCCCCATCAATGGTTGGTTTACCACCTACAGTGACATTTCCTTTCCAGCACTTATAACCATAATCATGGATGGATATTATGAATTATATATAATATATAAACATTTAGTTATATGTATTATGATCTTTTGTAATTAATTCTACTCATCTATAACTAATTTTTACAAAATTAGTAAAATAGAATTAGAAAAATAGAAACATAACGGGAAAATTTAATAAAAACATGATATTAATAAAATTAATGTTTAAAAAAGAGACCTATAAAATAGAATCCAATAATTATAATGGATATTTTTCATAATAAATTAACATAATTCACTTCTGTAACTATGTTTTAAATCATCCTAAATTTATTATTTAGGAGGCGGAAAAGCAATAGAATAAAGGCGGAATTGAGGTAAGGGAATTATCGAACCCAACACCCTTTCTTTGTATTATCACTATTTCACGAAATATTTGGTATGAATATTCTTATAATATACCAAAATATTATTTCACTATTATTACATTTTCTTTTTATAGATATAAATGTTTCAACCTTTATTTTTAAGCTAAATACAAAGATTTTCCAAAAGGCTTTTCTTTCAAAAACACATTTTTACACCTCTTGTGTTGTTTATTATTCACTCATGAATGATGATGTTTATGAAAAATATTTTTCCATTATTCATTTGGGAAACCCATTTTTATTCATGAAATCATTCCATATGGAATCCATATGAAACCCATTCTTTTCCATGGTTTATTTCATGACTACGATTGCAATATATTCTATGTGTCATGCATGATTATGTAAATATTATAATGTGATGGGTGGGCCCATAATTATATATCCCTCCAATTAATTAGGTAATATGATGTATCTCATGAGATAATGTGTATTATGCGTGAATATGAAGCTATATTTTTTCATATTTATGTGTGATATTTGATCACCGTGATATGATGTGTCATTTTTATGCATTTACAAATTCCATACCTTTATCAAATGTGTCCCTCGTGATTATGATGATGACACTAAACTTATTATGTGATGATTATTATTATTCTCACCCATGTTATATTGATTCATGACCCTTATTCATCCTCTTACTGTGATTTTATCTTACCCATTTCTTTGATGTATTTCCTTAGGAAACAACATGCACTAAGGAGTATGTGAGCTTTTATATGGATAATGAAAAAGGATTTAAATAAATTTTTAAGTTTTATTATGTAAAATTTATGCATGGTCTTAATTTTCCCAATATACTAAACCTTATGATCCTTGAATTCATTACTATTATGTTATTTTTCTACAAAATGATATAATAGTCATGTAAGAAAATAAGGGTCTCTATAGGAACCTTTTCTTATTACAAGAGCTAATATTTTGGCATTAAAATAAAATTTATTATAGGATTATGAGTCGTCCTAATATATTGTACATTAAAAAATATTATCTTCTTTATAGGAAACTTTTTCTTATATTTCTTCCACTCCTATTTTGATACTTCTTATCTTCATCTTCAAACTCAAAATATTCATACTTATTCTTAGGAAAATCTCCTACCATAAGGAATTTATCATTAAAATTCCAAAATTTAAGATAATTTTACCTTTTCTATTCATGTTTTATTTTTTTTTTTACTTTTATAAAGAATAGATATGATTTTATTGAATTCATATTCTCTTTCCTAATACTTTTAATCACTTGATTATTATTAAATTCCATTATCTCTATACTTTTCATTTAAAAAAATTCAAAAAATAACTCTTCCTTAGCCTTATTCTTAAATATTGTTGTTTTCATCATTTCATATGCCAAAATAATATTCTAAACTAAATCCTGATATAATACTTCTTGATATTATTGAGATAAAACTTAAACATCAAATCTATATGGAAAATTTCTCATTAGATTTATAAAAATAGTATAATCTTCTAGTTTCTTATCGAAGCCTCTGATATTTATGACAATATCATTTACTATTATAATGTTTTCATCAATAATTTATTTATCATATATCTAAATATCTCCAAACATGCTCTTAAAAATTTGTATCTTATCTTCCTTAAATTTTTCATTTCCTTCATAGTTTCTTCTTAAATTATCCCATATCTTTTTATCCATTAATAACACCATTATATTTTTTTAAACATTCTCTTTTAAATCCATTAATATGACATTATAATATTTTACATCAACTTATAAATTTATCTTATCAATATTTATCATATAAATATCATTAATTAGAAGAAATCCTATTATTTCTCCATATCTAACATCAAGTCCATGTGATGGATGATATGGTAACATCTTATTCCTCTAGTAGTGATAGTTTCTACCCTCAAATATAGTAACACCCATATTATTCACTAAATTTATATTCTATATCCTCAGTATATAGATGGATCATTTATAGGGAACCTCCTCTAATACCAATTAATGTTCCCCTGATTGTGTAGGATCATTGAGTGGGGGGTGGGGTGAATAAATTATTAATTTTATTTTAGAAGAATGTTTGACAACATGGTAGGTAAAAATTTACTAACCTCTAAAACTTGTTGGAGTTATGATCCAATAAAATATAAATCTCAACATCACCTTTCATATAGAAAAAAATATAGAGGTATCATCAAAAAAATATTTACAAGGTTTGGTAAAAATACCTAACCCTTACTATGTTAGTTATCCCACATAATACGGATTCTTTTACAAACTATTTTCACGAATAAAAAGGTTCAAGAGACAACAGGTTCTGCCCATATTAATCGTTCCTCCAGATAACCCAAGTTCTACCCCAAAAAATAAAGTCTTCTATTATATTTGGTTATGCTCCCCAACTATCCTAACAATATTCACATTCTCCATAGTTTTTTATACCCCTAACCACAATATGTTTTAGAAACTAGTTCTACAAACTAGCTATAATCCCTTACTTCCTCTATTCTGATCCAGTGTAGAATGATATTTTCTTCCTCCATACAAAATTTGGATCTCATTTTCCTATGTGTAGACTTTAATATCATTAAAAAAGTTATTAAGGTTTTGGTGACCTCAAAAACTTTCTCATGATCTTAGGAATAATTTGATATGTTCAATAATAAGTTTTTATGAACTTTTCTAGAAAACTTCCATAGTAGTGTTCATATGATTAACTTAAGTATACTATGTCCTTTGCCTGATAGGTCTCTGTCTGATGGGTCTATGTATCTTACATATAATGTCCTTATGATTTAGTATAGTGTTCTCTATTTGAATCAAATTCATACAATGTTATTTATCTTATGATTCTTGGTCTAATGAATCAAGCTTAGTTAGATGAAGCTTCTTTACCTTGATAGGAACTCTGATCAGAAACTCACACACTACTTCCTCTTAATCCAATGAATCTTGTTCTGATGAAACATATTCTATGTCCAATGAAACTCAGTCTCGTAGAATTATTCTTCAACCAGTTTAGTACACTGGTTGGATTCTCTTGTAACAATTCCTTCATCACATCTGCTTCTTCGTATCAATGAATCAAGTACATATTTTTAAAATTATATCTCCCTCTATCTAACAGACTCAAAACCTTCCATCACCCAAGTTCCCTTTGTTCAGTTTCTCTTTATTAGAATACCTCCCTCTGATAAAATTACTCTATATTTGTTTGATGGAATCTAAAATATTTTTCAAGTGTATCTTCATAAAACTCTCTAACTGGTGAATATTGAATGCATTTCAAACATTATAGAGCCTCCATATTTCTCCATCCAATTGACCTAAAAAATCTCCAACTATTGGATCATTTGAGTTACTCTTTGACAGAACTTTGAACATTTAAACCTATAACAGATGAATCTGTAAGCCTCAATCTTATCATATTTCCTCAAAAATTTATTTGGGTATATCTTTATAGGATCGTTCATATAATGACATCATATACCTCAGTCAGATGTTCTCCCATCTAATGAAGCTTTGATGTGTCTCTCGAATGGACCTTTTACTATTATATCATGATTAAATTCTTCATATGGTAACCTACTCAAATTTCCTATGTCAAATAACAATGTAAATATATCCTTTGTTTGATGAATTTGAATATCCAAAACTTTATAGATCACTCTCCATAATGCAGAAACTCAACACTTGTCACTCAGAAAACTTACATATCTATCTGATCACATTTTTAAGACATCCTCCATCTGATATTCTTGTATTTGATCCAGATAACTTAAGAAATAAAACTTCATGCAACTAAAAAATCATATCCATGACTCAGACATCGACAAAATTATTTTTTGTACATCTCCCAATTTTCACTATTCTCTATATAAAAATGTATACAAATTCTTCTTGGACCATGATAGACATCATAATTTTAGAAACTTTGAAGATAAGAATAACATATTCTGAATTTTTATGGAAACATTCATTAATTTAATATGGAAATTTTTTTAACCTTAATAAGTAATGTTTCTTACATCTCTTATCTTAATATTCTCTAACTTTATTAAGTAACATTGTCTAAAAACACAAATGTATATATTGAAAAGAAATATAAACAAACTCACTTTAGAAAAACATAATTTTTATTAGATATATTTATACCTATTTATTTTCACAATTTATATAGGTAGATATGTCACTTGTGGTAAATATTTTCCAAGAATGAATGATGCATGTCAACATATTTCCCCCACATTCCTATCATGATTAATTCATAGTCACTAAATTTTATACTGGACCATGAGTAAAATATCATAAAAGAATAACATTTTACACCAAGTGAATCACCCAAGTTGGAAAAATATCAAAATAATAACAAAAAACATCAATAATAGAGTGTTCAATTATATTTTTACATGGTCACTCAATAGAGAATTTGATTTGTCTTCTAAATCGAATCATAGAATCAACCTCATGGGATATATCATGAAAAAAAATTTAGGGTCAAGTATTTAAGGATGGGGATAGGAATTATTATTTATTTAATAAACTCTAGAGTATTAGGAAGGACAATAAGACCATCACCTACCTAAAATGGTAATAAAGTAATATTTTGTAGGAAAGAGCTAAGGTAGAACATAGTGAGATACATCAATGATATTTTAAATAGTATCTCAAATTTGAATGTCATCCTAGTGACTATGGATGAATAAGAAAATATCATGCTCACTAAGATGTATAGCCTGGAGAAGGTCACAGTTATAATATTTTCTCTCAATGCTTCAAATTATCCTATGATTGGTGGGTTATCCAACCTATTATTCTAGGAATTCTAGGAAATTTTTATAATTATTTATTAAAAATGATTTATATTTTCTTTAAAAATGGTATTCTTCCTAAAGTATTGAACTCAAAGTTTATTTTCCTATTTCTTAAAGATGAATCTACTAACTCTCTTAACATATTTATACATGTGGCTCTTTTAAATAATGTTTATAAGATTCTGAGTAAAATACTAGCCACTGGACTCTCCTTGGTCATTGGGAAGGTGGTCTCCAACTATCAGTTTTTATTTTTCCATAGGAGGAAAATATATGATTGTCTAGTAACAACCTCAAAATGTATAACCTTTAGAATAAATCAAGTAATAGTGGTGGAATTTCTCTTAATATAGATGTTAAAAAATATTTTGACTCTAAATTTGGAAATAATGTTTGAAGTTATTCAAAAGGTTAAGAGACTATTTTTTAGTCTTGTTTAAAATTATCTTCAACTATGTATGGTTGTCCATCCAAGTATATGATACCCTAAAGGAATACATCCCATGACCATATGGGGTTAAGCAAGGTTACCCTCTTTCTAATGCTATATTTATAATTGATGAATACTATCTAAGTAGATCCATTTTGAAATGGTTGAGCAGGGATTGATCAAACCTATCTAATAAATCATAAACTATTTAGATTAACACAAAAATCATTTAAATAGTCTTTATATATTTATTTTTATGTTTATTTGTTTAATAAAATTAACATATAAACTATATAGACTTTAGTGTCCGGAAGGTTTTTTAAAAAACATTACCTTATAAGATAAAATAATTCAATTAAATTAACATATAAACTCATATTTTCATGAACAAATTAAAAATAGAATCACTAAAACATCAATAACTAAACAGAAATAAAAAAAATTGGCAGCTCTTTGATTAATTTTTTAATATATAAGTAAATGATAGATGAAATAAATTATTACATACCGTTTGGTATGATGATTACACTAATATACTACTAGATTTAGTTTTTCAGGATCTTACATTATAAGAAGTTCCTTGTAAGGAAATAAATAGTTATGTAATATTGAATGACTAATAATATTCTACATATAGGTGGCTGGAAGCAGCTAATAATATTTACTCTTTGAACCATATCCTAATTCTCAGACTTGTGACTTGAACCAATTCAACCTCAACCTTTTAGAAAAATCAAGAAAAAGAGGAATATAAAATAAAATAGTGGGACTATTTTATATGAATTAAGACTAAGGTATTATATAACAATTTAGATACATATAAAATGATCAACTACTAAAACCTAAACCCTGTATTATAATTCATTCATACCAATACATAAGAAATTAAATTGAGAGATATAATTGAAGGAAGTGTGGACAACACACACCTTACTAATCTATAAGATAGTATACTAAGCATCAAACTATCACTGTAAATCAACACTAAGTTACAAAGTCCACTTTCAATTACTTGAAACATAATTCATTCAATTTGTATGCACAAAAGGTGTTTCTTAGTGTGTGAGAACATAATATGTGAAAAATAACACAACAAACTCGATTAACTTAAGGAGTTAGTATATGAATACATAAGTAATAGTGTAATTCCAAAAAGGGTCAATTACCTTCAGGTCCAATTATGTCATACCATGGAATTTCATAACATATCCCACCATAATCCACCTATAAGTGACTATTACCATAGCTCAAACATAGCACAACATGGTTAGTGATAAACATTTCATACATTACAAAAAACACAACATATCACATCATTTATTTCACATGAAAAATCATGTTGTCATATTATTCCCCCTATATAGCATGTGAAATCAATATGGATATAAAAAAAATATTCACTATGTTAAAGATCATAATTTCTACAACCCAATACACATATAGAACCAATAACAAGGTCTCAATATCCCATATTTCGTGTCAAGGTTAATTACCCAACCATTACCCAATTATTTTTCCTATGCAAACATTTAAGGATTCATTTCCAGCGTCATTACATATAAATTCAGGATGTAACTCACAAAATAACCATCCCAATTAAGGAACATCATCACATTCTAGTTTAAATCACCAAAGTATAATTGAATTTTTTTTCCCTTTTAAATACATATTTCCACATGCATAAATGACCATTTCATTAACACCTGTATCCATTAAAACCACCAAGATATTTTTAACTTATCACCAAGAAATAACAAAACATATAATTCCACCATGATAAACTAGTAAGTCATTTAACTCACTGAGGACAAGAATAATCTTATGGTATAGGTCCATAGCCTCTCTAATAGCATAAATATTCAATAATATGATGAACTAAAAGAAATTAATCAATAATTATAAATATATAATGTCCAAGACATCCAAAAATTAAATACTTGTTGGAACAATAGAGTTAAAAGAAAATTACTCAAATGATAAATTTAAATTTTGTTTCAGATAGTGATCGGTGCTTGATTTTTTGTTTCCAGCAAAAGGTCATGTAACCTAATTAAAAAAAGGTTATATAACCCAACTACTCAATTAAAAATTTTAAAACATATAGGAAAAACATGAGAAAAAAACAATATAATTAATTTTAGAATTATGTCAATATATATTTAATTATTAATGAAATTCATTCAATTTAGAAACTATGAAATACATAAGGAAAATTAATTAACATTAAAACATATAGAAAACATATGTATTTATAACTAATTTTTAGAATTTATAATAATAAAAAATTTAACAGAAACATAATTAAGGGAAACCTAGTGGTCTGACCAAAAATATGTTTTATCAAGAACCTATAATAACAGTAATAATATTTACTATCATATCAAATAACAATGTGAGAATATTTTAATATAAAAAAATAAATTATTACCATTTTTTATTTATGATTAGATAAATTGTACTTCAAAAAAAATAGATTAAATGAATCGATATATGGAATTAATTTTTTTAATAAATTGAAATTAAAATTAATGAATTTAAATAACACAATAAAATATGTTTCTATTTTTATACAAAATTAAAATATAAGAGAAATTATATCATATACATTTTTTCTTCCTCTAATATCCAAAGTATTTGTGGATCTGCAACCTTGAACTGCAAATAATAGAGGGAAAAAAGAATTCATTAATTCATGAATGTATAATAACATAAAATAAAACAACATTAATTCATGTTTTTTGGTTTTTATGTTTCAATACATGTTAATTTTCTTATATAGTTCTCAGAAAGAGAATCAATTATCCAAAAAATACATATATGGAAATATGTTTTTGACTTTCTTTTATAAACATGTTAATACAATATATTTGAGAACTAATAACCAAAAATAGTACAAAGAAATGTTTACAATTTGGGATTAATATATTTTAGAAAATAAAAGATCAATGATATATAACAACCATTGAATGATTATTTGGATTATATAGAATAAATGAATAATATATATATATATTCTAAATGTAATAAAAAATTTAAATTCTCTATTTTGGAAAAAACACATCAACCCTATACAGTGTAAATAAGCTACATTTTCTATGTTGAGTAACATGGAGAATAGTAGAGATAGGGTGAACATCACAGAATTTTTGTAATATTCCACCAATGAATTCACATGTATTCTTGCATATAGTATAATAAAATATTGTAACATTAAATTTAAATTTAGTTATATAAATTTTAACAATATAAAATAATATGATAAAAATGAAACAAATGTTTGAAGTGAATTAATGATTCAAACAATTTTAGAATTACATTTCATGAAAAGTATTATAAGTAAAAAACATAGTGATAATACAAAATTGAGTATGGAAAATTGGATAAACATTCATATAAAAAAATTATTAATTAATGAATATGCATGAGCATCGTTGCATTAACCAACAAATATAGTCTATATGAATATTGCATACATGTATACAAGTGAGAAATTATAATAATTAATTCATAATTAAATTTTAATACATATTTAAAAATGATTATTTTAGGTCTTAAAATAAATAATACATATAGAGATTCAATAATTAATTTTTTTTAATAAGCTCAAAAAATAAAAATTTGGCACCACAATACATGAAGATATTGATAGGATCCTTAATATATAAGTCTATATAAATGAAAAATATTAAATACATGTTTTCTATTAAAGGATGCTTATATTTGAAAAAATAAAAACCAAAAAATTCAACAAGGAGATAATGACATAAAATGACCCTTCTCATGTGGATAAAAGCATAGTATAACCTTTTTCATAAAGGTTTGATATGATACTTTAATTTATTGATTAAAAAATTATAATTAATAAAAATAATAATGGAAATTAAAAAAGTGGTAGATTTTTTAAAACAAACATAAAGCTAATGTTGTTTAAATGGATATATTCAATATATGTCTTCACTAAAAATGAGCCCCACCCTTCATCACTTTGAAGAGACCTACACATTAACCCTATCAATTAGTTTATAGTAATTAAGCATGAGAATAATGTCACTCAAAACTATCAAGTCAATTAGAGAATATTAAAATATTAAAGGTTAAATGTTTACTGATTAAAAAATAAAGAAATATAAATTGATCACAAACATCTTGGTTTTCATTGATTAAATTTAGTTATTCTACTTTACCTCAAGAACACTCCTAATATGATATCCTCAATTTTGGGCTGACACATATAACCAATTTCAATGAAATAAAAATCAATTTTATAAAAATATGAATGTAAAAATTTCATTAAAATTATAGAAAGAAACATGTCTTCATTAATTAATGGAAACTACCTTGATAATAATTATTGATCGTAGACCCATTCAATCAGACATTCAACCACTCCACAAATAGTTGGAACTAAATCAATTTCAATAATTTTGTTTCCATGAACCTTTTTTTTCACTGAAATACATACATTAAAATATGATTATACAAATAAAATATAAATCTAAAAAACTTCTTAAAGAGTGATTAAAAAAAACTAAACATTAAGAAACTATAATAATTTTTTTTTGATTTATATATAACAAATATTGAAGTGGCATTTAAGTGTAACATAATATTGAAAATCTGTTAATTTATAAGATGTTATCTATGTTAGGTAAATCATATTTTTTTGATGTTATGTTAGTGTTAAATTTGAAACGATAGTCAAAATAATTTTTATGGTAATATATTTTCAAAATGTAATAGTACTGATTAATAGGAAAGTACACATGAAGTTTAATTGAATTTTTAATGAATAAAAATTTCATTTTAAAACTCTATAATAAACCTTAGGAGGAAGATTATTAAAATTTCATAGTCAAATAAAGAATTATTGAATGCATATGGAATGCATATTTTAAAAAAGTAATGGATTTTAAACTTAATGTTATAGATAAGTAGGAATATTATATACAATTTGAAACTTGTAGTGAATTATAAAAAGGGTGAATTATATACAAAAAAGTGATGTGAAGTAGAACATGATGGAATGGATGAACAATTATGCGTAATATATAAATATTACTATTAAGGAATATAAGAAATAATGTTTTGAAAAAAAATGAAATGAAGTGTAATATAAAAATATTAAATGCATTATATATAAAAATAGTATCATTATACTAAATAACTTATACATAATCTTCAAAAAGAATATTAAAATTGAAAGAGAGTCAGAATACCTGCATAGTAATAGAGACAAAGTAAATGATATATACACCTTATGAAAGATAGATTATATAGTATAGATATCAAACATTAGTATACTAAATCATTGAAATGGAATAGTTACAAGAGGAAAAATGCCTATACAAAGAGGGAAACATCATTTTTCTTTCATATTAGGGCCTTAGAATAGAGAATAAGAATGTTTAAATTTTAAATTTATGGAGTCCTTTATCTGGAGCTGAACCACTAAAATTCAAATTGTTTAATATGAACATTTTTTGTGTAATAGGATTTTTAAATTAGGGTTTCAAGAAATCATATTGGGAGAGTACCTATTGTAAATGAGTAACCCCAAGAGGTCTTTTGGGATAACAGTATGAGTCTACATCACCATCATTGTATATCAGAGAACAAAACCAGAGAAACAAGCATACCATGGTCGGAAATCATGAAATGTATATGGAGGTATGGTGTTTGGCATGATGAAATCCAATAGGAATCTGTCAGAGGAGTGGGAGAGGATATCAGGTGTGTCGTAAATTGAAGAGTGAAGCTGATAAGGTTGACTAATGTGGAAAGTGATTCGGAGGTGGGGAGACCATGTTGGATCCATGTTAGTAGGGAGGTGGGGAGGTCGTGTCAGAGTCACATCGGTGGGGAGGTGGCCTAGCTACGTCAGAGGTGTGGGATCATCAGAGGGGTATATTTGGAGGCTAGGGCTCTAAGGGAAAGTAGGGAACTATGGGAGGAAGGGAACCACGGGAAGAGGAGAAGGATCTATGATTAGGAGTCAAGGGTATATCCATGGTTTTAATAAAACTATGGTAGCATAATATTTATCGTCACAATTTTCATAAACGGTGACCATATATGTGTGGAAATAGATTATTTTTTTAGTTATGATAGACTGAATAAATAGTTCAATAAAAATTATGATAAACAATAAAATTAATCATAAATTAATGTGTAACATCAAATAACATTATCGACCCTTGAGCACCATATTGACACTTGGTGTCAGCCAAACATGTTTTATCATGATGCCAAATATCTCTGTCCAGTGGAAGATTCTTCTTCCCATAATGAATCACAAATATTTTGTGTCAATTAACCAATATGAATTTCCATTTTTGATTCACATTCCTTGAATAAATCACCCATATCATGTCAAGTAAAAACGCACCTCACCCTTTGGAATCAATTAACCAATTAAAATTGGTCTATATGTGAATTCTTAGGCTAGATCCACATACGTTTTCCCAGGGCACAAGAATAAGCTAAGGGAAAAATTGACCATGTCATACTAGACTCTTTGTAAATTCTCATACTATAGCCACTTACATGTTCACTTGGTGAAATATTATACCAAGGTAAAACATATCACAAAACACTATGAAAATTCTCATGTTAGGGCCAGTTACATGAAGGAAGTACATCATACTATATGAAAATTCCCATTCAAGAACTAATTTAATAGTTCAACAACAAATAAAAACAAGATCCAATGCATTCCAATTTATCAAACATGAAAAACATGTGATCATAACCATATTGTTTAATTATATAATTACCAATTATTAAACATTTAATTTCATTATTCAAAATTTAAAATTATCACAATAATGGTAATAATTTCATTTCACTAATCAATTAATCTTGATTACCATTACCAATGAATTATATTTTTATTCCATCATGTTATCATGAAAATTTCAATTACATCACAATTAAAAACATTCAAACAAAATTATTCTTTATCAGGAAAATTACTACAATTCACATGTTAATCCAAATCAAAATCTAATCCATTCCAAAAACAAGTTCCAATTCGACTATGGACTCTAGGTTCACATGTTCTATGTTCTAATCTAGGTTCAATGGTTTTCAAACCTATCATATGGCAGTATATCATGGTCTCAATTCCAACATACCCAAGGATATTTTATGGAGTTATAAGAATATAGATTTTTCCATTTTTATGGGTTAATAATTATAATAAGTTTCACACATGTCAGGTCATCATAATCTAAAACATTTCACATACTAGAGGGGAAAAATTATTGAGTTATTTTCGACCACCCGCCTCAATAAAATAGAATAATAGATAAATAATAAAACATTAGATCAAAGTGAAACACCATGATACCCAACAGAAAACAATCGATACACACTTTCAAGGTTAGAAAAATTGGATCCATGATAAATACAAGGGGAATTCATAAATTCCAAGAATAACTCACCCATCCAGGTTGTCTACATCAAATCACATATTGGCGAACCAAGTAATGTTTTTGGAGAATCCTAAAGTGCCTTGTAGAACATTCAATGTTCATAAATCCTAATTTATGGTAAAATTATAGGTAATTAGGTTTTTAAAATAGGTTATGAGGGGAAAGAAATATTATTCTTCTCCTCATAATCTCAGTGTAGCCTAATGACACCAACTGGATTGTGGTGTCTTCTAGTGTGCCTGAATAGTTGGGAAACTCTACCGGTCAGATTGTGGGCCTCTTATAGGAGACCCAATCTTTCGAGTTCCCACTGAAAAAAAAAATTGGATCTCATAGGATAGCTAATGGGACTCAAGTAGCTTTACCAAACTATTGGAGATCCCATCGACTAACTAGAGGCTATGCAATATCTCCAAAACTACAAGACACTTGAAACCTCCTACAATATTATCTTCCTAATTCCTTGAAAACCTCCAAATCCTTATTTTTTATTCGGAAAAAGGGTCATTTACAAAGGTTAAAATGGTTTAAAAAACTCAAATAGGTTAAAACAAAGGCTTAAAGAGTAACATATCTTGGAAAATATGGGATCATACAATTAATATTCATGGATACTCACATTGAATTGAATTATTTATGTTATTGGTTATCATATACCTTATTAAATTTATCAAATATTTATCCTACTTTTCTACACATGAAATAAATAATTGGAATCCTCATGAATTAACTTTTTCACTCTTTATATTACTATAAAGGTATTCCATCAAGTAACCAATATTATTTCCAATTGTGGATTCTCCTACCTAGGATGAATGCCTAAGCTCCAAAAGCATATCTATTACACACTTATTGTTTGGTTTTTTCTTAGTCATCACACATAAAAGTATGTTTGTTTTATCTGTTCCTTTCATCATCAATACCATTTTTGGGTCTTTCATAATCAATTATACTCTATAGGGAATAGAGTAGATGTGAGAATATACTAAAGGTTAGTCCTCATCACCATATTCTTCATGAAATGTTCTCCATTTATATTTATATCTCTAGTAATGAAGGGGGGAAGAAACCAAAATAGTTTTTGGATCCCCACATTAAAACCATGTGATTTTGTCTATTAGCTTCTTAATCCCCTTCCCTCCATCATTCTTGTGTTTCCTTTCTAACCCCATCAAAAAAATGTTGTTTTCCATGTCTCGTGTTCTTAATACATTGTTCCCCATTACCACAAATCCCCTCCCCATCACCATTTTTTTCTCCCCCATCCTTTTTCCCCTCTTCCTATGGTCTACCTTCCTCCCACTATTTTCCTTGCCTGGTAGCATGATTTTTTTCAATAGTAGTAATAAAACTCACTTTATATCCATATATAACAATATTTCCCCCCTCCTTATCCAATACCCTCTTCAACTATGTCACATAAAAAACCACCTTGCAGTAGACCCTCCCTGATATCTCCATCACCAAATGGTTAATAGAGAAAAAATTCCCCTGTAACTTCCTCGTCTTAGTCCTTGCCTATGAAAACCTTTTATGGGAGGTGTTGAACCACAATGACTGCATGGTGTTCCTAGAGGAGGAATATTTGTGTATTGAGTGAATTCATGGGAGGCACTTAAAACAATAATCCCACCATTTCTGGTACCAAACCAAGGTGTGAAAAGCATAGTAGTTACTGGAGGCAAGGAGGGAGGAGGCATGTATAGAAGTGGGTGATATGAGGGTGTCTAGGTATGAATATATGGTGTTGATGGGTATGTAATCATAGGTGTATAAGATGGAGTGGTACATTGTATTGGTGGATGTTCCAAAAGGGTACCATTAAGGATCTCTTAGAAGCGTGACCTCAATCTTCACAATAGGGATATTGGGAAGGTACAGGGAACCCGATGAGATGTATGTGCTCATGAATGATTCTAATAGGCCCATGGAGGATTTATTTTTGAAGGCATTATTGTGTGATGGGTACTTTATGGAGAAATCATGGATACGGAGGAACTTACCATTTCCATCCATAGGGCTCCATCTCACTAACCCTTTTTTCTACCATTGATGTCATCTCATCTACTACTATATAAAAAGAGTTATGTCTATTAGACAGATACCATATGGTATGCTCGACATGGTGGTGAAATATAATTCCATGGGACATGTTGATTTGATATATGTTGAATTGAACACATGATTTTTTTTATCTGTTTTCTTCCATATGAATTTTATTTACTAAATATATCGGATGTATTTTGTGCTTGTAATAACTAATTAATATGTTTTTAAAGGTGTAACACAATTGAAAAACATGTTCTAGGGTATCCAATCTAACTTAATAAACTCTTAATGCTTTTAAATCATATAGATACAATGAAAAAATTATTTCTAAAATGGTCAAGTATACAAAATTTCAATCCATCTATTATTTTCTTAGGATGACCTAAAACACACATTTATAGTTTTAAAACACTAAAACATGAATTTAACAATAAAATAAATATAAAAATACCTCTATAATGATTTGAATCGTATAAAAACTATATTAGTATTATTTTAGATGTGAAAAAGCATATGAAACATCAACTAGATGTGTAGGATAACCATAATGATTAAATAAGTATTCCATAAAGCTTTGAAGTGTGCCTTGGGATTTGCATGGTCTGTTTTTTCATTTTGATATTTATGATCCTTCTATACATTCTATGTTGTCCAACAATATTCCTTACCTAATATTCTTGAATCTTCTCCATCCTCACATTTATTTTCCTGAGCACCATCACTTCATTTTAGAGTTGTTCTCATATTCTTCCATTAGAATCTTCGAGTTTCCTTATCTATTAAGTGTTATGTTCGAGAGTAAAAGTTCATCCAAAAGATATAATTACCTTCTTTGTGATGGAAATTGTACAACCTTACCATTTTCAAAAAAAATTCTTGATGGAGAGATCATGTCTTGAGGGCTCTGTTCATGCCATAACATTTTCAAAGAAGTTCAAATCTGGAAATGCCTTTTTGAATTCTGGTGCTCTCATAATTAAAATTTCATATTTAATATTCTACAATTTATGAATATTTAATATTCATTGATGGAAATATATTTGAATTATATTTTATACTCATTTTATTTTGTACTGAATCTCTTTTTTTGTTGGGTTGTTTATTTTTTTGTTGGGATGCTGATTTGGTACATTGATCTCAGTATACCTATTTCAGTTTTATATCCCCGTAGGTGCAAATACATTGATTTTTCTTTGTGTTATTCTTATTTTTTTATTAATATTTCCACCCATAAAATCTAATCCCTCCACTAGTCCATATTTGATCGAGTGTGCATTTTCATTTTATGTTTGGCATGGATCTGTGGTGCCAACCAACTGGTCAGGGTTATTCCAAATTATTATGGTTGTCATGGGGTTTCATTACCCCTATGGATCAGTTACTAAAACTAAATTGAAATATTCTCACATTTTTAGGTTTATGTTTATGTTTCTTTGGTAATGATTTTCCTTCATTGTGTTTCATCACTATCATATATCAGACATTCGACCTTGATACCCTCCATGTATACCTACGGTGTGCAGCCAATGGTATATTTTTTTATATAATCCTTTATTGAGAAGATGTGTGGATTTTTTTAATATCCAATAATGCGTGACACTATATAGGTGATACCTTTACTCCATAAGATCAGAAATATCTACACCCACTTCTCAACCATAGATTTAATATAACAGGATAGTCAAACCTTCACATCCAGTGTTGTGAGTATTTTATTTCCATTTTGTTGTTCCTAGAATTATGTGTTTCAAATATGATTCCATTTTTCTTTTCTTGGTAAGTATATACTTTATAAATCTTGTTTTTTTAGCATTAATAAAAAATTTGTGTGTCTGGTGTTCTTATGGTCACATAGGTCCAAAATAGACTGAGTCACATTAAATCATATATTTCGATTCTTTACTAATTTCTTACATTAACATATTGAATTTTTTTCTTCCAATGGGATAGAATTATTTGAAAAACAATACCCAAAATAGTCCTCTCAAGTTTTTGTGGATTGTCCTTAGGTAGTGAACCTTCCCTAATAATGTGGTAATATATCAGAATTAGGTTTACATTTATTTTTTAATCTGTTTCTTATTTAAATTTAGTTTATTTTTAGATTCTCATTTTCAATCTCATATTAATTCTCGAGTTTCCTCTTCTGTTTAGAATTGAAATCGTAGTTACCAGAAACATTATTCGAATTCATTTACCTAATTACATATTCATGTGTATCCTTTTATCTTGTCCATTTCATAGGGTAATATGCTTAACATTTTCCCCAAAAAATCGATATCAGATCCTTCAGATAAATATGAATTCAACTATGTTTTAAATAAAAAAAATTATGGTTACAATTATTTCAATTTATGGTGGATTAGAATGAGTTCGCTATTTTTTTAAATAAGGGTTAATTGATGCACTATATGGGCCTAACAAGTCCATTGTTACCCTATTTTATACTGAAAAAACCTCAATTATTTATCAATATATTTCTTCTGATATTCTTATTAAGGCCCAAAGTTATAAGATTCTTTATTTAGGCAACAAAGTGCTTAGAGAAGTTTACTTTGAAACTACTATTATTATTATGTGGCTTAAGTTATAGAAAGTATACATGAAAACTTCCCTTATTAGAAAAAATTGTAAGAAAATTTACATGTTTAAATTTAAATTGAAATATTTTGTTTCAATTAATGTCCACTTTGATGGATTCAATAAAATCATGCTTGATATAGAAAATATAAATGTAAATGTTGATGATGGAGATTAATTCATGATTATTTTAATTTCTTTAGAAAATTACTACAAAACATTAGTAGATACAATGTTGTATATCCATGATTATCTAAACCTAGAAGAGGTTAAATGTTCCATGATCTCTAAGGAATTTTATTTTAAACCTATAATTAAGGTTGAGGTAGAGATTATTTTCAAAATGGGTAGTAAAAAATATTTGGGTAAAAATAATGAGTATAGTAAGGATAAAAGAAATAATAATAAACAAATTAATTTTTTCTTTGTCTATAGATATAAAAATTGTTTTCTTCCATTTTGGTAAGCTCAAACACACTATAACTGAGATTATAAAACTTGAAAAAAATCCTGAGACTAAGCATCCCACTGAATAGTCTCTTTTATTGGATTCTAGTTATGATACTACTGATGTTTTAAATATATCCATCCATTCACTAACACATGAGTGGGTTTTGGATTCTGGTTTCTCTTCCCACATGCATCCCTTTAGTGATTCTTTCCTTGATTTTGTATAAATTTTATAATGATATGTTCCTTTAGGTAATAGAAGTAGGTTCTAAGCCATTGTAAGAGGATCAATTTTAATAAAATTAGATGTACACCCTACCATCACTTTTCTAGATATTAGGTTGGTTCTTGGCCTCCATATAAACCTAATATCTTTATTAATTATAGACTAAAGGCGATTAAATTTTAAGTCTAAATAAGTTTTCCTAAGATTCTCTAATGAAACTAGAACTATCAAAAAGTGTTCCCATGTCAATGGGTTTTATTTCCTAAATGGGAAGACCCATTATAGATAGTTGGGTAGTGTATGTATAACTAATTCTAATAACAAATTGTAATGGAATAGGATATTGGGTCATGTAAGCTCTAATGGTATTGAAGAACATAATAAACAAGGGTTGTAAACTAACATTTCACTAAGTAACCTTCCCTATTATGAAGACTGTGTAATAAGTAATGTTGGGAGATTAATATTCAATATTTTTAGCTCTAAAGTTTGTTTTACTTTTAAATACGTTCTTTTTTATTTATGGGGACTAGTAAGGATAACCTCCCCTGGTGTAGGATCCTATTTTTTTACCTTTATCACTTATCTAGAATATTTTGGTTTACATACTCAAAAAAATACAATGTATTTGAATCCTTTAAATCTTGGGAAATAATTTGATAAAATAATGTTTGAAATAAAATTAAAATAATGATAAATGATAGTGGATTATAATACCTCTCTATTGGTTTCAATATATTTTAAAAATATGATGGAATTTCAAGACACATGGCTATTAGAGAAAATCCCTAATATAATTGACTTTCTAAAATAATGAATATGATTATTCTTGAGAGAGTTTGAAGCATTATTGCATGCTTAGGTCTCCCTAAATACTTCTAGGAAGATGCTACAACAATGTAAGTGTATCTTTTAAATATATTCCCATCCTCTAATAATCACATTAAAGCCCCACAATAACTATTGAATAATAAAAAATACTCTTATAATAATCAAAGTGTCTTTGGTGGCACTACACATGCCCAAGTAAAGATTGATAAGCATAATCCCCATGCTCTTAAGTGTATTTTTATTTTGTACCTTGAGGGTATTAAAGTTATAAACTATGGGTTTATAAACCCAATTACAAAAAACTAAGTAACTAGTAGAGATAAAGTGTTTCATGAATCATTTTCTCCTAAATCTAAACCTATTACACGAGACAGTGATGATGCATCCATTGATGGGGCTGTTGATACTCAACCACCAACCCAGTATGAGTCTTTTATTTAGCCTCCTCCAAGTAATCCTTAAACTATATCCCAAACTGAATCCATATCTATTTCTAAGTCATATTCTATAAATAAACCTATTAATAACAATACTTATTATTATTTGACCCAAGATAGAGCTTGAAGGGTCCCAATACCTCCTTCTCAGTTTAATCAATATGATATGGATTTAGTTTTATTTCATGTTTCCCAGGATCTTGAAGTTGATGACCATCAATCTTAAAAGAAATTTTTTAATGATAGAGATTCTAAGTAGTGGATCTATCCAATGTATGAAGAGATGACCTCCTTAAATAAAATTTTCAATTTCTCTATCATTGATAAACCTATCAATTATAAAGTGATTCTTTATCTTTGTATTTTAAATAAATAGAGGATAACATTGTTCAAAATAAAATAAAATATAAATCTCGATTATTCACAAAAGGGTTCCTACAAAGATATGGAATAGACTATTCTAAAATCTTTTCCCTAGTTGTAATACACACTTCTATTCGGTTTCTTCTTAATTTTTCTTCATTTAATGACTTTCACATTGAATAACTAGATGTGAAAAATCCTTACAACATGGTGAAGTTAATGAGAAATTGTATATGAAACCTCTTAAAAATTAATATAAATAATTTAAACCAAATTAAAATTTTATTCTAATTAAAACATTGTATGGATTAAAACATGCCTCTTGGAAATGGTATAGGGGGTTTTATTCTTTTATTCTTAAAAACCATTTCACTAGGAGATAATATAATTCTTATTTCTTTTTAAATTCAGTTAGAAATAGTATTCTTTGCTTATATTATATGTTGATGAAATGATGATTATATTTCATAAAATTAAGCTTATAATTGTTGATTAGTGTTAATTAAAATGTGTTTTTGAAATGAATGTTCTAGGGGCAGTAAAACAAATTGTTGGTGTATAAATTGTTAGAGATAGACCCAATAACTTGTTGTATCTCTCCAAGTGTTCTTATGATCTGAATGTTCTAAAAAGAAACTTGAATCTATAAATATATTAATGAACCATTTTTATATCATTTTAAGATTTATATGACACGATAATCCACTATTGATGTTGATGTATAGTATATGTCTAAAATAAACTTTGGAAACATTATTGGAAGTTTCATGTACTCCATGATATGCACCAGACCTGATGTATCCTTTGTAATATACACTCTTTGAAAATTTATGGCTAACATAAAGAAGTTATATTGGTATTCCATAAAGTGTATTATTCAGTACCTATAATATAATTTAGACCTATATTTGTGTTATGTAAAAAAAATTGGTGCTACTAAAATGATTATTAGATATGTAGATTTTGAAAATATAGGTAGAATTGGAAATAGAAAATAATTTACTGGGTATTTATTATTTTCTTATGGAGGCTCCATATCCTAAAAATGTAATGTTAAATATTTTGTTTCTATTTTAACCACAAAAGTATAGTATATTGAACTAACTAAGGCTATCAGGGATGCCTTATAGTTCAGGGGTTTGCTTCTGAACATAAGATTTATGATTATGTTATTATATTATATAGGGATTTAAAATATACTTTACATTTTTTCAAAAACATAGTATACCATGGTGAATAGAAACATAGATATTAAATTACACTTTATTAGATATGTTATTGAATTCGGAACCAAATGTGTTGATAAAATACATACTGATATTAACTTAGATGATAAATTGAATAATGATTTAGTATTATAAAAAATAAAATAAGTTTAGATAATTTGAATTTGGTTCCCATTTAACATCCATAGGTGCAATAACATCACCAATATCAAATGAAAATGGTGGATATTTGTGAATTATGGTGTTTTCATAATTAAAAATTTCTTATTTAGTATTCATCTAATTATGAATATTTATTATCCATGCAAGAAAATATCATTTAGTTATTTTTTAATATAATTTTATTTTACATTGGATTGCTCCTTGTGAATTGGGCCTCTGATTTGTGCGTTGGGCCACTGATTTGGGATGTTGAGATTAACCTTCCTGTTTGAGTTTCATATCCCCATGGGAGTGATCCATTGTGGTTTTATTCCTAGATTTCTATTAATATTTCTACCAGTTTCATCTAATCCATCCACCTATTTATCTTTTCATGAGTGTGTGGTTTTATTTCTAATTCAGTGTGGCTTAATGGAACATTATGGTTGGTCAAAGTTGTTTTTGAGGGACTATGGTTTTTAAGGGGTTTCATCATTATAGCATCTTGGTCGTTTCTGCTCATTCGAATGATTCCCACCTAGTGTGTTTGACATTATAGTTTCTTTTTTAACCCTTTACCTCCATTGTGTTTCATTACCTTAATTGATAGGATATTCAACAATTATTCCCTTCATTTATACCTATGGTGTCTAACCTATTGTGGAGTTGTGACAATAACCTTCCATGAAAAGACATGTGGCTATGTTCTGGATCTGATAATGTGTGACACCATTTAGGGGAGAAATTTACTCTATGTGAGATTAAATATCAAAATCATATTATCTATATTAACATCAAGAGAATAGGACGACCAAACCATCATGTCTGGCATTGTAATTATTTTATTTTTATCATGTTATTCACAGCTTTTTGTGTTTCAAAGCTTCAACAACTTTTATTTTCTTTGTAATCATGTAATCTATAAATATTGTTTTTTTATAATTAATAAACTTTTTGTGTGTGTGGTATTCTTATCATTCATATATATCCAAAATAGATCGAAGGATGTTAAACCCACTGTTTCCATTCTTCACTTCCTTCATAGTTTCACATCTTAAATGTTCTATTTCTATTGGATTCAAAATCTAAGTAACAAACTACCAAAATCAGTCCAATTGGGATTTTTCGGACTATCCCCTTACACTATACCTTTCCCAATATCCTTATACTAGAGGTAAACCTTTCTGATTTTATGGTGTTTACTCAGGGTTATAGTCTTTCTTATATTTCCTTTTTTTCTATAGTGTTGCATTGTACTTCCCCTTATTCGTCTTTATCTATGTTGGGGTTGTTGTTTGTGATTATAACTAGTTGGGGGGAAAATTATACTAACCTCGCCTCCTGTTTAGTTCTAGTTCCTAAAGTGATAATGGTTGCAATATTAAATAGTTTTCGTAGTTTGCATGCATTTTTTCTCTACTTTTATTTTCCCTGTTATATGCCTGGTCAATTTTTTCCTAATAGTAAACTTTTACGGTGGTGTTATTTCCCTTGAGTATGACTAAAATGGTTTGAATCATGTAAATATCTCTTGTTATTTACTTTATTCATTTTATTTTTTTGTTATTGTTTGTTTTTTCCTTTTGTAAAATCTTTCTTATCTTATTTGAACCTCCCGCTTCACATCATTCAAACCAATTCCATTCTTGTCCAATGTGAGAGTTGGTATGCCTTTGTTGCATCTATTTTCAGCCTGATAGTTGGTATCAGAGACTGTAATTGGTTTAAGTAACATCATTAGTTGTGTTCACAATTGAGAAGTTTAATGTTGAGAATGATTTTAATATGTATAGAGTTGAGATTTGTGTGATACTAGTTGATAATGAACATGCATATGCCTTACACAGTCCCAAAAAACCTGTAGTTTCTGTGTCTACTAATGGTCAATCTAACATATAATTTATAGATATAAACCATAGTGTTTTATAAATGGATCATTATATATTTCACTTCACCTTGGGAGACAATGATCTTCATGAATTTTCCCACGAAAAAACTTCTTAGGAAATCTTGTTAAAACTTAAACATCTATATATGAATAAATCTTTGCAAGTCTATCTTTAAAAAATTAAGGCATTGTAATTTTTAGATAAATAATAGTTTTTCTATTCCTATTCATGTTGATGAGTTTAAAAAATTGATTCTGTATCTTAATAATATAGATATTGAAGTTAAGGATGAATATCATGCTATTATTATTTTAACCTCTCTTGATGATTCTTTTAGTTTTTTAAAATATTTAATAATGTAATGTCATGATTCTATAAAGTAATTATAAGAACCAATTTAATAATTTCCATTGGTTTTTTTTGGAAGAACTAGCCATATTAAAATCTATAGTCTATGTTTGAAAAATGAGGATAGTGTGGGCTATTCAATTATGTAATGACTAGATTTCAATATTGTTTATGTTATGTAGTTTATTGTAATAGAACTTTATCTATAATTAGGTGTAATTTATAGGTTATATTATTTCTTCATTCCTTGGATTGGGTATACTATATTTGTATAAGACACTAGTGGGATGGGGGTGGGTTTTCATTGGGCTGGTATAAGATGTTTGGGCTTATGTAGAGATTGGTCTCCTGTTATCTTCCTATTTTTTGTTGTTTTTTGTTTCTAATTCCTTTTCCTACTTGTGTTATTTTGATCTTTGATGAGTTTTAATTCTCACTATATTTTACCCCAAAGGAATGTTATGTGTTTGTAGGTATCTTTATGCTTGAGAGTTAATGGTTTTGATGGAGACAAAGGTAATTCAGGTATTCTCTTTTTTTAATGTTGTTACTTTGTTTTATTTCTAAGAATTCTTTAGAAGTATGATAGATTTGGAATATTAGGTATGGGAAGGCCAAGTCCCACCATGGAACACGCTAATAGTGTCTATTTTGGGGATAAACTATTATATTATGTTTATTTAATTTAAAAAATCTATCCAAACCAACTGGTAGACTTGATAGGCTTTGTAAGAACATCAGCTGTTAATTTTGTTAGTTTATTATAAAAATGTGAAGATTTATTAAAGTTGGTTTCAAAATTAAATTCTATTTTATGTTATTTATTAGAAATTATTTGATTTTTTTATTAATGTGAAACTTAAATATATATGTTTTTTTTTGTTCTGGATTCTATTTTATGAGTATCTATCTAGGATTGATGTTTGGGCCTCTATATATGTTTAGCATTGGGGTGGTAGTGCTATTGTGCCTTGCTGTGAGATATTTTCTACTAGCCTACTGGGTCATCTATTCCATGGAGCTTCCCTTGTTTGGCCTAATTTTTCATGCTGTTTTAGTTGGTCTTCTAGCCATCAATCTTATTGATTTAATAGATCATTTTTTAGGGTTTTTTTATTTTCTAGAAATCAGTGTAATGTGATATCTGGCTAGTCTTCTCCTACCATGTAGCTCGGGATTTTCACAACCTATTGAGTAGTTTCTATCTTTATGATCCTTCCATTCCCTCTATGTCATCCACCTATTCACATTTCATATTGTGTATGACTCACTTTCTACCTCACTATTATTTCCATGAGTGACATCGCTTCATTTTATAAGAAAGTGCATCTTCTTACCTTATAATATTCAACTTACCTGGGTTTATTGTGATCCATTTTAGATATAACTATTATTTTTAATAGATTAACTACTTTTCTTTGATGAAAATCGTGAATATTCCCCCTTTCTAATGACATTTACCAATGGATTTATCAAGTCTTTAAAGCTCTATTTAAGCCATGAAATTTTCAAAGAAGTTAAAATCTAGAAATACCTTCTTTCAAGGAGAATTCTTCCGGATTGTTTGGTGTTTACTTAGGTCAGTAAACTTGCTTATATTTATTTTTTGTTTCTATAGTGTAGCATTGTACTTACCCTTATTTTTATTACCCATTATTAGAGTTTTCATATATGAGTATTCCTAGTTTGGAAAATAATATTACTATTATAGAATCTGATTTAGTGAGATTCCCTAGATTGATAATGGTTTCAAACATGGATAGTTTTCATGGTTCGCATAGGTTTTTATGCTTCTTTTATTTTCACAGTTTTATGATTGTTTGTTTGTTTTCATAATAATAAACTATTGTAGTGTTGTTCTTATCATGGATTAGGACCAAAAATTTATGAACTACATAAACATATATTTTTATTTACATTACTTAATTTTATTTTACTTTTCTTTTCTGTTCTGTTCTTTCTTCATCTTACATTTGTTTCTTATTTTCTTTCATATTCTCAATTCAAGTAATTTAAACAGATTTCGTTCTTGTCCTCTGTTAGAGTCAAACTTCCTTCATTGGATATGTTCTTACCCTCACACACAAATATATATATATATCTCAATTTATGAATATTTATAATTATATAAACAAAAATAATTCTCTAGGATTTCCAACTCCCCACCCAATTTTTCCCCTCCCATTTTATACCCAACTGCCCCACCATTATCTGGACCACCTCCCTTATAAATCCCCCCTCCCCAACCTTTATGATGCGGCACACCACCACACCTATAGCTATCGATCCCCACACCATCCAACCCCCAACCCACCCCTCTCCATCCTACCCCTATCCCACCCCTATCACTCAGCCCCCATCACCCCCACCCATCGTGTCCCCTCCCCGACCTAGGAATGCATCACGACAACCTCCTACAATATATCCCCCATCCATACCCCACTATTAAGACCCCATACTCCCCCCCCCCCCACCCTCTCTAGTCCCCCTACATACTGACCCTCCCCCATTATCATGCACCCCGAAGTCGTGAACCTCCCCTTAGTCATAGATCCCCCCCACAAGGAGCAACTGGTTCCCCCTACTCCCTATCCTTGATTCTTCTTATGCGTAGTGATCTACTAACCCTCTTATTATAACCCCACACTCCCTAAATATCCCAAGATCCCTAGTACAACCGTGACCCATGTTTTCCATGTGTGATTTTCTTTTCCATTAAATTTGTTTAAAATATGATTTTATATGTAAATACGAGTTTATGGATTTATATTAGGAAATTTATGGAAATATATTTTTGAATGAAATAGAATTATGAACAAATTTCATCATTGAAATTTTTTTAATACCCATTCCATTATTTTTTTATAATTTTTTATGGATTTCATGAAATGTATAATTCATTTTATTTAGGTGAAAAAATTTCATATGTCTAAATATTATTACCATAGTAATTGATTTATTTCATTTAAATTCTTGAATTTATGTGCACTTGGATAGTTTCGTATACAAGTTGTGGAGGTGTGTTTGGATGACTTAATTCTTGTTGTGATGATATAGGATATTCTTGGTTTAATTCATTTTGTTGGTTTATTTAATTTAGGGTGTGGAGATGTAGGTTATGAATATGAACTTAGATAGTTTCTGGTGTACTAGTGTGATTTAATTCATTACATATTCCTATTGGTTAATTTGATTTATAGGTACTTTTATAGGTTGAAGTGTAGAAATTACTAACTTGATGATATTTTTTCGTTATGATAATTTCATTATTTAGTTGTGAACTAGACTTCCCATGAAATATTGTTAGCTATTTTAACCCCATTTCATAACTTGAAAAGTTTATTTGGATACATGGTTTCTTCTCCTCCCTAACCCCTCTCCTTTAATTAGTTTTCTTCAAGTTTCTTGATTTTTTGGTCTTCAAACTATGATGATCACCTATTCCATATTTTGGCATGTTCTTGAACCATTGAACCTTTTGGTTTAGTTTTTGTCAATTTTTAAATTTTAGGTATGACATGGGCTTTGATCACTTATCCAGAATTTACGCCATATCTGTTTTCTGATCTTCACCCATTTCATATTTCAGATTATAATATTAATTCATACTTTTAATGGTTTCAGTTCTATCTTTTCATGACTTTGAATCATATTTTCAGTTGGATGCTCGTATACTCTAATATGGTTGTAGGTATAAGCATGTGATTGGGGATATAATTATAGGGGATAATATTAACATAATGTAGCATGACTAAACTCAAAAAATAGGTAACTTGTTACTTTTTTGAGATAAATTTATATTTTTCCATGATTATTTAATCAATAATCATTAAAACTTATGAATTTTAATATCCATTAATTAGCTTGACCATTTTTATTAATAATGTTATATTGATTTGTTCTTATGAATTAATTAATTGTATTCATATATAGGTTTCTTAAAAGTAATGAAGTTTGAAAATAATTTTTAGCCAGGATACTGTTTGGTTCTCTATTTTTTCGAACATGCCTAATGTCATTCAAGTAAAATTCTACTGACATACTTTTAGTGTGATTATAAATTCTAATAGCTTCGATGATTTAAACATACTTAGTGATATTACCATTAGAGTTTACTCACCTTTATTGTATCTAATTGAAGTTTCTCAAAAATGAAATGGAGTTTCACTTCACTTTAAGATGTTACCATTTAAAATTATGAGAATTTAAAGATACAAGTTTGAAAACATAATGTTTACTAAAATAAATCATTAAAATATTTAAATTACATTTTTCTCATTGATAATATTATAATTAATGAATATGTAAGTGTTCTATTTATATTTTGTATTTCTATTTTAATCTATAGATTTTAATTATAAAATTTTAACCATACTACCCATTATATATTTCTATAATGGAATTTATTTCTATTATATATGTTACATTTATACAAATGATTTTAAAATCTTATCTTCCCTTAATTTTTTAGGGATTTATAGGTCTTAAATGTTGTTATACCAAATTTAAATGTTTTAATTTTTTAAGGATTCTTATTACTTTAAATAAATAGAAGTAATAAATTGATGATTACTAAGAAATAGTTAATTCATTTTTTATGTGATATTGTCAACATATTATACTATCACCCCAAAAAACTTTCTAATTTCTTTTTTTAAACAATGATTCTTTTTAAGAATATATTGGCATATAAATTTTCTTATTTATTTTCATTTATGAAGTAAAAAATTAGCTAATTAAGAGGAATATATTTTTTTGTAAAATTTTTAGTTGATAGTTATCTTAAAATATATGAAATTTTTAAAACATTATTCATCCTTAAATTATTGGAATTTTTTTCATTTTCTCTACTGATTAATTAATCTATCATGTTTAGTTTGTTTTTTCAAATGATTTCCACCTATTTTTCTAGTCTGTTATGAATTTGTATTGGTCATTGTGATTGAAAATCATAATTTTTATAATGTTGTTTAGATTATAAAGTATGGGAGTGGAATACTTAAATTTATAGGCAAGTAAAGATAATTATGGTGAAATAATCCTTGAATATAGTTTTTATGGTTGTTGAAAATGACTAATTGACATGTGTTTGTACTGCATTGATTAATAATAATTTTTACCACATTAAAGGGTTTTTAAACTTGGTTATATGTTATAGTTTGGTTTTTATTTTATTTAAAAGGTGTGTGTACTATATGATATCTTCATGTTCTTCATTATATATTAATTTCTTTCTATTTTGATTATATGAAAACCTATTTGTAATGAATTACCATGTGTTTATACTAAATTATATTTTAAATTTAAGGTTTTACTCTCTAAATGATTCTTATTTATTTTGTGACAATAAAAAAATCCAATTATTTGTTTATAAAAAATGATAAGGCCAAAAAACCAATCTTAGAGGAATGCCAAACTACTATCTAAATACTCAATATCATTCTGTATGTATTATACATTCATGCATAATTTTAATAGACCATTCTTAATCGAAGGAGTTAATTTTTTTTAAATCAATTGTTCTATTTGGAATTATTTATCTCATGTATCATTTACTATAGTGGTTATAGATTTAGATATTAAATCTTTGAACACACAGGTTGGAACTAATTAGGTGGATTACCCATTTATTTTAACATAATAATAGAAAACGGATTTTTTTCATCGGTCCAATTATAAAAATGGTTAGTGTATCTAAATATTATTCTAATTGTAATTAGGAATCTCTCTAGATATAAGTTTATCAATTTTCCCTAAATTATAGTAAAACTATCTTAGTATTATTTCTGACATGTAAAAGTATATGGCTTTCCATTCAGACATGTAGTGTGCTCTTAATGACCAAATGTGTAGTTTTTTAAAGGTTTGACACTCCTTAAAAATGTCCTCCAGGGGGTCCAAACTAATTAAACATCCTTTGAATGTCATGAAATCATACGATTACAACCATAGAGTGAATTTTGAAATGGTTTAGTGGAAAGAACATCAATCTATGGTGTTGTTCTCTCAAGATGGCCCAAAATGCACATTTATTATTTTAGATCATTATAACCTACATTTAATAGTCAGATACATAGAAAACAGCCTTGAAATGAGTTGAAATCATAGGAAAACATTCTTAGTATTATTTTTGATGTGTATGAGTAGGATACATGTCAATCAGACATGTGGGGTGCTTAGAACGACCAAATAATCAATTTTTAAGGGTTTTTCACCATTTAAAAACATGTTTCAGGGGGTCAAAACCAACCGAACAACCTTTATATGTTGTTATATCAGTAAAAATAAATCATATAGTAATTTTTTAAATGTTGGGGCATACAAAATGTCAATATGAGGAGATTTTTTCCCTGTATGATCTGAAGGGAACTTTTATTGATTTAAAACACCAAAATATGTGTTTAATGGTCAGATCCATAGATGATATCATTGTAATGATTTGAAATCATAGGAAAACTATTTCAGTATTATTTTTTATGTGTATGAGAAGATGGAATATTAATTAGACATGTGTTCTAAATAAAATAAAGGAATAAGTGGTTTTTAAAGGTTCCTTTAAAAACATGCATCAGGGGGTAAAACTGACTAAAAACCCTTTGAATTCCATAAAATAATAGTATAGTAACCATACAATGAATTTTCAACTGGTTGAGTAGACGGAGCCTTGATCTAAGGTGTTGTTTCCCTAAGATAACCTAAAACACTCTTTTACTATTTAAATATAATAAAACAATCATTTAATGGTTAAATGCATAAACAATGTCCTCAAAATGATGTAAAATCATAGGATAGACATCTTAGTGTTATTTTTTATGTGTATAAGTTGAATACATTTCAATCATAAATACATAATTTCCAGATAGGTCTAATAAGTATTTTTCTAAGGATTAGATCCCTTTAAAAAAGTTTATTTGGGGATGAAAACCAACCCAATGACCTCTAAATGGTGACAATAACCAAACTATGAATTGTGTAATAGTGGAGTTTAAAACTTTTTAATTCAAGGTTCTATGTGTTTAGGATGACCTAAAACAAACTTTTATTATTTTAAAAAATTAAAACATGAATTTTATGTTCCGATCCATGGAATATGACCTCGGAATGAATATTGTCTTGGTATTATTTTTTATTTTTACAAGTATAAAATATGTCAATCGGACATGTGTTGTGTTCAGAACAACTGAATATGTCTCTTTTAAAGGTTTTACACCCTTTAAAAATGTGTTTGAGGGGGTCAAAACTAACCAAATGAGCTTTGAATTCCATGGGATCATAGGAAAACAACAATAATTTGAATTTCAAAATGTTTAAGCAAACGAAACATCAATAGAGGTTTTCATTTTCTCAAGATATTTGAAAATCACTTTTATTGTTCTAAAACACTAAAACATGAATTTAATGAATATATCATAGAAAATGAACTCAAAATGGGGTGAAATCATAGGACAACAATCTTGGTATATTTTTTTATTGGTGCGTGTAGACATAACATCGATCAGATATGGATTCTACCCGGAATGACCAAATAAGAAATTTCTAAAGGTTTGGTACCATTTAAAAAGGTGTTTTAGGTGGTCAAAATCCACCAAACAGCCATAAAATTTCATGAAATCTGATGAAAACTAATGTATACTAACTTTTGAAATGGTGGAGCAGACAGAATATCAATCGAAGGTACCATTTTCCTAAGATGATTGAAAACACAATTTTATTATTTTAAAAAACCAAAATGAGCATTTAATGGTAATCTCCATAGAAAATGGCCTCGGATTGACAAAAAATCTTATAAAAAACCCTCTTATAATTATTTTGATGTGTAATAGTAGACGACACATCAATAGTATTTTTGGTTTCATCGAAACGATTAAGTAATAATTTTTTAAATGTTTGATCGCTTTAAAAATGTGTGTCGGGGGTCAAAACTAACTGAATGAACTCTTAATGTCAAGAAATCATAGGACAAAAATTAAACAATTATTTCAAAAAAAATCTAAGTAGATATTATTCCAATCTGAGGATTTTTTTCTTGGGATGACCAGAAACAAAATTTTATTATTTTAAGAAACTAAAACATGCGTTTAATGATAAAATCCATAGAAAATGACACAAAATGATGTGAAATCATAGGAAAACCATCATCATGTTATTTTTTATGTGTAAAAGTATACAATAGATAAACTCAATGTGCCGTATTTTCATAAAGAAAAAATAAGGAGTATTTAAAGGTTTGATTCTCTTTAAAAATTTGCATCATTAGGGGGTCAAAACCAAACAAACAACCTCCCAATTCTATAAAATATGAAAATAATATCAGTATAATTATTTTTTAAATGGTGGAGTAAACAGAATTTCAATCTATGGTGTCATTTTCCCAAGATGATCAAAATATTACTTTTATTTTTTTAAACACCATAATGGGAGTTTAACGATATTATCAATAAAAATATACATGGAATGACATGAAATCATAATAAAATTGTCGTAATGTTATTTGTGATGTGTTCAAGTTGATGACATGTTAATCTGACATGCGATATACTCATAATGACATGATAAATAGTTTTTAAAGGTTTGACACTTTTAAAAATATGCATTAAGGGGTTAAAAACAATCAAAGGACCTTGAATAGTATGAAATCATATGAAATCAACTATATAGCCACTACAAGAAAATAGTGTTTTAGCGACGGTTTTTTTGTGGCTATTTTCAAAACTACCGCTAAATGTTTTTTTATCAAAAAATTAACCATAGGTTTTTAGCAGTGTTTTTAAAAACCACCGCTAAATTTTTTTAAAAATATTTTTTATAATTATTTTTAAAAAAAATCTAAACAAATTTACAATTATTTTTAGGGGTGGTTTTTTTCAAAAACTGCCGCAAAATTGAAGAAAAAAATTAAAAATTATTTATTAATTAATTATTATTTATTAATTATTATTATTTTTTATTTATTATTTACAATCAAATATAGTTTATTATTTATAATTTTAATTAATTATATTGTGTTAATTAATAAATATTTATAATTATTAGTTAATAATAACGTGAAACTTTAAAAAAATCTATAAAAACTTGAAAACCAGACTTTGACATCAAACGACCATAACTTCTGATCTGGGAGTCCATTTTAGCTCCACAACCAGTCAAATCAATGCTTATGAAATGATCTAAAACCAAGTGAGATTTAAATCATGTGATAATCAAAGGAAAAAAATATATTCAAATTTCAAAAATATTGAATATCAAACTCGAAATTCAAATGACCATAACTTTAAATTCGGGTGTTTGTTTGGACTCTACGAAATATCATATCGAAACTCATTTTATGATCTTCGATTTGACTAGCTGTGGTGCTAAAAAGGAGTTTCGGATCAGATTTTATTTTCATTATTGTGTTTTTAGGGTTTTTAGAGGTTCTTAACATTTTATGATTTATTTATTTATTTATTTTTATTTTTATTTATTTTTATTTATTTGTTAATTATTTATTTATTTATTATTTATTAATTAATTATTTATTTATTTATTTATTTATTTATTATTTATTATTTATTATTTATTTATTTATTTATCTATTTATTTAATTAATTATTTATTTATTAAATATTTAATATTTAATATTGATTAATTTATTTATTTATTTATTTATTTATTTATTATTGAGTTATTATGTACACATTAATTGTTAATTTATTTTTTAATTTATTAATTAATTAATTATTATTTATTTATTATTATTTTATTATTAATTTATTATTTATATATTTATTTATTATTTATTTATTTATTATTCCTTAATTATTCATTATATATTAATTTCTATTTAATTTTTTTAATTAATTATTAAATATTAAATATTGAATATTAAATATTAATTATTAAATACTAAATATTAATTAAGAAATATTAATTATTAATTATCAATTATATTTATTACTTATTAATTATTATTTATTATTTATTATTTATTATTTACTAGTTATTATTTATTATTTGTTATTTATTATTTATTCCCTATTTATTTATTTATTTATTTATTTATTTATTTATTTATTTATTTATTCATTCATTCTTTATTCTTTATTATTTATTCTTTATTCTTTATTACTTATTAATTTATTTTTAATTTATTAAATATTTATTTATTATTAGTTTATTATTCAGTTATTATTTATTAATTTATTTATTTATTTATTATTATTTCTTTATTATTATTATTTCTTTATTATTTATTTATTTAATATTCATTATTTATTAAGTATTAATTATTTATTTATTAATTATTTATAAATTTTCAAATATTAATTATTAATTCTTAATGATCAATTATAATTTATTAGTTATTAATAATTATTTATTATTTTTTATTTTTTATTTATTATTTTTTATTTTTTATTTTTTATTTTTTATTTTTTATTTTTTATTTATTATTTATTGTTTATTATTTATTGTTTATTGTTTATTGTTTTTTATTTTTTTATTTTTTATTTATTTTTTATTATTTTTTATTTATTCTTTATTCTTTATTATTTATTATTTATTATTTATTATTTATTATTTATTATTTACTAATTACTATTTACTATTTATTTAGTATTTATTTAGTATTTATTTATTATTTATTTATTTATTTATTCATTCATTCATTTATTTATTCATTTGTTTATTATTTATTATTTATTATTTATTAATTTTTAATTTATTTTTAATTTATTTATTATTTATTTAATATTATTTTGTTATTCATTTATTTTTTATTTTTTTATCTTTTTATTTTTTATTTTTTATTTTTTATTTTTATATATATTATTAATTTATTATTATTGATTTATTAATTACTTATTTATTATATTTTCATTATATATTCATTATATATTCATTATATATTTATTATTTATTTATTCATGGTTTATTATTTATGATTTATTATCTATTATCTATTATTTATTATTTATTATCTATTATTTATTAATTTAATATTAATTTATTATATATTTATCATATATTAATTTATTTTTTAATTAATTTATTATTTATACATTATTTATATAATATATGTTATATATTATATATTATATGTTAAATGTTATATGTTATATGATATATATTATCTATTATATATTATATATTATATATTATATATTATGTATTATATATTATGTATTATGTATTATATATTATATATTATGTATTATATATTATATATTATGTATTATATATTATGTCTTATGTATTATATATTATGTATTATGTATTATGTATTATATACTATGTATTATATATTATGTATTATGTATTATATATTATATATTATGTATTATATATTATATATTATGTATTATTTATTATATATTATGTATTGTATATTATATGTTATAGATTATATTTTATATATTATTTACTATTTAGTATTTAGTATTTAGTATTTATTATTTATTATTTACAATTTACTATTTACTATTTACTATTTACTATTTACTATTTACTATTTAATATTTATTATTTACTATTTACTATTTACTATTTACTATTTTTTATTTTTTATTTACTATTTTTTATTTACTATTTTTTATTTACTATTTTTTATTTGCCATCCATTTCCATATTATATATTTCTTTATTAATTATTTATTAATTTGTAATTTGTAATTTGTAATTACTAAATGTTAATAATTACTTATTAATTATTAAATATTAATAATTACTTATTACTTATTAATTATTAATTATTAATTATTAATTATTGATTATTGATTATTGATTATTGATTATATATTATTGATTAATCAATATTGATTAATCATTGTTGATTAATAATTATTTAGTGTGTATCTATTTGTTATGTATTATTTGTTTTTCCAATTAATATATATATATATATAAGTATATTAAATTTGATTCATTAACCACTTGAAGAGCCTACTATAGTGGTAAAGTCTTTGTAGAATAAGCAAGTGGTTAGGGGTTCAAATCTCACCTAATGCAGAATTTATATATATAGCATGGGCATGTGCAAGGACATGGGCTTGTGCGTGGAGCTGGGCATGAGGATGGTAATAATAAATAATTAATAACAAATAATGAAAATAATTAAAATTAATTATTTAATTAATTAAATAATTATAAAAATAAAAAATTAGTAATTAAATCTGAAATTAAAAAAATTAAATACTAAAAAATTAAATTAAAAAATAAAAAAATAACAATTTAGAGATGGTTTAAACCGCCGCTAAATCGTTCTGCAACGATTTTAAAAAAACTGCCACTAATTTATTGTCAACACACGATTTAGTGGTGGTTTTCCAAAATTGTTGCACAATGATTTAGCAACGATTTAAACTGGCACTAAATGAAAATTTTGGCGTAGTGAGCAATTTGTGAAATGGTTAACTAAACGGAATGTGGATCTGATGTGTTGTTTTCCCAAGATGACTGGATGTACACTTTTATTGTTTTAAAACAAGAAAACTAGAATTTCCTGGCCAGATCAATAGAAAATGACATCAGAATTGTGGGAAATCATAGGAAACTCGTCTTTGATTTATTTGGGACGTGTACGAGAAGCCACCACATCAATAGGACATGTGGTATCCTCGAACAACCAAAAAATATTTTTTAAAGGTTTTTCGCTCTTTAAAAACGCATTCCATAGATCAAAATAAACCAAATGAATTATGAATTACATGAAACCATACGTTAACAATCAAATAGTGATTTTTGAAATGATTAAGTAAAAAGAATGTGAATCAAATGTTTCATTTTCTAGGGATAACTAAAAGCAAAATTTTATTATTCTTAAATATGAGACATGAATTTAATGGTTGGACCCATAGTAAAATTTCTGAGAGTAATGTGAAATCATAGGGCACCCATCTTAGTATTATTTGTGATGTGTACACCTATGTGAATCGTCAATCAGAAATGTAGTCTTTCGAGAACTATCAAATAATAAATTTTTAATAGTTTAACGCCCTTTAAAATCATGCTTTAGGGGGTCAAAACTAAACAAACAACCTCTAAATATCATGAATTCTGATAAAGGAAACTATACAATTATTTGTGAAACGGTGGAGTAGACAAAAAATCTATATGTGGTGTCGTATTCTTAGGATGAATGAAAACACACTTTTAATATTTTAAAACATCAATACGTGAAATTAATGGTCTGATCCATAGAAAAAAACCTTAGAATTATGTGAAATCAAAGGAACCTCATATTAGAAATATTTATTATTTTTAGGAGTGGACGAAACATCAATCGGATGTGCAATGTGAACTGAACAATTGAATAAGTAGTTTTTAAAGTTTTGACGACCCTTAAAAACATGTGTCAGGGGGTCAAAATCAACCAAAAGACCTTTGAATTTTGTGAAATCATAGGAAAAATATTATCAAGTGATTTTTGAAATGTTCATGTAAGTGAAAGATCAATATGAGGTGTCATTTTCCTAGGATGATCGTAAAAATTATTTTCTTATTTTAAAATAATAAAACATGATTTTAATGGTCATATCCATAGAGAATGGTATCATAATGTTGTCAAATCATCGGAAACCCATCTTGGTATTATATATGATATGTATGAGTATTCGATCTGTCAATTAGACATGTAGTCTTCCCGGATCCACTAAGTAAATAGTTTTTAGAGGTTTGAAATCCTTTAAAAATGTGCATCACAAAAAAACCCATCGAAAAACCTCTAAATGCTGTGAAATCATAGGACAACAATTATATAGTGATTTGTGAAATGGTCAAGCATACAGAATGGGAATCTGAGGTATCATTTTCACAAGATGACCAGAAACACACTTATATTTTTTTTAAACATGAAAGCATGCATTTAACATACATGTCAATAGAAAATGGTATCAGAATTACATAAATTCATAAGAAAACAATCGTGGTATTATTTTTTTTGTGTATAAGTAGAATACATATCAATCGAACGTTTAGTCTTCCCATAACGACTAAATAACAAGTTTTTAACGGTTTGATGCCCTTTAAAAACATGCATTATGGGGTCAAAACCAACCAAATGACCTCTAAATGCTCGGAAATTTGATAAAAACAATCGTACAATGATTTTTGAATTGGTGGAGTAGATGAAATTTCAATCCAAGGTTTCATTTTCCTAGGATTACCTAAAATATACTTTTATTTTTTCAAAACACCAAAATGTATGTTTATTGTTTATATCTATAGAAAATGACCTCAGAACGATGTGAAATCATAGGAAAACTATATTAGTATTATTTTTGACATGTATAAGTATAAAGGACATCAATTTTATGCGTGGTGTGCATGGAACCACTGGATAAATAGTTAAAAATGTGCATCAGGGGGTCAAACCCAACTAACTACCTTTAAATGTCATAAAATCAGAGGAAAACAACCGTACAATTATTTATGAAATAGTTTAGTAGAAAGGATTTCAATCTAAGTAATAATTTACATAGGATGATAGGAAATACACTTTTATTATTTTAAATCACTAAAACATTCATTTAACATTCAAATCCATATAAAATGACCTCAGAATCATGTGAAGTCATAAGAAAAAGGTTTAGTGTTTTTTACGATGTGTTTGAGTAGAGTACATGTCAATTAGATGTGATGTTTACCCAAAAAGACCAAATAAGAAGTCAGTAATGATTCAAAACCCTTTAAAACATGATCTAGGTGGTTAAAATTAATCAAACGTCCTCTAAATAGCATGAAATCATAAAAAACAACCATATATTGACTTGTGAAATGTTGGAGTAAGTGGAACATCAATACGAGGTGTTTCTTTCCTAGGATGATCAAAAATAACTTTTATTGTTTTAAAAAACCAAATCATTTTATTAGTGGTGATATCCATAGGAAAAAATCTCTAAATGATTTTAAATCATAACATAATCATCTTAATATTATGTTTGATGTGTATAAGTAGATGAAAAATCAATCATACATGCAATATACTAGAAATGACCTAATAAAAAGCTTGTAAATGATTAATGCCTTTTAAAAACATGCGTCAATGGGTCAAACCTAACCAAACACCCTCCAAATAACATTAAATAAAATGAAAACAACTACCCAGTGTTTTTTAAAAAGGCTAAGTAGAGAGAATGTGGATCTGAGATGTCATTTTCCTCAAATGACGAGAACCACATTTTTATTGTTCTAATAAATTAAAACATGATTTTAATGGTCATATCCATAGATAATAGTCTTGGAATGATGTGAAACATTGGAAAATTATCTTAGTATTATTTTTTATATGTAATAGTAGAAAACACATCCACTGAACCTGTGGTATGCCCAAAACGACCGAATAAGTATTTTTTTTAAAGATTATCATCCTTTAAAAAAGTGTGTCAGGGGGTCAAAACCAAATTAATGACCTCAAAATATTGTGAAATCAGAAAAAACAACCAAAAAATGTTTTTTGAAATGGTTTTGTGGATATAATATCAATATAAGGTGATGTTTTCTTGGGATGATCAAAAACACACTTTTATTATTTTAAAACACCAAAATGTGTGTTTAATAGTTTGATCCATAGAAAAAGGACTCAAAATGATATAAAATGATAGGAATACCATATTGGTATTATTTTTTAATTGTATGAGAAGAAGAAACATCAATCGAATGTGTGTTCTGCACAGAACGACCGAATAAGTAGTTTGGAAAGGTTTGATGCCCTTTGAAAACATGTGTCAAGGGGTCAAAACCAATCGAACAACCTATGAATGATTTGAGATAATGGGAAAACAACAATACTATTATTTTTGAAATATTTTATTTAATATAACATCAATATGTGGTGTCATTTTCTCTGGGTAAATAGAAACACACTTTTATTATTTTAAAATACTAAAACTTGCGTTTAATGGTCATATCCATAGAGAATGGTCATGTAATGATTTGAAATAATCAGAAAACTATCTTATTATTATTTTTTTATTTTTATGAGTAGATTAAATATCAATGAAATGTGAGATCATCCTAGAATAGTTGCAAAATCTATTTTAAAAGGTTTAAAACTGTTCAAAAATGTGCATCAGGGGGTCAAAACCAACCAAATGACCTCTGAATACTATGAACTCATAAGGCAAAACAATACATTTATTTTTGAAATGGATGAGTAGATATAATGGGAATCTGAGGTGTTATTTTTCCAAGATGATGGGAAACACACTTTTATTATTTCAAAACATGAAAACATGCATTTAAGAGAATAATATAAAGGAAACTTCCAAAAAATAATGTGAAATCATGGAAAAACCATTTTATTATTATTTTAGATTTGTAAAATAAGATGACACATCAATCGTATGTGTAGTCTTCCAAAAACAACTGAATAAGCAGTTTTTAAAAGTTTTTCTCCCTTTAAAAAACTATGCCAGGGGTTAAAACCCAACAAACAACCTCTAAATTACTAAAAATAAATCAAAACATATATAGAATGATTTTTGAAATAGAGAAGAAAACAAAACATCAATCTATTTTTTTTCTACCAGGATGACTGAAAACACAATTTTATTTTTTAAACACCAAAATGTGAATTTAATGGTCTGATATATAGAAAATGGACTTAGAATAATGTGAATTCATTTTAAAATCATATTAATATTATTTTAGATGTGTAAGAGAATATGTAACATTAATTGGATGTGCACTGTGTGTGAAACGACTAAATAAGTAGTTTTTAATGGTTTAATGCCCTTTAAAAACATGCATCAGGGGGTCAAAACCAACTGAATGGCCTCTGAATTTCATGAAATCATAGGGAAAAATAATATAGTGATTTTTGAAATGGTTGAGTATAAAAAACATCAATTTGTGGTTATGATCTTATGGGATGACTAAAAATGAACATTTATTGTTTTAAAACACTAAAACATGCATTTAACGTTCATACCCATAGAAAACATCATCGAAATGATGTCAAATCACAATAAAACCATCTTAGTATTTTTTTACATGTATAAGTAGACTAAATTTCAATTGGAAATAAAGTGTATCCATAATGACTGAATAATGGGTTCTTAATGGGTTGACACACAATTAAAATGTGTGTCACTAGGTCAAAACCAATTGAATAACCTTTGAATTCCAGTAAATAAGATTAAAAATGCTATACAATATTTTTTTAATTAGTGAATTATAAGGAATTTCAATCTGATGTGTTGTTTTCATATGATAACTAAACACACACTTTTATTGTTTTAAAACACCAAAAAAATTATAATAGTAGGATCCATATAAAAGGACAACATAATGACATGAAATCATAGGAAAAATTATATTAGTATTATTTTTAACATGTATGAGTAGATAGAACATCCATCGAACATGTGGTATGATTAGAACAACCAGCTAAATAGTTTTTAAAGGTTTTATGCCCTTTAAAAACATGCATTATGGGGTTAAAACCAACTGAATGGCCTATGAATGTCATGAAATCATAAAAACAAAACCATATAATTATTTTTAAAATGTTAAAGGATGAATAATGTGAATATGAGGTGTTATTTTCTCATAATGACCAAAAACACACTTTATTTTTTTTAAACATGAAAACATGCATTTAACAGACAAATCTCTTGAAAATGGACTCAAAATGACATTAAATCATAGGAAAATAGTATTATTATTATTATTTACATGTAAAATAATAAAAAATGTTAATCAGATGTTTTTTACAAATGTAATGACCTAATAAGATATTTTTCATAGTTTGACGCCCTTTAAAAACAAGAAAAAGGGGGGTAAAACCAACTAAAAACTTATGAATGCCTTGAAATCATAAGAAAATAACCATAAGGTTGTTTTATAAATGTTATATAATATGAAATTTCAATCTAACATTTGTTTTCCTGGGATAATCGAAAATGCACTTTTATTATTTTAAAATACAAAAACATGTGTTTAACTATTAGATCCATATAAAATGACCTTATAATGACATGAAATCATATTAAAGTTATATTAATATTATTTTTTAGGTATAATAGTATAAATAACATCAATAAAACATAATGTGTGCATGAAACAACCAAATAAGTGGTTTTTAAAGTTTTGACGCCCTTTAAAAATGTGTGTCATGGGTCAAAACCAACCGAACAACCTCAAAATTCTATGAAACCATAAAACAAAAACTATATAGCTAATTTTAAAATGGTAAATTAGATAGAACATAATTTTAAGTTTTCATTTTCCTAGCATGATCAGAAACACAATTTTACTATTTTAAAACTCTAAAAATGTATTTAACAATCAGATCCATAGTGAATGGTCTTGTAAGGATTTGAAATCATAAAAAAACATATTATTATTATTGATTAGTAAGATTAGATAAAAAACCAATCATACATTCAGTCTGGCTAGAATGATCGAATAAGTTTTTTAAAATAAAAAAATGATTAAAACTATTAATTTATTCAATATCAAATGGCCTCAAACTTTTATAATAATTTTTAATCGAAACAATATATTTCAATTAAATTAATAGTTTTTTGGGGTTTTTTATTATAGTAATTTTTTATTTCATATTAATTTTTATTTGATGAAGGGTGCAAATCTTCGAAGGTGATTGGATGAAGATATTTATGAGCCTATTATTTTACATACCATTTAGATATTTATTTAATTTTCTAATTAAGGTATTTTTCAAGATTATTAAATTATGATGAGAATTTTATTTAAAAAAATTAAAAACAATATTGGATTCCATATGGGGTTCTCTATAGAAGATAGTGATAGGAAAAAGTTTTACATCATTTTTAGGTTGTTTAGTGACCATAATAGACCTTTATTGATGACTTTTGGTGGTTGCTAAATTACTTTTTTCTACTAGTGATATGAGTTGGCATAGGATCATACACTTCACTAATCTTAGTCGGAGGAGTTGTTCCAAGAGAGACATACTTTATTGGAAGATAACAATAAAATGTTGTTTTATATTCATGAAGACTAGTTACATTTTATTCAATATGAATAATGAATCCTACAAAGAAGAAATCAACAGAAACCTGCTAAGATTAAAAATAATGTATGGATTTAGTAATTGAATCCATGTACCAATATTCATGGGCACATTATTTTTTATGTTTCTAAACATGATACATTAGATTAGTAATCAAGATATACTATATGTGTATGGTAAAAGTTAGAATCAATAAATCAAAATTTATTATTAAAAATCATTTCTATGACACGATCTTTGATAAATCCTTTACTTCAATCATCATGCTGCAATCCATTAAAATTTCATTTTTTATAGTACTATTATATTATCATTTTTTTCATTGTTTGGATGAAAATGTCAGTTTCTTTAATGGATACCTTATAAAACATGTATATATGAAAAAACCAAAAAAGTATTGATTACACCAATGAATTCCAATAAGATGTGAAAAATGATCATATCAAGTTATGGATAGAATCAATCATGGGGATGATAAAATTTTCATTCAGAATGAGGAAGTTCAATGTGTCTAAAAAGGTTTTGTGGGAGATATATTGTTTTATATTATAGATATGTTGATAATATATGACAAAATATTATCAATTTTAATGTATTTTTAATAGTAAATAAATAACTTTATCCAAGAATGACTTAAAATAGAAACCTCATCCAAGGGAATAATATATATACATTTAGATCCATGGGGTTTCATAATCTTGTCATAGTATATTTTATGACCATTAATTTAAAATATAGAATGGAACAATTCAAAAATTAACCATTTCCTAAGTCACATGGTATTAAATATCTCCATTATAATATTCATGGACACATCTGGATATTATGAATATATTTTCATAGGAGTATCTTCTAGGAATTTATCTAATATTCTATGAAAAATACTCAAGATTGATATTACTTATTCTTGTTTCATGAAGTGAAAATATGAAACAAAACTAGTGGAACTACACAAACATGTATAAAGAACTATCCAAAAATTATATAAAAGCATTTTGGATGAGTCGTTTTTATAAGGAGAAATTTTAATACTATTGTATGAGGGGATATAACACTAGTTTTCCTTCAGATCATTTTTATATAAAATCACAATGAGGATAAGGTAATATATATGAAAAACTAATTAAAATATATGGTTTTTGTATCTATAATAAATGTGTACATTATGAATTATGATACAGCTTAAGAATTCATTTAGTAATGTTTTTTCAATTTTTAGTTATACCAAAATAGTTGGATTATTGTAATTTTATGATAAGAGTTTACTATAGTATTATCCAATATATCAGACTTGTGAAAATAGAAAAAATGGATACTTGAGTATATTACTACTTGAGATGTTTTCATAAGGTAAGGAGGTCCCAGTAAGTGGGATTGAAACAAAGAAATGTTTCAATACCAACCCTAGTAATGGATACATGGTAGGACCAACATCTATTTCCATACTTGGAAATAGGATGTTTTAACATGTTAGAACTAACCAGTAGTTAGCAGTTGTCTCTGGTGAAAATAGGATTCTATTGGACTTTTTTACCTAGAGCCATATACTTTATATTACTTATATATTCAATGATATGATATTAATAAATATCTTATCATATGATATATATTCTTATACATAACATTAATTTGACAATTTTCTAAGAGTATCTATCACATTTAGAGGTTATAGAAGTTTCCCTCTATGATGATAGCCTTTAAATGATGTGATGATATGCTTAAACATACTTTCAACTACTAAATGAAATCATCTAATAGGATACATATGATACATTCTATTAGTGGTATATGGCTCAAAATACATTGAGACTTTACCTTATAAATATTCTCCTTGGTAATCTCTAAGAGAGTTGGTAATGAAAACATACTTGTATATAGGAAATCAATATTCTTGTGTGTCATTGTATATTCTTGTATAAGTGAATTTTTAATTATCATTATAATTTAATATTACTATTAATTCATTCTATTAGTTGAGTATTTAGATATATTTCCATAATTCGTGATTACATATGTTCATTGTGAATTTGGGTGCATTGGGTGATTTGTGAGTCATATGTTATTAATGAATAAGTCAAGGAAAGATTTGTCCCATCCATCTTTATATAAGTTGATATCTCAGACTTTTTATTGAAATTAATCCATTGAGAAAAAATTCCATAGCCATGATATTTGGATGGGTTTATTTATAGAATTTAAATGAAGATGTATCAAGAAAATATGTTGATGAGACAAGTATGTAACCTACTTGGTGAGATATCTAGAAAAGGTGAGAATATTACATGTTGAGTCTTAGTATATTGTTATCAACATTACAGCTTTAACTTCTTCCTATTAGGTTTCTGTATGTGTTTCTCAATGTATATATTAGACTTTCGGTGAACCCACCCGATTCCATTGATAAAGAATCATAGAGGGTCAAACACTCAGTGTTTCAATTGATCACAAATAAATTATATCTAAATTTAATTATTATAATAAATACTATTCATTAATCTATGGAATAATATTTTTTTTTTTGATTTATTGATCATAAATATTCATCCTCTATATTTATGTGTGATTTTAATATTGAAATAAATATTTATTCAAAATATCATAAATATTACAAATATTTATTTATTTATAGAATAAATAATATCTATCATTTGAGTTTTGGTAAATATCAAGGAGAAAATAAAGACCATGTTAACAGTTACTGTGGGAAAGATATATAAAATATCCTTTAAATAAATAAATATTTATTTATTTAAGGAAAAATATTCATTTTATTTTTGATACATTCCCTTTTCAAGAAAATTATAATAATAATATTATTATTAGGCATCATATTTTCTCAGGATTATAAAAATAATTGACAGCTTATGAGAAATTATTTATTATCTAATATAGCTCTGCAAATACCATATTATATCATTTCATATGATTAGATATTATTTTCACAACACATCCTCCCTATACATACTCTCAAACTTAGAGAGAAAATTATCAATAATTCCCTCAAGAAATAGGTGTAATAATCCTCCTCCTCAATCTCAAGTCCTAATAGAATAAGAAACAATCCTTTAATTCCTGACTAATTATGTGGAGATCAAAAGAACAAATACAAAACAATTGGCATCGTTGCACTAACACCCAGAGTACCACCAACAACTCTTTGAGATAAAAGGAGCATTTGTGGATCATCAATATAGAAATTCTACTTTAAATCCTCTTGACACGACGATGGTACAACCGAATAGAGGTTAAAATGAACAACATATTCTTCAAATAATGTTCTCAAGAATGAGGTAATTAATGTTATAAATTAATTATAAATTTAACATTTAAGATCCTATCTCGAGTTTCTGGTGATCATTTTATTTTTCATTAAAAAGATTCATTTTTCATGATGTTTATTAGGATATTGATTATTAATAATTCATTAAATCTGAAAATAGATGGGTATCAACCAACCCAAATAAGTGATTACCTTGTTCCTGAAACCTTCATGTTCTAGGGAACATGATTTTTAGGGGTCGATCTATTGGGTTTCCTAGATCAATTCACAATACATATATTGACATGGTATTCAAAATAAAAAAATTTAATAATTCAAAAACTAAATTGTCGCTGGAGTGAAATAGAAATAAATATCTCCTAGTAGATGTGTGAAATCACATGAATATATTCTTATGATTAATAGAATAAAAATGAAAAAATTTACTATGTAAATCTGTAATGGATTCCATGGAATATACTGAGGTCTGATATAACATATGTGTAACGAATATAGGTAACATATCAAGATAAATCAAGATAACCAAAAAGAATGGAAGTCAAATAGTTCTATGGTACTTGATAAAGTAAAACTAAACAAGTTTATATTATTTTATAGAAATGAGATACTAGTTGTCAAGGGGTACAAAACTAGTATTCTTTTATATCACTTTATTCAATGATCATAGTAGGGCTATGATAATATATCCAACAAACTTATTACAACTATTGGTTGTCATATCCAGATAGACCAAGTACATTGAGGCTTCCGATATAGATTAAAAAGTGGTTTAGAAATTATTTGTTTCATATTTTTTAATTTTACCAAGTTAGTAAATTGTTATTATATTATGATAAACTTTAGACACAATTATTTTCAATGATGTCAGTAATGATAGAGAATGAAAGGTAAGTACTTGATAATATCATTTATTAAGGAATTTCCTCATAGATATGAAGTATCAATAAGAAGAACAACCAAAGTAATGTGGTTGTCCTTGAAACTATATCTATATCTCAATAGAAGAATGTTTATCATGTGAGGATAACTTGTTATTTAGTAGTTTGGTCTAGTGAAAATGTGAGTCGGTTGAAGTTTGTTCCCTTGAACTAACAGAATTTTTACTTTAGATTACCTTTTTATTCAAAGGGTAAACATTAATATATATCTTATCACATGATGAGTTTTCTTTTGAATAAAATTAATGTGACAATGACCTAAAAATATATGACACATCAAAAGGTCATAGTAGTTCCCTGCTATAATGAAAACCTTCAATTACTATGAAAATATTCTTAAATATATGTTATATGGTTTGGTAACATCTATTTAAGGAGACATAAATGATTTTTTTCTATCAGGTGTAGGGGATTATAAGACATAGATACTTATTCTCATGAAGTTGAAACTTGGTAATCTCTAGTAAAAAAGGTTACGAGAAAAAACCTTCTAGTAGGAATTCAACATGTTATATGTCTCATTGGATATTCCAATATGTAGATGTGTGTATTTATCTTTATAGTTGATATTATTATTAATGTATATCATGAAATATTTACTTATATGTGTTTAAAAAAACTATAATGATATATTCTTGAGACGATTTAGGATATGTTGGGTGCATCATAAGTGATATGGAATTAACGAATAATCCATGAAAGGATATATCTCTTTACATTTTAATGGAGTTATATATTTTTGTAATTTTTATTAGTATGGAACTATTTTATTATGTCCATGTTCATAGATATTTTATTGATGATTTCATTTTAGAAAATTCAAAAAAAAAATCAAACAGATATGTTAATGACATAAGTAATACAACTTACATGATATGATATGTGTACAAAGTGATTATATTACACAGTGAGCATATGTAAAGGCTATTTACATTGAAACATTAATGATTTTCCCTATAGAATTATTAACATGTTACTATAAGGTGACCCTAGGATTTAGTTTTATTTACTAAATAAAAATGAGAAATAGGCCTAGAGGGTCACACACTAAGTGTATCTAGAACCATAGTTAAATTCTATATGAACTTACTATTAGAATAAAAATTATTTTCATGTTATAAGGAATATTAATTATTTATATTGTGTTTATTAGATTAATTCAATCACCATTTATTCAAAATATTATATATGTGAGTTGAATATTAAGTAAATATTTATTATTTAGTTAATAGATTTTTTATTTATTTATTTATTAGATGAATATTACCTTGAGATTTATTTATTTTAATAAATAGTTATTATTAAATGTTTTATAAATTTCTAGGAGGATTAACGAGCCAAGTTAAGGGTCCATAAGAAATGATATATTATATTTAATATCATTTAAATAAATACTAATTTATTTATTTAAAAAATGATAATTAAATCTCATTGAATTTATTGCACATCATGAAAATAATAATAATATTATTATTATTATTATTACTTTCTAATGTGGGGTTTGCATAGATTTAAGGCATTTCCTGAGTTCCATTGTGAAGTTACTAATTCACTGACCTAAGTATATAACCTAAATTATATCATTTCTAGGGTTAAGGATTGGTTGTTCACAAATTTACCACATGAGAATTATCTCAAATACTAGTGAGAAATTTCTCAAATAATCTCTTAAGAAAAAAGAGAATAAATCCCCCTCCACCCTCTCATGATTAAGAGAAATACATGAATTTATTTAAAACTATAATTGATTCTTGTTATGATAATTTCTGAATGATTAAAGTGATTTAGTTCTTCCACACTAGCATTCGGAGTTCCAGTGGTGAAGTTTCAATGTTCATGGAGTAAGTTTGGATAATAATAGAGGGATTTTACACTTGAATCTTTCATCACAATGAATTTGAGAAAATATTGGTTTACTAATTTGACAAGGACAAAATAATTCCATTTAAAAGTAATTCTTATCAACATAAATTGTTATAAATTATATTTCAAAAGATCATCTCTATGAATATTTTCAGTTCTCATTCATTTATTTTTGGGGATTTATCCAAGTAAACCATTAAAAATCATTGTCGGGTAGGATACAAACTTATTCCCAAACATATTGGAACCTTTAGACCTCCCTCAACTGTAGCTAACACACTCTTGACGCCCCCCACCCTGAATGCCTCTTACCACCCCTTAAACACCCCTAATATACACTTCCACCCCCCAACCACCCCTAAAGTCCATTTGAATTATACTTATCCTACTAATATTCTATGATCATTTTATTTAGTGGTTGGATGCTAAGGCTATCACGACCCGTCCCCCAGGGCCCGTGCCGTGACTACCCCAAGCCTTCCTTCCATAGGCCAGGGGATGGCAACTAGCACTGAAGACATATTCCCTAAAACTGGGAAGGCATTTCCTTTATAAACTGTAACACACACAACCAAGCACATAGCAAGATACGAATTCAAGTAAATTGAATAGTAAAAAAAGTGAGTACAGTAAGTAAACGGGGCTGGAATACAAGCTCAACTGCAAAGTACAAGGAAAACTGGAAAGTACAAGACAGCTGACAGTACAAGTAAACTGGAACAGATCCTGTGATCACCCGCCAAGGATCCTACCTGAAGGGTAGGTACAGCTCTCAAATGGTCATCTTTGTGGTATGCCTCGTCTAGGTCTACCTCTGAGCTACCTCCAGTCCTGGTACTCTCATCCACAGTCAGCGTTGTCCATCGTCTTCACCAAACACAATGAGGTGCGGGCATAGCCCGTGCAGGGGTGAGTATAATGACACTCAATAGGGACCCCGAGACCCTTAAGGTCTCGCAAAATCCACCAAGGATAAACCATACAGCAAGGAAACAACTTTCAACCCTACTTAGGTATATACCCATACATATACCTAATTTATCAAGTATACTCATCTCAATCATGAGGAAATACAGAGTACAACTCAAAATCCCAAAGCTCAACTGTTCCACAAAAGAAGGAATACCATGAAGGAAAGTACCACACAGGTACGCCACACAGAAGAATACTACCAAGGTATTACCACGAAGGAAAATACCACGCAGGTACAAACTCATATCACACCAGGTATAACTTAGGTACATTAGTAGATATGATTAATTATAACTACTGAATCATATTTCTCTTTTAAGAAGTGGACCCACATAGGATCGCTAGGTGCTGACCCACACAGGATCGCTAGGTGTTGACCCACACAGGATCGCAAGGTGCTGACCCACACAGGATCGCTAGGTGCTGACCCACACAGGATCAGAAGGTTCTGACCCGCACAGGATTTCTATGTGTTGAACCATAGAGGATCTCAAGTTGTTGACCCACACAGGATCTCTAGGTGCTGACCCACACAGGATCACAATCATTCTTCTCGTCACAACCAGCTACTGGGTTTCTGTACTACACTCACTTTTCTCCAGGAGGATATGCTCCAAAAGACACTAGTTGATACTCCAACTATCATGAATTCCCACGAATAATTATCTCAAAGTACATCCATGTCATATGGGTCTCAATGTAATAGACGGTGCGTCATTCAGATTCCCAGTCTGTGAGTTATTATCCTTTTAGTCTCGGGGGCCCAGTAGGATTTGTGCTTGATCCAACCTGATCATACCTCATCTTAATCCAAATATCCAGTGGAGTATACTCAAAGGGATTGTCTTGCTCCAAGATTTTCTTCGCCGCTGACGGTTCGTCAAACAGACGTTTGGTGCCAACGTTATGGCCAAAAGAGTGTAAATGGGTCGTAGTGGGTTTGGGTCCGGTCCGACCCGATCGGACCAACCTGGCCTAGGCCGACCTGGTTTGGGTTGACCCGGCCCAACCTGATGGGTCTGGCCCCACCTGCTGGGCGGCCCGGAAGACCGCAAGGGGCCACGGAGGGCCACGGGTGGCCGTGAGGCCGCGGGGGTTCCTCAAGGGCACGAGGCCGCGGGGCGGCTTGGCCGGGGGGTGCCGAGAGGGAGCGAGGCCACAGGGGAGTCGCGAGGCGGCTCATCCGTGGGTGTCATGAGGGCGCGAGGCCGTGGGGGTGCCACGGGGCGGCGTGCGAGGCCGCGGGGGTGCCGCGGGGTGGCTCGGCCAGGGCGGAACGGTGAGTCCGCAGGGGTGTCGTAGGGAGGCTAGGCTAGGGTAGCGAGGTAAGGCTACGGGGTGGCGCGGCAGACCGCGGGGCGGCGCGGCAGACTACGGGGCGGCGCGGCAGACCATTGGGCGGCGCGGTAGGCCACGGGCGGCAGAGCACCGTAGGGCACGGAGGCCACATGCGGCGGCGGCGTTGCCTTCGTCGTCTTTTTCGCCTTCATCCATTGCATAGAACACACCAAAGAAGAACGGCGGAGGCGGTCGGGCCACATTTGTTTGGCTCGCACCCTCCGCGTTCGAGTGGTAGCAAGATATTCATAAAATTGAATCATGAACGTGTATGGAAGATATTTAAAAACATAAATCCCCATAACCCTCATCAATCTCTATTCCCAATCCCGCAAAAGAATTAGAAGGGAAGAACGTGGAAACTAAATTCATTCCTCGATTTCTTGATATCGTTGGTGTGAGAAAGAAGTCGAAGAAGGCAGACGGGGTGCCAATGATCTTAGATTCCAAAACCACGCTTCGATGATGGGATCATATGTCGTCCTCTTCCTTGATTTTAGAAGATTGTTCTTCAATGGAATTATTTGTTGGAGAGATTTCTCCCAAGGCTCCTTCCACTCAATCCCACCCAAAATGAAGAGATTGCCCAAAATAATAGATTATGCTATTTATTATTTTTTTGTCATAAATTCAAATTAGCTCAATTAATTTTTTGATGGGTTGGAATAATTAAGGTTGGGTGGAGTCCAAGAGTTTTCTCACACTTAAGAGGGGATTTCAAGAGGTTTCTCACACTTAAGAGGGGAGTTCAAGAGGTTTTAAGCCTCGGGTGGTCCCCACTATCATAACCTCTCATGGGAGGTTAGTTCAAGTGGTCCCCACCATCATAACCTCTCATGGGAGGTTTAGGTCTGGTGGCCCCCACTTCCCAACATCCACATCTGGGAGGTTTTAACAAATAAAATAAAATGCTACAAAACTTTTATTTTATTTTATTCTTCCCCAAAAAACCCAAAAATTATCTTTCACTCTTGACCCACTACGGCCAAGGTGAAGGTCTCCTTAAGCGAATACCAGCATTACGAGTTCAACGGTGTCCTCGGATTTCAATTTCGATCACTGGTTCAAAAGTTAGAAAAACTCGCTCGTACGTTTACTGAATGTACCTGAACAAAAGTTCATAAATTCATTACGGGCACTCTGGGCATCGGAATCACACGCCGTCAATTTTCGCAAACTCGTATAATTCCCATATATTTAAAAAAAATCATAGAAATTCAGGGTTTTTACATTCTCCGCATCTCAGGGCTCTACATCCCCATGAGCCATAACTCAAAACTAGGTAAATAAGTGGGGGTATTGAGCACGTATCTGAGCCTCCCGCTCCCATGTGCTCTCCTAAAGGTTCATGTGCTACCAACGAATGCGGACCAGATATATTGACCACCAATGTAGGACCTGCTCATGTCGATCCTCAATATCCACTAGAACCTACATAAAAATCACCCCATCATCAATTTCCATTTCTCCTTGGTCAATGACGTGGAAAGGGTCATTCACGTATCTCCTCAGCTCAGATATGTGGAATACATCTTGCACCCCGTGCAATTGAGGTGGAAGAGCTAAGTGGTAATCCACCTCACTAAATCTACTGAGGACCTTGAAGGGTCCAATGAACCTCGAATATAATTTTTCACCTCATCCAAATCTCCGCAAACCTCATCGAGGTGTGACCTGTAGAAATATGTGGTCTCCATCCTCGAACTCTAGAGGTCTTTGTCTCCTGTCGGCATAAGACTTCTGCCTACTCTGTACAGCCTTCATCTGCTCCTGTATGATCTTCAGCTTCTCTGTGGTAGGCTATACCATCTCTGGTCCCACTAGTGCTGACTCCCCTAGGTCATTCTAGCATAAGGGTGATCTTCAAGGTCGCCCGTACAATGCCTCAAAAGGTGTCATCCCAATGGTGGAGTGATAACTGTTGTTGTATGAAAACTCCACTAAAGGAAGGTGATCCTCCCAGCTATGACTGAATTCGAGGACACAAGAACATAGTATGTCCTCAAGGGTTTGAATGGTCCGCTCAGCCTGGCCATCTGTCTGAGGATGGAAGGGGGTGCTCAAATGAAGCTTCATCCCGAAAGCCTCCTACAACCCCTTCCATAGCTGGGAAGTAAAACGTGCATCGCGATCGGAGACAATCATCGAGGGTACTCCATGTATCCGCACAATCTCTTACACATAGAGGCATCCCAAGATCTCTACTGAACCCTACTCTCTGATTGGTAGGAAGTGGGACGACTTGGTGATTCGGTCGACATTCACCAAAATTAAGTTGTGTCCCCTGGATGTACGTGGAATTCCTGTCACAAAGTCCATGAATATCACATCCCACTTTCACTATGGGACCTCCAAAGGTTGAACCAAGCCTACTGGTACCTGATGATCTACCATCAATTTCTAACAAGTGAGGCAACGATAGACAAACTCTACTACTGATTTCTTCATTCTCGTCCACCAGTGCTGTCGTCGAAGATCCTGGTACACCTTCGCCACTCCTGGATATACCGCTATAGGGGAAGTGTGGAACTCTCTCAACACTTCCTCCTGAAGTGACACTGGTACCATGGTACGTCCTTTGAAGAGGATTAAGTGCTCCCCACCTTCAGAAAATCCATCAGGTGCCTCTATTGTGGATATCTGAGCATGTCGAGCCTCGCAGTCAGCGTCCTCACGTTGCGTCACCCTGACTCGCTGAAGAAATGGGGGAGTGACTATAAGATACTGAAGAAAAATAGCCCCATCTCAATCCACAAAGGATATCTGCATAACGGCCAGCTTCTCCGTCACCTCTCCTAGCAGATGTATACAAGATCTTCTGCTGAGTGCATCTGCTACAACGTTCCCCTTCCCAGGAGTGTAGAGTATCTCAAAGTCATAGTCCTGGAGGAACTCAAGCCAACATTGTTGTCGCAGGTTCAGGTACTTCTAAGAGAATATATAACTGAGACTCTTGTGATTAGAGTATACTGTAAAACACTCGCCAATCAAGTAATGTCGCCACATATTCAAGGTGAAAACCACTGATGCTAACTCCAGTTCATGGGTAGCATAGTTCTTCTCATGTTGTCTCAGTTTTCGAGAACTATATGTGATCACTACTCGCTCCTGCATCAGGACACATCCGATCCTAGTTCCTAATGTGTTGCAGTAGACTATGTACCCTATGCCCTCCTCTAGAAGCCTCAAGATGGGGGCACTAGTCAGCCTCTACCTCACCTCCTGAAAAATCTTCTGGCATCTCTCTGACCACACGAAGGATTTCCCCTTCTTTATCAACTCTTATAGTGGTGTTGTAACTCTGGAGAAATCTGGAACGAATCTTTGGTAGTATCCATCCAAACCCAAGAAACTTTGTACCTCCGTCACACTCCTGGGTGGCTCCCAATCAAGTACCGCCTCAATCTTAGATGGATCCACTACAACTCCAGCCTCTGATATGACATGTCCCATAAAGTGAACCTCTCAGATCCAGAACTGGCACTTCGAGAGCTTACCATAAATTTGGTGCTCTCAGAGTGTGTCCAGTACTACCTAAAAATGATAAGCATGCTCCTCCTCAGTAGTCGAGTAGATCAGAATATTGTTGATAAAGACTGCGACAAAGTGATCAAGGTACAGCTGAAAGATCTTGTTCATGAGTCCCATGAACACTGCTGGAGTGTTGGTCACGCTGAATGGCATAACCAAGAACTTTTAATGGTCATACTGAAATCTGAAATCCATCTTCTACACATCCTTGTCTCGTACTCTGAGCTGGTGATAGCCTAATCTGAGGTCTATCTTCGAGAACCACCGTGCTCCCTTAAGCTGATCAAAGAGGTCGTCAATCCTCGGGAGTGGGTACTTGTTCTTCACGGTCACCTGGTTCAGGCACCGATAGTAAACACAAAGCCTCAAACTCCCATCCGCCTTCTTAGAGAACAAAATCGGGGCTTCCCAGGGTGAAAAATTGGTCCGGATGAATCCATTCTCCTGTAAGTCCTCTAGCTGTACCCGCAGCTCACGAAGCTCTGTGGGAGCCATCTGATACGTTGGTGTAGATATTAGTGCTGTTCTGGGGTACAAGTCAATGTAAAAGTCCACCTCTATGCGAGGAGGTAGACCCGGAACATCATCAAAGAAGACATCCACGTACTGGTCCACCACTATAGGATAACTTGGACTCTCCACATCAACTTCTGTGAGGGTAAGGCTAGCCAATTAATGAGTAATCGGATGCACCCTCCTCCGGGTAAGTTTATCATGTGCTGCAAAGGCTCCCTTCTCGTTGTTGAAGTTAAAACCGGTCCCATCCATGTGGACACACCGCACTTTGTGCCTAATACAGTCAATATGAGCATGGACTGTAGACAACCAGTCCATACCAAAGATGATGTCGTAAGGCCTCGACGCTGCTACTAAGAGATGCCAACCGAAGCTCTCACCTCCTAGAGTAAGCTCTCACTACCGGCACTAGTGTGTAATCATCGAATACTCTCCCATAGAAGTCTCTAGCCGTAAGGATCGAGTCAATAGATCCATCGGAATCTACGAGCTCCGAACGAGGGTAGTGGCAATAAAAGAATGACTGACACTTGTGTCTATAAGTTATGCAGTTAAGGTGGAATAGACACAGATCGTACCTCGTATCACCTCTGGAGTGTCGTGATCATAGGCCTCAGCTACCTGGAGCCGAGCTCTTCCATATCCACCTGCTCCCTATGGTCGGGGTGGACCACCTGGTGGTGGTGGTGATAACATCTCAAATCGTCGCCCACTGCCAGCTGCACGGCCAAATCCTCTGCCATGTCTGCCTGCTCCCTGCGGACCACCTCGATTGAAACTATGTCTTTGTCTGGGTGGTCCTTCGATCATATGTTGATCATCTATACAATGGGTTGGACAGCCATGATCCATGTGACCATGCCCGCCACATGCGTAACACTGCCTGCTCCTGGAATGACTGGCTCCACCTCGGGTGCCCTGCACAACCGATCATGAATCATGAGGTTGTCCACCCGTAGGTCTGGTCCTCTTAGACCTCTGCGACATCTATCTGCTTCCAGCTATAGAAGATTACGCTTTGTGATGACTGGTGGTGGGTCTCGCTACAGGTGACTACTTAGCAAGGAAACACTCCACTTAAAGGGCTCTCTCTAACACCCCCGCCTGCGTCGGGATGCTGAGTGAGATCATCAAAGCTATGATCTCCTGCTTAAGTCCCTGCTAAAAGGTCTGGGTCCTAAAGAATGGGTCTCGCACCATATCTTTGGAGTAGCGTGAGAGGTCTGTGAACCTCACTGAGTACTGAGCTACAGTAATGCTGCCCTACTATAGATGAAACAGCTCCTGTATGCGCACTGTGTGAAGAGTCGCTGGAACAAACTCTGCTCGAAACAGGCTCTTGAAGTCTGTCCAGATAAGTGTCACCTCATCAGGAACTTGGAGCATCAAGCTCCACCATCTTCCTGCTGCTTCCTATAGAAGGTTGGCTGCAAGGATCAACATGATGTCATATGGTGCCCCTACCAATCGGAAGACTCTCACTACAGCCTCCATCCAATCCTCATCTGACTGTGGGTCCGTCTCTCCCATGAACCTGGGTGGCCTATAGCGCTGGAAATCATGAAATGTGCTCAAGCGGTGTGCACGCTCCACTGCTGGGGATGGTGGCATCGGTGGCCCAGCAGGTAATGGTACCGCTGGTGCCTTCCCTGGTGCCTCTACTGGGAAAGGGCCCTGCACTGAGGCCTCATTTCTCGATGGTCTATCAGTGCGTACAAATCTCGGAACCCTAGCTAGCTGTCTTCGTGGAGGCATCCTGAAAAAAAACAGGTGTTCCACGGTCAATAAGTTATACCTGGAGAGCTTACTCAAGAGATCACAAAGAAAACTCTTGTAAACACACACGCAATCAGTTTTTTCATGCACTAAGTCGGAAATCATAAGTCAAGGTCCTGGTGTATGGATACGTCAGTCGCCGTACCAACACTGGATTCCCTAAACTGATAACCACACTCACTACACTTGACACTATTGCTATTAAAAAGAAATATTAGAGTCCTATGTTTTATGGTAGAACCGACTCCTCTAATACCAATTTGTCACGACCCGTCCCCTGGGGCCCGTGTCGTGACTACCCAAAGCCCGCCTTCTATAGGCCAGGGTATGGAAACTAGCATCGAAGTCATATTCCCTAAAACTGGGAAGGCATTGCCTTTATAACCTGTAACACACACAACCAAGCACACAGCAAGATACAAACTCAAGTAAACTGAATAGTAAAAAAGTGAGTACAGTAAGTAAACGGGGACAGAATACAAGCCCAACTGGAAAGTATAAGAAAAACTAGAAAGTACAAGACAGCTGATAGTAAAAGTAAACTAGAACAGATCCTGTGATCACCTGCCAAGGATCCTACCTGAAGGGTAGTTATAGCTCTCTAACGGTCGTCTCTATGGTACGCCTCGTCTAGGTCCACCTCAGATATACCTCTAGTCCTGGTACTCTCGTCCACAGTCAGCATTGCCCGTTGTCTGCACCAAACACAATGAGGTGCGAGAATAGCCCATGTAGGGGTGAGTATAACGATACTCAGTAGGGACCCTGAGACCCTCAAGGTCTCACAAAATCCACCAAGGATAAACCATACATCAAGGAAACAACTGTCAACCCTACTTAGGTATATTTCCATACATATACCCAATTTATCAAGTATACTCATCTCAATCATGAGGAATCACAGAGTCCAACTCAAAATCCCAAAGCTCAACCATTCCAAAAAGGAAGGAATACCACGAAGGAAAGTACCACACAGTTACACCACAAAAAATAATACCACCAAGGTATTACCACGAAGGAAAATACCACACAGGTATGAACTCAGCTCGCACCAAGTATAACTTAGGTACATTAGTAGATATGATTATTTATAACTACTGAATCGTCTTACTCTGTTAAGAAGCAAACCCACACGGGATCTCTAGGTGATGACCCACACAGGATCGCAAGCTACTGACCCACACAAGATCGCATGGTGCTGACCCACACAGGATCGCAAGGTGCTGACCCACACAGGATCGAAAGGTGCTAACCCACAAAGGATCGGTTGGTGCGGACCCACACAAGATCGCAAGGTGCTAACCCACACAGGATCGCTAGGTGCTAACCCACACAGGATCGCAATCATTCTTCTCGTCACAGCCAGCTACTGGGTTCACGCACTATGCCCGCTTGTCTATGGGAGGATCCACTCCACAATCCACTGGTAGAAACTCCAACTGTCACGAAGTCCCAGAAAAAAGTATCTCAAAGTACCACCACGTCATAGGGGTCTCAACATAACAGACAGTGCGTCGTTCGGATGCCCGGTCTGTGAGTTATTAGCCTTTTAGTTCCGGGGACCTAGTTGGATTCATGCTCGAACCAACCTGATTGTATCCCATATTAATCCAAATATATATTGGGGTATACTCAAAGGGATCGTCTAGCTCCAATATTTCTAGCGCCGCTGACGGTTTGTCAAACGGACGCCTGGTACCAACATTATGGCCAAAAGAGTGTAAATGGGCCATAGTGGGTCTGGGTCTGGTCCAACCCAATCGGACCCACCCGGCCCATTGGGTTCGGCCCAGCAGACCATGAGGGGCCGTGGGTGGCCGCGAGGATGCCGAGGGCCGTGGGGGTGCTGCGAGGGCGCGATTCCGCGGGGCAGCTCGGCCGAGGGGTGACGCGAGGGCTGGAGGTTGTGGGGGTGCCGCGGGGCGGCTCGGCTGGGGAGGCGATGTCGCGGGGGTGTCGCGGGGTGGCTCTGTCAGGGTGGCACGGCGAGGCCATGTGGGTGTCACGGGGCATCTCGGCCGGGGCATCGCGGCAAGGCCACAAGGGTGCCACGAGCCGGCTCGGCCAGGGCGGCACGGCAAGGCCGCGGGGCAGCGTGCCAGACTACGTGGCAGCACGGCGTGGCAAGCCACGGGCGCCGCGGTAGGCCGCGGGTGGAGGCGCCATTTCTTTTTTCACCTTTTTCTATTTCGTAGAACACACCAAAGAAGAACTACGGAGGGGGTCGGGCCATGTTTTTTTGGCCCGCACCCTCCGCGTTAGAGAGGTAGCAAGCGGTTCACCAAATTGAATCATGAATGTGTATGGAAGATATTTAAAAACATTAATCCCCACAACCCTCTTCAATCTCGATTCCCAATCCCACAAAATAATTATAAGGGAAGAACATAGAAACTAAACCCCTACCTTGATTTCTCGATATTGTTGGTGCGAGAATGAAGTCGAAGAAGGAGGAGGGGTGCTAACGATCGTTGCTTCCGAAACCACTCTTCGATGACGGGCAGTATGTCGTCCTCTTCCTTGATTTCTAAATATTATTCTTCGATGACATTCTTCATTGGAGAGATTTCTCCCAAGGCTCCTTCCTCCTAATCCCACCCAAAATGAATAGATTGCCCAAAATAATAGATTATGTTGTCTATTAATTTGTTGGCATAAATTCAAATTATCTCAATTGATTATTTGATGGGTTTTCACAATTACGGTTGGAGGGATTCCAAGAGGTTTCTCACACTTAAGAGGGGATTTCAAGAGGTTTCTCGCACTTAAGAGAGGAGTTCAAGAGGTTTTAAGCCTCGGGTGGTCTCCACCATCATAACCTCTCATGGGAGGTTAGTTCGGGCGGTCCCCACCATCAGAATCTCTCATGGGAGGTTTAGGTCTGGTGGTACCCACTTCCCAACATCCACATGTTGGAGGTTTGAAAAAATAAAATAAAATGTTACACAAATTTTATTTTATTTTATTCTTCCACTAAAAACCCAAAAAATATCTTTTGCTCTCGATCCACTGCAGTCAAGGTGAAGTTCTCCTTGAGTGAATATCGGCGTTGTGAGTTCAACGGTGTCCTCGAATTTCAATTCCGAGCACCGGTTCAAAAGTTATAAAAACACGCTTGTACGTTTACTGAACCTACCTGAACAAAATTTCATAAATTCATTTCGGGCACTCCAGGACATGGAATCACGTTCCGTTAATTTTCGCAGACTCGTATAATTCCCATATATTTAAAAAAATACATGGAAATTACAGGTCTTTACAAAGACCATTTTCTTTAATAGAGACCCTATGAAACAATTCTATACAACGTAACCAAAAATTGGTTTGATGACACTAATGAATGCCAATAAGATATGAAGAATGCACATATCTAGTTATGTATAGATTCAAAAATAGGGATCATAAAATAATCTTCTATAATTAGTAAGTTCCATGTGTTTACAAAGGGTTAGTGGGAAAACTATTTTTTTATGATAATTAATTTAAAAATATATGAAAATAGATAGCTAATCTAAATATATTTTTAATACTAAATAATGAAATTTATCTAGGAATGACTTAAAATAACAACCCAATTCAATGGAATGGGATCACTATATTTATTTCTATGGGATTTCTTAGTCTAGTCCTTGTATATATATTGACCATGTATTTAAAATATAGAAAGGAACAATTCAAAACCAAATTGTTTCCTATATCGCATGGTATTAAATCACTCCACTATAACAAGTGTGGTAACATTAGGAGAATGTTAATAAAATTTCACAATATTATGTACTATAAATTTATGTGATATTCCTTGATAAATAATCATGTTAGATTTTACTTATTCATGTTTCATTAAGTAAAAATATAGATAAAAACTAGGGAAAATCCAAATATTTTTAATTATAACTCTCTAAAAATTTATGAAAATGTATATTTGGATGATTTTGTATTATAAAATTAAATTTTAATTATATTGTTTGATGGTATATAACCCCAGTTTTCCTTTGGATGATTTTTTATCTAAAATAATTGTAAGGATAAGGTGATATACATTAAAGACTTATTACATCATATAGCTTTTTTAAATATAATAAACGAGTTCATTACATCTTCTGATACATATTAAGAATCCATTTATCAATTATTTATTCAATTTTGGGTTATACCAAAATTTGATTCTTATCATTTTATGATAATCCTTGACTATAGAATTGTCCAATATGCCAGACTCATGAAAAGGGAAAAAATTGATACTTGATTATACTACTACTTGAGATATTTTCTTAACATAGTGATGTCCCAATGAGTATATTTTAAATAAATAAATGTTTTAATTCCAAACCTAGAAATGGAAACATGGTAGGGCCAACAAAAACTTTTAATATTGACAAAATAATGTTTTAACATGTGGAGAGTAACCAGTATTTAGACATTGGATCTAGTGTATATAGGAGTCTATTGGAGTTACTTCCCTAGATCCAACTACTTTAGATTAATTATATATTGAAATATTTTAATATTAATAAATGTCTTATTACATGATGCATATTCTTCAAAATTTCATTATTGTGATATTTTCTTAAGAGTATCCATCACATTGAGAGGTCGTAGCATTTTCCTACTATGATGAGAACCTTGAAATGATTTGATGATATTCTTAAACATATGTTCTATTACTAGATGAAATCATCTGATTGGATATAGATGATATATATTATTAGTGGTAGGAGTATCACAATTTATTGAGACTTTATCTTATGAAATTTTCCTTTGGAAATCTCTAAGGGAGAAATTAATTTGAACATAACCATCAGTAAAAAATCTACATGTTTCTGTGTAATTAGACGTTCTTTTATACCTACATGTGTAATGATCCTTGTACTTTTAGATGGTTATTTTAACGACCCGACCCTAGTTACCTAGAGTTGGTGCATTATTACATAACATTGGCATGATCACAAAAGATCAAGTCTTGAAAGACTGATTAATTTAGTAGCCTTGGAATCACTAGATACATTCATAAGTTTTACATTACATCATGGAATAAAAACATCAACAACATTTTTTCCCATTTTGAAAACACGTATTTCTTTATCCTATCCCTGTAGGTCAACCATAAAATACTTCTTCACATCCTGGGAAAAAATAAAACATAGAAATGGGTGAGCTCAGATTCTTAGTAAGGATAACAATATAGCGGAATCTTTCATAATTAAGCATAAACATTTAAGGTAATGTATAAGACTAAAAAAAGCCTTTTAAACTTGAACTTCAGCATAATATGGAAAATATAAAATCAAATAATTCCATTTACTTATTCACATGGATATTCTACTCGTCGAATAATAACATGCAATATCAATAGCCACTTTCATAATTATGTAATGCATAATTCCTGAATTTTATAACCACATAGTCAAGGCCTTGTTCCAAGACTACAAATAATATTTTTTCAAGGCCTTGTGCCAAGACATTATTTTGTCTCATGAGACCTACCGATGCATCGAGGAGCTATAGCGGGCTCCACCCATTACTTACTAAGTCCAATGCATTCATCATATGAAAAGTTTCAAACATAACATAAACATTCATATTAAAACTAGCATATGAAATGTCAATACTTTATCCATAAACCATGAATGGTATAAAAATAACACATCCACAGTCAAACATATTAAGAAACCTTAAATACAATATAGAAGTTTTGTATCATCATAAATCAACTTCAAATAAGCTTAAAATCCATCAAAGGATGTTGACATAGATGAAATCAAAACTATTTGAGAGAAATATCTCTTTTTGAAATCATTTAAAATTCACATAATTATAAAAGAAAGCCTTTACTTTGAAAATATTCTTATAATCTTGTAAGGGAAGCTTAGACGATTTTATAACAGCGGAAAATAGCCACACCCACCGTATAAGTTAAAAAAACATTCTTACCTTAATTTTGTCGAAAAGGTCATAAAGTACCTTGTTTGGAAAACGACAGGAAGATTCCTTTAAAAACATATAAGGTCAAATAAGGGTATAAATGAATTTAAAACATTTTCTAGTAAATAGTAAAAATGTTTTGAAAAACATTTTAATAAACATGGATGTGGATGATAAAGAGGTCCCAATTGATAATTACGTATAAACAACCTCGGATAATGAAGAGATTGTAGAATTAACCCCTACCTTGTACTTTTACTTGTTCGAGGGTAAGTTAACATCCTATATAATAGTTAAATAATTTTTATTAAATTATAAATGAACCATATACATAAATATGATATCATATATGATCTTTTAAAATTGTTTTGCTAATAATATTTTAGTATTATCGTTTTGGGTGTTAACTAATCCATTTTCCTTTATATGCTTTGTTACGTAAGTAATGTTTGTTATGGATAGGATGTATCTTATTAATATCCAGAATGATATCAATTAGTTAAACATTATTTTTAATCATAAAATGAAAATTAGTCTTTATGGATAATATGGGGAATGAATCTTATCGCGTTCGTGGAGATGGTATTATATACGTACGCACGAGTGACAATATCATTCTTTTTATATTAAAATATTATATAATTGGATGGTATATCATATATAAAGAATAATTATAATGTTATATTTATTATTTACATCTTTTATACTCATTATTATACCCATCCAAATGATGAAATGTTTGAATAACAAACTACACCACGACGTGGAGACGGTAAGCCGTACGTACGCACGTGTGGTGACTTTTTCATTCATAGGATGGATAAAATAATGAATATGGTTGTAACATTTTTATAATAATATCACAGTATATAGAATATACTGGATTTATTATTTTATAATTTAAACAACAAAGATAGAGGAAGTGGAAGAAGAAAAGAACTTGAAAGAGGTGATGAAATATTTACCTCTTCTTCGGGTTCTTTTTTTTTTATTTGATCAAAAGGGCTCCTTAGGTTGGCTTTCTGAATAAAGGAAGTCCTCTAGGATGAATTGAGGGAAGTTGGGAGGATATTTGGTCAAGGTTTGGCCGAGACAAATGGATTTTAAGGTGTGAATTTGAGAGAAGGGGAAGTGCCCTTTTATAAGAGGGGTGAGGGGCACCTTAGGAAAAACTTAAAATATTATTTAATAATAAATTAATATTCAGTTTATAATGGCTCCAAAGTGACTTATTTCGAGGATATGGTGGTTATGGGTCGAAATATTTTCAACTAATAGATTTTAGGAAGGTTTAGGTCACCATATTAACCTTATCATTTATATTTAACTCTTAGTTAAATAGTTTGACATTTACCATGTCTCTTTGTATTTTTATATTATATGGTTAATAAACTTACTATAAAAAGCCAATAAAACCCCAAGTGGTTCATTATTAATATATATAACCTTATCTAATTCATTTTTCCAATCCTTAGATTTTAGGAATAGAATATCAATTAATAATATAATATTTGTTTTAAACACTCTTTTATGTCAATTTTGACACTATTTGGTAATTGATTTTTGTGAAATCATAACAGCATAATTACTTCGAAAAAAGTTAATTAAATCAATTATAACATGTCATATTAACCTATAAATTTATTTTAATTTATCAAAAGTCTTAATTTACATTTATTTTGGTATTTATAATATCAATTATTTTAATATTTCATTAATAAGGTAATTACTGCATCATCATTGTGGCATAAATAAATTAAATTATTTAATGTCTAAAAATTATAAATAAAATACCATTATGTATTAAATATTTTTATCTTTATAATGAATATTTATAGTCTAATTTATATTATGTATAACCAAATATTAAAAATGGTTTAGTTAATAAAATTTGATTTTAACTCTTTTAACTCTTCTTTAAATAAAATAATAATAAATTTCCTAATCTAATCCAAGTGGAACTAAATGATAATATTATATTCCTAAGGTTATTTTTAGTCGAGATAATCTTATCCAAAATAATTAGGACATGTGTTAGGATAAAAGTAATATCATTTTTACCTTTAATTGCCATATTTTCTTTTAACCATGGTAAAAAAAAGTAAAAAGTTACTATTCGCCAAAAATTATTTTCATCTCATTGAACCACATTTTAATTACTGATATCACCCATGTCTCTTAGATTTTTGAAATTAAACTCAATGAAGCGGTAAAATTAAGTTTTATACAAATTTTCAAATGCTCCTAGGAGGTGGGTAAAAGACGGTAAAAAGTTCAATAAAATTTTTATATATCTAAACTTATTATAAAATGACTCCAATTAATTACATTGAACTTATATAGGTATTATGTATCTATTTTTACCTAAAATAATTTTAAATAAAATAAAAAACTATTTAAATAAAAAATCAGTTTTAACCAATAACTCAGTGTTTTTCACTATTCATCCAAAATTGAATGTTTTCAGAAAAAATACCAAAGATTCACCCAAAGCTAATTTCGATATTCTGAATTCAAAAATGAAGTCCATTTTGAAAAATAAAAATTATAAAATTTCAAAAAGTGCGTATAACTATTCATAATGGCTAATTTGATTGGTTGTGGTGTGTTAGAATCTTGAAGTTGCGTACAACGCAAGCTATTGCATTATTCAAAGGGTAACGTATCGTGGAAGATTGGGGTGTTACATTCTCCCCTACTTCAAATAATTTCATCCTTGAAATTTCTAGAATACTACCACACAAAAATATTTGGTTGGTTCTTCATCATAAGTTCCTCGGGTTCCCATGTTGCCTCTTCCATCTTATGGTTTCTCCATAGAACTTTTACCAGTCGAGTCATCCGGTTTCTCAGCACTTGTTCTCCGGTATCAAGAATTCGGTTAGGCTTTTCGCTATAAGATAGATCAGGTTCCGGCTCTAATTCTTCATAGGTGAGTACATGCATTGGGTCAGGCATGTATTTTCTCAACAGTGATACATGGAACACATCATGAACTTTGGGGATACTTGGCGGCATTTCTAAACAGTAAGATATAGCCCCAATTCATTCTAGAATTTCGAAAGGTCTGATGTACCTAGGACTCAATTTACCCTTCTTATCAAAATGTATAATTCCATTTCATTGAGATACCTTCAAGAAAACATGATCTCCTACTTGAAATTACAAATCCTTTCTTTGGTTATTGGCATAGCTCTTTTGCCTACTTTGATCTGCTTTGATGTGGGTTTGGATAACCTTCACCTTTTTCATCATTTCCTCAACAAGTTCTAGGCCTACGAGTTTTCTTTCACCAATATCATCCCAACAAGTTGGTGTGTGGAATCTCTTTCCATATAATGCTTCATATGGTGCCATTTGAATACTTGAATGGAATCTATTGTTATAAAAAAATTCTACCAGAGGTAAATATTGATCCCAGATACCTTGAAAGTCATGTGAGAAAGATCTCAACATGTCTTCTAAGGTTTGAATAGTTTGTTCTGATTATCCATCAGTTTGAGGGCGGTAAGTAGTTCTCAAATGAAGTTTAGTATCCAGGGATTTCTGAAGACTTTTCCAGAATCTTGATGTAAAATGGGGATCACAATCAGAAAAAATCGATAGGGGTACACCATGAAGTCTTAAAACTTCATTAATATATAGTCTTTCTAGAGGTTCAAGTGGTAAATCTTCTCTTATAGCAAGAAAATGTGCTAACTTGGTAAGACAGTAAACAATGAACCATATTGCATCATTCCTTCTAGGAGTATTTGGTAGTCCCATGACAAAGTCCATCGTAATATTATCCCATTACTACTTAGGTATGGGAAGAAGTTTCATGACTATTCCAGGTTGTTGCCTTCCATCTTTCAGTTGTTGACAAACCATACATCTTGACACAAAATCAGCAATCTCTCTCTTCTTGTTGTCCCACCAAAAATGTTCCTTAAAATCTCTATACATTTTAGTGCTACCAAGGTGTATAGATAAATTGGAGCTATGAGCATCATCTAACAATTCCCTTTTCAGATCAGGTATGTTAGGAACACAAAGTCTCTTCCTAAATTTCAAAATTCCATTTTCATATATGAAGTCACTCAATCTCTCACCATTCACAGCTTTAATCTTCTTTTGAAACTCCTCATCATCAGCTTGAGAACTTTTAATCCTTTCTAATAAAGATGTTTTGGCAACCATTTGAAAAAGTATTTATGTTCCACCTTCCATGATTATTCCCATATTCATTTTCACTAGGTCCATGAAAATAGGATCCCTTTCAACTCTCATCTTGTTCAAAACTCCATGATCCTTTCTACACAAAGCATCTTCCACCTTATTTTCCTTCCCCAGGTGGTAGTGTATAGTGAAATCATAATATTTGAGTAGTTCAATTCATCGCCTTTTCCTCATGTTGAGTTCCTTCTATGAGAAAATATAATTCTAACTCTTGTGATCGGTATATATCTCACATTTTTTACCATACAGATAGTGTATCCATATCTTCAAAGAAAAGATTACAGCTGCTAACTCAATATCATGAGTAGGATAGTTTTTCTCATGAATTTTTAGTTGTCATGATGCATAGGCAATAACTCTATCATTCTACATAAGGACGCAACCAAGTCCTTTTTTTAAAGAATCACTATAAATAACAAACCCATCATTCCCCGATAGTAGAGTCAAGATAGGATCATTGACTAATATTATCTTCATTTCTTCAAAACATTCTTCACACTCTTTTGTCCTAACAAATTTGACCCTTTTATGTGTGAGCTTGGTTAATGGGTTAGCCAATCAGGAAAAATTCTGGACGAAACGCTAATAATAACCTGCTAAACAAATAAATTTGTGTACCTCAGTTATACTCGTCGGTGTTGGACATTCTTGTATTGCTCTTATCTTAGAAGGATCAATGGAGATTCCATCCTTAGAGTCAATATGGCCAAGAAAATAAATCTCCTGAAGCCAGAATTCACACTTGCTAAACTTCCCATATAATTCATTTTTCTGAGGGTTTTCAGAATGGTGCGCAGGTGATTTTAATGATCTTCATAGATTTTGGAGTATACCAGGATATCATCAATAAATACCACTACAAATTCATCAATATATTCCTTGAAAACTTTTTTCATTAGATCCATGAAAACAGAGGGTGCATTAGTCATCCCAAAAATCATTACTGTAAACTCGTAATGCCCTTACTTAGTTTGAAATGTTGTTTTCAGAATATCTTCCTTCTTCACACACAACCGATGATATCCAAATTGTAGGTCAATATTTGAAAAATATTGAGCTCCATGAAGTTGGTCGAATAAATCATCAATGCTAGGTAGGGGATACTAGTTCTTTATTTTTATAGCATTGATCTCCCTGTAGTCAATGCACAACCTCATAGACCCATCTTTCTTCTCAACAAAAAGGACAGGGGCTCCCCATGGAGAAACACTAGGGAAAATAAATCCCTTATTACTCAACTCCTCTAGTTGTTTCTTTAGTTCCACTAATTCCACAGTGTCCATTCTATATGGGGTCTTCGATATGGGCCTTGAACTAGGAATTAAGTCAATGAAAAACTCAATTTATCATTCTGGAGGATGTCCATGTAAATCTTCTGAAAACACATCAACATATTCTTGCACAATAGGTACATCCTCTATTTGAACATTTCTCTCCTCGCCCATAGTTATTTCATTCTCTTCCTCCCCAGTAATTGAATTTAGTTGAGAAACTGGGGGTGGATCTAGATAAGAATCAGATGGAGACGTTTCTAATCTAAAGATAAGGTACTCCTTATCATCATTATAAAAAAGTGTAACCTCCTTCTTATTACAATAAATTTTCTCATAATGGTCTGAAATCCAATCCATATTGAGGATTATATCAAATTAAATCATGGGTATGATGATGAGATCAGCAGATAAATAACTTTTATATACCTTAATGGGAACTGATTAACAAAACTTTGTTGCAATGATACTTACCTTAGGATTTTGATTGAAAACTCCCTTGTTAAATCAAATTGTAAATATCTAATTTTCTTATAAAACTGGGAAGATATGATACAATGTGATGATCTAGAATCAAATAAATCATTTTCTAAACTTCAGGAAACCATTAAATTACCTGTCACCACGTCTTTTGGAGCTTCAACCTTAGAAGTAGTGATAGCATAAGCATGGTCTTGATCCCTTGGCCTTTTCTGAGGTAGGTTTCCTTGGAACTTAGGACATTCATTTGCATAATATCTCATCTTCTTGCAATTGTAACATTGAACTGTTGTACCTCTCGTACCCCTCGTGGTTTAATTTTCATGATCACAATCACTCTCTTATTTATCTAATCTTGTTTTAAGTGTTTTTGGATGATAGGAATGATTTCAGGTTTCCAAGGAATTGGGCCAAGAAAGCCAGAAGGCAGAAGTGGACTGATTTCAGTCCACCGGCCAACCGGTGGATGACCACCGGCCAGCCGGTGGACTCTTGACAGAAGGAATCTCCTCTGTCCAGACCACCGGCCAACCGGTGTCCCATCACCGGCCAGCCGGTGGAACCCAGACAGAAGGGACACCTACTGTCTCACCACCGGCCAACCGGTGGCCTCCTCACCGGCCAGCCGGTGGTGCCTGGGCAGAAGGCCTCTCCTTTTTCCAAAGCACCGGCCAACCGGTGGCCAAGCACCGGTCAGCCGGTGGAGCCAGTCAAACTAGCCGTTGGGCTTTGACCATCCTGCTCCCAACGGCTCCGAAGACTTTTTCAATGGCTCCAAAGACCCTGAACGGCCATATGAGGGTTCCCCCTCTATAAATAAAGTACTAGGAAGCCCCGGAACATGTGTGGAATAATAACAAAGCCAACGGAAGCCAACGGACACATTTTTCATCATTTGGAAAACCTCTGGCGGATTCCTTCAAGGAACCTCAATTGCTCCAACCCATTTCCACATCCAAGGAGCATCACCATAGAAGCTTGGGAGCGCTCTTCATCAACTCCAATCAATCCATTGGCGCCCAAGACTTCTCCACATTATGGTTTTTCTTGTTTTATTATTTTGAGCATCAATTTGGGTTTGTTCCTACAAACCCCTCTTTCTTTTATCTTCCTTTTGTTTGGGTTTTCACACCACCTTCAAGGTGTGAAGAGGTTAGTCAAGCCTTCCCTTTAAAAGGCTTGAGTCATAGGTGAGCTAGCCTTCACCTGTAAGAAGGCTAGTGGGTTCTTTCTCAACCATTAAAAGCAAGCTGTAATAGATTCTAGACTACCTTAAAGTCTAGTGGGTTTCTTTCTAAAACCATTAAAAAGCAAGCGGTAGTAAATCTCTCAACGGTTGAGTTGGGAGCGGAGATGTAGGCTTTGGTTTAAGCCGAACTCCGTTATCAAGTTTTGTGTCTTGCCTCTTTTATTTCCGCTGCACTTTTTACTTTGATTTTAAATTGTTAATTATTTTTTGAAAGGCAATTCACCCCCCTCTTTCCATCACTCTCCGTCCCAACATTTGGTATCAGAGGAAAAATTTGAGTAATACCCTAACCGGTTTCAAATTCAAGATCCTTTGTGATGGCTTCAACTTCTTTCGCCCCCGAAGGCTATTCTTTGGGTCGTGCTCCATTCTTTTATGGAACCGACTATACTTATTGGAAAACCCGCATGACCACTTTTCTTAGAAGCATTGGTTATCCTATTTATAGAATTTTCATGCATGGTTACTCTCTCTCTCTTCTCCTGATGAATCCAAATGGACTCAAGCCGATATTAAAAATTTCGAGCTTGATGGAAAAGCCATGAATGCTCTTCATTGCGGCCTTGATCATAATGAATTCAATAGAGTTTCCACATGCACTTCATCTCATGAAATCTGTAAACTATTGGAGGTTACCCATGAGGGGACCAACAAAGTTAAGGATACTCGATTGGATATGTACCGTCAAGATTTTGAGTCTTTTACCATGCATCCATCTGAAAATATTACTGATATGTTTACACATTTTACTGATGTTTGCAATGGGAGAAAGTCCCTTGGTGATGATGTGTCTGCAGAAACGATGGTCAAGAAGATCCTTTGGATCTTACCAAGCACATGGGCACCGAAAGTCACGGCAATCCAAGAAGCAAAAGACATCAAGAACATGCCGGTCGAAGAGCTCATCGGATCCCTCATGACATACGAGATCACCATGAGGAGGCAAGCTGAAAAGGAAGGCAAACCGATCAAAGTTCCAAAGAACATCGCCTTCAAAGTTCAAAAAGAAGAAAGCTCCTCCTCCTCATCGTCTTCCTCTTCAAGCGGCGATTCAGAAATGGAGAATCTTGCCCGCAAAATGCACAAATTCATGAAGAAGCACAAGAAGAAGAAATCCCGCAAGGCTCAACCCAACGAAAAATCCGAGCCCGAGGTAACATGTTACGGGTGTGGCAAGAAAGGCCATTACAAGCCCGATTGTCCACTCAACAAGAAAAAGGGCAAGCAAAAGGAAAAGAAGAAGGAATTCAAGGCCACATGGAGTGATAGATCCACATCCTCCTCCTCCTCCTCCTCAAGTGACAACGGTAAAAAATGCCTAATGGCATTTCATGAGGTATCCTCTTCCGACTCCTCTTCCTCTAGTTCTTCAAATTCTTTCAATAATTTATCTTATGAGGATCTCCAACATGCTAGAGATCAATTGGAGGAAGGATTTCACGAACTTTCTTCCAAATTTATTGCTTTAAAAAAGAATTTCAAAAAAATTTCTTCCGAAAAGGAACAACTTCTCAAAGAAAAGGAGGAGTTGTCCCTCAAGGTCCAAAACCTTCCCGATGTTGATTCTATGGAATCAACAATCAAGGATTTAAGGGAATCCCTAGCTAAGTTCACCGAAGGTGAACATAACCTTTCGAAGCTCCTTGGTTCCCAATGCATATCTAGAACCACCCAAGGGCTTGGCTATTCCAAGAAAGCTTCCTCTTCCCATGCTCCAACTATTTTTGTAAGGGGGAGCTCCCAATATAAATTTTGCAACTATTGCAAAAAGATAGGGCACTTAATTTACGAGTGCGATTGCAAAAATGCCCGGTATGGAAGGCCCAAAACCATTTCCTTTAATGATGAATTTCATAGGAGAAGACCCACCACAAGACAAGTATGGATTGAAAAATCCCTTTTAGCGAGTCTCACCGGACCAAAATTTGTCTCGGTTCTAAAATCCTCTCCCCGGTGATTTGTTGTTTTTATTTAGGGGGAGATAGGATCGTTTAAGCCTTTTTGCTTTATATTCAAAACTTTCAATTCAAAACCTTCAATTCAAAACTTTAAATTCAAAACATTCAATTCAAATATCAAAAATTTCAATTGGTTTAAAAACTCTATCTTGTTTTTTAACCTTTCCCTCAATCAAGTTTTATGCCCCGTGCTATTTTGATAATCACAAAGGGGGAGAAATTCTTGGTTGATTGGGGGAAAAATCTTTCTCTCATGCTTTGCTTTATCCTTTAAAGCATGCCTTTCATTTTAGTCTTTTACATTGCTTGTTTTGGTGATTGTGATTATCAAAATAGGGGGAGATTGTCGTACCTCTCGTACCCCTCGTGGTTTAATTTTCATGATCACAATCACTCTCTTATTTATCTAATCTTGTTTTAAGTGTTTTTGGATGATAGGCATGATTTCAGGTTGCCAAGGAATTGGGCCAAGAAAGCCAGAAGGCAGAAGTGGACTGATTTCAGTCCACCGGCCAACCGGTGGATGACCACCGGCCAGCCGGTGGACTCTTGACAGAAGGCATCTCCTCTGTCCAGACCACCGGCCAACCGGTGTCCCATCACCGGCCAGCCGGTGGAACCCAGACAGAAGGGACACCTACTGTCTCACCACCGTCCAACCGGTGGCCTCCTCACCGGCCAGCCGGTGGTTCCTGGGCAGAAGGCCTCTCCTTTTTCCAAAGCATCGGCCAACCGGTGGCCAAGCACCGGTCAGCCGGTGGAGCCAGTCAAACTAGCTGTTGGGCTTTGACCAGCCTTCTCCCAACGGCTCCGAAGACTTTTTCAACGGCTCCGAAGACCCCGAACGGCCATATGAGGGTTCCCCCTCTATAAATAAAGGACTAGGAAGCCCCGGAACATGTGTGGAATAATAAAAAAGCCAACGGAAGCCAACGGACACATTTTTCATCATTTGGCAAACCTCCGGCGGATTCCTTCAAGGAACCTCAATTGCTCCAACCCATTTCCACATCCAAAGAGCATCACCATAGAAGCTTGGGAGCGCTCTTCATCAACTCCAATCAATCCATTGGCGCCCAAGACTTCTCCACATTACGGTTTTTCTTGTTTTATTATTTTGAGCATCAATTTGGGTTTGTGCCTACAAACCCCTCTTTCTTTTATCTTCCTTTTGTTTGGGTTTTCACACCACCTTCAAGGTGTGAAGAGGTTAGTCAAGACTTCCCTTTAAAAGGCTTGAGTCATAGGTGAGCTAGCCTTCACCTGTAAGAAGGCTAGTGGGTTCTTGCTCAACCATTAAAATCAAGCTGTAATAGGTTCTAGACTACCTTAAAGTCTAGTGGGTTTCTTGATAAAACCATTAAAAAGCAAGCGGTAGTAAATCTCTCAACGGTTGAGTTGGGAGCGGAGACGTAGGCTTTGGTTTAAGCCGAACTTCGTTATCAAGTTTTGTGTCTTGCCTCTTTTATTTTCGCTGCACTTTTTACTTTGATTTTAAATTGTTAATTATTTTTTTAAAGGCAATTCACCCCCCTCTTGCCATCACTCTCCGTCCCAACATGAACATCAGTAGCTTCTTTCTCCCCTTGCAATCATGAGCTTGGTGGCCTTTTTCACCACACTTTTAATAGACTCACATTACCTTCAAGCAAGTACCGGGGTGTTTCTTCCCACATTTATTGCAGGATGGATATTCAACTTTTCCCTTCTTCCTATTATTTCTATTTCCAGAGTGTTCAGCAGATCTCTTCTTCTCTTGCTTTGCTTTAAAGTCATAAGACTTAGAGAATTCCTTTTCTGTCTTGATAGAACACGAGATAATATCTTCGTACGATGAGAAGGATTATGAGACTAATTCTCGACAGAGAAATGGTTTTAACCCATAAAATAAACAATCAATCATACTCCTTGGGTTACGAATATAATCTGATGCATTCCTTTCTAACCTTGTAAAGTTAGCCTCATACTTTTCTACATTCTCATCCTCTTTTTTCCTCAGACACAAAAATTGTCTTTCCATATCCTCTCGATGGTCATGAGGAAAGTATTTTTCTAAGAAAATATCTTTAAAATCCCTCCATTCCATATTTGATACTTCTTCATCTTATTTTTTGTTTTTAATCAATGACCACCATTGATCAACATCTCCCGTGAGGCGATAAACTACCATGACAACTTTTTCCCTTTTGCTACTCCCCAAAGCATGAAATATTTTCTCTAAGGAACTTATCCATTTCGTAGATACCAATGGATTTCTACTCCCATTGAATGTTGGTGTTTGTTTCCTCATGAAGTGGTCTAACATTGATCCTCCACGTTGTGGATCAGGGTGCTCCATACGGGTAAGGTTATTATTCATAACCTGACCGAGTTGTCCTAGTACGGTGATTAGTTGATCAGTACCAGTTGCTTCACTAGCTCCACTATAATTATCTTGAGTAGGATGGAAATCCCTACATGATTTACGTGCGTTGATATTGTTTCCATTTATTCTACTAGGCGCCATTTCTAAACAATGGCATAAACTAGATTAGTTTGTGAATCGAAATACATAATTCCATACTTGTAAAACACTTAACATAAATTAAACAGTTTATGGATATAATCCATAATCATAAAAATTTTCTCTTTGAGGAATTATATATTCATAAATCCTTCATAATGGTTTTTAAAGAAAATGAGAATTATCCTAAGCATATCCCTTGGGAGTGTCGTAACCAAGAGTGCAGAAAGGCCCATTGTCATGCACCAGTTCCCATTCGAGTCTAGCTCAAAGTAGTGTTTTCAGGTTTTACCCCTTGGTAAATATGTGACAGAGCTGCCTCTACCTACTTGTTTCCATACAGGGATGCATTTCTTGGAAAACTCAAAAAATCTCTACAATACCAAAATTCTAGGGTAATGTGCTCTAATCAGAGTTTATCTAAATCTAGTTTCCAAGGTTTGTACTAAACTTCCTCTGATGCCAACTGTAACGCCCCGACGCTAGTTACCCAAAGTCAGTGCATTATTACATAACATTGGCATGATCACAAAAGATCAAGTCTTGAAAGACTGATTAGTTTAGTATCCTTGGAAACACTAGATACATTCATAATTTTTAGATTATATCATGTAATAAAAACATCAACAACATGTTTTTCCCTTTTAAACACACTTATTTATTTATCCTATCCCTGCAGGTCAACCATACAATACTTTTTCACATATTGGGAAAAAATAAAACATAGAAAGGGGAGATCTCAGATTCTCAGTAAGGATAACAATATAGCGGAAACTTTCATAATTAAGCATAAACATTTAAGGCAATGTATAAGACTAAAAAAACCTTTTAAACTTGAACTTCATCATAATATGTCAAAGATAAAATAAAATAATTCCATTTACTTATTCACATGGATATTCTACTAGTCTAATAATAACATGAAATGTCAATATCCACTTTCATAATTATGGAATGCATAATGCCAGAATTTCATAACCACATAGTCAAAGCCTTGTTCCAAGACTACAAATAATATTTTGTCAAGTCCTTGTGCCAAGACACTAGTTTGTCTCATGAGACCTGCTAATTCATCGAGGAGCTATAGAAGGCTCCACCCATCACTTACTAAGTCCAATGCATTCATCATATGAAAAGGTTTAAACATAACATAAACATTCGTATTAAAACTAGCATATGAAATGTCAATAATTTATCCATAAACCATGAATAGTATAAAAATAACACATCCATAGTCAAACATATCACAAAACCTTCAATACGATATGGAATTTTTGTATCATCATAAATTAACTTCAAATAAGCTTAAAATCCATCAAAGGATGTTGACATAGATGAAATCAAAACTATTTGAGAGAAATATCTCTTTTTGAAAAAATTTAAGTCACATAATTATAAAAGAAAACCTTTACTATGAAAATATTCTTATAATATTGTAAGGGAATCTTCTAGGATTTTATAACGGCGGAAAATATCCACACCCTCCTTATAAGTTAAAAAAACATTCTTACCTTAATTTTGTTGAAAAGGTCATAAAGTAACTTATTTGGAAAACGATGGAAATATTCCTTTAAAAACATATAAGGTAAAATAAGGGTATAAATTACTTTAACCCATTGTCTATTAAATAGTAAAAATGTTTTCAAATACATTTTAAGAAACATGGATGTGGATGATAAAGAGGTCCTAGTAGATAATTACATATAAAAAACCTCGAATAATGAAGAGATTGTAGAATTAACCCTTAACTTTTACTTTTCCTTGGTCGAGGGTACATTAACCTACTATATAATAGTTAAATCGTTGTTATTAAATTATACAAGAACCATATACATAAATATTATATCATATATTATCTTTTAAAATTTCTTTTTAATAATATTTTAGTATTATTGTTACGGGTGTTAACTGATTCATTTTCCTTTATATGATTTGTTACGTAAGTAATGTTTGTTATGGATAGGATGTATCTTATTCATATCCAGAATTATATCAAGTCTTTAAACATTATTTTTAATCATTAAATAAAAATTAGTCTTGAATGTATAATATGGGGAATGAATCTTATCGTGTTCGTGGAGATGGTATTCTGTACGTATGCATGAGCGACAATATCATTATTTTGATATTAAAATATTATATAATTGGATGGTATATCATATATACATAATCATTATAATGTTATATTTATTATTTAAATCATTTATACTCATTATTATATCCATCCAAATGATGAAATGTTTGAATAACAAACTACATCACGACGTCGAGACGGTAAGTCGTACGTACGCACGTGTGTTGAATTTTTAATTCATTGGATGGATAAAATAATTAATATGGTTGTAATATTTTTATTATAACAACATAGTATATATAATATACTGGAGTTATTATTTTAGAATGGAAAAAACAAAGAAAGAGGAAGTGGAAGAAGAAAATAACTTGAAAGAGGTGATGAAATATTTACCTCTTCTTCGGGTTCTTCCTTCTGATTTGATCAAAAGGGCTACATAAGATGGATTTATGACTAAATAAAGGCCTCTAGTATGAATTTAGGAAATTTGGGAGGATATTTTGGCAGGGTTTGGTCGATCCAAATGGCTTTGAAGGTGTTAATTTGAGAGAAGGGGGAGTTCCCTTTTATAAGAGGGGTGAAGGGCACCTTAGGAAAAACTTAAAATATTATTTTATAATAAATTAATAATCAGTTTATAATGGCTCCAAAGTGACTTATTTTGAGTCTAGGGTGGGTAGGGGTCTAAATAAGTTCAACCAATATATTTTAGACAAGTTTAGGTCACCATATTAACCTTATCATTTATATTTAACTCTTAGTTAAATAGTTTGACATTTACCATGTCTCTTTGTATTTTTGTATTATATGGTTAATAAACTTACTATAACAAGACAAGAGAACCCAAAGTGGTTCATTATTAATATATATAACCTTATATAAATCATTTTTCTTAACCTTATATTTTTATTAATATAATATCAATTAATAATATAATATTTGTTTTAAAAACTCTTTTATGTCAATTTTTACACTATTTGGTAATTGATTTTTTTGAAAATCATAACAGCATGATTACTTCTAAAAAAGTTCATTAAATCAATCCTAACATGTCATGTTAACCTATAAAATTAGTTTAATTTATCCAAAGTCTTAATTTACATTTATTAGGGTATTTATAATATCAATTATTTTAATATTTAATTAATAAGGTAATTATTGCATCATCATTGTATCATAAATAAATTAAATTATTTAATGTATAAAAATTATAAATAAAATACCATTATGTAGGAAATATTTTTATATTTATAATTAATATTTATAGTCTAATTTATCTTATGTATAACCCTATATTAAAAATAGTTTAGTTAATAAACTTTGATTTTAACTCTTTTAACTCTTCTTTAAATAAAATAATAATAAATGTCCTTCTCTAATGAAAGTGGACCTAAATGATAATATTTTATTAATAAGGTTCTTTTTGGTCGATATACAATTATCCAATAGAATTAGGACATGTTTTAGGGTAAAAATAGTATCATTTTTACCTTTAATTACCCTATTTACTTTTAACCGTGGTAAATAAAAGTAAAAAGTTATTATTCACCAAAAATTATTTTCATCTCATTTAACCGCATTTTAATTACTAATATCAACCATGTCTATTTTATTTTTGAGATTCAACTCAAAGAAGCGGTAAAATTAAGTTTTAATCAAATTTGCAAATGCTCCTAGGAGGTGGGTAAAAGACGGTAAAAAGTTTAATAAAATATTTATATATCTAAACTTATTATAAAATGACCCCAATGAATTAAATTGAAATTATATAGGTATTATGTATCTATTTTGACCTAAAATAAATATAAATAAAATAAATAATTATTTAAATAAAAGGTCGGTTTTAACCAATAACTCAGTGTTTTTCACTATTCATAAAAAATTGAAAGTTTTCAAAAAAATACCAAAAATTCACCCTAATCTAATTTCGATATTCCGAATTCAAAAATGAAGTCCATTTTGAAAAATAAAAATTATAAAATTTCAAAAAGTGGGTATTACTATTCATAAAGGCTAGTTTGATTGGTCGCGGTGTGTTAGAATCTCGAAGTTGCGTACAACGCAAGCTATTGCATTATTCAAAGTGTAAATTACCGTGGAAGCTTGGGGTGTTATAGTTATTGATGCATGTTATGATTCATATACTTATAAATATTTCCATAAATCATGGTTCCATATGTACATGGTGAATTTGGGTACATTGGGTGTGTCAGTAGTGATTTGTTATTAATGAATATGTCGCGGAATAATTTTTCCCTTCCATCATTAAAAATTTAATATCTCAACCATTTGACTGAAATGAAACTATCAGACTAAAATTCCATGGATGAGAAGTTTGAACATGATTATTTAAGGAACTCAAAAAAATATGTCTCAGTAATAAAGGTTAATGAGACAATTATGAAACCTAGTTCATGAGATATCTAGACAAAGTAATAATATTACACATTGAGCATTCATTTGTGGTTATCGACATTATGAATTTAATTTCATATTATTTGGTGACTTTATAGGTTGTGAGATACTAATATTATACTTTAGGTGAACCCACCTAATTCCACTGAGGAAGAATCCTAGAGGGGAACACACTTAATTTTTCGATTGGTCTTAATTAAATTGAATATAAATTTAATTATTGTAATATATATTATTCTCTAGTCTATGGAATTGTATTTTTTCAGGATTTAGTGATTGTAAATATTTAGTCTCCATATTTATATGTGAGTTAGATATTAAATTAAAATTTATTCAAAATATCATGAATATAATAAATATTTATTTATTTACTAGTTAAATAATATTTATTATTTGATGTTTGGTATATACTGAGGAGGAAATAAAAATGGTATAAATGGGTCCATTGGGATTGATATATTAAATATTATTTAAATAAATAAATTTTTATTTATTTATGGAATAGTATTTATTTTATTTTTGATATAGGTTCACATGAAGAAAATAATAATAATAATAATAATAATAATACAAAAACAAATATCACCATGCTTGTGTTGTCACCGATGTCACCAAAAGCTACCTCAGATGACTGTAGAATAATAAATTTCACTCCACTGATCACTGCAACATCTAACCAAATTCTCACTTGTGTCGATAAAATTATCAGACCTCTGTTCTCTCTTGGTTCACAACACTGATCATTGGAAACAAATCAAATCTTCATGCACGTCGATATCATCACACCCAAACTGCAACAAAAATGCATGATGACTGTCATTGAATATAAGACACGAGCAACTGATACTATGTGTGAGGTCTTGTAACTGAGAGGAGGTAGTATTGATGTAAGAGTTTAAAGATGGATTGGTTGTGTGATTGTTGTTTCATATAAGAGGAGATGTCCTCTGGAAAGGGTTTTTCTAATGTGGGATGAGGGGGGCACAAAATTGTATGGTGGTTCAATGATACATGGTGGTATGCTCCTGGGAGGTAGTTGGATGCGACATAAGGGATCAGATTGGTGTTGGGTTATTTCTTGTGGTGAGACTCTATAAGGAAGGCGATCACACCTGGTGGAGGAGATGGGGAGGAGGGAGAGGTCGAGCGTCCTAGTGGTGCAATGCTATAGATTATAGGTGATCTCACCTAGTGTATGGCGCAGCTGGAGGGGAGGTGACATTATTATAATTAATGAAAACCAAACCCATCTGTTGGAAAACCAAAGGGTCTTCCCCATGTGGTTTTTTCTCTTCCTCATTTTCTGTTTCATTTATTTATGCATGTCATTTAATTTTTTCTCAAGTAATGCAATTTCACTTTAATTTTTTTGTGCCTTTTCATTTCTTTATAAAATCCTAAATATTGTTGGCAAGTGTAGTCCATGGAATAAGTGATATGAAATCTTGAAATAATTTTTGTGTTGTTGTCCATTTTTTTCTCGTGTTTCCTGGCTTTTATAGCCAAAAAACTGGTATCAGAGGTAGCAACCAATCCATCCTCCAATTTTCAAAGGTAGAAACCGAAATCTGGCCGCACGTTTCTAAGTTTTCTAATGACAACTATAAAAGGTAGTTCATCCAAATAAAGGCATTGTCCAGGTCACAAGAACTATGGGAGATCGTCACCAATGTGTATATATTACCCATTATAGAGAAAGAATCTGCCTTCACAAATTAAGAAAATACAGCTCTCAAAAATCAAAGGAAGAAAGACGATAAGGATTTGTTCCTACTCTATCAAGGGTTGGATTAATCAACCTTTGAAAATATTGTTAGAGAAATATAAAGAAAGAAATATCGGAATACCCTTAGCACCATTTTCAAATGTGTTGATCGAGTGAAGCAGGTTCGTCTTCAAACAATAAGAGCAGAGTTTGAAGCAGTGTGCATAAAGGAAGGTGATAGTATCTCTGAAAACTTATCACATTTAATTATTATTGGTAAGAATTTAAAAATAAATGGTGAAAATTTTAAGGATGTTCATGTCATTGAAAAAGCACTTCGATCTCTCACAACCAAGTTTGAGAATGTGGTTTTGGAAATCAAATATTCAAAGGACTTGGAAAAACTATCCATTTAAGAATTGATGGGATTGTAGAAAGTGTATGAGAAACGAATGAAAAATAATGTTAGTTCAATGCTTGATCATGCCTTAGAGTCTAAGTTGAATCTACAAGAATAAAATAATTGTCATACACAATGAGAAAGTCATGGAACTAGTAATCATGAAAGAGGTGGAGGGCGTGGATATCATCCAAGCCATCAATAAAACCAACAAAATTTTATCAGTTTTTGTAGAAGAGGGAGTTGGAACCTTCTTGTGGGGTATGTTTGACACTCTCTTGTTTTAATGATCCAAAACCATGATTCTTTTAGTACTAATTATTCACATGTTGTTTGATATCATTTTATATGACGAGACTATTTCTATGATAATTATGTTAAGTTTAATGTTGATTCACCATTGTCTGGGAGTCACCGTTACTGCCAGGATGAGCTACCACTAGACTTGAGTCATTTTTACCACTAGAGGATTTATTCACAGAGGTGAGTCACCACCAGATGTTGATTCACCTCTAACATCTTACTACCATTGTTTTCTAAGGACTATGGTGTGAATGGATCAATGGATATTTTGTTATGGAGTTATTTTTTTGATCGAGTCTTAAAGACATAATCAAAGACTGATATGGGGATTTTTGGATCTGCTGCTTCTATATATACGTGAAGGATATATATATCTTGATATGATTTTACAATCACAAAACATAAACAATTAAATTTTACTTACAGAGAATTGTGTGACCGAATATGTGAATTCTCATGAACTTACTGATTCGTGTTTTGTGAAGATCAAACAACACACTGGTACAGAATTATTCATCTATATTGATTGAGACACTGATATTGATCAACTAAAACATTCCTACATATTTTCTAAGATTCTCTGTCTACTACAAATTTCTATAATGAATCATGAATTCCACACCAGTGTTAATCTGAGGACTATGAACATTTATAACATATCAGACTGAGCTTTTTTATTATTTATTGTTCCGACAGTTTTATTTTTAGTAGTGTGTTGTTACCTTATTATCAAACACACATTATCTCCTACATCTACCTAGAGAATACTTTTTATTCTTTTCTTTATCTACATCTATTTTTCCATTGTGTTTTTGGAAGGGGTCCATGTGTGACATGTACTATTATTTTTTCCCAAGAATAATTATGGAGGGGGATTTTTAGTCTAAAAAACTTATTGTTATTGATTGATTACCTGATCTAGGTTGAGGATTCATTTGTTCAAAATTATAATCTTCTTAGAAATAGGTTATTTCCAAGTGGAGGGGATTAAGTCTCACCTTGATACAGAACCTCTTTTTTATTCCATTGTGTCATTGCTTTTTTACTACTATATCCTATATTACTTTTTATCTAAAAAAATAATTAATTTGGTAACTAATATTAACTAGTGTTTATATTTTTTCTATCTAAGTAAACTGATTTGAAAAGTTAAATTATTCCTAAATAATATTTTAACTGAGCATTAATAACTCTTTAATAAATCTTTTAAAAGGACGGATCTTATATTGATCTGCTATTTTGATTAATTGGATAGTTTATTTTATTAAGGGGTTTTTATTTAAGTCTAATTATTAATAGAAATTTTTATTGGGAACCAAATTCACCCCTCTTGAGTTACTCACTCCAACCAATAGAGGATATGGTGGAGACCGATTCACTCATGGTCATGGAAACATAAAGAATATTCAATAACATAATTACAATAAATTCATCCATTATGATTCTAATTGTTGAAGAAAAATGGATCAATATGAATGATCCAATTATGCTAAAGATTATCACCATGAACAGGATGTAACGTTCCAGCCCCAGAATCCCAGATCTAGTGTCTAAAACATGGTGTGTAATTGTTTTTCATAAAAATATGTTGATAAAATTACACATCACATATCATCACAGAGGATCTTCTGAGTCTAGGTTCTGGAAAACTAGATACATCTAATAATTTTCTTCAAAAATATATGAGATAAAATATATATTGTTTCTACAAAATATAATAACTCAAATCTGAAAAATATACTAATCCTATAAAAAAATTAAAATCTTAGAGTGATCACTTAAAATTCTCAGTAAGGAGTTTTAAAAAAACATCCCTTTAAAATAATTATACATAAAACATTTTCTTGAAAGAAAACAACATTTCTTGTAGTAAATCATCATCATTTTTCAAAGGTTATAAGAAATCATTTTTAGGGAGATATCATACACAAGAATTTGTATATTTATTTTATTTCTAAAAATAAAACACATTTCAAAATATGCTTACTTGTACAAAAATGCTTGGAATGGTTCATATAAGTTAGGAGTTGATCAAACTTGATTAAGGATGAAATTAAAGGCTACAGGTACAAATTAGCACATGAAATAATACTTTATTATAATTACATAAGAAAAAATATCATAAATCACATATCGCATAAGATACAATTCATGAAATGACAGATGAATTTTAAACATCTGTATTAAAGTTCTGAAAATAGATGCCAAACTTTCTTTATAAATGATTTGCTAAGTACTTACATTATTATGCCATGTGAATATATTACCATAATCATATGTAAAATATTATTCACCAAGGATATTCTACTAGTCTAATAATCATATGGTCGATTAAATATTAATCACATAATGAGGAAATGCATAAGGCAGAACAATCATAAATATCCTGTCAAGGCCTCCTGCCAAGACCATACATAAGCACTTTTTCAAGGCCTCATGCCAAGACCTAGTTTGCCTCATGATACCTATAGATGCACCGAGGGGATATAACAGGCCCCACCCACCACTTACTAAGTCCAATTCATTCCACATATTCCTAAATATGTCTTTAAATCAAAGTTCCCCATACCGTTTTGATTTATTTTAATCTTTATCATAGGTTAAATAAAGTCATTAAACAAACCAAAGTGTCTCAGACCACTTTTATTCATTTAAATATCTCTTATTCAAAGTGTCACATACCTCCTTGAATAATTATATTCTTAATCTATAAGTTATAATAAGAGTTAAATCTCATTCTTTCAATAAATTTCTATATTCATAAATAAAATGAGTCATGCAATAAATGAAAACATTAATCTAAAAATTTCATGGTTTGTCAGTTATACTTTAGGATATGGATATATCAAATTTATCAATGACATGCATGGATAAAAAAACACACCTTCACACATGTAAATATAACTAGTGCACATAAAATGATAGATTTTTTAGGTGTATCACATAAAATAATGACTCTTAAATTCAAAACCCTTGTTTCATGAAGGTAAACATTTTATATACAAAAGACATTTTTTTGAATTTAATGTACTTATCATTCATGTTTAAACCATACACTTGATAAATGGAAGTTTCAATCAAATTAAATCATAAACTTTAATAGTTAATAGTATTTATTGTGGCAGAATCATCATGAATTAAAATATAATATTTATAAATGTAAAACATTCATTTCATGTGAGATATTTAAGAATAAGAAAATAATTAAACACACTTCACTAAATGTTTTTATGCATGTATATATACATGTATTAAACAAAAGATAATTCCAACCTTTTATCCTAAAATTATAAATTGGGATGTATGCATGTAATGATAACAAGGTAATAATCCCCTTTAAAATTTTGGGCACACAATAACAAAACAAGGTTTTGTTAATGTTTTCCATTATAAATTAGTATTCATGTATATAAAATTAGGCCATGTAATCAAAAACATTAAATTCCTAGATTGAATTAAAAATGTAAAACATGTAAAAAGGTGAGTATAAATATGTTTACACATATATATTTATTCCCAAACATAAATTATACATATTTAAAATCATAAAATCATAGCAAAGATAATACTATTAAAACTTCTATAAATGAAAACAAGATTGTCATATAATTATCAAATTGTACATACTTACATATACATATATATATTGGTTTTTCATAAATAATTAGAGAATCAACATAATCCTCCTGTAAAATATATGGGTAGGGAAACACCCATTTTTAAAATAATTGTTCATCCTTTAAAAACTTAAAATAGGTTGAGTATTCCATTTATACAGAACCATATATATAAATATATGAGTTTAGTGAACTCCAAAAACATCACTTACAAAACATTTACAAGTGTTATACGCACTATATACATAAATTAAATATTGGTAATCAATATTAGAAAAACCAAAGTAGTTTATGATTAAAATTTTTATAAAATCGTATATACACAAAGTGTATATGTGGGATTTTCATAACAAAAAAAAGTTTGATAAATCCTTACAATTATCATATAATTCAAAAACATTATTTAATCACTAATAACAATTATATGAAAACCTAAATCAGATTAGGATTAATATATATATATATATAACTATATATACGTGTATATATATATATATGTATGAGTTTAGTAATCTCAAAAAAAACTCTTAGAAAACCTTTAAAAGTATTATATGCATTCAAAAAATCATTTAAATACTTATAATCATCACTTGAAAAAACCAAAGTATATTATGATTTGAAGTTGTATAAAACCCTATGTACACATAAGTGTATATGAGGGTTTTTCATATCAAAAATGAGGTTAAATTAACCCTTACCTGTCTTTAAGGGTGAGGTTGAGCCGAGCATAGGTTGGTGGAAGATTGGGATGAAACAAATGGTAGGGTTATGTGTAAAAGATGGGTTTATATGAAATTTTTATATATATTTTTCTATACTACGGTTTAAACATAAAATATAAACTAGGAAACTCAAATCAACTCGAATCTAACTGTTTCAGATAGGAACAAAAACCTTAATCAAGGTAAACCCTAAATAAATTAGTTGTTTTATTATATAAATATTTTACAAGAAACTTTCATAGGAATCCAAGGGGGTTTTCATTAAACTAATTTTCCCATGTATACTTTTTGAAAAAAAAAACTAGACAACTGGGATGTGGAGAGTTATTGGAGGAATCATGGGTTAAAAGGGAGAAGTGGAGGAGAGTGCAACATTGAATAGTGTGGGGCGATGAATAAGAAGAAGGAGAAGAAGAAGAGGAAAATAATGGATGACTATGATCAACTGAGTATGATTGGATAGAAATGATGACTCCGCTCGATTTAAAAAAAATATGAACGGATAAGATTAGATCATGGATTGATCAGGTGGCCACAGAGGATCCTTGAGTTTTAAATGGGTTGTGCGGTCGAGATCTAACGCATATGGATCAGAAGGTTGAGGAAACCCACGACAATAATATGCAGCGGTGGGGGTTCGATCAGGAACCAGTGTGGATGGATAAGATCCTGTGTCGTGAGATTGGATGACCTAGATTACATCTCTTGGAAAAATTGTCATCCCACATCAAAACCTACACGGTTTTGGGACCCCCATAAAAGGATCGATGTACCGGACATATTTCAATAACACGCGCACGCACATAGGGGATCCTATATATGGGGATCCATGCGGTCTTTGGCCCAAACCCTACACAAGCGCTCTAGTGGCCCTTATACATGGGCTCGTGCACGCTTAACCCACACCATGCATGGCTTGGCTCATGCACAACTCAGCATGAACTATGAATGCGCTACTCTGAGGGTTCTCTCTCAGCCTAACCTTGGTTGTCTATATGAGATGCCCACTCAGACCTTGAGGGCTTGGCCTTCAAGGATTTCCTCAGTCGACTTGTAGGTAACTTGCCCAATTTTTATCTAAAAAAATTATTAAACACAAAAATGTTAAAAGAGACAGAACTTATATATTAACTTTCTCATATATAAATTCACTCCTTCCCATAGTTACCAAAATACATGTCATTACTTTTATAAATTTATATTCATTTTAAAAGAAACATTATGGTTATAAGTATTATATTTTAATAATCCAAATATAAAATACATCTTCAATTTGAAACCATATTTTTATTTAACTAAAGATAAAATTTTAATAAATTTAAAACACTTAATTAAAATATAATGGTTTTATTAAAACACAAATGGTCACATAAAAACATTATTACAAAGTAACATTTCGGTGTTTTAATAAATAAATGTTCCTATTTTCATTCCTTTTGTCTTCAATTAGTTTGATTTGAGTTTCATTATTTTCTCCAAAATAATAATTCACATTAAAAAAATTCATTTATTCCAAAGATACATTATGGGTTCACGACATCACATTATTCCCCCCTCAAAAGAATTTCATCCTTTCAATTTGATCATACTCTCACAGTCTTATGGGAAATGATCTTCTGAAATCCACCTTGATGTATCTTCACTAGTTCCATAGGTGACAGCAATTTTCCAAGTTCCTTCCGGTTAAACGAATCACCAGTAGAGTTTCAAATTCCTCAATTTATATGGTCTATATGCAGCATGAGAAACTTGGGTTAAACTCATGTACACATCTATATTATATAGAGAGAGTTTCATGAGGTGTGTAAAGTTGGGATACATCATTATTAACTTTATGTCTATAAAACAAATGAAAAGTCTCAAACTATAGAAATTTAGAGTCTTTAACTCAACCATATAGATTGTAGGACAAGATTTGACATAGATATGTTGCATGGAGTTAACCCTATCTTGTAGCTTCTTGGAAATCCCCCAGGGATAGAAAAATATTGGCTAGGGTGAAACATTTAGAGAGTACCTCACAGTAATGTCCTCAATGTTCATAGAATGGGAGTTGAGAATGCACCATGAGGAACTAAACAAAGCATGATCCTCGATGGAGGTGAAGTATACTAGCAGTGTTAGATATGTGGTAAATATGTTTACAGGTCAAGTGAATATTTACAAAGGGATCAAAGTCATCTAAACATGATTTAAAAATTATGTTTTCTATTTCCTCGGTAAGAAGTGACAAAATATTTTTTGGTGTTCTCTCACCTTCCATATGAAAATTTTAAGAAAAAGTTCTACTCGGAAAATCATAGCTAAATTTTTAGTTTTGTTCTAATTTTCCAGAATTTTCTAGACCATTCCACTGATACCAACTATAATGCTCTGGCCCTGTAAGCCCATATCCAGTGCATAAAACATGGTTTGTAATTTTTTTTATAAAAATATGTTAATAAAATTACACATCACATATCATCACAGAGGATCTTCCCAGTCTAGGTTCTGTAAAACCAGATACATCTAATGTTTTTCTTCTAAAATGTACGAGATAAACTTCATATTGCTTCCACCACATAGAATAACTCAAATCTTACAAATCTACTAATCCTATAAAAATAAAATTAAAAATGTAGGGTGAGCATTTAAAATACTCAGTAAGGGGTTTTAAAAAACATCCCCTTAAAATAATTATACATAAAACATTTTATTGAAAGATAACAAAATTTCTTATAGTACGTCATCATCATCTTTAAAAGGTTACAAGAAATCATTTTTAGGGAGATATATTACACAAGAATTTGTATATTTATTTAAAGGATACAAATAAAACACATTTCAAAATATGATTACTTGTAAAAAATGCATGGAATTCTACATATAAGTCAGGATTTGATTAAACTAGATTAAGGGTGACATGCACAGGTGTAGGAACAAATTAGCACATGAAATAATACTTGATTATAATTGCACAACAAACAATATCATAAATCACTTATCACATAAGATGCAATTCATGAAATGGTAGATGAATTTCATACTTCTGTATTAAAGTTCTGAAAATATATGCCAAAATTTCATTATAAATGATTTGCTAAGTCCTTACATCATTATGTCGTGTGAATCTATTACCGTAATCATATGTAAAATATTATTTACCAAGGATATTCTACTAGTCTAATAATCACATGGTCGGTTAAATATTAATCACATAATGAGGAAATGCATAAGGCAGAACAATCATAAATATCTTGTCAAGGACTCCTTCCAAGACCATACATAAGCACTTTTTCAAGGCCTCGTGCCAAGACCTAGTTTGTCTCATGAGACCTACAGATGCATCGAGGGGATATAACGGGCCCCACCCATCACTTACTATGTCCAATTAATTCCATATATGTCTAAATATGTCTTTAAATCAAAGTTCCTCATACCAATTTGATTTATTTTAATCTTTATCATAGGTTATATAAAGTCATTAAACAAACCAAAGTGTCTCATACCACTTTTATTCATTTAAATATCTCTTATTAAAAGTGTCACATACCTCCTTGAATTATTATATTCTTAATCCATAAGTTATTATAAGAGTTAAATCTCATTCTTTCAATAATTGTCTATATTCATAAATAAAATGAGTCATCAAATAAATGTAAACATTAATCTAAAAATTACATGGTTTGTCAGTTATACTTTAGTCTATGGCTATATCAAATTTATCAATGACATTAATGGAAAAACAAACATTCTTTCGCACATGTGAAGATAACTGGTGCACATAAAATGATAGCTTATTTAGGTATGTCACATAAAATAATGACTCTTAAATTCAAAACCCTTGTTTCATGAAAGTAAACATTTTAAATAAAAAAATATAGGTATTTGAATTTAAGATATTTATCATTAATATTTAAACCATACACTTGATAAATGGAAGTTTCAATCAAATTAAATCATAAACTTTAATAATTAATAGTATTTATTGTGGCATAATCACCATGAATTAAAATATAATATTTATAATTGTAAAATATTCATTTCATGTGAGATATTCATGCATATGAAAATAAATAAACACACTTTACTACATGTGCTTATGCATGTATATATATTTGTATTAAAAAAATATAATTCCAAACTTTTATACTAAAATTATAAATAGGGTTGTATACATTTAATGATAACAAGGTAATGATCCCTTTTATCATTTTGGGAACAAAATAACAAAACAAGGTTTTGTTATTTTTCTATTTTAAATTAGTATTCATTTACATAAAATTAGTCCATGTAATTGAAAACATTAAATTCATTGATTAACTTAAAAATGTAAAACATGTAAAAAGGTGAGTATAAAAATCTTTACAAATATATATTTATGCCCAAATGTAAATTGTACAGCTTTCAAATCATAAAATCATAGCAAAGCTAAAACCATTAAAACTTCTTTAAATGAAAACAACATTGTCATATAGTTACGAAATTTTACATACTTATATATATATATATATATATTGGTTTTGCATAAATAATTATAGAATCAAAATAATCCTCATGTAAAATATGCAGGTAGAGAAACACCCCTTTTAAAATAATTGTTCATCCTTTAAAAACTTAAAATAGGTTGAGTGTGTAATTTATACAGAATCATATATATAAATATATGAGTTTAGAAAACTCCAAAAAAATCACATAGAAAACCTTTGCAAGTGTTATACACATTATAAACTTCAATTAAATACTGGTAATCAACATTTAGAAAACCCAAAGTAGTTTAGGATTAAAAGTTGTATAAATCTATATATATACAAAGTGTATATAAGGGATTTGCATAAAAAAAGTTTGATAAATCCTTACGAGTATCATATACTTCAAAAAAATTAGTTAATCACTAATAACAATTATATGAAAACCAAAATCAGATTAGGATTAAAATCTATATATATATATAAACAAATATTCATATATATATATATATGAGTTTAGAAATCTCAAAAACAACTCTTAGTAAACCTTTACAAGTATTATATACATTCAAAACATCAGTTAAATACTGATAATAATCACTTGAAAAACCCAAAACAGGTTTGGATTTGAAGTTGTATAAAACTATATATACACATAAGTGTATATTAGGGTTTTAAATATCAAAAATGAGGCTAAATTAACCCTTACCTATCTTCAAGGGTAAGGTTTAGCCGAGTAGAGGTTGATGGAAGGTTGGGATGAAAAAACCTATAGGGTTATGTGTGTAAGATGGTTTATATTAAATATTTATATATATTTTTATATACTATGGTTTAAAAATAAAATATAAACTAAGAAACTTGAATCAACTAGAATATAACTATTTCAGATAGGAACAAAAACCTTAATCAAGGTAAACCCTAAAAAAATCAGTTGTTTTATTATATATATATATATTTTATAGGAAAATTTCATGGGAATCAAAGGGGGGTTTCATTAAAATAATGTGCCTATGTGGACTTCTAGAAAAATGAAACTAGACAACTGGGCCATGGAGAGTGATATGAGGACTCACGGGTTAAGGAGCAGAGGAGAGTGTGGCGTTGACTAGTATGGTGCGAGAAAGAAGAAGAAAGAGAAGAAGAAGAGGAAAAGGATGGATGGCTATGATTTACTGAGTCTAATCAGATGGTTATGGTGACTCCACTCGATTTTAAAATAGATGAACGTACGAGATTAGATCACGGCTTGATCGGATAGCTACGGAGGATCTGCGAGTTTTAAATGGGTTGTGCGGTCAAGATCTAACATGTCTGGATCAAATGGTTGAGGAAAAAAATGGCAATAAGATACGGTGGTGGGGGTTATATTGGGAACCAGAGTGGATGGTTGAGATCTCACACAGAGATATTAGACGGCCTGGATTACATCTCATGGGAAAATTATCGTCCCACATTGAAACCTACACAGTTTTGGGACCACCATATAGGGCTCGATGTACCATCCATATATCAATAACGCACGCACACACATTGGGGATCCTACACATGGGGATCTACATGGTCTTTGGCCCAAACCCTACACAAGCACTCCAACAAGCCTTATACATAGGTTCGTGTGCACTTAACCCACACTATGCATGGCTTGACCTGTGTGCGACTTAGCATGCACCATGCATGCACTGCATTGAGGGTTCTCTCTCGGCTTGACCTTGGTTTCCTATGTGATATGCCCACTCAGACCTTGAGGGCTTGGCCTTCAAGGCTTCCCTCATTCAAATTGTGGGGTACTCACCCAATTTTTATCAAAAACAATTATGAAACACAAAAATGTTAAAAGAGATAGAACTTATATATTAAATTTCTCATATATAAAATCATTCAGTCCCATAGTTACCAAAATACATGTCATTAATTTGATAAATTTATATTCATTTTAAAATAAACATCATGGTTATAAGTATTATATTTTTAAAATCCAAATATAAAATACATCTTCAATTTGAAACCATATTTTCATTTAACTAAAGATAACACTTTAATAAATTAAAAATACTTAATGAAAATATAATGGTTTTATTAAAACACCAACGGTCTCCTGAAATCCATATTAAAAATTAATGTTTCAGTGTTTTAATAAATAAAAGTTTCTCTTTTCATTTCTTTTTTCTTTAATTCATTTGATTTGAGTTTTATTATTTTCACAAAAATAATAATTCACATTAAAACAAAAGTCATTTATTCCAAAGATACATTATGGGTTCAGGGCATCACACAAGAATTCACCACACTCCTCCTTACACAATAAAAGGAATTTGAATGGCCATATGTGTGGTATCTCGAAACGGTTGCATGGAACCATATGAGTGGTAAAAAATAAATGTTTGAGGAACTCATAGAATAACATTGTGGTGATATGAGTTTTGGAGATTCATCAAAGGTACTCATGATTGGAAAAGGTAAAATTAAAATCTATCATAATAATGGTGAGTCGAATTACATCTCTAATGTGTATTATCTACCAAACATGAAAAATAATATCATCAGTATTGGTAAAATACTTGAGAATGGGTATTTCATACACATGGAGAAATCTTCTATGTCTATAAGGGATGATCACAAGAGACTTATTCCTCAAGTCCAAATGGAGAATAATTTCATGTTTCCAATACATATTAACACAAAGGCTAAGGAGTGTCTCTTTGGAATCATGAATAATGACTCATGGAGATGGCATATGCACTTTTAGAATATCTATTTCAGCGGCCTTAAACTCTTATCATCATCAAGTATGGTGCATATATTTCTGACAATTGAAATTCCAAATCATGTGTGTGAGGTGTGTACACTCGGTAAGCAATAAGGGAATCCCTTCCCAAGAGGAGTTTCCAAAAGAGAAAAGGAACCACTTCATTTGGTTCTCACTAATATTTATAGACCACTTGAAACACCCTAACTTGGCGGTAATAAATATTTTATTACTCTCATTAATGATTATAGTAGAGAACTTTGGGTGTATTTCATTAAAGAAAAATCATCTACTTCTACAATATTTAAAATTTTCAAAGACCGTGTTGAAATAGAAAGTGGTCAAAAAATAAAAGTACTCAGATCTGACATAGGTGGTGAATATACTAAAAATGAATTCCTGATTTTTGTATGGAATAAGTCATCAAGAATAAATACATTGTAGCATACACACCATGACAGAATGGCATTGCATAATGAAAGAACCGCACTATCCTCAACATAACGATGACCATGCTAAAGGAGAATGGTCTTCCAAAAGCTTCTAGGAAGAGGCAGTTTCATGTATTTCCTACCATCTCAATTAGTGTCCAACCAAGAGCATCATAAATTTGACACCACAAGAGGTATGGAGCAGCTAAAAACTGAGCATGGCGCACCTAAGAATATTTGGGTGTGTCGCCTATGCTCAAGTTCTAAAAGCAAGAATAAGGAATCATAATGATCGTGGAAAAAAGTGAATCTTTATCGGCTATAGTGAAGTTTCTACAGCCTACAAGCTCTATAATCCACTAAACAATAAAGTAGTGGTGATTAGAGATGTGATCTTTAGTGAGGAAGAATCTTAGAAATGGAATGATGAAAGATCAAACAAATATATTTCAGTTGAAATAGAAGATCTTGAATAAAGGCATGGTCATCAAGAGAAAACGACCACAATATCTTCCTCAGGTGCATCATCAATTGAAATAAGTCCATGAGTACATTCCATCACTCCTAAAATAACTCCATACAGTAAAAATATGGTCTTCTAGTCCTTACTCATGGCGTCTATAAAAATGAATTACTTAAGCTACATCTATTATAAAATCAAAGAGGAAAATATTTTCTACCTATATTAAGATCATAAGCCTCTAACATTTCAGGAATCCATAAGAGAAAATGATGGAGAATCACAATGAAAGAATAAATTCATTCCATAGAGAAAAATAACACATGGGAACTGACTACACTTCCTAATAGTTAGAAAAGAATTAGTGTCAAATGGGTGTACAAGATCAAGAAAAATGATGATGGTGAGATCGATCACTACAAGGTAAGGCTCGTATCAAAGACGTATAAATAGAATTAAAAGGTGGAGTATGAAGTAGTATTTTCTCCTATTTCTCACCTTGACATTATGAGGAAGATTATCTCTCTTGTTTTCCATCATAGTGGGACAATCTACCAACTGGATGTGAAATCTACATTCCTAAATGGAATTATATAAGAACAGGTCTATGTTGACCATCCTAAAGGCTTTTTTATGAAAGTGGATGAATACAAGGTGTATCGACTAAAGAAATCCCTCTATGGTTTGAAGAAATCTCTGAGTTCTTGGAATAAATGCATCGAAAACTATCTTCAAGATAACAGATTCACCCAATGTCCATATGAGCATGTAGTTTACATCAAGAAGAATGATTGTGGAGATATTCTTATAGCATGATTTTATTTTGATGATTTTTTGTTTATAAGTAATAGCCAACCGATGTTTGATGAAATCAAGAAGGTGATGTTTTAAGAAGTTTAAGGTGACCGAAAAAGGTCACATGTCTTTTTTTCTGGGTATTGAAGTAAAGAAACAATATGGAAGCATCTATATATCTCAGAATAAGTATGCCAAGGAATTTCTTGAAAAAAATCAAGATGCAAAATTGAAATACCATAAAAACTCATATTGTAATGGGATTAAAATATAAAAAAGATAGAGAAGGAAGAAGTGTTGACTTGACTTTTCTCAATAGTTTTATTGGAAGCCTAAGGTTCCTCACAATCAGAAGGCCATATATTGTGTACAGTGTTGGTCTTATAAGAAAGTACATTGAAACACCAAAAGAGTCACACTAGCTAGCAGCAAAAAAAATCCTTAGATACATTAAAGGAATAGTGTAATTTGGTCATTTATATCCATATGGTGATAAAGAAAAGTTATATGGATACTCCTACATTGATTGGGGATATGACCAAGATGAAAGAAAAAAGCACCACTGGATATGTATTCTTTCTTGTAATGACTGCTTTCACATGGAATTCAAGGAAGGAGAGTGTGGTCACCCTATCCACATGTGAAGCATAGTATGTAGCAGCATCATCCACTATTTATGAAGGAATTTGTTTGATAAATTTTCTAAAATAGATGAAGCATATACATGATGGATCCATAGTCTTATATGTGGATAATCATTCGACAATTGAACCAGCAAAAAATTCAGTTCAGTATGGAAGAAGCAAACACATTGATGTCCAATATCATTTTCTGAGAGATCATGTGATGAAGAAAATGATAAAATTGGAATATTTTCATACTACAGAAGATGTGGTTGATATTTTCACAAAGTCATTACCAATAGATGTATTCAAAAAACTAAGAACGGTTCTTGGAATGAAGCATGTTTTGGTTTGAAGGGGAGTGTTAGAATTAATTCAAACCAAACCCATCCGTTGAAAAACTAAATGGTCTTTCCCATGTGGTTGTTTCACTTCCCCACTATCTGTTTCATTTATTTATGCATGTCATTTAATGTTTTCTCAATTAATTCAATGTCCCTTTAATTTTTTGGTCTCTTTTCATTTCTTTGGAAAAGTCTATATATTGTTGTCAAGTATAGTCCATGAAATATGTGATATTAAACCTTGAAAGCATTGTTGTGTTGTTGTCCATTTTTTTCCTCACGTTTCCTGGATCATATAGCCAGTAGACACCTATTGTAGTGTGCATAGGAATGAAGAGGAGGGTTTTCCTCTTGCTTGGTTGATGCACACACTGGATGGAGGGAGACCCCCTGGCTGGTGTGTTATAGGAGGCATGTGTCTATGGTTTCACACCCCGTGTAGTGAAGATGATGAGGACCTCTTCCCCTTTTATATTTAAACTGAAAAACCATATTTAAAACTAAAAAAATAAAAAAAATCTAAAACTACTAATTATCTAAATGTTACTAAAATAATGATAATAATAAAATAATTAAAAGATAATTATTAGATATAAATTTACATAAATGTGTGTGTGCCTATGAACCTAAGATTAGATATACTCATACAATATATAAAATATAGTTAGTGGTTAGATAAAATTAAAATTAATCCTTAAAATAATAACAATAATTTTAAATGTTAATATAATTTAATGATAAAAAATAATAATAATAAAACTAATACTACTATAATTAATATGAATTCTATTAAATACTAATAAAATAATAATAATAATAACAAAATAATAAAAGTAACATTATTATTATTAAAACTAAAAATATTAAAATTATAAAAAATAACATAATACTAATATAGGAAATTAATATAAACACTAACAAATATTAATACACTAATAATAAAACTAATATATATTAAGCTACTAAAAAAAGTGTTAGATATTAAATTTTAATAAACTAAAAAATTAATATAATCTAAAAACAATAAAAATAACTAATATTAATATAATATTAATTTAAAAATAAAAAATAAAAAAACACTAAAAAACTATCATAATAAATTAAAAACACTAAAACATATAAAATAATTAATTAAAAATAATTTATAAAATTATAAAAAATACTAGAAAATCCATATACTTTAAATCCTCCACACTTAAACTTTATCACTCCTTGGAAAAACAATATGAAACAATACACAAGTGGCACATAGAAAAATCCAAAAATTATAATTACAAGTTGAAAAATTTTCAGTCTATTTTACCCAAAAAATATCATGCATTATTTTAAATTTCAATTTTCAAAAACATTTTCCCTTTCACTCACAATATTTCGAAAAAAAGTATCTATACTCATGAATTATATGACCTACCATGTCATCACTCTCATCATTCTAACATTTTTATCAAAGATTTTCCCAATTATTATACACATTCATGTTTACCATAGTCTTTTCATGAATTTCACATCTCTACTAGTAAAAATCAAAATAAAACACCAATATTGAGGACTTAACATTATGTTCAAATTTTTTTGAGTCTATGAGATGGTGGTTCATAAATAAATCAAAAAAATTTACTAAAATAATTAGGGTTGAATCTCAAAATAAATTCATGAAAAATTTCAATTAAAATGTATCCCGCAAACTCTCTCTCCTCCAAACATGAAACATTTCTTATCCCCAGGCATATAATAATCCAAAATTTTCTTATTTTTTTCCCAACTCACTCAAATAATATGGCCAGAAAAAAATAGTGACTAACAGCTCCCAAACACCATGAAATAAATGTCAGAGAAAATCCCAAAGAAAGGTACACAAGTAGTGCATATGTTGTAGAATCTCAGTGTAATTAATACATATAGAAAATTCTCTAGCTCCTGGAGTAATGAGTCATTACTTTTATAGGTGTCCCCAAAAGTGAGGGTTATCATGTAATGACCACAAAAGTACTCATTGTTGGAACCAAAAAAGAATCTACATTCCCATATCAAAATATACATAATGAATGTGGATACTATGGAATATAACACATATAATCTGATAGGAGAATGTTGATCCATGTGAATCAAATTATGCATTGTCTCTTAAACAACCCTCTCCACAAATAAATTTCTCCCCCATATTTATATTAAAAATCATCAATAAAATATACATGAAATAGGTAGGGAAGGGTATCGGTTGTGGTGTCATCCTTAAAAGGGTTATTCATGGCCTCTAAGGGATACACGATAGAGAAAATTTATGGGTGGATCAGTGGGTCCAAGGGGATAAATAAACCCAATAAATGCCTCAGGCATTTTAGTGAAACTTCCAAAATTCATATCTCTTGGAAGAACAAACATGGAAAGTTCTAGAAGACATAACATGGTCGAGATTCCCTTAAGAAAAAGAGAAACATGTGATGATGTAAAAATGGGCTAGAATCCTCAAGGGTATGGAAATTTAATGTTTTAAATCATAGTTTATCTTGAGTGAAAACAAGTGTCTCAAAAATAGAAAAGTTTCCAGAAAAAAAATATTTTGGAAGTATGAAATAATATCAGCAATAATCTAAGTCATGATATCAAGGATCTGAGCATTATGAATAAGAATCATGTACTCAAACTTCCTAAGGATACAAGTAGTATGACTCTGACTATGTTACTACAAAAATGCATTAATTTTCATGTGGGTTCAATAGATGACATAAATTTAAGTTTTTTTTCATTTTTTTATTTTTTTATTTATTATTTTTAGTTATTTATTTTTCATGGTATTTTTTGAAGGAAAAAATATAACAGAAATTAAAAAAATTCCCTATATAATTTCATATAGACATGGAAATGTTGTATGTATCTGATGACCCTCTAAAAATTATATAACTTGTAAAATCTACACATATAAATCAGATACCCATATCATATAATAAATATATCACCAAATATTATAAGAATGTGGATGATAAAAATATATATGATGAATTAAAATCCACTATAATATCAGGAGAAAAATAAATTATGGTAAATGAAATCCATTTTATTAGTTAAAGACTAAATTAAATGAGACTAAATGAAGAGAATGGAAAACAAAAAAAATGACGGGTTTCCTCCCATTGAGTTCTAGGTTTACTTCATCTTTAGTCGAAAATTAATGAAGATCCACGAGGATCAAACAAAAATGTAAACCACGCATATGATTCATCAATAGTGGTAGTGTTTCATGTTTCAATCAATAATACACTTATCTTGAAAGAATTGAAACATCTCATCAATAGAAACTTGTCAAAAAATGGGTGGGTGAACTTAAGTGAAAATACACTAACTCTCGATAGATTCAATATACCTCTTCTAAAGAAAACCTCACCAAACAAATGATGTTTTTTTCAAAGGGAGTCATCATAAAGATCAAAAATGTTAGATTTTTAAATTTTTAAAATAGAAGAAAATCCCTTACCAGACTCTTTTAGTGGTCGAATTATATCCATCACATTTTTGAATGACGTATCTGGGTCTATGATGTATCCCAATTCGTTTTCACCACCAAAAACTAGCATAGGTAAATCCACTATGTTCCAACTAAATTAATGATCCATAGTTTCACTGATTATTCAAAGTTCAAGAGTATTTCTAGAATCTATGGGTATTCTAGTAAAGTACTTTTAAATTCAATTCATAGAGAATGTGGGGGGGGATAATGGGAGGAACTGACTCCACTATGTAAATAATGACCTCTTTTTCAAAAGTTTCTTATATAATACCCTTATTATATTTCTCCATTAGAGATAAAAACTTAGGATACTCCAGGAAATCCAATTATTAAAATACTTCTAGAAAATTATGAGTGTTCTCCACCCTAACAACTGACTAATTTTATGACTCTTAAAAATCTGTAGATGTCTCCATTTTAAAGAAAAATTTATACTCACGATGATTTTCAGAAGGAGGTGATTCAATTTCATTTTAAGCGATTTTCTCTTGCATGTGGAAATTAATTTTTTATAAGTTCAATTATAACTATATCATAGTAAAAAAGGGTCCCAGTTCAATTCCCCCTTCATCCTAAAAATGTGTAATTTTATAGGCATTGAATTTATCCTTTTTCAATTTGGGATGTACGGGTTGTGAACTTACATAATGAGAGAATAAAATTTCATTTTATGAGGTACCTTTATATTTGATAGGGTGTAAGACTAATCTCTCATATTCTTGAAATATAATTAGATTTTAATAATCATATTGTGATAGAGAGGAGTCATCAATGGTATGATAGGAAAAAGGATTGATCAAAGTAGTCTCTTTATCATAATTATAAATTGGATATTGTTCAAATGGAACCTCTACTACACTTTATTTAAAATAATTATTATAAATTAGATCTTCAAGTGGTGGTGAGGTGGAAATTTAGACAAGATTATTTATTTTATTTTCTAAATCATTTGTTAAGGAAATAAATTTTTCCTTACGTTTATCTTGAAGTTTAAACATCCTATTTTTGTCAATGATAGTAGAATGAAACATGTGATCAATTATTGAATCATTTGTTTCACATGAATTATCGAGTTATAAATTTTTTAGGAATTCTTTGACTTTGAAAATGATCAAATGATGGGTAGGAACTAGTAGTAGAATATGGTGAAGGATTCTTGCATATATCATGACATCAACTGGAATAAAAATCGCTAAAATAAATAGAATTACTTAGAGAGATCGTGTGTAGTGTTAAATTATAGTCTATACCATGAAATGTTGGAGTGTATTGGTTGTAACTATGTGGTATATCCCATTCCATTCTAAAATTATTTCTGTTTTAAATTTTCCTACAATTAAAAAAGAAATACCTGGAGTGGATTTGAACTTTTTTTGTGTTTTTTTATTTTATTTTTTATTTTTGATCTCAATCACTCTTTTTAATCATATCCTAATGCTATTATTCTCTCTGGAAATAGCACCAGAAATTTTGTACACACATCATAGCATGTCTAATTTACAAATTTATAAACCTACTAACAACTATAGAAGCAATGAGCGGGGTCGAACTATAGAGATAATATGAGTAGACATTGGGAATATCCTCTAAGAAGATTGTCCAAGAAGACAGGTTATTTAATTTTATTAACAATTAAAAATTATAAAAAGTAAACAAATATTTAAAAAATTAATTAAATTAACTAAACTTTCTAAGATAACTAAATTAATCTATGGAATAAAGTAGGTGGAGATGGAAGTGTTAGAATTGTGATGTTTGTTCAGGTGCATGTGATACCAATTATTTAATTCTATCATCTGAATATTTATTTATTCAATTATCACAAATTAAAATTTTAATCAAAATACCCTTAGGTATCATTATTTGATGTTAGATGGTATTCTAATTTTCACACAAATCAAGCATCATTTAATTCTTTGGTCTGATGAATAATTTGTGTGTCATTGTAGCACTAAATCACTTGGTGAAATACCACAACCCGTTTCTCAAAAAGTCAAAATATTTATCTATGTCGAGTACACTTGCATGAGATCAGCGATTAAGTATCTATCATGAAATATTGAAGGATAATGCACAAAAAAATATTAATTTTTCAATTAATATAATTATTTATTCATAATTATATTGCATGCGATTTATGATTCTCTTATTCACGTGATCGACTTCCGAAAAAATAAATTCTCTCATGATCTTATATTTATGACTACTTATTAGGTATCTTGCGAACGGGCACCAAAGCAAGTGCGAAGGGTCTAAATGAAAATTCATTCAAATGAAAATATAATTAATTAAATAAACATCAAATTAATATTAAATTAGTGGCACTCAAATATGGAAGAAAATAATTGCATATAATTATTGTCACATTCATCAAAACTCCAACACCAAATATATTAGCGAGCCATGACGGTGACACTTCACAAAAAATAAAAAATAAATAGAATTTTTCTTGTTTTGTCATAGTTTTCACTAAAATTTAGATCAGATGATTGAAGAATAATAACCTTCACTCCACTGATCACCACATTGTTAAACTAAACCCTCGCCTACGTCGAAAAAATGATCAGACTTGTTTTCTCTCTTGGTGTGCAGCACTGGTATCTAGAAGAAATTTTAATCTTTGTGCATACCGATATCCAAAAACCCAAACTATAATAAAAATACTCGATAACTGTCAGTGAATAAAAGACATGCTCAACCGATGTCGTGCATGGGGTCTTGCGGCAAAGAGGAGGTAGCGCTGATAGTAGGGTTTCAAGTGGGTCTGGTCACATGGTTGCTACTGTGTATAAGAGGAGACATTTGCTGGTGTGGGTTCTACTGTTGTGATATAAGGGAGGTGTGTGTCTACCTAGTGGTTCAGAACTTCTTGGTAGTCTAGTTCAGGGAGGCATTCGGATGTGAGATATGGGTCGGCCTTGTGTACAATATTGTCTGGTGGTGCACCTGCAAGAGGAAGGCGGTCATGCCTGGTAGAGGAGAAGAGGAGGAGGCACTGCAGGTTTTCTATGGGAGGGAAAGGTTAAGCATCCTGGTGGTGCAGTGCTGGAGAAGGGAGGATATCTCACCTAGTGTGTGGTACTACTAGAGGGGATGCGACTCTTAGTGTGGTGTGTGAGAGAATGAGAAGGGTTGTGTGCCTACTTGGTTGATGCATACACAGGATGGAGGGCGACCCACTGGTTAGTGCACTTCAGGAGGAATGCAGCTAGGGTTTCACACCCCCGTGTAGTGAATATGATGAGGGCCTCTACCCATTTTATCAACATACTGAAAACCCAAATTTAAAACTTGAAAAATTAAAAATTAAAAATTAAAACTACTAATTATATAAATATTAATAACAATAATAATAATAATAAATTATGATTAAAAGATAATTATTAGATATTAATATCCATAAATGTGTGTGTACATGTGTAGTTAAGATTAGATACACTAATACAATATATAAAATGTAATTATCAGTTAGATAAAATTACAACACATCCTAAAAATAATAATTATAATAATAAATGTTAAACTAATTTAATGATAAAAAATACTACTATAATTAATTATACTACTATTAAATAATAATATCATAATAATAACAAACTAATAAAATTAATACTATTATTATTGAACCTAGTAATATTAAAATGATATAAAATAATGTAATACTAATATAGAAAATTAATATAAATACTAATAAATATTAATAAACTAATAATAAAATTAATATTAATTAAACTACTAAAAAAATTAGATATTAAATATTAATAAAATATAAAATTAATATAAACTAAAAATAATAATAAAATAACTAATATTAATATAAATTTAACTAAAATTTTCAAACATTACAAAAACACTACAAAACTACAGAAATAAATTTAAAACACTAAAAATGGATAAAATATTTACTTAAAATTGTGTTAGAAAATTATAAAAAATACTAGTGAAATCCATGTACATTGGTCTCACTAATGTTATAGAATTTATGGTTGTGATTCATGAAGGAATCTTTTGAATAGTCTGTTAGGAAGAAGCCATGTGGGATCCCTTCACAAAGGGTGTTATGTGGGATTTCATGCAATGTTTTTATATCGGAGGATCACCATCACAAGAATATTATGTGATGATCCTTCCATTATCAAACTCCCTCAATCTTTAAACTTTTAGATTACTTGAATGGGTTTTCTTATATGTCTCATTAAAGGAAATGTATCACAAAAAAAGAGATTTTAAAACTATGAGATTTTCTTCTCTTGGAGTGTGTTTTACATAATAAGAAGAGATCCCTCTAAATCGATTCCCAATATCCTCTATCATGTTGTGTTCCAATTGTTTATAAGTTTTACTTTGTAACTACCTTCCTAGAATATGTAGTTGCATAAGGGTTTTGTGCCTTTAAATAGATATAAGATTGTGATGGAATACATGACATTGAAGATTTATTATAGTCATGAAATGATCTATAACCATGAATATTTCTTGTGGTCATGAAATATTTCCATCTTCCTATCACAAAGGGAGATTTGAGCCGCAATGGATTCACCTTCAGTGAATGATGTTCTATGATTGTAAGTAATTCCTTTAAGAAACTATTGGAAAAATGGGAGATCGATGAACTTTTAATCAATAGAAAAATAAACAAATAATGGAAAATAAATTTTATTTCCATTCAAACAAGACTGTAAAATTAAAGTGGATTCACAATGACAAAATATACATGTAGAAAAATAAATGATGTCACTTGAAATTTTTGACATAAAAAACCTGAAAGGGAAAAAATTCAGAGCCTAGTCCATAAACCAGAATCTATTATTAATCAAGAGGATATAGCAGAGGCTTCCAAAGTTGAGGGGGATCTCAAAAATAACACTCTATTAAAATATTGAATCAAAGTTAGAAAGTAGATGTGATATGAAAGAATCCTGAAATGAAAAACGCGTCCTGATAAAGAAACCCAGATAGATATGACAATAAAGAGCAAGTGTTTTTTGTCTAAATAAAAGGTGCATATGATAATTTCTATGATCGGATAAAATAAAACTAAAAATGAAATCCAATAAAATTAGAGGAATTTCTTTGATTTCATATCTGTAAACCGTTAGGTGAAACCCTAACTTTATTTTACCATATATAAGGAATAAAAACTATGTGTCTTCTCGAAATCATCCACTTAAAATTCTTCCAAAAAACATCCTATGAGAAATTCTTCCATGAAAAGTGTCATTATTTCCCAATAAAATAACTCTCTCACTATCACAAAATAAAATATACCTATCCTGATTAAAATTGAGCTCTCAAATAAAAGCTTTCATCCCCAAAAAATATTTCAAGCCTATGTAGCTGAAATAAATTCAAACTATACTATAGATAAAGAAACACATCACTAAAATCTAGGCTACCAATATACTTCTCTCCCTATAAAGGTGATGAAATATCCTGAAGTAGACTTCCATGAATCCATATCTCCTTCCATATATGAATCTGTAAAGCCACAATTCATAGGTTATCCATTTCAAAAACACAATCTCATATCATTAGCACCAAAAAGATAAAAAAAAATATATACTTCACTACTCTTCAATTTTATCTACCTGTATTAGATTGAAAACTAGTGACCACACCAATTTCAAGATCTATATCAGGTCTAGTACATACCATCTCATACATAAAATAGTTAATGTCGGATGAATAAGGTATGTGTTGCATCTTCTCACTCTTCATTTGTAGAAGGTGACTGACTGGTACAAATCATAAAAATTAAAAAAAAAAGAGTACTAACCACTTTAGATCTGTCCATATAAAATCTCTAAAGAACCTTCATAATATATCTCTCCAGAGATAACCACAATTTATTGGCTTCTCTATCATAGAAGATTGAAATGACTATAATCTATCGTGATAGACCCAAGTTATTCATCAAAAAATAATAACAAGGATCCTTCTTCAATCTATCAATTCTAGAAGAAAAATAGAAAACAATGAGTGTATCATCAATATAAATAAATAGTATAATAAAATCATCATCAGTAAATATCTAAACAAAAAATCAATGATTATAAGATGTATTTTAGAAATCCTGATGAAAAGTGAAGCATTCAAACTTCTTATAACACTATCTTAGAGCTTGAATTAGACCATATAAAATCTTCTTTAACCTATAGACATAATTATCTTTACCTATTTCAAAAAAAACTCTATCTACTCAATATAAATCTCATCCTCTAAATATTCATGGAGGAAATATGTCTTTGCATCCTCCTATTCAATATGAAGATCCAAACCAACAAAAAACCAATAATAACTCGAATGGAATACATTTTGACAACATGTGAAAAAATCTAATCAAAATCAATACATTTCTTCTAACATAATCCTTTAATAACTAAACTTTCCTTGTAACATGGAATAGAACTGGATTCTTCATTTTTAATCTGATAAATCCATTGATTTTCCAAATCTCTTTTACCTATTGGAAACTTCACCATCTCAAAATTATGGTTATCGTGTAATGATATGATATCCTCATCCATTATAGTAAACCATCAGTCTTTCTGGTCACTTTCCATAACCTCGTAAAAATATTTTGGTTCTACCCCTTCAGTGTGGAGAACATACACATCAGGTGAATACTGAGTAGAAATGGTATGATGTTGAGAATACCTTTTAAATGGAACTAAGGGCTCATTAATAACCCCTAGAACCGGATCATCAAAAATAAAAGGTGAATCGTAAATATCAACTCAAACCTATTCACCTTGAAAATCATTCTGAACATTAATATGATTATCATAATCAACAATATGAGGTAAATTTTAATTATAAAATGGATCAAGATTGAAAAATCCATCTGAATTTGGAGAAGTAGATTATTCGTTGTTATTAATACCAGCAATAGTATAATCCTCCTTAAACACTACACCATAACTTCTAAAAATTTTCTTTAAAGTGGGATCATAGAACCTATACCCAAATTCATCATGTCCATGGCTAATAAAAATACACTATCATGACTTACCATAAAGTTTGGACCTCTCATATCTAGGAACATGAACAAAATCCTTGCAACCAAAAACAAGTAAATGGTCATACTTGATCTCTTCTCCATAAAAAACATGTTGGGTGTATTTTTTTGAAAATAAAATGTAGGTGATAAATTGATAATATAAGTACTAGTAAATAATGAATCACCCCAACAATTTTCAAGAAACTTGGATTCCAAAATTAAACAATGAACTCTTTCCAACAATATCATTATCATCCACTCAACTACACAATTTAGTTGAGGTGTCTTAGGAGGTGTCTTCAATATTGATCAAACGGACCAAAATACTCACCCCTATTATTAGTTCTAATAAACTTCAACTTCTTACTAGATTCTCTCTTAGATGAAACATAAAATTGGTTAAAAACACTTAGCACATGACTTTTTTCATTCAAAACATAAACCCAAAACTTACGTGAGTATTTATAAATAAAAGTCACAAAATAAAGATTTCACTAAAGTTATTTGACTTCAAAGGACCACAAATGTTAGGATGTATTAATTCAAGTACATATGACTTCCTATTCAAAGGATGAGTGTTGAAACTCACTTTTATCTTTTTTCAACCATACAATGATCACACATGTCCAATTTTACGCTCTTCAAATCTGGAAGAAAATTTATCTTGTACAAATAAATAATCCCTATCTCACTAATTTGTTTAAACTTTTTATTCCCTAACTTTAATGAAACACAGAACTCAGTAATTCCATCAGTATCACAAGAAATAGAAACTCTAGTCCAGTACAAACCTGATTACTTCTTACCTCAATTCACAATAATGGAACCCTTGAAAATTTTCCATTGGGAATCACCAAAAGTACTGATAAAACTATCATCACCATGAACACTTATAGAAATAAGATTCAGATGAACCTCAAGGACATGTTGAACAATCCTCAAAATCAGCTTACTTTTTGTGTTGGTCTCCAAACAATTAATCATGATACCTACAACATCATCATGTCCATCGTTACCCATATTAAAATTCCCAAAATTAATTAAGTGGTAATATGTAAAGAACTCTTTCCTCAATATCACGTGATAACATTAACCACTTTCAAAAACCCAACAATAATCATCTGAATCAATATTAATAGATTCGTAAATAATAACAAGATCACCCCCTATAGAGATGGTGACACGATCATCTCCATCACCATTTTTCTTTGGATGATTTTCCTTTATTATATTTTCTCTTTTCAGCTGATATAATAACTTATTATCATGTCCTTTATTACAAAAATGATGGCATTCAAACTCTCTCTCCTTCAACCTAGATTTTTTTCTTCCATTACTCTTATCTCGAATGATCTATCCTTGATTATTTTCCTATATTCTCCCCCTGTTCACTTTTACTAAAAACTATAAAGAAAATTTCTCCTGAGTACATATCCTAAACTCTTAATTTAAAATAGTATACTTACCCAAACTGAATGCCACAGTAACATTAAGATAAAAATTTCATAGAGTAACATGCAGATTCTCCCAAGAATTAGGTAAAGTATTAATAAAAAAGGTCTAAAACCTCATCTTAAAAATTAATACTCATACTATAAAATTTATCAAAACAACCTTAAAATTAACTCAAATAGTCATAAATAGATTTATCGTCTTCCTACCTAAAATTTATCACTTTTTTATGAATAAATAACTTATTGTTTTCAATTTTGGAAGCATAGGTTGTCTCAATATTCTCCCACAAACTTCTTGCATTAGTGATGTTGATAATACAATTCATCACGTTGATGAATGAAAACAAAAAACATATCATGCTCAAACTCCCATTCTTTATCAGACATTACTTCTAGATTCTAATTATTAAAAATAAGAAGATGCGTTCATTTAATAAAAAGAAGGTCCTTCATTTTTAATCACCACATATGGTAGTTGGTTCCATTCAAAAAAATCATGTGACTGTAATTGGATTACATAATTTATCTAAATAAAAATAAAGACCTTTGATATCAGATGTTGGGAATGATAGAAATAGATGAACATGAAAATAATATAAAAATGAACATGTATCACCCAGATATTTTTATGAAATATTTCTCTTTAAATAATGTCATTTCTTTGATAGCTTATATTTCATGCAACACTGTGATTAAACAAAATAGGGTGTACTATTAAACTATTATTATTTCAACACAACTATTATAACCTAGTAATTTATTTTGAGGGTATATATTTTAATAACCATATTATGAAATATATTAACTCTTAAGAAATAAACAACACATTTTTCAAAAATATGTTTTCTTCAAAAAGTAATTTTATTACCTTCTTAAAGAAAATAAATATAATTAATTTTGAAAAATTTAGAAAATTTATTTGTTAAAAGAAACTTCATTATTGAATTCTACATGTAAAAATTATCTTAGGATGAATTTTTGAAAATTTTCTAAAAGTTTGAAATTTTAATGAATTGTGAAAAATACTAATTTATATTGAAAATTGTATATTCATTTAAACATTTAAAAGTAAAATTATACTAGTTTAAAATTTTAATTAGTTACTTTTTATTATAAAAACATTAATTTTGTTATTTTAAATTAATTTTATACATGAATTTGTTACAAAAACATTTTATACTTAAAAAGGCATTTTTTGAAAAAAAATGTTTTTCGATGCGTTTTTTCCATTTAATTGTAAATTAAATTCTTCCATTTTTATATTTTGAATTTTTAAAAATGGATTACATATTGTTAATTATTAGGTCCATATTTAGTAAATATAACCCCTTTATTTTTAGTGAATATAAATAGTAACTGTGCTAAAATTTATCATCTCAGTAAAGGTTAAATTGGGATAATCTAGATTGAAAATAAGTGTTACGGCCATAATTTTTCATCCAAATTATTATTGGAGGAATTAAATTATAACTTTAACACCTAAGGTTCTAAATTGAGTTATTTAATGGACACTTGTCCATGAAAATGACTTATATATTATTAAAATTAAAAAAAGCTACAAAATGTCACACTCTCATATTTAATAAGTATAATATTTTTCATATGGGATTAAATAGAATATATACTTGACTATAAATATTATTTAGAAAAATAAAATATTTATATTCATCTTGTTTATTTATTTAAAACTTTTATTAATTAAATAATTACACTAAATTCTTACGCAACACTGATACAGTATTACTCAATTAACAAAAAAATAAGATATTAAAAATATTAAAAGTAATATAATTTGAGATTTTTAAGGTGATCCACGAATTCTATAGATGAACATGACATGATAGGGGTATTATAAAATATTTGGTTCAAATTTTACATGTTTTATTGATTTTTTTAAAAGTAAAACTAATGAAGAGTAACAAAATCGACAATAATGGTATTTTATGGTATTAATATATAATTAAATTATTTAAAAATCATAAAAATATTTAAAAAATAAAAAGTTATTATTATATAGTCTAAAATGTCATAAATGTTCCATTTATGGTCCAATTTACTCCATAGAAGTAAAAATTACATCCTTTTAATATTGAAAAAGTTGTTACTACACTTAAAATTAAAATAGGTTAACTAAGGATTAATCAAAATGAAAAGGTTTAAAATAAAACCAAAAAAAGTATAAATTTTATTAATTGATGATATTACAACCTTATATTATATTTTCTTAAAATCCATATCCATTTGGTAGTATTTGTATAGAAAATAAATTTATTATAATTTAATCTTTTAAGAAATTTTAAAAACACCCCTCTCCTCCCTTATAAATACCACCACTCACAACCCTTTTCCTCACACCTTCCAAGCCTTTTATATTTACAAAATATATGAAAAAAAACTCTTCATCCCACTCTCCCCATGTCCATGTGATACTGGTATTACCAAAATACCATGTCCAAGTTCCTAAAGGGGTCCTTCAAGGTGGTGATATTCAAGAGGTAACTTTCTTTAATCTTTTCTCTTAATTTATTTTATTATTCTACCTTATCCTCACCCCATTCATCTATAAAATCATAATTAATCAAATATAATGAATATAAATGAATTTTATATTTATAATGGAATATTTTCAATCCATCCATTTTTCATCTCCACTTATTCAATGAAAGGAAACCATTTTCCAAATTATACCGATTAACCATCTCCGTGGATAATGAGTTATTGTTTTTTATTACCACCTTCAAGGCTGGTCATAAAACTATTATTAAGGTTAAATTAGATTTTAATAAGTGTATTAAAACTTATTCCGTGTTATGTAACTAATATATAGAAATATTATTAAATAAAACAAAACTAGTTCGTGATGGATGAAAAAACCACAAAAATAAACTAAACATTTATCATTAATGTTTCATTAAATGAACTATAATAATATTATAAAAGAAACTGATATATGGGACCATTTAATATTATTTAATTTTATGAATAAATTTTTATTTCACTTCTGGTATAGTATTCCCATTCGGTGGGAACTTCTATAATTATACATAAGTAAAACGATCATGAAACCACAAAATAAACACTCTAGGAACAATGAAATTAAACCTTATAACTCATCGAAAAGCCATATATGAACTTAATAAAATTGTAATAAATAAAATAAATGTGTAATAGGTTCTTAATTAATAAATTAATGAATCTAATTTTATTATATAGTACATTAAGTGACCATGAAAAACTCAATCGGACATAAGGTAAGGGTTCTCTTCGAACCTCCATATTTACTTAAGGTTATAGTTTCTCTCTATTTTCCTCAATTTATCCCTAAATTAATCTTATATTATTCTATTATATTATTTTTATTTTTTCAACACATATTTTTTTAGGTCAATTCATCCTTATTGTTTTGGAAATTGCATGTTTTATAAGGTTCCCTTCTCAATTCTTCTTAATAAGGAAACCTCGTTAAAAGGAACATCACTTTTTCTTACCCATTTTTAAGTACACATCATAGACTATTTAAAGCATCAAATATTTTTATAAAATCACTCAATTTATCATTAAAAAAACTACTTTAGTTCATTACAAGTTTTTATGACTTTATCCTCTTTAAAGACTCTTTATTCTTTTCCCTACAACACTTAAGTGGAACATTTTAATGTTATCTAACCACAATTTTTCATGTTTCCAATTCATTTGAACATAATTATTCATTATATATTATTAATTTTCATTTATAAATTTCTAATAATTATTTAAATCCCTTATTTCATGGATACCATTGTTATATTCCATTTGGTTATTCCTTATAACATGATTATGATACCTATTTCTTTTCATGGATAACCCGTATGTTTATTCATTATGTTTGATTCTTTATGTGGAATTAATATTCATGAACATGTTATTATGGGGGATCCCAGATAAAAATCTAATGCATTGGGTAATATTTTATTCTCATTATACTTTATGTATGTGATTAGGGAGTAAACCTAATCCATTATGGGACTCATCCACCATGTGATATAGTCTTGGCAGTTAGAATTAATTCATGTTTATTTCATGTTATGTTCTTCTGCCACTTTCCTTTGTTTCCATGACTCCATGTTCTACATGTTATTATTTCATATTTTTATTCATGATCCATGCCTTTTATGTTATCATGTTATGCCTTATAACTCATGTTCTATACTTCATTCCAATTTTTTACCTTAATGGTATTTTTAGCTCATCCCTTTTGTCTATTTATTCCCAAGGTTATCTTATACAGTTGTAGGAGATCAAAGGAAGTTAGGATCGCATTATGGAGATAAATAAAAAGATGATTTATTTTGGTCTCCTATTTTCTAATTATGTTCCTAATCTTCCAAATACCCTAGAATTTTTTATCCTTGGTTTTTATTTCATAAATAATTATGCGTTAAATCATGTAATAATATGTGTAAAAGTATTAGGTCACTATAGTTGGTATTAGAGTACAATCTAGTTATTTTTTAGGATTCAGAATAGAAAACTTTAGTAAGAACCCTATGGATAATTTTGTCACCACGGATAACCTAGATTGAAACATATGCAATCATAAATTAGGATCTACATTTAATTTATAAGTTTATCCTTCTATGTTAAATGTTTCTATTTTATATGATTATTAGCTAAGTATCCAATCCCCATAATTTTATTTTTCTTTTATGGTTAATGGATTAAAATATGGTAACTCGTGATAACAACCAATATGATAGAAAATGTGATGATTACCCTAATGAGATTCCAAACTTGGTGGTAATAGGATCACAGAACTTCATGATTGTACTGGATCAACTAGCTCAAGTTATGGATAATAACATAAATCAAGTGAAATGCCCTCCTTTTCTTAAAAAAGATCAAGTTGTGGTTGAATCCTTTATGTGAAAAATTCCTCCTATATTTAGTGGATATTATGATCCCCTCATCATGGAGAAGTGGATTAACTCCATTGAGAAGATATTATCTATTATCTAATTCTAAGAAGAAGAGAAAGTTTTGTTGGAGGTATATCGTTTTGATCAGGAAGTTGATCAGTAGTGAAAACTAATCAAAAACATGAAGTATAAGGAGGAAATTGATTCCATGGAGTGGGAAGTGACCAGGAGGTTGTCGAACTCATGAAAATTTAAATTAATAAAACTATACTTGCTATTTTTTAGTGATGAGTGGGGTGTGGAACCACAGGGACTGAATAAAGTTGTGCTGACCCAAAAAAAATTAAAAATAAGAAAAAAACAAAAACAGAAAGAAAATAGTTAAAATGGATGTGTGAAATGGAATGTGTAGAATGGTTCAAGGATAATAAAAAATAGAGAGTGGGGAATTAATGGATGAATTAGGGTCCTCATGATTCTTTTAACTGATAATGATGATGGGATTTGATCCTACTTGAATTCATAAAATCATTCAGTGCTTAAAAAAATGGTGATAGTCAATTGAATTGTCACTTTAATGGATCAACACAACTTTGTTAACCTTCATGAGTTTTCATCTTTCGATCTTAACCCTTGAATTAATACATTTAATATAGAGAAGTGATACATTGAACTTTTCCAATTTTTGGTAATTTAGTCAATGATCCAAGGTGAAATGATTCACTATCCTCACATGTCGATAATTGGGTATTGTAAAATTGATACTCATAATCGAACAGAAAATAAAACCAAACATAAATTTGCACAGAACAAAAGTTTCAACAAATGTAGAATAGATAAAAATATGATCAGTTCATCACATCCTGATTACCCTAATCAAATTAACTAATCATGATAAGAATAAAAATATAAATCTATAGAACAAGAAGAAATAGATGGAGCATATCTGAAGATATTGCTTCCCTCCCTATTTTGGCTCCAAATCATGCATCATGCTTCAAGCTCGATCATATCCTCTTTGTCCTGTGTGCTCCTCGTCAATGGATGGTGGATGATCATCTAGTGTGGAATGGGTTAATATCTCTCAATGTGTGTCACCCCACCTTCCAATAGGTCTCTCCCCATACTTTTTTAACTAAATCATTCTCCATGCAACACAGCACCCACAATCCCACACCTCAATGTTTTCCACGTGGACCACTAAAGGGTCATGATCACTGAATGAAACTACTCAAATTCCCAATATCTCTAGGAAGAAATCAATAGTGTCAAAGACAAGAATAAAAAATTATTATATTATATATATATATATATATATATTACTTAATTAAATTTAATTAGTATCATTATATACATAAATATATAAATATGTATTTTTATATATATATATATTAATTTTATCGTTATTATTTCTATTATAAATGTATAACTATAAAAACATAAATATTTATTATTATTGTTAGTATTAAAAATAAGTATATTAAATATATATATATGGTTATTATAACTATGTTATATATATTATTATTGTTATGATATATTAGTATATATAGATTATATATACTAAATTTGTCTTCACTCTGGTACACGTGTCTCCTCCATATTCATCCATGTCCCTCATATATGTTTCTACTCGATTATTTGCGCCATTCACTGCCATTCGCCACTCCTCTCTCCCCCTATTTTCAGTCCCTCATCCCTAGGGTTTCAGATCTCCTGCCATCTGGGGCTACCTCTATTCCTCATCTCTACTCCCACCTTTGGAACTTTGTCTCTATACACCACCCTTAGGCTCCTCATCACCGGTACTCCTAGATCCTCATCTTCATCTCCACCTTCCCCCCATCTCTAGCACTCATCATCTCCTTGTCTCTATATATGTCTGTCTCAAATCCCTAATATTGTATCTCATGATTTATCTCACCTTCCCCTTCATCTATCGTTCCGCAAGCCTATCCAGATTATCTTCACCTTTAGCCGACGTGGGGGTCACTGGTCAATGTATTCACGAACCCATTTAACATCACAAAAACCTTATTAAGATGGCCTATATATCCCAATATATGCAAGATGTATGTTTTCCTTAAATCATGTAATTAACCTCCCTTATGTCTATATTTTTTTTTTGTAGTTACTCACTATTAACTCATACATTCATACTATAAATTTCCTACTCTAATACTCCAACTACTTGTTGTCCTTCTGATCGACCATTGTTTCTTAAACCATATCCTTAACAGGGTTTATATTGATTTACTCTGTTTCATTAATGTTAACACCACTCTAATGACCAGGGTATTGTACATTTCGAGGTTCTTATAGATTGGTGCATTTTCTCTTGCCTTGCATGTCTCTCATTGTTTGATAAATTTACCTATTTAAATATTTTAAGATATAAAGGCTATGATATGTGGTCTCAAGAAGTGATTCTTCTTCTATTTGGTTTCTGGTATGAAAAACCAACTTCCCTTCATAATTATTTTTTCTAATTTTAACTATTTCGATTAGAAACACGAAATTCATTTCATTCCATTTATATTCTCTAATATCACATCATATAATAATTTTTTCAGGTATCTTTTTTGTGTAATTTTACTTGTTATTTTCATTTAATATTTTTATTCATTTATTTAGAATGCAGGTATCTGAATTATAAATTATCGTGCCAGCATTTTATGAAAAAAATGGAGGTCATATAAATTCTTCTATTTTAATGAAATTCTAAATTTTTTTATCATTTATTTGTTTAAACTACAACTAAATGAGGGGTGTAAAGTAGTTATTCTTCTTCTATATGGTTTAAAGTATGAAACCCCAACTTTCCTTGATAATTATTTATTTTAATTTTAATTATTTCAATTACAAACATTAAATTCATTTCATTCCATTTATATTCTATGAGATCACAACATATAATAATTTTTTTGGGAAGATTGTGTGATTTTTTTTGTTCTTTTCATTTAATATTTTTATTCGTTTCTTTAGAATGTAGGTGTATGAATTACATATTGTTATGCCAGTGTTTTATGAAAAAAAATGGAGGTAAGCTAAAATCTTCTAATTTTTTTGTAATTATAAATTTTTTTACCATTTATTTGTTTAAACTACAACTAAATGAGAAATTTCCTTTTATTTAATCCTTAAATTATTTTCTCTAAACATGTTTTATTTTATGTGGTGAAGTCTCACCATGATAACACCACTCTAATGATCAGGGTATTGTACATTTTTAGGTTCTTATGGATTGGTTCACTGTTTATTTCCCTCCATGTCTCTCAGTCTGATATTTTTACCCATTTAAATATGTTAAGATCAGCAAGCTATGATCTATGGTCTGATGAAGTGAATATTCTTATATTTTTTTTAAAGTATAAAAAACAACTTCCCTTGAATGAAACCAGGTATGAGTGTAGTTAATGGTTCCATAACATCTCCTTGATCATTTCCTCCTACGAGCTGTGAGTTCTTTGTAACATTTATATTTCAATATTCCTTATGTCACTATTTATGTATCATAGATTCCATACACATGTTTATAGGGGTTTTATATTTATTTATCATCATTTTTTAAGTGTTTCTAATTTATTTTTTTCATTGTAATAATATTTTTGTCACTATATATTTGTTTCCATTCACTACTGGCATGTTGTGCACTTTTAATATTTTGAATCCACTGTAAACATGTTTCTAGTTAGTATGTTATGTTCACTAATTGTTCATGGATGGAATTATATGTTTTTTCACTATTAATATGTTACATTCATTGAAAATTCATTCTACTATATATGTGTTTCTATTAACTTTTATAATATTATATTCACTATTAGTTTGTTCATTGTTAATATATTATGTTTCTACTGCATATGTGTTTCCAACTATATATGTGTTTTAACTGTATACATGTTTCCATTCACTATTGGTGATTTGTTTTCAATATTTAATCCATTATTTATTTATTTTTATGCACTAAAGACATATGAATATGATTCATATGACATAATACAATGAAATCAATATTTTTGGATAAGTACATGCATCTTCTGGTTATGCATGCCTTTAGGAACATGTCAGATACTTTCATTGCTAAGGTGGCCTTTATCATGTGTACAATGAAGATTAAAGGATGGATCAGAAAACAATTTAGTTATCCATTATTTATGTTCTTTATTCATAATATTTTTTATTCTGTAAAGGATAGGTCGAGCATCTAAATGGGTTTGATTTCATTGCCTTTATCGGAGATGTCTTCCTTGTCGAATCAATGTGTTCTGATCTTTGTTAAATGAAGAATGAATTTTATGAATCCTAACATTCCTTCCCCCTCTTGAAAATACATTATACGATTACATAATGTTGAGAGAACAACTTTTTTTTATGTTAAGAAGTTGACATAATGTAGAGTGTAATTCTCTTCTTAGGTTAAGCAGTTAATGTAATGTGCATCACTGCTGTGGGAAAATAGATTAATGTTTTCATATAAAGATTTATACATTTTTTAATAAATTTTATGTAAAGTCTCATTAAACAATTACAAAGTTTTAATAAATTTCTTGGATCAGTAAATCTCCCGCATATTATACTTTTTGGATTCAATTACATTCAAATTCAGTTTCAAAAAAACCTTACATATTTTTGTCAATAGTATGTGATGTTTTAATATATAGTTTCCTACATTTTTTCCTACAATTTTGATTAGTATCAAATAGTGATACATTGAAACTATTCTCCTTTTATACTCTTTGTAACATGTTTTTATATATTTTACTAATTGGATTCTTTTTTTTATTATATTTTTGTCTTTTTTTTACGTGTGTATACCTCTACATTGATTGTATAATTCAGTTTTGACCTAATGAGTTTTTGTTCTCTTTCTCCATAATTTATGGGATTGTAGTTTGGATTGAACTAATTCTCAAGTTTATATCCATATATCTCATACTAGACATTTTTTATAGTATAAGATCATGAATCCTACACCAATGTTTCATATAGTTTATGCTCGTAGGATAAGTAGTTTTCAATGTGTTTTTAAACATAACCTAGAGCCAAAATTTCCCTAATTAACTTACGTTGTTAATTGTATTTTTTTATTCTTACTTATATAACCTAAATCAGTATGTATGTGCCTATTCTATTTTTCTTTGTAGTGATGGATAAGATGAAGTGTATTCATTTCAATTGAGAATGCTTTGAGGGATAAAAAATGATTGGATTCCATACTATCTCTCAAGATTGATGACTTCTATGAAGCAGATAGTATCCATTTTAACGTTATTGTATATTATACATACATTTGTTAGGCCAAATGGTTTTATATATGATTTTATGAAAATGTAATGTGAAATAAGGTATTTTACATGGGTACTGCTGGATAATTGTGAGTGAGCAGCTACATACACCTACAGGTTTGGTTTATATCTTGTGAATTGATATGGATTCATAATATTATGTTAACAACTTTGATGTGGATCTATTATTTCTCATAACTTGTACTTTTAGAAAAAAACATATACAGCTTGATTATCTATTTTCATGTGGTTGTATTGTTTCCCTTAAATTGTATTTTTATATTCTAGATAAAATGCATCTATATTAACTAAATAAAGGGTTTTTTAGTAAATTATTTCTCAGTACTTATGACTACTTTTCATATAAACAAGAGGTATGGATTAGTGGTCTTTAGTCACAATCCACATGAAAAACGTCAAAAAACATAATACTTTCTGAATGTTTATAGAACTATGTTTCTTTATGTTCATTAATTAATTTTTAAAGCATTATGTATAGATTCTACATAGATAAATATGGTTTCGGTTGAAAAAATGGATTGGTGAACCACTGTATGAATATGGGTGGAAGCAATGAGATTATAGTTGGAGGTAGAGAAGTTGAAGTGAAAATCGTAGTAGATGGATGCATGAATTTCTCTTGTTGGTGGTTGGAATGAATAAAATAAGGTAGAGATAAGTAATCCCATAAATATTTAATGTGAATGTCAATATCAAAGTTTCATCATAGCTACATTGTGTAAATTTTTCAAGAGATTCTTTGATCCTCATTTCTAGTACTTGTGTTTAATGATTGATTTATATAATCTCATTGATGGTTATTTATGTAGGTGTTGGTGGAAAAAAAGACAAATATGGTTTTCTATTTATGTCATATAGTGGTGAGAATAAATTTGGGTATGAATAGATGCAATTCAAGATTAATGTTTCTTAAAATATGATGAATTTAGGTAAATTTCTTACTATAAGTGTAGCTTTTGGCATGAAATTGGTAGGTGTATTTTTTAGATTCATAGTGATTCTATAAAAGGAACAATATGAGTGTTATTATGGATATCTTATTAACTTGACGTATTATAAGATCTTGCAATGATTTATACAATAGATAATCCCTTGAAATTTTTTAAAGATGCATATTGATAATCCAAGGAGAACTAATGGTTATATTTTTAAATTTGACACACTTATGAGATCTATGTCACATTTAAAACCGATAGTTTCACTATTAATAATGGATTCAATGTATTACTGGTGAAATTTAAGAGTTGGTTTAGTTGAAGGGTGTACATGTGCATATTTAAAAATGGTAAAAGATCATCCCGTTATAATTTGATAGCCTGAGGGTGATTCACATGGCCAAAAAATCATGATTTAACTCATTATTGAATCATATTTCAATGAAATACAACTTCATTTGGATTCTTGTAGAGGATGGGAAATTAGAGAAACAATAAGTGGAAGGTAATAAAATTATGGTAGTCATTTTAAATGTTGAGCACAATAAATATTGATGTTTTATTAATCTTCATTTCGGAATGGATAACATAGAAGTCATAGGTTAGTATAATCCTTCAAAAAGTGAATAAAGTTAACTTATTTCAATGGTTTTATTAGAAATTTTTTTAGTTTTCTATATGTACTTTATATCCATTGTCTTCCTTCTAATTTAACCATCTTTTATTTCAACAGATTTATGTACATGCAACATAAAAATATTATAGTGTATAAGTTCATATACATGAATCACTTTTTAGATCATGTATAAACCTGATCAATATTTGTAAACCAGCCACCCATCTTCATTCCATTTACATATTACTAACAAAAGAAACATATTTCTATATTCTATATCATACTTTAACACTTGACCATGTATAAACCGATTCAATCATATAACTTCACTTTTTCTAAACCTTTTTTCCCATTTATTCTTCATTTATCTCTACATGTACTCATTGTTTTTTAGATTTTCTTCTCTGTTAGCTGATATGTTATAACATTTTTTATCAGTACATTATTTCTGCATTAAATTTTCTCTAGCACAATTGTTCATTTATTGTATTACATGTTTTTTGTACATCAAATATGATCAATCCCATTATAGTGGAATTATTAATTAGTAAACTTGGGACTATATTTAGGAAGCAATGTTAATGTATTTTTTTCTATGGTTTTGAAATGATCATGTACAATTTTATTGTAGACTATATTTGGGTTTTGATTTATTTTTTTTCAGTTTCTTTAAATTTCAATGCATGAGAAGGGGGTGCATACTAAGAAGAGCTGGTGAGAGGTCTTAACATTCCACCAGATAAGATTATCTATCCCTCCCTCCCACATAATTTAAACCATCCAATGTCCATGTGTGCAAATATATTTATTTAGTTTAATTTAATTATTTAAAATAACATGCAATACAAAGGATCTCATAGGGGTGGGATGATATAAGTTCAGTATGTTACTAGTTATTTCTTTGTTTTTAATCAGTGGTCACTTTATCTCCTTTAATTTTTAGCATAGTAGCTATATTTATCTAACACTTTCTTATAATTGTGAAGTGCATGTGAAATAAGGATATATCAATTACTACTACCATGTAGTATCAACATTTATTTATTAAATCCATCATGTGAAATATGTTGCAACAAATCCACTTGGGTGCAATGACCACCCTAACATGAAGTATCGTTGAGAAATGTGGTCCACGATGCTACTGGACCACTAATTTTATCTACTAGGGAGTCCATGACACTTTTGTAGAGACCAATAGAGAGTCAGTGTTGTAGCCTTTGGGTTGGGATGCAAGGTGCTCAACTAATGCTCAAGGTGATGTCAGACCCTTCACCTCTACTTACTTCAGCCTCACCAAGACTTCTTATTCAACCCTTTTATTTCTTTATTTTCAATTAGATGAAATTCATTCCAACTTTAAATATTATAATGATCATAATTTTAATTATCCATTTGAATCATTTTTTCATTTATGTAATTGATTTCTCCAGCATGAATGCCCAATATAGATTTCTATTCCTTATTAATTCAAATTAATATTTACTACTCTGTTTATGATTTCTCAATAATTTTCCTACATTATATTCCACTATTATTTATCACTTATTTTTCTTTTTAAATATATTCAATATTAATATGAATTAATGAGTTTGAAAATGGACTTCTATTATTAAAAATAATAATTGTTTTATAGCATCGTGCGAATGCACAGGGGAGTACTATTTATTTATAAAAATAAGAGAAAATAAGGGGTGGTGGATTATTATGCACAGTTGAGGGGGCGTTCGGAGGAGTGGGGGGGATTGAGTGGAGGGGTTCAGCAGGTATAAAGGGAAAGGGTCGTGCGGCGGTGGCCAGTAGTTCAGGTGGGGGATTAGGTTCTAGATCTGGTGTCGGCAGCGAATAGTGGTTATTTAGTTTATCTAGAAAGAAACTGCAGTGGTGTGTGCTCAATTGCAATAGATTCATGGGGTGGCAAGCAATGTTTGTTCTTCTTCAACCAGTGAGGGGAGCTTGGTTCATACAGATTCTTCTAGGTGATGTAGTGGCTGATGGTTGTTATTGAATTGACATCAATTTTTTTGGGTTCCAACCTTGAGGCATCCTCATATTCAGATCTAGTGATGGTTCGGGGTGCTCGGTTTCATCTAGAAAGAAGTTTTATTTTCTCAGAATAAAGTCAGACAAGGTAGTGAAAACTACTAGTGGTGGGTAATATTAGAAGTAGTAGCAAGGGTTACTCTATCTCTAACGGTGGCATGAGGTGTGGCGGATAAAGCTGAGGAAGGGGCTGGCAGTAGTAGGGTAGTGATAGCTGGGACTGGCAGTTTGCCTGTCAAAAATAAAGTTAATAAATAGATTTCAAAATTACAACAACAATTGAAAAAAAACAAATAAAAAATTAAAACAAGAAGATTATTTATTTTCAAATTAAAATAAAACAAAATAATGAATAAATTAATTATGTTAGATTGAAATAAAGAAAACATAAGAAAAATTAAATTAATTACTAAAATAGTGAACATAAATAAAACAATTAAATAAAAAATATTAACTAAAAAATGAAGTTTGATTAATTAAATATATAATTAATAAAATAAAATAATAAAAGAAATAATTATTTTGAAAGACATAAAAAATGAAAAAAAAATGAAGGAATTAAAAGAATGAAAATGAAAATTTATAATTAAAAGAAAAGAATAAAAAATGGTGTTCAATCCAAAATTATTTATTAAATGTTAGACAATTCAAAATGATAAAAACAAACAATAAAATACATATTTTAACAAAAAAAATGTTTTAATAATTACATACAATTTTTTCAACATATGAAAATTGTTCAACTAAAAACACTATTTTGATAATAAAAATATTATAAAATACAATAAATGATGTGGAAAAATATATTAAAAATTTCACAACAAACTCCCTCACACTTAATCAATTTCACTCCTAGGAAATTATAGGCATTTTATTTATTTAAAAAGGCTCATAAAAATAAAACAAACCCTGCCTAAATTCCAAAACACTCCAAAAACAATAGGAGATCAAAAATCCATCCTGTGCTTGAAAATCATGCCTCTTATGTAAATTTTATTCACAATATAATTTCAATTCAAAATGGTTATAGTTCCAAGAGTGAAACAAGTTATATAAAAATGGAATTAAAGTTTTAATAAGATGCACTATTAATTTTCATTCTCTACTAGGTTCCACAAAATGAAAATCCATTTTTTTTAAAAAATTACACTTCATTGATTCAAATCAAATGATTTTTATATATGTCATTTGTTTCATTCTTCATTTGGGTTAAAAATTCTCCTCACCTAAATTAGATCATTTTTTAAGGTACTTTATTTTAATTTTTCCCATCTATATTTCTTTTGTATAGCACTATGAAAATAACTAATTGAAATTGAAAATGGATTTATTTTTTTACAGAAACACACCCAATTCCTTTTTCTTGGAGACTCATAGTGGGATCCCATTTTCTAATTTTACTCCAGATTCAAATGACATATATTATTATCATTAGATTTTTCTCCCTAAATTGTTTTCTCAAAAAGAGTGTGTATCCTAGGTTTAAGTTCAAATTTCTTGGGTTCTCAAGTTATAATCTCAATTCAATAAAAATATCTCACATCACACTCCATTTCCTAGATCCTAAAGTGAACGTCCAAAAAACCAGTAGGGAACAAACACTCAGCAATCATGCAATTCTAGAAATTTCAAAGTCCTTTCAAACCCCTAAATATAGAATATAGTTTTCACCTAACTAGGATACACTGATTTTTTTAGTTTTTTTTAATATTTTGATTATATTTAAAAAAACAGAATGTATTTACAATTTTACGTGGTTGAAATTTGGAAAAAAAATAGTGGTTTTGATGTGTTATCAGTGAAACACAGTTAAGATTTATTAAGACTAATCCCCCACACTTAAAACTCAAAAATGTCTCTATTTTTGAATCTCAAGGTGAGATAAATAGATGAACAGTTGTTTTCAAAAAGATTTTGAAAGGTAAAACTAAAAAGATTATACTTTGAGGGGTGATAATAAAGTTCAAAAAAAATTCACACATAACTCAAACAAATCACACTATACACAAAAAAAAACCCTATCGGCCACTACTAGATAGTCAAGTATATAAGAATGAAATTAAAAAAGTGTTCATGCATTAGAAGAGTTCACAATTGTTTTTAAAAGGGGAACCAAAATGTAACATGAAAATGCATAGTGATCAGTTAGAAATTCAAAAATGTAGTATGAAAGAAAAATAATCATTACTGAATTGAAAATAGTGAATTAAATTAAAACAACAGTATCACTAAAAATATTTAGAAAAGAAGATAAATAGTTACTACACATATTTTTAGATAACTACTCAATGTTTTACAGCAGTTGTGAAACCCCCTCACAACAATTGAAAAAAGTCCTCTAGTTGAGAAATTTAAGATCCTTTAAAATGAACAGATGAATTTCAAAAATTTGAGAATTTAAAAAAGAATTTGAAATTTAAAATTTTAAGTATAGGGAAGTTTTATCATGGTTTCTCCACTTGCATCTGCTTTTATAATTAAAGTTCAAAAAGATTTTTCTACTAGTAAGAAATTCTCAAAACTTATGTCACCCTGTTCTCATGGTTACCCCACTAACCATACACCACCTGTACCTCACAGAAACTCAATTGGGACACTTTCAAACATAAGAAATCAAATAAGAGAAAAAATATTTCAATGAAAAATTTAGTAACAATGTTTCACCAATATATGGAGACTCACAACCATGAAATGAGCTATTATTCAAACAAAAACTTAAATAGAAAACATAAAATTATTGGGTTTACTCCCATGTAGTGCTAGTTTTAAAGTACCCAGCTAAAATAAATCCTCCAAAGATTTATCCATGGTCATTCAATGGGTAATATTCATTAATACTTGAGCTATTAGTGTTTCCTTTTGAAATTTCAGAATTTTCACACAAAACCTCATGTAACTCATGAGCTTGGAGAATTCCACTTAAAAACTCCAAAACTTTAGGACTAAGCCTTATTCTATAAAACTCCATATTACCCTTCTTTGAATCATGAAAAATGGAAAACAACTCTGCACCAATATCAGAATGAGTAGCCTTACATTTCAATTTCTCACATACACTATGCCCAACACTTGTGACACTAATAAGCTCAAAAACCGTAGCAGTAGTGAAAATTGGAAACACACTGTAAACAATAAGATGATTCATAAAAGGTAGATTCCTTGGGTGAGAAAGTGGGAGAATCATCAAGTTCTTCTAAGAATCTCAAAAACGCATGGAAAAAAATATCATTATCCAATTGGTGTAGAGAATCAAGGGCAAACCTACTATCCAAATTTTGAAAAAAAATTAGAAAATCCTCTAACTAACTTTTAAAATATCTAAAAGACTCAATTTAAACTTCAAGCTAAACAAAACTGAATCCATACATATTCTCAGCTCCAACACTTACACTCTAAGCCAAAAAAAATTCGATAAATAGAATTACTTCCCTTAGGATTTTCATAATAGGAAGTAGCATCAGGTTAAAGAAAATGGGAGTTTTATAGATTGAGCTCAACAGTTTGATAGAAACTCATATAAATATATCTTGGTATGTGAAGGATCGCGTCATGTTTTTGAGCCATGTATTTCCTAATTTAATTATAAATTCTCCCCAATTTTTCAATCTTCTATATGGACTCATATTCAACAAAATTTTCTTCAAAATGTTCACTAATAGACTCAGTGATAAAATCATCAAATGGATGATGATTTCCCCTTTAACTGATTCTCTAAACACCTCATCTGCAACATCAATCAACTTTCAACTTACTTTAAGTGGGGAATATTTATAGAAAATAAATTCCTCTTGGTCCTCACTAGATTTAAATCTTACCCTTTGAGACATCAATGATAGCCCTATAAGTGGCTATTAATGGCCATAAAAATGATTGGAATAGTGTTATCATACACCATGTAATGTACTAGAATTTCGGTATATTTTTTTTAAAAAGTGTATGAAATTATTTTGAGACCACACGCTTTAACGGCACATGATTCTGAGGCCTGGTGAGCCCAGAATATAATTTTGAAACTTTTTTTAATTTCACTTAAGTAAACGTGCGAGCGGGTTTTTCTAACTTTTGAACCGGTGCTTAGATCAAAAATATGAGGGCACTTTTGAACTCAAAATGCCAGGATTCTTCTATAAAGGACTTAACTTTGACCGGTAAGGGTCATATGAAAAGGTTAATTTTCAGACTTTTCAGAAAAAATAATAAAATAACTTAAAAGGTTATTTTATTTTCTTTCACACCATTGAGTGGCAGATTGCAGCGCTGCGGTGTGGTGATGAGTCGATGATGAGGCTCATTAAGAGAGGATAATTAATGGCTCATTATTGTATAGCTTAACAATGATTTAAATGAATCATAATAGCTACATTATTTCATAAATGAAACATGGTAATGATGAAACGTCGCAGCGTAAAGGAAACGTTGAGATGTATTTTATTTTAATAAGATAACGCATTGGAGGTAACGACAGTTAAATGGAGGACAATTCTATGATGAACCACCGAATAAATTCCTTCCCAACAAAGAACGATGAATGCTGGAAGAACGTTAACAACTTCGACGCACCTTGAAGAACGGAGTCGGGAAGCAGCTAATGCCTTTGACTTCTTGAATCCTTGAGGTCGGATCACCTCAATGACGAATTTCGATTGAGGTAGGGGTTTGTTTTTTGTTTACGTTTCCCTCGTTCTTCATTTTAAACGATAAACACGGATCAACCCATGAACAGGTTAAGTTTTATATTGTCTGTTCTTGCAGAAGGGTGATGTTTCTTGGGTTTTCTTTTTGGGATTGAATTATTGTTGATAGAAAACATTTTCCTAAGCCTCCCCTGTTTTAAACTTCTAATGCTAAGGGCGTGGGCTGACCAAAATAAGACCCGACCCACCTTCGCCTTGTGCGTTCTTGGTGGATGAATTTTTGAAATGGAGGCAATGAAATTTTGAGGCCTTCGTAAGGAAGGCGACGCCCCATGGAGGTTGTGGGCGCAGTCGGCGTGAAGAATAGACCATCGGAGCAAACCCAGTGGTCCCCGGAGTATTCTTTCAGTGTGTCGGAGACCATCGGTGACGACTGTGGGTGAGTGGTGGAATGCCACAATGGCACATCAGGGGGAGAACTATGGCCGGCCTGGGCTATGGTGGAGCAATAGGACCACCGAGTGTGTCGGTGGCCAGTGGAGGTGGATGCAATTGGGGGGCCACATCGATGGAGCGGCCCGCAACCGCGGGCCGTGTTCTTCAGAGGCACATGATCTTCGACAATGTGCATGAGTCCGGTCGGATTCATAGCGTAAAGCTACAGTCGCTTGACCATAGTGGAGGAAACAGCCTCGCGTCAACCGTGAGGCGAGCAGGGAGCCGGACGCGACTTCCAGTCGCATCCCAACGAGACTGAACTGGTCTGCCACTGGTGGATCGGGCAGACCAGTAAGCCGGACATGTAGCCTAATGGGCCCACGACCCAATGGACTGCACCTAGGTTGGGCCGAGTCTGGGTCAGGTCAGCAGACTTGGGTCGGATCGGTGGAGCCTGGGCCGGGTCGGACCGGACTCCGACCCCACCTGCCCCTTTTTGGAAAAATGAAAATATCTTGCGAACCGGACGTCCGATTGATGAGTCGTTTGCAGCATTTTAACCCACACAATGAGGTGTATCTTTTAAAATACTCTATGAAGGATTTCATGGAAGTTTAAATTCAATTAATGGCTTGAGGAGAGGTTCTCCCAAGATCAATCGTACTACGTGCGGAAACCCCTACGGTTGGTTGAGACCTAAAGAATACTGATGAGCAACCCTGTGTGGATCAGATACTATGGACCAGTGGGAAGAAGCTTCTGTGTGACTCAGTAGGCCCATAGTGGGGATCATATTCTTTGTTACCTAGAAGACCCACGATACTCGACATCAAGAGTACCTTAGTGTGTCCATAGATTAGTGGGAAGCGGCTTCTGTGTGACCCGGAATGCCCATAGTGGGGAGAGGATTCTATGTGACCCATCATACCCATAGTAATCACCATGTATTAGTACCTCATCATTCCTAAGGTTAGTAGGAAGTGGCTTCTATGTGACCTGGCAGGCCCACTATACTCATTGAGGAGGAGTTCTCCAGCAGCTTAGGTGTTTGATGATGTGACTAATGGTTCTACTTTCCTGCTCTAGAACATATCTAGTGTGATTTGTCTTGATTCGTGATCATTCTTAGTGATCATGATTTTTTGTTTGGTTATGGATTGTTTTGTGGTCTTTCATTTGTTTTTTTGGGGTCCCTACTGAGTATTTTGTTACTCACCCCTACACGGGCTTCGCATGCACATGTTGTGTCTGGTGCAGACGACCACCGCCTTGATGGAGGACATGGTGGATCAGAACCCGGTGGTGCTTAGTGACACCAAGAAGACGGTATGTACTTATACGTCTTCCAACAGCTACTCTATACCAACCCATCAGGTGGGGTTTTTAGCGAATGGCTACCCAGTGTTCTTTTGTACTTTCCTATTTTCCAGTTAGTCTTTTATTGGATTTTTATTTTGGACCATTTGAATTTCAGTTTTACTTTTACTCAGTGGTTTTATAGTGTCATACTCGTTTACTTTTCCAGCTTTGGTATATGGTTGTGTGTGTGTGTGTGTATAGGTACTCAGGTAAATGCCTCCCACTTAGAGGTTTATGCCTTTGGCGTTAGTCACCAACCCCTGGCCTTCGGGAGGCGTGCGTGGGGTATATCATGGAACGGGTCCTAGGGGATGGGTCATGACAAAGCGGTATCATAGGTGGTCAGTTCTACCTCAAAGATTGAGAGTCTGTTTTTTTGTTTTGAATCAATAGTGTTAAAAGTTTAGAGTTTGAATTTCCGATTCGGGGAGTCTAGTGTTGGTGTGTTGGCTGACGTATCCATACAAAAGTACCCTTAATTATGCTTTTCGTCTCTATACATGAAAACACTGGTTGCATAAGTGTATCCTTATGAAATTCTTGAATAATATTCAACTCAACATGTATAATATTCTGACTGTTGTACATCTTGATCTATTTTAGGATGCCTCGACACAGACAGCCAGTTGGGATTCCGATACATGATCGTGTGGACAGCCCACCTGGTGATGAGGTGTTAGTTCAGGGACCATTTCTAGAGATGTCTCCATTGGGTGGTGCACCAATGTTTACACCACCCATTGATCAGTAGTTACTATCGGCATTACTAGTGGAGTATGTGCGTAGGCTCAGCGCCTTGCACGAGTTCTAGAGATAGAGACCTTCTAGGTTCATGGGAGAGATAGATCCTCAGGTCACTGAGGACTGGAAGGAGGCAGTGACGTAGTTATTCCATTTAATGAGGACACCACTTGACTAGATAGTGATATTAGCTACGATCCTTCTTCAGGGCTTGATAGGGAGATGGTGGAGTTTGACGATTCAGACTCATGATGAGGCGACCCTCACCTGGACAGACTTCCAATGGATTTTCTGGGAGGAGTTTTTTCCCATGACCTTATGCTCTGTGCACATCCATGAGTTGCTTCACCTACAATAGGGCAGCCTATCGGTGACTGAGTACTCTGCGAGGTTTACATACCTCTCTCGCTACTCCACAGACATGGTACATGACCCTTTCTTCTCGGCTCGGACCCTTGATTAGGGACTCAGATGGGAGATCAGGGCATACATGGTGTCTCTCAGCATCCCCACTCAGGTCGGAGTGTCGGATAGAACCCTTCTTGTAGAGAGATTCCTAGAAGAGTAGGTGCTAACAGTTGGAGCCACCAACAGACCTCAGGAGGCATAGTATTCAGTAGTGAGTAGTAGGCAATAGACACAGGGAGCCCAAGTGGGCCAGGTCTTCTAGGGGGAAACCCCAAGACTCGAGGTCGGTAATACAGGGCTCCCAGAGCATAGGGAGTCAGAAAGGCACTAGGCTATGCTTCACGTGCAGCAGGCAGGGATACATGGCTCGTGACTACCTGACCCTCCATACAGATGATCAGTAGATGGTCGAGGCACCACCAAGGTAGTGGTATAGGTTCGAGTGAGGAGGTCCGTAGAGTGGCAGACATGGCAGGGGAGTAGGCTGAGTGGCAGACAGTGGACGACGGTTCAAGGTACTACCACCACCACTCCCATGTGGTCCACCACGGGCTCAGGGAGCTGGCAGATAGGGGTGAGGCCAGCTTCAGGCGATGGAGGCCTATAACCACGGTGTTCTAGAGATGATTAGAGGTACGATTTGTTTCGTCAACCCTCAGTTTCAGTTCTTATAGACACAGGTTCCAGTCACTCTTTCCTTTCAACGGACCTCGTTCGGGGCTCAGAGATTCAGGTGGATTCATTGGCTCGATCCTTATTATTAGAGACTCCTACAGTAGGGTATTTGATGATTACACATTGGTTTTGGCAGTGTTATCTTACTCTAAGAGGTGAGAGCTTCAGCTGGTATCTTCTAGTAGCAGCGTCGAGGCCTTACGATGTCATCTTGGGTATAGACTGGTTATCCACAGTCCATGCTCAAATCGACTATTTTAGGTGCAAAGTGTGGTGTTTCTGTGAGGATGGGACTAGGTTTTCCTTCATTGACGAGAAGGGAACCTTTGCAGCACATGATGGCCTTTCTCAGAGGAAGATGCAGCCAATCACTCGCCAGTTGGCTACCCTCACCCTTGATGTAGTGGATGAGAGGAGTCTGATCTTTCCTATAGTGGTGGATGACTATGAGGATGTCTTTCCTGAGGATTTTCTGAGACTACCTCCTCATAGGGAGGTAGAATTATGCATTGATCTTTACCTCGGGATGACATTGATATCCACATCGTCATATTGGATGGTTCCCGTGGAGCTTCATGAATTGAGGGTAGAGATGGAGGACTTACAGGAGAAGGGGTTCGTAAGGCCCAGTGTTTAACCATGGAAAGCCCAAGTGTTGTTTTCCAAGAAGTCATAAGGGAGCTTGAGCCTATGCATGGACTTTCGGTGCCTGAACCAGGTGACCATGAATAACAAGTATCCACTAATTAGGATTGATGACCTCTTCAACCGACTGAAGGTATCGAGGTGGTTCTCGAAGATAGACCTCAGATCAAGATATCATCAAATTTGGTTATGGGATGAGGACGTACCAAAGACAGCCTTCAGATGTCGGTATGGACACTATGAGTTCTTGGTGATACCCTTCGTTGTGACCAATTCCCCAGAAGTGTTCATGGGACTCATGAACGGGATCTTCCAGCCTTACCTTGGTCATTTTGTGGTAGTCTTCATTGATAACATCTTGGTGTACTCGGAATCAGACGAGGAGCATGCTACACACCTACGGATATTCCTGGATACACTCCGAGAGAACCATATTTATGGTAAGCTCTAAAACTTCCAATTCTGGATTTAGGAGGTCCACTTTATGGGACACATCATCTCAAAGGATATATTTGCGGTGGATTTTGAAAAGATAGAGGCATTTATTTATTAGGAGTCGCCCAGGAGTGTGACTGAGGTGCTGAGTTTCTTGGGTTTGGATGGATACTATCGGAGGTTCATGCCTGCATTTTTCAGAGTAGCAGCACCTTTATCATATTTGACACAGAAGTGACATCCCTTTGTGTGTATAGAGAAGTTCCATTAGAGTTTCTAGGAGATGAGGTGGAGACTGACGAGTGCTCCCATCTTGAGACTACCATAAGAGGGCATTGGGTATGTAGTCTTCTACGACACATCAGAGACCAGACTAGGTTTTTTCTTGATGTAGGAGCGAGCAGTGATCTTCTATGTCTCACAGTAGTTGAGGAAACATGAGAAAAACTATACAATCCATGAAATAGAGTTAGAACTAGTGGTATTTTCCTTGAAGATGTGGCGGCACTACTTGATGGGTGAATGGTTTACCATCTACTTTGACTATAAGAGTCTCAGATATATCTTCTCATAGAAGGACCTGAACTTGAGATAGTGACAATGCATTGAGTTCCTCCAGGAATATGATTTTGAGATAGTCTATACTCTTGGGAAGGGGAACATGTGGAAGATGCGCTCAGCAAGAGGTCTGGTTTACAGCTGTTGAGTGAGGCAAAGGAGAAGCTATCCGCAATGCATATATCCTTCATGGATGATGATGGAGAAGCTTACCTTCATTCAATGATTGTCACTTTCCCACTCTTAAAGTGAGTTAGGGAGGCACATCTTGTGGATGTTGACTATGAGGCCCGACGTTCTCAGTTATCCTCAGGACAAGCTCTTGGTGGATTTTTGATAGGTGGAGAGAACGTCATCCTCTTCAGAGGATGCACTGTAGTACCAGTGACATTATGGGAGGAGGTGTTGAGGGAGTTCCTTACATACCCTTTGGAGAGATATACCAGTTTGGTGAATATGTACCAGGACCTCTAACGTTAGTACTGGTGTCCAAGGATGAAGAAAGTGGTGGCAGAGTTCGTTTCACGATGCCTCACTTGTCAAAAAGTGAAGGCCAAGAATCAGGTTTCAGTAGTCTTGGCATAGCCACTTGAGGTACCGGAATAGAAGTGGGATGGTATCTCCATGGACTTCTTGACAGGGTTACCATGCACATCTAGGGGGCACTATTCTATCTGGATGATCGTTGACTGACTCACCAAGTCATCTCACTCTCTACCCTTCTGAGAGTAGGGATTGGTAAAGGGATTAGGACGCCTCTATGTCTAAGAGATAGTGAGGCTACACAGGGTGCCTTCAATGATCATCTCAGACCATGATGCACACTTTACATCCTAATTGTGGAAGGGTTTGAAGGAGGTGTTCAGGACTCAGCTGCGCTTGAACATAACTTTTCACCCCAAGATATATGGGCAGACGGAGTAAACCATACAGACCTTGGAGGACATGCTTTGTGCTTGTGTCCTTGATCCCAGTCATAGTTGGGAGGACCACCTACCACTAGTGGAGTTTGCATACAAAAAAATATATCACTCCACCATCAGCATGGCATCATTTGAGGCCTTTTATGGGTGTCTATGCATATCACCTCTATGCTAGATAGACCTATGGGAGTAGGCATTCATGGGTCCAGAGTTGGTACGGGATACCACTTAGAAGGTGCATATCATCTATGAGCAGATTAGGATTGCACAAAGCAGACATAAATCATATGCTGATAGGAGGCATAGACCCTTGGAGTTTGAGGAGGGAGAGCATGTTTTCCTTTGGGTCTCACCCTGACAGGGATTGCAGATATTTGGCCAGGGCAGCAAGCTATCTTTGAGGTTCATCAGACCTTTACATATTCTCAATAGAGTTGGAAAGATGGCATACCATCTAGCTCTTCCCCCATAGATGCATTGGGTGTATGATGTTTTTCACGTGTTGCATCTAAGGAAGTACATGCATGATCCATTCCACATTATCGACTGCGATGAGTTGGACATTGACGATGGGGTGACATTTGCAGAGTTCCCAGTGGAGATAGAGGATTGGCAGGAGCAGGTCCTTCATAGACGGTCAATTCCTCTGGTGGGAATTCAGTGGCAGTATGGGAACCTCCAGGAGAGCACATTGGAGCAGGAGGCTCAGATTTTTGCTCAGTACCCCAATTTATTTGATTATCCCTTATTTTGGATTTCAGGGACGTAAATCCCTAAGGTGGGGAGAATTTAATCTCCGGAAATTTCTGTATAACTTTATTTTTAATTGTATGGAATTATTTTGAGACCAGATTCTTTGACAGAATGTGATTCCGAGACACGGTGATTCCAGAATGGAATTTTGAACTTTTTTTAAGTTCACTTAACTAAACGTACAAGTGGGTTTTTCTAACCTTTAAACTAGTGATCAAATAAAAAATAGGAGGCCGTTGTTGAACTTGGAATGTTGGGATTCACCTATAAAGGACTTAACTTTGACCATCAAGGGTCATACGGAAAAGTTAATTTTCAAACTTTTCAGAAAAAATAATAAAATAACTTAAAAAGTTATTTTCTTTTCTTTTGTACCGTTGATCAGTAGACGGCGGTGCTATGGTGTGGTGACAACGCAATGACGAGGTTTATTAAGATAGTATCATTAATGGCTCATTATTGTGCAGCATAATGATGCTTTAAATGAAATGTAACAGCTATGTTGTTTTATAAATGAAACAGCATAACAACGCGATGTTGCAGTATAACAGAAACATTGCGATGTGTTTTATTTTAATAAGATAACATTTTAGGCGGAATGATAATTAAATGGAGTAAAATTATCTAATGAACTACCATTGAAATTCCTCCCCAAATAAGAACAACGAATGCCAGCGAAATGTTAACAACTTCAACGCACCTCAAAGAACGGAGCCAGGAAGCAATGAACGCCTTTGACTTCTTGAATCCTAGAGGGCGGAGCGCTTAAATGAAGAACATTTATTGAGGTAGGGGTTTGTTTTATTTTAAATTTTCCCTATTCTTAATTTTAAATGATGAATATAGATCAACCCATGAACAGGTTGATCCGTGGATCTTCCATTCTTGCAGGAGGGTGATGTTTCTTGGGTTTTCTTTTCGGGATTGAATTATTGTTAATAGAAAAAAAAATTTCAAGCCTCCCCTATTTTATAATTTTAACATGGAGGGCCCTGACTGAATCAAACAAGGCTCGATCCCCCCCCCCCCTTCACCTATGCGTTCTTGGTGGATGAATTTTCGAAACAGCGGCAAGGCAAGTTCGAGGCCTTCGCAGGGAAGGAAACACCTCACGAAGGTCGTAGGTGTAGTCGGTGAGAAGAATGGACCACCAGAGTGGACCCAGTGTTCCACAGAGTATTCTTCTAGCGGCAGTACCAGCGACTAGTGGGGGCAGCCGCAGACGGGTGGTGGCACGTCGGTAGCAGCACTACAGCTAGCCCAGGCCACGGTGGAGCAACAGGACCGCTGGCTGTGCCGAACGTTGGTGGAGGTGGACGCAGCCAGGGGTCCATGTCGATGGAGTGTCCCACAACTATGGGATGCATTCTTTAGAGGCATGTTGTCTTTGACCTTGTGCAAGAGTCCGGCTGGTCGTGTAGCGCAAAACCACGGTCGCTTGACCGCGGCGGAGGAAATAGTTCTGCGTCGACCGCGGGGCAAGCAGGGAGCTGGACGAGGCTTCCAGCCATGTCCTGGCCGGACTGGGCAAACCAACAGGCCGTTCTGGGTCGGTTTGGGTTATTGGACCTGGGACGGGTCAAGTCGGTCTGACCAGCTCGGACCGGACCCCTACCCAACCAGCCCCTTTTTGGAAAAACGTCAATATCTTACAAACCAGGCGTCCGATTGATGAGCCGTTTGTGATGTTGGAACCCTTTTGATGAGGAGAATATTTTGGAATACTATATAAGGGATTTCATGGAAGTTGAAATTCAATGAATGGCTTGGGGGTGATTCTCCTAAGATCAAGTGTGCTACGTACAGAAAACCATGCAGTAGGCTGAGACCTAAAGACTAATGACGAGAAACCCTATGTGGATTAGATACTATGGCCCAATGGGAAGAAGATTCTATGTGACCCAACAGGCCCACATTGGGGAGCAGTTTCTGTGTGACTCGGCAGACCCATGATACTCGACAGGAGGAGTACCTCAGTATGGCCATATATTAGTGGGAAGCGGCTTTTGTGTGACCCGGCATGCCCACAGTGGGGAGCATATTCTGTTTGACCCAGCATACCCACGGTACTCATCATGTATGAGTACCTCAACAGTCCTAAGGTTAATGGAAATCAGCTTCTGTGTGACCCGGCAAACCCATTATACTCATTGAGGAGTTCTCCAGTAGCCTAGGTGTTCAACAATGTGACTAATGGTTCTACTTTACTACTCTAGAACATACCTGGTGTGAGATGTCTTGCTTCATGATCGTTCTTAGTGATTATGATTTTTGGTTATGGATTTATTTTTGGTATTTCCTTTGTTGTTTTGGGGTCCCTACTGAGTATTTTGTTACTCGCACCTGCATGGGCTTCACTCATACATGTTGTGTCTGGTGCAGACGACCGCCACCTAGACGGAGGACTCGGTGGCCCAGGACCCAGTGGTGCCCAGTGAGACCAGGCGGATGGGACGTACTTTTACAGATTCTAGTAGTTACTCTATACTGATCTATCAGTTGGGGTTTTTAGTGGATGGAAAACTAGTGTTCCTTTGTACTTTTTTTTCAGTTATTCTTTTGTTGGTTTTTTATTCTGGACCATTTGACTTTCAGTTTTACTTGTAATTAGTGGTTTTATAGTGGTATGCCCATTTAATTTTCTGGATTTGGGATGCGTTTGTGTGTGAGTATGTACAGGTACTCAGGAAAATGCCTCCTTCTTTCAGGTTTACACCTTTGGTTCTAGTCTCCAACCCCTGTCCTTTTGGAGGTGGTCTTGGGGTATGTCACGAAACAAGCCATGGGGGATGGTTTGTGACACACCATGTCCATAATAAGGAAATATGTAGGCAAGGATAGTTTCCCTACATCAACTAAAAAATCATCCACCCTCCCATAAGGGTAGGCAAGTGACATGTCAGCAAGATTTAGTGTCACTAATGTTGTTTTTTACACCTCAGATCCAAAATTTTAAACAGGTAGTAGAAAATAAGTTTTATGCTAGATCTTAAATCACTCAAGAACCTAATCTCCTCACTTTGAACAATTTGACAAGAAATGACAAAAATAACTAGGTTTATTAGTTTGGGAGGTTTATTTTTAAAAAAAATAGCACTGTACTCATTCAAATTTATAGTTGATCTCTCACCCCAATCCCTTTTATTATCTAAGAAACTCTTTAGAAAAATCCATTATAGAGGGATTTTTTTCAAAGCATCAAAAAAGGGAATGTTAACATTGAATATCCTAAACATTTGAAGAAAATTGAGGTAATCGAGTTCAATGGTTTTTTTTAGCCTTTTTGGAAAAGGGATAGGAGGGGGTAATTCTAAAAAATATTTGGATTATTCTCCTCATCCTTAAACATCACCTTTTTCTTTCCCTCTTTTATCAATTCCCACTTCATTTTCCTTTGTTATTGGGATTTTTTAGGTGCAGGGTTATCATTTTTTCTAGATTATTCAAGTCTTCACAAATTTAAAGATTTGGGATTTTCCAGGTGTTTAGTTCTAGTTCCAACTTGATCATCAATTTCTTATTTCCTAGTTTGTTCCCTAACTGGTTCTTTAATTTTAAGGTTTGACCTGGTTGTTACTTCTATAAAATTATCTCTTGGGTTCAACTTAGTTGTAATGGGAAGCTTTCCCCTGTCACTTCCTTCTATATCCCTAGCCATTTGGCCCATTTTAATTTCCAGACTGTGAATTCTAGAATTTGAATATTTTTTCAAAGGACTAATTTTGAGTCCCCATTGAGAATTTGATGATTCAACCCCATATTGGTTTGAATTAAAAGTTCTGGGATGTGAATGGTAATTTGGGGTAGTTTGTTGTTTGATTACGCCTTGATCTCTCTATAATAGGTTGGGATTTTTTTTGTATCCTGAATTATACTTATTTGAGAATGGATATTGGGCACCCTGATTCCTAGACCTATAATCCCCAAACTATGCACTCTCCTCTATCTAGATAGGGATTTCAAAGTTGGAACAACATCTTTGATTGTGACCAAACATCCCATAATGACATAACTTCTTCCTAATAACTCTATCATCATCAACAATATCTTGGGGGTTAGTTTCATACATATGAATGGTTCTTTTACCAGTGAAATTTTGTTGGTATTTTTGGGAAAGTTTGCCAAATAGCTTGTAATGACCCAAACCGGATGCCACTAAACCAATGCTCTGATTTGGTGGGTTACATGGCCTCAAGTGAGCCCCCTCATGCGCCAGAGGCTACCAACTAGAAGCGAGGTCCTAGGAGATGATAGTGGGGAGACTATGCCCTCATATCAGTGTAAGAAAATAGCGAAAATATCCAAGTATCATACACAGTAGAAAGTAAACAGAGTGCGGAAGAAATAAACAACTAAAATATAACAAGATATAATAGTAAAATGTTGTAAAATCCCAAACATTTATGAAATACAATACAACATTGGCCACCCACTAGGCCGAACATACAGATACAAGTACAAAAGAAACTAAAAGTAAAAGTATAGGGCTCTGATACTAACTCCGATCCAACTCACATACCCAATCTCCAAACACTATCAAACTGCACTAGCATGATTAGTAGAACCACTCGAGAATCTATGATCGATCATGCAACACTAGGCCTCATACCTATCCACCACGCAACTCATGATCAAACTAAAAAGTAGACATAAGGTCTACACATACACCAAGGTGCACATGTAGGGGTGAGAAATAATATCAGTAGGCCACCCCGATAAGAAACCTACAACTGTGCTTCTAAATTGTATGCAAAATCAACATGCTCAACCCAGATGAGACACAACCAAAACGGTAGTAAAAACCAAACATGAAACCACAGTCGAACTCAGGGTCCATAATCCCTGTCAACTGGGAAAGTACCACCATGGATGTCCATATCTATATACACACACATGTATAGTCTCATACCTATACATATATACATAAATATGAATATTCATTGGTATGTGTATTAGACAACATGAAACCACAACAATAATTGATTCTTGGGTCCATAATCCCGATCGCCTGGACATCCTATTCAAGGGCATTAAGCTGGATGTCGTTCCACTCAAGCCATGTATCATTAAGTTGATCTTTGGGTTCATAATCCCATTAACATATACCTTCTTTGGCCAATGCTGGAATTATATCTATGAGAAAGATATGTCACCAAATGGGGGATGCACATCCTACACCTAGGTTCACACGTACTCACCTCCAATCACAATCTATTATACCATATATGGACGGTCAATTTTGTAAATAAGGATATCGTATACTAATGGTCAAACCTGTAAAAGGTCACTGGTCAGCAAACATGGAGCATAATCCCATGAATCCAACCGATACTCGGAAAACCTAGCCCAATTTTCACATTTTTTAGACTAGACTATAGGAATAACAAAACCTCAACTGAAGGCATAAAAAATCCTTGCCCATAGGCATAGCACAACCTCGTCCATAGGAATATCATAACCTCGCCCACAGGTATAGCACAACCTCACCCGCAGGCATATCAGAACCTCACCCGTAGGCATAGCACAACCTCACCTGCGGGCATATCAGAACCTCACCTATAGGCATAGCACAACCTCACCTGTAGGCATATCAGAACCTCACCTGTAAGCATAGAATAAACTCACCCATAGGTATATCACATAATAAACAATACATTTAAATTACACTATTACATGATTTTCAATAATCTACTCATGTGGGAAAAACATTTATATAACCAATTGCATCAAGTAAGGCTCAATGACCAGATACCAGGAAGCACCTTTGGTCATTCCAATATATATATATATATATATATATATATATATATATATATATATAAACAGGCTCAACAACCAACTCCCAGGTAATACCTCTGGGTATACCAGTAAATATCAGAAATAACATAGCTCAGAAGTCGGATACTAAGAAAGCACATCTGGCACCCCAATAAGAAAAATGGATCCCATGAAGAATATTTGGGAATCCCAACATAAATGAAGACACATCATGTTAGGCTCGACAGCCACCAACTAGGAACCACCTATGGTTAACATCCCTACATCAGCAATAAACAAGTGAAACATAACAAAGAATGAGGGTGGCCCAAATGCCCAACCCAACACTACAGTCATAGCCCCATGGGATTACTAGTTCGGCACAGGTTTTAGGTGACACCCAAACACCATCTCTAACCAAACCCAATGTACAACTCAGGGTCGGTCAAACCACAGGCACCCGTTGGTTCCCTTAAGTCGAACACAAAGAGGAATCCTACTCCGGATCCTCCAAGTAAACACGAGCGAAGGAATCCTACACTGGATCCTTAGAGAAAAGAAAGGGAGAAATACTACATGGTATCCTCAAATGAAAAAAATAAAGGCATCCTATAATAGGGATCCTCTCAAAGGAAAATAGGAGAGAGATACTACAAGGGACTCCCTAGGTCATCACATAAGAAAAGGCATCCCTCAGCGGATCCTTGGAAGCATCCGGTCTCACAGCCTCATAGGACAAAAGGGAATGTCTCATAAGGGGAACATCCTCAAAAGCATAGGTCACAGGAGATATCTCATATCTCATCTCAGATCAAATGTGTAATGTCCTGGTCCAGCTCACCATCGACCCGGTGGTCGGACCGGTAGGTCACATGGCCTCAATCGCATCTCCATGTACGCCAAAGGCTGCCGACTAGCAGTGAGGGTCTCAGGAGGTGATAGTGGGGAGACTATAACCTCTTTCCAGAGTTTCACAGCGGTATCTCGGAGTAAATAACATTCAAAAGAAGAAGGTGTAATAGATAAACAATGAAGAACAGTAGTGGAAGACAAATAGTGATCATTTTTATAAAAAGTGTCCAAAGACAGTTATCACAATACAGGGATGATGATACAGATATGGAAAGCAATAAATAATACAACATGATTTAAATACAATACAAATGAAATAAGAAAAGACAGAAGATCCCAACGGGCATTCTCCTGAGCATCCCAAGCTCCCGCTTGGTCCTCTTCTCCTAACTCCACAGGTACAAACAGCACAACATACAACCTAGGTCCTTCAAGCAAGAAGGTCTACTCGGGTACCCCAGTGTAATGGAGGCCCAAGTAGGGTGTGAGTTAATAATCTCAGTAGCCCGACACCACCGGTGTCTAACCCAAACCAGACGGTGTGTATTTAATTGAACAACAATAGGTAAATCAGTAAACAAGTATGGTAGTAAATAAGAAAACTAGCAAGACCGACCCAAGCATTGTTCTTTGGCTTGCATCGCTTTAAGTACCCATTCCATTCATTTGTCATTTTTATTCAGGTGTTCAAACCATTCCCTGAACCCGTTCCTGGAATACTCAAATCAGAAACCAGACATTGTTCAGGGAGAAAATCCACCAACACCCTACAAGCCCGTTCCAGTGAACCTCTAGGAACCCAGCATCGCTCTACAAGCCCGTTCCGATGAACCTCCTAGGTACCCGGCCTCACTCTAGGTGCGGTATAGTCCATCAACTGAGCATGTCCCCGACATCCTATAAATAAGATCTGGGTATCTCCCATGACATATCATGCCCTGTTGAGTCCGTCCATGGCATCTCATACTGGATCCATGATTCACTCAGCATTATAGTAACAAGTCTCGTATGAGTCTGTCCATGGAAACTCACATAGGTTCCATGGTTCACCCATAACTTTGTTCACATTTCAAACAGTTCAATAAAATTTAACTCAAGTGGTAAAACAAGTCAAGAACTATCAAACAAGGGTCAAGGGGAAAATCTCCATCCCATACCCAAAACCATTTCAATTGAAATTTCATCATATTGAAATTCATTCATAATCATTATCACGATTTCAATTGAATTCATAAGGTAGTACCTATTATGCATTTCAAGTAGTCATTCCACATTCACAAAAATGTTTATAATACACTACTTATGGAATTACCTCATAAGCATTCAAATAATCATACCACATACATATAAGTGAACACATTCACGTTCATACTTAAGGAATCCCTTCTTAAGTATTCATCTCAAGACATTAACATATTCATCACATTTATATAAGGTGCATGAGGCAACCCACTCATGTACGGTATTGGCTAACCCCTATTCATTATTCATTCCTTCTATGTCATTTCAAAGGAATATAGGGATTTACAAAGCATTAAGAGGTTCTGCAGACTACCCCTCCTAGGTAAGTCCCATTCACTAGATTCATGCCACTATCCTGGGCCAGGATTATTTCATTATTCTAAGGTGTGGTCTTACCACCCTAATCCATTTCCTTATCAGTTTAAACATTTCATCTGATTGGGTGAAATTATCATACTTTAATCATTTGGTAAAAATCAAAGGAAACCACGTCATCAACAATTTTCACCCAAGCATCACAGAGATCAAGAAGGAAAGAATAAGAATATACTTCCTACTTTTATCTTGAAGACAGAGCACCTATGATCGAGGGGTTTTATTATTAAATTGTGGGTTTAGTGACCAAGCAACCATTTTATCTCATTCCTGCAATTCACACTCTTTACACGGAAGCATTTAATTGAAACCAAACTTGCATAATTAAAGCAATGCAGTATTAAACTCTTTAAAGGCTTCACTTAAATTTAAAAGGGCAAAGAGAGGGACCCTACCTCAAGGTGGGTCCATCCGTCCACTCCAGCTCTTGGCGCTTTCTAACTAAAGCTGTCTCTTAAGCTCCGGAAACCCGAAGCATGACCAAAACCACCAACGCACTACCCAGAACACACCAGGAACCCTTAGAACAACAAAAGACATTACTTGGAAGCTGCAAAACAACAAACAGTAGAAAACCCTTACCCCGGAAACAAACCAGTGTACCAAAACGTGGAGAATCACTTCGCCTTCGACGGTGATCACCAGAATACACCCAAACACAACCCGAGAAGCCTTCTGCATGAATCTGGAACAAAGAGAAACCAAAAGTCGGATCACCCTAAACCCTAGGGCGTTCGGCCGAATCTCATCGGGTGACGAATATGCTGAAAAATGGCTTGGAACAAGGAGGAGAGGGAGGAGAAGGACCTACCATTGAGATTCAGAAGAAGAATCGCCAAGAATGAAGGAGGAAGAAGGTGCGGCCGAGGGGGCTTGCGCACGAGGCCGGTAGCTCCAAGGGGGTAGGGGTTCGTGCGGGTTCTATAAGGAAGAGGGGAGAGGGTGTTTTATTTAGGTTTTTATTTTTAACTTAATTTAAAAACATTTAAAAACACAAAAGGAGGGCCGCACACGGTTTGACCCGCATGATTTTCCAAACCGTGCGCAAACCGTGTGGCACCCCACTAGACACCCCAGACACCCCGCACGGCCTGGCCGAAGGGTTTGTGGAAACTGTACGCAGGCTGTGCGGACTTCCATGTCTCCCTGATTCAAGACGCACGGTTTGGTCCGCACGGTTTGGGAAACCATGCGCTAACCGTGCGCCTTCTGTTTTTCTTTAAAAACCAGCTGTCTTTGGATCCGACACTCCCGGAACCCCTCAAGACACTCGAGAAAACATAACGGGCATTCTCCCATGTCCAAAAACATTAAAAGGAAGGGTTCCAACCTTCGAAAACTCATTCTGAAGCCCGATCTTAAATTTGACCGGTTCAGTAATTTGAAAAGTTCAAAATCTTTAACTTTTTAACCCGGTTCAAAAAACGGGTCCTTACAACCTTCTCACCTTAGAACTTCTCATCCCCGAGAAGCCTTCGGGAACAACGCACACCTAACTCGACCTACAAGGGTCTCAAAGTTTCATTAAAACGATCGCGTTACATTTCCAAACGTTCAATGCTCCACGATCATCCCCTTAAGCACATGACACTTTAGTCTTCAACACCCGAGAAAATGCTCGTTTTTTAACCGAACCAACATGAAAGATCTTACCCGAGCCCATTCCACAAGATACATGATCATATTGTCATCTCTTCAAGCAACCAAACACAGGTACTTCCCACCTTAGATTTTTCACATTAAACAGCCAAGACTCAAACCACATCACCACCACCTTTTGAACTATCTTTCAAAAACATGCTCTAAGCGTTCCAACGATGCACCTAGCATGATTTTGAATTGATCAAACGGTCGATTTCCCCATCGACCTATAAACCCAAGTCTAAAAGAGTCAAGCCGCTCTGGCTGGCTATTCAAGAAGACGCCCGGCTTAGGCAGCCAGTGCTTTACAAGCTGAACAACGATACCTTCTCCCAAGGCATCCCGCATTCATCACGAGAACGTTCACCGAAAGGCTCATACCCGACTCTCAGTGACGTCTCAAAGATCAAACCAAGAAGGAAACCACACATCCTGCATGCAACGTCGAAAGAAAACAACCCAAAGAGCTCAACAGCTTTAAATCTTTAGCGCGGCATAAGACCGACACTCTCTTAGTGCATCCAAGACGAAATCAAGATAGGGGACAAGCTCGTTGCGTAGCATAGTACACTAAGAGGATTAAAACGGATTCTAGTTATTGATACCCAAAAACTAGAAAGGAGATCAGTCAAACCACCCCTGGTCGACTCTAGAGAAGAAACTCAGCTCCACCTATCGACGCATCAAGATTTCAACCGACCACGATGCCTCTTCCCACACGAGGAATTTGTCGATCAACCTTACCAAAAAAACCCAAAAGAATTCAAGCAGAACCCAACCATTTTCCAAGATGATTCTTCTTGGCGTGCTCCTTCTACCTGGAAGGACACATTTTACTCAACTGGCACGATGCTTCCCACCTTAGAAGGGTCGACGTCATCGAAAGGAGAAAGACAAGCTGCTCATAAGCATACTTGTTCATAATTAACTGAACGAATGTGAGTCGCTCCTATGAGCCACGATAACCACATCAAACATACAAGGAATCTAAAGCAACAAGACCGGCGTGTCAACCACCTGAGTCTTTCGAAAATTAGCCCAAGCTTTGGGACAACTTGATTCTCAAATGCTCAGGTCACTCCACCACGAAGATGACCCAAGACCATACACATCAGTATAAGGGATTTAGCTGAATGTCGTATTTCCCCATACGACCATTCTCTTGGATGATGACATGTCAAGTCATCCATTATTGTGCAAAAAGAAAGGGTCAAACAACAAACAAGTCGACCGACCATGCCCAAGGCATGTCCAATCAACAGATAAAGAGCATTACCCGATGCTCAATTCCTTAACAAGATCAAAAGAAGCATGACCACCCATCCGAACAAGGGTGTCATTAGAACTAGAAGTCCTACACGGGACAACGGTACCCAAACAACACCAAACTTCAGAAAGTTCACCGAACAAGCCAAGCACATAAGCTCTAAGGGTGCTACCTACCACGGGCTAGCCCCTCCCAAAAAACAAGCGTCGACCCAAGCACTTGGTCACGCCCAAAAAAAGTCATATGGCTCAAAAGCCTAACATTTAAGCCATTACAAAAGAAAAACGCCTATGGGAAACGCTCGATCTATCGTTCCCAGGCCACACAAGAGAAACTCATCCTGCCCTCACAAGGGGTTCAAATAGAGGACACCACTACAGGTTCCTTTTTCCAAGCCCTTTATATCTAACCACATTTATTCTTTTAATCACTTTAAAATATTACTTTAAAAACTTCAAGTGACTCTTTTCAAAACCAAAATTCACTAGGAACTTTATCATTAACAAACAACTCAAACCATAACAGGCAAGTTTCAACAAACTTCCTTTTAACCACTAAACATTTATCAGACATCCCGTCTCTTTTCAGAAAATTTATCATAATAAATTCCTTTTAAACAAAACAGGCGACCTACGAGGGTCCCAGCAATCCAAAACATTCCATATCAGAAACAAATAGCTTTTACATGTATGAGCATTTCACAGAACATCATTCCATTACATCCATTATGGGTTGCCATTTCCCAACTCATGAAGCGCCCATACACTCCATGGGTTGAAAATTGGCTCCCATTAAACAAAAAAATCACATATCAGAAGTTAACATGCTCAAATAAATCATCCAGTCATAAGGGTGGCCACCTACCAATCTATAAAGTGCCCATACACTTTACAATTTGGCATTTGGCTCCCTTTATTCAAAACCAATTTCAATTCATTTTACAATTTAAACTTTAGTAGTCCTTTTTATGGTGATTCAATTACACAGGCTACCCTTTTCTAGCCATAAGGCGTCCATACACCTTATAACTGAAAATTGGCTCCTATCATAATCGCAATCAATTAATCTAGAAAAAGAAACCAATTTAATTTTAATCAAAACAGCATGTTATCGTAAGTAGTAACACATAACATGCTATATCACAAAATCATGGCACACAATAGAGCAGGCATGCTAAAGCAACATGCAGCATAAAATAGTCATCACAGCACTTATCACAACAGCAGGAATCAACTAATGCATCCTAGATGGCATGGCATAATGCATGGTATGCAATTTCTTTATAAGGTGCCTATATGATGCATGAGATGGCATACCCTCATATCATTGGGTTGCAACTAAAATAGAACCCACAATTACATCAACAGTATTAGGATAAATCAAGTGTGTCACCCAACGGTAAAATCAAATCAACTATAATAATCCAAATCATTAAAACAACAATTTCATTCGAGGTAATTTGGATTTTCCCTGTACATGGGTTAGCTACTCCCGAGCACAACTTATTACCAAATTCCATTTACTTCCTATCCCTGTCTAATGTCGCCAAACAATAAAACAAATCAGGAGAGAAAACCCTCTGATACCACTTTGTAATGCCCTACCCCGGCTCACCATCGACCCGGTGGCTGGACCGGTAGGTCACATGGCCTCAAGCGCGTCTCCCCGTACGCCAGAGGCTGTCGACTAGCAGCGAGGGTCTCGGGAGGTGATGGTGGGAAGACTATACCCTCTTATCAGAGTTGCACAGTGGTATCTCATATTAAACAACATTCAAAAGTGGAATCCGTAATAGATAAACAATGAACAACAACAGCGGAAGACAAATAGTGATCATTTTTATAAAAAGTGGCCAAAGCCAGTTGTCATAATACAGGGATGATGATACAGATATGGAAAGCAGTAAATAATACAACATGATTTCAATACAATACAAATGAAATAAGAAAAGACAGCAGAGACCAACGGGCGTTCTCCTGAGCATCCCAAGCTCCCGCTTGGTCCTCTGCTCCTAACTCCCCAGGTACAAACATCACAGTATACAACATAGGTCCTGCAAGCAAGAAGGTCTACTCAGGTACCCCAGTGCAATGGCGGACCGAGTAGGGTGTGAGATAATAATATCAGTAGACTGGCACCACAGGTGTCTAACCCAAACCAGACAGTTTGTATTTAATTGAACAGCAACAGGTAAAGCATCAAACAAGTAAGGCAGTAAACAAGGAAACTATCAAGATCGACCCAAGCATTTTTATTTGGCTTGGCATTGCTTTAAGTACCCATTCCATTCATTTATAATTTTTATTCAGGTGTTCAAACCATTCCCTGAACCAGTTCCTAGATTACTCAAATAAGAAACCAGGTATCGTTCAGGGAGAAAATCCACCAACACCCTACAAGCCCATTCCGGTGAACCTCTAGGAACCTGGCATCGCTCTACAAGCCCATTTCGGCGAACCTCCTAGGTATCTGGCCTCGCTCTAGGTGTGGTATAGTTCGTCAACTGAGACCATCCCCGACATCCTATAAATAAGATCCAGGTATCGCCCATGACATATCATGCCATGTTGAGTCCATCCATGGTATCTCATACTGGATCAATGATTCACTCGGCATTACAGTAACAAGTCTCGTATGAGCCCGTCCATGGAAACTCGCATTGGTTCCATGGTTCACCCATGACTTTGTTCACATTTCAAACAATTCAATAACATTTAACTCACATGGGAAAACAAGTCAAGAATTATCATACAAGGGTCAAGGGGAAAATCTCCATCCCATAACCAAAACCATTTTAATTGAAATTTCATCATATTGCAATTCATTCATAATCATTATCACGATTTCAATTGAATGCATAAGGCAGTACCTTTTATACATTTCAATTAGTCATTCCACATTCACAAACATGTTTATAATACACTACTTATGGAATTACCTCATAAGCATTCAAATAATCATACCACATACATATAAGCGAACACATTCACGTTCATACTTAAGGTATCCCTTCTTAAGTATTCATCTCAAGACATTAACATATTCATCACATTTATATAAGGTGCATGAGGCAACCCTCTCATGTACGGTATTGGCTAACCCCCTATTCATTCTTCATTCCTTCTATGTCATTTCAAAGGCATATAGGGATTTACAAAGCATTAAGAGGTGTTGCAGACTACCCCTCCTAGTTAAGTCCCATTCACTAGATTCGTGCCACCATCCTGGGCCAGGCTTATTTCATTATTCTAAGGCGTGGTCTTACCACCCTAATCCATTTTCTTATCTGTTTAACCATTTCATCTGATTGGGTGCAATTATCATACTTTAATCATTTGGTAAAAATCAAAGGAAAACATGTCATCAACAATTTTCACCCAATCATCACAGAGATCAAGTAGGAAATCATAAGAATATACTTCCTACTTTTATCTTGAAGACAGTGCACCTTTGATCGAGGGGTTTTATTATTAAATCATGAGTTTAGTGACCAAGCAACAATTTTATCTCATTCCTACAATTCACACTCTTTGCACGGAAGCATTTAATTGAAACTAAACTTTCATAATTAAAGAAATGCAGTATTAAACTCTTTAAAGGCTTCACTTCAATTTAAAAGGGAAAGGAGAGGGACCCTACCTCAAGGTGGATCCATCCGTCCACTCCGGATCTTGGCGCTTTCTAACTAAAGTTGCCGCTTAAGCTCCGGCAACCCAAAGCATGACCAAAACCACCAACGCACTACCCAGAACACACCAGGAACCCTTAGAACAACCAAAGACATTACTTGGAAGGTTCGAAACAACCAAATGTAGAAAACCCTTACCCCGGAAACAAACCGGTGGACCAAAACGTGGAGAATCACTTCTCATTCGGCGACGATTACCAGAATACACCCAAACATAACCCGAGAAGCCTTCTGTGCGAACCTGGAACAAAGAGAAACCAAAAGTTGGATCACCCTAAACCCTAGGGCATTCGGCCGAATCTCACTGAGTGACGAATACGCCAAAAACGGCTTGGAACAAGGAGGATAGGGAGGAGAAGGACCTACCATTGAGATTCGGAAGAAGAATCGTCAAGAACGAAGGAGGAAGGAGGTGCGGCCGAGGAGGCTTGCACGCGAGGCCGGTGACTACCCCAAGCCCGCCTTCCATAGGCCAGGGGCTGGTGATAGCACTAAGGCGTAATTCCCTATAAAAAGGGAAGACATTGACTTTGTAAAGTAAAGAAACACCATAGAGAAAGCAAGCAGAAGTAAACACTAAGTAAAATCTGGGTGCAACAGTAAGTGCGGAAAAGTAAGTGGGCTAGAATACAAACTCAAAATGAAAGTAAAGTACAACTGAAAAAGGGAGTACAACAACTAAAAAGTAAATCCGCTACGGCGAGCCATCCACTGGTACTCCCACCTGAAGGGTGGGCACAGATATCCTCCTCAGCTCCTTGAGTCCACCCGTCTGCTCCGTGAACGTCCTGCCCAGTGGTCCACCACCAGGCACCGACTGCTCCGCAAGCCTCAACCACGATTAGTGCTTTCCATCATCTGCAACCAACACAATGTAGTGCGGGCATATCCCGTGCAGGGGTGAGTATAAGCTACTCAGTAGGGACCCCGAGACCCCCGAAGGTCTCCCAGAATCCACAAAGGATAATCCACAAAGGAAAGATACAATCACGAAGTAACATCCGACACTACTTAGGTATATGCCCATACATATACCTAAGTCATCAATTCCAGTTCGGCTCCAAAGTCCGAGCCCAAGTTCGATCACATCCACACAGGATAGCACAACACAATCCACAAAGGAAAGCAAATCAAGATTTATCTCACACAGGTATACTTTTTTGTAAGACGATAGAGATGATCAGATGTAGCCACTGATTCATCTAAGCTGTCAGACCCACATAGGATCGATAGGTACTAACCCCCTCAATGACCCACAAAAGATCGATAGGTACTAACCCCCGCAATGACCCACAAAGGATCGATAGATACTAACCCCCGCAATGACCCACAGAGGATCGGACCCACACAGGATCTGTAGGCGCTGGCCCACACAAGACCGCTGAGCGCTGACCCACACAAGATCGGTAGCACTGATCCACATAGGATCGCTGAGTGTCGTAGTCGTCGCCATCGAATCCACGGAGGATTTCTGTACAGTCGTCACTGTCATCGCAGTTGCAGCCAGCTCTTGGGTTCCCGCACACAGCAAGTTCATTCGGGAGGGTCCGCTCCACGAGTCGAGGGGCTGATACATCAACTGACACATATTCCGGAGTTGATGTATCCAAAAGTTCCGTATCGTCAACAGGAACACAACGTCACAGACGACGCGTCAATCGGACGCCCGGTCTGAGAGTTATTGGATTTTTCGTCCCAGGGGCTCGATTGGTTTTTAAGTCAAAACCAACCCGACCGTACTCCAACTGCGTCCAAACTTCGAGTGGAGTAATCCAAAAGGTCTGTCTCACTAAGAGGAATCCATCAAAGTCGACGGCACGTCAATCGGACATCTGGAGCTCAAGTTATAAGTGTTTCCGCTCCGAGGGCCCAGTTGGTTTCGTGTACGAACCAACCTGGCCGAACTCAAAGTTCTCCGAAACATTAAGTTTAATATAACAAAACGACCGTCTCGATCCAAGGATCGCATCACAGCTGACGGTGTGTCGATCGTAGTTCTGCAGCCCAAGCTATGGGAAAAAGACCGTGATAGGTCCGGTATTAGGGGGTTCGGGCCCGGTCCGACCCGGGCTGATACCCTCTGGGTCCGCCCGAACTGGGTCCGGGTCCGGCCCGCTTGGGCGCGGCCCAGCCCGGCGCGCTGGCCAGGAGGCTCGGCCGAAACGACCGAGCGTTGAGGTGCGGGGGGAGGGGGGGGGCGCTGCCCCCCGCTTGTTTGTAACCACGACCCCATGTGGGGGCCGCTCTTATCTAGCCAGCTGGGGGTCGTAACCCCCGGCTCTTCCTCTGACCGGCCGGCCCGCTCCGGCCGGCCGGCTGTTGCCGCCACTGGACCGACATGGGTCGGTCCCCCCTGCTTCGACGTCGGCGGCCCGGAACCGGACGTCGGTCCTTGCTCCGCCGCGGCCTAAGTCGCGACCTTTGTTCGTCCAGCGCGACGCGACGGCGCCACGCCCCTCCGCCGCGGCCCCACTCCGATCGCAGTGTCTTCGGGTTTTTTTTCTGGCACGGTGCGACGGCGCCGCGGCTTGGTTCGATTTTCAATTGTGTGGCGCAACGGCACCGCGCATCCTTACCGCTCATACCCACGCGGTGCGACGGCACCGCGTCACTTTCCTTTGATCCGTAATCAACACAAAAGATAAGGGAGGAGGGTTAGTTGTGTTTGTGTGGTCCGGCCCCCTCCCGTTAATTGATAGCAAGCGGTCCAATTGAACGAGTAACGTCGACGGAAGAAAATCACGAAAATCATCAACAATAAAAATTCCCCTACCTCGAGCGTAGTTTGAACGGAGGTTCATTGCGGAAATAACCATCGTGTAAGGAGTCTTCACAGAAGGAGAAAATATTCATCGGCGTCGCATCGTCGATCTCCGAGGATTCGACGTTCTTGTCAACCTTCGTTGGAGGTCGTCGTTCTTCGTGTTCTTCACGTTCTTCATCGAAGAAGAAGAAGATCTTCAAGCCCCTTAGCTTTTCTCCAAATCCTCTCAATGCAACAAGTTCCAACCAAAATAAAATAAGTACTTCACTTATTTTATTAACATGACTTAAGTATTTGAATTTCAAACATTCAAATTAAACTCACCTATTTAATTAACATAAGTTATCAAATTAAATGGTGAGTTGAAGGAGTTAGAGAATATGAAGGGGTGGGGTTCATGTGGGCCCCACCACCCTCATAACCTCCCTTGGGAAGTTGGGTGGTTTCCCCCAACTTCCACTCAAAGGTTTTAGCCACTTAGAAAGAAAAAATAAAAACTGTAGCTAAATTTTTATTTTTAACTTCCACAATTTTTAACAACTTCTCCTATGTAAACGCAACTCTGGAAAAGGTGTTCCTAAGAAATTACCAGTGCTGAAAATCCATCGGTGCCCTCAAAATTTGATTCCGAGCACCGGTTCAAAAGTTAGAAAAACCCCGCTCGTTCATTCACTGAACGCACCCGAGCTAAACTTTGGATAGAAATTTCGGGCACACCGGGCCACAGAATCAAGTGCCGTCAGAAACCACATTCTTGTAAAATCCCAAAGAAAATTAAGAAAAAATTTCTCTTGAATTTTACGGGTCTTTACATTACTCTCACCTCAGGTATTTATGTCCCCGTAAAGATACATCAAAAACTAGGGGAAAAAATGTGGGTATTGTGCACGCATCTGAGCCTCCCGCTCCCAAGTGCTCTCCTGGAGGTTCCTGTGCTGTTATCTGATGCGCACTAGAGGAATCGACCGTCCACGTAGGACCCGCTCCTGTTGATCCTCGATCTCTATTGGGACCTCCGCAAAATTCTCCCCATCGTCTATGTCCAGCTCCTCATGGTCAACGATATGTGTCGGGTCGTGCACGTATCTCCTCATCTGAGATACGTAGAAGACGTCGTGCACCCGGTGCAACTGAGGTGGTAGAGCCAGGCGATAAGCCACCTCGCCAATCCTACTGAGGAACTGGAATGGTCCGATGAAGCGTGGAGACAACTTTCCACCTTGGCCAAATCTCTGTAATCCACGTCGAGGTGAGACCCACAAGAAGACGTGGTCGCCATCCTCGAACTCCAGTGGCCTCCGCCTCCTGTCATCATAAGACTTCTGCCGGCTCTGAGCTGTCCTCATCCACTCCTGGATGACCTGGACCTTCTCTATCATGGCCTGGACCATCTCCGGTCCCACAAGTGCTGACTCCCCAGGGTCTGTCCAGCACAGCGGTGATCTGCAAGGTCGGTCGTACAACGCCTCGAATGGTGTCATCCCGATGGTGGAGTGGTAGCTATTGTTGTACGCGAACTCCACCAAGGGTAGGTGGTCCTCCCAGCTGCGACCAAAGTCGAGGACACATGCACGGAGCATGTCCTCGAGAGTTTGAATGGTCCTCTCCATCTGACCATCTGTCTGAGGGTGAAAGGCGGTACTCAGACGTAGCTGCATCCTGAATGCCTCCTACAACCCCTTCCAAAGCTGGGAAGTGAAGCGAGCATCTCGATCGGAGACGATAGATGATGGCACACCATGTAGCCATACAATCTCCTGAACGTAGATATGTCCCAAGCTCTCCACTGAGTCCTGCTCTCTGATGGGTAAGAAGTGAGCCGACTTGGTGAGTCGGTCGATAATTACCCAAATGGAGTGGTGACCTCTAGAATTGCGTGGAAGTCCAGTCACGAAGTCCATAGATATGTCGTCCCACTTCCACTTCGGGACCTCCAAGGGTTGTACCAAGCCTGTTGGTACCTAGTGCTCTGCCTTCACCTGCTGGCAGGTGAGGCATCGAGAAATGAACTCTGCCACAGCCTTCTTCATGCCCGACCACTAGTGCTATCGTCTGAGATCCTAGTACATCTTCGCCACTCCAGGATGTACCACCAAAGGGGAAGTGTGAAAATCTCTCAGAACATCCTCCTATAAAGAAACTGGTACCAAGGTATGTCCTCTGAAAATGACGTCGTGCTCTTCCCCTAAAGAGAAACCATCAGGTGCATGTCCTGAGGATATCTGCGCACGTCACGTCTCACAGTTGGCGTCCCCACACTGTGCCTCTCTGACCCGCTGCAGTAGTGGAGGAGTGATTGTGAGTGACTGAAGAAAGGCTGGTACATCTCTATCCACGAAAGATATCTGCAAAGTGGATAGCTGCTCTGTCGCCTCCCCAAGTAGTTGAATGCCCGTCCTCCTTCTGAGAGCATCGGCTACTACGTTCCCCTTTCCAGGAGTATAGACTATCTCAAATTCATAGTCCTAGAGGAACTCGAGCCATCGTCGTTGTCTCAGGTTTAGGTCCTTCTGTGAGAAGATGTACCTGAGACTCTGATGGTCAGAATAGACTGTAAAGCTCTCGCCCATCAGATAGTGTCACCACATCTTCAGAGCAAAGACCACTGCTACTAACTCCAGGTCATGGGTAGTGTAGTTCTGCTCATGCTTCCTCAACTGACGTGATCCATAGGCGATCACGGACCGCTCCTGCATTAGGACACATCCGAGTCTGGTCCTTGATGCATCGCAGTAAAATACGTACCCAAATCCCTCCTCTGGTAGCCTCAAGATAGGTGCACTGGTCAATCTCTGTCTCATCTCCTAGAAGCTCTGCTGACATCTATCTGACCACACAAAGGGTTTCCCCTTCTTCGTCAAAGCTGAGAGTGGTGCCGCAACCCTGGAGAAGTCTGGCACAAATCTTCAGTAGTATCCAGCTAGCCCCAAGAAACTCCGCACCTCCGTCACGCTCCTGGGTGGCTCCTAAGCTAGCACCGCCTCGATCTTCGTAGGATCCACCGCAACTCCCGCCTCAGAGATGATGTGTCCCAAGAAGTGGACCTAACGTATCTAGAACTGACACTTCGAGAGCTTTCCATAAAGCTGGTTATCTCGGAGTGTTTCTAGTACAACCCGCAAGTGGTAGGCGTGCTCCTCCTTAATCGTCGAGTAAATCAAAATGTCATCGATGAAGACCATGAAAAATCGATCGAGGTATGGCTGAAAGATCCTGTTCATGAGGGCCATGAACACTGTTGGAGCATTGGTTATGCCGAATGGCATAACCAAGAACTCATAGTGGCCATACCGACACCTGAAGGCCGTCTTCTGCACGTCCTCGTCCCGAACTCTGATCTGGTGATAGCCTGACCCGAGGTTTATCTTCGAGAACCACTATGCTCCCTTGAGCTGATCGAAGAGGTCATCAATCCTCGGTAGCGGATACTTGTTCCTCACTGTCACCTGGTTCAGGCGACGATAGTCGACACAAAGTCGCAAGCTCCCGTCCGCCTTCTTGGAAAACAATATTCAGGAAGCCCAGGGTGAAACACTGGGTCAAATGAATCCATTGCCCTGCAAGTCCTCTAGTTGTACCCATAGCTCTCGAAGCTCGGCAGGAGACATCCGATATGCTGGGGTGGATATCGGGGTTGTCCCGGGGTATAGATCAATATAAAAGTCTACCACTCTGCGAGGAGGTAGTCCTGGAATGTCGTCGTGGAAAACGTCCGCATACTGATCCACCACTGCAGGAAAACCAGGACTCCGCACGTCAACTACTCCTAGGATGAGGCTAGACAACTGATGAGTGATGGGCTGTCCTCTCCTCTGCGAGAGTCCATCCTGTACTGAAAAGGCTCCCTTCTCACCGGTGAAGGTGAACCTGCTCCCGTCGGTGCGTACACACCGCACCTTGCGCCTAAAATAGTCAATATGAGCATGGACTGTAGATAAACAATCCATGCCCAAGATGACGTCGTAAGACCTTGATGCCGCTACAAGAAGATCCCAGCCAAAGCTCTCGCCTCCTAGAGTAAGCTCACATTGCCGGCACCAGTTCATAATCGTCAAGTCTGCTCCCGTAGGAGTCTCTAACCACAAGGATTGAGCCAACGGCTCTGTCGGAATCTCCGAGCTCCGTACAAGGGCAGCGGCTATGAAAGAATGACTCACTCCTGTGTCTATAAGAACTGCAGCAAGGGTGGAATAGACATAGATAGTACTTAGAATCATCTCGGGCGCGTCGTGGTTGTAGGCCTCCACTGCCTGAAGTTGTGTCTGTCTCTGCCCGCCATCTCCCTATGGTAGGGGTGGACCTCCTGGAGGTGGTGGTGGTAGAGCCTCAAAGCATCGCCCACCACCTGCTGCTCGGACAGCTCCTCTACCTCATCTGCATGCTCCCTGCGGACCGCCATGGTCGACCCTCTGCCTCTGCCTGGGTGGTCCCTCAACCGTCTGTTGCTCCTCTGCACGGCGGGTCGAGCAGTCACGAGCCATGTGGCCCTGCCCGCCGCATGCGTAGCACTATCTGCCTCTCGAAAGACTGGCTCTGCGCTGAGTGCCCTGCACCTCTGAGCTAGTCTTCTGAGGTCGTCTTCTTGAGGGTCTGGTCTTCCTGGACCCATGAGTCATCTGTCGACTGCCTGCTGTAGAAAACTCTGCTACGTGCCGCCCTGCGGTAGGTCTCGCTGCTGATGTAGGCTCAACAAGGAAGCTCTTGATGAGAAGAGCTCGCTCCAGTACCCCTGCCTGTGTCGGAATGCTGAGGGATATTAGTTATGCCCTGATCCCATGCCTCAATCCCTGCTCGAAGGTCCGGTCCCGGAAGAATGGGTCTCGTACCATGTCTGTCGAATAGCGCGAGAGATCGGTAAATTTCGTCGAGTACTGGGCGACCGTCAAGCTACCCTGCCGCAGCTGTAGAAGCTCCTAGATGCACACCGCATGGAGGGTAGCTGGGATGAACTCCAAGAAGAAGAGTCTCTCAAAGTCCGTCCAGAGGAGAGATGCCTCTTCGTGCACCTGGAGCATCAAGCTCCACTATATGTCTGCTGCCACGTGCAGGAGGCTCGCTGCGAGGATCACCATGAGGTCAGCTGGTGTCCTCACTAACCTGAAAACTCGTACAACTGCCTCCAGCCAATCCTCGACTGCCTGAGGGTCCATATCCCTACGGAACCTGGGCGGTTGCTGACGCTGAAACTCATGCAGTGCACTAAGGCGACGTGCATCATCAGCGGCTGGGGCTGGAAGCATCAGTGGCTCAGCGGGTAGAGGTATCGCTGGTGCCTCTTCTGTCAAAGGGCCCTGTACCGAGGCCTCGTCGCTCGGTGGGCTGTCGTCCTGCACAACACTCGGAACCCTAGCTGGCTGCCGTCATGGGGTCATCCTGAAAATAAATAGGTGCACCACGATCAAACAATATACTTGGTGAGCTGACACAAAGTAATCACAAAGAAAACTTGAAACACACATGCAATCGATGTTTTCGTGCACTAAGTCGGAAATCAGAAGTCAGGGTCCTGGTGTACAGATACGTTGGCCGCCGCACCAACACTGGACTCCCTAGACTGATAACCACACTCAATACTCTTAACACTATCGCTTCACATAGAAAAAGATCAGAGTCCAAATTTCTGCGGTAGAACAGAACTCCTCTGATACCAATTTGTCACGACCCATCCTCGGGGCCCGTGCCATGACTACCCCAAGCCTGCCTTCCATAGGCCAGGGGCTGGCGACTAGCACCAAGGCGTAATTCCCGGTAAAAAGGGAAGGCATTGCCTTTGTAAAGTAAACAAACACCACAGAGCAAGCAAGAATAAGTAAACACTAAGTAAAAACTGGGTACAATAGTAAGTGCAGAAAAGTAAGTGGGCCAGAATACAAACTCAAACTGAAAGTAAAGTACAACTGAAAAAGGGAGTACAACAACTGAAAATTAAATCCTCTACGGCGAGCCATCCACTGGTACTCCCACCTGAAGGGTGGGCACAGATATCCTCCTCAGCTCCTCGGGTCCAGCCGTCTGCTCCATGTACGTCATGCCCAGTGGTCCACCTCCAGGTACCGACTGATCCGCAAGCCTCAACCATGATCGGCGTTGTCCGTCGTCTGCAACCAACACAACGTAGTGCAGGCATAGCCCGTGCAGGGGTGAGTATAAGATACTCAGTAGGGACCTCGAGACCCCCGAAGGTCTCCCAGAATCCACAATGGATAATCCACAAAGGAAAGATACAATCACGAAGTAACATCCGACACTACTTAGGTATATGCCCATACATATACCTAAGTCATCAATTCCAGTTTGGCTCCAACGTCCGAGCCCAAGTTCTATCACATCCACACAGGATAGCACAACACAATCTATAGGGGAAAGCAAATCAAGATTTAGCTCACACAGGTATACTTCTTCGTAAGACGATAGAGATGATCAGATATAGCCACTGATTCATATAAGTCGTCGGACTCACATAGGATCGATAGGTATTAACCCCCACAATGACCCACAAAGGATAGATAGGTATTAACCCCCGAAATGACCCACAAAGGATCGATAGGTACTAACCCCCGCAATGACCCACACAGGATCGGACCCACACAGAATCTGTAGGCGCTGTCCCACACAGGACTGCTGAGCGCTGACCCACATAGGATCTGACCCACACAGGATCGGTAGCACTAATCCACGTAGGATCGCTGAGTGTTGTAGTCGTCGCCGTCGAATCCAAGGAGGATTTATGTACAGTCGTCACCGTCATCGCAGTCGCAGCCAGCTCTAGGGTTCTCGCACACAGCAAGCTCGTTCGGGAGGGTCCGCTCCACGAGCCGAGGGGCTGATACATAAACTGACACATAGTCTGGAGTTGATGTATCTAAAAGTTCTGTATCATCAACAGGAACTCAACGTCATAGACGACGCGTCAATCAGACGCCCGGTCTGAGAGTTATTGGCTTTTTCGTCCCAGGGGCCCGGTTGGTTTTTAAGTCAAAACCAACCCGACCATACTCCAACTACGTCCAAACCTCGAGCGGAGTAAGAAAAAAGGTCCGTCTCACTAAGAGGAATCCATCAAAGTCGAAGGCACGTCAATCGGACGTTCGAAGCTCAAGTTATAAGTGTTTCCGCTCAGAACGGACTACTCACACGCCCAATTCTGACTTCGAGAGCACAAAATACCCCAAACCTCTAAGCTGGAAAAGTAAACGGCATGTACTTTAGAGTACACGGCGTGTACTTTAGAGTACACGGCGTGTACTTTAGAGTACACGGCGTGTACTCTTATACCTCCCCCTGGTTGTGTACTTATACATGGCCAGAACAACATGGGGTCTGTCAGTGTAAAAGTATATAGAGTGTACTTTAAATTACACGGCGTGTACTATCTAAAAACCAAAAACTCATGTTCGTTTTCACACGGTCGAACACACGGCCCCATACCACAACATGACTTGTACTCATAGTACACGGTGTGTACTTAAGAAAACTTCTTCTTCCCCAAATAGGAAGAACACATAGAGTGCTCCCCTAGAACACACACCATGTAACCTGGGTTTCCCGATGGGAAAACCCTCAGATTGCCTGAAACCCCTGTTTTCACCCCCGAAACAACAGATCGGGCCTCTAGAGGCCACAAGTAAGAAATATATGGCTATAAAAACATGAAACAACCAATTTAAAGGGGATATACGACAAAAATGTAAATGATCCTACCTTTGGGCAGAAACCGTCGAAGCTTCGTTTGATTTCACCGTCCACGATCGCCATACGTCGTATCAGCGAGCCGAGGGCTTCACAACGGTACCACTCTTCCCTTCCTTCTCTCTCTCTTTCTCCCTTTCCTATTTCTCTCTTAGGTCACGGCCAAGGAGGAGAACATAGGAGGTGTGCGCAAGAAGGAGGGGGATAAAAGAGGAAGGAAAAGAAAAGAAGAAGAAAAGGAAAGAAAAGAAAAAGGGGCTCGGGCAGTCCCCGACGCCCGACTCGAGTTTATGCCTCGCCTAGAATAAACTCATCATTCCTAACTCAATGACAGAAACATAATATCAATCTGATGATCCATTTAAAATTTATCATCGAACAAACCTATGTGAATAATTTAATATTTAATTTAATAATATTAAATATTAAATATTCTACTAAAATTCGAACAACTCATATTTCCACCAAACTCTTGTCCTAGGGTAAACACCCTATTCTGGGACCAACAGAGTGATCAAAAAAATTATCTGAGGTCAATAGGTAGGGTAAAAAGACCATTTTACCCCTAACGAGCATCCAAGAGCAAAAAATAAAATTTCTGCTCAAAACTACAGTTTGGAAAAACACAGGTCCTTACATAGCTGCTTAATATCATCAGTAGTGGAATTAGAGAAATCACCCCAACAAGATTGGTCAACTAAGTTATGGCCGTAAGGGGTGAGGGCATTGTAAAATGTGTCTATGACTAGATGGGGAGCTAACTAGTGATTGGTAATTTTCCCAAGGAGACTTCTAAAACTATCTCATTCCTCATGAAAAAACTCCCTCTCATCCTGGACAAACCCAGTGATCTTATTCCCCACTTCTATGGTGGTGTTCCTGGGGTAGAATTTGGAGAAAAAATCACTGAACACCTCAACCCATGTTTGAAAGATTTTTTCATGTAGGTTTTGGATCCAAGTCATATCCCTCCCCTTAAGAAATAATGGAAGCACCCTCAACCTCAAATCCTCCTCACTCAGATCTCACAGAGGCAGTTACTAGAAAGAACCATAAAATTCTCCAATGAAATCATGTGATTCCTCTACATGAAGGCCATTTAAAGAAGGAAGTTGAGAGATATGAGACTACTTAATCTCATAGCTCATATACCTAGGAGACAACCTGATGCATGATGGACTACTTGAATTAGTTGTAATTTGGAACTCCCTAAGTATAGGTCTCTCAGGAGATGGAACTAAAGGTTGTGGAACATTCACATTTTGGTTTTCATCTCATCCTACCTCAATGTTTTCTAGATTTTCCATTTCAAGTTTCTTTTGTTTTCTAAGTCCAAAAAACACTTGATTGATTTCTAAAATTGGAGTTTCCAGTTATGACTTAGTAGACCTTGTGTGCATTCAGATTCAGCAAAAACACAATAGAGTTTTTTTACATTTTTTCTGTTTTCAATATTTTTAGATTTTCTATTTTTTGTTTGTTTTATTTTTTGTTATATATTTTTTTTAACATGGCCGCACATGCCTTCCCCAGAACTTCTGCCAAAATTTGACCATGTGTTCATTGAACTCATGAAAATTCAAATTTATAAAACTCTATTTACTACTATTCTAGTGATGAGTGGGGTATCAAACCTTAGGGAGGGATTGAAGTTGTGAAGATGAAAAAAAAATCAAAACCCCCAAAAACAGGAAAAACACTGAAAAGGGATGTGTGAAATGGAATGTGTAAAATGGTGTAGGGAGAACGAGAAAAAAAGACTGATGTAGTCAATGGATGAATTAGGGTCCTTGGGATGTTTTGAACTAATAAGAATGATGTTCTCTGATCCTACTTGACTTCATAAAATCATTCAGTATTATGAAAAATGGTGATAATCCATTGAGTTGGCACTTCAATGGATCAACACGGCTCAGATAACCTTCTTGAGCTTTGATCTTTCAATATCAACCCTTGAATTAATCCATTCAATATGGAGAATAGATGCATTGACATTTTCCAATTTTTGGTACTTCAGACAATGATCCATGGTGAAATGATTCGCTACCCTCACCTATCGATTACTGGGTAGTGTAAATTGATTCTCATAATCGAATGGAAAAGAAAACTGAACTTAAATTTACACTGAACAAAAGTTTCAACAAAAGCAGAATGGATAAAATGTTGATCAGTTCATCAGAACTTAATTCCCCTAATCAAATTAACTACTCATGCTAAGAATAAAAAAATGAATAGAACAAGAAGAAAGAGGTGAAGGAGCATCTCTAGTGAGATTACTCCACTACCTATTCTAGCTCAAGATCCTACTTCCTTCTCCAAGCTCAATCTTATCCTTCCGGTCATGTGTGCTCCTCGTGAAGGAATGGTAAATGATCTAGTGTGGAATGGGTGAATCTCTCTCAATGGGTGCCCCCCCCCCATGATAGGACTTTCCCACGGTTTTTTAACTGAATCATTCTCCGTGTAGCACATTAGCCAAGATCTCACACCTCGATGTTTTCCACGTGGAATGCTCAAGGGTCATGTTCGCTGAATGAAACTGCTCCAATTCCTACAATCTCTGGCAAGAAATCAAGTGTGAAAGTCACGAACAACAAAAATTATTATACAAAAATATATATATATAAATTACATAATTAAATTAAATTAGTATTAGTATATACATAAATATCTGAATGTGTATTGTGTGTATAAAAACTTATTATTAGTATTATGATTATAAATATATATTTACAAAAACATAAATATTTATTATTAGTAGTAGTATTAAAAATAAGTATATTAAATATATATATTTATAGTTATTATAACTATCATAATATATATTACTATTAATATTATATTTATTATAATTATTATTATATATATTATTATTATGATATATTTGTATATATTATATAAAAAAATAAGAGAAATGAAGGGGGGATTGGGCTAAACAGGGGAGGGGGTGTTCGGCTTTTGAAGGAGATGGGGGCTCAAGCGGAGGAGGTTCTACAGGCAGAAAGGGAAAGGGTCGTGCGGCGGTGGCCGGCGGTTCAAGCGGGGGCATGGATTCCACATATGGTGGCGACGACGAGTTGCGGTTCTTCGGATTCTCCAGTAAGAAACCGAAGCGGCGTCAGATCGGCTGCAATAGCTTCATGCGGGGGCGGGCGGCGCTCATTCTTCTTCAACCGGCGAGGGGAGTTTGGTGCATACGGCTTCTTGTAGGCGCGGCGGTGGGCGGTGGTGGTGCTTGGATCAGCTTCAATTTGGTTCGGTTTTGGCATCGCAGTGGCCTCAGATTCAGATTTGGTGAGGGTTTGGGGTGCTCTGTTTCCTTCGGCGGCAGGTTTGATTTGCTCATAATCGAGTCAGACAAGGTTTGGGGTGCTCTGTTTCATCTGGTTCGATGGTGGGCAGACGACTGTGGATACTAGCAGTAAGGGTTACTCTGTTTCTGGAGGTGGCATGAGGTGTGGCGGTAGCAGCGGAGACAGCCAGGCGGTGCTGCCGTTGGTATTTTTGTTTATCTGCTGCAATGGAGAATTTGTGCTTCCATTGAGAAGTCAGCTGGCGGTGGGTAAGGGTAGTGGTAGCAGGGGCTGGCAGTATCTCAATTGTTTATCTGTCAAAAATAATGTTCATAAATAGAGTTCAAAATTACAACAAAAATTGAAAACAAAACAAATAAAAAATTAAAACAACAAGATTATTTATTTTCAAATTAAAACAAAACAACATAATGAATAACTTAATTGGGTTTGGTTAAAATAAAGAAAACATAAGAAAAATTAAATTAATTACTAAAATAGTGAAAATAAATAAAATAATTAAATAAAAAAGTTTAACTAAAAAACTGAAGATGTATTAATCAAATATGGAATTAATCAAATAAAAGAATAAAAGAAATATTTTAAAAAAAACAAAAAAAAAATTGAACAAATTATGGAATTAAAAGAATGAAAATGAAAATTTATAATTAAAACAAAAGAATAAAAAATGGTGGTTAATCCAAAATTAATTATCAAACATTAGACTATTCAAAATAATGAAAACAAACAATAAAAGACATATATTAACAAAAAATCATTGTTTTAATAGTAACATACAAAATTGTCAGTAGATGAAAATTTTTCAATTAAAAACATTCTTTTGATATTAAAAATACAGTAAATGATATAGCAAAGTGCATTAAAAAATATCCGCATCAGGAAGAATTCAAAAAAATGTCTTTTAATAAATATTTTCCTCAAACTCTTCATCTTAAGATGGAGAGGGAGTTCCTCCTGAAAAAAGAAGATGAGTTTATCAGAGCATATGAGGAAAAGTTCACCAGGCTTTCACAGTATTCTTCCAGCTTTGTCATCATCACTGAAAGTAAGGTGGAACGATTCTTTTGTGGTTTGAAACCAAGTCTATGAAAAACATTAGCAATCCGGGACTTTGATAGTTATGAAGAGATTGTTAGTTGTTCCCTTAAAATTGAGATGGAGATCGGTGGTTCTCAGTGGTCTTGTGGGATTGGAGACAAGAAACGTAATATGGAATTCTCTTTGGGAAGGCCAACAAAAAAAATATCATGGTGGAAAGAAAACTCAGCATCCCACTTGTAAAAGTGTGGGAAGAAGCATCCTGGAAACTTCCTAAGGGGAACGAACCGTAAGGTGCTTCAAGTGTGGAAAAGAGGGGCACCAAGATAATCAATTCCAAAGTGAAATGAAGAAACCCACTAATGTAGAAGTGGAAAAGAAGGTTCAGATAAACTCTATGCCTGCTGTGTAGTCTTTTAACTGCAAGGAACACATGCATTATGCAAGCCAATGCCCCAAGCCAAGGGTTGTTGGGGAAAATCTACGACAGCAACCTCCAAGGAAACAAGGAAGGTCGTACGTTATCACTACTACATAGGTGGAACATGAAAATGATGTGTTGACCGTTATTCTAGTTATTCATTCAAGAATAGATAATGTACTTTTTGATTATGGTTCAATTCATTTTTTCGCATCATGAAAGCTTAGTAGAACTATTCAAACACCACATCAAAATATGGAAGTTGACTAATATGTGAGTACAATGAATGGGGAAATTGTTGCATCTAAAGTATATAACTCCTCCCCGGTCAAAGTTTGTGGATTGGATCTCCTAGAGAATATCACCTCACTTCCTTTGGTGGAGATTGATGTTATTCTGGCTGTGGATTGACTATATTTATATAAATCCAATATCGATTGTTGGGAGGGAGAGAGATCACCCTACACATCCCAAGGAATCCTCCAATTCTGTACAAGTGTAAGGGGGATGATGAATCTCCTTTAGAACATCAACTAAAGTGTTGACATTGTTTCCATAGGAGAAAGTATATCTATCTCAAATGATTGAGACAAAGGAGAGGATCAAGATTGAATACATTCCCATTGTAAGGGACTACACTGATGAGTTCCCTGAAGAATTGTCTAGTCTTGCTCCTGACATAGAGGTTGAGTTCTCAATTGATATTATGCCTGGATCTCTTCCCATATCAAAGGCTCCTTACAGGATGTACACCATTAAGTTGGAAGAACTGAAGAAGTAGTTAAAAGATAATCTGGACGAGAGTTTCATATGTTTGAGTGCTTCACCATGGGGTGCTCCAATCCTCTTCGTTAAGAAGAAGGATGGATCAATGCGCATATGCATTGATTATTGCGAGCTAAAAAAATCACGATAAATAACAAATATCTCATTCCACATATAGATGACTTATTTGATCAACTACATGAGGCCAAGTATTTAACTAAGGTGGACCTTCGGCCTAGATATCACCAATTAAAGGTGAAGAATGAAGATATTCCCAAGAGTTCCTTTCGAATAAAGTATGAACACTATAAGTAGGACCAGCCTGGGGATTCTTTTTGCCCAAGAAAAATTATGGAAATGTTTTCCTTTAAGTGGTAGTGGTTAACAGGTTGGATCAGATTCGACTGAATTGGAGACCAAATTTGATTATCCTAAAATTATAAATACATTTAAACCCACATTATATGCAGACTTGAAAAAACATATTCGGTCTACACCGGACCAGACCAACCATGAGATAACCGTAAAATATTAAAAAAATAGAAAAAAATAATCATGTTTAAAAATGCACCACTTGCACTTGAAAAAAACTAAAAAAGAATGTAAAAAAAGCTTTAAATCGTATAAAAACGTCTTTCTTCTATATATGTAAATTCAACATAAACAATGTCAAACAACCTTTTTTGTTAAAAGAAAAAAATTGTACAATATTTAACCTTTTAAACCACTTCCAAACCAATCAAAAAAGACACTAAAGTTTGTAAAAACTGGTATATAAAGCATTTGAAAGACAACATTAAAAGAAATCAAGACAGAACTAAATCATTTAAATGCAATACATCTTTAAGTATGCAGTGTCATCTTAATTCAATGTCAAACAATGATTTAAACAATTAAAAGTTTCTCTATCATTTTTTAAAAGCATGTTCTAAACATAGCCAAATATTGTTTCATATTAAAAATAAAAACTCTTTCTACCCATGAAAAACAACATAAAAGAAAGGAAAAAATCTTAAAACATCTAAAAAAACCTGCTTGAATATTGTTACATACCATTTCAAAAAATAAACCAAATTACACTAATAAATACATTAACAAACATCAAAGCTTATCTATAATAATAAAACATTAAACCACTTTTAAATCCAACCCAAATAAAAATATTAGGATTAAAAAAACAGTTTTTAACACCTTAGCGAATCCACTAAACTTCGGTAAACATCACATTATGAAGCTTAATGTCTCTATATATTTATATAGCATGTAGAAAACAATATGAATAAGGTGAAACAAACACTAGAACTAATAAAGTCAAAATTAGCATCACACATGATTTTTAAAATAACACATGAAAAAGTTGAATAACATGTATACTAAAATAAATTCAACACTTTTTATATGTGTTATCCAAAACTCAAAAATGAGAAAAGGAAGAAAATTTTAAAGAATAAATCATAACATATGAATGAAGAATGAATTTATGTTTGCATTTTAATTGAATCATAAATTTTTAAACAAAATTAAAATTTACCCATAATGTAGTCCAATTCAAATATCATTAGAATTCTTCACTAAATCGTCCGCATCTCCCTCTTCATCTCCCTCTTCTTATTCACAACCTATAAAAATTTGAACAACCAGATTTAAAATAACACATTAGTTGAATTAAAAAACATGCTTTTAAATAGTTAAAGACCATGCCAATCTACCAAACATATTAGTTGAGTTAAAACACACTTCTAAAACTAAATGCAAACTAATTTCTTTAATAATAACCTATATTTAAACAAATAAAATATAAATTTTAAATTTAATATATAAATAAAATAAAAAATAAAGATGGATATAAAATGAAAATTGTATAGATGATTAGAAAGAAGATTAAATAGTGTGTAAACCAAAATTGATTATTTGTGAAATTGATAAACCAATCAACCAAACCAATATGATCTTCAAATTAACTAATCATAAAATAAAAAACATATAAATGTAAAATTAATTTCCTAACAACAAAATGAAAATCACAAATCTCAAACTGCAGACCGCAAACATCAAACAACAAATCAGATGGACAAGGCATTAGTGAATCTGGGATTCATATTTTTTTTTAAATTAAACATAAATACTACTAAAAAATAACAATAATAATTAAAAAAATTATAATAATAACCCCCACATACTGGAAATGGGGACAAAAGGTGAGGGGAGGGATCTCGACAATGGGAGGGCCGACAACAGTAGGGGGAACGCACCAACATCGGCACCGGCTCAATAAGGAAGATGAATGGCGAGGCACACGACAAAAAGCATCCTGTCGTCGGGATCAGAAAAGCGAGCCAAGGTCTGTAAGTAGGGGAGGAGATGAGGAGGGTTGTGAAATAGGGGGGAGAGCAGGGCGGGGAGAGCATAGGAGATGCAGAATCATTGTGCGGCAGATTTGTCGCGTGCAGAGGAGTTGTGAGTGTGTAATGGTATGAGCGATAGAAAAGGGTAGGGATGAGTTGAGAGTGGGAGAGGAAACGATGAAATGGATCACGTTTCCCTAGCCCAGGGGCTTGTTGGGCTTGCCCCTGGGCCGGTCCTAACTATGAGTTCATAGTCATGCCCTTCTAACTCACTAATGCTCCAGTAATATTCATGAACATAATGAATTGAGTCTTTAGATATTACCTCGAAAAATTTATGGTAGTCTTTATAGATAATATTCAAATATACTCCAAGAGCAAGGAGGAGCATGCAGATCATTTTAATATTGTGCTAAATATTTTTCAAAGTGCGAAACTATATGAAAATTACAGTAAATGTGAGTTCTGGATGGAGGAAGTATCATTCTTAGGACATGTTATCACCAACAGAGGGATATATGTGGACCTTTCTAAGACAAAGGCAATTGAGGAGTGGCCCATACCAACATCTGTAATATAGATATGAAGTTTCCTTAGTCCAGTTGGGTATTACCAATGATTTGTGAAGAACGACACATGATTGTCAAACCCACTAAACAAGAAGAATCAGAATGGAGTAATGTTTGTTTGGACTAGTGAATGTGAAGACTGCTTCAAATAGTGGAAAAATAGACTTCTCAATACAATAATATTTACATTACCCACAATTGGAGAACTCTTCATGGTATACAATGATTCATCAAAGAAATTATTAGGATATTTACAGATGAAGAATAAAAAAGTAATAGCCTACTCCTTAATGCAGTTGAAAGTTCATGAGAAAAACTATCCCACACATTATCTGGAGTTGGCGGCTGTGATATTTGCATTGAAAATATGTAAATATTATCTATATGGGGATAAGTGTGAGATATATGCTGATAACAAGAACCTAAAATATATATTCACACAGAAGGAGCTTAATATGTGACAATGAATATGGTTAGAGCTCATTAATGATTATGACTGCAAAATCCACTTCCATCCTGGTAAAGAAAATAAAGTAGCAGATTATCTAAGTAGAAAGGATCCTACAACCTTATCAATGATGATAATTGAGAAGGGTATACTATTCTTATACTTACAAAGGATAAACATTATAATTATAAGGGAAAGAACATCATCATTCCTTTCTCAAATGATTGCTCAACCATCCCTTATGAAGAAGATAAAGAGTGATCAAAGAAATGATATGAAAATTCAGAATAAGGTTGAATCTATTAGAAATGGAGAATCCTCAGAGTTCAAAATTGATGAGGAAGGAGTCGTGATATTTTAGTCATGATTATGTGTACTGATGTGGCCTTAAAAACACATGTTTTCCACATCTTTTTAATTAATTTTTAATGTTTTAATTATTTTTTTTGTACTTTATACTATATATTAACACTTTTGTATTTCTATAAATAAATTTATCAATTTATCAATTTTTATAATTAATCGTGTGTTTTATGCTTTAAATTAGTTAATTTATGTTTTACTTTATTTAATAGTCTAAAAGTTTTTTATTTAGTATTGGTGTTTTTTCTGCTTAATTGATAATTTAACATTAATTAATTAATTAATTCTACATTTTCACTTAGATAATGAAGTCTTAATTTAACATTTCATGTATCAAAAAAATTAATTAATATAATCTAATTATCATATGTTCTTTGAAATAATTAATTAATTACTAATTTAAGTTTTGAAACAAATTAAATTTATTCAAATTTATAATCTAAAGTCTCAACTCGATTCAATTATTTAAAAATATGATAATTAGTTGTCTACTTTAACCAATTTAGTTTAGAATATTTTAATAATTTAACTTATGCTTAATTTTTTTTAAATCCATTAAAGTTTATGTTGTATTTAAATTTTCAATTATTTTAATTAAGTTTTATTTTCAATTATTTATTTTGTTTATATTTTAATTTAAGTTTTAATTCAATTTATTTTTCTCTGTTTATTATGCAGGTTAACAGTGGCACCCTAAACACTTAATAATGTCTCACCGGTTTGAGTCACGGTCTCACCGTGACACTCCTTTCACGGACGCACTGTTTCTTCCATTTACGGTCTCACTGTAACCTAACTCATGATGCCACCGTCAATCTCTCTTACTGTCTCACCATTTCTATACGGTCTCACCGTAATCCAACTGAAGGTGCCACCGTCAATCCCTTCTACTATCTCATTGTTTCTGCTTTTCCACCGCTTTTTTCATTCACGGTGTTTCTGTGAAACCCATTTCACGGTCTCACTGTTTCTCATTCACCTAAACCAGTGACACCGTAACTTCCTCACACTGTTTCACCATCTGCTCAGGCACCGTTTCCACCATACTACCGTATCCTTTACAGTGTCACTGTGACTCATTATACCACAACACATTACCACTCTACCTCTTCACTCACACCTTCCTTCTCATTCTCATCCGCCTCTACTGGTAACTTCCATTCACCGAAGATTTTCAATCTCTCACTCACAACAGCCTCGCATCATTGATAATCCACCCATGAGCTAACGTCACTCGTTTTCTCACCATCAATATCCCATTCCACCAGCAACTATCAACACAGACCAAATCCAACCTCAAGCCCCAAATTCAAGACTCGTTTTCAGTTCTAAAAAAACAATCGACACCAGTACCTTTCCCTATTCCTCTCACTATTAAAATCCCAACCCCAAAATCAAATCCATAATAGAAAAATCAAGCTTCACATTACATATCTAAAAACCAGAATTTCATATTTCTTCACCGCCAGACCTCAGAAACCGCTGTTGTAGTAGACCTGTATTGCGCCACCTTGTCATCGCCACCACTAGTTTTGTCGAGTTGGAATTTCTTCCTTGCTTCCACATTTGATGAATCCATCATAGATCTAAAGTCGAGCTCGCCGTGGAGAACCTCTTTCCACCGTCGTGAGGATAGAGCAAAGCCATCTTGGTCGCTACACCTGAAGTCCAAGTCGTGTGGAAGGAGAGTTTTCGAACAAGATGAGGAGGAAACTGAGCCAAGGAGGAGTCGTGGTACCTTGTCTCACTGTTGTGGATAGAGGGTGAGGCCGAACAGTTCCCGCCGCCTGCTGGTATCTGAAGGAGGAGGCCGAGCCGAGCTGTTTCCCTGGATGAGGGTGCTGTCTTCAGGAGGAAGGAGAAACCCCCTTGCGCTGAGATTTGGGGGGTAATAAGCTTAATTATAATATAAAATTACTTAGATAATAATAATAAAATGAATAATAAAACTAATAAAATAATAAATTTATTTTTAAAACTAAAATAATAATAATAATTTATTAATTTAAGTCAAAACAAATAAGTTTAACTTAATATTTTAATGAATATAATAATTATAAATTAACTTCTTTTTGAATAAAATAATTATAAAATATAATAATAATATATAATCTTATAAATTGTAATAATTAAAATAAAACTTTTTTTTATGTTAAACTTAAAGTAATAATAATAAAAACTTAAATTTTCAAAAAAACTAAATACTAATATTATTAATTTATTGGTTTAATGAATACTAAACATTTAATTAAATATAATTTTTAGTTAATCACCTTCATAATTAATAAATAATAACTTATAACTTAGAAGATTAATTAACAATAATAATTAAAATAATAACTAATAAATATTTAATTTTACATTTAACTTTTTTTTATAAAAGTAAATTTTTTAACGTGGACATATTTAGTTTTTTCTGTTTTAATTTTTACAGGTTCATACGGGAATCAAAATCTCATCCAGATTCAGAAAACTAACTCGCCAGAGTTAGTTACAAGGGGAAAACTAGTGCGACGTGCCTGTCGCGAAAGAACGCACGTGTGCGATGCACAACTGAGGGACTTTTGAAGTCGGTTGAATTGGTCAGTGAAAAACAGTAGATGACAGAGGATATAAAATAGAGCAAGCAGCAGAATTTGGGGGGGACGACACTCATTCAATTTGTCGGAGATGAACAGGAGCAGTGGAGAGGATCTGGAGCATTGTAGTCCTGGAGTCGAAGGAGTAGAGGAGCAGAGCATCTTCGGGGAGTTCTTTCTCCCTTTTGTTTTAACTCTTATACTCCGTTTCTTTGAAATGTTTTCCACTACTAGAGTGATAATGAACAATATTTTAGTTAGCTAAAATTCTAGTTCGGAGAGAGTTCTTGTTCTACTGGAGATCATTTTCAACCTTTTCATTAAACATTTCTTCTGTGATTAGAATTGATCAGTGAGATCGATTCTAATTACACATTTCTGCTTCATACCACAAACATTGAATTTTTTCAAAACTATGTAATAATTCGGTGAGTTTTATTATGGATTCATCTTTTAAGTAATCAACTCATAATGGAAACTTCAGTACTTACAGTGAGTTTGTATTGTTTTCCTTTTAATTCATCTTTCTGAAGTTGTACTTATTTGGAGTGGTGAACTCTAAGTTGTACAATTTCCGCGACTAAACTTCTGGAGAGGAAGGAAAGTTGCCTATATGCAGTGGTACAATGTATTACTTTTACATGATTAGGAAAAACAATTTAAACCAGTAGACTAGAGTAATCCCCGAGCATTCTTTTTTGTTGTCTTTTATCAGCATTTTATTTTCTTTGTTACATTTTATTCTCAGCTGTTCTCTGTTTCATTATAGGTTAGAACAAATTCACAAGAGATGTGTGGTTTTACTTTAGATTTTATAAAAACATAAAAAAAAATAAAATATGAAAAGAATAGAAAATTCACTCTGCTGCTGAAAACATTGGAGCTTCCAAGTGTTTTTTTTTTTAATATTAGTGGCCAAATTTACCTTCCCTGTGGGTTTGACCTTGTTTTCCACATATACAGTAGTTAGTAGGAATATAAATTTTAAAATTTGACCAACTTAAATGACAGTACAAGTCAAGTGTTTGGCACCGTTTCTGGGGAAGGAACGATCCATTACTAAAAAAACATTTAAAAAAACACATATATAAAAATCTTAAAAAAATTGAAAATTTTAAAAACTGTAAAAAACTGTTACTTATCATTCTGAATAGTTATTGCTGATACTTTCTACTATTGTTTGCATGAGCACAAACACTCTGTTGTTAGATTAGATCCACTAAACCATGAAATTGATAAACATCTCACCGCTCTAAGAAAGAAGAACAAAATTGAAATGGAAAACTTAGATAATAGAGTTCCTGAGCATAATAACTTTCAAAATAACCATCCAGAACTCTTAGATGAACATGAAAGGCCTAGGATGGGGGAGTTACAACTCCCACAAGTTTCAAGCAACCCATCATTCATCATATTAAGTCCTAGGGATATAAATTATGAGCTAAAACAATCTCACATTTCACTGTTTCCTACATTCAATGGGCTCTCTAATGAGGACTCTTTAACCTTCATTAGATATTTCTAAAACACTGTGAAGCAACTTCCTTTATTATGAATCACTGAAAATGAGCTAAGGATGAGAGTTTTTCCCTTTTTCCTTAAAGGGAATGCTAGGAATTGGTTTTTAAGTTTAGATGAAAACATTTTTGAGAATTGGGATCAAGTTTACAACTCATTCATTATGAAATTTTATCCCCAAATATTAAAAGGATAATTGAGAACTAAGATTACTAGTTTTTACCAAGAGGATGGAGAAGCTTTTATTGAATCTTGGGATAGATTTAGGGACCTTCTTAGGTAGTGTCCTCATCATCAACTCTCATCTCATCTCCTCATGGATACCTTATATGAAGGGTTGTCCTCCTCTGGTTAGAATTTAGTGGATCAAGCTGCTGGGGGTAGTTAGAATGATAAAACAGATGATGAGTTGAGGAAATTTTTTAACAATCTGGCCCTTAATTCTCAACATAAAAATTAAAGAAGAAAGAGAGTGAATAGGAGTGATAACACTGGTTCAATGAATGAAACTCAAGATCAACTAGCCGAAATCACCAACCAACTTCAAAATTTAATGAACTAGAATTCAAAACAAACTGTAAATCAAATTGAAAATTAGAATCAGTACCAGTCACTAACGCAACAGTGCACTCAATTTGGTATGTTTGGGCATTCTGAATTTTTTTTTCCTAATGTTGATTTAACTACCCAACAACCTGAAACCTTAAAATTTGTTAATTATGGTCCTAGGATGCCTCAAAAAGAAGATCCATTCTCAAATAATTACAATCAAGGCTATAGGAACCATCTAAATTTATCATGGAAGGATCAAGGAATTATTAAGCAACCAACTGCCCCTAATTATCAGAACCAACCAAGACTGAACTTTCAAAATCAACAAGGGGGGGGGGTCTTCAAACACTCAAGGAAATAATGATAATCAAATGTCTTCTAAACTAGATCAAATCTTGAATAAAATTAATTCACAATAGGAAAAGTATATGGATCAATTTAATAAACATAAAAATCAATATGAGTCAAACAAAATGCAAAATGATGTGAGAATGCAGAATATGGAATCACAGCTAGGCCAATTAGCTAGAGATTTGACTTCTAGGGATAAAGGTAGGTTGCCTAGTAAAACTGAACTTAACCCTAGGGAGAATATCATGGTTTTTGTAACTAGGAGTGGACTGAATACTCAGCGTGTTGTTAAGAAAAATGTAGAAAATTCCCAAAATGAAAATTTGCGTCAATCTGGAAATAAAAATCTTCTTTGCACACATGCTGGAAATTCATAGAAAAGTCTTGAAAATAATCTAAATTTTAATTTTTCACCTGAAACTAAATCTAAAACTTCTTCTAAAAATAAAAAAAAATAAAGGAAAAGAAAAATTTGAGGAAGAGGTGAGGGATATTCCCACTGTTCTAAAAACAATTTCCCCACCCATCCTTTTCCCTGAGAAGCTGAAACCTTAAAGTAACACCAGGGATGAACTTCTTCAGTTCCTTGGTCTCCTTTCTAAACTTCAAGTGAACATCCCATTTATCCAAGCCTTAATTAAAATTCCATCATATCTGAAATCCTTAAAGAAAATTGTTTCAAATAAAAATACCCTTGAAGAATTTGCTACTTACAGCCTCATTAAAGAGTGCAGTGTTGTACGTCAAAAGAAAATCCCACCAAAATTGAAAGACCCAGGTAGCTTTGTCATCCCTTGTACTCTAGGAAATTCTAGTCAACTCAACTGTTTGTGTGATTTAGGTTCTAGCATCAATCTGCTCCCACACTCACTATTTCAATAGTTAAGGCTGGGTGATCATCAACCCACCATGGTCATTCTCCAGTTGGATGATAGATCTTTTACTCATCCTGTGGGAAGGATAGATGATTTGTTAGTTGGAGTTGGGAAGTTGTTTTTTCCTACTGACTTTCTTGTCTTGGATATGGAATGTGATCAAGAGGTACCCATCATCTTGGGTAGACCCTTTTTGGCCATAGGTGGTACTGTTATTGATGTGTCAAAGGGTCAGCTGATATTCAAAATTGGTGAACAAGAAGAAGAGTTAAATGTTTTTAAAAATATTAAGGAACCAACTTATTTTGAAAACTATTCAAAAATAGAGTTCCTTGATGCTGGATGTTCTTATAAAAATAAATTTGAACACATTGAAGAATCTGAAAACCAATTCTATGTTGAAGAAGTTAATATAGAAACTGAAAATTCTGTTGTAACAGCCAATCTGGAAAATCTTCCAGATCTGGACAACTGTCCAGTTTCTACTGTAGGAGAGTACTCTGTTTCTGAAGTTAGGATATTTTTGAGTGAATTTGAGGGTGTTTCTGTTAGCACTAACACTTCTGAGAACTTTGATATTGATGAGGAAGAACTTTTGAGACAAATTGATGATTCTTCTTTTATTGAGATGTTGAATTCTGATATGGAAAGTCTGGACAACATACTGCCCACTTTGAACAGTAGCACTGTTACTTCTGAATCTGAGCATGAAATTAAAAATCTTTTATCATTTAATACTCCTTACAAGAAATATGTTGAAGATCTTGGACCTCCCAGGCCTAAGAGTCTTCCTTCTAGTGTAGAACCACCCTCTCTTGAACTGAAACCCATCCCTTCTCATCTTAAATATTCATTTTTGGGTGAGAACTCCACTTTTCCTGTAATAATTTCTGCTGAACTGAATGAAAACCAAGAGCAAAGATTGTTGAATGTTTTGAAGAAGTTTAAATCTAAAATAGGCTGGAAAATAGCTGATATCAAGGGTATTATTTTCTCATTTTGTATGCATAAAATTTCTATGGAACCTGATCATAAGCCTAGGGTAGAATTTCAAAGAAGATTAAATCCAAACATGAAAGAAGTTGTGAGAGATAAAGTGATTAAACTATTGGACACTGGAATGATTTATCCTATTTTTGATAGTGCTTGGGTCATCCCTATCTAGGTTGTCCCTAAGAAGGGAGGTTTCACTGTAGTTAAAAATGAAAAAATGAAGAATTCCAAGTTAGGAAAGCCACAAAATGGAGAGTCTGTATATATTATAGGAAGTTAATGCAGCCACTAGGAAGAACCATTTTGCAATGCCCTTTTTGGATCAAATGCTTGAGAGGCTTGTTGGAAATGAATTTTTCTATTTTCGGGATGAGTATTCTAGTTACAACTAGATAATTGTCGCTCTAGAGGATCAGGAAAAGACCACTTTCACATGCCCCTTTGGAACATTTACCTACAGAAGGATGCCCCTTGGGTTGTGTGGAGCTCCAGCCACCTTTCAGAGGTGTATGATGGATATCTTTTCAGACATGATTGAGAGAATCACTGAGGTTTTCATGGATGACTTTTCCATTGTGGGTAGTACTTTTGATACTTGTCTTGAAAATCTTGAATTAGTCTTGGAGAGATTCACTGAAACCAACCATGTTCTTAATTGGGAGAAATGTCAATTCATGGTTACAGAAGGTATTTTGCTTGGTAATAAGGTGTCTAAAAGAGGTTTAGAAGTTGATACTTCTAAGATTTATGTTATTCAAAAACTGCCTCCTCCTGTTAATGTCAAGGGTGTTATAAGTTTTCTATGGCATGCCGGTTTCTACCGGAGATTCATACAAGATTTTTCTAAAATAACTAGGCTCATGTGTTCTTTGTTGGTTAAGGATACACCTTTCAATTTTGATGAAAACTGTTTGAAATCATTTAATATGCTTAAAGAGAAACTCACTACATCACCTATCATTATTTCACCTGACTAGAAACTACCATTTGAGCTAATGTGTGATGCTAGTGACATGGCTGTAGGTGTTGTCCTTGGGTAGAGGAAAGATAAGAAACTACATGTGGTGTATTATGCTAGTAGACTGCTATATGATGCCCAAAAGAATTATAACACCACTGAAAAAGAATTATTAGCTGTTGTGTTTGCTCTAGAGAAGTTTAGATAGTACTTGTTAGGTTCCAAAGTCATCATTTTCACTGATCATTCTACTTTAAAGTATTTTTTGTCTAAAAAAGAAACTAAACCCAGGTTGATTAGATGGATTCTATTATTACAAGAATTTGACTTAGAGATTAGGGATAATCAGGGAGCTGAAAATTTAGTTACTGATCACCTTTCTAGGATTCCTCTTAATCAATCTGAATATGAAAATCCTATGGAGATAAAATCTTCCTTTCCTGATGAAAAGTTGCTTACCTTGTCAATCAGGAAATCTTCTTGGTTTGCAGATTTTTCTAACTTTCTAACAGCAAGTGTTTTTCCCAAAAATTTGTCCAATAATCAAAGAAAGAAATTCATTTCTGAACTTAAATATTATCTTTGGGATGATCCTATATTGTTTATAAGGTGTGCTGATGGTATTCTTAGAAGGTGTGTGCTTGAGGAAGAGATTATGCCTGTCTTAGAAAGTTGTCATTCTTCACCTTGGGGAGGTCACCATGGCGGTGAAAGGACAACTCAAAAAGTCTTACAATCGGGTTTTTATTGGCCTACACTCTTTAATGATGCTAGGAGCTTTGTGGTTAGTTGTGATAGGTGCCAGAGGCTAGGTAATGTGGGTAGAAAGCAGGAGTTACCCCAAAAAGGAGTTCTGGAAGTTGAAATTTTTGATGTATGGGGTTAAGATTTTATGGGTCCATTTCCATCTTCTCATGGGAATGAGTACATACTTGTTGCTGTTGACTATGTTTCAAAATGGGTTGAGGCAGTAGCACTTCCCAACAATCAATCCATTTCGGTAATTAAATTCATTAAAAAGAACATCTTTACAAGATTTGGAGTCCCAAGAGCTTTTATTACTGATAATGGAACACATTTCAAGAACTATAAGTTTAAATATTTGATGGATAAATATGGTTGTGTTCATAAAATTGGTACTTTTTATCATCCACAGTCTATTGGACAGGTGGAAATTTCAAATAGGGAACTTAAACAAATTCTTGAGAAAACTATGTCGAATTCTAGGAAAGACTGGTCTCTTAAACTGGATAAAGCTTTATGGGATTATAGAACTACTTTCAAAACCCCAATAGGTATGTCTCCTTATAGGCTGTTGTTTGGTAAATGTTGTCATTTACCCGTGGAGTTGCAACTTAAGTCTTATTGGGCAATTAAGGCTCTAAAATTTGATTTTAAGAGTGCTGGTGAGAGGAGATTACTTGAGCTGAGTGAACTTGATGAGATTAGGAGAGAGAGTTATGATAATTCAATAATTTATAAAGAGAGGACTAAGATATTTCACGATTCTATCATTCAAAACAAAGAATTCAAACCTGGACAGAAGGTCCTTCTTTTTAATTCTAGACTCAAACTCTTTTCTGGGAAGCTGAAGTCCAAGTGGACTGGACCTTTTACTGTAGTGAGAGTTCTGAATAATGGAGATGTTGAAATTGTAGGTGAAGAGAACAAACCCATGTTAGTTAATGGGCAGAGACTGAAACTTTATTTTGAGGGACAGACTGTTGGGTCGGAGAAAAACGGGAAAAGATGGAAAGAGGGGGGGTGAATTGCCTTTTAAAAAAGATTAACAAATTAAAATCAAAGTAAAGAATGCAGCGGAAATAAAAGAGGCAATCACACAAGAAATTGTTAACGGAGTTCGGCCAAAACCCAGCCTACGTCTCCGCTCCCAACTCAACCGTTGAGAGATTCCTACCGCTTGCTTTTCAATGGTTTTAGCAAGAAACCCACTAGGCTTTGAGGTAGCACTAGGACCTATTACAGCTTGCTTTTGATGGTTGAGCAAGAACCCACTTGCTTTTAATGGTTTAGCAAGAACCCACTATCCTTCTTACAGGTGAAGGATAGCTCACCTATGTCTCAAGCTATTTAAAGGAAAGCTTGACAACCTTTTCACACCTTAATGGTGATGTGAAACCCAAAAGAGAGAGGAATAGAAAAGGAGTTGGGGTTTGTAGGCACAAACCCAATTTGAAATCTCAAAAAGATAAATACGATAAAACCCGTAATTGGAGAAGCCTTGGGCGCCTTTGATTGATAGGAGAGGTTGAAGGCCGCTTCCAAGCTTATTTGGTGGTGATCTTGGATGTGGAATTGGATGGAGCACTTGGGGTTCCTTGAGGTGTCTCGCCGGAGGATTGCCGAATGATCAACAAAGTGTCCTTGGGCTTGATTTAAGTTCCGGTGGGTGTCTGGGGCTTCCTTGGCCTTTATTTATAGGCATGGAACCCATTGGGGGCCTTCAGAGCCGTTGTAAAGGGCCTCGGAGCCATTGGAGGCCAAAAGGGATTTGACTGGTCAAAGCCAACGGCTAGTTTGACTGTGCTACCGGCTGGCCGGTACAGCTCCACCGGCTGGCCGGTGCCTTGGCAGAGGAGAAGAAATTTGGTCCAGGCTCCACCGGCTGACCGGTGGAGGAGCCACCGGCTGGACGGTGGCAAGACAGTAGCAAACACTATTTGGGCTGGGTTCCACCGGCTGGCCGGTGACAGAGCCACCAGCTGACCGGTGGAGCCTGGCAGTGGGCAATGCCTCTGCCAGGTCCACCGGCTGGCCGGTGCTATCACACCGGTTGGCCGGTGGACTGCAATTCAGTCCATTTTGCCAGCTTTCTTGGGCCAATCCTTTGGCAATCAATTGCCTATCAACAAAAACACTTAAAACACAATTAGATAAAAAAGAAAGTGATTGTGATCATGAAAATTAAACCACGAGGGGATACGAGAGGTACAACAATCTCCCCCTATTTTGATGATCACAATCACGGAAACAATTAATGTAAAATACTGAAATTGAAAGGAATTCTTAAAGGATAATTTGAAAATAAATCAAAGCATGATGAAAAGGATTCTCCCCCAATCAATCAAGAAATTTCTCCCCCTTTATGATTATCAAAATAGCGTGGGGCATAAAACTTGATTGAGGGAAAAAATTTGAAAAACAAGATTGAGATTTGAAAATCAATTGAGATTTTTGAAATTGAAATGAAAATTTGAATAACAGTTTGAATTGAAAGTTTTGAATCAAAAACCAATTGAAACCAAGAGTTGAAAATGAAAGATTGAATCGAAAGTTTTGAATAAAAAATTTGAAATGAGAATTTTGAATGAAAATTTTTAATTCACAAAAAGGCTTAAAAGAACCTAACTCCCCCTAAATAAAGACAATAAATCACCGGGGATAGGAAATAAATTTTGGCCCGGAGAGACTCGCAAGAAGGGATTTTTCAATCCATACTTGTCTAGTGGCGGGTCTTCTCCTATAAAACTCATCGGAATAGAAAATAGTCTTTGGCCTACCGTACCGGGCATTTTTGCAATCACACTCATAAATGAGGTGCCCGAGCTTCTTACAATAATTACAAAATTTAAAGCTAGAGCTCCCCCTAACAAAAACAGTGGGTGCATGGGAGGAGGAGGCTTGCTTGGAATAGCCAAACCCTTGGGTGGTTCTAGATATTCGTTGGGAACCTAGGAGATTGTTCAAATTTTGTTCCCCTTGGGTGAACTTAGCTAGGGTCTCCCTTAGGTCTTTGATGGTTGATTCCATGGAATCAACATTTGGAAAATTTTGGATTTTAAGGGTCAACTCTTCCTTCTCTTTGAGAAGTTGTTCTTTTTCGGAAGAGAGTTTTTTGAAATTATTTTTCAAAGCAACAAATTTGGAAGAAAGTTCGTGAAAACCTTCCTCCAATCGATCTCTAGCGTATTGGAGATCCTCATAAGAAAGATGATTTAAAGAATTTGAATTTGAAGAACATGAGGAAGAGGAATCGGAAGAAGTTACCTCATGGAATGCCATTAGGCATTTGTTACCGTTGTCGCTTGAGGAGGAGGAGGAGGAGGATGAGGAGGAGGTGTCACTCCATGTCGCCTTGAGGACCTTTTTCTTTCCTTTTTCCTTAGCCCGTTTCTTGTTGAGTGGGCAATCGGGCTTGTAATGGCCCTTTTCGCCGCACCCGTAGCATTTTACCTTGGGCTCGGATCTTGCGGTGGGTTCTTGCTTTTGCACCTTGCGAGATTTCTTCTTCTTCTTGTGCTTCTTCATAAACTTGTGCATTTGGCGGGCGAGATTCTCCATTTCCGAGTCACCGCTTGATGATGAAGAAGATGAAGATGATGATGAGGTGGAGGAGCTTACTTCTTTTTGTACCTTGAGGGCGATGTTCTTTGGTGTCTTGATTGGTGTGCCCTCCTTTTGAGCTTGCCTCCTCATCGTGATCTCGTACGTCATGAGAGATCCAATGAGCTCCTCGACCGGCATGTTTTTGACATCCTTAGCTTCTTGGATTGCCGTCACTTTAGGTGCCCATGAGCTCGGAAGGACCCATAGGATCTTCTTGACCATGGTTTCTGCAGAAACATCATCACCAAGGGACTTTCTAACATTGCACACGTCAGTAAAACGAGTAAACATTTCAGAAATAGATTCGGATGGATGCATAGAGAAATATTCAAAATCTTGTCGAAACATATCTAATCGAGTATCCTTTACTTTGTTGGTCCCCTCATGGGTAACCTCCAAAAGTTTCCAGATTTCATGTGAGGAGGTGCATGTGGACACTCGATTGAATTCATTTCGGTCAAGGCCGCAATGTAGAGCGTTCATGGCTTTTCCATCAAGCTCAAAGTTTCTAATATCGGCGGGGGTCCATTTGGATTCGTCGGGGGAAGACAAAGAATAACCTTGCATGACAATTTTGTAAATAGGATATCCTATGCTTCTTAAAAAAGTGGTCATGCGGGTTTTCCAATAATTATAGTCGGTCCCATCAAAAAATGGAGCCCGACCCAATGAGTAGCCCTCGGGGGCGAAAGAGGTTGAAGCCATCACAATGGATCTTTGAATTTGTAACCGGTTAGGGTATTACACAAACACGTGCTCTGATACCAATTGTTGGGTCGGAGAAAAACGGGAAAAGATGGCAAGAGGGGGGGGGGTGAATTGCCTTTTAAAAAAGATTAACAAATTAAAATCAAAGTAAAGAATGCAGCGGAAATAAAAGAGGCAATCACACAAGAAATTGTTAACGGAGTTCGGCCAAAACCCGGCCTACGTCTCCGCTCCCAACTCAACCGTTGAGAGATTCCTACCGCTTTCTTTTCAATGGTTTTAGCAAGAAACCCACTAGGCTTTGAGGTAGCACTAGGACCTATTACAGCTTGCTTTTGATGGTTGAGCAAGAACCCAATTGCTTTTAATGGTTTAGCAAGAACCCACTATCCTTCTTACAGGTGAAGGATAGCTCACCTATGTCTCAAGATATTTAAAGGAAAGCTTGACAACCTTTTCACACCTTAATGGTGATGTGAAACCCAAAAGAGAGAGGAATAGAAAAGGAGTTGGGGTTTGTAGGCACAAACCCAATTTGAAAGCTCAAAAAGATAAATACGATAAAACCCGTAATTGGAGAAGCCTTGGGCGCCTTTGATTGATAGGAGAGGTTAAAGGCCGCTTCCAAGCTTCTTTGGTGGTGCTCTTGGATGTGGAATTGGATGGAGCACTTGGGGTTCCTTGAGGTGTCTCGCCGGAGGATTGCCGAATGATCAACAAAGTGTCCTTGGGCTTGATTTAAGTTCCGGTGGGTGTCCGGGGCTTCCTTGGCCTTTATTTATAGGCATGGAACCCATTGGGGGCCTTCGGAGCCGTTGTAAAGGGCCTCGGAGCCGTTGGAGGCCAAAAGGGAGTTGACTGGTCAAAGCCAACGGCTAGTTTGACTGTGCTACCGGTTGGCCGGTGCCTTGGCAGAGGAGAAGAAATTTGGTCCAGGCTCCACCGGCTGACCGGTGGAGGAGCCACCGGCTGGCCGGTGGCAAGACAGTAGCAAACACTATTTGGGCTGGGTTCCACCGGCTGGCCGGTGACAGAGCCACCGGCTGACCGGTGGAGCCTGGCAGTGGGCAATGCCTCTGCCAGGTCCACCGGCTGGCCGGTGCTATCACACCGGTTGGCCGGTGGACTGCAATTCAGTCCATTTTGCCAGCTTTCTTGGGCCAATCCTTTGGCAATCAATTACCTATCAACAAAAACACTTAAAACACAATTAGATAAAAAAGAAAGTGATTGTGATCATGAAAATTAAACCACGAGGGGATACGAGAGGTACAACACAGACAAAGGGCTTTCCTGCCTTCACTGTGCTTGAAAATTGTTCTTGAATGAAGTTCGGCTGGGGACTATAAACCTAGCGCTACATGGGAGGAAACCCATGGTCTTTGTTGTGTTAATAAATAAAAATTTTGTAATTAAATAAAGTCTAACTAAATACTTTAAAATTAGTGCTTCATGGGAGTCAACCCATGCTCCTTTGTTTACATTTTTTTACTATTTTGTGATGACTAATGTGAAGCTTTGCTGCCAACTGTATGTTATTTCTCTGCTGGTTTTTTCCCTAGTTTTCATGTTTTGTGTTTTTAGGATGTTGCTGCTGTGTAATAATGGAGTTGAATTCCCATGATCATCTCTGGACAAGAACTTAGTCAGGGAAGTACTTCAACTTTTTGCATTTATTTCAGCTCTTGTTTATGCTAATAAAATTATGCTGCTTGTGTTGCTACTGAACTAAAAATTATGCTTGTTTAAAAAAAATTCTGCTACATATTTTCTGCAAATTTTCTACATAAATTTCATATAAAATATTATGTTGCTTGTTTGTTTTCACTACAAAAGTCTATTTTTATTAAAAAAAATTGCATGTACTTCACTGCTGGAAACTGAATTGAATTGTTATTAAAATCTTTTCACTGTTTGAAACTAAGTGTGGGGGGGTACATGCTGCTGGTCTTTTAAATCTGATTAATTTTGAGGTGTTTAGCATAAACTTTGTCTTCTTTATTGAATATCTAACTGAATAAATTATGATAAACTTTCTTGCACCTGATTAATTGTGCACCCACAAATTACATGATATTCTTTTGATCTGCATTGAAAATTATCTGCTAAACTTGCTTGCACCTGATTAATTGTGCACCCACAAATTACATGATATTTTTTTGATCTGCATTGAAAATTATCCACTAGACATAAATGTTAATGCATATACTTGCTAATTAACCTGCTGATTATTTATCTATTGTGGTAAACAAAATTTTTGAACTTTAATGTGACCTTTATACATGTCATATATCTACTTAATTGAAAATCTGTTTTGAACCTTATTTTTTAAAGTGTTATTCTCTACTTTAGAAGTCAACTTTGGGAAAAAAGTTGGGTTTTAAGTGTGGGGGAGGGGGTCAATTCTTGACTGTGCTAAACTGTGATTTATTGAAATCCCATCAATTCCCATTTCAACTTAAAATTTTTGTTAAAAAATGGTTAATTTTTTCAAAATTCTTGCATAATTTTAGGCTTTACACTTTACTCAATTGGGTCTTGCCTTAGGAAAAGTTCCTTGCAGGTAGTTAAGAACTGATTAGAACCTGAAATTGATGATAATGGATGATTGCTGAGTGATCTTACTTAGTGATTTGATGGAAATATGGTTTAAGAACTACTTCTGAGAGTGACATGGGTGATCTGTTAATGGAATTATGATCATAACTATTGGAACTGGAAGTTTGAATTGATCCTAGGGGACACACTTCTTTGTTATTTATTTAAAGTAATTGTCTTAATGAGCTAATGTAAATGGTTTTTATATAAATCTTTTGAAACTGGAGTAATTTGGGCATATGTGATCCCACGGTGAGTCTCTGAGACCCTAGATGCTGGGTGCATTTCTGTTTACTATAATCCCTCTATACACCTTGAATAAGTGCATTGTACAGTGCTTAACACATTATACATGTCTTGGAAAAAATAAAATAAAGTGTATAGGGTCAAAAATGAGTTCATTAAGGTGAGGGGAATGATGAACGCCAAATGAATAAAGGGTCAATCAGTTTATATGGGAGTCATTTAGGTTGTATCATTAGGGTGATTCAAAAAAAAAATTTGTAACCTAAGTGATGAGTCAAATGCAAGGTTCCTATTGTTAAGTTCTTAATTCCACATAAATTTTACCCTTTTTCACTCTTGGACTTTGGACTTGAGCCTGGATTGAAGTTGGTCACTAAGAAGTATCACATATGAGGCATGACACTTTTATTTCTTGCTGATTCATTGCTCTCTTGACTACTAGTGAGAATTTGTTCTAGGAAAGGTTCATATGAGCAATTTAGTTTCCAAAATCCTATTGACATGTTTTTGAAGTCCTCTATTTAAAGTCCTAGACATGTTACATTTTGATCTGAATTATAAACATACTTCTGTTTTCAAGTTTAATAAAACATGAGATTGTTTGAGGAAAAACAATGCTTAAGTGTGGGGGAATTTGATGTGGCCTTAAAAACACATGTTTTGCCACATCTTTTTAATTAATTTTTAATGTTTTAATTGGTTCTTTTTGTACTTTATACTATATATTAACACTTTTCTATTTCTATAAATAAATTTATGAATTTATCAATTTTTATAATTAATCGTGTGTTTTATGCTTTAAATTAGTTAATTTATGTTTTACTTTATTTAATAGTCTAAAAGTTTTTTATTTAGTATTGGTGTTTTTGTCTGATTAATTGATAATTTAACATTAATTAATTAATTAATTCTGCATTTGCACTTAGATAATGAAGTCTTAATTTAACATTTCATGTATCAAAAAAATTAATTAATATAATATAATTATCATATGTTCTTTGAAATAATTCATTAATTACTAATTTAAGTTTTGAAACAAATTAAATTTATTTAAATTTATAATCTAAAGTCTCAACTCAATTCATTTATTTAAAAAGATTATAATTAGTTGTCTACTTTAACCAATTTAGTTTAGAATATTTTAATAATTTAACTTATGTTTAATTGTTTTTTAAATCCATTAAAGTTTATGTTGTATATAAATTTTCAATTATTTTAATTAAGTTTTATTTTCAATTATTTATTTTGTTCATATATTAATTTAAGTTTTAATTCAATTTATTTTTCTCTATTTATTATGCAGGTTAACGGTTGCACCATAAACACTTAATAACGACTCACCGGTTTTAGTCATGGTCTCACTGTGACACTCCTTTCACGATGCACCATTTCTTCCATTTACGGTCTCACCATAACCTAACTCACAGTGCCACCATCAATCTCTCTTACTATCTCACCATTTCCATACGGTCTCACCGTAATCCAACTGATGGTTCCACCTTCAATCCCTTCTACTATCTCACCGTTTCTGCTTTGCCGCCGCTTCTTTCATTCACGATGTTTCTGTGAAACCAATTTCACAATCTCACTGTTTCTCATTCACCTAAATCGATGCCACCGTAACTTCCTCGCACCATTTCACCATCTGGTCAGGCATCGTTTCCACCATACTGCCATATCCTTTACAGTGTCACTATGACTCGTTGTGCCACAACACATTACCACTCTACCTCTTCACTCACACCTTCCTTCTAATTCTCATCCGCCTCTACTGGTAACTTCCATTCACCGGTGATTTTCAATCTCTCACTCACAGCAGCCTCCCATCATTGATAATCCACCCATGAGCTAACGTCACTCATTTTCTAACCATCAATATCCCATTCCACCAGCAACTATCAACCCAGACCAAATCCAACCTCAAGCCCCAAATTCAAGACTCATTTTCAGTTCTAAAAAATAGTCGACACCAGTACCTTTCCCCATTCCTCTCACCGTTAAAATACCAACCCCAAATTCAAATCCATAACAGAAAAATCAAGCTTCACATTACAGATCTAAAAACCAGAATTTCAAATTTCCACATCGCCAGACCTCAGAAACCGCTGTTGTAGTAGACCTGTATTACGCCACCTTGTCATCCCCACCACTGTTTTCACCAAGTCAGTGTTTCTTCCTTACTGCCACATTTGATGAATCCATCATAGATCTAAAGCTGAGCTCACCGTGGAGAACCTCTATCCACCGCCATGAGGATAGAGAAAATCCTGCTTGGCCACTACACCTAAAGTCCAAGTAGTGTGGAAGGAGAGTTTTCGAACAAAAGGAGGAGGAAACCGAGCCAAGGAGGAGTCGTGGTACCTTGTCTCACTATCACAGATGGAGGGTGAGGCCGAACAGTTCCCGCCGCCTGCTGGTATCTGAAGGAGGAGGTCGAGCCGAGCTGTTTCACTGGATGAGGGCGTTGTCTTCGGGAGGAAGGAGAACCCCCCTTGCGCCGAGATTTGGGGGGGAATAAGCTTAATTATAATATAAAATTACATAGATAATAATAATAAAATGAATAATAAAACTAATAAAATAATAAATTTATTTTTAAAACTAAAATAATAATAATTTATTAATTTAAGTCAAAATAAATAAGTTTAATTTAATATTTTAATGAATATAATAATTATAAATTAACTTCTTTTTGTATAAAATAATTATAAAATCTAATAATAATATATAATCTTATAAATTTTAATAATTAAAATAAAACTTTTTTTTATGTTAATCTTAAAGTAATAATATTAAGAACTTAAATTTTCAAAAAAACTAAATATTAATATTGTTAATTTAATGGTTTAATGAATACTAAACATTTAATTAAATCTAATTTTTATTTAATCAACTTCATAATTAATAAATAATAACTTATAACTTAGAAGATTAATTAACAATAATAATTAAAATAATAACTAATAAATATTTAATTTTACATTTAACTTTTGTTTATAAAAGTAAATTTTTAACATGGTGATATTTAGTTTTTTTTATTTTCTAATTTTTTCAGGTTCATATGGGAATCGAAATCCCATCTAGATTCACACAACTAACTCAGCCGGAGTTAGTTACGAGGGGAAAACTAGGGCGACGTGCCTGTCGCAAAAGAACGCATGTGTGCGATGCACAACTGAGGGACTTTTGAAGTCGGTTGAATTGGTAGGTGACAAGAAGTAGATGAAGGAGGATATAAAATAGATCAAGCAGCATAATTTTGGGGGGATGACACTCATTCACTTTTTCATAGACAAACAGGAGCAGTGGAGAGGATCCGGAGCATTGCAGTCCTGGAGTCGAAGGAGCAGAGGAGCAGAGCATCTTCAGGGAGTTATTTCTCCCTTTTGTTTTAACTCTTATACTCTATTTCTTTGAAATGTTTTCCACTACTAGAGTGATAATGAACAATATTTTAGTTAACTAAACTTCTAGTTCGGGGAGAGTTCTTGTTCTACTAGTGATCATTTTCAACCTTTTCATTAAAAATTTCTTCTGTGATTAGAATTGATCAGTGAGATCGATTCTAATTACACATTTCTGCTTCGTACCACGAACATTGAATTTTTTCAAAACTCTGTAATCATTTGGAGATTTTGATTATGGATTCATCTTTTAAGTAATCAACTCCTAATGGAAACTTCAATACTTACGGTGAGTTTGTACTGTTGTCCTTTTAATTCATCTTTCTGAAGTTGTACTTCTTTAGAGTGGCGAACTCTAAGTTGTATAATTTCCGTGACTAAACTCCTGGTGAGGGAGGAAAGTCACCTATATGTAGTGGTACAATGAATTACTTTTACATGATTAGGAGGAATAATTTAAACCAGTAGACTAGAGTAATCCCTGAGCATTCTTTTCTGTTGTCTTTTATCAGAATTTTATTTTCTTTGTTACATTTTATTTTCAGCTGTTCTCTATTTCAGTATAGGTTAGAATAAATTTACAAGATACGTGTGGTTTTACTTTACAGTTTATAAAACATAAAAAAAATAAAAGATAAAAATAATAGAAAATTCACTCTGTTGCTGACAACAGTGGAGCTTCCAAGTGTTTTTTTAGAAGATTAGTGTCCAAATTTACCTTCCCTGTGGGTTTGACCCTGCTTGCCACATATACAGTAGTTAGCAGGAATATAAATTTTAAACTTTGACCGACTTCAACAATAGTACAGGTCATGTACCACCAAACCCTGAGATAAATAGGGATATTTGGAATGATGTGCATAGCTCAACCTTCTCTATCCACCCATGGAGAACAAAGATGTATCGACATCTCTTAGAGAACTATTGTTCAGACAATATGAAGAAGGATATCATTGAATATGCATCAAAGTACTTGTTATGTCAACAAGTGAAGGTTAAAAGGAAAAAATCTAAAGGGATGATTCAATCATTACCTATACCTACATGGAAATGGGAAAACATCACCATGAACTTTTTCACTGGACTTCTGAATAAATCGATAGGAAATAATGCTATATGAGTTGTTATGGATCATCTTAAAAAGACATATCACTTTATTGAAATTAAATAGGACTTACCACTCGATCATCATGCATGGATATATGTTAGAGAAGTGGTGAGACTGCATGGAGTACCATTATTTATTGTATCTGAGCAATATCTGATACTTGCCTCCAAGTTCTGGAAAAGTCTCCAATATGCTCTAAACACTGATCTGAACTTTAGTATGGTCTTTCACCCTCAAACTGATGGCTAGTCTGAGAAGACCATTTAGACAATGTAAGATATGTCGAGATCATTCTCAGTAGACTTTAGTGGATGATATGATCAACATCTTCCACTGGTTTAGTTATCTTAAAATAATAGTTTCCACTCAAGAATTCAAATGGACCCATATGAATCCCTTTATGGGAAGAGATAAAGAACACCTGAATGTTGGGATGAAGTCAGTGAATGAAAGTATCGAGGACCTAAAATGGTTGTGAAAATGGCAGAAAAGGTAAAGACCATCTAATAACATATCTGAGCTACCCAAAGTTGATAGAAGAGATACACTAATAATTTTCGATGAGATCTATATTTTGAGGTTGAAGATAAGATATTCTACACATATATCCATGGAATATAGTAATGAGATTTCGTAATAAGGGAAATCTAAGTCCCAAGTATAAAATCCCCTTTGAGATTCTTGATCGCATCGGATCTGTGACATATTAACTAGCACTTCCACCAACCATGTATCAAGTACATGATGTATTTTGTGTATCCCTCTTAAGGAAGTGCATACCATATCCCTAATATGTACTGAGTTTAGAGGTGGTATATCTTGAAAATGATCTATCTTATGTGGATAATCCTGTAAAGATCTTGGATCATAGAGATAAATTTTTACATGACAAGACCACTCACATGGTTAAAGTACTATGGAAGAACCAAAAATATGAAGAGGCAACATGGGAACTGGAGGAAGTGATAAAGGAGAATTACCCTTGACTGTTTTCACCATAGTATGTAAAATAAAATTTTGAGGATGAAATTTCATATATGGTAATGATGTAACACCCATATATTTTTATGAAATATTTCTCTTTAAATAATTTAATTTATTTGGTAGTTTTTGTTGTACGCAACACCACATTTAAACAAACCATGGTGTATTATTAAAATATTATTATTTTAAAAAAAACTATTATAACCCAGAAATTGATTTGGTAGGTATGAATAGAAATAACCATATGATGAAATATATTAATTCTTAGGAAATAAACACTTATTTATTAAAAAATATGTCTTCTTCAAAAAATGATTTTATTGATTTCAATAATAAAATAAATATAATTAATTTTGATACTTTTAGAAAAAAAATTGTCAAAAAAGACATCATTTTTTATTTTAGAATATCAAAATTGTCTTATGATGAATTTTTGAGAATTTTCTTAAAAGTTTGAAATTTTAATGAATAGTGAAAAATACTTATTTTCTTTGAAAATTGTATATTATGTTAAAACATTTAAAAAGTAAAATTATATTAGTTTTAAAATTCTATTAGTTTTTTTTATTATAAAAAATTTAATTTTGGTCTTTGAAATGAATTTTATACATGAATTTAGTATAAAAACATTTTATACTTAAAATGGCATTTTTCAGAATAGTTTTTTTTGTTCCATTTTTATGGTTTAATTTTAAATTAAATTCTATCACTTATATGTTTTTAATATTGAAAAAATTATTCCTTAATTGGAATTATGAAGTCCAAAATTTTATAAATAGACCCCTTTTATATTTGGTCAATATGAATAGTAACTGTGACAAAAATTTATCAACTTGATAAAGGGTAAATTGAGTTAATATAGATTAAAAATAAGTGACAAGGCCATAATTTTCCATACCAATTCTTATTTTATTAATTAAATTATACCCTTAACACTTATTATTCAAAATGGAGTTATTTAATGGATACTTTCCCATGAAAATGACTTAGGAATTATTAAAATCAATAAAAGTGATAAAATGCTACACTCTTATTTTTATAAAGTATAATATTTTGAATATAGGGTTAAACAGAAGATATATTTGACTATAAATATTATTTTTAAATATAAAATAATCTTAATCATGTTAATTAATTAATTTATTTTTGATTTTAAATAATTACTCTAAATGCTTACACAATGATGATGTAGTAATTATTCAATTAACAGAAAAATCAGATAAATGATATTAAAAGTATTAAAAGTAATATAATATGAAATATTTAAGGTTATCCATGAATCCTATATATGAACATGATATTATAGGAATATAATAAAATAGTTGGTTCAAATTTTACATGTTGACTTGATATTTTTAAAAGTAAAAGTAGTAAATAGAATGAAAATTAACTAATCATATTTTATGGGATTATTATATTATTAAATTATTTAAAAATCATAAAAATAATTAAAATAAAGTGATTATGATATGGTCCAAAAATTTATAAATTTTCCATTTATGGTTCAATTTATAATATAAAAGTAAAAATTACAACCTTTTAATGTTGAAACATTTGTTACCAGAATTGAAATTAAAATAGGTTAACTAAGTGTTAATCAAAATGATATGGTTCAAAATAAAACCAAAACATGTATAAATTTTATTTTTTGATGATAATATATCCTTACATTGTCTCAGATTCTAATATATGGCCATTTGGTGGTATTTGGATATAAAATTAATTTATTATAATTTAATCTTTTGAGAAATTTCAAAAACACTACTCTCCTCCCTTATAAATGTCATCCCTCACAACCCCTTCTCCTCACACCTTCCAAGCCTTTAATCTTTCCAAATATATACCAAAAAGTCTCCTACCCACTCTACCCACGTTCAAGTGATACATTTCTCACCAAAATACCAATTCCAAGTCCCTAAAGGGATCCTTTAAGGAGGTGATATTCAAGAGGTAACTTTCTTTAACCACCTATCTTAATTTATTTTCTTATTATACCTTCTCCACATCTCATTCATCCATAAAATCATAATAATTACAATATAATTTATATACTATAATTTTATATTTATAATGTAATATTTTCTATCTAGAAATTTTTTCTCATCTCTTCCAATTCAAAGAAAGGAAACGATTGTCCAAATTATGCTGATTAACTGTCTTTGTGGATAAAGAGTTTTTGTTTTTCATTACCGCCTTCAAGAATGGTCATAAAACTATTATTATGGTTAAATAATATTTTAATAATTATATTAAAATTTATTCCATGTTTTCTAACTAATATATATATATAATATTAAATAAAACAAAACTAGATTATGATTGTCAAAAAAACCGCCAAAATAAACTAAACCTTTATCATTAATGTTTTATAAAATGATTCATCCTCATATCATAAAATAAAATGATATATGGGACCATTTAAACTTATTTAATTGTATTAATACCATTTCATTTCACTTATATAATAGTATTAAAAATCTATAAGAACTTCCATAATTATACATAAGTAAAACAACCATGAAACCATGAAAAGAACACTCCCAGAATGATGAAATTGAACCTTATAACTCATTGAAATGGACATAAATGAACTTAATAAAATTATAATAAATCAAATGAATGTGAAATAGGTTCTTAATTAAGCAATTAATTAATCTAATTTTATTATTGAGGACATTAATTGAAAGTGTATAACTCATTCAGACATAAGGTAAGGGATCTCTCTGAACCTCCATATTTCCTTTGGGTTACAGTTTCTATATATTTACCTCAATTTATCCATTAATTATTCTTATATACTTATTCTATATTCTGTGTATATTTATCAAACATATGTATGTATCTCGATTCATCTTTCTTTGATGGGTAATTACCTGTTTTATAAGGTCCCCTTCTCATTTCCTCTTGATAAGCAAACCCGATTAAAGGGAACTTCTCTTTTTCTTAACCATTTTCAAGTAAACTCCATAAACTATTTAAATCCTCCAATATTTTTCCAAAATCATTAAAATTTTAATTAAAAAAAATATTTTAGTTCATTTTTGGTTTTTATGCTTTTTTCCTCTTTAAAGAATCTATATTCTTTTCCCTATAACCACACTTAAGTGGTAAATTTCTTATGTTACCTAACCAATATTTTTCATTTTTTCAATTTAGTTGAAGATCATTATTCATGATATATTCTTATTTTTACTTCATTAATGTCCAAGAATGATTTAAATCCATTCTTTCATGGATACTGTTTTTATATGCCCTTTGGTTATGCCTTATGACATGATTATGATACCCGTGTCTTTCCATGGGTAACCATTATGTTTATTCCTTATGTTTGATTATTTACATGGCAAACATATGTATGAACATGTTGTGATGGGTGCACCCGGATAACACTCCAATGCATTGGGTAATGTTTTAGTCTCATGATACATTATTTATGGGATTAGGGAGTAAACGTAATCCATTATGGGACTCTTTCCACCATGTGATATAGTATTGGTAGTTGACCTTGAATCATGTTTATGCTATGTTATGTGCTTCTTACAATTTAATATATTTCTTTGATTACATGTTCTATATTCTATGCTTCCATATGTTTATTCATGATCCATGAATTTTATTTTATCCTGTTATGCCTAATAACTCATGTGTTATGATTCATTCCCATGTTTATTCCCTTACTGGTCTTTTTAGATCATCCTTTTTGTCTATGTATTCCTTAGGTTATCCTATGTAGTTGTAGGAGCACAAAGGAAGTTATGAGATCATTATGGAGATAAATAAAAAAAATTCTTGTTTTAGTTTCATGTTTTCTAATTATGTACCTAATATTCCAATGATACTAGAATTTTCGATACTTGTTTTGTATTTTATTGATAATTATGATTAAAACCACATAATAATATGTGTAAAAGACTTGGGTCACTATAGAGTTTACAATGGAAAATATTTTTTATTTACCTTCAAACAAGTCTTAAAAATTAAATCAAATGCGAAATGACCAAATATATTTGTAGAAAAATAAATGATGAAACCAAAAAATTTAATATGGAAGACCCAAAAGGAAAAAACCATGGGACCTAGTCTAGAAACCAGAATCCACTTATAATCAAGAGTACAAATCAAAGACACCCAAATATGAGTGAGATCTCCTAAATAATAATTGAGGCTCTTAAAAAACAACTAGATTTCTTCAAGTAAAATTCCCTTTGTTGATTTTTCTTTCATAATTCATTGAATGGGTGATTTATTATTCCACTGTGGTAAACAAAGGGTAAATGAAATGTGCCAAATCAAGGAGATGGATTCCTGTGTTATCCATGTTTGAGTCTAATAGAGGTGACATAGTGGGTGTGTTCCCTTAATTGTCACAGAGATGGGTAGAAAATATTTTTGGTTAATGTTTTGTTGGAATCTTATTATAGACTCCTTTATTATATATCATTTTCAGCATCGCATTATGTTTGATATTTTTCTTCTTTCAAATTGATTTTTATATTTACTCTTTGTGTGTGTATACATTGAATGTTATGGATATTATTTTTTGTAATGACCCATATTTTCATGAAGGTAAATATCATTTATTTTTGGGATAAATTCCTTTAAATGGACATTATGAGGTTATGCAAAGGAGTAAAAGATGTTATGATGGTTTTTGAGGCTTGTTTTGAGCCCGGAACCCTAGGAATTTGGAAAACAGACTAGGCTATATTGTTAAAAGAAACCATGCATCCCAACTCACATGGTCTCTCCTAACTGTGTGGGGTGAGATAGATGTGAACTGGGGGTTTCATGGTTTTTCTACAACCGTGTGACCCCAAGTGCATGACCATGCATGATTACAGACCTCTTTGATTGAGTATATTCCCATAGTTGGCGCACAATTTTTCTAACCATGCAGTCAAACTGTGAACCATTGTTTTTAGGGTAAATTATTCTTTTTTCCATTCATTAGACTTAAAATCCTATTTCTTATCCTCACTCATCATTTCTAGTGGACCAAGATTCTTCCTCCTCCCACGACTCTCCATTTTTCCTATTCTAGGATTTGATTCCAATCACACATCCTAACTTTAAATCAAGATCAGTCAGAATCATTGGATAACTCTCAGTAATATATCTATTCATATTGATTACTATTTTAGTTTCTCTTCTGATCTATTGTGTTATTTAGGTGCAATCTCATTTTCTCTATTTACAGGTAATTGGACTATTTCTTTGATTTCATCCAATATACTTTGAATCTGAGGTCATCATTGGATGAGGAGATGTCAATGGCCCTAAGGTATGTGGTCTCATTATTTTCCCCAAATGTTATGGTGTTTTCATAGCTATTTCATTATGACACATGCCAAAATTTGTCACGCATTTCCTTAAAATTGATTTATCCATTATAATACACACCTTGTTATACTCTTAAGGATCATTGTTTAGTAATTAGAGGATGCAAACCATGATCATGGACACCCCTTGGGTGTGCCGACTTAAAATGACCCTTTATAACTAAATGATTAAATTCTTGGAAAACCTTTAAGAATTTGGAATGGATTATAAATGGAATTAACCACTATTAAATAAATTTATATCGAACCATATCACCTCCTAAGTGTTTGGATTGACTTATAAATATAATTTACCTTGTAGTTAACTGTCCAATTGGCAATTTCACCTTCTAAGCGCTTCTTTGAGCCTTGTAAAATGAATTACCAAGTTTTGTTTAATTAAATGGATTGATTATATTTAATTTATTGGTTCATGATGGTTTTATTTCTTAAATAATTAAATATATTAATTGAAACATTTTATAAAGGGTGGAAAGGTCATGCTGATCATTTCATGCTTTATTAAATTCTTTAATTGAATTATAATTCCTTAGTTATAATGGGCTTGATAATTATCATGAATTAGAGGTGATCCCTCATGGATATTATTATAATTATTATTATGAAATTGATATTGGTTGTGGAATGATGGTTAAGAAAATTTTTGAGCACGAAAATTCACTCTCCCTTATATTGGGCATTGAGCATGACGTCTAACACCATTGACATTATTTAGATGGTGGGAATGATGCACCAAGTCCCATGTTTTGGGTGTTTACATGAAAAATAACCCACCATCCTGAGTGATTATCATGAAGTCACTCATTCAATATGAGATGTTGGGAATGTAACCTTTTTTTTGAAGCTTATAGGCTCGTTCATCTGGGTTATGGATAACTGAGTTACACCTTGGTCCGGCCAGCACCTAGTATTCTAGGTATAAGGATGATTACATCCACACATACTTAGTCCATATATTTGGACATAGTATATCACTATAATATGTATGTATTATTACTATATACATATGGCTACCAATCAGATCATCATTTCAGCCATGAGCTAAAGCAGGTAGAGCCTCTTGGTGTCCTAGAGGAACCTGAGCAGGATGGTTATTTATTCAAAATTGTTTCTTATTCCATTTATTCTTTCACATTGATATTTATATTTACAATACTTGGATTACTTGTATACACCATTGGTGGTGGCCTACTGAGGTTTTATCTCACACCCTACTTGGACCGCCTTTGGTACCTCAGTAGATTACTTTTCTATGGGTATGGATAAGAGAAATCACCCTACTACAGATATTTGATATGATTTACATATAAATGGAGTATAGAAGCATAGGACCAAGCATATTCTTGAGATGATGGTGGTGAAACCTTTTGTTCTTTTTTTTATTTTTTCATAGCATGTTGTATATGCATGTCCCATGTTCCCCTTGTACATCATCATGCCATGCATCCATGTATATGACACTACCTAGTGTCTTTTGATATTATTATTAAGTTGTTCAGTTATTTATGCTTCCACTATTTACTAATATATTAGTTTTATGTTCTTCCATTTTGTAGGGCTATTGGTTCAGTCATTTAGTGTTTGTTTATATTATGCTTCTTCTATTGTATTCTTATTGTTGTTATTCATTGTGCCACTCTGATATGAGGGTATAGTCTCCCCACTGTACCACCTTTACACCCTCATTTCTAGTTAGAATCCACTAGTGTACAAGGATGCATGCTTGAGGAAATGTGAACCACTGACTCAGGGCCCTAGTTAAGTGGATTTCAGTCAAAATGTTGCAAATTTGTATCAAATATTTTCTTTTCCTTTTTCTTACTTTTTGGGTATTAGACATGAGACTAGGAGGTTATGGAATTTGAAATTTACCTTATTTCTGGATGTAGCTAACTCATGTATATGGGAAACCCAAATTACCTGGGATGGGTAATTGTTAGTATTTATTACATCTATTATGGTTGATGTAGGTTCCGGGCGCGTGTACCCAACTTTAATTTTAGCGTTAACAATCATCAATCTGAGATCTGTCACGATAATAAAATGTCGGATATTTGGAATAGAACTAAGAATGAAAAAGAAATAGGGGAGTCCCGGAACCATATATAGGATCATCATATGTTGGTTATAATTAATTTAACTAATTGACAAGAATTACCTTGATGGAATTCTTTCTTTGTTGATGTTTCTGGTCACAATCCAATGTGATCCGTCGTTGCGTCGTAGAATCCGAGTGTAGGATTCCTATAGTGGTGATCCACATGTGCTCCACATATCTTTGGATGTCAACTAAGGGATATCTGAGTGCTAGCACGGAAGAGCCCTCGCTTTCAATGTCCTCTTTTGATCGCCTTGTTCCGGTGGAGGTGGATCTGTCTCTCATAGCTTGAGAGAGTTCTTGGTAGAAAAATAATTCTCTCTTAGATTGAGATATTTTACAAATCCGTTGTGCACACCCTCAAAAAATTTCTAGGCTAATGAGAACTATATAATTGTGATTTTAATTACATATAATAATAAAATAAATTAATTAACCAAAAGAATTTATTCATTTCATTTAATTTTTAGTAATACCCCATGTCTAATAATAATAGTTGACTATTATTATTACTTGACATGCACCCAGAGAATTACAGCTAATATTATTTAATTAAATAAATAATATTATTTCTCATAAATTCCCAGAAAAAAATACACGGTGTGTATATTTAATATAATTGGCGTGTACTTTTGTTTTTCCATTTTTTTTTTATTTCCTCCACTACATTTATTAGACCTTGTATAATGGCTATTTATTTCTCAAATAAATATCACTACATTGCTCGCTAATAAATATATTATTTCACCCACAATATATTCTTTCGAATAACTAGTGTCCAAATAAATGCAATCATCCATCCTTGAATAATAATTAAACCACAATCGGGAATAATCTTTATTCAACTTGTTAAATTAATATTTAACTAAGATACTTGGAAATACTTAGTGTGTGACCCTCTAGGCCTCTTTCTCAGTGGCATTAGTTAGAGCCTGCCGAAAGTCCAAATTTAGCATCTAGAAACACGCCAAGGCACCCATAGAGAAAGAATTTAATGCCGCAATGACATTTCACCTCCTACGAACGCTTACCATGTAATATAATCCCTTAGTCTTGATATCTTGAATCAAGTGGGTTGCATACTGGTGCCATAAACCCATGTGCTTGATTATTTTTTCTTTGACTTCTCAGAATTGAACTCGCCCATTCCTTACCATGGCCATGGATTTATTTAGGCTATATAAATTCCATCAAAGGGAATAAGATATCTACTTCCATTATGGAACAGAAGGGATAAATCCTTTCACGCAATGTCTATTAATGTAGTATTACTCATGACGCACCCAACATATCCTACCTCGATGCGAACAGTGTGTCGTCATAGTTTTAGTTAATACATCTAAGTGCTCAATTTGTAATACCCATTAATAATAATCTTAAAGTATAAGGACCAATACACACATCCATAGATAGGAACATCCAATGACACTATGAAATGTGGATTTCCTACTGACAGGTCTTGTTATCATAATATCCTCCTAGATATTACCAAGGGCGCACACCATGAGAAGGTGCCTCAAAGTTTTATGAGTCCACACCCCTAATGGACTGTATTATTTGTGTCCCTCAAATAAAATCATCCATCCATAGAACATATATTCAATAACAATGTTATGGCACTTCAAAGTTCTCATCATAGTAGGGATCCACTATGACCCTTTACCGCAACAGCTATCCTTAGGACATTATCACATACATTGTCACACAGAAGAACAATAAAGATGTGATAAGGTATTTATTAATGAATAAAGTAAAAATTAGTTGGTTCTAGGCCACCAACTCCAACAGAATCCCACTTGGACTAGATCCAACTACTAACAACCTTTAACCCGCTAGCTATCACATGATATTCATGCTTCTGCTGAGATGGGCCTTTAGTCATGGGGTCTACCACATTCTCTTTTGTGGAAACTCTGCTCATTGCAACTTCACCCCTTTGATAGAAATCTCTCAATAGGTGATACTTCTGGAGTATGTTCTTTGTCCATTGATGTGACCTTGGTTCTTTTGAAAGAGCCACCACTACAGTATTATCACAATATAATGTGATATGATCTGTACTGTTAGGCACCACATCAAAATCCTGAACAAAGTTCTGAATCCAGATGGATTCCTTGGATACATCAGAAGCTGCTATATATTCAGACTCCACTGTAGAATCGGTGACAACTGGTTGCTTTGAACTCTTCCAGCTCACAACTCCTCCTTTGAGACATAAAACATATCCAGATTGCGACTTCAGATTGTTCTGATCTGTTTGAAAGCCAGCATCAGCATACCCTCTGATGACAAGCTCTTTGTCTCCTCTATACAGCAGGAACATATCCTTAGTTATTTTTAGATACCTAAGAATTGTCTTAATAGTAGTCAAATGATGTTCTCGTGGATCTTATTGATATCTTCCTACCATGCTAAGTGCATAGGCAACATCAATCCTGGTATATAACATGGCATACATGATAGATCCGATAGCTAAAGCATATGTGATCTTACTCATTCTATATTTCTCTTGTTGTGTTTGAGGACACCTTTTCTTAGAAAGATGTAGGAAATGTGACACTGGAACCTATCCCCTCTTGGATTATTTCATACTAAATTTCTTTAGTATCTGGTCAATGTATGTACCCTAACTTAGTCCAAGCATCCTCTTGGATCTATCACGAATGATCTTGATTCCTAGAATGTAGTATGCTTCACCCAAGTCCTTCATGGAGAAACACTTGTTCAACCAGTCCTTAACTGACTGTAAGACTGGTATATCATTTCTAGTAAGTAATATGTCATCAACATATACTACTAGGATAATGACTACATTCCCATTAAATCGATTGTAAACACATGGCTCACATTCATTCTTAATGAAACCAAATTCCTTTATGGATTCATCAAATCAAATATTCCATGACCTGGATGCTTTATTTAATCCATAAATGGATTTTTGCAACTTGAAAACCCGTTTGGATTCACCTGGTGTCACAAACCCTTTTGGTTGTGTCATATAGATATCTTTCTGAAGGTTCCCATTAAGGAATATTGTTTTGACATCCATTTTCCAAATCTCATAGTCATAGTAAGCTGCTATGGAAAGTATGATTCTTATGGATTGAAACATGACAACTGGCAAGAAGGTTTCATCATAGTCAATTCCTTGACACTGTCTGAATCCTTTAGCCACCAGCCTTGCTTTATAGGTGCTAACTTGACCTTCCATGTCTAGTTTTCTCTTAAATACCCATTTTCATCAAACAGAATTTACATCAACTAGCTCATTGACCAGAACCCATAATTGGTTTTGATACATGAAATACATCTCATAATTCATAGGTTCTATCCATCTTGAATATTTTGAGATTTTTATTGCTTCCTTGTAGGATATAGGTTCATCATTGTCCAACAATAATGATTCCCCATCCTCAGTGACTAGGAAACCAAATCTTTTTGGTTCCCTTACCTCTCTTGAGCTCCTACGTAGTACTTGTGTTTCTAGAACATCTACCATGGGGACCTATGGAACTTGTTACTGTACCAACTTCTTTATATCTTGAGCATCAACTTCGTTGAAGTCAATCTTTCTCCCACTATCCTTTTTTAGGATGTGCTCCCTCTCAAGAAAGACAGCTTGTCTGGCGAAAATCACTTTCTTGTCTGAAGGGTTATATAGGTAATATCCTTTCGTTTCCTTGGGATATCATATAAAGATACACCTCATGCCCCGGGGTGCTAGTTTTTTTCCTAATAAGTCCTTAACAAATGCCTCTCATCCCATACATTCATGTGCGAAAAAATGGGTTTATTTCCATTCCATAACTCAGAGGGAATTCCATTTTCCACCTTAGTTGGTACTCAGTTTAATGTGTATGCTGCAGTTTGTAATGCATATCCCCAAAAGGATAATGGAATATTTTCATGACTCATCATATACCTCACCACGTCCAACAAGTTACAGTTCCTCCTTTTCCTAACACCATTCCACTATGGTGTATAAGGAGGAGTGAGCTAATATAGAATCCCAAACTCCCGTAGAAGATCGATGAACTCTTGGTTAAGATATTCTCCACTTCAATCCAATAGAATTTTCTTTATCTTCTTACCAAGCTGATTCTATACTTCATTCTTGAATTCCTTAAATTTCTCTAAGGAATATGACTTATACCTTATTAAGTAGACATAACCATATCTACTCAAATCATCAGTAAAAGTAATGAAGTAATAATATCCACCTCTAGCTTCTACTGGAAATGGTCTACACACATCCGTGCACACCAATCCTAGAATATCTATGGCCCTTTCACCCTATCCACCAAAAGGTGTCTTGGTTATTTTACCTTATAAACAAGTGTGACATCTATCAAGTGGTTTTAGCTCAATAGAGTCTAAATAGCCATCTTGGCAGAGATTTGTCAAGCGCTTCTCATTTACATGACTGAGATGGTGATGCCACAACTGGGTGATGTATGTGTCATGTGAGTTTGTTTCATTACCGATTTCCAACACTTGGTTTTCATAATTTAATACATACAAACCATTATTTAAATTCACCATACCATAACATACGTTGTTCTTATAAAAGAAGAAACCCTTATTTCCAAACATCAAAATAAATCCATCCATATCCAAACATGATACATAAATTATTTTTTTGGTAACACTAGGAACATAATAACAGTTATGTAAAACCAAAATCATCTCAGTTGGCAATGAGAGGTGGTAATCACCAATGGCCAACGCAACCAGCCTCGCACCATTGGCAGCTCTAAGATCCACCTCTCCTCGGGAAATCTTTCTAAATCTACTTGGTTCCTGCATTTGAATACATATGTGAGCCCCACAAGCTGTATCTAATACCCAATGTGTATAAATGGAAAGATTACACTCAATAACGAACTCACCTTTAGTGTCCCCATGCTTCTGGGTGAAATTCCTCTTCCAGTGGCCTAGCTTTCCACATGCAAAACATACCACCTCCCATTCTTTACCCTGCCTCTGGATCTTCACCTTCTTGGAGGGACAGTGCTCGGGGGCTTCAGACTGTTTATAAGTCTTTGGCCCTTTTTCCTTGTACTTCATTTTCTTATTCACCACAAGGACTATGGGTTTGTCACGCCCCATATCCTTATCTACCTAGATAATTAAGTTTAGAAGTTCTGATAGACTCTTCTCATTGTTTCTCATGTTGTAGTTGACAATAAATCTAGAGAAGGTCTTGAGAAGTGATGATAAGATGAGATATGTACGCAAATCATCTGGGAACTTAATCCCTAAGATTTCCAGGAATTCAATGTAGCCAATAATCTTGACTACATGAGGCCCAACTAGCACAGACTCTCCAATCATAGTTGTAAACAAAGCGTTGGAGATCCTATATCTCTCTTGTCTCGCCTTCCCTTTATAGAGATCCTTAAGGTGAGACATCATGCTATACATATCCATGTTTTCACATTGCTTCAAGAGATCATTAGACATGGACGATAGCATGAAACACTAGAAATATGTGGCATCATCTATATGTTTCATATAGACATATAGTTCCTCATCACTGTCCTCTTTTCCAGGTGAAACTGTAATAGTCTCTTCCAGTACATACAATTTCCTCTCGTGGTGAAGGATGATGCGTAAATGCCTCTTCCATTCCAGGAAATTGGTTCTGGTGATAAGGTTTTCCTTCTTGAGTATGGTTTGTAATGATATTTTTTAAGTCATTTTTCTTGTCATTTATAAAAATTAAGACGATAAAAGGTTTAGTACTTTATTATGATAAAACTGAGACAAATAAATAAATTAATACTTATTAGTCTCCCACTATTTTATCAAAATCCAATAGCCCTCACCATTGACTTCAGAATATTCTGTTGCCTAAATATTCTATTGTAAAGGATCCATATTGCCCTTAGAATTATCCCAACTATGGTTGGTCAAGCAACTTGAAGGGTTTTCGGTAGGCATTCCAAATGCCAACTGCATTAACTCGCAGCTCGTTGATCCGCTGAGTGGACTCCCCGATCCTGAAATCCTTTTATTTTGGATTTCCTCAACCTTTTGCTCTTGGTCACACCAAGTCATGTCGTGGCAATCAAACCTTGATTAAAACCAATTTAAGCCAACCCAAAACCTTGAATTATAATTCCCCGATAATTGAAATCACCCCAACTAGGGTTGGTCAAGAACTTTGAACTATGGTTCGATTCTAACCAAGATTATGGAAGGTTATACCAACTTAATATTTTCTTTGAGGGATTTTATCCTTATAAGTAAATTTCCATTTTATTATATTTGATTACATGATTTTTAATATTAATTGGGATATACTTAAGTGATTAACCATGTCTAAGATAATATTTATGCATAATTCAGTCTTATTTTAGTTCCATCTTGCATGCTTGTTTAATTCATTAATTGTGTGATCGTGATAACACACCCACAATAAATAAACCATGTAACTGATAGAAATAAAATAAATGGTATGATCATGAGCTTGTTGTATTGGTTAGTTTATCTAGCAGTTGATAAACTAACCTAAGACCTAGGGGAGAAACACCTTGAACCTTTTGGGTTCGTGTTTACAGCTTTCCACCTGTTCATCTTTGTATCTCCTTGGATTGGTTTCACCTTGGATCCTAACTTGAGCCGCCTCCACCAGCTTGGGAGCTCTATTTATTACATATGCTTTTATCTCAAACAGAGGTGAGGGTTAAAATGGGGTTTTACATAAAAGAAACCTTGGGCACACAAGCCCTACATAATAATGAGGAGAAGGCTCGTAGGCCAACAAATTTAATTTAAATAAATAAATTAAAAGAAACCATTCAAATATAAAGGTCTTGGTCTAGATCATGATCATCCATACATGCAATGATATTTACACATAAATAAAACTAGCATTCAATTATTTAATTGTTCTTGTTTAAGATAAATCACGCTCGAATTAATTAATTATATTTAATTAATTAGTCATTTTATCTTAAACCATTTTTTGAATTTCCTTGAGATTCTCATCCATCATAATTTTAAACAAATAAATTCATTTAAAATTATCTTTGTACGTAACTTGTACCTTGGAGGCAACTCGGTGAATTCCCATTCATAACTACCCAATGAGTATAAATGAACATTACACAGATGTTAAATTAAACACATATATATAAAACACCTATCACGTGTTGTGTCTCAGCTTTACGCCTACACTATGGTACATGTCTCAAGACTTTGTATAATATAATAATAAATTTTAATAAATCTGTGTAATTTGGATGAGTACACGGTGTGTAGTTCCAACTACACGGTGTGTACTTTGGTTCATCATCCATCTGAAGTACATGCCCGGGGACATGGTGTGTAGATGTACTTTGGAAATTTTTTGGAGTACACGATATGTTTAGTGGGACACATGTCGTGTAGTATCCATGTTACACGGTTTCTAGCCGGGAAAGCTGTGTACGGGGTACACGGTCCAACCCTAACCTAAAGGGACTACATGTCGTGTTCATTGGACCACACGACGTGTAATCTAGAAACCGTGTGCCACCTTTTCTTGGTCAACACACAGTGTTATTTAAGACTTAGAAATACTACAAAATATGGCCTAATTTGGTGGACCAGTCTGATGCATTGAACCTAGACTACATGACGTGTACTTCTGAATACATCCCATGTATTCTGGTGTTGTACGACCAGGAACGTTTATCACCTCCGGATGAGATCCTCTATTTTATTTTAATCAAAATTAAAATTAAAATTCGTTTCTGTAAGGTAAATGATAAATGAGAGAGGAGGAACAAATATCAAGATTTAGATTTAAATAACTATTAAATTTAATTGAAACAACTAAATTATTAAATGCGTAAATCACCGAAAAAAACTAAATAATTATAATCAATGATATGACGCCCTATAATACCAATTATAGGTTCCGGGCGCAGTAGAAGCGCGTTGGTGGGTGTACCCAACTTTAATTTTAGCATTAACAACGATCAATCTGAGATCCATCACAATAATAAAATGCTGGATATTCGGAATATAACAAAGAACTAAAAAGAAAGAGGGGAGTCCTGAAACCATAGATAGGATCATCATATATTGGTTATAATTAATTTAATTAATTGACAAGAATTACCTTGATGGAATTCTTTCTTTGTTGATGTTTCCGGCCATGATCCGATGTGATCTATCATTGCGTCATAGAATCTAAGTGTAGGATCCCTCTAGTGGTGATCCACACGTGCTCCACATATCTTTAGATGTCACCGAAGGGATATCCAAGTGCTAGTGCGGAAGATCCTTCACTTGAGATGTTTGCCTTTGATCGCCTTGATCCGATGGAGGTGGATCTCTCTCTCGTAGTTTGAGAGCGTTCTTGGTGAAAAAAGAATTCTATCTTGGCTTGAGAGCTTTTCCAAATCCATTGTGCACACCCCCCAAAAAATGTATAGGCTAATGAGAATTATATAGTTGTGATTTTAATTACATAGAATAATAAAATGAATTAATTACCCAAAAATAATTTATTCATTTCATTTAATTCTTAGTAATAAAACATGTCTAATAATAATAGTTGACTATTATTATTACTTGACATGAGCCCAATGAATTAAAACTAATATTATTTAATTGAATAAATAATATTATTTCTCATAAACTCCTAGAAAAAATATTCACGGCGTGTATATTTAATATACACAGCACGTACTTTTGTTTTTCCATTTTTCTTTATTTCCTCCACCACATTTATTAGACATTGAATAATGGATAATTATTTCTTAAATAAATATCACTGCATTTCTCACTAATAAATATATTATTTTACCCAAAACATATTCTTTTGAATAACTAGTGTCGAAATAAATGCGATCAGGCATCCTAGAATAATTATTAAACCACAATTAGGAATAATCTTTATTTAACTTGTTAAATTAATATTTAACTGAGATACTTGGACACACTTAGTGTGTGACCCTCTAGGCCTCTTTCTCAGTGGCATTAGGTGGAGCCTGCCTAAAGTCCAAGGTTATTGTTTAGCAACACACCAAGGCACCCATAGAGAAATAATTTAACGCCGCAATGACATGTCCCCTCCTATGAATGCTTACCATGTAATATAATCCCTTTGTCTTGATATCTTGAATCAATAGGGTTGCATGTTGGTGCCATCAACCCATGCTCTTGATTATTCTTTCTTTGAATTCCCAAAATTGAACTCACCCATTCCTTACCATGGCCATATATTTATTTAGGCTATATCAATTCCATAAAAGGGCCTAAGAGATCTACTTTCGTTGTGTAACAGAAGGAAAAAATCCTTTCTTTCATTATCTATTAATGCAGTATTACTCACGACGCACCCAACATATCCTACCTTGTTACGAACAGTGTGTCTTCACAGTTTTCATCAATACATCTAAGTGTGTGAGTTGTAATACCCATTAATAATAATCTTAAAGTCTAAGGACCAATACACACATCCACAGATAGGAACATCCAATGACACTATGAAATGTGGATTTTCTACTGGCGGGTCTCATTCTCATAATATCCTTCTGAATATTACCAAGGGCACACACCATGAGAAGGTGCCTAAAAGTTTTATGAGTCCTCACCCCTAATGGCATGTGTTATTTGTGTCCCTCAAATAACATCATTCGTCCATATAGAATATATTCAAGAACAGTGTTATGACACTTCCGGGTTCTCATCATAGTAGGGATCTACTATGACCCTTTAATGAAACAACTATCCTTAGGATATTATCACATGCATTGGCACGTAGAAGAAAAATAAATATGTGATAAGGTATTTATTAATGAATAAAGTACAAAGTAGTTGGTTCTAGGCCACCAACTCCAATAGTTGATACGATTTCATTGTTGGGTGACACAAATGTATTATGACATTATTGATATTGTTATTATTGAAATGGTATTTCTTTTACCTTCACCCAATGAAATGGGGACATTGCATTGCATGCATAATTATAGGCACAATTAGAATAATATGCGATGTATTTTTCCATGCCACATCTATTTTCATCATGCATTTTTCTGTTCAATATTTTTAGTTCTTTGATTATCTATGGATTTGTGATGACAATCCTTACAGGGTAGAGAAAACATAATTGAAACTTAAAGTTCCTTCCTTAACATAATAGTGTTTTTCTGTATTGGTTAAAGTAGACACCTTAAGCATTCAGTTATAGAACAATGAGCCACAGACCATTGGCCGCATGGGATGGAACATTTTGGGGTATGGGTTAATTGGACTCCATATTTCGGTTCATGTAGAGTATGATCCCTTATGGATCAAAAATGGTGATCTATATAATTCAACAATTTAAAGAGATTTAAATACATAAATGTGTATGATGTTAAAAACAAATTTAACTTTTATAATGAAATGGTTACCTTAATATTTGATATGAGACCTAAACCCAAACCCAACCTTAGTAGTGGGTAGTGGGGTGTATCTTATGTTCCTATGGCCTGTTATGGTCTCTTCCTTACTATCTAGACCTATCTTTTGGAGTAGGCAGAGAGGTGCGATCCATTCATAGAAAGGATATGCACCTATCTTAGTTGTCTATATTCAATATTTTCAATTGTTAATATATCTTCTGAGGTGTGTGTTTGGAATTATAGCATCCTTCCTCCACAAATTCATCAAATAGTACACCCTAAAGTCGGTGACAACCATACACTAGAGGTGGTGGGCCCTGAGCCACCAGTGATCCCTCCTGTAGTTCCACCTATGACACCTCTTCCTATACCTAATATAGGAATAGATTCCTAGTTCTAAGAGGAGTTTTTCCACATGTTTCATTCTATGAAAGGTGTTTCTCAACCTACTCTGACTATGGAAGATTTTACTAAGGAGTTCCAATACCAGCATCCTCCTACCTTTTTGGGGAATGGAATACCTCATGTTACTGAGTCTGGGCTTGAAACTATTCATTCTATATTTGAGTATCTAGAGACGACTCCTGAGTGGAGGGTCAAGCTTGCTGCGTATATGATTCTTGATTCTATCAAATGATGGTGGGATATTATTACCCAAGCATATCAGCATCGTATTATGGTTTGGGTGGATTTACAGAATATCTTTTATGATTAATTCTTTCCATAGACTTTAAGGGATGATTGGGTTAGAGATTTTATGAACTTGTAGTAAGGATCTATGTCTTTCATGGATTATTATGCTTGCTTTACTAAGCTGCAGCAGTTCACACCGACTCTAGTGGGTGATGATCTTACGACCACCAGACAATTAGAGGATGAGCTGGTATAAGACATCTGATCATAGGTTAATGTATTCAGGTTGACTACTATATCTGAAATCATCAACAAGGCCCTTATTATAGAGTGAAATATAAGGAAAGATGATAGTGCAAGTCAGGGTTGTTCAACACCTAAATCTATTAGTGGTTATTTTAGAATACATAAGTGTGACTTTGATGTTTCTCATGGGGGTAGTCGTAGTCAGGCTCCTCGTGCAGACAATTTCTTTATATGTCACCAGTGTGGGAAGTTGGTACATACAAAACCTTAGTGATTATAGGATCCAGTGGAATGTAGATGCTATAGTAGGATGGGAATATCAATATCTTCTATAGGATATTTCCATTAGTGCCTAGAGAGTGTGGATCTAGTCCTACCACACATTTCAGAGCATGTCTAGTAAGATCTCACCAGGTAGGAAGCTGAAATACCATCGGCTGCTTAGGCTAAGGTGACAGTCGAGGCAGAGGTATCTGGACTCATTATTCATAGTTCTAGCAGAGCAGGATTTCTTAGGGTATTTATGATATGACTCGAGGCCATGGTATGGAACAGTTACATGTAGTGTAGCCTATTCTAGAGGAGAAGACCGTTGAACCTTCTAATGTTAGAGTTACTATTCTATTATCCTCCACTTTAGTGTCTTTTTTATTTTACACATGTGCATCTCATTATTTCATATCTGAGGAAATCACAGAGAGTTTGGGCCTCAAGATCCAACACTTTTATTTTTTTTATGATGATTGATACCCCTTTAGGTATCCGATCAAAGGGTGTTCACCATTGTAAGGATTTTCCCCTTGAGATAGGAGGATACCTCTTTGTATGGAATCTTTTCATCCTCGACATGATGGGATTTGATGTAATCATTAGGGTGGACTGGTTAGTTCCCTATTGATCCTATATAGAATGATATCATCAGAGGGTGAATTTTATATCACTAGGGGCGATAGGCACATGAATAAGGGAGAATGGGATGTTCATGTGACTCGAGATGGACCCGAGTAGCTGACGCAAGCCAATATGATATCTTAGATCGCCGGTATTTTCTTGAATGATCAGGGGTTATGACCCACTATTTTCCCTCTTGTAGTTGATCATTTCTGGGATGTATTACCTAAAAACTTCTCTAGTCAACCTCCAGTGTGAGAGGTAGAGTTTACAATTGAGCCAGTGCTGAGAGCAGCACCATTTACCATTCCTCCTTATAGGACGACACCTATAGATCTTATTGAACTTGAGAAATAGTTATAACACATAAAGGATAAAGGATTTATGTGCCCCGATACTTATTATTTGAGTTAACTGCTCATTTTTTACAAGAAGGATTATGGTACCCTTAGGCTTTGCATGGATTACCATCGATTCAACCAGCTCATAATAAATAATCGGTATCCACTACGTTGAATAGACAACCTATTTGATTATCTATGGGGATGTAGAGTGTTTTCAATTATATATTTGAGGTTGGGATACCATCAGGTGTGTGTCAGGTCATCATATATACCTCTCACATCTTTTAGGAGTAGGTACGGTCTATATGAGTACCTGATCATGTCGTTCGATTTCACTAAGGCACCTACAGTTTTTATGGCTCTTATGAATCAGTTTTTTCACCCTTATCTAGATTCATTCATGGTAGTATTTCTTGATGAAATCTTAGTGTATTCATGCTCTCTAAATGACCATTCTAACCATCTTGATATCATGTTGAATACAATGAGAGAGAATCAGTTGTATTTATGCTTCATAAATGCCACTTTTGGATCGACAGATTCCACTTCCTAGATAATATCATCTTAGAGTCGAGAGATTTAGTAAACCCAAAGAAATTGAGAGATATATATTCCTAGGAGAAAACTAAGAATTTATTTGACATATGATATTTCTTGGGGATATCTGGATATTTTAGATGCTTCATCTAGGATTTCTGACACCTTGTAGTGTTGCTTACAGGCTTGAAAAAGAAGGGTGTGAAATTCATATGGTCAGATTCTTGTGAAGAAACCTTTTAGGATTTTAAGGGAATATTGACTTCAATATAAATCCTCGTTCAACTAAATTTGGGAAGAACCTATATAGTTTACCGTGATGCATTAGGTATCGGGTTTGGAGTTGTTTTGATGCTGGATGAGTGAGTCGTCACATATAGGTCTCGTCATTTGAGGCCTCACGTGTGAAATTAACCAACACATGACCTCAATATAGATGCATTAGTTCATGATTTACACTATTAGAGACAATAATTACTTGGACATCACTTTTTAGTATTAAATGACCACAAAAGCCTCAACTATATCTTTACACAATGAGATATGAATACCAGGCAGTGCAAGTGGATGGAGTGCATGTAGTCGTCTGATTTTAAGCTTGCTTATATGCCTAGAAAAGGAAATTCTGTAGCTGATTATATGGTCCAGAAGACTCATACATAGGTAGTTTAAGAGGCCAGTGGTGAATGACATCTCATGGCCTTATTCTCAGAGATATACATTGAGGTTTAGAAGGATCGTGGCGAGACTATCATCACAGCCTTAATAGTGACCTATAATCCACTAGAATGGGTAATAATGAAGAAACTATCTGATTCTAAGGGAATTATCCTAAGGTAAAGTTTTCTAGATGATGATACATCTTCTGGTTATATTGTGGATGAAGATGATACTCTACTGTTCCATTGACATGTTTGGGTCCTAGCAGACATCAGAGAAGAGATGATGTAGGAATTTCATGCCTTAGCATGGTCAGTTTATCCCGGTGTCACCAAGATGTATCAAGACTTACAATGAAAGTATTGGTGACCTAGTATGAAATTAAAGATTATCGTATTTATAACTTGTTGTTCCGCCTGTTATCAGGTGAAGGCGGAGCATTAATGATCGACATGGATTTTACAGTCGTTGTCTATTAATGAGTGGAAATGGGACATTTTTTTATGGATTCCATGACTGGTTTTCCTATATCACCTCATGGAAATGATACAATGTGTTTTTTTGTTGATCATTTGATGAAGGTAACACAATTATTACCTATGTGAGAGACCTTCTCAATAGAAAATCTTGGGAGGTTATACATTAGGGAGGTTGTACATCTTCACGGGTCTCCCCATTCTATTATTCTTGACAGAGACTCTCTCTTTACGTCACAGTTATGGTAGGGGTTATAGAATTCCTTGGGTACATAGGTGCTTCTAAGCATGTCCTATCACCCACATACCAATGGACAGACAAATCATATGATTTTTGTGATAGAGGATATGCTTTGTGTTTGTTTCCTTGACTTCAGGGGTTCCTGGAGAAACGCATTTGTCTCATTGAGTTCTCTAATAATAACATATTTCAAGATACCATCGATATGGATACTTATGAAGCCTTATATGGTATGAATTTCCATTCACCTCTATGCTGGATAGAGGAAGGGGAGGTAGCTTTTCTTGGACCTCATCTTGTTTAGAAGACTACAGAGTAGGTCTAGTTGATCAGGAAACACATGATGATAGCTCAATCCTAACAGTAGTAATATTACAACTGATTTTTCCAAACTCTTGAGTTCGAGGTTATAGATTGTGTTTTCTTTCAAGTCTCTCCCAAGTTGTGACATATACATATTTGGAGGTAGGGTAAGCTCTCACTTAGTTTCATTGGAACCTTATAGGTTGTGAAACAGATTGGACTAGTGGCTCACTAGATAGTACTTCCTCAGAGACATCAGTCTATGCATTTTGTCTTTCACATATCTCATATTCATCGATATTATCTAGAATCATCACATATATTTTATCTTGATGAGTTTGAGTTGGACATATATGCTTCTTTTAAGGAGTATCCAATGCGTATTGTGGATCGGAGTGTGAAGACACTATGAGGAAGGTAAGTTCCTTTAGTACCGGTGCTATGGTAGCACGACCGAGTACAATATGAGAATTAGGAGTGGGAAGCTGATATATGAGCTCAGTAGCTAGAACTCATCATTAATGATACCTCTTTACCCTCAGAAGGCCAACTCAAGGACAAGTTTCTTTAAGGAAGGGATATTGTAACAACCCATATTTTCATGAAGGTAGGAATCATTTGATTTTGGATTAAATTCCTATAAATGACCATTATGATGTTACCCAGTGGTGGTACAAAGGTTATGAGGGTTTTTGGGGCTTGTTTGAATCCCATAACCATAGGAATTTGAAAAATAGACTAGGCCACACGGTTAAAAGACACAATGTTACCCATACCACACAGTATCTCCTAACCGTGTGAGGTGAGACATAGGAGAACTGGAGTCTGCACAATTTTTCTACAACTATGAAACCCTAGGTATGTAACTGTGTGTGATTTCAAATCTCTTTGATAGAGTCCATTCGAACGGTTTGTGCACAGTTTTTCCAACTATGTGTCCAAATCATGCTCCCTTGTTTTTTTAGGTTGAATTGTCTTTTTTCCATTCATTAATCTTAAAAACTTATTTCCTTTCCACCCTCTTAATTTCTAGAAGACTAAGCTTCTTCCTCATCTTGTGGCTCTCCATTATTCCTAACCTAGGCTTTGATGCCAATAACATATCCGGACTCTGAATCAAGATATGTCGAAAGCATTGGATAACTCTTGGTAAGATCTCTATTCCTATTGATTTATTATTTTAGTTTCTCTTCTAATCTCTTATGCTATTTATGTGCAAGATCATTTTCCATATTTTTAGGGAATTGGACCGTTTATTCGATTTCTTCTAATCTAATTTGAATCTAAGTCCATCATCAGATGAGGAATTTTCAACCAACCTAAGGTTGGTGGTCTCATTATTTTCCTCAAAAGTTATGGTCTTTTCATAGCTGCACTATTGTGTTGTACACCATCCTTTGTTACGCGTTGACTTGAAATTTAGTTCTTCATTATAAATTGATATACGAACCCTGTTGTAATCTTGAATATCATTTCTTAGTAATTAGAGGATTCCAACCTTGATTATAGACACCCCTTGGGTGTGCCGACATGAAATGCCTCTTTATAATTAAATTATTAAATGTCTTTAATTAATTTTAAGAGTTTGGATTGGATTATAAATGGAATTTCCCACTATAAAATAAATTTATATTGAACCAAATAACTTCTAAAGTTCTTGGATTGACTTATAAAAGAAATTTTCCTTGTAGCTAATTTCCCAATTGGTAGTGTCACCTTTTAAGTGATTCATTGAGACTTATAAAATGAATTGACATATTTTGTTTAATTAAATGGATTTATTATATGGAATGTATTGGTTCATGATGGTTTTATTGCTTTAAGAATTAAATATAATAATTGAAATGGTTTATAATAGAAGGTAAGGTCACATTGATCGTTACATGCTTTATTAAATGGGTTGATTGAATTGTAATGCCTTGGTCATAATGGGATTAGTAAATATAATGAACGAGAGGTGATGCATCATAGATATTATTATAATTATGATTATTCCATTGTTATTGTATGTGATATGATTTTTAAGGGAATTTTTGAGCATGAAGATTCACTCTCCCTTACATCAGGTGTTGAGTATGATGTCTCACACCATTGATGTTATTTGGATAGTGGGAATGACACACCATGTCCCTTAATTAAGACATTGACATGATGACTCACCCACCTTCTCGAGTGACGATAATGATGTCTCTAATTCATTATGTGATGTAGGTAATGCACCCTTTTTCTAGAGCTTATTGGGTCATTCATACTGGTTATGGATGGCCAAGTTATGCCCTTGTCCTGCGAACACCTAGTATTCTGGGTATATGGATACTTACATTGGTACATACTTAGTCCATTTGGTGGATGTAGTATATAACTATATTATGTATGTATTATTAAAATATGCATTTGGTTACCGGTCAGATATCATTACCACCACGATCCAAATTAAGTAGAGTTGCTAGGTGTCCTAGAGGAACCTGAGCATATTAGTTATTTATTCAGCATTGTTTGTTATTCTGTTTATACCTACACATTTCTATTATTATGTACACTGATTGGATTACTTATAGAGACCATTAGTAGTGTACTACTGGGATTTTATCTCACACCCTACTCAGACTGTCTTTGGTACCTGAGTAGATTACTTGTTTGCAGGTATGGATATGGGCAAGCACCCTGTTATAGATATTTTATATGCTTTACTTGTAGATGGATCATAGGAGAATAAGATTGATAGTATGCTCTAGATGTTAGTGGAGCATCCTTTTTTTATTTTTAATTTTTTTTATAGAATATTGTATATGTTTATCCCCTATTTCCCATGTACATCAGCATGCCACACATCCATGTATATGACACTGCCTAGTAGTTTTTGATACTATCATTTAGTTGTTCAATTATTTATGCTTCCAAATTTTATTAATATATTTTTTGTATGTACTTCTATTTTAGAGGGTTACTAGTCTATTCATTTAGTGTGCGTTTATATCATGCTTCTGCTATTGCATGCTTACTGTTTTTATCCACCTTTCCACTATAATATGAGGCTATAGTCTCCCCACTATATCAGTTTTACATTTTCGATGCTAGTCAGAAGATTTTTTCATACTGGGAGGACGGTTGAGGCTACGTGACCCACAAGCTTAGGGTCCCAATTAAGTGTACGTTGGGTTGGGATGTTACATTTTTAATGTTTTTTATCGTTATTTTTTCACTTATTTGAGTGAATGAATTTCCAATGCATTTTGAGGTCTTGTTGAGTTCTTGTATAGATAAATCATGATTTTTAATGAATTAATCCCTCAGAACTATTACCAAAATTCTTTTACAGATTCGTAGGCATTGGTTTTTAGCTCGTAAGGATCGGGAACTCCCTTCAGACCTTATTGTGGGTTGAATAAAATATCCGGGTTAGGGGTATCTCAGGTTTATTCATGAAACATTATAGTATTATATATTTTTTATGTATTTTTTTGATTTTGAATTGATCCATTTTAATGTATCAAAAATATTAACTATTACTTTATAATTTTTTTCAAAAATCTTTACAATTTGAAAGGAGTTTATTTGAAAAATAGAATTCAATTATTTTTTCTTCAATTTTTTTAAACATTTTTTATCATGTTATTTATTTTTGTCATCATGTTTTACATAAATCTATTTAATTGTTTAGTGATTTTTTCATGAATTATAATAGTAGATAATTGAAACCAACTAATATTGAGATCTTTTATTGGTTTTGATCTAGAAGAAAGCTTCACTTTTTTTTGTAAAATTTAGAATTTAATGTCTTTCATTGTTTGAAGATAAGTTTAGACATGTCATTATGAAATAAATATTGGTTAATACATGACTCAAATTTGATTGAAGAATCAAAATTTTAGTTCAACATGATAAAATATTATGTTTATTTATCCCTTTCTTTTGGGGTTTCCTTGGGATATTAGTTACAATAATCCAATTAAAGGAAAACAGTATGGAATAGACATAAACAATCTTTAATCATAAAAATATTGTGTGATTATATTGAAGTGGAAGTAGGATTGAGGATTTATAATAATTAAAAATATCTCCATGTTTTTTATTCCTACCCAATCCATGCAACACTAACCTTGTCACCCCCACCACCTCTGTCGCAACCCCACTGCCACCCAACACACCTCAACTACCATTTTCTACAGTTTCCATATTATAAATGGCACTTTATCTACCCCCAACATTCTCTCTCCACCCCACAACTTCCCTTGAAATATGTCTACACACTCCATCCATAGTAAATTGACCATGTTTGGTGGATAGGAGATATAAAACCACCCTATGTTGTTTCCGCACCCCCCATCTCCAGCACTAAAAACTACAAGATTTGGAAACAAAATAAAAGAAACTACCATTTGGAAATTTTTAGGTGGTGGATAAAGGTTATTTTTTAATAGGTATTTATACTTTGTAAAAAAATGTTGTCTCATATATTTATAGAGAATAAATTTTTAATAGTGGGCATAAATTGATATTCAAGTATTGGGTGATGTGTACATCTAAAATTTTACCTCATAAAATATTTGATTATGCACAGGTATTTCTTTTACATGTACTTAAGCATGCATCATTGTTTTAATAAAATACTTAAATCTATTTTTTCCCATCATATGAAATTTTACATAAATAATAATAAAGGGATGGTGACTATTAAGAAATTTTGTTTATATATATAGTTAAAAGTGTCATGTAGTTCAATGAATATAGATGTGTTGATATTATTTTAAATGGGGTTGTGTTTTTCTTCTAAATTTTGTTTTTTTATGGTTGTCTAGAGGATAGATTGTGATTCATAATTGTAATTTTTTTTAAATCTATTGTTTTTCAAATCAGTTATTTTTAAATTCAATTGTATGTTTCATTTTGTAAAATATGGTATCCATTTAATATCTTTTTTTTATAGAAATTGTGCAATTTTCAATTCTACCTTTATTTTCTGAACCATGTATGAAAACTTTTATATTGTTTAGAGTTATTTATATTCTAAATTTTTTATGCTATTGGGTTTTGTTACCTTGTTGGACCACTTCTCTATGGGGCCTCTCTTACTGGGCCCTGAACATTTGTCATCCTGTTGTGATTGTGTTTCCCTATGCCATTATGGAAATCCATTCTACACATCATCCCTAACTGATGATCATGTTGTGCCACCCTTTTTATCCCTGACATCCATTTATACTACTTGTTAACTAAGGCAGTCGATTTATGTTCTAGAGATGTAGGCATGGAATGATATAGTTTACCATGTTTTTTTTACGTCATGATTATGTCAGGGGAGTGATGACCCATGCACCTCCGGTCTCTTCATGTAGAGAGATTCAATCAATATCTCTCACTCTCATATAGCTCTGATCTCAATTTTCCTTCAATGAATCCCTAGTTTGTCAGTCCTTATCGGCCTGTTGCTCCCCCCCCCCAACTCTATCTCGTTGTTGGTGATATAGTGAACTCAATATCCTTCCACAGTGGAAGAATTGTGGACACATCCCTATGTAGATATTATAGTACAGAAAAGAGAAAGTGGATATATTCAGGGACGTTGAGTGTGAACAACTTTCAACTTGAAGAGATCAAGACAGACAAACCTTGATGTGTCTGACACTGTAAGTATTAGCTTGGTTCTTTTTTTCCATTATGAGATTTTTAGTATTTGCATACATTGTTTTTGTTTCTTTCTCTTAATGGTTCTTTACACCCTATAGTGTTTGTTTTCTTTGGGAATTAATAACATGCTTGTGTGGGAGGTGGTGAAATTGTCGCGCACATAAGTCCCCACAAAACTGAAGCACGTTAAATCTATATGTTGTTTAATTTTCTTTCAATATTTATTTATTATATGTTGTTTTCTTCAATATGTAATATTTTATCTCACATTATAAAGAATTCAGTCCGGTCCTTTTGGTTGTATGGTATTATGCTTCTGTTCAGGTTACCACTCATCCTAAGAAAGTGGTATTAGAGCCCTACTTCTTTTTTTAGGTCAATTTCAATTGTTTTTTTCTATTATATTTATTTATAGTTCTGGTTTCTATTTGAATTTATGTATTTTAAACTCACTATTAAATCACCACTATTTTATGAATTGTAATTACTTAGATACATTATCATGTCTTTGTTTTTTTTTTCATTTCATATCCATTTAACAAAACATAGTTTACCATAGGTATTATTCCGTTGTTGGGATTGTACGTTTAGAGTTGTTTGCAAGAATTTGACATCTAATCTATGGGTAAAAATGTCCACAATGAGATATAAATTGAGAAATTTTATGGTGATAATGACTTTAATTTGTGGAAAGTTAATATGAGAGACCTTCTTGTACAGTAGGGCCTCATTATTGCCCTCTATGGGGTTAAGAATCCAAATATTACTGTGAATAAAACTAGACAACCTATTATAGAATATTTTGATGTATCCCCTGATATTTTAGTTAAGGAACATAGCTCCATTTTACTTTCTTTAGGTGATAAAGTCCTTAGATAAGTGGATTAGGAATCTAGTGCTTCTAAAATATGGCTTAAACTTGAAAAAATATACATGGATCCTTCACTTGTAGGTAGGATTTATAAAAAACAACGCATGTTCGCATTTAAAATGAAACCTGTAACTTCAATTAAATCCCATATAGATGAATTTAATAAGGGTATGTTAGGCTTATCAAAAATTAATGTTTCTTTTGGTGATGAGGATCAAGAAATGATCCTCTTAATATCTTTAGAAAATTCTTACAACACTCTAGTAGTGACCATGATGTATGATCGAGACTCTTAAACCCTAGAAGAGGTTAAATCAGCCCTTCTTTCTAGGGAACTAAATTCTAAACCTAGAATTAAAGGCATGGTATAGAGTTTGTTCTAAAATGGGAGGCCTCAAACTAAAAATAAGAAGAAACACTTTAACAAATATAATAACAAAATCAATAAAGATCCTAAACCTAGGTCAAATCCTAGGGATAGAAAGGTCACCTATTTTCATTATGGAAAACCAGGAAACATTAAACCTGAATATAGGAAACTCAAGCATGAGTTAGATTCTAAACAACCCATTGATAAGTCCATTCTTATAGACTCTAGTTATGAAACTTCTGAGGTTCTTAATGTGTCAATGCATGAAATCAATCAATAGAGGGTCCTTGATTCAGGTTTCTCTTTCCATATGTGTCCTTTTAGAGATTACTTTATAGAGTTGGTTGAAAGGTTAGAAGGAGATGTCCTATTAGGTAATAAAAAGATGTGAAAGGTTGAAGGTAGAAGTTTTGTTTTGTTATAACTTGATGACCATAGTATCATTACTTAGTTGATGTTATCTGGGTTCCCAACCTTCAAAGAAACTTGGGTTCCTTTGGGGTCCAAAACCAAAAGGGATTTACCTTTAGGTCTGAAATCGGTTGTCTCAAAATCTCAAAAGTCTATACAACCATTCTTAAGGGATATCTAATCAATGGGATATATTTATTAAATGGAGAGACCCATTCAAGGAATTTGGGTAGTGTCTATTCGACTAATATTAATAATACTATGCTTTGGTATAAGAGATTGGGTCATGTTAGCTCCAAAGGACTTGAAGAACTCAACAAGAAAGGGATGTTGAGTGACATCACACCAAGAAATCTTCTATTTTGTGAAGATTGTATAATGGGAAATGCCATGAGGGTTTTCTTTGGTAGGTCTAGTTTTAAAGCCACCTGGCCCTTAGAATATGTCCACTCTGATCTATAGGGTCCATCTAGGATATCCCCCCATGGTGTAGGTTTCTATTTTTTTACCTTTATAGATGAATTTTCTTGGAAAGTGTGGCTTTATATTCTTAAAAATAAATATTATGTTTTCCTATCTTTTGAAACCAAGAAAACATTAGTTGAAAATCAGATTTGGAAATAAATCAAAACTCTAAGAAAAGACAATGGGCTTGAATACTTATCCACTAATTTTATACAATTTTGTGATTCTGAAGTAGTAAAAATACATAGAACTATTAGGTAACCCCCCCCCCAAATGTGTTAGCATAAAAGATGAATAGAACTATCCTAGAAATAGTCTGGAACATTCTTTCATGCTCAGGCCTCCCCAAATCCTTTTGGACCAAGGCCACCAACACTACTATCCACAAAATTAATAGGTGTCTCTATTATGAAAATCAATTTAAAACACCTGAATAATTGTGGAATGGTAACCCCCCTTCTAATTCATACTTAAGAGTCTTTAGTTGTAGATCCTATGTTAAGTAAATACTGACAAGTTAAAACCAAGATCTCTAAAGTGTATTTTTGTTGGGTATCCCAAGGGTGTCAAGGGGTATAAACTTTAAGTAGATAAAAATGATTATCAAAAGTGAATTATAATTAGGGATGTTTTATTTCATGAATTTTATTCTCCCAAAACCAAGGATGCCACTCCTGGCAGCAGTGAACCATCCTATGAACAGGCTGATGAAATTGAGCTTCCAACCCATTTTAAGGCCCCTATCTAGGCCTCTCCTCCTGGTGAACAACCTTTTAAACATGTTGATTATTCTTCATATTTAGATTCTAAATCTGAATCTGCATCCCCTAATAAGGACTATCAGGTGAATTGAGATAGGTAAAGGAGGGTACCCAGACCCCCTTCTCAGTTCAGTCAGTATGACATGGCATATTATATCTTTCATGTAGACCAAGATCTTGTTGATGATGATCTTCAAACCTATAGGAAATATTTAAATGAAAAAATATATAAACCAATGGGTATTTACCATGAATAAAGAAATTCAATATTTAAAAAAGTACCACATTTGGACTGTTGTGAACAAACCAACTAATTAAAAAATAATTGGTTCCAAGTGGATCTTTAAAATAAAGGAGGATAATAGCTAGGGAAATAAAATCAAGTATAAATAAATGTTGGTTTCAAAAGGTTTCCTCCAAAGAGAGGGAATTATTTACTTAGAAATTTTACCCCCATTGTAAATAATTCTTATATTAGACTTTTATTAGCCTTTTCTGCCTCTAATGATCTGCACATTGAAAAGTTAGATGTAAAAACTTCCTTTTTCATGGTGATTTTAATGAGAATATTTATATGAAACCTTTTTATGGTTATCATAATGAATTAAAATTAAATCAAGTATGAATTTTAAATAAATCTTTGTACAAGTTGAAACAAGCCTATAAGAAGTGGTATTTAAAATTTTATTCATTTATGTTATCCAATCGGTTTATTAGGAGTCAATATGATGCATGTGTTCATTTTAAATCAACTAAAAACTGAATGATTTACCTGCTATTATTTTTTGATGAAGTTCTTATCATTTTAAAAAAATATGAACCTCATTTCTACTATTAAATCCCAATTAAATGGCATGTTTTAAATGAAATACTTAGGTGCATCTAAGAAAATATTGGGCATTAAAATCATAATGGACAAACCAAATAAACTGTTATACTTATCTCATCATGATTATGTTTTAAAAATTCTTAAGAGATATATGTTTGAATCTCTCAAGCCAATAAATATACCTCTTGGACAAAATTTTAAACTATATATAACACAAGAACCCATAATTGCTGATGATATTCAGTTTATGTCTCAAATACCTTATAATAATATAGTAAACGGTGTTATGTACTGTGTGACATGCACCCAACCAGACATTTCATATGCAATATGCACTTTCAGAAGATTTATGCCCACACATATGAATCCATGTTGGCATGCCCTTAAATATATCTTAATATATCTCTCTAGTAGTTCTAATGTTGCTTTGTGTTATGGTAAAGATTTAAATTCTTCTGAATTTATTACTAGATATGTATATGCTAATTATGATGGTAATATAGATACCAGAAAATCCCTTACTGGTTATTTCTTCACAATCTATGGTGGCCAATTTTCTTGAAAATTTAATATGAAATCTATGCTTTCATTTTCAACCACGAAGTCTAAGTATATTTCTTTGACCAAATTAGTGAAATAGGCCTTATGGCTAAAAGGTTTGTCTTATAAATTGCACCTATACAATTCTGTTATTAACGTCTATTATGATAGTCAATCAGCACTTAATTTATCCAAAATTTTTGTTTTCCATGGTAAATCAACACACATAGATATTAGGTTACATTTTATTAGAGATGTTGTGGAATCAGGAACTGTGTGTATCAAAAAGATACACACTAACATAAACACAGCTGATAGTTTGACTAAAGTTGTTGACTTATCTATGTACAATTTCTATTTAGATAGGCTAAACATGGTTCCTATTCCATAACCATAGTTATAAGAACATATCCCAATTTCAAATGAAAATGGTAGAGAATTGTAAAATATGGTATCCAATTAATTTATTTTTTTTTCATATGGAAATTGTTCCATGTTAAATTCTACATTTATTTGATGAAACATGCATACAAAATTGTATATTGTTTATAGTTATTTAAATGCCCAATTTTATATTCTATTGGGTTTAATTTCCTTGTTGGTCCGCTACTCCATTTGGGCCTCTCCTACTGGGCCCAGGCCTTCAGTCGTCCTGTTACGCCTGGGCATCCATGTTCCACGATGGAAATCCCTTCACCACATCACCCCTTAACATTGATCATGTTGTGACACCCTTTATATCTATGGTGTCCATCTATCACGCTTATTAACCGAGGCACTCTGTTTCAGTTCTGGATGATCTAGTTGGTTGTGTTTTTTTGAGGTCATTCCAGTGTTAGGGGAGTGATGACCCATTCACCCTTGGTCACTTCATTTGGTGAGATTCACTCGATCTATCCCAATATTTTATAGCTCTGCTCTCAATTTTACTTAGACAAAACCCTAGTTCATTGATCCTACTTTGACAAGGATTTGTCCCAACCTGTTGGTCCCCCCATCTCAATCATGTTGCTGGTGATCTAGTGGATTCAACATCCTTCCAAGAGAGAAGATGTGCAGCCACTTACCTGTGACAGATATTCTAGCATGGAGAGGTGAAAGTGGAGACATCTAGGGATGTTGAGCATGATCGACTTTCATCTTGAATAGATCAGAACAGTCAGACGTTGATGCATCTGACAATGTAAGTATCACCTTGGTTCTTTCATTTTTTTCCATTCTGATATTTGTAGTATTTGTATGCGTTGTTCCCGTTTCTTTCTCTTTATGTTTCTTTACACCCGATAGCACTTGTTTTCTTTGAGAATTAATAAAATGTGGGCATGTTAAATTTCTGTGTTGTTTACTTATCTTGAAATAATTGTTTCTTTTATGTTTACTTCAATATGTAATATTCGATTTCATGCAACAAGGAATTCAGTCCAATTATTATTTTTGTTTGGTATTCTACTTTTGTTTGGGTTACCACTCAGGCTAACACATTTTTTACATTTATTTTAGTTTTTTAGGTTGGTTTTTAAAAAACCATTATTAAAAAAATATTCTTATAAATTTCGTTTAAGTTGATTTTAAATAATCCATATAAAAGTGAGTCCACCATTATCTCCTTGGTTATGTTTTATATGTTGTTAATGAATTAATATTTAGTGGCTGGCATAGAGAAGTGATTCTACCAATTTCTCCATGGTTATATTGTATATGTACTTTATTTCTATTTCTATATCGGGTAATTTTAGGGGTAAGAAACTAATCCAATTATAAATACCCACCTTAAAACCCTTTGATGTCAGCTGTAAATCCCCATTTCTCCACCATTATAGTTTCCTTTCCATCCACATCAAAACATCCACATTTTTTAGCATTTATGGTACTCTTATACAAAATTCCCCATCAACTCATGGCCCCTCCTCCTCACCTTTCCCCCTCCTTTTCTTACTCCTACGACCACCTTCCTCCTGCATCCATCCCCACTCATTAGAATAATTTGTACCAGTAGTAGCGATGAACATATATTTATATCCACCTACAACACAATCTTTTCTCCCTGCTCAGGACCCTCATCCACTACGACATGTCAAAAACCACCCCGTAGTAGGCCCTCCCCGATATCTCTAGAACCACGCAAGTCCTGAATTATAAATCCCAACAAATTTTCTGATATAGAGGAAATATAAAAAGAAATTTCATGTTTATGTAAATTGGGAAACAAATTACCAATCTACCTTTAGGGTTGAGAGGTTTTTTTTGGTGAAGGGTGGATAGCGTCATAGAAATCACCATTTTTAAGATATTCATTAATAAGGATCTTTATTAATAAATATTATATAAAATACACTCTCTTACATAGCGCCCACCCTTCTATTTTTTTTAAAAAAATATTTCTCTTTTTTGTTTTTCTTATATATATTATGGCATCCGGCCTTTTTATTACATAACTTTTCATTACATTTTACACACAGAGGATCTTTAAAGTCTAGTGTCTTGGAAAAAAGATACATAATACATGAAAACATATAACATTATTTTAATCTCTTGAAAGGATTCTTGAAATGTTCATCCTAAGTACAATTACAACATCTCATAACCTGGGGACATAAATCAAAGGAAAGGGTGGGCATAAGGCCCAGTAAGGGAAAACAGGGAAAACAATTTACATGTGAACTTGACAGAATACAATAAGTACATAAGGAAGTATCATAAAGGCATGAGAAAGAGACATGTCATGATAATAAGACCTTGAATCATATATTGAAAATGTGGCTACAAAATTTAATTTAAACATTCATAAGAATATCACCAAGTTCCATCCCCAAGGTGTCATCAAAATTACCAAGGTTATTCCCCAAAGTATCGTAAAACTTGTCATCTCTAGAGATTAATTTATTTAGACAATAAATTGGAGAGATATCAAGGCACACCCATAATATGTATTTATTTTTATGTGATACACATAGATCATAATCAAACATTTCATAAATAATCCAAAGAGAATAAAATAAATGGGTTTAATATCAAAATCGTGACGTTTTAAGAAGTGCTTAAAAACATGATCATTATGTCATTTATAACCCATAGAAAGGGATTGAGGGTTTTATGTATGTCAATTACAGAATCAAATATTTTATTTTTATGTCTTTATGAATACCCCTATAAATTAAAATCAGTTTGGTTATTCATATAAAAAAATAATAATTTCTTGAGAAAAAAAGATAGATTTTGAGATGAAAAGTCTCCAGCATAACGGCTATGCGACATGGTTTTAGAAAACTTTAAAAAGAGAGGGGAAAATGTTAAACCATTCATAAAAGTCTCATAATATATTATAGGGACATAATAAATTGGAAATAAGAACATGATATGAAAATTTGAAAGACATACCACAGAAAAGAGAACTTGAATGGAAAAGAGAAGTTGGGAATTCCCTTACCTTGAAGAGTAACTTATAAAACTATAGGATCGAGACCTTGAGGGCTTGATAACTCTTTTGGAGGAATACTTAGGAGGTAAAAATATCATATATTCAAGGGGAATTATTTTTTAATGAAATAAAACGAATTAATGGCTTGTAATTTATAGTAAAAGAGAGGGAGTTTTTTATTAATTTTCAAGGACACCTCATCAGTGGTATTTAAAAAACCATGGGCTTACCCATGGTATTTGCCTATGGTTTTGGCCACTTTTTACACCTAATATAATATTTTAATCCAAATGAGTTGACCAAAATTTTAAATTACATATTACATCACTATGATGTCATAAAACACACTGAAAACTCAAAAACTGTATTTTTACTATTCACCGAAAAACAAAACATTTTATAAAAAACTCATAAATTCACCCTAAACTAATATAAATGTTATGAATTCAAAAACAAAATCAATTTTATAAAAAAATTAAAATATTATAAATTTAATTTTTAAGTAAAATCACTATTTACCCAAAAAATACTAATACTTAACTAATAATTTCCAAAAAAAATATTTACTTATACTATTATATCACATTACCATTCAAGATGCCTAAATTATATTTATAATTACTTAAGTGAGGTTACTATTCTATTGGACATATTACTATTCATAAGAGTAATATTACTATTCATAATTTATAATTCACCCAAAATTGATCATATCAGACTCTAAATTTCTTACTGATCACAACCGTATATGTCCATTTTTTAAATAATTTCACATTATCAATTATTTAAAGTATAAAAAATATTTTAAAATACTATTTTTTTAATATTCATCAATAATATGAAACTTCTTAGAAAAATCTAAAAATTCATCCTATATTAATTTTGACATTTAAAATTCAAAAATGATGGTTATTTTACCATAATAAGAAATAAAAAAATTATTTATACAAATGCATTACACAAAGTAACTAAGTCCTCATTACATAACCCCTTATAACACTTGCATAGGACCTAAGAGTAAGGTGTGCAATGGTAATAGAATCCTGGGGCGGCTCAGACAACAATACCCGAGTGGTGATTTCTATAATCTTGAACTTTTCCCGTATGCGATTTCGTTCAAGCTTAACATGTTGAAGCTCATATTGGGATTGGTCTAAAGCAAATCCCAGTGATACTACCTCCTTCCCAATCTCTGAAAAATGGGCTTTGTAGGACCCGAGTCTACTGGATGAGGCCATCGACTCTTCTTTATGTATTAATTACCCATTTTTATTTTTGTTTTAAACAATAATTATAACATTAAAATTTATTATTGTTTCCAATAGTTATATTAACCAATGGTCATATAATGGTCAAAACCTGATGGTTACATTTCATTTATACTTGTATATTTGTATTGATTATGACATATTAAGACATACATTTTCAGCAAACAAAATATTATTCAAAAGTTCGGGTCGTTACATTCTTCCCCCCTTAAGAAACTTTTGTCCCCGAAATTTCAAATTATACCCTCAAAACAGAAAAGGTGTGGGTACTTCTACCTCATAGACTCCTCTGGTTCCCACATGTATTCTTCATGTTTGTGGTTCCTCTGCAACACTTTAACAAGTTGGGTAGTCTTGTTGTGTAGAACCTTGTCTCTATGATAAAATATCTCCACCAGCTTCTCCTCATAGGAGAGGTCACATTCCAATTGTAACACCTCTAGATTTAGTACCTGTGAAGGGTCAAGTATGTACTTACTCAAGAGGGATACATGGAAAAAATCATGAACTTGTGCTATATTTGGAGGAAGTGCATGTCTATTTCCCGTACCTAGGGATGAGCTTCCATTTCTTCCCAAAACTCATTACTCTCTTCTAAGGTGAAATTAGAAGAAAGAATTTGTCCCCAACATCAAACTTCATGTCCCTTTGATGGTTGTCAGCATAACTCTTTTACTAACTATGAGCATCCTTAATGTGTTGCTGTATGGCATGAACCTTTTCTATCATCTCTTGCACAAGATCAGTCCCAAGAAGGTTTCTCTCACCAGATTCATCTCAACAAGTATGAGTTCTCCATTTCTTCCCATATAGAGATTTATAGGGTTCCATTTTAATGCTTGAGTGGAATCTATTGTTGTAATAAAACTTAACTAATGGGAGATTTTGATCCCATCCACCTTTAAATTCTATTGAGCATGTTCTCAGCATGTCCTTGAGTGTTTGAATAGTCCTTTAATATTGGCCATCAGTTTGGGGGTGATAGGCCGTACTGAAATTCAATTCGTTACACAAAGAATGTTAAATACTTCTCTAGAATCTTGATGCGAACCTTGGATCATGATTAGATATGATAGAAAGTGGAACTCCATGTAACCTTACCACTTCCTTCACATAAATCCTGGAAAGTTGATCAAGATAGAAATCTTCCCGAATAGAGATAAAATGGGCAGTCTTAGTGAGACAACCCACTATAACCCATATTGCATTATTTCCTTTGGATGTTCCTGGGAGACCAGTGACAAAGTCCATAGTGATATTATCCCACTTCCATACTGTTATGGGTAGTGGTTATAATACCCCTTTAGGAATTTGTTGCTCTGCCTTCAATTACTGATATACTAGGCACCTTGTAGTGTAGTCAGTAATATCCCTTTTCATATTATCCCACTAATAATGATCATGAAGGTCCCTATACATTTTTTTTCTTCCAGGATGTATAGAGAATGTAGAGCTATGAGATTCATCCATCATCTCCTTTATTTCTGAAATATATGGAACACATAGTTTTGTACGAAATTTCAGTACATCTTCTTGATCAATATTGAACTCAGAAAACTTCCCATCCTTCACATCCTCAAACTTATTCTATAATAAAGGACCTTATTTCTGAGCTTTCTTGATATTCTCTAGTAATGAAGGCTGAGAAATCATTTGGGATAGGGTTGACTATGTCACTTACCTTATAATTCCCATGTTCATTTTCACTAGGTCTTTGATCAAGGGATCTCTTTGAATCCTCCTCATGGACAGAACAATAGGGTATTTCATACCTAATGCATCAGTGACTTTGTTTTCTCTTCCAGGGTGACAATGAATTGAACAATCATAATCTTTAATAAGTTCCAACCACCTCCTCTGTCTCATGTTCAATTACTTTTGTGTGAAAATATACTTGAAACTTTGATGGTCTGTATGTATATGACACTTATCCCCATAAAGATAGTGCCTCCATATATTAAGATCAAAAACAACTGCAACCAGATCTAGATCATTCGTATGATAGTTCTTCTCATGAGTCTTTAACTATCGAGATGCATAAGCAATCACCTTTTCATTTTTCATAAGGACACACCCAATCCCTTTTAGATATGCATTGCTAAAAATAATGAATCCTTATCTGCTTGAGGGCAGAGTTAACATGGGTGCAGTAACTGGTATCTTATTCATCTCTTGGAAAATTTCCTCACACTCATTTTTCTGTATGAACTTAACCCATTTTCAAGTTAACTTGGTTAGTGGATTAGAAAGTCATGAAAAGTTTTTCACAAACCTTATATAATATCCCTATAATCCAAGGAAACTACGAATCTCAATTATTATTATAGGCTGGGGCCACTCCTCTACAACATTTGTCTTTGTAGGGTCAACTATGATTCCTTCATTGGTTACAATGTTCCCTAAGAAAGAAAATTTTGTAACCAAAACTTACACTTTCCTAACTTTCTAAAAATCCTATCATTTCATAGATTTTTAAAAATAACCCTTAGATGATCCTCATGCTCCTCACGACTTTTGGGATATATCATAATATCATCAACAAAAACTACAAAAAAGTTATCAAGGTAGTCCTTAAATACTATATTCATCAAATCCATAAAAATATCAGGAGCATTAGTCAAGATTAAGGGCATAACAACAAATTCATAATGCCCATATCTTGATCAGAAGATAGTTTTTAGAATATCTTCTTTCTTTACCCTCAATTGATGATAACCAGATTAAATATCAATCTTGGAGAATAATTGATCCCCACGAAGTTGGTCAAATATCTCATCAATTCTTGGAAGAGGTTATTTTGTATTCACTATGATCCCATTAAGTTCTCTATAATCAATGCATATCCATATTGATCCATCCTTCTTCTTAACAAAGAGAATAGGTGCTCCCTAAGGATACACACTCAGTTGGACAAACCCTTTCTCCAAAAGATCTTGGAGTTTCTTCTTTAATTCCTATAGCTCCACATTTTCCATCTTATATAGGGTCTTTTATATCATATGAGATCCATGTACAAGTTCAATGGATAAATCTACCTCTCTTTATGGGGGAGGTCTGGGTAACTCTTCAAGAAATATTTCAATGTATTCCTGGATTATAGGGACATTTTATATCCTTATACTCTCATTTACTTCTTCTTCTTCACCGATCAACTACAAAAAGAAGGCTATAGGAGGTGCTTCTAAAAAAGATTAGGTTGAGATATCTCTCCTTAGAAGATAAATGTTGGTCTTTTATTCAAGACTATTGAGATTTACTAGCTTCTTCATTTGATCTTAGCACTATAATTTGAGATCCATTCCATCCCTAGTATAATGTCAAATTCCAACATGGGAATGACTAATATATTTGCGATAAAATTGTGCTCACTAAAGTAAATACTAGAGTTTCTAAACACTGATGATTCTTGGATAATCCCACTAGGAGTCTTGACTGATAACTCTACTTTTATAAATTCATGGTTTGATTCTAAATTCATTGAAAACCTGGAGGAAATAAAGGAATACGTACAACCATAATCTAACAAAGTACTTTCTAGCTTTTAGAGAACAACAATAGTACCTTCCACCACATAATTTTTAGCTTCAACATCAGTTGTCGTGAAAGAAAAAGCATGACCTTGCTCCCTTGGCCTTTGTTGAGGCTGATGGTGATTCCCCTCCACTGCCTCAAATTTGGACAATGAATGGAAAAGTGCCTAATTTTTCCACACTTGAAGCATTAAACTTCAGGTAGGGCATGAACCTTCTTCCCTTTGTCGTTAGTGTTGGGAAGTTGAGGCTTCACCTAACTACGACAATTCCATGTGATATGGCCATCTCTTTCACACTTGTAGCACTTCCTGCTCCCGAGTAGGTAGTTCCTCGATTGATTTTTCCCACATTTATTATGTGTGGGAAGTTGCACTTTCTTGCCTCATCTTCCCTAATCAAATCTCATCACTAAGATTGGATCCATTGATCTCTTATTTTAATTGGATTTATGAGACCAATGTATCTCACCGAACTTCAGTTCTACTTTCATAGCACTCCACACGATCTCCTCATAGCTATAATAGTCTCAATTGGATAGATTATTCTGTAGATGAGGTCTTATTCCACCAAATAATCTATAAAAATTCCCATTAGGAACCATAAAAAAGATTTAGGTGTAATGTTAAAGTATTGTGAAGTTCATCTCATAGCTTCCAACAGATTCATAATCCTTTTTCTTTAGATCGAGAAACTCCTTCTCCATTTTTTTCTCATCAAATGAAGTAAATACTTATTGAAGAAGATCCCTCTGAACTCTTCCCACTCCATAGCTTTAACCTACACTCTTGGCCTCGTGTTTTTAATCAGTTCCCACCACTAATCAGCTTCTCCCCATTAGCGGTAAACAACCAGGGTGACCTTCTCTTATTTTGAATAGCGGAGCACAGAAAATATCTTATAGATAGAGTTGATCCACTGTTCAAAAATCAATGTGTTGGTAGATCCACTGAAGGTTGGTGGTTGTTGATTCATAAAGGACTCAAAAATTTTTTTTCCCTTCATGGTGAAATCGGTCTCTCATCTTGATTCAAGTTATTTCCCATAACTTGAGTCAGTTGGTTCATCATTCTCATGAAAGTTTCCATTCCGGCTTCCATCAAAGGGTCGTCAGCACATGGTCCATTGTAGACACCATTTGCATGATTCCTCTTATTGCCCACAATTTTTTAAAAGAATAAAACCTTATTGAGAAACTTATTTCATTTTCAAATCTTTTATTTGTAAAGGATTTGTATGTCTTAAAACTTCATGCTTAGAAATATTATTCCTTAACAACAATTACATTCCTCTATAAATCCTTTATAATGATTCATAAAAAGATTTTGATCAACCAAAAATATCCCCATGGAGTGTCAAACCAGGAGTGCAGCAAGACCCATTTTCTTTCACTAGTTATCATTCGAGTCTATCTCAAAGTGGTGTTTTTGGGTTTTACCCCTAGATACATATATGTCAGATCCACATCCACTTGTTCGTATCCAAACAAGGATTTATTTGTTCAGAAACCACTTACTTAATATTTCACAAAAATACCATGAATCCTTCCTATAGGGTTCTTCCTGAGGTTTCCATATCCTAATTTTCACAAATAAATAAACTATCCTTTGATACTTACTATGGAATCCCACCTTTTATTAGATAACATTTCATTTCATTTTACAAACATAGGATCTTTAAAGTCTAGTGTCTTGGAAAAAAGGTACACAATACATGAAAACATATAACATTATTTTAATCATCTTGAAATGATTCTTTAAATATTCATCCTAAGTACAATTACTATATCTCATAACCTAGGGACATACATCAAAGGAAAGGGTGAACATAAAGCCTAGTAAGAGAAAACAAGGAAAACTGTTTACATGTTAACTTGAGAGAATATAATAAGAACATGATGAAATATAATAAAGGCATGAGAAAGAGTTATATCATGGTAATAAGAACTTGAATAATATATTTAAAATGTGGCTAAAAATTTAATTTAAATATTCATAAGCATATCACCAAGGTCCATCCCCAAGGTGTCATAAACATTACCAAGGTTATTCACCAAGGTATCGTAAAACTTTTCATCTCTAGATATTAATTTATTTACCCAATGCATTAGAGTGATATTAGGTAGAAACATTAATATGAATTTAATTTCATTTGATCCACTTATATCATAATCAAACATTTTATAAATAACCTAAATATAATAAAATAAATGGGTTTCATATCAAAATTGTGATGTTTTAAAAAGTGCTTAAAAACATTATCATTGTGTCATTTATAACCCATAGAAATGGAATGAGGGTTTTATGTATGTAAATTATAGAATAAAATATATCATTTTTTTGTATTGATGAATACCTCTGGAAATTTTTTTTGTATTCACATAAAGAAAATAAAATAATTTCTTGAGAAAAAGAGAGATATTTTGAGACAAAAATTCTACAGCATAACGACCATGAAACATGGTTTTAGAAAACATTAAAAAGTGAGGGGATAGGGGTAACCCATTAATAAAAGAATAATAATATAATATAGGGACAAAATAAATTTGAAATAATAACATGGTATGGAAATTTGAAAGACAGACGACATAAAAGAGAACTTGAAAGGAAAAGAGAAGTTGGGAATTGCCTTACCTTTAAGAGTAACTTCCAAAACTCTAGGATTGGGACCTTGAGGGCTATATGTTTAATCAAGGTTTTAAATTTCATATATATTGTACATATAATTTATATTTTATAGGCTTCCAAAATTACTTATAAATTATTTTACAATAAACATTTTATTGAAAATTTAAATTATTTTTTTATTATTTTTTTCACATTATTTTTATTTTCAATGAATTTTTTTTCACATCCAATGTTTTAAATTTCATATATATTTTTATTTATACTATATTTTATGAGCATAAATTTTTTGAAGTGTAAATGTTATGTTTTAAATCAATAAAGTTCATGTTGTGTAAATTATTGTTGGTTTGTTATATTTATTAATGTTTTTGTTTATTTTCAACTATTTCTTATATGCTTAATCCATTTTTTAAGTTTCATTTAGATGGTCATATAGTTTATATTAAATAGGATTTCAAAGTCACCAACTTGAAACATTATTATGTTTCAAGTAGGTGGGACACAATCTTTATTGATTTAAAACATAACTTTTACATTTCAAAAAAATTATGTGCATAAAATATAGTATAAAAGAATTAAATGAAATTTAAAACATTGACTATGAAAATAAAAATTATCTGTGAATGAAAGTAATTTCAAAAAAAAATTAACAAAACTATTTAATTTACGCAAAAAAAAGTTTGTTTTAAATATATATATTAGGTGATTTGGGGTACAATTATATTAAACACACACACCACACATATAGGCTGGAAAGGCAGGACATAGTCCCCCCAAGAGAGATCCCACCCATCAAGCCTTATTTATTTAGTACATGACCCGAATTCCTAATGGGGATTAATCAAATATGACCAAAAGTCCAACTAACCAGCCTGAAGGCCCCTTTTCTTCCTCCATTGATCTATTGTAGAGACGTTGTTGCTGCCATAACCTGTTATTATCATCACCCTTTATTGTAAATATAATTTATAAATACAAATGTTATATTTTGAAACAACAATATTTTTTCCATTGAAATTATTTGTCATCAACATTTTTTAATTTTTTTTATTTTCAACTATTTCTTATATGTTTAATCTATGTTTTAAGATTCATTTATATTAGTCTTATAGTTTTTATTTTATAGGCTTTCAAAATGATGTACCTGAAACATTGTTATATATGTGGATGAATTTGGAAGCCTATAAAATATAAACTATAATATCAATCTGAATGAAACTTCCAACATGAATTAAACATATAAGAAATAGTTGAAAATTAAAAAAAATTAATAAATATAAAAAATCAAAAATAATTTACATGACACAAACTTTATTGATTAAAAACGTTACATTTTCACTTCAAAAAAATTGTGCAAATAAAATATAGTATAAATAAATTATATATGGAATTTAAAATATTGACTATATAAATATAAATTAATTAAAAATAAAAATAACATCAAAAAATCATAAATAATAAATAATAACTATTTTATTATTGTTAAATATTATGAATTACATGTTTAATAAAGAATAATTATATTTTAAAATATTTACAATAATTAAAACAATAATAATGAATAATAACGTAAATAATATAATTATTAATGTCACTAATAAATTAGTTAATAATATAATTTAAAATAAATATTAATTAACATTTTAATATAGAAAATATAATTTTTCTTAATAATGTAATTATTAATTTTTTTAATATAATTATTAATCATTTATAATAACCATAATAGTAATATGTTTAATATTTTAATAAAAAAAATAAATAAATACTAATTTTAAATATTATATATAAACTAATTATTTATGTATTTAATAATACTAAATAATCATATAATTAATAATGTTATTAATTATAAATAATCATTAAGTTGAAATGATTATATGTGCTTAATTATTATTTAATAATAATAATATTTGATGATAATATGATTGTAATTTATTTAACTATAAAAATAAAATATTAATTATTTTAATAAATAAAAATTTATTTTTTATATTTAATAATAATATTTTTATTATATTAATTTTTATCTTTTTTATTTTTTATTTTTAATAATAATAATAATAATAATTTATTTATATTATTTTAGTTATATACATCATTATTATTATTATTATTATTATTATTTATTGAAAATGTGTTATAATATATATATATATATATAGAAAAAAACAAAATTTTAAAAAAAATAAATAGGGGAGGGCGTTGTTTCAAACAATGCCCTCTTAAAAAACTTTATAAAGAAGGCATTGTTTGAGACAATGCCTTCTACAGAAAAGTTCTGAAAAAGGCACTATCTGGGACAATGCCTTATTCAAAATATTTGTGAAGAAGGCACTTTTTGGAGAGTGTCTTCTTAATAAATATTTTAAAGAACGCACTATCTCAGACAATGCCCACCCTTCACTAAAAATCCCCCAATGGTAACGGTAGATTGTGAATTTGTTTCCCAATCTACTTAAACTGGGATTTTCTTTTTATATTTTCACTATATTAGAAACTTTTCCTAGAAATCCCCCTGTAACTTCATCATCTTCATCCTCAGCTGAAAACCCCATTGTGATTTTCACTCAACCACAATGGTATTTCTTGGAAAATAAAGTTTTTATCTAGGTACTTCACCAACCAACTATTAGTGTGATGAAGGGAGACTTTAAATGTGGGCTACTTGATGTGTTTTGGCAATGGAGTCTTTGGTGGCACCTACTGTACCAAATCTGTTGACTTTTATTTTTTGTTAGTTTTTCATCATTTGATTTTAGGTGTGTTTGTATACTTATACATACACTACTGGAAATATAGGATTTCCCAACGGTTTAGAACCGTTGGGAAAGGCTGCAAAACCATTGGTATATGTTATACCAACGGTTCTACAAACCGTAGGGAAGTAAGCCGTTGGGAAAAACTTTTACCAACGGTTTACAGTGAACCGTTGGGATAGGGGGGAGAAAAATTACCCTATCCCAACGGTTCTAGAAAAATGTTGGGAAAAATCTATCCCAACGGTTGTAAACCGTTGGGAAAAACCCAAAATCTCCTCTTTCCCAACGGTTTAGAACTATTGGGAAAACTGTTTTACCAACGGTTTTATGAACCGTTGGTAAAACAAAACCTAGACATTCTATGCCAACGGTTTTGAACCGTTGGCATAGCCTCTGCTGGGAAAATTGCACAACAGCTCTGTAATTTGCCCAGCAGCTCCCCAATTTCCAACCAGCTCTCCAATTTTCCCACCAATTCAATCCAATTATTGTACCTGCAATAAACTAACACAGACATATACAATTATTGTACCTGCAATAACCAACTAACACTTACATATAGAGAACAAATTCATACACATTTAACATATAATGGTGGAACTATACACATCCATAATTAAATTAGAATTCATAACATAATTATAATTATACATAATTCATTTAGAATTCAATTTAAAATTTAGATGAAAATTATATGTGGAATCCGGAAGTCAATTCATAATTTGATCGGTTTTTTGTATACCATATATTTTTACCTGAAATAATGTCCATTTTAAACATAATACATACACCTGGAGTGCTACCGGACACACCGTTCCTTGGATTGAGGCGGGGTTGACTCGTACACGTCACATATGACCCATGGATCATTGTGCTAATGTATCGACACAATCTGAATGCGTTTGGTCGGTTTTCCGTATGCCAGTTGATGTTTTTCAATTAAAATGACGTACTTTTAAAACAAAGGGCAGACACTTTGAGTGGTGTCGGCCACACCACGCCTTGTATTGAGGTGGCGTTGACTCGTACACGTCACATATGACCCATGGATCGTTCTCCTAAAGTTTCAATGGAAACCGAATGCGTTTGGTCGGTTTTCCGTATGTACTTAAATTGTTGTCCATTTTAAGTAAAAGAGAGCCACTTAGAGTGATTCCGGCCACACCTTGCCTCATATTAAGGTGGGGTTGACTCGTACACGTCACATATGATACATGGGTCATTGTTCTAAAGTATCGACACAATCCGAATGCGTTTGGTCACTTTTCCGTATGCTAGTTGATGTTTTTCACTTCAAATGATGTCCTTTTGAAACAAAAGACAGAAACTTTGAGTGGTGGTGGCCACACCATGCCTCGTATTGAGGCGGCGTTGACTCTTACACGTCACATATGACCCATGGATCGTTGTGCTAATGTATCGACACAATCTGAATGCGTTTGGTTAGTTTTCTGTATTCCAGTTGATGTTTTTCAATTAAAATGACATACTCTTGAAACAAAAGGTAGAAACTTTGAGTGGTTCCGGCCACACCGCGCCTTGGATTGAGGCATAGTTGACTCGTACACTTCATGTATGACCCATGGATCATTCTCCTAAAGTTTCAATGGAAACTAAATGCGTTTGGTCGGTTTTCCGTATGTACTTAAATTGTTGTCCATTTTAAGAAAAAGAGAGCCACTTAGAGTGATTTCGGCCACACCGTGCCTCAGATTAAGGCAGGGTTGAATCGTACATGTCACATATGACCCATGGATCATTTTTCTAAAGTATCGACACAATATGAATGTGTTTGGTCACTTTTCCGTATGCTAGTTGATGTTTTTCATTTCAAATGATGTCCTTTTGAAACAAAAGACAGACACTTTGAGTGGTGACGGCCACACCGCACCTTGGATTGAGGCGGAGTTGACTCGTACACTTCACATATGACCCATGGATCGTTTTTCTAATGTATCGACACAATCCGAATGCGTTTGGTCGGTTTTCCGTATACCAGTTGATGTTTTTCAATTAAAATGACGTACTTTTGAAACAAAAGGAAGACACTTTGAGAGGTGCCGGCCACACCACGCCTCGGATTGAGGTGGAGTTGACTTGTACATGTCACATATGACCCATGGATCGTTCTACTAAAGTTTCAATGGAAACCGAATGCGTTTGGTCAGTTTTCAGTATGTACTTAAATTGTTGTCCATTTTAAGAAAAAGAGAGACACTTGGAGTGATTATGGCCACACCGTGCCTCAGATTAAGGTGAGGTTGACTCGTACATGTCACATATGACCCATGGATCGTTTTTCTAAAGTATAGACACAATCCGAATGCGTTTGGTTGGTTTTCCGTATTCCATTTGATGTTTTTCAATTCAAATGACGTCCTTTTGAAACAAAAGACAGACACTTTGAGTGGTGGCGGCCACACCGCCCCTCGGATTGAGGGGGGGTTGACTCATACATGTCACATATGACCCATGGATCGTTGTGCTAATGTATCGACACAATCCAAATGTGTTTGGTCAGTTTTCCGTATGCCAGTTGATGTTTTTCAATTAAAATGACGTCCTTTTGAAACAAAAGGCAGACACTTTGAGTGGTGGCGGCCACACCGCGCCACGGATTGAGGCGGGCTTTACTCGTACACGTCACATATGACCCATGGATTGTTGTGATAATGTATCAACACAATACGAATGCGTTTGGTCGGTTTTCCGTATGCCAGTTGATGTTTTTCAATTAGAATGATGTACTTTTGAAACAAAAGGCAGACACTTTGAGTGGTGTCGGCCACACCGCACCTCGGATTGAGGTGGAGTTGACTCTTACACGTCACATATGACCCATGGATCGTTCTCCTAAAGTTTCAATGGAAATCGAATGCGTTTGGTTGGTTTTCCGTATGTACTTAAATTGTTGTCTATTTTAAGTAAAAGAGAGCCACTTAGAGTGATTCCGGCCACACCGTGCCTCAGATTAAGGTGGGATTGACTCGTACACGTCAAATATGACCCATGGATCATTGTGATAATGTATTGACACAATCTGAATGCATTTGGTCGGTTCGTATGCCAGTTGATGTTTTTCACTTCAAATGATATCCTTTTGAAACAAAAGACAGACACTTTGAGTGGTGGCAGCCACACCGCACCTCGGATTGAGGCGAGGTTGACTCGTACACATCACATATGACCCATGGATCGTTGTGCTAATGTATCGACAGAATCCGAATGCGTTTGGTTGGTTTTCCGTATGCCAGTTGATGTTTTTCAATTAAAATGACGTACTTTTGAAACAAAAGGCAGACACTTTGAGTGGTTCCGGCCACACCGCGCCTCGGATTGAGGCGGAGTTGACTCGAACACGTCACATATGAACCATGGATCGTTCTCCTAAAGTTTCAATGGAAACCGAATGCGTTTGGTCAGTTTTCCGTATGTACTTAAATTGTTGTCCATTTTAAGTAAAAGAGAGCCACTTAGAGTGATTCCGGCCACACTGTGCCTCAGATTAAGGCAGGGTTGAATCATACACGTCACATATGACCTATGGATCATTGTGATAAAGTATCAACACAATCTGAATGCGTTTGGTCGCTTTTCCATATGCCATTTGATGTTTTTCATTTCAAATGATGTCCTTTTGAAACAAAAGACAAACAATTTGAGTGGTGGCAGCCACACCGCGTCTCGGATTGATGCGGGGTTGACTCGTACACATCACATATGACCCATGGATCGTTGTGATAATGTATCGACACAATACGAATGTATTTGGTCAGTTTTCCGTATTCCAGTTGATGTTTTTCAATTAAAATGACGTACTTTTGAAACAAAAGGAAGATACTTTGAGTGGTGTCGGCCACAACACACCTTGGATTGAGGCGGAGTTGACTCGTACACGTCACATATGACCCATGGATAGTTCTCCTAAAGTTTCAATGGAAACCGAATGCGTTTGGTCGGTTTTCCATATGTACTTAAATTTTTGTCCATTTTAAGCAAAAGAGAGCCACTTGGAGTGATTTCGGGCACACCGTGCCTTAGATTAAGGCGGGGTTGACTCGTACACATCACATATGACCCATGGATCGTTATGATAAAGTATCAACACAATCCAAATGCGTTTGGTCGGTTTTCCGTATGCCAGTTGATGTTTTTCACTTCAAATGACGTCCTTTTGAAACAAAAGACAGACACTTTGAGTGGTGGCGGCTACACCGCGCCTCGGATTGAGGTGGGGTTGACTCTTACACATCACATATGACCCATGGATCATTGTTCTAATGTATCGACACAATCCGAATGCGTTTGGTCGGTTTTCCGTATGCCAGTTGATGTTTTTCAATTAAAATGACGTCCTTTTGAAATAAAAGTCAGACACTTTGAGTGGTGGCGGCCACACTGTGCCTTGGATTGAGGCGTGGTTGACTCGTACACGTCACATATGACCCATGGATCGTTGTGCTAATGTATCGACACAATACGAATGCATTTGGTCAGTTTTCTGTATGCCAGTTGATGTTTTTCAATTAAAATGACGTACTTTTGAAACAAAAGGCAGACACTTTGAGTGGTTCTGGCCACACCGTGCCTCAGATTGAGGCGGCGTTGACTTGTACACGTCATATATGACCCATGGATTGTTCTCATAAAGTTTCAATGGAAACCGAATGCGTTTGGTCGGTTTTCCATATGTACTTAAATTGTTGCCCATTTTAAGCAAAAGGGAGCCACTTAGAGTGATTCCGGCCACACCGTGCCTCAGATTAAGGCGGGGTTGACTCGTACACATCACATATGACCCATGGATCGTTGTAATAAAGTATCGACACAATAAGAATGCGTTTGGTCGGTTTTCTGTATGCCAGTTGATGTTTTTCACTTCAAATGATGTCCTTTTGAAACAAAAGATAGACACTTTGAATGGTGGAGGCCACACCGCACCTCGGATTGAGACGGGGTTGACTCGTACATGTCACATATGACCCATGGATCGTTTTTCTAATGTATCAACACAATCCGAATGCGTTTGGTCGGTTTTCCATATGCCAGTTGATGTTTTTCAATTAAAATGACGTCCTTTTGAAACAAAAGGCATACACTTTGAGTGGTGGCGGCCACACCGTGCCTCGGATTGAGGCAGGGTTGACTCTTACACATCACATATGACCCATGGATCATTTTTCTAATGTATTGACACAATCCGAATGCGTTTGGTCGGTTTTCCGTATGCCAGTTGATGTTTTTCAATTAAAATGATGTACTTTTGAAACAAAAGGAAGAAACTTTGAGTGGTGTCGGCCACACCACGCCTTGGATTGAGGCGGCGTTGACTCTTACATGTCACATATGACCCATGGATCGTTCTTCTAAAGTTTCAATGGAAACCAAATGCGTTTGGTCGGTTTTCCATATGTACTTAAATTGTTGTCCATTTTAAGCAAAAGAGAGCCACTTAGAGTGATTCCGGCCACACCGTGCCTCAGATTAAGGTGGGGTTTACTCTTACACGTCACATATGACCCATGGATCATTGTGCTAATGTATCGACACAATCTGAATGCGTTTGGTCGGTTTTCCATATTCCAGTTGATGTTTTTCAATTAAAATGACGTCCTTTTGAAACAAAAGGCAGATACTTTGAATGGTGGCGGCCACACCGCGCCTCAGATTGAGGTGGGGTTGACTCGTATACATCACATATGACCCATGGATCGTTGGGATAATGTATCGACACAATCCAAATGCGTTTGGTCAGTTTTCCGTATTCCAGTTGATGTTTTTCAATTAAAATGGCGTACTTTTGAAACAAAAGGCATACACTTTGAGTGGTGCCAGCCACACCGCCCCTCGGATTGAGGCGGAGTTGACTCGTACACGTCACATATGACCCATGGATTGTTCTCCTAAATTTTCAATGGAAACCGAATGCGTTTGGTCGGTTTTCCGTATGTACTTAAATTGTTGTCCATTTTAAGAAAAAGAGAGCCACTTAGAGTGATTCCGGCCACACCGTGCCTCAGATTAAGGCGGGGTTGACTCGTACATGTCACATATGACCCATGTATCGTTGTACTAAAGTATCGACACAATCCGAATGTGTTTGGTCGGTTTTCCGTATGTACTTAAAATGTTGCCCATTTTATGAAAATCCTTTGTGCGGTGGGTTGTTCGGTGTCCAAGGAAGAGGGTGGGGGGGCTGTCCGGGGGGCTGTCTAGGGGGCTGTCCGAGGGGCTGTCTGGGGGGCTGTTTGGGGTCTAGGGAGGAGGGTGGGGGGCTGTGTAGGGGGCTGTTCGGGGGGTTGTCCAGGGTCCAAGGAGGAGGGTGGGGGTTGTCTGGGGGGCTGTCTGGGGGGGGTTGTCCGGGGGGCTGTTTGGGGGGCTGTCCGGGGGCTGTCCGGGGCTATTCGGGGGGTTGTCCGGGGTCCAAGGAAGAGTGTGGGGGGGATGTCCGGGGGGCTGTCTGGGGGGCTGTTCGGGGGGTTGTCCGGGGTCCAGGGAGGAGGGTGGGGGCTGTCTGGGGAGGCTGTCTGGGGGGCTGTCCGGCGGGGCTGTCCGGGGTCCAGGGAGGAGGGTGGGGGGTTGTCCAGGGTCTAAGAAGGAGGGGGGTTCCCAAACACACAACCACTAAAAGACAACAACATCCATAAAAACAGATAATATATAAAAATAACTCAACTCCAATACTATGCTACGAGTCTAGATAAAACCAACAACTAGAATAGATTAAATATTAAATCTCAGTAATATCAGTCAAAATGTAATGGATCAACTTGTCCCACATCACCATCACCATCATCACCATCATCATCATCACCCCATCCTCATCCCCATCATCATCCTAGCCCTCGCCCCCTCCTCGTCCTCGCCCTCCTCCTCGCCCTCGCCACCCGCCTCGCCCTCCTCCTCTCCCTCCTCTTCCGCATCAGACTCCTCGCCATCATCATCGTCAAGCTGGACATCATCCTGACCACCACTAGAACTGTCACCTGGTGCACCATATATAGAATGTATCGACGACATATACTCATCAAAAGCTGGGCTAGCCTCTGCTGGAAGTGTAGGACGTAGAACTTCAATAAATTTCATAAACGCACTGTTTACCCTAGAAGACTGTTCTGCCATCTCTGTGGCCCTTTTCTCAGCCTGTTCTGCCTGTTCCCTAACTTTCTGCAGTTCGGTAGCACTACAACTCGTACCTGAGGAGGGCCAATACCTCGTCGGGGCTATCCTAGGTCGGCAGCGTACTCTGCCAGAATGCTCCTCTCCCAACACCTGATGCAAGTGATCTGTTGGCCCAAAATTGTCTGGTTCTTGGGCATCGAGGGCCTCTAAAGCAGCCTGTTACAAATATAAATATATCATTAAGTTACAAAATAGATATTAAAAAATAAATTCAATAGATTAAAACTTACAATCTTCTGCTGAGTCGCTTCGTTGACGGCACTTCCATACTTTTTCCGTCTACTCGAGCAAAACAGTTTTGCTCGAGGCACACGTTCTTCAATATTTTGTATTTGCCTCTAGAATTACATTGAAAACTAAAGTTATATGAAAACTTTAGAAAACTATTAAATAATTGAAGAAACAAAAGAAAGTGTAAGTCGTAAAGAAAACTTATAAACAATTATCATACCTGCTTCCTCTCATGATGAGGCATCGTAGTGCATCCCAGTGTGTGGATGTATTTTTTTGCATCAATGTTCTTTTTATTTTTTCCAGATGATTCCTAAATAAAATTCAAAAATTCAATAGATAGTATTAATGAAAAACATGAAAGTTATTATTTAAATACCTCAAATGTTATTAATACCTTAAACTGGGTACTCATCCATTGAGTAATCATCTGACGATACTGCTCTATAGGAAAATCATCCACCACTGGTACCGCCTCTAACTCAGTGCCAACTCTAGCAACCCATCCAATATACAACTCATGCTTGTAGTCTCTCCAAAGCTCTCCTAAATCCTTTAGACATTCCGATCGTGCACCCTCACCATCGGGAAAATTAAATCGAAGCTGAAATCAAAATATTAATTCATATAAATACAAAAATAATTCATGTCATTAAATAGAATAGATTTTTTTACACATATCTCTGCCCAATCTCTATCCTTGACCTCATGTGGCAAATGTCTCCATGATAGTGGGCTAACGGGAATGATGTCGGAGTATTTGGAAAGCGTCGCCAAAAAACTCCGACATTGTTGCCCTGTTTTCTCAACCATTTGGTTGTCTTCATTATAATCCACCATAACCTGTGTGCGGCGGTTACACACCAAACGCATGCGTGTATGCCCCCACCCATGCATCCTGTCAGTATATGTATCTGTCATGAAAGAAAAACAAATATTTTATCAAAACATGTTATAATGAAAATAAATATTGCTATAAAAATTTGTTAGGGTTCTATAAATATACTTGTGCCGGTATGATCACTGAGCGCCGCTGGATCCACAAAAACAGATGGAACACCCTGTGGTGGAACAGGAGTCGAAGACGATGGAATATAGAAGCTCGAAGAGACAGAAGTAGAAGGAAAAGAAGATGGGACAACTGTCTGACCGAATGCTAACTGGGGAGTGGGAATAATCATGGGATGTGAAAATGATGGGCCAGAAGATGCAGAAGGTAGCGAAAACATGGGAGGCCTAAATATCCCATGTGTCTCTAACGACACACCGGGATCAAAATGTGGGAAGGATGACATGTCAGTGGGAGGGTCATGGTCTAGTCGGGTACGCGCAGCTTCTCTTCCACCTCTGGTATGAACCCTCCTCGTACCACCGGCCTGAGTACTAGGACCAGTACTAGGCTCCTCGTCGAATAACTGTTGACGTATAGGTGGATCCTACAAAAATTTTTACAAAAAAATTAATCACATGACATTATATATTCTTTAAATATATATATATATATATATATATTTGAAATAAAGTACTCACTGTAGGCACTAATGGTGGAATGCCCATCTCCATTATTCAACGATTGTTCTCCATCATTTTTTTCCTTCGTCTCTCTTCAATTGGCTTCATTTCCTGCTTTTGAAAACAAATATGTAATTAATTAGAAAAAGAAAACTAATGTGTAACCCAAAAAACTAAATATATGGGGGAATAGGGGGATTCATAGGTAATTTAGCTATCAATTGTTTTTGAAGAGCTTGAATGGATTTAATAAATCATAAAAGTTGTAATTTTTACAAAGTTAGAAATATTGTTTGACTATGTTTGAATACAGTTCAATTCCAAATTAGAAAATGTAATTCAAATAAAACTGCAACCAATAAACATTGAAAATTCACATAATGGTCAAGTCAGCTATCAATTGTTTTAGAAGAGCTTGAATGGATTTAATAAATCATACAAGTGGTAATGTTCACCAAGTTAGAAATACTGTTTGACTATGTTTTGAATACAGTTCAATTCCAAATTAGAAAATGCAATTCAAATAAAACTGCAACCAATAAACATTGAAAATTCACATAACGGTCAAGTCATCTATCAATTATTTTAGAAGAGATTGAATGAATTTAATAAATCATAAAAGTTGTAATGTTCACCAAGTTAGAAATATTGTTTGACTATGTTTGAATACAGTTCAATTGCAAATTAGAAAATTTAATTCAAATAAAACTGCAACCAATAAACATTGAAAATTCATATAACGGTCAAGTCAGCTATCAATTGTTTTAGAAGAGCTTGAATGGATTTAATAAATCATACAAGTTGTAATGTTCACCAATTTAGAAATATTGTTTGACTATGTTTGAATACAGTTCAATTCCAAATTAGAAAATGCAATTCAAATAAAACTGCAACCAATAAACATTGAAAATTCACATAACGGTCAAGTCAGCTAAAACATATTTGTGATCAATACTAAATAAATTTGAATATTACCAACCTTAACAACCCAACTTGAGGTAAACCAAAAGAATTGAGAACATGGATGAATGATTCTATATATTTTCAACCACAACTTCAGGTTCACAATCAACTCTGACAATTGATCTATTTGAGTCATCAAAAGAAATAAATGGATTGGTTCAAATGGCACTAGGGACAGTGTCAATTCCATCATCACCATCATCAAAAATATGTCTTGTAATTACTTCAACAATGACACAAAATTCAGGTCGAAGTTGGTCTTTGACATAAAAAAATTTGTTTAGCCATTGATGCCAACACATATGGTTCTTCGGTAGCAAGAGTGTGAGTCATATTAATTACTCGAAATCCACAATCATCAATAAATGTGTCATGTCTCGTCATCGAATCAAACCAATGGAATTTCATAATTGTGACTCGTCCATGAGAGTAATAATCCAATATTATTATTTTCTCAACAAATCCATAATAACCCACATTTTCAAATCGCGGTCTACTATCTGATGCACTGGCATAACAATCTGTTGTGGTAGTAACCATAACACCATAATGTTGTGTTCTCATGTTCTTTGCTCGTTCAGTCACAATAAATTTGTACCCATTTATAACAATTGATTTACAGTCACGAACCACAATATTATGACCAAAAGCCAAAGCTCTTATTTCCTTAGAGACAGAGTCAGCAGAAAAACTCAATACCTGCAATATAAATGACTATTAAACTTAATTAAATATTGATATAATTATTTAAAACATTAAATTTTTAATACCTTCAATTTTAACCAAGAAGAAAACTCTTTGCTATGCAAAGTCTCTCTCCTTCTCAAAGATAAAGAACGATGCTTCCTATTTATCATTGTTTTATGTTCCCTATAGATAAAAAATATGAATAGTTTAACAGATATATATGTAAGATATACATAATAAATTTAGTTACCTGATATAATCATCGAACAAATCACAGTTGAACAAAACTGTGTGATGTGACATCTCCCGCTCTTCATGGCTTAATGTCTTCAATGTATATGATCCAGGAATTACTCATGTTTGAGGAAGTGATGGAAAACTGGGTTGAATTTTCTTATACTGTTCTTCTTCATTTCTCATTGGTCTGTTCAATCTTGTAGTAAGATCATACAAATACATAGAGCAGAAATCCATACATTCTTGATCCAAGTAACCATTCACGATAGAACCTTCAGAATGATTTCTGTTTCGGACATAAGACTTTAATGTGAACATATTTCTCTCAGTTGGATACATCCAATGAAAAGAAACAGGTCCTCCGAGAAGTATTTCAGTGGGAATATGGACAGTCAGATTCAACATGCATGTGAAAAATGATGGAGGAAATATTTTCTCCAACTCACACAAAATTAATGGAGCATCTGTCAACATTTTTTGCAAGAAAGACTTGGACAACATCTTAGCACAAAGATCTCTAAACAAATGGAACAACTGAATAACAACCACCCTTACATTATTGGACAAAAGATGACAGATTGCTATTGGAAGCAACTCATGCAGTAGAACGTGATAATCATGAGTCTTTAAAGATTTTAGCTTCAACTCTCTTCTGTTGACCCATTTAGATATGTTGCTTGCATAGCCATCAGGAACTCTAATAGTCTCTAATACTTCTATAAATTGTTTTTTTCATAGGTTTCATCACATAAGAAGCACATGGAATTTTCCATTTATTTTCACTGATACGCACAGGATGCAATTCTGGTCTGATGCCCCAATCCACCAAGTCACGCCGAGATCGTAAATCATCTTTTGTCTTCCCCTTGAAATTTAGAAGAACCGAAAGCAACATTTTGCATATATTCTTTTCAATATGAATTACATATAAGCAATGACATAACAAATTGGTTGACCAATAAGGCAAATCAAAAAAGATACTCCTCTTCCTCCAATTGTAACAGGTTTCAGTGGAAACATTCTTTCTCTTTCCAGATTTCATTTGACCCTTCCCGAACTAAAAACTAAAATCTTTCAATTAATTAAGCACGTCAGTTCCAGACATACACTGAGGTGGATCATCGGTCTCTATAGTATTATCAAATCTTCGACGATTCATTCTATATGGATGATCCTTTGGAAAGAATCATCGATGTCCCATAAAACTGAAACTACAGCAATGTTTCAGTCTTCTGGATCATGTATTCTTCATACAAACTAGACATGACAGTTTTCCCTTCGTGCTCCATCCAAACATCATTGCATAAGCCAGAAAATCATTGATCGTCCATATAAGCGCAGAACGCATCTGAAATATGTCTTTCGAACATGCATCGTATGTGCGCACACCCACATCCCAAAGAAGTTTCAACTCTTTTATTAAAGGTTTCATGTATACATAAATATAAATTCCGGGATCAGAAGGACCAGATATGAGTATACTCATGAAAGTGAAAGGTTTTTTCATACACAACTATGGGGGAAGATTATAAATGTGTATAAAAACTGGCCATGTGCTGTGCGAAGTAAGCATCTACCCAAACGAATTAAAACCGTCGCATGAAAGACCCATCCTAACATTACGCACGTCACCTGAAAAATCAGGATGTCGAGCATCAAATATCTGACATGAAAATCCATCTGCAGGATGAACCAACTCATCATTAGTCTTCTTTCTCTCGGTATCATTCCATCTCATTTTTATTGATATTTCATCAGACATAAAAAGATTCTGGATTCTGGGGATCAATGGAAAGTGCCACATTACTTTTTGTGGAACGCGAGATGGTGTTTCATTAGATATTGACTTTCAACGGGATGTGGCACATTTTATACAATCATTTCGTTCAGCGGTTTCCTCCCAGAATAAACTGCAATCTTTCGGGAAAGCATGAATTTTGTTTCTTAAAAATCCAAGTTCCTCAACTAACTTCCATGCCATATAGTGGTTTGAGGGAATATCTGCATTATCTGGAAGTAAATCCTTCAAGAGGGTAAGAATTTAATCGATTTCTGTATTAGAAATCCCATACATAGTTTTCCCATGAAACAATCAGATTAAAAATTCCAGCTTTTTCATTTTATCGCATTGTCGATATACTGGAGTCATGGAAGAATCATTCAATTTTTTCACCCTATCAATATCATCATTTTCACTAGATACATCAGCTGTCCTCATATCGAAGTCTTCTTGAGTCAAAATCCTTTCTTTTTCATGATGATGAATAAACGGAAACCGATCATCTAACAAATTCTCCATTCCAGTCCTTTCATTTCGATCATCACCAATTTGAGATTTCATTTTCTCCACATTGTGATACCACACAAAGTAGTTTGCTGGAAAACCATTTTTGGTTATGTGGTAGCTGACTTCTTCACGGCTCAACCAAGGTCTACCAACACAATTGGAACATGGGCAGTGTATGCGACCACTATCTGAAGCATTGTGAAATGAAAAATCTATAAAGCTCTACAAATTGTTTTGAAAATCGCTTGAGATCTGATCGGTTTCATACATCCAACTTCTGTCCATTCTGTAAAAAGAATTTATATAATTCATTTTGTCATAAACAATTCAATAGGATTGAAATTTAATAGAAAATATATTTAAGTAAACGATAAAGGAAGGAGTTTTTAGTTGATCTAGTCAACTATTAAAACAATGTAAAGATATACTAATTAATTCAATTATGTGTGCCTAGATTTGAGGTGAGATGTGTTTTGTAATTTTTTCATTTATCACATACCAAGAAGACACCATAGACCTGATAAAACATTGTTCAAGATATTACAAAGTGAAGGCTTTTCATGAAAGATGTAGAATGTGTAAAGAGAGTTTTTTAAATAAGTTATTGATTCTAAAAAATGGAAATATTATGAAAAGTTAGTACATTTCATAACACCCAAACTAAAGTCCACAGAAAGTACCATATCACCCCACTAAAAAAAAGAAAAACCACCTACCCCACTACCCCAACCATGTCAATTACCTAAATGAGGGCTTCTATGTCTGTATTTGGGAAGAGGTTGAAGGAGTCTAACCTGGATGGGGGAGTTGCAGCCGATCAGATGGAAGACCTCAGGTTAGGGTTCACCTGCGCGGGGGATTCTGGAAATCGGGGGAAATGCAGAGTTATTTGCTTCTGTGTAATCAGGGGCGGGCTGTCCACGGGGGTGGCGGGGTTTTCCAGGGGGTACGGGGTGTCCAGGGGGTAAACGGGCTGTCCACAAGGGTGGCAGGGCTGTCTAGGGGGGAGGGGGTGTCCAGGGGGTGGGCGGGCTATCCACGGGGGTGGGGGTGGGGGGGGGGGGCTTTCCAGGGGTACAAGGTGTCCAGGGTGTGGGGGTGTCCGGGGGGTGGGGGGAGTGTCTAGGGGGTGGGCGGGTTGTCCACGGGGTTGGGGGTTGTCCAGGGAGTAGGGGGTGGGCAGGCTTTCCACGGGGGTGGGGGGTTGTCCAGGGGGTACAAGGTGTCCAGGGGGGTGGGCGGACTGTCCACGAGGGTGGCAGGGCTGTCCAGGGGGTAGGGGGTGTCCAGGGGGGTGGGCGAGCTGTCCACAGGGGTGTGACTGAGAGCTATGAGATTTAATTGGGTTGTCATTCATGTTATGAAAAACAAAATATGGGTGTTAAGGATTAGAATAGTATTTTTTAGTGAAAATCCAATTTGGTAGGATTAGTGACTTGATAACATGATGGTATCAAGTTTGCAATTGGGAAAATGTTGGGGCATTAGATTCTAAAAGGCTCCCACAACCTTCCAAGGATATATTATTTCTAGAAAAATGTGTTGTGGGAGAAGGAATTCATCCTATATAGTTTATCTCACTTTTAGATCATGTGATTCCTTACTCATCAAGATGACTAAACAAGAACCAAAACCAAAGAGGGCTCAAAACTATCCAAATCTCTAGAAGTGATGAATTCCCCGTGCTTATTGGTGAACTATGGAAGTGATGACTTCCCACCTACACAGCCCCCCCTCCCCACCTCACCCCCAACAGACTCCCCCTGCACAACCCCCCTCTCATCCACCGACTACACAACCCCCCCACCTGCACCCCCACTTGCACAACCCCCCCTCCCCCACCCCCACCTGCACAACCCCCTCCCATCCACCCACTGCACACCCCCCCCCCCACCTACACCCCCCCACTTGCACAACCCCCCTCCCCCCCTCCCCCACCTGCACAGCCCCCCTCCCCCCACCACCACCTGTACACCCCACCCCCCACCTCACCCCCAACAGACTCCCACCTGCCCAGCCCCCCCCCCCCCCCAACCTGTACACTCCCCTCCCCCCACCTACTTGCACAACACCCCCTCCACTTTCACCCTCCACTTGAACAGCCCCCCTCCCCCACCCCCACCTGCACAACCCACCCCCACCCCCACCTGTACAACCCCCACCTCACCCCCCCAAGACTCTGACCTGCCCAGCCCACCCCCCCAACCTTCACACTCCCCTCCCCCCACCCACTTGCACAACAACCCCCCTCTAATTTCACCCCCCACCTACACAACCCACCCCTCCCCCCACCCCAACCTACACAACCCACCCCAACCCCCACCTGTACAACCCCCCACCTCAACACCCCACCAGCACACCCCCTCCCCCCACCTACTGCACCCTCAGCACCTCCCACCAGAAAAAAAACATAAAACAAAAACAGAACAAAAAATTGATTCACACATGACACCAGAACAAAAACAGAAAACAAATAACAAATCCAATTTAAATTGTTGGGTATACGTACTGCCGAACCTTAGGTTTAAGCCAAATCAAAACAGAAAAGAAAAAAATTAGATGCAAAACATTAAACATAATGTTCTACTTACATATTTGAAGTGTAGAACAAAACAACCTTGTGATTGAGTATGGATCTGGTGGAATGATTTTCCACGCGAGAGAGATCTTAGGTCTCAATTTTAGTAGTTAAATCGCATGGATGGGATCTCGGGTTCGCTGGGATTTTAGGGGAAAACTTTCCCAACGGTTTTAACAAACCGTTGGGAAGGGTGAGCTTTACCAACGGTTTACACAAACCGTTGGTAAAGCCTTCTTAAGTCATGGGCTTTACCAACGGTTTTGTAAAACTGTTGGTAAAGGGAGAAAAAACGTTAGGTTTCCCAACGGTTTCTTCAAACAGTTGGGAAATACTTGTTTTATACATCTATGCCAACAGTTTAGCAGAACCATTGGTAAACAAGCGTTGGGAAAACCCAACTTCCCAGTAGTGATAGGGTGTGTTTTATACATTGTAATATCATTCCAATTTGAATTAATAAAATCTAATTTCTATTATATATTTTTTATCACCTATAGTGATCTACGTCTAACTTCACATTTGTGTTTGTTGCTGAAAAATTAACCTTAGCAGTATAAAAGTGTTTGAAGGTGATTATTAGTGTGTGATCCAAGAAAACTATGAAGACAGATTAGTTTTAGTAGGAAGGAGGAGTAAGAATATGAATAGTTAGGATAATTCATAATGATTCATTACTACAGATTGATGCATACAGAGAATCTTCTCTTATCAACGCTAAATATAAAGTGCTAATAAAGGTAACTTTAATGAGTTCTAAAAAAAGAGATGACAAAGGTTTACCCTTTATCAATGTTTTTTTAGTGTTGATGAAGGTTAACCTTTGTCATCGTTATTCTTAGTGCTAACTAAACCTGTTAGTAAAAAATATTATTAATATATATATATAATTATTATATTTATATTCAAAAAATAATGTTTATTTATATACACTAATTAAAAAATGAATGTTTATAATTAATATAAATATGATATATTAATATCTACTTTTTAGGAATTCAAATATATATATATATAATGTTTTAATAAAATTATTTATAAAATTATAATTTTTTTTTGAAGAGGTAGGGAGAAATCCCCTTTATTAAAAAAGAAAATAAAGAGATGAATAGATTGGGTCAGACATGGAATAACTGCCCTCATCAAAGAAAAAGTCAAAGACCAAGTTTTCCCCTAATCTTTAAACCAATCTCATCTTCCTCATCACATATATTGTTCCAATCAAATCATCTGTAGCTATGCCCATGACTTCGACACCAGAGATAATGATCTCTCAAACTTTCCTCTTGTTGCAAGAGGCTTTCAATGTGAGTGCCCTCTAAGTCAGAATTATCAACCTTTGATTACACCTCCATCTTATTGGATGATACGTCAATTAAGATTCCTTCAGAGTCTGTCTCTACGACAATTTTGGAAATCTCATCTTGTATTCTGACGTGCCCAGATCAGTGTGAATCACTGAGAGGGGGAGGGGGTGAATCAGTGATCCCTTAAAACTTTTTACTAATTGATTCTTATCAATTAAACCTCTATGGCTGGTTAAAGCCTCGATCCACTCTTCTTGTATCTCTCAACCTTTCCCGAATGATGCAGTAATGAAAAGGCACAGGACACAAGGATTTACAAGGTTCGGCACCAAAGGCCTACATCCTTGCCATGCTCTCCCAGCATGGATTCTCCATTATAACCTGTTAAAATTACAATGGTCGATACAGAGTCCCACTGTATCTCTCCTGAGTCCCACGGGAGGGTCTTTATACTGCGTCCCACAGTGTTACCAGAGTCCCACTGGCCTGCTCCAGAATCCCACTGAAGACTTCTTCTCCCTGAGTCCCACAGGGTCTTCTCTTGGCTCCTCGAGTCGCACGATTAGCTCTTCTTCACTTTAAGTTCTTCAAGTAACTTCAGCAGCCTGGGATAAAGGCTGCTGGCCTTGCTCTCCTTCTGATCACTTGTGGTGAACAGGTTTTCTCGTCTTGCTCAGGCTTTATCTCCTTCTTCAGGATGACCTGGCTTCTCTCCAATTACTGAATACTCAGACAACTGATATCTCTAACTTCAGTCTGGTCCAGTCTCACTTCAACTTCACTTCATGCACTGAGTGCATGGCATCACAATATCTTCAAGATCTCCTGGTCTTGAACTTCTCAAATGCACACAAGCTGATTCAGACTTGTTCACGTGTGCACGTGCATGCATGCATGCATGCACTCTCCTTTTCTTCCTCTTGGTGCAGTAGACCCACAAAGGGTGTAGTCACTTTAAGCACACACCTTCACTGAACTTCACACACTTTATCCAATTTGTTTACACACTTAGAGTGTGTTCTACTTTAGTGTGGGTCTCTCCTTCTTTCTTCTAAGTGTATACACACTTCTTAGTGCACATACTTAGGTTCGGCCAACTTGTCTCTTTACACACACTAGTTTCATGTTGCACACACTTGAAACTTTGGCCTTTTCTCCTCTTCTTGTTGCACACACACACTTTAGTGTTCTTTTAGTTTGTTCTTCAAAGTGTGCACACACAAGGTCACAACCCTCGGCCTCTTCAAATGCACACACTTAAAGTGTGTTCTTCTTTGTTCAAATGCACAACCAAGACTATGGATTATTCAATTCTTACACACACACAAAGTGTGGTCTTCCACTTCACTTGGCACACACCACTTGGTGTTGTTCATTGTGCACACACATGGCCTCGGGTTCTTCTTCTCTTTAGCACACACACACAATGGTGTGGTCTCCTTTGTTTGCACAAGGCTACGACCTTTCTCTCCTTTTTGCACACACACTGCCCACGGTGGTTCTTCAATTTTTCACACACACACTAAGGGTGGTATACTGCCTTGCACACACTTAACCCGTGGGTGAGATATACTTCATCCGAACTCAATCTTCAAGGAGGAGCGCAAGGTGTCTTGGTTCAAGGGTCAGACGCGCAAGTCACAAGAGTGGTACTGCCTCTGGTGCGCAAGGTGCACTGGCCGAGGGGCGTGCAAGTGTCACAGCCGCGCAAGCCAAGCGGCCACGCAAGGCCTCGACCAACCGCGGGCACAAGGAGGGCGCACAAGTGCGCTGCCTAAACCCTTTTCTTCCTGTCGCGCAAGTGGTAGCGCACAGGGATCTCCAACCTTCTTGTCGCGCAAAGGAGTTGCGCGCAAGGGACTCAGCCGCACAAATACCTTGCGCGGGGCTTCAACTTCGCGAGGCAGAGGTGCACTCACGGTTCTCCGGATCTTCAACAAAGGATCAGCAAACAACAATGAGGTCTCGGCCTCATTTATATAGGCAGAGGAGAGGCGGTTCATCCGCGTGATAAATCTCAAAATCCCGAGATCTTCGGATCTTTAAAAACATTTCCAAATCTTGTTTTTTATTCTCGGTTTCACGCGGGTTCCCTTTATTTTTTGTTCCTCTTCGTGCATGCGACTCATAACGCATGCACAACCTTCGGTTTAGGCTCATCCCATGCAAAAACACCAACCACGTGGCCTCGGCAGCTTATCTTTCCTCGGCCTCAACTGAAATCCTCAAAACATTGCATGCATGGTCATTTTTAGGCATGATCCTGTTCGTTATGGCCAGACGAGCATGAGGGTGTCTTCGGCTTCGAGAGAGATGGCCGGAATCTCAAAATCGGTCGTCGGGGAGGCGCCTGGTTCAGCGGGGACGCCGCGGGTGCCTCGGTCGAGCTCGAGGTAGGAGATGGATGCCGGGCCGTTGGATCAGATCTTCAACGGCGTGGATTAGATCGCGGCGCCGCGGATGGATCGTGCGGCGCAGATCAAGCGCGCGATCAATCGAGCGGCTCAGATTCGCTCCCGGGAATTTTTCCGCGTCCCACATCGAAACGGGGCGCGGTTTTCTCGCGGTTTATCAATATGCCGCTCCCTCAAACCGGCAATTGAATCTTCTCCCCTCTCGGTGCCGCCCCGCACCGAGTTCTCCCTGCGGGCGCGCTCTGCGCCCACTCTCTGCTCCTGCGGGCGCGCTCCTAGCGCCCACTATGCACTCCGGGTGCGCGGGTTTCACCACCGCGTGCCCTCGGGGGCTTACACACGGCCCCTGCCTCTGCGCTCCTCCGGGCGTGCCCCAGGCGCCCATGTGGTGTCCTTGGGTTCGCCCTGCCGCCCTGGCTCGCCCCACGGGTTCCCCCGGGCGTGGTTCCCTATTGCCCATGCCTTGGGGTTGAACCCCCAAGGTGCCTTGGCTGGCCAATTTTTTGGCAAAGGAAAATCTAATGACTTTGTTAAAAACAAAGTTATCCTCCATATATTGCATGCCAAGTGCCACTTCTTCCAAGCCATCATTCTCATTTCTCCTTCTTCCTCTCTTCTTCTTCATTTGAAATTCCTCCATTATCTTCAACATGTATTCATTACTTAGGAGTGAATTCTTTGAAGGTTCTCCATCAACCGAAGCTCATGTTCTTCTTCAGCTCACTTCATCCATTTAGAAGTTGTGGATGGCTCTCTTCATCTCCTCATGCATTGTGAAGACAATGCATGGTCTTCTAAAAGTGTTGTGACTTTGTATCCAGTTGATACAAGTTCTTGGAACTTAATGATCAGCTCAACAATCGTCAGATTTTCATGGAGAATGTTTCAACCACAATTTCCAATACCACTTAGTGAATCTCCTAAGTGACATGCATCTTAGTACCATGGCCATTCTCCTTCACCACCAACACCATCACAACCTTTTTCATTCACATCTTGACATTACTTGACTTCCATTCATTCCAAGACAACTTCATGCCTCATTGACAACAAATGCAACACAGTGCACTTCAATCTCCCCCTTTGTATTTGTTGTCAATACACTCCTTTAGCACATATGAATGGGTCAATATGTGTGCCCAATCTTTTCTCCCCCTTATTGGCAATCAAATGCAAAGGTGTGGTGTGGTTCACTTTCAAAAATCTCTTCCTCCCTTATAAAAGCATTTTCTTGAAAAACACTGAGAGAGGGATGATGTCACATGTTCTTCTTTAGCAAAGAACCTTTAGTAGATCAACTCTAAGTCTACTTGGGCTAACCCGGTGTAGAAAACAAGAGTGATGTAACCAAGGAACTCAATGCTATCCAACATTCACTATACATGTGAGATCATGCTTCAGGGGTTTGAAAATTTTTCAGATATACCAATGAATTGCTAAATCCTGCACATACTTCACAAAACTCATTAGAAAGTTCAGTGCAAAGATAAAGCTCCCCCTTTCAACCATTTGTCTTCAATCCATACTTCCCCTTAATTGACAAGATAAACTCAATTAAGAAACAAGGGATGAAAGTATGATTGGAATACCTTCACTTTTCTTAAGATGGTATTAATCTAAGAATCCCATCTTCTTCAGATTAGCTCCCCCTCAAGGGGTGCACTCCATTCTTTCCAAACCATCCTCCAGCTGAGAATGATCATCATCTTCAATTCCCTACAATGTCAGCACATGTAAATACAAGTGATTAGGGAATAAGATGGAACCTCCTTGGTTCATCAATGTGAACAACAAGGTTGTGAAGATTCTCTCAACCGAGATGTCCCATTTTCACCAGTCTTCACACTTGCACATTTGATCTTCATTGATGATTGTGCTGGTGTGGATCTCAATACATCTTCATGTGAAATTTTCTTCTTCCCTTTTGCCTTAGCAATTGCCAGAACTTCATCTTCAGCTCTCTGTAGATCTTTGGCAAGTTGCAACTGATTTGGCCATATGACAAACATGTCATTTGGAAGTGAGGCCTCAGTTTTGGAAATTCCACATGGTTCTTTTGATACTGTCAAGCTACCTCTCTTAGGCAACTTGTTTTCAATCAATCCCTTATTCTTCTTCTGGATTGATTGTCTTTTTGAGTCCAGTTGGCTTCTATTGAATTTCATGGCTTCTTTACAAAGATCCATGGTATGACCATTCCTTCCACAGTAGAAGCATTTCTTCTTGGTGGTCCTTCTGGATGACTCACCCTTCTTGGATTTAGAATCCAAGGACTTCTCTTCCTTTTTCATAATCTTCTTGGGAGCATCTTCCAATTTCTTATGCTTGCTTCCCAAGGATTCTTTCTGAGCCAGGTTCTGTGATCTTTTCTTCTTTTGAGCTCTGGATACAGTTGGAGATTGACATGTATCTTTTTGACCACTTTTGCAATCATCCCAGATGTTGTCAAGTAATCCAAATCTATTTGCAGTAAACAGATGTCTCTGGACCTGTGGATGCTGCTTCTTTTCCTCTGGCTTGCTCCCCCTAGGCATGGGCTTCCTCTGTGCTTTGGCATTCAGTGGATTGTACCAACAATCCTTTGCACAATGCCCATACTTGTTACAACACCAACACTGACCCACAAATCTTGACCTCTTGTGTACTTCTGATTGCTGGGTACTTTTCTTGACAAGTTGTGTTGTTTCAGGAGAGCTCTGCTTCTTCACCTTCCTCATCCAGATGGATGGAACCTTCTTCTTAGAATATGTTGCACTTTCATTAGAGGATGTCTTTCTCTTAGAATCATCCTGCTCAAAGCATACTTGGGTAGCAACATGTCTTCTACCAGCTGACTGGGAGGTTTCAGCTTTGGGTGATTGCAGATTTGTCAATATCACCTCCAGTTCTAAGCACTTCATGTTAAGGGAGTTCTTCTCATCCTCAACAGCTCTTAGCTTTCCTTCCCAACTTTCTTCCAGCTGTTTCATCTGGTCTTCATGCACCTTCTTCATTTCTTGCAATGAATTGTCAAGCTCCTTCACCAATTTGACTTTGTCTTCGAGTTGAGCATCTCTGACATTCATTGACACTTTGTGCCTCTTTTCTAGTGCATGGACAACATCTTTGACTATTATCATAAAGAATTCTTTCTCAGAAAGGCTTCTTTGCAATTCTTCATCAGTGTCTTCAAATCTTTCATTGCAAAGGAAAATAGTTTCATCTTTAGCCTTCACCAGCTTTCTGAGAGTGTTGGTTATGCCAACCCTTTTTGCCAATTGATCTTCCATTGCATTGGCTTCTTCTTCTAACTGTGATTTTTCTTCATGAAGATCATGGATGCCTGTAGCTATACACTTTTCCACTTCCATGGGAACTGTCTTCTGAAGATATTTGAGTGCACTCTGAAGATCATTCATTGTTTCAACTTCATCACAGCTAGGACATGCTTTCTTCATCTTCTTGGCCTGTTTCTTCTTTCTATTTTTCTGAGTCTTGGCAGATATCTCCGTTTGAGGCTGGTCACTCATTTCCTCACATCTGCACTCCATATAGACTCCCTTGGATCTTTTAGAGGTAACCTCGCTCTGATACCAATTGACGTGCCCAGATCAGTGTGAATCACTGAGAGGGGGAGGGGGTGAATCAGTGATCCCTTAAAACTTTTTACTAATTGATTCTTATCAATTAAACCTCTATGGCTGGTTAAAGCCTCGATCCACTCTTCTTGTATCTCTCAACCTTTCCCGAATGATGCAGTAATGAAAAGGCACAGGACACAAGGATTTACAAGGTTCGGCACCAAAGGCCTACATCCTTGCCATGCTCTCCCAGCATGGATTCTCCATTATAACCTGTTAAAATTACAATGGTCGATACAGAGTCCCACTGTATCTCTCCTGAGTCCCACAGGAGGGTCTTTATACTGCGTCCCACAGTGTTACCAGAGTCCCACTGGCCTGCTCCAGAATCCCACTGAAGACTTCTTCTCCCTGAGTCCCACAGGGTCTTCTCTTGGCTCCTCGAGTCGCACGAGTAGCTCTTCTTCACTTTAAGTTCTTCAAGTAACTTCAGCAGCCTGGGATAAAGGCTGCTGGCCTTGCTCTCCTTCTGATCACTTGTGGTGAACAGGTTTTCTCGTCTTGCTCAGGCTTTATCTCCTTCTTCAGGATGACCTGGCTTCTCTCCAATTACTGAATACTCAGACAACTGATATCTCTAACTTCAGTCTGGTCCAGTCTCACTTCAACTTCACTTCATGCACTGAGTGCATGGCATCACAATATCTTCAAGATCTCCTGGTCTTGAACTTCTCAAATGCACACAAGCTGATTCAGACTTGTTCACGTGTGCACGTGCATGCATGCATGCATGCACTCTCCTTTTCTTCCTCTTGGTGCAGTAGACCCACAAAGGGTGTAGTCACTTTAAGCACACACCTTCACTGAACTTCACACACTTTATCCAATTTGTTTACACACTTAGAGTGTGTTCTACTTTAGTGTGGGTCTCTCCTTCTTTCTTCTAAGTGTATACACACTTCTTAGTGCACATACTTAGGTTCGGCCAACTTGTCTCTTTACACACACTAGTTTCATGTTGCACACACTTGAAACTTTGGCCTTTTCTCCTCTTCTTGTTGCACACACACACTTTAGTGTTCTTTTAGTTTGTTCTTCAAAGTGTGCACACACAAGGTCACAACCCTCGGCCTCTTCAAATGCACACACTTAAAGTGTGTTCTTCTTTGTTCAAATGCACAACCAAGACTATGGATTATTCAATTCTTACACACACACAAAGTGTGGTCTTCCACTTCACTTGGCACACACCACTTGGTGTTGTTCATTGTGCACACACATGGCCTCGGGTTCTTCTTCTCTTTAGCACACACACACAATGGTGTGGTCTCCTTTGTTTGCACAAGGCTACGGCCTTTCTCTTTTTTTTGCACACACACTGCCCACGGTGGTTCTTCAATTTTGCACACACACACTAAGGGTGGTATACTGCCTTGCACACACTTAACCCGTGGGTGAGATATACTTCATCCGAACTCAATCTTCAAGGAGGAGCGCAAGATGTCTTGGTTCAAGGGTCAGACGCGCAAGTCACAAGAGTGGTACTGCCTCTGGTGCGCAAGGTGCACTGGCCGAGGGGCGTGCAAGTGTCACAGCCGCGCAAGCCAAGCGGCCACGCAAGGCCTCGACCAACCGCGGGCACAAGGAGGGCGCACAAGTGCGCTGCCTAAACCCTTTTCTTCCTGTCGCGCAAGTGGTAGCGCACAGGGATCTCCAACCTTCTTGTCGTGCAAAGGAGTTGCGCGCAAGGGACTCAGCCGCGCAAATACCTTGCGCGGGGCTTCAACTTCGCGAGGCAGAGGTGCACTCACGGTTCTCCGGATCTTCAACAAAGGATCAGCAAACAACAATGAGGTCTCGGCCTCATTTATATAGGCAGAGGAGAGGCGGTTCATCCGCGTGATAAATCTCAAAATCCCGAGATCTTCGGATCTTTAAAAACATTTCCAAATCTTGTTTTTTATTCTCGGTTTCACGCGGGTTCCCTTTATTTTTTGTTCCTCTTCGTGCATGCGACTCATAACGCATGCACAACCTTCGGTTTAGGCTCATCCCATGCAAAAACACCAACCACGTGGCCTCGGCAGCTTCTCTTGCCTCGGCCTCAACCGAAATCCTCCAAACATTGCATGCATGGTCATTTTTAGGCATGATCCTGTTCGTTATGGCCAGACGATCATGAGGGTGTCTTCGGCTTCGAGAGAGATGGCCGGAATCTCAAAATCGGTCGTCGGGGAGGCGCCTGGTTCAGCGGGGACGTCGCAGGTGCCTCGGTCGAGCTCGAGGTAGGAGATGGATGTCGGGCCGTTGGATCAGATCTTCAACGGCGTGGATTAGATCGCGGCGCCGCGGATGGATCGTGCGGCGCAGATCAAGCGCGCGATCAATCGAGCGGCTCAGATTCGCTCCCGGGAATTTTTCCGCGTCCCACATCGAAACGGGGCGCGGTTTTCTCGCGGTTTATCAATATGCCGCTCCCTCAAACCGGCAATTGAATCTTCTCCCCTCTCGGTGCCGCCCCGCACCGAGTTCTCCCTGCGGGCGCGCTCTGCGCCCACTCTCTGCTCCTGCGGGCGCACTCCTAGCGCCCACTATGCACTCCGGGTGCGCGGGTTTCACCACCGCGTGACCTCGGGGGCTTACACACGGCCCCTGCCTCTGCGCTCCTCCGGGCGTGCCCCAGGCGCCCATGTGGTGTCCTTGGGTTCGCCCTGCCGCCCTGGCTCGCCCCACGGGTTCCCCCGGGCGTGGTGCCCTAGTGCCCATGCCTTGGGGTTGAACCCCCAAGGTGCCTTGGCTGGCCAATTTTTTGGCGAAGGAAAATCTAATGACTTTGTTAAAAACAAAGTTCTCCTCCATATAAATCATGCCAAGTGCCACTTCTTCCAAGCCATCATTCTCATTTCTCCTTCTTCTTCTCTTCTTCTTCATTTGAAATTCCTCCATTATCTTCAACATGTATTCATTACTTAGGAGTGAATTCTTTGAAGGTTCTCCATCAACCGAAGCTCATGTTCTTCTTCAGCTCACTTCATCCATTTAGAAGTTGTGGATGGCTCTCTTCATATCCTCATGCATTGTGAAGACAATGCATGGTCTTCTAAAAGTGTTGTGACTTTGTATCCAGTTGATACAAGTTCTTGGAACTTAATGATCAGCTCAACAATTGTCAGATTTTCATGGAGAATGTTTCAACCACAATTTCCAATACCACTTAGTGAATCTCCTAAGTGACATGCATCTTAGTACCATGGCCATTCTCCTTCACCACCAACACCATCACAACCTTTGTCATTCACATCTTGACATTCCTTGACTTCCATTCATTCCAAGACAACTTCATGCCTCATTGACAACAAATGCAACACAGTGCACTTCATATTCTACCTACCTGTGATATGTGATCTTTGTTTGGACCTCCAATTCCTTATACTTGTTTTAATTTAGGGCCATTTAAAACTTCATATGGTACGTAAATCTCATCCTATGTACCTCATCTCATATAGCTTCTTAATCACTTCAGGAACGTCCTTTTGGATCACGAACCCATCTCCATGATTTGGTATGGTTCAAAATACCTTTAGGTTCTTCCATATCTAAGTCATATTTATCCTTCTCTATATAAGTAATATTGGTCTTCCCATCCTCCATCTCATCTCAAGAAGAATAGTCCAATGCATGTTTCTTCTTCACTATATAGAAGTCTTGATCCACTTTCTCAATTGAAGCATGTAGTGCATGAGCGTTAATCGCTAGAGTACCTATATATGTTACCTTTCCCTTCATGGGGTCATAAATTTGGTCATTTAAAACATTTTATAGAAAAGATCTATGATTTATAGATCCCCCCTGGTAGGTCTCCAGATAACAACACCTTTGGGTCACAACCTAGTTTTTCTTTCCTTGAATCCTTATTAAATAATTCAAGAACTCAAAAAATGTTTTAAGTTTACACTTACACCTCTTTTGTGTGATCTAGATTCTCTTTAGAAACAATAGGATAAATAATAGGAGAAATGTTAGTTTTGGGAATAGCATAAGCAAGAAGAGGTGGGTGATATATTAAAAGTTCTTTTAATAATCGTTGCCCAAAACCAAGAGTGAGGATCTTTCACATCAAATTTATAAATAATTTATTTAAAATTTGAAGAAATAAATACCTGGGCTTAGGAACTTTATTTTTGGTGAATGTTGATCATCCAGAAAGACCCTTTCGGATTTCGTTCATTGCGCTGTGAGGATCCAAGGATATAATTCCTCTCGCGGTGATCCACACGTGCTCCTATGATCTCCAACCAACACCACTCGATCTTTGGGTGCAAGCACGATGATTCGAATGTCTTACATTTTTCATTCTTGATTTCTTATTCTTTAGTATTGAATAAATATCTCTTTCACTTCTCATTCTTGAGAGGTAGAAAGGAGGAGTTGAGAGATAATTTTTTTGCATGCAACAATTATCTATACCCAATTTTGGATAATCTACACAACAGGCACAACCGTTTATTTACAGAGTTGGGATTTAAGTTAAAATTTTATTCAATTTCATTCTGTCTATTAAATAACATTTATTACCTTTAATAAATCTCATGTCTCATAATAGTAATTATATATTTATTATTTTGTGTCACGCACTACCTTTCATGATAACAAATATTTTATAATGGTGTTGTTAATTTATATTTGTCATCAGACTCGGTCTTGGTCTATTCTATCTCCTCTAGAATTTATTGAACAACTGAATAAATATTTTATTCATACATAAATATTTTATTCACAATCTAAAAAATAAATATTTATTAAAATATTTAATAAGTAAAATAAATATTTTATTCACAAGCCTGTGAATAAATATTTATTTAATTTATTCGATTAATATAACTTGAAAAAAATTATTCCTCAGACTTGAGAATAATATTTATTCAATTAATTAAACTCAAATAAAATTTAATTAAGATCAATAGAATCACTTAGTGTGTGACCCTCTAGGATTCTTTCTCATTGGAATTAGGCGAGCTTTCCTAAAATCCAAGATTAATATATAGAAATGGGTCAAGGCACCCAAGAGAAATAACTTAATTTCACAAAATTGAAAACCAATGGTGAATGATCATTGTGTAATATAATCCCATTTTCACAATATCTCATCAAGAAGGTTTCACATCTGTGTGACCAGTTTATACGCTCAATATGTATTTCTTTGACTATCTAAAATAAACACGTCATTACACCATGACCATGGAATTTAATGTGACTATTCTATTCCAATAAAATGGTAGAGATATCAACTTCCATAAATAAATAAGAGTCAAATCATTCCTCAACTTACTCATTAATGAAATTTCACTCTTGACTCACCCAATGTATCCAGTTTCTCTATGAACTGTTGACATCATGGATCAAAGTCTAAGGACCATCACACGTGATCATATATAGGAATATCCTATTACACCAAAACATGCAGAAGTCCTATTGGTGGGTCTGTTCTCATAATCTCCCATCTTGGAGATTACCAAGTGTGAACTTCATGAAAATAAGCCTCATCAGCTTATGAGTACTAGCACCTGATAGTCCATGTACTATGTTCCCCATCATAGTATGTTACCCAACCAAAAAACATTATTAGAGAATATCATCATAGCATATCAAGGTTCTCATCATATCGGGGAACTAATATGACCTTATCAATGTGACGTGCACTCTAGGACATTATTACATTAGATTCATGTGAAATAATAAATAATATGTAATAAGAAGTTTAATTAATATTTAATACATCAAATATACATGTAATCAAAGTAAAAACAGTTGGTCCTAGGAAAGAAACTCCAACAAACTCCCACTTAGACTAGATCCAACTTCCTATGACCTTAGTCCTCTAGAGATCACATGATTTTCGTATTTCTGCAGAGTCAGGGATTTATTTAAGGGGTCCACCTCATTGTCTCCATGGAAATAATGATCACTGTAACTTCACCTATATGAGAAAAATTCCACAAGATATGATACTTCCAAAGTATTTGATTCGTTTTTGGATGTGAACTTTTCTCTTTTACAAGAGCTACTGCAGTAGTATTATCATAATAGAGTGTGATATGATATTTACTTCTAGATACCACATCAATATATTAGATTAATTTTCAAATCCATACTACTTCTTTAGCATCCTCATAAGTCACAATATACTTATAATCTACTATAGAATCTACAACCACAACATTCTTTGAGCTCTTCCAACTCACAACACCTCCATTCGAAGTGAATATATATCCCATTTGTGACTTCATATCTTCTTGATCAGTTTGGAAACTAGAATCTGTATATCCTCTGATAACTAGTTCATCATCTCCACCATAAGCCAAGAACATATCATTAGTACACCAAATATAACTAAGGATATTCTTGGATTTCATCCAATGGTGGTCACCTAAATCATCTTGATATCTTCCTATCACACTTATTACACAGGTGACATCTAGCCTAGTACATAGCATATCATGCATGACTGACCCAATCGTTGATGCGTATGGAATCTTTTTCATTCTGTTTCTTTCCTCATGTGACTGAGGACACATTTTTTGAAAAATATTAATGCCATGTGACGTTGGAAACAATCCCATCCTAGATTGTTCGATACTAAATCTCTTCAGAAACTTGTCAATGTATGTTCTTTGACTTCAGTCGAGCAACCTCTTTGATCTATCACGGTGTATCTTGATCCCAAGAATATATATTGCCTTTACCAAGTCCTTCAGAGAGAATAATTTATTCAACAACACACTAATAGAATACAATATTGGTATATTGTTTCCAATGATTAATATTCCATCAATATATACTATTAAGAAAAATACTTCACTCCCACTAAATAGTTTATAGACACATGGATCTCATTCATTCTTTATGAAACCAAATTCCGTTATTACCTCATAAATATGAATTTTCCATGGTCTGGATGCAAGATTTAATCCATAAATGGATCTATGAAACTTTCATACCTTATTGGCATCCTTTGGAGTCACAAATGCTTCAGCATGTGTCACATAGACATCTTCCTGAAGGTTCCTGTTAAGGAAGGCTATTTTGACATCCATTTTCCAAATCTCATAATCATGGAATGTTTTAATGTAATGTAGACTTCTGATGTATTTTATCATTGAAACTGGTGAAATGGTTCTTCATAGTCAATGCATTGACATTTTTAAACCCCTTTGCAACTAGTCATACCTTATAGGTACTAACTTTTCCTTCTACGTCTAGTTTATTCTTGAATACCCATTTTCAACCAACATGATTTACATTTATAGGAGGGTATACAAAATCCAAACCTGGTTTTGGTACATGGAATCCATTTTAGAATTCAAGGCTTCTTACCACTTGGCAATATCTATGCCACTTACTTATTCCTTGTAGGTTACCAGATTATTATTATCAACTAATAATGAGTCACCATACATGATGACTAGAAAACCACACTATTCTGATTCTCTAACCTCTCCAGTACTCCTGTAGAATAGTTATGTCTTTGGAACAATTTCTTCTTCCACGGGGCTTTATGGGATTTTTCCATGCGACAACTCTTATATATCTTGATCTTGGACTTCATTGAAGTCTATCTCACTCCCAATACCTCTTTTAGAGATAAGATCCTGCTCAAGAAATGTGGGACGTCTATCAACCACAACCTTTTTGTCCAAAGGATTTTATAGGTAGTATCCCTTTATTTCTTTGGGATATCCTATAAAGATACACTTTGTGCCTTGGAGTGAAATATTGTTTCCTAAAGAGTCCTTAACAAATGATTCACAACCCCACACAATTAAGTAAGATGACATGAGTTTTTTTGTCATTCCATAATTGGTATGGTATAATGTATGTTTCTTTATTTGTAACTCATTTTAGTATGTATTCTCCTATTTATAATATGTACCGCTAAAAGGATTATTTAAGACTCGCATGAATCATCATCGATCTCACCATTTTTAACAGCGTTTGGTTCCTACTTTCTCTTACACCATTCCATTGAGAAGTATTAGGAGTAGTGAGTTGAGATAAAATCCCAAACTCCTATAAATAATCAAGGAAGTATTGATTAAGATATTATCCACCATGGTCTGAGTGAAGTTTCTTACTCTTATTACCAATCTAGTTCTCAAATTCATTCTTGTATTCCTTGAATTTATCAAAAGAATACTACTTATACCTCATTAAGTATACATATACATATCTACTAAAATCATTAGTAAAAGTTATGAAGTATGATTACCTAACCCTTTCTTTAAAATGAAATATACCACACACATTAGTATGAAATAATTCAAGAATCTCTGTAGCCCTTTCAACTTTCCCACTAAATGGGGGTTTGGTCATTTTTTCTTATAAACATGTGTGACATAAACCAAGTAGTTATAGTTCAAAATAATCTAAATATCCATCTTGATGTAATTTATTCAATCAATTTTCATTTATATGAACTATCCGATGATTCAAAATTTGGGTGTGGTGTGAGTCATGTGAAGTAACTTCATTATCGATTTCCATTATTCGGTTCGGGTAATCCAACACATAAATACCATTATTTAAATGTTCCTTACAATAAGAATTACTTCCTTATAAAAGAAGAATAATTTATTCCTAACATTGAAACAAAATACATCCATATCAAGTTTAGATACAAAAATAATTTTTTTGGTAACTAAAGGAACGTAATAACAACCCATTAAAACCAAGATCATTCCAGTTAGCAAGTGAGGTGGTAGAACCCAATAGCTATAGTATAAAGTTTATCTATATTGGATACTAAAATATGTACCTATCCTCGGCCAATATTTCAGAATCTACTTGGTTATTGTAAGTGAATACATATGTGAGTACCACCAGCTATATCTAATATGCAATTTTTTGAAACAGATAAATTGCACTCGATAACAAATTTACTTGAAGCTTCTCCTTCCTTCTTTGGTTGGGTTCAGTTTTTCTTCAAGTGGAAATTCTTGCCACATGAAAAACATATACTATCCTATTACCTTACTTTCCCCTTAATCTTCCTCTTCTTGGAAGGATGTGAAGAAAATTTGGGCTTAAATCTCTTTCCTTTCCCTTTACATTTGTTCAAAATAAGGAATGAAAGTTTTTTTCACTTCATATCCATATCTACTTAGAGAATAAGAGTAATAATATCTGGTAGAGACTTCTCAATATTGTTAATATTAAAATTCACAAAAAAATTAGATAAGCTCTGAGGGAGTGATTCCAGAATGAGATCGGTGCCAAGTTCTTCGGGGAGTTTAAACCCTAGAACCTCTAAGTGCTCAATGCATCCAATAATCTTGACTATATGAGGCCTATCTTGGACTACCTCTCTAATACTATTTTGAAATACCTCTTTGTAAATATCAAACTATTCCTATCTATCTCTCTTTTAGTAAAGACCACGGAGGTGCTAAATCAATCTATACACATACATGTTTTTGTGAGTCTTCATTAGTTCACTAGACATCGATGAAATAATAAAAAATTGAACATATACCATGTTGATAAAATGTTTTTCATAGACAAGTAAATCTTTATCACTCACCTCTTTAGCAGGAAGATCAGACATTGAGGATTCTAGCACATAAGATTTTCATTCATGGATTAACAAAACTCGATGGATTCAAAACCAATCCTGGAAGTTACTTCCAGATTGGAGGTTATATTTATCAAATATTAATCATAGTTATAGTGTGGTCGGTGAACTTTTCATTTTATTATACAATAAAAAAGAGCATATTATTAGAACTTTTCTTGATGACAAAATTATTGAGATTAAATTTTCTTTTATTAAATTTCCCATTATTTTATCAAGTCTCAATATCCCTCACCATTGAACTCAGAATATATAGTTTCTTTAACATTATAGTGGAAAGGATACTCATTAATTTTATTAATGATCCATACTTTATCCATGAAAACCATAATAAAGTAATTAGGTAGGCGGTCTTGACAACTATGAACTTGCAGCTCTTTGATCCATTAAGTGGATTCCCCTATCCCGAAATCCTTACTTGGATTTCCTCAATACTTGCCCCCAAATTTTTATTGAACGGACTTTGGACATTAAAATAAATAAAATTTAAATTAAATCAACCCTAAACTCTCATGAGAACTTACCGATAAAAGTAAGTGTCCAGACTTTTGTCATGTACTACACTTAGTTATATGGTTTCATTCTCAATAAAGTAATGGAAGGATTAGTCTAACTTAATGTTGAATTGAGGGATTTTAATTTATTATGCACAAATTTTATCTTGTTTTAACCTTTACACGACTTTTTGATATTAATTGGATGTTACTTAATTAATTAACCATGCTGAATAAAACATTTAGCCGTAATTAATTTATTTAATTTCTTTCTTTTCAAATTTATTTTTTTATTTATGTGATCACAAACTTACATCCATAAAATAAATAATTGCAAATATAGAAATAAGTATTTAATTAAATGATATGTTCATAAGCTTTATCTAATGGTTGATTTAATGAGTGGATATTAATTGCAACTTTTGACCTAGGGGAAATAACACACATTTTTTGTCTTGCCATGAGTTACAACATTCCACCTATCCACCTATGTATCACCTGGGTTGGCATCATTATAATTCCATCTTGAACCACCTCCACACGCCTTGGGATGATCCATTAATTACAAATATTTATTACTCACATGTAGGTGAGGGGAACCAAAGGATTGGTTAAAGGGAATTAAATAAATATCCTTGGACACACAGGTCCTACATAATAATAGAGAGAGGGATGACTCATAGTCCATCATTTAATTTAATATTAAATAATTGAAAACTCATTAAATAAATTAAATTAAAACATCCAACACATACATAGGTCTTGTTCAATCTCATGAATGGTCTATGAAACGAACATGAAAAAGTAAATGTCTAGAATTAATTTCATTATTCATTCTTTTATTATTTAAGATAAACACACTTGCATTAATTAATTACCAAATTAATTAATTAATTACCTTTCATCCTGATGATCATTCAATCTTATTCGAAGATACCCATAATTAATTATATTCATGGAAAATAAATGGAAGAACAAATAACGACATATTAATTACAATAAATTAATTGAGAATTTAATTTTTTTAAACCATTATTAAACTTTCAAAAGCACAATGGTGTTCCAATCAATAAAATAAGGATTTAATGCTGTAATTTTTAAATTTAATGTATTTTTAATTTTATCCATTAATGGGAGACTGCGTGGTGTGTACATCCAACTACAAGCAATGTACCTCAGTTACCGTATATCCAAGTCACGCACCAGGGGATTCAGTGTGTTAATTCGGTTGAACTACACGGTGTATACAAGCTAGCTATACACCCTATATCCTCTTTCCATGTGCCAAGTTGGCCCGGTCAACACACGGTGTGAAATAAAAGAACCACGTGTAATTAATTTGTCAACACATCTAGATACAATGCGCATGGGTATATGACATGTGCTCCGACTGCACGTCGTGTTACCCAGTTTTATTGACCAAATATTTGGCTCTACCCAATTAAATCTTTGTTCCTTCTTCATTTGTTCTTAAACCTTTGAGAAAATGAAAAACTGAACGAACATGATTAAAGTGTCGATAACATGTTAATTCAATTAGGATTGAAGAATTTATAACATTAATTGAAAATATAACCACAATTGTTCATAGATCAACAATCAGATAAATAATTATAAATTTAAATATTACCTCTCTAATACCACTTGTTGGTTCGGGGTGTAGCTAAAGCATTCAGAGGTGGGACATATATTAAAATTTATTTTAATAATCATTTCTCAAAACCAAGAACGAGAATATTTCACATCAAATTTATAATTAATTTATTTAATATTTGAATAAATTAATATATGGGATTAGTAACTTTTTTCATTGGTGAATGTTGATCATCCAAAAAGACCCTTTTGGATTACCTTTGTTGCACTATGAGTATCCAAGGATAGAATCCATCTAACGGTGATCCACATGTGCTCCTATGATCTCTGAGCAACACCACTTGATCTTTAGGTTCTAGCACAGTGAGTCGAATGTATTGCATTGTTCATTCTTGATTTCTCATTCTTCGACCATGAAGAAATCTCTCTTTCACCTCTCATTCTTGATAGAGAGAGAAAAGAAGGATTTGAGAGAGAATTCGTTTCATGCAAAAAATATCTATACTCAATTTTGGATTGATTATATGGAATGGATTGCTTCATAATGGTTTTATTGTTTGAATAATTAAATAGATTAATTGAAATGGTTTATAATAGGAGGTAAGGCCACACTGATCATTACATGCTTTATTAAATGTGTTGATTGAAATGTAATGCCTCAGTCACAATGGGATTAGTAAATATAATGCATGAGAGGTGATGCATCATAGATATTATTATAATTATGATTATTCCATATTTATTGTATGTGATAAGATTATTAATGGAATTTTTGAGCATGATGATTCACTCTCCCTTACACCGGGTGTTAAGTATAATGTCTCACACCATTGATGTTATTTAGACGGTGGGCATGACACACCACATCCCTTATTTCAGACGTTGACATGATGAATCACCCACCTTCTTGAGTGACGATAATGATGTCTCTAATTCATTATGAGATGTAGGTAATGTACCCTTTTTCCGGGTCTTATTAGGTCATTCATACTAGTTATGGATGGCCGAGTTATGCCCCGGTTCTACGAACACCTAGTATTCTAGGTATATGGATACTTACATTGGTACATACTTAGTCCATATTGGTGGATGTAGTATATAAATATACTATTTATGTATTATTAAAATATGCATTTGGTTACCGATGAGATCATCATTCCCACCCCGAGTCGAAGCAAGTAGAGTCTCTAGGTTTCCTAGAGTAACCTAAGTGTATTGGTTATTTATTCATAATTGTTTGTTATTCTATTTATACCTACACATTTCTATTGTTATGTAAACTACTTGGATTACTTATAGAGACCATTGGTGGTGTACTACTGGGATTTTGTCTCACACCCTACTCAGGCTGTCTTTGGTACCCAAGTAGATTACTTGTTTATAGTTATGGATATGGGAAAGAACCCTATTATAGATATTGGATATGCTTTACTTATAGATGGATCATAGGATAATAGGACCGATCATATTCTCTAGAAGTTAGCGAAGCATCCTTTTTTTATTTTTACATTTTTATAGAATGTCGTATATGTTTGTCCCCTATTTACCATGTACATCAGCATGCCACACATCCATGTATATGACACTGCCAAGTGGTTTTTGATATTATCATTTATTTTTTCAATTATTTATGATTCCACATTTTATTAATATGTTTTTTTGTATGTGCTTCCATTTTAGCGGGTTACTAGTCTAGTCATTTAGTGTGTGTTTATATCATGCTTCTGTTATTGTATGCTTACTATTGTTATCCACCTTTCCACTCTAATATGAGGCTATAGTATCCCTACTATACAAGCTTTACACCTTAGATGCTAGTCAGAAGCTTTTGGAATACTGGGAGGATTCTTGGGGCCATGTGACCCACAAGCTCAGGGTCCCAATTAAGTGTACATCGGGTCAGGATGTTACATTTTTAATGTTTTTTATTGTTATTTTTTCACTTATTTGAGTGGATGAATTTCCAAGGAATTTTGATTTCTTGCTAGGTTCTTGTATCGATAACTCATGCTTTTTAATTAATTAATCCCTCATAACTATTCCCAAAAGTATTTTACTGATTCCTAGGCATTGGTGTTTTGCTCATGAGGACCAGAAACACCCTTCGGACCATGTTGTGGGATGAATAAAATATCTGGGTTAGGGGTATCTCAGGTTTATTCATGAAACATTATGGTACTATATATTTTTTATGTATTTTTTTATTTTTAATTTATCCATTTTAATGTATCAAAAATATTAACTATTACTTTATCATTTTTTTCAAAAATCTTTACAATTTGAAAAGAGTTTATTTGAAAAAAGAATTCAATTATTTGTGCTTCAATTTTTTTTAAACATTTTTTGTCATGTTATTTATTTTTGTCATCATGTTTTACATAAATATATTTTAATTGTTTAGTGATTAACTAGTTTTCATGAATTATAATAGTATATAATTGAAACCAACTAACATTGAGATCTTTGATTGGTTTTGATCTAGAAGAAATATTCACTTTTTTTTGTAAAATTTAGAATTTAATGTCTGTCATTATTTGAAGATAAGTTTAGAAATGTCATTAAAAAATAAATATTGGTTAATAAAATATTCAAAGTTGAGTGAAGAGTCAAAATTTTAGTTCAATGTGATAAAATATTATGTTAATTTATCTTTTTATTTTGGGGTTTCCTTGGGATATTAGTTACAATTTTCTAATTAAATGAAAAAAGTATGGAATAGACATAAATAGTCTTTAATCATACAAATATTGTGTGCTTATGTTGAAGTGGAAGTAGTATTGGGGATTTCTAATACTTAAAAATATCTCCATGTTTTTTATTCCTACCCAATACATGAAACACTAACCTTGTCACCCCCACCACCTCTGCCGCAACCCCACTGCCACCTGACACACCTCAACTACCATTTTCTATAGTTGCCACATTATCAATGGCTCTTTATCCACCCCCAACATTCCCTCTCCACCCCACAACTTCCCTTGAAATATTTATACACACTCCATCCATATTAAATTGACCATGGTTGATGGCTAGGAGATATCAAACCAGCCCATGTTGTTTCCATACCCCCCATCTCCAACACTAAAAAATACAACCTTTGTAATCAAAATAAAAGAAACTTCCATTTGGAAATTTTTAGGTGGTGGATAATGTTTATTTTTTAATAGGCATTTCTACTTTGGGAAAAAAAATGTTGTCTTGTATATTTATAGAGAATAAATTTTTAATAGTGGGAATAAATTGAGATTCAAGCATTAAGTGACGTATACGTCTAAAATTTTACCTCATAAAAGATTTGATTATTCAAAGGTATTTATTTTACATGTACTTAAACATGCATCATTGTTTTAATAAAATCCTTATATCTATTTTTCCCAACATATTCAATTTTACATAAATAATAATAAAGGGATGATGACTATTAATAAATTGTTGTTTATATATATAGTTAAAAGTTTTATGTAGTTCAATGAATATAGGTGTGTTGACATTATTTTAAATGGGGTTGTGTTTTTCTTCTACATTCTATTTTTTTTCTAGTTTTCTAGAGGATAGATTGTGATTCATATTTGTAATTTAAAAAAAAATTGTTTTTCAAATCAGTTATTTTTTAATTCAATTGGATGTTCTATTTTTTGAAATATGGTATCCATTTAATATATTTTTTTATATAGAAATTGTGCCATATTAAATTCTACCTTTATTTTCTGAGCCATTTATGAAAACTTTTATATTTTTTATAGTAATTTATATTCTAAATTTTATATGTTATTGGGTTTTGTTTCCTTGTTGGACCAATGCTCTGTGTGGGCCTCTCCTACTGGGCCCTGACCATTTATCGGCCTGTGTGCTCATGTGTCCCTATGAAATGATGGAAATACCTTATCTACATCATCCCTAATCAGTGATCATGTTGTGCCACCCTTTTTATCCATGACTTCCATCTATACTGCTTGTTAACTGAGGCAGTCGATTTATGTTCTAGCGATGTACGCATGGTATGATATAGTTTCCCATGTTTTTTAGAGGTCATTCTCATGTCAGGGGAGTGATGACCATGCACCTACGGTCTCTTCATCTAGATAGATTCACTTTATCTCTCTCACTCTCGTGTAGCTCTGATCTCAATTTTCCTTCAATGAAACCCTAGCTTATCGGTCCTTATCGGCCTATTGCTCCCCCCAACTCTATCTCATTGTTGGTGATATGGTGAAGTCAATATCCTTATATAGTGGAATAAGTGTGGAAAAATCCCTTCGATAGATCTTCTAGAACAGAGAGGATAAAGTGGAGAAATTCCGGGATGTTGAGCGTGATCAACTTTCAGCTTGAAGAGATCGAGACAGTCCAACTTTGATGTGTCTGACACTGTAAGTATCAGCTTGGTTCTTTTTTTATCCATTCTAAGATTTTTAGTATTTGTATACATTGTTCCTGTTTCTTTCTCTTTCTGGTTATTTACACCCTATAGCGTTTGTTTTCTTTGGGAATTAATAACATGCATGTGTGGGTGGTGGTGTTATTGTCGCGCACATAGGTCCCCACAAGACTGAAGCACGTTAAATCTCTATGTGGTTTACTTTTTTTTCAATCTTTATTTCTTATATGTTGTTTTCTTCAATATGTAATATTCTATCTCACATTATAAATAATTAAGTCTGGTCCTTTTGGTTGTTTGGTAATATTCTTCTGTTCGGGTTACCACTCATCCTAACAAAGTGGTATCAGAGCCCTACTTCTTTTTTTAGGTCAATTTCAATTGTTGTTTCTAGTTATCTTTATTTATAGTTTTGGTTTCTTTTTGAATTTATTTATTTTAAACTCACTCTTAAATCACCACTATTTTATTAATTGTAATTACTTAGATCGATTATCATGTCTTTGTTTTTTTCATTTCATATCCCTTTAACAAAACATCATTTACCATGGGGATTATTCAGTTGTTGGGAGTGTATGTTTAGCGTTTTTTACAAGAATTTGACATATACTCTGTGGGTAAACATGTCCATAATGAGAAATAAAATCAAGAAATTTGATGGTGAAAATGACTTTAATTTGTGTAAAGTTAATATGAGATACCTTCTTGTACAGTAGGGCCTCATTATTGCCCTCTATGGGATAAGAATCCAATTATTACTGTGAATGAAACTAGACAGCCTATTATAGAATATTTTGATGTATCCCTGATGTGTTAGTTAAGGCACATAGCTCCATTTTACATTATTTAGGTGATAAAGTCCTTAGATAAGTGGATTAGAAGTCTATTGCTTCTAAAATATGGCTTAAACTTGAAAAAATATACATGGATCCTTCACTTGTTGGTAGGATTTATAAAAAACGACGCATGTTCGCATTTAAAATGAAACCTGTAACTTCAATTAAATCTCATCTAGATGAATTTAATAAGGTCATGTTAGGCTTATCCAAAATTAATGTTTCTTTTGATGATGAGGATCAAGCAATGATCCTCTTAATCTCTTTAGAAAATTCTTACAACACTCTAGTAGTGACCATGATTTATGGACGAGACTCTTTAACCCTAGAAGAGGTTAAATCAACCCTTATTTCTAGGGAACTAAATTCTAAACCTAGAATTAAAGGCGTGGCATACATTTTGTTCTAAAATGGGAGGCCTCAAACTAAAAATAAGAAGAAACACTTTAACAAATATAATAACAAAATCAATAAAGATCCTAAACCTAGGTCAAATCCTAGGGATAGAAAGGTCACTTGTTTTCATTATGGAAAACCAAGACACATTAAACCCAAATATAGGAAACTCAAGCATGAGTTAGAGTCTAAACAACCCACTAATCAGTCCCTTCTTATAGACTCTAGTTATGAAACTTATGAGGTTCTTAATGTGTCCATCCATGAAATCAATCAATAGTGGGTCCTTGATTCAGGTTTCTCTTTCCATATGTGTCCTTTTATAGAGTCCTTTCTAGAGTTGGTTGAAAAATTAGAAGGAGATGTCCTCTTAGGTAATAACAAGATGTGAAAGGTTGAGGGTAGAGGTTCTGTTTTGTTATAACTTGATGACTATAGTATCATTACTTAGTTGATGTTAGCTGGGTTCCCAACCTTCAAAGAAACATGGGTTTCTTTAGGGTCCTAAACCAAAAGGGATTTACCTTTAGGTATGAAATCGGTTGTCTCAAAATCTCTAAGGTCTCTACAATAAGGTATATCTAATCAATGGGATATATTTATTAAATGGAGAGACCCATTCAAGGCAGTTGGTTAGTGTCTATTCAATTAATATTAATAATATTATGCTTTGGTATAAGAGATTGGGCCATATTAGCTCCAAAGGCCTTGAAGAACTCAACAAGAAAGGGTTCTTGAGTGCCATCACACCAAGAAATATTCCATTTTTTTAAGATTGTATGATGGTAAAGGTCGGGAGGGTTAGCTTTGGTAGGTTTGGTTTTAAAGCCACCTGGCCCTTAGAATATGTCCACTCTGATCTATGGGGTCCATCTAGGACATCCTCCCATGGTGTAGGTTTCTATTTTTTCACCTTCATAGATGAATTTTCTTGGAAAGTGTGGTTTTATATTCTTAAAATTAAATATGATGTTTTCTTATCTTATAAAACCAGGAAAACATTGGTTAAAAATCAGATTGGGAAATAAATCAAAACTCTAAGAACAGACAACGGGCTTGAATACTTATCCACTGATTTTATAAAATTTTGTGAATCTAAAGTTGTAAAAATACATATAACTATTAGGTAACCCCTCCCTAACAAAATGGGTTAGCATAAAAGATGAATAGAACTATCCTAGAAAGAGTCTGGAACAATCTTGCATGCTCAGGCCTCCCTAAATCCTTTTGGACCAAGGCCACGAGCACTACTATCCACCAAATTAATAAGTGTCTCTATTATGAAAATCAATTTAAAACACCTGAATAATTGTGGACTGGTAACCCCCCTTCTAATACCTACTTAAGAGTCTTCAGTTGTAGAGCCTATGCTATGTAAATACCGACAAGTTAGAACCAAGATCTCTAAAGTGTATTTTTGTTGGGTATCCCAAGGGTGTCAAGAGGTATGAACTTTAGGTAGATAAAACCAATTATCAAAAGTTAATTATAAGTAGGGATGTTTTCTTTCATGAATTTTATTCTCCCAAAACCAAGGCTGCCACTCCTGGCAGCAGTGAACCATCCTCTAAACAGGCTGTTGAAATTGAGCTTCTAACCCATTTTAAGGCCCCTATCTAGGCCTCTCATCCCGATGAACAACATTCTAAACATGTTAATTATTCTTCATGTTTAGATTATGAATCTGAATCTGCATCCCCTAATAAGGACTATCAGTTGACTCGAGATAGGTAAAGGAGGGTCCCCAGACCCCCTTCTCAATTCAATCAGTATGACATGGAATATTATATCTTTCATGTAGACCAAGATCTTGTTGATGACGATCCTCAAACCTATAATAAATATTTAAATGAAAAAGACTCAAACTAGTGTGAATTTTCCATGAATGAATAAATGCAGTCTTTAAAAAAGTACCACATTTGGACTATTGTGAACAACCCAACTAATTAAAAAATAATTATTTCCAAGTAGATCTTTAAAATAAAGGAGGATAATATCTAGGGAAATAAAATCAATTATAAAGCAATGTTAGTTTCAAAAGGTTTACTCCAAAGAGAGGGAATTCTTTACTTATAAATTTTACCCCCCATTGTAAATAATTATTCTATTATAGTTTTATTAGTCTTTTCTTCCTATAATGATCTGCACATTGAAAATTTAAATGTAAAAACCGCCATTTTACATGGTGATTTGAATGAGAATATTTATATAAAACCTCTTTATGGTTATCATAATGAATTAAAATTAAATCAAGTATGAATTTTAAATAAATCTTTGTACAGGTTGAAATAAGCCTATAGAAAGTGGTATTTAAAATTTGATTTATTTATTTTAGCCAAACGGGTTTTTAGGAGTCAATATGATGCATGTGTTCATTTTAAATCAAATAAAAACTGCATGATTTACCTACTGTTATTTGTTGATGAAGTTCTTATCATTTAAAAAAATATGAACCTCATTTCTACTATTAAATCCCAATTAAATGGAATGTTTTAAATGAAATACTTAGGTGCAACTAAGAAAATATTGGGAATTGAAATCATAAGGGACAAACCAAATAAACTGTTTTACTTATCTCATCATGATTATGTTTTAAAAATTCCTATGATATATATGTTCAAATATCTCAAACCAATAAATATACCGCTTGGACAACATTTTAAACTATATCTAACACAAGAACCCATAATTTCTTATGGAATTCAGTTTATATCTCAAATACCTTATACTAATATAGTAGGCGGTGTTATGTACTGTGTGATATGCACCCAACCAGAAATTTCCTATGAAATCATCACTTTGAGAATATTTATTCCCACACATATGAATCCATGTTGGCATGCCCTTAAATAGATCTTAATATACCTCTCCAGTAGCTCTAATGTTGCTTTGTGTTATGGTAAAGATTTAAATTCTTCTGAATTTATTACTGGATATGTAGATGCCAATTATGATGGTAATATAGATACCAGAAAATACCTTATTGGTTATGTCTTCACTTTCAATGGTGGCCCCATTTCATGAAAATTTAATATGAAATCTGTGGTTTCATTTTCAACAATGGAGTTTGAGTATATTGCTTTGACCGAAGTAGTGAAATATGCCTTATGGATAAAAGGTTTGTCTTCTAAATTGTACATATATAATTTTGTTATTAACGTCTATTATGATAGTCAATAAACAATTAATTTATCCAGAAATTTTGTTTTCCATGGTAAATCAAAGCACATAGATATTAAGTTACATTTTATTAGAGATGTTGTGGAATCAAAAACTGTGTGTATCAAAAAGATACACACTGACATAAACATAGCTGATAGTTTGACTAAAGTTTTGGACTTATCTATGTACAATTTCTATTTAGATATGATGAACATGGTTCTTATTCCATAACCATAGTTGTAAGAACATATCCAATTTCAAATGAAAATGGTAGAGAATTGTAAAATATGGTATCCATTTAATTTCTTTTTTCATATGGAAATTGTTCCATGTTAAATTCTACATTTATTTGATGAACCATGAATACAAAATTGTATATTGTTTATAGTTATTTAAATGCCCAATTTTATATGATGTTGGGTCTAATTTCCTTGTTGGGCCGCTACTCCATTTGGGCTCTCCAGCTGGCCCTAGCCTTCGGCCATCCTGTTATGCCCATGCATCCATGTGCCACGATGGAAATCCCTTCACCACAGCATCCCTGGACATTAATCATGTTGTGCCACCCTTTTTATCTATGGTGTCCATCTGTCATGCTTGTTAACCAAGGCACTCAGTTTCGGTTCTGGAAACGTGCGCGTGGCATGATCTAGTTAGCCGTGTTTTCTTGAGGTCATTCTAGTGTCAGGGGAGTGATGACCATTTCACCCTTTTTCACTTCATTTAGTGAGATTCACTTGATCTATACCAATCTTTTGTAGCTCTACTATCCGTTTTCCTTAGACAAAACCCTAGTTTGTTGATCTTACTTTGACAAAGATCTGTCCCGGCCTATTGCTCCCCCTAGCTCCATCCCGTTGTTGGTGATCTAGTGGAGTCAACATCCTTCCAAGACATAATATGTGCATCCACTTCCCTATGAGAGATCTTCTAGCATGGAGAGGAAAAAGTGGAGACATCTAGGGATGTTGATCATGATCAACTTTTTTCTTGAAGATATTAGGATAGTCGGACGTTGATGCATCTGACATTGTAAGTATTTCCTTGGTTCTTTCATTTTTTTCCATTTTAATATTTTTAGTATTTGTATGTGTTGTTCCCATTTCTTTCTCTTTATATTTCTTTACACCCCATAGCACTTGTTTTCTTTGAGAATTAATAAAATGTGGGTATGGGAGGTTGTGTTCTTGTCGTGCATGTACGTCCCAACAAGACTAAAGCATGCTAAATTTCTATGTTGTTTACTTATCTTGAAATATTTGTTTCTTGTATGTTTACTTCAATATATAGTATTATATTTCATGCAACAAGGAATTAATTCCCTTCATTTTTTTTGTTTGGTATTCTACTTTTGTTTGGGTTACCACTTAGGCTAACACATTTGTGACATTTATTGTAGTTTTTAGGCTAGTTTTAAAAAAACATTCTTAAAAAACTGTTCTTATAAATTTTGTTTAATTAGATTTTAAATAACCCATGTAAAAGTGACTCCACCATTATCTACTTGGTTATATTTTATATGTTGTTAATGAGTTAATATTTAGTGGCTGGAATAGATAAGTGATTCTCTCAATGTCTCCTTGGTTATATTGTACATGTACTTTCTTTCTATATCTATATTGGGTAATTACAGGTGGAAAAAACTAATCCAATTATCAATCCCCAACTTAAAACCATTTGATGTATGTTGTAAATCCCCCTTTCTCTACCATTATAGTTTTCTTTCCATCCACATCAAAACATCCAAATTTTTCAGCATTTCTGGTACTCTTATACCAAATTCCCCATCAGCACCTGGCCCCTCCTCCTCACCCTTTCCCCCTCCTTTTGTTACTCCTATGACCCACCTTCCTCTGGCTTCCATCCCCACTCGTTAGCATAATTTTTACCAGTGGAAGTGATGAACATACATTTATATCCACCTACAACATGATTTCCCCTCCCTTCTTAGGACCCTCATCCACTACGACATGTCAAAAACCACCCCACAGTAGGCCCTCCCCGAGATCTCTAGCACCATGCAAGTCCTGGATTATAAATCCCAACAAATTTTCTGATATAGAGAAAATATAAAAAGAAATTTCAGGTTTAAGTAAATTGGGAAACAAATTCCTAGTCCACCTTTAGGTTCGAGAGGGTTTTTTGTTGAAGGGTGGATGATGTCATAGAAATCACCATTTTTAAGATATTCATTAATAAGGCTCTTTGTTAAGATATATTATATAGAATATGCTCTCTTACATAGATCCCTCCCTTCTATTTTTTTTAAAAAATATTTCTATTTTTTGTTTTGTCTATATATATATTATAACATCCGGCCTTTTTATTACATAAATTTTCATTACATTTTACAAACAGAGGATCTTTAAAGTCTAGTGTTTTGTAAAAAAGGTACATAATACATGAAAACATATAAAATTATTTTAATAATCTTGAAAGGATTCTTGAAATTTTCATACTAAGTACAATTATTACATCTCATAACCTGGGAAGATACATCAAAGGAAAGGGTGAGCATAAGGCCCAGTAAGGGAAAACAGGGAAAACAATTTACATGTGAACTTGAGAGAATACAATAAGTACATAAGGAAATATCATAAAGGCATGAGAAATAGGTATATCATGATAATAATAACTTTAATAATATCTTGAAAATGTGGCTACAACAGTTAATTTAAACATTTATAATAATATCATCAAGTTCCATCCCCAAGGTGTCATCAAAATTACCAAGGTTATTCACCAAGGTATCGTAAAACTTGTCATCTCTAGAGATTAATTTCTTTAACCAATGAATTGGAGATATATCAAGGCACAACCATAATATGTATTTATTTTTATGTGATATTTATATATCATAATCAAAAATTTCATAAATAATCCAAAGAGAATAAAATAAATGGGTTTCATATCAAAATCGTGACGTTTTAAGAAGTGCTTAAAAACATGATCATTATGTCATTTATAACCCATAGAAAGGGATTGAGGGTTTTATATGTGTTAATTAGAGAATAAATTGTATCATTTTTATGTATTTATGAATACCCCTAGAAATTAAAATCAGTTTGGGTATTCATATAAAAAAATAAAAGAATTTATTGAGAAAAAGTGATGGATTTTGAGACGAAAATTCTACAGCATAACAATTATGCAACATGGTTTTAGAAAACTTTAAAAATAGAAGGGAAAAGGGTAAACCATTCATAAAAGACTCATAATATAGTATAGGTACATAATAAATTGTAAATAAGAACATGGTATGGAAATTTGAAATACATACCGCATAAAAGAGAACTTGAATGGAAAAGAGAAGTTGTGAATTCCATTACATTGAAGAGTAACTTCTAAAACTCTAGGATCGGGACCTTGAAAGATTGGGGACACTTTGGGAGGGCTCATTGGGAGGTAAAAATACCATATATTCAAGGGTAATTATTTTTTAATTAAATAAAACTAATTAATGGCTTGGTATTTATAGTAAAAGAGATGCAGTTTTTTATTAATTTTCAAGGACACCTCATCGGTGGTATTTGAAAAACCATGGGCATACCCATGGTATTTGCCCATGGATTTTTCCACTTGGTACACCTCATGTTATATTTTAATCCAAATGAGTTTACCAACATTTTAAATTACATATTACATCACTATGATGTCATAAAACACACCGAAAACCAAAAACTGTATTTTTACTATTCACCGAAAAACAAAAAAATTATAAAAAACTCATAAATTCACCCTAATAAAATATAAATTTTCTGAATTCAAAAAAAAATCCATTTTATGAAAATAATTTTTAAATATTAGAAATTTAATTTTTAAGTAAAATCACTATTTACCCAAAAAATACTAAAACATAACTAATCATTTCTAAAACATTTACTTACTTATACTATTATATCACATTACCATTCAAGATGCCTAAATTATATTTATATTTACTTAAGTGAGGATTCTATTACATGAGTCATATTACTATTCATAAGAGTAATATTACTATTCATAATTTACTATTTACCCAAAATTAAGTTGATCTTATCATACTCTAAATTTCTTACTGATCACAACCGTATATGTCCATTTTTTGAAAATCATTTCACATTATCAATTATTTAAAGTATAAAAAATATTTTAAAATACCCTTTTTTTAATATTCATAAATAATATGAAACTTCTTAGAAAAAACTAAAAATTCATCTTATATTAATTTTGACATTTGAAATTCAAAAATGATGTTTATTTTACCATAATAAGAAATAACAGTTTTATTTATACAAATGGATTACACAAAGTAACTAAGTCCTCATTACATAACCCCTTATAACACCTACATAGAACCTAAGAGTAAGGTGTGTAATGGTGATAGAATCTTGGGGCGGCTCAGACAACATTCCCCGAGTGGTGATTTCTATCATCTTGAACTTATCCTGTAGGAAATTTTGTTCAAGATTAACATGTTGAAGCTCAGCTTGGAACTGGTCTAAAGCAAAGCCTAGTGATTCTACCTCCTTCCCAAGCTCTGAAAAATGGGCTTTGTACGACCTGATTCTACTGGATGAGGCCATCGACTCTTCTTTCTGTATTAATTATCCATTATTATTTTTGTTTTAAACAATAATTATAACGTTAAAAATTATTATTGTTTCCAACAGTCATATTAACCAACGGTCATATAATGGTCAAAACCTCATGGTCACATTTAATTTATACTTATATATTTTTATTGATTATTACATAGTAAGAATACATTTTCAGGAAACAAAATGTTATTCAAAAGTTTGGGTCGTTGCATTCTTCCCCCCTTAAGAAATTTTGTCCCCAAAATTTCAACTTGTACCCTTAAAATAGAAAATGTGTGGGTACGTCTACTTCATAGACTTCTCTGGTCCCCACATGGCTTATTCATATTTGTGGTTCCTCCGCCACACTTTAACAAGGTGGGTAGTCTTGTTGCGTAGAACCTTGTCACTATGATCCAAGATCTCCACCGGCTGCTCCTCATAGGGGAGGTCACGTTCCAGTTGTACCACCTCTTGATTTAGTACATGTGAAGGGTCAAGTATGTACTTCCTCAAGAGGGATACGTGAAAAAAATCATAAACTTGTGCTATATTTGGAGGAAGTGAAAGATGATAGCCCACTATTCCTATGCGATCAAGGATTTTATAGGGGCCAATGTACCTAGGGATGAGCTTCCATTTCTTCCCAAAACTCATGACTCTATTCCAAGGTGACATTAGAAGAAAAAAAATTCACCAACATCAAACTCCAAGTCCCTTCGATGGTTGTCAGCATAACTCTTTTACTGACTATGATCAACCTTAATGTGTTGCTGGATGGCATGAACCTTTTTTGTCATCTCTTGCACAAGATCGGGCCCAAGAATCTTTCTCTCACCAGATTCATCCCAACAAGTAGGAGTTCTGCATTGCTTCCCATATAGATCTTTATAGGGTTCCATTTGAAAGCTTGAGTGGAAGCTATTTTTGTAAGAGAACTCAACTAATGGGAGATGTTGATCCCATCCACCTTTAAATTCTATTGAGCATGTTCTTAGCATGTCCTTGAGTGTTTGAATATTCCTTTAAGATTGGACATCAGTTTGGGGGTGATAGGTCATACTGAAATTCAATTAGGTACATAGAGCATGTTGAATAATTCTCCAGAATTTTGATGTGAACCTTGGATCATGATCAGATACGATAGAAAGTGGAACTCTATGTAACCTTACAACTTCCTTCACATAAATCCTGGCAAGTTGATCAAGAGAGAAATCTTCTGGAATAGAGATAAAATGAGAAGTATTTGTGAGACAACCCACTATAACCCATATTGAATTATTTCTTTTGGATGTTCTTAGGAGACCAGTGACAAAGTCCATAGTGATATTATCCCACTTCCATGCTGGTATGGGTAGTGGTTATAATACCCCTTTAGGAAGTTGTTGATCTGCCTTCACTTGCTAACATACCGGGAACCTTGTAGTGTATTCAGTAATCTCCCTTTTCATGTTATCCCACCAATAATGATCATTAAGGCCCCTATACATTTTTTGTGCTTTTAGGATATATAGAGAATGTAGATCTATGAGTTCCATCCATCAGCTCCTTCTTTATTTCTGGAATATATGGAACACATAGTTTTGTATGAAATTTTAGTATGCCTTCTTGATCAATATTGAACTTAGGAAACTTCCCATCCTTCACATCCTCAAACTTCTTCTATATCAAAGGACCTTATTTCTGAGCTTTCTTGATCTTTTATAGTAATGACGGTTGAGAAATCATTTGGGATAGGGTTGATGATGTCACTTACCTTATAATTACCATGTCCATTTTCACTAGGTCTTTGATCAAGGGGTCTCTTTGAATCCTCGTCATGGATAGAACAACATGGTATTTCCTACTTAATGCATCAGTGACTTTGTTTTATCTTCCAGGGTGATAATGAATTGAACAATCATAGTCTTTAATAAGTTCCAACCACCTCCTCTACCTCATGTTCAATTCCTTTTGTGTGAAAATATACTTCAAACTTTAATGGTCTGTATATATATCACACTTATCCCCATAAAGATAGTTCCTCCATATATTCAGAGCAAAAACAACCACAACTAACTCTAGATCATGCGTATGACAGTTCTTATCATGAGTCTTTAACTATCGAGATGCATAAGCAATCACCTTTCCATTTTTCATAAGGACACACCCATGCCATTTTAGATATGCATCGCTAAAAATAATGAATTCTTGTCTGCTTGAGGGTAGAGTTAACATGGGTGCATTAACTAATCTCTTATTCATCTCTTGGAAACTTTCCTCACACTCATTTTTTCATATGAACTTAACCCCTTTTCAATTTAACTTGGTTAGTGGATTATAAATTCATGAAAAGTTTTTCAAAAACCTTCTATAATATCCTGTTAATCCAAGGAAACTATGAATCTCAATTATTATTATAGGTTGGGGCCACTCCTCTATAACCTTTTTCTTTGCGGGGTCAACTATGATTCCTCCATCGGTTACAATGTTCTCTAAGAAAGAAAATTTTTGTAACCAAAACTCACACTTGCTGAACTTTATAAAATGACTATCCTTTTATAGATTTTAAAAAATAACCTGTATATGATACTCATGCTCCTCGTGACTTTTGAAATATATCAAAATATAATCAATAAAAACTACCATAAAGTTATCAAGGTAGTCCTTAAATACTATATTCATCAAATCCATAAAAATAGTAGGAGCATTAGTCAAGATGGATGGCATAACAACAAATTCATAATTCCCATATCTTGATCAGAAGATAGTTTTTGGAATATCTTCTTTCATCACCCTCAATTGATGATAAACAGATCGAAGATAAATCTTGGAGAAGAATTGAGCCCCAAGAAGTTGGTCAAATATGTCATCAATTCTTGGAAGAGGGTATTTTTTATTCACTATGATCCCATTAAGTTCTCTATAATCAATGCATAACCATATTGATCCATCCTTCTTCTTCACAAAGAGAACAGGTTCTCCCTAAGGATACACACTTAGTCAGATAAACCCATTCTCCAAAATATCTTGGAGTTTATTCCTTAATTCCTCTAGCTCCACATTTTCTGTCCTATACAGGGTCTTTGATATCATATGAGATCCAGGTACGAGTTCAATGGATAAATATACCTCTCTTTATGGGGGAGGTCTGGGTAACTCCTTAGGAAATATGTCAATTTATTCCTGGATGATGGGGACATTTTCTATCCTTATACTCTCGTTTGATTCTTATTCTTCACCGATTAACTCAATAATGAAGGATATAAGAGGTGATTCTAGCAAAGATCAGGTTGATATATCTATCCTTGGAAGATAACTATAGATCTTCTATTCAAGACTACTGAGATTTCCTTGCTTCTGCATTTGATCTTAGCACTATACTTTGAGATCCAGTCCATCCCTAGTATAATGTCAAATTCCAACATGGGAATGACTACTATATTTTTTATAATATTGTTTTCACTAAAGTAAATACTAGAGTTTCTAAACACTGATGATTCTTGGATAATCACACTAGGAGTCTTGATTCATAACTATACTTTTAGAAACTCATGTGTTGATTCTAAATTATTTGCAAACCTGGAGGAAATAAAGGAATGCATATAACCATAATCAAACAAAGTACTTTCTAGCATTGAGATAATAAGAGTACCTTCCACTACATAATTTGGAGCTTCAACATCAGCTATTGTGATAGCAAAAGCATGACCTTCCTTCCTTGTACTTTGTTGAGGCTGATGTTGATTCCCCTCCACTGCCCTTAGATTTGTACAATGATTGTAAAAGTTCCCAAGATTTCCACACTTGAATCATTGGACTTCATATAGGGCTTGAACCATATTCCCTTTTTCGTTAGTGTTGGGAAGTTGAGGCTTCACCTCACTACGATAATTTCGTGCAATGTGGCCATCTCTTCCACACTTGTAGCACTTCGGCTCCTAAGCACGTAGTCCCCCGATTGATTCTTCCCACATTTATTATACATGGGAAGTTTCACTTTCTTGCCTCATCTTCCCTAATCAAAACTCATCCCTAAGCTTGGATCCATTTATCTATTCTTTTCATTGGATTTATGAGACCATTGCATCTCACCAAACTCCAGTTCGACATTCATAGCACTCCACATGATCTCCTCATAGCTATCATAGTCTCAGTTGGATAGATTATTCTGCAGATAAGGTCTTAGTGCACCAAAGAATATATAAAACTTCCCATTATTAACCATGAAAAATATTGAGGTGTAATGGTAAAGTATTGTGAATTTTGTCTCATAGATTCCAACTGATTCATTCTCATTCTGCTTCAGCTCGAGAAACTTCTTCTCTATTTTTGTTCTCATCAAATTAGGGAAATACTTATTGAAGAAGATCCCTCTGAACTCTTCCCACTCCATAGCTTCAACCTTCACTCTTGGCCTCATGTTTTTAATTAGTGCCCACCACTGATCAGCTTCTCCCTATAAGTGGTGAACATCTTGGGTGACCTTCTCTTTTTCTGAATAGTGGAGCATAGAAAATATCTTTTCAATAGAGCTGATCCACTGTTCAACAATCAACGGGTCGGTAGATCCACTGAATTTTGGTGGTTGTTGATGCATAAAGGACTCAACAATTTTTTTCCCTTCATGGTGAAATCGATCTCTCATCGTGATTCAAGTTATTTATCATAACTTGAGTCAGTTGGTTCATCATTCTCATGAAAGTTTCTATTCCGGATTCCATCAAAGGGTCGTCAGCACATGGTCCATTGTGGTCACCATTTGCATGGTTCCTCCTATTTCCCACAATTTTTTAAAATAATAAAACCTTACTAAGAAACTTCTTTCATTTATGAATCTTTTATCTGTAAAGGATTTTTATGTCTTAAAACTTCATGCTTAAACATATTATTCCTTAACAACAATTACATTTCTCTATAAATCATTCATAATGATTTATAAAAAGCTTTTTATTAACCAAAAATATCCCCATGGAGTGTCAAACCAGGAGTGCAGTAAGGCCTGTTTTCGTTCACCAGTTCTTATTTGAGTCGAGTTCAAAGCGGTGTTTTTGGGTTTTACACCTAGATACACCTATGCCAGAGCCACATACACTTGTTCGTATCTAGAAAAGGATTTATTTGTTTAGAAACCACTTACTTAATATTTCACCAAAATACGAGGAATCTTTCCTATAGGGTTATTCATGAGGTTTCCATATCTTAATTTTCACAGATAACTAAACTATCCTTTGATACAAACTATGGCATCCCACCTTTTTATTACATAACTTTTCATTTCATTTTACAAACATAGGATCTTTAAAGTATAGTGTCTTGGAAAAAAGGTACATAATACATGAAAACATATAATATTGTTTTAATCCTCTTGAAAGGATTCTTTAAATGTTCATCCTAAGTACAATTATTATATCTCAAAACCTAGAGACATACAACAAAGGAAAGGGCGAGCATAAAGCCTAGTAAGAGAAAATAGGGAAAATCATTTACATGTGAACTTGAGAGAATACAATAAGAACATTAGGAAATATAATAAAGGAATGAGAAAGATTAATATCATGATAATAAGAACTTCAATAATATATTTAAAATTTGGATAAAAATTTTAATTTAGACATTCATAAGAATATCACCAAGGTCCATCCCCAAGGTGTCATAAAAATTACCACGGTTATTCACCAAGGTATCGTAAAACTTTTCATCTCTAGAGATTAATTTCTTTACCCAAAGAATTAGAGTGATATTGTGGAGAACCATTAATATGTATTTATTTTCATATGATCCACATATATCATAGTCAAACATTTCATAAATAACCCAAAGAGAATAAAAGAAATGGGTTTCATATCAAAATCGTGATGTTTTAAAAAGTGCTTAAAAACATGATCATTATGTCATTAATAACCCACAAAAAGGGATTGAGGGTTCTATGTATGTAAATTAAAAAATAAAATATATCATTTTTATGTATTTATGAATTCCTCTGGAAATTAAAATATGTTTGGGTATTCACATAAAGAAAATAAAATAATTTCTTGAGAAAAAGAGAGAGATTTTGAGATGAAACTTCTGCAGCATAATGGATATCCAACATGGTTTTAAAAAACATTAAAAATAGAGGGGACATGGGTAACTCATTCATAAAAGAATAATAATATAGTACAGGGATATAATAAATTGGAAATAAGAACATGGTATAGAAATTTTAAAGACATACGACATAAAAGAGAACTTGAAAGGAAAAGAGAAGTTGGGAATTCCCTTACCTTGAAGAGTAACTTCTAAAGCTCTAGGATCGGGACCTTGAGGGATTGAGGACACTTTGGGAAGAATCCTTTGGAGGTAATACTATCAGATATTTGAAGGGAATTATTTTTGGAATGAAATAAAATGAAGGAATGGCTTGGTATTTATAGTAAAAGAGAGGGAGTTTTTTTTATTAATTTTCAAGGACACCTCATCGGTGGAATTTGAGAAACCATGGGCTTGGCCATGATATTTGCCCATGGTTTTGGCCAATTGGGACTCCTCATATAATATTTTAATCCAAATGAGTCAACCAGCATTTTAAATTACATATTCTATCATTATGATGTCATAAAACACACCGAAAACTCAAAAACTGTATTTTTACTATTCACTAAAAAACAAAACATTTTATAAAAATATCATAAATCCTCCCAAACCTAATATCAATGTTCTGAATTCAAAAATGAACTCCATTTTATGAAAATAATTTTCTAAATATAAGAAATTTAATTTTTATGTAAAATCACTATTTACCAGAAAAAATACTAATACTTAACTAATAATTTCTAAAATAGTTATTTACTTATACTATTATATCAAATTACCATTAAAGATGCCTAAATTATATTTATAATTACTTAAGTAAGGTTACTATTTCATTGTTCATATTACTATTCATAAGGGTAATATTACTATTAATAATTTACTATTTACCAAAAATTAAGTTGATCTTATCTGACTCTAAATTTATTACTGATCACAACCGTATATGTATCTTTTTAGAAGACCATTTAACATTATCAATTATTTAAAGTATAAAGAATATTTTAAAATATTTTTTTAATGTTCATCAATAATAGGAAACTTATTAGAAAGAAACTAAAAATTCATCCTATATTAATTTTGACATTTGAAATTCAAAAATGATGGTTATTTTACCATAATAAGATATAATAATTTTATTTATGCAAATGGATTACACAAAGTAACTAAGTCCTCATTACATAACCCCTTATAACACCTGTATACGACCTAAGAGTAAGGTGCGCAATGGTGATAGAATCTTGGGGCGGATCAGACAACATTGCCCGAGTGGTGATTTCTATCAGTTGAACTTCTCCTGTAGGCGATTTCATTCAAGCTTAACATGTTGAAAATTGGCTTGGGATTGGTCCAGAGAAAAGCCTAGTGATGCTGCCTCATTCCCAAGCTCTAAAAAATGGGCTTCGTAAGACCTGAGTCTACTGGATGAGGCCATCGACTCTTCTTTTTGCATTAATTATCCATCATTATTTCTATTTTAAACAATAATTATAATGTTAAAAATTATTATTGTTTCCAACGGTCATATTAAACAACGGTCATATAACGGTCAAAACCCAAGGGTCACATTTCATTTATACTTATATATTTTTATTGATTTTGACACAGTAAGACATACTGACCAGAAAAAAAATTTATTATAATGCAAACACTTTTGAGGAAAAAGTGAGAAACCAAACATGACTTCACAACTTCACCACTTCAAACAAACAAGTCTTCACAACAAACAACATTCAAGCACAATGGATAGACAATCCATTCAAGCATTCAAGAAGACAAACCATCAAAGATGGAGCTGAAATCATCAAGAGAAGGACGAGGAACCATGAGCCGGGAAACACGAACATTAGAAAAGCTGAACAAACCACAGAACCGATCTCCTCGAGCGCCCACCGGTGTGACCGTCGACACCAGCCCAAATCCACAAACCCGGCGGCGGACTCAGTCAGAGTGCGCCCAAACCCTCCAGCGACGTGAGATGACCCAAAACGGACATCCACAAAGGGCGACGAAGAAACCAGAATGAGGAAGACCAAGCCGTCTGGACGCCGCACCCTACTACGCAGACACCGCAGCACAACCACGAACCAGTCGACTCCGCAAATTGAGCAGCAAACCAAATCTCCATCTCTTAATCACAAACAACACCATAAGAAAAAACACCAAAATCGAACCTGTAAGGAAAGCCTCATGAAGACGGGAGCCAGAACCAAAAATACCGCCCCCCTCCACGCAACACCGGTGCCAGCTCCGAGCCTCGCCTGAAGAGTCGGACGCCTGGAACTCGCTAAACCTCGTCGAAGCCGAAGCCAAAGCTGAAATCATGCCACCGCCTTCAATGAAGGAAGATCCACCCCTTTGCTGAGCCGATTCTCCATCTGAAACCCAGAACATCTGCAAGAACCTACGAAGCCAGATCTACACCTTTGAAGACAAGATGACGGAGCCGAGGCCTCGCCTGAGCCAAAACCGGGCTGACACGACTGGGATGACGAACAGAACCAAGGCCCGGCGACACCAAGCAGAGTATTCCGACCCTCACTGCACCGCGCCAGAGGAGGGGAGGGAGCAAGATGAAGATCGAAAACCCTAGCCCGTGAGAAAGTCGAATCGTTGCCGCTCAGAGGCCCTTTCCGTCGCTCGACAATTCAAGATCACAGTAAGACATACATTCTCAGGAAACAAAATATTATTCAAAAGTTCGGTTCGTTATATATATATATATAAACATAAAAAAAATAAAAAATTATTTACCATTTTTTTATATTTGGTGTTACTTTAAATAAAGTATTCTGAATATATTATGTAAAATATCAACCAACCTCCCCTTTTATAAGGGTGCAATACTACATCTTTTCAACGTTTTTTCTATGGGATTCAGACACCAATAATCCACCATTAAATGAATAATGTATTAATTATAATAACGCATTATTGATAATAAATTATTAATCATAACATATTTTTTTAAAATATTTATTATTTGATAATGTAATAAATTGTGAGTAATAAACTCATAACAATGATTACAAATATTGTCATTAATGTTGTTAAGACTATAATTAATATTAAAATATTTTTTTTAAATAGTGCCATTAATAATGAAATTAATAATAATACTAATATTATTATTAATTTATAATAATAAATATAAATAATGAAATTAATAATATATTTAATTTTATATTTAAAAATAATTAGTAATAATTAATAATCTAATCGATATTAATTACATTATTATTATTTTGGTTAATAATATTATTATTATTTATTATTAAATAAATATCTTTTTTCATGTAAGTTATTTTATGTTTATTATATTTATGGCTTATAATACTATTAATAATTGGAAGAGGATCATTTTCCACCACAGCTGGCTAAGACATGACAAAGAGGAAGACACCCAAAGGGTAGAGGAAGACATTCTAAAAATGTTGGCACTATAGGAAATTATAGGAAGTGTTTTCTTGTTTTTGATGTGGGCATATGTGCCTTGATTGACCTAATACCCTCTTTGTATGTTTCTTTTTTACTATTAACTTTTGAGTCATGGATTTGGTTTCCAAATCCATGACTGAGCCGTTTGGACTATAATACTATTAATAATAATGATGATTATGATGATGTAAATAATAGTATTATTATTAAATATTATTACTATTAAATAATATATTAATTACTATGACTTCATAAAAATAATATATTAATTATTATTACTTTATTAATTATGACTTTATAAATCATGACTTTATTATTATGATCTTTGTGGAATTATTAATTAATAATAATAATTAATAACAATGTAGTAATAAGTAGCATAGTCAATAATATAAATAAAGAAGTATTAAATTAATAATATAATTATTAACACATCTAAAAATTAATATATTACTTTATTCAAACAATAAAAAATATGAAATTATTAATAATTAAAATAATTATGCAATTAATAATGTGATTCTTGATAATAATTTTCCACATAAATTTTTTTATTGTGAAAATATTATGTTTTTAAGTACATGTCTTGTATTTTATTTGGAATCTAATTATAATTTATATTTTATAAGTTTTTAGAGTTTTCAAGTCTCTTTAAAGTCCAAATGTTATGTTTTGAAAGAACATTGTTTTGTATCATCTATATTATTGTCGGTTTGTTATTTTGATGAAAATATTTTTATTTTTAATTATTTTTTATGTGTTTAGTTTATATTTTAAATTTTATTTTGTTTGTATTTATAGTTTATTTTTTAGAATCTTTCAAATTTTCCAACATAAAACATAACAAAAATTATTTTATTTCAAGTAGGTAATTTTGGAAGCCTATAAAATATAAATTATATGAACAATATAAATGAAATTTAAAACCTGGATTAACCATATAAAAAATAATTGAAAATAAAAATAATTTTAGAAATATAATAGACCAAAATTAATTTAAATGACACAAACATTATTGTTTAAAAACATAACATTTACACTTCAAACATTTATCCGCATAAAATATTTTATAAATAAAATCTAAATGAAATTTAAAACACCGACTGTACAAATAAAAATTAATTGAAAATAAAATAAATTTTAAAAAACAATAAACAAAATATTTTAATTTAAAAAAAATGTTTGTTTCAAAAATAATTTATAAGTACAAATGTTATCTTTTAAATCAATAAGGTTTGTGTCGTGTAAATTATTTTTGGTTTGTTATATTCATTATTATTTTTTATTTTCAACTATTTATTGTATCTTTAATCTATATTTTAAGTTTCATTTAGATTTTTCAAATAGTTTAAAAATATAAGAAATAACTAAAAATGAAAATAAAATAATTTCATAAAAAAATAATTTCATTTAGATTTGTCAAATAGTTTCTTATATGTTTAATCCAGGTTTTAAATTTCATTTATATTGTACATATAATTTATATTTTATAGGCTTCCAAAATTACTTATAAATTATTTAACAATAAACATTTCATTGAAAATTTAAATTATTTGTCTATTATTTTTTCACATTATTTTTATTTTCAATCAATTTTTATTTTCACATACAATGTTTTAAATTTCATATATATTTTTATTTATACTATATTTTATGCGCATAAATTTTTTGAAGTGTAAATGTTATGTTTTACATCAATAAAGTTCATGTTGTGTAAATTATTGTTGGTTTGTTATATTTATTTTTTTCAACTATTTCTTATATGCTTAATCCATTTTTTAAGTTTCATTTAGATGGTCATATAGTTTATATTTTATAGGCTTTCAATGTCACTAACTTGAAAAATTATTATATTTCAAGTAGGTGGGACACAATCTTTATTGATTTAAAACATAACATTTACATTTCAAAAAAAATTGTACATAAAATATAGTATAAAAAAATTTAAATGAAATTTAAAACATTGACTGTGAAAATAAAAAATTATCTGTGAATAAAAGGAATTTCAAAAAAAAATAACGAAACAATTTAATTTACGCAAAAAAAAATTGTTTTAAATATATATATTAGGTGTTTGGGGGTACAATTATATTAAACACGCACACCACATACATAGGCCGAAAAGGCAGGCCATAGTCTCCCCAAGGGATGTCTCACCCATCAAGCCTTATTTATTTAGTACATGGCCCGAATACCCAGTGAGGATTAATCACATATGACCCAAAATCCAACTAACCAGCCCGAATGCCCCCTTTTCTTCCTCCATTGATCTGTTGCAGAGACGTTGTTGCCGCCATAACCCGTTACTGTCATCACCCTTTATTGTAAATATAATTTATGAATACGAATGTTATATTTTGAAACAACAATATTTTTTCCATTGAAATTATTTTTCATCAAAAAATTTTACAATTTTTTTTATCTTCAACTATTTCTTATATGTTTAATCCATATTTTAAGATTCATTTATATTGGTATTATAGTTTTTATTTTATAGGCTTTCAAAATGACCTACCTGAAACATTATTACGTAAGTAGGTGACTTTGGAAACCTATAAAATATAAACTATAATATCAATATAAATGAAACTTCCGACATGAATTAAATATATAAGAAATAGTTGAAAATTAAAAAAAAAAAACATATATAAAACATCAAAAATAATTTACATGACACAAACTTTATGGATTAAAAACGTTACATTTTCACTTCAAAAAAATTATGCAAATAAAATATAGTATAAATAAATTATATATGAAATTTAAAATATTGACTATATAAATATAAATTAATTGAAAATAAAAAGAACATCAAAAAAATAATAAATAATAAATAATAAGTATTTTATTATTATTAAATATTATTAATTACATGTTTAATAAAGAATAATTATATTTTAAAATATTTTCAATAATTACAACAATAATTATGAATAATGACGTAAATAATATAATTATTAATGTAACTAATAAATTAGTTAATAATATAATTTAAAATAAATATTAATTAAAAATTTAATATAGAAAATATATTTTTTCTTAATAATGTAATTATTAACAATTTTTAATATAATTATTAATCATTTATAATAACCATGATGGTAATATGTTTAATATTTTAATAATAAACAAATAAATACTAATTTTAAATATTATATATAATCTAATTATTTATGTATTTAATAATACTAAATAATAATATAATTAATAATGTTATTAATTATAAATAATCATTAAGTTGAAATGATTATATGTGATTTATTATTTAATAATAATAATATTTAATTATAATATGATTGTAATTTAATAAAAACAAAAAAAATAAAATATTAGTTATTTTAATAAATATTTTTATATATATTTAATAATAATATTTTAATTATTTTAATTTTTATCATTTTTATTTTTAATAATAATAATAATAATAATTTATTTATATTATTTTAGTTATATACATCATCATCATCATCATCATTATTATTATTATTATTATTATTTATTGAAAATGTGCTATAATATATATATATATAAATAGAACAAAACAAATTTTTAAAAAAAATAAATAGGGGAGGGCGTTGTTTCAAACAATGCCCTCTTAAAAAACTTTATAAAGAAGGCGTTGTTCGAGACAGTGCCTTCTACAGAAAATTTCTGAAGAAGGCGTTATCTAGGAGAATGCCTTATTTAAAATAGTTGTGAAGAAGGCACTTTTTGGACAGTGTCTTCTTAATAAATATTTGAAAGAACGCACTATCTCGGATAATTCCCACCCTTCACTAAAAATTCCCCAACGCTAACAGTAGATTGTGAATTTGTTTCCCAATTTACTTAAACTGGGAATTTCTTTTTATATTGTTGCTATATTAGAAAATTTTCCTAGAAATCCCCCTGTAACTTCATCATCTTCATCCTTATCTGAAAAAAACCCATTGTGATTTTCACTCAACCACAATGGTATTTCTGGGAAAATAAAGTTTTTTATCTAGGTATTGCACCAACCAACTATTAGTGTGATGAAGGGAGACTTCAAATGTGGGCTACTTGACGTGTTTTGGCAATGGAGTCTTTGGTGGCACCTACTGTACCAAATCTGTTGACTTTTATTTTTTGTTAGTTTTCCATCATTTGATTTTATGTGTGTTTGTATCCTTATACATAGGGTGTGTTTTATGCATTGTAAGATCATTCCAATTTGAATGAATAAAATCTAATTTCTATCATATTTTTGTTTTTTTATCACCAATAGTGATATATATCTAGATTCACATTTGTGTTTGTTGCTGAAAAATTAACCTTTATCAACATGAAAGTGTTTAAAGGTGATTATTAGTGTGCGATCCATGAAAACTATGAAGACAGATTAGTTTCAGTAGGAAGGAGGAGTAAGAAGATTAATAATTAGGATAATTCATAAAGATTCATTACCAAAGATCGATGCATACGAAGAATCTACTCTTATCAACATTAAATATAAAGTGCTAATAAAGGTAACTTTAATTAGTGCTAAAAAAAGAGATGACAAAGGTTTGCCCTTTATTAATGTTTTTTTGAGCACTGATGAAGGTTAACCTTTATCATCGTTATTCTTAGTGTTAATTAAACCTGTTAGTAAAAAATATTATTAATATATATAATTATTATATTTATATTCAAAAAATTATATTTATTTATATACATTAATTAAAAAATTAATGTTTATAATTAATATAAATATGATATATATTAATATCTTTTTTTTAGGAATTCAAATATATATATGAATATAATGTTTTAAAAAAATATTTATAAAAATTATATTTTTTTTTTGAAGATGTAGGGAGAAAACCCCTTTATTAAAAAAGAAAATAGAGAGATGAAAAGATTGGGTCAGACATGGAAGAATTGCCCTCATCAAAGAAGAAGTCAAAGACTAAGTTTTCCCCTAATCTTTAAGTCAATCCCATGTTCCTCATCACATATATTGTTCCAATCAAATCGTCTGTAGTTATGCCCACAACTTCGACACCTAGGATAATGATCTCTCAAACTTTCCTCTTGCTGCAAGAGGCTTTCAATGTTAGTGCCCTCTCAGTCAGAATTATCAACCTCTGATTACACCTCCATCTTCTTGGATGATACGTCAATTAAGATCCCTTCAGAGTCTGTCTCTACGGTAGTTTAGGAAACCTCAGCCTGTATTCTACCTACCCACAACATGTGATCTTTGTTTGGACCTCCAATTCCCTACACTTGTTTGGATGTAGGGCCATTTAAAACTTCATATGGTATATAAATTTCATCCTATGTACCTCATCTCGTATAACTTCCTAATCACTTCAGTTGCGTCCTTTTGGATGATGAACCCATCTCCATGATTTGGTATGATTCCAAATCCCTTTAGGTTATGCCATCTCTAAGTCAGATTTATACTTCTCCATGGAAGTAATGTTGGTCTTCCCATCATCCATCTCATCTTTAGAAGAATAGTCCAATGCATGTTTCTTCTTCATTATAGAGAAGTCTTGATCCACTTGCTCAATTGAAGCATGTGGTGCATGAGCGTTAATCGCTAGAGTACCTATATATGTTGCCTTTCCCTTCATGGGGTCATAAATTTGGTCATTGCAAACATTTTATGGACAAGCTCTAGGATTTCGAGATCCCCCTGGTAGGTCTCCAGGTGACAACACCTTTGGGTCACAACCTAGTTTTTCTTTCCTTGAATCCTTAGTAAATGATTCAAGAACTCAAAAAATGTTTTAAGTTTACACTTAAACCTCTTTTGTGTGATCCATATCTTCTCCAGAAATAATAGGATAAATAATAGGAGAAAAGTTAGTTCTGGGCATAGCATAAGCATGCAGAGGTGGGTGATATATTAAAATTTCTTTTAATAATCGTTGCCTGAAACCAAGAGTGAGGATCTTGTACATCAAATTTATAAATAATTTATTTAAAATTTGAAGAAATAAATACATGGGCTTGGGAACTTTCTTTGTTGGTGAATGTTGATCATCCAAAAAGACCCTTTCGTATTTCCTTCATTGCGCTGTGAGGATCCAAGGATAGAATTCCTCTAGCGGTGATCCATATGTGCTCCTATGATCTCCAACCAACACCACTCGATCTCTGGGTGAAAGCATGGATATTCGAATGTCTTACATTTTTCATTCTTGATTGCTCATTCTTTAGTATTGAATAAATATCTATTTCACTTCTCATTCTCGAGAGGCAGAGAGGAGAAGTTGAGAGATAATTTGTTGCATTCAACAATTCTCTATACTTAATTTTGGATGCTCTACACAATAGGCACGACTGCCTATTTATAGAGTTGGGATTTAAGTTATTATTTTATTAAATTTCATTCTGGATATTAAATAAAATTTATTACTTTTAATAAATCTCATGTCGCATAATAGTAATAATATATTTATTATTTTGTGGCACGCACTACCTTGCATGATAACAAATATTTTATAACGGTATTGTTAATTAATATTTGTCATCAAACTTGGTCTTGGTCTATTCTATCTCTAGAATTTATTGAAAAAATGAATAAATATTTTATTCATAAATAAATATTTTATTCACAATCTACTAAATAAATATTTATTAAAATATTCAATAAATAAAATAAATATTTTATTCACAAACCTGAGAATAAATATTTATTTAATTTATTCGATCAATATAACTTGAAAAAAGTTATTCCTCACACTTGAGAATAATATTTATTCCATTAATTAAACTCAAATAAAATTTAATTGAGATCAACAGAATCACTTAGTGCGTGACCCTCTAGGATTCTTTCTCATTGGCATTGGGCGAGCTTGCCTAAAATCCAAGATTACTATATAGAGACGGGTCAAGGCACTGAAGAGAAATAACTCACAACATTGAAAACCAAATGTGAATGCTCACTCTGTAATATAATCCCATTTTCACAATATCTCATCAAGTAGGTTTCACATCTGTGTCACCAGTTTATATGCTCGATATGTATTTCTTTGACTATCTTAAATAAACACATCGGTACACCATGACCATGGAATTTAATGTGACTGTTCTATTCTAATAAAAGGGTAGAGATATCAACTTCCATAAATATATAAGAGTCAAATAATTCCTCAACTTATTCATGAATGACATGTCACTCTCGACACACCCAATGTATCCAACTTCACCATGAACTGTTGTCATCATGGATTAAAGTCTAAGGGACCATCACACGTGATCATATATAGGAATATCCTATGACACCAAAACATGAAGAATTCTTATTGGTGGTTCTGTTCTCATAATCTCTCATCTTGGAGATTACCAAGTGCGAACTTCATGAGAAGAAGCCTTATCATCTTATGAGTACTAGCACCTGACAGTCGATGTACTATGTGCCCCATCATAGTATGTTACCCAACCACAAAACATTATTAGAGAATATTGTCATAGCACATCAAGGTTCTCATCATATCAGGGAACTAGTATGACATTATCAATGCGACGTGCACTTTAGGACATTATTACATTAGATTCATGTATAACAACAAATAATATGTAATAAGAAGTTTAATTAGTATTTAATACATCAAATATACATGTAATAAAATTAAAAACAGTTGGTCCTAGGAAAACAACTCCAACAAACTCCCACTTGGACTAGATCCAACTGCCTACGACCTTTAGTCCGCTAGAGCTCACATGATAGTCATGTTTCTGCTGAGTCAAGGACTTAGTCAAGGGGTCCACCACATTGTCTTCCATGGAAATAATGATCACTGTAACTTCACCTCTATGAGAAAAATTCCTCAAGATATGATACTTCCAAAGTATGTGGTTCTTTTTTTGATGTGACCTTGTCTTTTTTACAAGAGCTACCGCTGTAGTATTATCATAATAGAGTGTGATGTGATATTTACTTCAAGATACCACATCAATCTATTAGATGAATTTTCACATCCATACTACTTCTTTAGCAGCCTCATAAGTCTCAATATACTTAAAATATGTTATGGAATCTGCAACCACAACCTGCTTTGAGCTCTTCCAGTTCACAACACCTCCATTCGAAGTGAATATATATCCCATTTGTGACTTCATATATTCTTGATCAGTTTGGAAACTAGCATCTGCATATTCTCTGATAACTAGTTCCTCATCTCCTCCATAAACCAAGAACATATCCTTAGTACACCAAATATACCTAAGGATAGTCTTTTCTTCCATCCAATGGTGGTCACCTGGATCATCTCGATATCTTCCTACCACACTTATTACATAGGTGACATCTAGCTTAGTACATAGCATATCATACATGAAAGACCCAATCGTTGATGCGTATGGAATCCTTTTCATTCTGTTTCTTTCCTCATGTGTTTGAGAACACATTTTTTGAAAAATATTAATGCCATGTGACATTGGAAACAATCCCCTCCTGGATTGTTCGATACTAAATCTCTTCAAAAACTTGTCAATGTATGTACTTTGACTTCGGTCGAGCAACCTCTTTGATTTATCATGATGTATCTTGATCCCAAGAATATATATTTCCTTTACCAAGTCCTTTAGAGAGAAGAATTTATTCAATGATACATTAATAGAATATAAGATTGGTATTTTGTTTCCAATGATTAATATTCCATCAATATATACTATTAAGAAAAATACTTCACTCCCACTAAATCGTTTATAGACACATGGATCTCATTCATTCTTTATGAAACCAAATTTCGTTATTCCCTCATCAATATGAATTTTCCATGGTCTGGATGCAAGATTTAATCAATAAATGGATCTACACAACTTTCATACCTTGTTCACATCCTTTGGAGTCAAAAACCCTTCAGATAGTGTCATATAGACATCTTATTGAAGGTTCCTGTTAAGGAAGTCTATTTTGACATCCATTTTCCAAATCTCATCATTATGGAATGTTGTAATAGAATGTAGACTTCTGATGTATTTTATCATTGAAACTGGTGAAATTGTTTCTTCATAGTCAATGCCTTGACGTTTTTAAACCCCTTTGAAACCAGTCACACCTTATAGGTACTAACTTTTCCTTCCATGTCTAGTTTCTTCTTGAATACCTATTTTCAACCAACATGATTTACATTTATAGGAGGGTCTACAAAATCCAAACTTGGTTTTGGTACATGGAATCCATTTGAGAATTCAAGGCTTCTTACCACTTGGAAATATCTATGACACTTACTTATTCCTTGTAGGGTAGTAGATTATTATTATCAACTAATAATGAGTCATCATCCACAGCGACAAAAAAACCACACCGTTCTGATTCTCTAACCTCTCCAGTACTCATGTACAATAGTTATGTCTCTGGAACAATTTCTTCTTCCATGGGGATTTATGTAATTTTTTCATGCGACAACTCTTACATATATTGATCTTGGACTTCATTGAAGTCTATCTCACTCCCACTACCTCTTTTAGAGAAAATATCCTCCTCAAGAAATGTGGGACGTCTATCAACCACAACCTTTTTGTCCAAAATATTTTATAGGTAGTATCCCTTTATTTCTTTGGGATATCCTATAAAGTTACACTTTGTGCCTTGGAGTGAAAGATTGTTTCCCGAAGAGGACTTAACAAATTCTTCACAACCTCGCGCATGTAAGTAATACAACATTAGTTTTTTTCCATTCCATAATTGGTATGGTATAACGTATGTTTCTTTAGTTGGAACTCAGTTTAGTACGTATGCTTCTATTTGTAATATGTACCCCTAAAAGGATTATTTAAGACTCGCATGACTCATCATCGATCTCACCATGTTTAACAAGGTGTGATTCCTCCTTTCTCTTAAACCATTCCATTGAGACGTATTAGGAGTAGTAAGTTGAGATAAAATCCCAAACTCCTATAAATAATCAATGAAGTATTGATTAATATATTCTCCACCATGGTCTGAGTGAAGATTCTTAATCTTATTACCAATCTAGTTCTCAAATTCATTCTTGTATTCCTTGAATTTATCAAAAGAGTCCTACTTATACATCATTAAGTATACATATACATATCTACTAAAATCATTAGTAAAAGTTTTGAATTTTGATTACCCAACCCTTGCTTTAAAAGAAAATATACCACACATTAGTATGAAATAATTAAAGAATCTTTGTAGCCCTTTCAACTTTCCCACTAAATGAGGGTTTGGTCATTTTTCATTATAAACATGCATGACATACACCAAGTGGTTTTAGTTCAAAAGAATCTAAATATCCATCTTGATGTAGTTTAGTCAATCACTTTTCATTTACATGAACTAGCTGGTGATTCAAAATTTGGGTGTGATGTGAGTCATGTGAAGTAACTTCATTATCGATTTCCATTATTTGGTTCGGGTAATTTGTAATGTCTCAGATTTTCCGTGTATTATTTTTTTAAATATTATATGCAATTATTTTGAGACCCGGCGTGAAGACGGCACATCATTCCAAGGTCTAGTGAGCTCGGAATGGTGGTTTGAACTTTTTTAAGTTAAGTGAGTCGACGATTGTGCGTGGTTGTGGCAGTTTCCAAACGGATGCCCGGATTAAAAATATGAGGGCACCGTTGCGTCCGGGGTGACGAATTTACCTAAGAACGAGTCTAACCTCGACCGGCACAGGTCGAGGGAAAAGGTTGATTTTCGGACGTTTTAAAGTAAAATGAAATAAAATAAATTCACAAGTTTATTTTATTTCTTTTTTTTTAAGGAAACATCTGTTGTAGTGCGGTAAACGGCACAGTTGTTTCCTAATTTAATGACACGCCATAATTACACAAAAATGGCAAGTTGGACTCATTAATACCGCCGTGTAATTAAATGCCAAACACGTTTCCTTTTTTTTGGGATTATGCGAATAGTAGTCGTTGACGAATTTTTTAGAGGAAACTCTAGAGAAAAAAATTCATGGAGCCTTGGAGGAAATTCTCGGCGACGAACGACGACGGATTGAAGCTGCGAATCGCTATGCCAATGACGTTCAAGGATCTCGACGACGACGGCAGCGCGACGCCTTCTTCAACGATCAATCCTTTCTAAAGGTAGGGGTTGTTATTTCATTCCTCTTTCCCCGTTCTTGATTTAAACGACAAATGTGGATCAACAACAAACAAGTTGATCTGCGGATTTGTACGTTCTTGCGGGAGGGATTTTTCTTTGGGAAGTTTATGGGGAATTAATCCATGCTATTTACTGTTGTTGATCCTTGCTCTGTTTAAGCCTACTAACGGGAGGGGATCAACGCCGTGACGAACGATGGTGGGGGTTCGTTCCTCACTTTGTTTATTGGATTTCTCCCCCTTTTCTTTTCTCGTGCGTTCTTTGTGTTCTTCGCGGGGTGACGAACAACGGATCGTTGCGCAACCGTTTCGCGACGCAACGATCCCAAATCAAAGGTTCGACACCGCAACGACCTTGCAGAGGTGAGACGACGATGGCAGACGACAAATTAGACCGGATCGGAAAAGGGAGTTCTTCGAGCGTTCTTCGCGCAGGAAGATCAAATCATGTTTTCGGAGCCGATCGTAGGTCCGAAAACACCGTAAGTGGCTTCGTGGTGTCGGGGCGACCAAAACCCGAAGGTTTCATGGTGATCGGGCGGCCGAATCGACGAACGAATCATCACCGGAGGCGCGACGACGGAAGTCCGTGTTTCTGGAAATTTCCAGAATACACGGCGTGTACTTCCTAAGAACACGTTGTGTAGTACTGGCGGCGGCGGCTAGGGTTTCGGGGGTCAGAGAAGAATCACACGGCGTGTGACCCTGGTCACACGGCGTGTTGGACTTTCCCCCGAAGACTCGGTGCATACTTTGGGAAATACACGGACACGGGATGATCTACACGGCTTCAGGCGGCACAGCATGTACATCATGACAGAAGCAGCTACACGGCACTCGGCGTGTATCCCCGGGATACACGGACACAGGTTGAAACACACGGGTTGAAGACCGTGTACGGGCACGTGGCCAGGGTACACGGAGCCAACCCCAGTCACTCAGAAACGGCGTGTACATCGTACTACACGCCGTGTACTCAGTTTTTTTCTACGCGATCAGCTTTACGACACGGGCCGTTGTACACGGGCAGTACCCGGGGTCAGACCACACGGCGTGTAACCTTTCTACACGCCATGTACTTTTTGGAAAACGGCATGGTCCTCTTGTTCACTGTATCTTGGAAATCTTTCATTTGGGTTAGTGCCCCTTCTTCTCGTTCCCCTGAAGGTCAGGCATCATCTCCTCACACAGAAGTATGATCCCTTCAGCAGGACTTTCTGTGATAGAGTCAGGCATCCATCCGAGAGGCCCAGATCGAGATCCTCTATCCATTCCTGACCCTAGGTAGAGTCAGGCATCGACGTGACCAACTCTATCGTGCGTTGATCCTCTACCTAGCTGGTGTATCACCTAACTGGTGAATCCGGATGAGTCGCGGTATCCGCCATAGCCCTGGCAGTGATCCTCATCTATGTATCGGATCTTTCCCACTCATGAGTGTGTCTCCCGTAATGAGTGCTTTCTATCTACCGTAACCTTCCCACTCAGAAGTGTGTCTCCTATAATGAGTGTAGCTACCTCTCGTGACGGTTCCCGATGAACAGCACTTCTCGGACGGACGTCATCAGAGCTATAAGACTCGTGGAGTGTGTTCTCCCAGAACGACTGCATCGCGGAATCTTCGAACAGAATCCCTAACGGGGGTTTGCGGTTGTGTGACTTGTCTCTAGACCACAGGTCTGGGTTTTGAGTATATCTGGTTTGTTCTATATGTTCTGTAGACATATACGGTGCATAGCTGACTGTACCTTTACTTATGTACTGCTTTGTGGTTTTCGGGGTCCTCTACTGAGTATTGTTATACTCACCCCTGCACGGGCCTTGCCCGCATGTTTGGTGTCTTGTGCAGACGAGCAGCCTTTTGACAGAGTCCAGGGCGGACCTGGACAAGACCGAGCTTTCTGAGTTCCCTACAGGCTGAGGCGTTCCTACGGCTACGAGCAGCAGTCCCAGTACCTTTTGTGTTTGCAGGTTGGACTTTACAGTTTTCAGACTCTTGTTTTTAGTGGGCTTGTATTCCAGCCCAGTTTACTTTTTAGTACTCTACATTTCATCGTACTCTGTTGGTTGGGTTTAGTTGTATGCATGCATTTTTGTTCCTTAGTGTTTTTTTCATTTCATCATTGTGGGCTTGGAGATGTGTGTGTGTGTGTACAGGTATATAGGCAATGCCTCCCATGTTAGTAATATGCCTACTCAGTACTAGTCACCAACCCCTGACCTATTGGAGGCAGACTTGGGGAGTCACGGCACGGGCCCCACTGGGACGGGTCGTGACAGAGTGGTATCAGAGGTGGTCGGTTCTACCTTAGGACCAAGAGTATGTGAGTTTGGTTTGGGGAAACAGTGTTAAGTGTTTCGGGTTCGACTTTCAGGCCAGAGACTCCAGTGTTGGTGTGGCGGCCGACGTATCCATACACCAGGACTCTAATAACCTGCTTTTCGACTCGGTACACAAAAACACTGGTTGCGAAGAAATAAAAAGGTACATGCATCATATAGGAATGGGTTGTGTTTTCCATGTCCTTTGTGTCGGCTATCCAGATATATTCATTGACCATGGTACATCTTGTTTCTTTACAGGATGCCTCCGCGATGCATACCTGCTAGGATTCAGCAACACGGTCATGAGGATGACCCCCTCAGTGACGAGGCTTCGATACTGGGATCAGTTCCCCAGGCGTTGCCACCAGGTGGCGCACCTGCTATACCACCAGTGGAGCAGCCATTGGTGCCTGCAGTACCGACCAGCGAGGAGAGCAGGCTCAGTGCGCTCCATGAGTTCCAGAGACAGAGACCCCTCAGGTTCCGAGACGAGCCTGACCCTCAGGCGGTTGAGGACTGGCTTGAGGCGGTGACCAGAGTTTTCTGTCTAGTGAGGACACCAGCGAACCAGATGGTGATCCTAGGAGCGAGCCTTCTTCAGGGTTCGGTGGGACTATGGTGGAGTCTGACCACACAGACTCACGATGTGGAGACTCTTTCATGGACGGAGTTTGAGCGACTCTTCAGGGAGGAGTTCTCTCCGGTTACGCTGAAAGTTGTGCGCATCCAGAAGCTTCTCCAGCTCCAGCAAGGCAGTATGACAGTAGTTGACTATTCATCGAGGTTCACCAACCTCGTGAGGTACTCGATGGATATGGTCAGGGATCAGTACTTCATAGCTCGGACCTTTGAGTGAGGTCTATGACGAGACATCCGAGCTAGTGTCGTGCCTCTATGCATATCGACTTATGCCGGAGTGCTCGAGCGGGCCTTGGTGATCGAGAGCTTCTTGGCGGAGTAGAGACAGCCGCCAGCAGTCAGCAGTAGGTAGACAGGTGCGGAGACCCCGACAGCAGGGAGCCGATGTCAGGCACAGGGGTCTGAATGTGGGAAACGTCATAGGAGGACCCAGGACAGGGGATCGACAGTCCAGGGCTCTCAGGATGGATCCAGTCAGCCTAGGGAGAAGCGATGCTACGCATGCGACGGTAGGGGACATCTCGCTAGAGATTTCCCGACCCATCGAGCTGCTGACATGGAAGCGGTGGATGGACCACCGAGGCAGAGGCAGAGAATGGAACAAGCAGACCCGCCAGGCGGCGGACGTGGCAGAGGAGCGGGGAGAGCTGCAGGTGGTGGCAGACGCTTTGACTTACTTCCACCACCACCCCCAGGAGGTCCGCACCAGGCTCAGGGAGCTGGGGGACAGGGGCGGGGACAGCTGCATGCAGTCGAGGCGTACGACCCTGGGACTCCAGGGATGATTCGAGGTACGATCTATGTCTTCTCTACCTTAGATGTCGTGCTTATAGACACAGGTGTCAGTCATTCTTTCATAGCCACATGTCTTGTACGAAACCTCAAGATTCCGGTAGAACCGTTGACTCGATCCTTACGCTTTGAGACACCTACGGGAGGAGACTCGACGATCACGCACCTTTGCAGATAGTGTGATCTTACCCTTGGAGGCAAGAGTTTCGGTTGGAACCTCTTGGTGGTAGCGTCGAGGCCTTACGATGTCATTCTCGGTATGGATTGGTTATCTTCGGTCCATGCCCAGATTGACTGTTTTAGGCGAAGAGTGAGGTGTGTCCGTCGTGATGGGACGAGGTTTTCCTTTGTCGGAAAAAGGGAGACCTAGGCAACGCAAAATGGGCTCATGCATAGAAGGGTGCAGCCGATCACTCATGAGATGACTAGCCTTACCCTCGGAGTAGTAGATGTTGTGAGCTCCCAGTTCCCAGCAGTAGTGGCGGAGTACGAGGACATCTTTCCCGAAGATGTTCCAGGACTACCTCCCCGCCGGGAAATCGACTTCTGCATCGACTTACACCCCGGGACGACACCGATCACCTCATCGGCATATCGGATGGCTCCCGCAGAGCTTCGCGAGCTGAGGGTGCAGTTTGAGGATTTTCATAGCAAGGGTTTCGTGAGACACGGTGTTTCACCTTGGGCGGCCCCAGTCTTGTTTTCCAAGAAGGCAGACGGGAGTCTGAGGCTGTGCGTGGATTACCGGCGCCTAAACCAGGTAACGGTAAAGAACAAATATCCACTGCTGAGAATCGATGACCTATTTGATCAGCTAAGAGGGGCACAGTGGTTCTCGAAGGTTGACCTTCGATCAGGCTATCACCAGCTACGAGTGCGGGACGAGGATATACCGAAGACGGCTTTCAGATGTCGCTACGGTCACTATGAGTACTTGGTGATGCCTTTTGGCGTGACGAACGCCCCCGCAGTGTTCATGGGGCTGATGAACCAGATCTTCCAGCCATACTTGGACCGGTTCGTGGTGGTCTTCATCGATGACATCCTCGTGTACTCGGCGTCAGAGGAGGAGCACGCGAGACACCTGCGGATGGTTCTGGACGTACTCCGGGAGCACCAGCTTTATGGGAAGCTCTCGAAGTGCCAGTTTTGGATTCAGGAGGTCCACTTTATGGGTCATGTCATCTCAGCAGATGGAGTAGCTGTAGATCCAGCCAAGGTGGAGGCTGTGTTGGCATGGGAGCCGCCTCGGAGCGTGACGGAGGTACGAAGCTTCCTTGGGTTGGCGGGATATTACCGGAGATTCATTCCTGACTTCTCCCGGATATCAGCACCGATGACAGCCCTGACCAAGAAGGGGCAACCCTTCGTATGGACAGAGAAGTGCCGACAGGATTTCGAGCAGTTGAGGTAGAGTTTGACGAGCGCCCCAGTCTTGAGATTGTCGGAGGAGGACGTCGAGTACGAAGTCTTCTGCGACGCATCAAGGACCGGGCTCGGCTGTGTCCTGATGCAGCGGCATGGAGTAATTTCTTATGGTTCACGCCAGCTTAGGCCACATGAGCAGAACTATGCAACCCATGATCTCGAGTTGGTAGCAGTAGTCTTCGCATTGAAGATGTGGCGACACTGACTTATGGGCGAGCGGTTTATAGTCTACTCTGACCACAAGAGCCTCAAGTACATCTTCTCACAGAGAGATCTGAATCTGAGGCAGAGGCATTGGCTAGAGTTCCTCCAGGATTATGATTTTGAGATCGTCTATACTCCTGGGAAGGGGAACAAGGTGGCGGATGCTCTTAGCAGAAGGTCGAGCTCACAGCTGTTGAGTGAGGCGACACAGTAGTTAGCCGCGTTGCAGTTATCCTTTGTGGATGGAGAGGATGCAGCTTACCTACAGTCGATGGTTTTCACCCCTCCACTCTTACAACGAGTTAGGGAGGCACAACTTGGGGATGTCGACTGTGTGGCTTTACGTGCTCAGTTATCCACAGGACATGCTCCTGATGGATATTCACAAGGTGGGGAGCACGTACTTCTTTTCAGAGGGCGCACTGTTGTACCAGTGGCGGTGCAGGAGGAGGTCTTGAGGGAGTTTCATACATCCCCATTGGCGGTACATCCTTGAGTGGCAAAGATGTACCAAGATCTCCAACGACAGTGCTGGTGGTCAGGCATGAAGAAGGCAGTAGCGGATTTCTTTTCTCGATGCCTCACATGCCATTAGGTGAAGGCTGAGCACCAGGTCCCATCGGGATTAGCTCACCCCCTGGAAGTTCCAGAGTGGAAGTGAGATGGAATATCAAGGGACTTTGTGACAGGCTTACCACGGACGTCCAAGGGGCATGATTCCATCTGGGTGATCGTTGACTGACTCACCAAGTCGGCCCACTTCCTAGCTATCAGGGAGTAGAGTTCCGTAGAGAGCTTGGGAGGCCTCTACGTGCAGGAGATAGTTCGGCTTCATGGCGTCCCCTCGACTATAGTCTCAGATCGAGACGCCCGCTTCACGTCCCGGTTGTGGAAGGGATTTCAGGAGGCTTTTGGGACTCAGCTACACTTGAGCACAACATTTCATCCCCAGACAGATGGTCAGACGGAGAGGACCATTCAGGTTTTGGAGGATTTGTTGCAGGCCTATATCTTGGACTTTGATCACAGTTGGGAGGACCACCTACCACTGGTGGAGTTTGCGTACAACAACAGCTACCACTCCACCATTAGTATGGCACCGTTTGAGGCCTTGTATGGGAGACCCTTCCGGTCACCGCTTTGCTGGACCGATCCCGGAGAGTCAGCACTCATGGGTCCAGAGTTGGTGTAAGCTACCACAGAAAAGGTGCAGATCATCCGGGAGCGGATGAAGACTGCACAGAGCCGGCAGAAGTCTTATGCTGACAGACGACAGAGACCTCTAGAGATCGAAGAGGGAGACGACGTCTTTCTTCGAGTCTCACCTCAACGAGGGTTACAGAGATTTGGCCGAGGCGGCAAGTTATCTCTGAGGTTCATCGGACCCTTCCAGATACTGTGCAAAGTTGGCGAGGTGGCGTACCGCCTAGCTCTACCGCCACAGTTGCATCGGGTACATGATGTCTTCCATGTGTCACAGCTGAGGAGGTACGTGCACGACCCGTCGCACGTCATCGACTGGGGCGAGCTGGACCTTGAGGATGGAGTGACCTTTGCTGAGTACCCGGTGGAGATCGAGGATCAGCAGGAGAGGATCCTTCGTGGGTGATCAATTCCCTTGGTGCGTGTCCGGTAGCAGCACGAGAATCTTCAGGAGAGCACGTGGGAGCGGGAGGCCCAAATTCGTGCCCAGTACCCACATCTTTTTTAGTAGCCTTTGTTTTGGCTTTTCGGGGACGTAAAGCCCCAAGGTGGGGAGAATGTAATGTCTCAAATTTTCCGTGTATTATTTTTTAAAATATTATATGGAATTATTTCGAGACCCGGCGTGAATACGGCACATCATTCCGAGGTCCAGTGAGCCCGGAATGGTGGTTTGAACTTTTTTAAGTTAAGTGAGTCAGCGATTGTGCGTGGTTGTGGCAGTTTCCAAACGGATGCCCGGATTAAAAATTTGAGGGCAATGTTGCGTCCGGGACGATGACTTTACCTAAGAACGATTCTAACCTCGACCGGCGTGGGTCGAGGGAAAAAGTTGATTTTTGGACATTTTAAAGTAAAATGAAATAAAATAAATTCACAAGTTTATTTTATTTCTTTTTTTTAAGGAAACATCCGTTGCAGCGCGGTAAACGGCACAGTTGTTTCCTAATTTAATGACGCGTCATAAGTACGCAAAAATGGCAAGTTGGACTCATTAATACCGCCGCGTAATTAAATGCCAAACACGTTTCCTTTTTTTTTGGGATTATGCGAATAGTGGTCGTTGACAAATTTTTGAGAGGAAACTCTAGAGAAAAAAATTCGTGGAGCCTTGGAGGAAATTCTCGGTGAAGAACGACGACGGATCGAAGCTGCGAATCGTTACGCCAACGACGTTCAAGGATCTCGACAACGGAGGTAGCGCGGCGCCTAATTCAAAGATCAATCCTTTCTAAAGGTACAGGTTGTTATTTCATTCCTCTTTCCCCGTTCTAGATTTAAACGATGAACACAGATCAATCACAAACAAGTTGATTCGCGGATTTGTACGTTCTTGCGGGGGGGATTTTTCTTTGGGAAGTTTATGGGGAATTAATCCATGCTATTTACTGTTGTTGATCCTTGCTCCATTTAAGCCTGATAATGGGAGCATATCAACGTCGTGACGAATGACGACGGGGGTTCGTTCCTCACTTTGTTTATTGGATTTCTCCCCCTTTTCTTTTCTCGCGTGTTCTTTGTGTTCTCCGTGGGGCGACGAACAACGGATCGTTGCGCAACCGTTTCGCGACGCAACGATCCCAAATCGAAGGTTCGACGCCGCAACGACCTTGCAGAGGTGCGACGACGATGGCGGACGACAAATCGGACCGGATCGAAAAAGGGCGTTCTTCAAGCGTTCTTCGCGCGGGAAGATCAAATCATGTTTTCAGAGCCGATTGGAGGTCCGAAAACACCGGAAGTGACATCGTGGTGTCGGGGAAACCAAAACCTGGAGGTTTCATGGCGATCGGGCAGCCGAATCGACGAACGAATCATCACCGGAGGCACGACAGCGGAAGTCCGTGTTTCTGGAAATTTCCAGAATACACGGTGTGTACTTCCTAAGAACACGCCGTGTAGTACTGGCGGCGACGGCTAGGGTTTCGGGGGTCAGAGAAGAATCACACGGCGTGTGACCCTGGTCACACGGCATGTTGGACTTTCCCCGAAGACTCGGCGTGTACTTTGGGAAATACACAGACACGGGATGATCTACACGGCTTCAGGCGGCATGGCGTGTACATCATGACAGAAGCAGCTATGCGGGACTCGGCGTGTATCCCAGGGATACACAGACACAGGTTGAAACACACGGGTTGAAGACCGTGTACGGGCACATGGTCAGGGTACACGGAGCCAACCCCAGTCACTCGGACACAGCGTGTACACCGTACTACATGTCGTGTACTCAGTTTTTTTCTACGCGACCAGCTTCACGACACGGGTCGTTGTACACGATCAGTACCCGGGGTCAGACCACACGGCATGTAACCTTTCTACACGCCGTGTACTTTTTGGAAAACGGCATGGTCCTCTTGTTCACCGTATCTTGGACATCTTTCGTTTGGGTTAGTGCCCCTTCTTCTCGTTCCCCTGAAGGTCAGGCATCATTTCCTCACACAGGAGCATGATCCATTCAGCAGGACTTTCTGTGATAGAGTCGGGCATCCATCCGAGAGGCCCGGATCGAGATCCTCTATCCATTCCTGGCCCTATGTAGAGTCAGGCATCGATGTGACCAACTCTACCGGGCGTTGATCCTCTACCTAGCTGGTGTATCACCTAACTGGTGAATCCGAATGAGTCGTGGTATCCGCCATGGCCCTGACAGTGATCCTCATCTGTGTATCAGATCTTTCCCACTCAGGAGTGTGTCTCCCATAATGAGTGCTTTATATCTACCGTAACCTTCCCACTCATGAGTGTGTCTCCTGTAATGAGTATAGCTACCTCTCGTGACGGTTCCCGACGAACAGCACTTCTCGGACGGACGTCATCAGAGATATAAGACTCGTGGAGTGTGTTCTCCCGGAACGAGTGCATCGCGGTATCTTCGAACAGAATCCCTAACGGGGGTATGCGGTTGTGTGACTTGTCTCTAGACCATGGGTCTAGGTTTTGAGTATATCTGGTTTGTTCTATATGTTCTGTAGAGATATACGGTGCATAGCTGACTGTACCTTTACTTATGTACTGCTTTGTGGTTTTTGGGGTCCTCTACTGAGTATTGTTATACTCACCCCTGCACGGGTCTTGCCTGCACGTCTGGTGTCTTGTACAGACGAGCAGCCTTTTGACAGAGTCCAGGGCGGACCAGGACAGGACCGAACTTTCTGAGTTCCCTACAGGCTGAGGCATTCATACGGCTACGAGCAGCAGTCCCAGTACCTTTTGTGTTTACAGGTTGGACTTTACAGTTTTCATACTCTTGTTTTTTGTGGGCTTGTATTCAGGCCCAGTTTACTTTTTAGTACTCTACCTTTCGTCGTACTTTGTTGGTTGGGTTTAGTTGTATGCATGAGTTTTTGTTCCTTAGTGTTTTTTTCATTTCAGCAATGTGGGCTTGGAGATGTGTGTGTGTGTACATGTATATAGGCAATGCCTCCCATGTTAGTAATATGTCTACTTGGTGCTAGTCACCAGCCTCTGGCCTATTGGAGGCAGGCTTGGGAGTCACAGCGCGGGCCCCACTGGGACGGTCTTGACATAATCCAACACATAAAGACCGTTATTTAAATGTGCCTTACCATAAAAAATGACTTCCTTATAAAAGAAGCAACATTTATTCCTAACATTGAAACATAATACATCAATATCAAGTTTAGATACAGAAATATTTTTTTGGTAACTAAAGGAACGTAATAACAACCCATTAAAACCAAGATAATTTCAGTTAGCAACGTGAGGTGGTAGCACCCAATAGCTACAGTAGAAAGTTTATCTCTATTGGCTGCTCAAAGATCTACCTATCCTCAGTCAATCTTTCAGAATCTACTTGGTTACTGTATTTGAATATATATGTGAGTACCACAAGCTATATCTAATATGTAATTTGTTGAAATAGATAAATTGCACTCGATAACAAATGCACTTGAAGCTTCTCCTTCCTTCTTTGGCTGGGTTCAGTTTTTCTTCAAGTGGACCTTCTTGCCACATGCGAAACAGATAGTATCCTATTCCCTTACTTTCCCCTTGATCTTCCTCTTCTTGGAAGGGTGTGAAAAATATTTGGGCTTAAATCTATTTCCTTTCCCTTTACATTTGTTCAACATAAGGAATGAAAGTTTTTTTCACTTCATATCCTTATCTACTTGGAGAAGAAGAGTAAGAGTATCTGGTAGAGACTTCTCAATATTGTTCATATTAAAATTCACAACAAAACTAGAGAAGCTCTGAGGGAGTGATTCTAGAATGAGATCGGTGCCCAGTTCTTCGGGGATTTTAAACCCTAGAACCTCTAAGTGCTCAATGCATCCAATAAGATTGACTATATGAGGCCTATCTTGGACACCCTCTCTAAGACTTCTTTTAAATACCTCTTTGTAAATATTGAACTATTCCTATTTATCTCTCTTTTAGTAAAGACCACGGAGGTGCTATGGCAATCTATACACATCCATGTTTTTGTGAGACTTCATTAGTTCACTAGACATTGATGAAATAATCAAAAATTGAACATATACCATGTTGCTAAAATGTTTTTCATAGACAAGGAAATCTTCATCACTCGCCTCTTTTGCAGGTAGATCAGACATTGAGGATTCTAGCACGTAAGATTTCCATTCATGGAGTAACACAACTCGATGGATTCAAAACCACTCTTAGAAGTTACTTCCAGTTTGTAGGTTATCTTTATCCAATATTGATCATAGTTATAGTGTAGACAATGAACTTTTCATTTTATTATACAATAAAAAAGAGCATATTATTAGCACTTTGCTTGATTACAAAATTAGTGAGATTAAATTTTCTTTTATTAAATCTCCCACTATTTTATCAAGTCTCAATAGCCATCACCATTGAACTCAGAATATATAGTTTCTTTAATATTATAATGGAAAGGATCCCCATTAATTTTATTAATGATCCATACTATATCCATGAAAACCATAATAAAGTAATTCAGTAGGCGGTCTTGCCAACTACGAACTTGCAGATCCTTGATCCATTGAGTGGATTCCCCTATCCCGAAATCCTTACTTGGATTTCCTCAATACTTGCCCCCAAATTTGTATTGAACAGACTTTGGACATTAAACTAAATACAATTTTGATTAACTCAACCCAAAACTCTCATGAGAACTCCGCGATAAAAGTAAGTGTCCAGACTTTGGTCATGTACTACACTTAGTTCTATGGTTTCATTCTCAATCAAGTAATGGAATGCTTAGTTTAACTTAATGTTGAATTGAGGGATTTTAATTTATTATGCACAAAATTTATCTTGTTTTAACCTTTACGCAACTTTTTAATATTATGTGGATGTTACTTAATTAATTAACCATGTTGAATAAAACATTTAGCCATAATTAATTTATTTAATTTCTTTCTTTTCAAATTTATTTATTTATTTATGTGATCACAAACTTACATCCATAAAATAAATAATTGCATAGATAGAAATAAGTATTTAATTAAATGATATGTTCATAAGCTTTATCTAATGGTTGATTTAATGAGTGGATATTAAATCCACCTTTTGACCTAGGGGAAATAACACACATTGTTGGTCTTGGAATGAGTTACAACATTCCACCTATCCACATGTGTATCACCTGGGTTGGCATTATTATAATTTCATCTTGAACCACTTCCACACGCCTTGGGATGATCCATTAATTACAAATATTTATTACTCAGATGTAGGTGAAGGGAACCAAAGAATTTGTTAAAGGGAATTACATAAATATCCTTGGACACATAGGTCCTACGTAATAATGGAGAGAGGGATGACTCATAATCCATCATTTAATTTAATATTAAATAATTGAAAACTCGTGCAATAAATTAAATTAAAACATCCAACACATACATAGGTCTTCTTCAATCTCATGAATGGTCCATGAAACGAACATGCAAAAGTAAATGGCTAGCATTAATTTCATTATTCGTTCTTTTATTATTTAAGATAAACACACTTGCATTAATTAATTACCAAATTAATTAATTAATTACTTTTCATCCTAATGATCATCCGATCTTATTTGGATATACCCATAATTAATTATATTCATGGAAAATAAATGGAAGAACCAATAACGACATATTAATTACAATAAATTAATTGAGAATTTAATTTTTTTTAACCATTATTAAATTTTGAAATGCACAATGGTGTTCCAATCAATAAAATAAGGATTTAATGCTGTAATTTTTAAATTTAATGTAATTTTAATTGTATCCATTAATGGGAGACTACGTGGTGTGTACATCCAACTACATGCAATGTACCTCAGTTGCCGTATATCCAAGTCACGCACCTGGGGCTTCAACGTGTTAACTCGGTTGAACTACACGATGTGTACATGCTAGCTACACACCATGTATCATCTTTCCATGTGCCAGGTTGGCCCGGTCAACACGTGGTGTGCAATAAAAGCACCGCGTGTAATTAATTGGTCAACACATCTAGATACAATGCGCATGGGTATATGACATGTGCTCCGACTGCACGTCGTGTTACCCAGTTTTACCGACCAAATATTTGGCTCTTCCCGATGAAATCTTTGTTCGTTCTTCATTTGTCACATGAATCGGTCTTGGTCTGTTCAAACTCTAGAATTTATTGAACAACCGAATATATATTTTATTCATAAATAAATATTTTATTCACAATCTAGAAAATAAATATTTATTAAAATATTCAATAAATAAAATAAATATTTTATTCACAATCTGAAGAATAAATATTTATTTAATTTATGCGATCAATATAATTTGAATAAAATTATTCCTCATACTTGATAATAATATTTATTCCATTAATTAAAATCAAATAAAATTTAATTGAGATCAATGGAAACACTTAGTGTGTGACCCTCTAGGATTCTTTCTCGTTGGCATTAGGTGAGTTTGCCTAAAGTCCAAGATTACTATCCAGCAATAGGACAATGCGCTAAAGAGAAAGAACTTAATGTTGCAACGTCAAAAACCACATAAGAATTCTCACTGTGTAATATAATCTCTTCGTCACAATATCTCATCAAGTCGGTTTCACATTCGTGTTGTCAACCTATATTCTCAATATGTCTTTCTATGACTATCTGAAATAAACATGTTGTTACACCATGTCCAAGGAATTTAATACGATAGTTATATTCCAATAAAAGGGATGAGATATATGCTTCCATAAAGATGGAAGGGAAAAATCCTTCATTGACTTATTCATTAATGACATGCCACTCGTGACGCACCCAACGTATCCAAATTCACCATGAACTGTTATCATCATGGTTTATGAAATACATATAAGTACGTGAGTTGTAACATGAATTAATAATAATCGTAAAGTCTAAGGACCATCACACATGCTCGAAGAAAGGAATATCTAATGACATCAAAACATGCAGAATTCCTATTGGTGGGTTTATTCTCATAATCTTCCATTTTGGAGACTACCAAGTTCAAACTTCATGAGAAGAAGCATCATCTGCTTATGAGTACTTGCACCTAACAATCTATGTACCATGTGTCCCATCATAGTACATTATCCAACTGCAGAACATTATTTGAGAATATCGTCAAAGCACATCGAGGTTCTCATAATAGTAGGAAACTACAATGACCTTATCGATGCGACATATGCTCTAGGAAATTACTACATTAGAGTCATGCAAAACAAAAAAAAATATGTAATAAAAAGTTTTATTAATATTCAATACATCAAATATATATTTAATCAAAGTACAAACAGTTGGTACTAGGAGACCAACTCCAACAAGAAATACCAGAATCATCTGGTCGAATTGAATTAGCTGAATTTGGTTCATAAAGAGAATTGGTCTTTTATAAGAGACCACTTGAAAGCCTTCATCATCCACTGAAGTCTTGGATTTAGTCTTATTCTTGTCTTCTATGTCCTGTTCCTTGAGCAAATCATGAGCATTTGAGTTCAAGTCATCCATGTTGAAGGAAGATGATTTCCTTAAACATTATCATCCACCTGTTTAGACACTAAAGAGCCAGTCTGCCTAGTATCTCCCTTATTTTTAGTCTTCATAGGGGAATTAAAATTCAATTTTTGTAATTCACGCAAATCTTACGAATTCACTTTAATACTTTTGTAATTTATATAATTTAATTTATCCATTTATTATTATATATTCATTAATAATCTAAAAAATATATTTAATCATTTTTTAATATTTATTTATACATATATATATTTACTATACATGTAATATTTTCAATATGTTTGTAATTTATATGAATAATATTTATTTGTTTATTAAGTTTAAACATTTAAAATATGGTTGAAATTTATAGTTAATCTATTTAAATGTTTTTTTAATAATTTACTGATTTAAATATTTAAATATACAATTATAAATATATATAATTAATTAAAAAAAGTACTAATGAAATTATAAATTAATAAATATATATTTAAATAATTATAAAATTATAATAAATTTACTTAAATAATAAATATATGTAGTATATTTATAATTATATATTAATAAATATATATATTTATATAAATATATTTATAATTATATATAAATACTTTTTAAATATATGTGAAAAAAAAACTAGCCGGAATCTGAAGCACTTGACAATTTATTAAAATTTAAGGAAAAGGAAAGAAAACATAAGAAAATAAGGATGTGATCAAACACAGGGACAAGACATCATCCATAGAAAGAAACAACATGTCAAAAGTCACCATAATAGTGATCAGAATCATGACCAAAATCTCTAACTTCATCGACAAACTCCCACTATGACTTAAGAGTTCTTTTGATTGAAGAACGCAATATACTTCTCCTTAATTTTCTCATGCTCTGGGATGAGCTGAGTCCTGGAAGACATACCATGCCCTCATACAGAAACCCAGTCCTCCCGGTCATGTCCTCGACCACGATTTTTTGGGTGATGACCCCACTTCCAAGTCTTAGCTTGTTTGCAAGCCCCTTTCGACTCATCCCTCCCCAACTCAGAAATGTCTTTCTCCAAGAGAATATGCTCATTGACATTAAGAGTCTCGATGTCCATAGAGGGGACATCAACTTCATTACAGCTGTCAGAAATAGGAATTGTCTACACCAAATCAAGCACATCAAATGTATTTGAGGTGGTAACTTGCACCAAACCCCTGCTATGCGAAGGGGACTATCCAAGATTCAAGGTAGTGTTACTCACCACAATCCACTTAGTAGGAAGAGGGGACAACTTATCTTTACTCTTCTCGTGAGAGGAAGTCAAAGCTTGTTCTTGAAGAAATTTGTTATCCACATCAGTTTGGATATCATTTTCAAGCTACTCGAAATCATCGGAATCATTAATATTATCATCATGCTTTTTATTCTGCTCTCCTGTGACATCTCCCTCTTTCCCAGTAGGTGCATGCACATTAGGATGCATTGTTGGAACCTCCTCTCCAACAATTTTAGACTATGATTCCTTTCCTATAGAGAATAGGAATCCTTCACAACATTAACCATATTCAAATTAGAAAAGTTACCCCTATCCAAAACAGTAGACCCTTCAAACAAAGAATCCTCCTAATGCACACATCCTCCATGTTGTGAAGTTGAATGAGGAGAACTGCATACAACCCCCCCGCTTGATCATCAGTCAGCTTTCGAGCAGATGCCTTAGTCTGAGCCTTCTTATTACAATTACTTTCAACATGACCACAACCTGAACATAATGAAAAAGAAATAGATCTTCTACAATTCACATATTCATGTCCAATTATCTTGCATATTGAGCAAAATTTCAATACTTTCTCATATTAAATTTTAAACTCAATCTCATCAGATTCAGTTGAGAGATAAATTCTTTCAACCATAGTAGTACCTAGATCAACCTCAACCAGAAATCTTGCATAGTGACCAAAGAGAGCATGCTCATTTTCATTATCAAGTTTGGCAGGAACACTAATTGCAAGCGTAAGATCATACGAGATCTTCGGGTGCCATTGTAGCCAATTAAGACCAAAAACACTGACCCACAATTGTGCGGACCTCCAATGGGTTGAAGCCTTTGTACCATTCATAAAGATGCAGAACGCTAGGCTTGAGGGAAATGGACCCAAATCCCCACTCTCACAATTTCAAATCCTCTTGAGGGAAAAAGAATGTGGAAGAACCATCTTCACACGCATATCCATTTATCAAATCCCCATATCGATGATAACCATGATAACCGCATAACTAAATCATCAAATTTACAAGGTTTATAACCCTTGTGTAAAATCGATCTTACAATAATCGAATGATTACCTACCTTCAAGCATTTGGAGACCGCTTCGTCATCAGCTCTCACATGAGCGATGTCCCCTTTAGACAGATCGCCCTAGCAGCAGACCCTTTATAGATCGAAAAAGAGCTTTTGGTCACAATATTCAAAACTGAGACCATGATATCATTCCGAGTGGTTTTGTAATCTTCAGATCTGAGAATGCCATACCGATGAGAGTCTAAATGTCCTCAACCCAGAGTGGATTTAGCAAGAGAAGATTCCATCAATTGAAAAGCAGAGGCGGGTGGCTTGACGCTGTAAGGGAACTTCGCCTCTTTGGGAAAAAAGAGCGGTGTGGAATGCAGCGTGAATCTGCAACCCTAGTGGTGGCGTGACAGATCTGAAACTCCGACGTGATGGATTTGCAACTCCAGTGACAGCATGAGCGACTCCAGTGGGACAGAACTGCAACACCAAATGTGTGAAGGGACCAGCGTGAATCTGCAACCCCAGCGGCAGTGTGACAGATCTGCAACTCGGGCATGACAGATTTGCAACTCCAACGATATAATTGATCTAGAACACTAGCAACAACGTGAGCAACTCCAGCAGCAAGGAACTGCAACTCCAACGGCGTGATGGGACCAGCGGCAGTGTGAGAAACTCCAGCGGCATGGATCTGCATCCAGCGGCGCAACGGACCAGCAACAACATGATCAACTCCAGCGGCAGCGTGAGCAACTCCAGCGGTGAGGCGGAAACCCTAATCATCCTTTTGGGAGAGAAACTCTCCCGACTCTCCAAACCCATTTTATCCACTTTTTAAATATATTTATTTATAATTATAAATATAAATAAATATAAAAATAATTATAAAATTATAATAAATATATTTATTATATTTAGAGTTGTATATTTATAATTATTTATAAATACCACATAAATATTTTTTTATATAATTATAATTATAAATAATTAGAAAATTATAGTAAATATATATAATAGGTGTTTGGGAGTACAATTACATTTAAACACACACACGCAACTCACACACAGGTCGGAAAGACATGTTATAGCCCCCCAAAGGATAGATCACCCATCAAGCCTTATTTATTCAATACATGACACGTACGTCCAGTGGACATGAATCCCATTACATGTCCCTCAAGGCCCATATTTTGACCCGAAAACCCTCCGGTGAATAGTGATGCTACGGTACCCTGGTTGCTACAGTACTGCTGCCACTATAGTGTCTGCTACAGATCCCTCCACTGCTATAGTGTCACCGGTCAACAGTTTCACCGCTGCTACAATACCTTCGCCCAATGGGTTTTGAACCCTCATTTTTGATGTAGTATTATAAGGTGCTTACCACTAAGCGAAGCCCCAACTACAAATTATAATAAATATATTTAAATAATAAATATAGTTATTATATATATTTATATATTGATATAAATATATATAATTATATAAATATATCAAAGCAGTGTGTATCATGAGATATAATTATATAGATATATTTTTAAATATATTTATTTATAATTATAATTAGAAATAAATAAATATATAAATAATTATAAAATTACAATAAAAATATTTAAATAATAAATATATATAAATAATAACTATATTTAAATAATAAATATATTTATTATAATTTTATAAATAAATATATTTATATATTAATATACATATATATATTCATATAAATATAAATATAAATATATAATTATATTTATAATTATATACAAATTTTTATAAAATTATAAAAAATATATTTAAAAATAAATATTTTTTATATTCAAAATTTTATAAATATACAAATAATAATACAAAAATATGTATTAAATAAACATATTTTTAAATATATTTATAAAATTATAATAAATAAATTTAATTAATGAATATAATTATTTATTTATATCATTATTAGCGCTAACAAGCATTGATAAAAGCCTTACACATTATCATAAAAAGAACTCTAACTGATTCACCCTCTCTCGCGCCTTAAAGCATTCATGGATCTGTAGTGTTGTCACCGTCGCTCTCCCTGTTGTCGTTATCGCCAAACTCTCCCTTCCTCCCTACTATTGTCGAACACTCTCCGCTCTTCATCAACGAATCAATCCTCTCAAGATCTATGGTATGAGATTATTTATTCTCTTCTTTAATCACTTCTTCCATCTATGTATTTTCCCCTTCGACCTCCATGCACGTCGTTCAAACCAGATTCAACCCCTTAGTTATATACTCACACCATACATGTACACTAATAGTGTATAGGTTGATTTAATTATAATATACATTTCATGTATTGGAAGACTTTCTTTTGACAGGGGTTTGAACATAGGTTCATCAAGGTGTCATGCACATATGTATTGTGTGTCAAGTGGTGATAATTATATGTTTTAATTTTATTATGAGTGTTGATGTGTATTTTATGGCCATGGAGTACATTTTATGGATTTATTGTTTTCATTTTCAAGGATTATATTTTCTCAAAATTATATCTAGACATATATACATCCATATTATACTTGATTCTTTTAATTGTGTTTGTTGTGATATGATTTTTTCAATATGTTTTAAATAATCATTTTTCCAATGTAATGATTCAATTTATTATGAATTTATTTTGTTATTCTAGATGTTTAGATTTTAAAAAGTTCATGATTTAACTCTTATCAGGACTCAATAATTATAAATTAAATGAGTTTCTATGATTTTAAATTAAATGATTAAATATTATCATGCTGTAAATGGAACTGAAAGGTGTAAGGTTGAATTTTTGGGGATTATTTTAAAATGTTGATGACGTGTTATGTATTTTTCAAAGGAAATTTTAAATATTTTATAATTTTATTTTATATAAATTAACTATGAATATGTTCATTTTTTCATGCCTCAGTGTTTGTGAATTGATCTCAAATTCCATAGGTATATTTTTATGATTTTATTTGTGATGGGGGTGACTAGAATGTTTATGTTTAGTTTTTATTTACTATAATTATATATTAATTGTGATTGGTGTTTTTTAGTATGATTTTTTTGGTCATTAGGATATCATAACATTTGACAAACCCAATGCTAATTTAAATGTCGTTTAAAAAGAATATAACATAGGTTCAATGGTTAGCTATAAAGGTGACATATTTGGTTAAAAGGATTTTGATACACTTTCTGATTATTGTGATTCTTTATTTTCATATACTTATGTCAAAATATTTCTTTTGTTTAGTCATGGAAATTTAATTTTTTAATAGTGTTTGATAAAAAAGGGGTTGAATATTTTTTCCAATATTTATGTTTTTTTTAAGATATGTGTTTGGGAAAAATCATTATTTTCATATTTTAAAGGATGTGGTTATTAGAAATATTTAATTTTAAATAGTCTTGGATTTCTCAAGTTATGTGAAAAGTGTTGTAGTGTATTTTAAAAAATGGGTTATTTATTTGTTGTAATCTGGATATTTTTATTTAATGAATATGATGAGTTTCATTATACGGATTTTTTTTCAAACTAATTGAGGGTATTTTAAATTTAATTGGCTTTACCACTATAAACTATTCAAGGGGGCACCAAATATTTTATAATACCAAACTTTCCATTATAATGAGCTCATATTTCCTCTCAAACATTTTCATTGTAATACTTATGGAAAGTCATGTGTCATGGAGTATTTACGTTTTCATTTAGGACATTGAGGTAAAATTTTCACTTTCCATAATAATAATAATAAAATATTGATTCAAGGAACCTAAAATAGAAACCCAAACCAAAGAAATAAAATCATAAAAACTAGAGTACAAGAGTTTTGAGTTTACCCCATTCAAAAATATGAGATAATTCCTAAGGGATTTCATAAAGACATGTTAGAGAATTACATGTTGCGACCATGTTTGCTAAGGAATCACGAAATGTATTTCCTTACATCCATATATGTGTAACAATAAAATCAATACTTGAGAAAAGGTACATTTATTCCAACCAATGTGGAGAAGGTATGACCTTTGTTCAAAATTTAAAACACCTTGTTAGATGAGTCGCACTCAATCCAGAGTATACTCCATTTATTTTGTTTTTGAAATCTCAAAGCAGTAATAATAGAATTTATCTCAACTTCAATAATAATATATTCACTACCTCGTTTATTAAAATATCTGATGAATTTAGTATCTGAGTCATAGAACATGTCTATGTTGCCTGAATGACCTTCATTACCCTCAGAAGTACCATCAATGTTGATTTTGTTCAAATTTGAAATAGGAAGATTCCAAAAAACATCAATGGAACCCATGTATAATCTAAACATACCTATAAAACATAGTCAATTCAAAAATAGTGAATCACATAGTGAGTTAGAATTAGAAAACATCTATAGTTTATTAACTTCATTACATGCACACAAATTTTTCATAAGGGTTGCATGTATAGAAACCAGTGGATCTCCATATTTTTTGTAGTTTTGGTTCTTGAAAATGAGATATATCAGATCATAAATAATAACAATGAAAAGTTTCAACAAATGAGATGAAATAAGATCATTTAAAAAAGTGACTATAGTATACATGAGACATGAAGAAGGTGGAAATGGCAGCTCAGAGATGTCAAACACCGCACCCTAGAGTGCCTTTGCATATGGAAAATGTATAAAAAGATGATATACAGTCTCCTCCCTATAATGAAAATTTAGTAGATGAATTCCATTTATATTCCAATAGATTGTAATCATTATAAATATTACCATGAGAATATTTTGAGATAGTTAATACCCTTGAAGGAGGAATCCTAGGATTTAAAAATTAATTGATCCAACTAACATATTTATTATGAAATTACTTTATAATTTCATAAAAAAATTTACAAGTAATATTATGATTATGTGAATGTTCCCAAAAATTAATATCTAAAGGGACTAAATTATAATTCACAACAATTTTCTTAAGTGGAGGTTAAATAATAGATTAAAAACCTCTAATAATGATCCCAATTATAATATCTATATCTAAAATATATTCATAATTTGGAACCATTTGTGAGAGTGAATTTCTCATCTAGTTGTGGTTCTATAATTTAATTTTAGAGCCACTTGAAACTAACCAAAAGGAATTAAGCATAATAGTAGAAAAATAATTTCATTGTGCAGGCTAAATGGAAGAATCAAAATAATAAAAATTATCCATTTTAAGACTATTGATGAATCTTGTTTTCAAAAACTATTTTTTCTCTAATTTATCCCCCCAAATCCTCCACCATACATTATCTTTATGAGATTCATCAAACAAACATATGGTTTTGATTCCAAGTCCAACTACTTTTTTTTCTTATTGAAAACACTTCTTGTATTTTTTGCTAATATTTATTTCAAAAATTCTACCAAGATAAATAAATTATTATTGAACACATTGGGATTATTGATAATATAGATAGGAAATATAAACATCATAATAATAGTAAACCAAATCTTATGTAATCACTATATTGATTAGGTATACCCCACTATCCATGGTAAGGATCCTACCATTCCATGGTTCATTTGATCAACCACCTAACTAAAGATTCCATCAAAGTTACCAACCTTGGGTTTTCCCCAAAATAATAATCCATTGGCATAAATCCCTTATAAACACCCAAAGAGACAGTAATATCTTACTTTATATGTTAATTGAAACCTTTTTCAAAGTACAAAAAATATTTCTTTCAATTGATCACCTATCTAGAAACCACTTTATAAAGTTGGAATAGTTTTTTTATTATAAAAGTTTTATCTGATACCTTAACAAAATATAATAAGGTTATCTACATAGAAATTTTATCATTGACCACTTATCAAAATACATCCATAAAATTATGGATTTTTTGTTTATTATATGAAGTTTGAGACTAGAAAATGGAAATAATGTATTACCATGGAATCATCTAGGAAAACCATCCACTCCAATCAAGGAGCCCCTTGTCAGGATCATACTGATGCTGCTACTTTTTTAACTTTAGAAAACAAACTAAGAAATATTGTGTGGTGCTTTACCAACTCCCCAAAATGAGAATATTTAGATTTAAGGTGAAAAATATCATTCTCATCAACTTCATCACCCAAATAGTTATTATTACATTTTTTTCTGATAAACATCCCTTGTATCTTCTGGACATGCACCTATGTTGCTCGAACTACCCAAAACATGTGGAAATAGTTTGAAATATTCAAATGTTGGGTTCACCTTATTTGAAAGTCCACATTTTGTGTATTTTTTTTTAAATATTAATATTACCAAATCAAATAGGATTTATATGAATTGAAAATGTATGGATTCCAATTGTATGAAAAAGAGTGTAAATATGGGGTGAAAGAGTTTATCAAGTTTGCAAAAGATCATGTGTATGAACCTTCACAAATCCTTTGGCCATGTTTAGGCTATTGTTATTCAAGACTAATTAGTCGAGAGGAGTTTCAAGAACACTTAATTTCTCATGGAATAGATCGAAGTTATAAATGTTTCACTAAACATGAGGAAAAAGTTAATGTAGCTAGTGACTAGGATAATGCTACATTTTATGGATCATCTGATATGATTAAAAGTGTGGATAATGAAGAAGACAATATCAAGTCTGTGATTACTAATGTGAATGATGATAAAGATCTTATTGAGGAAATGAAAATGACATTTTAAGATAAACTTCGTGATTTCCCAAAATTATTTGAGAAGTTAAGGATTTGTGAAAAGACACCATTGTATGATTGTTTCACTAAATATACAACATTGTCATCCATACAGAAGCTATATAGTTTAAAAGATGGAAATGGATAGAGTGAATCTATCTTTACTAAACTACTTTCTCTCTTGAATGATATTCTCCCAAAAAATAATGAGCTTCCTAGATGAACATATGGTGCTAAAAAAATGCTTTGTTCAATGGTTATGATCTCTAAAAGAATACATGCTTGTCCAAATGACTATATACTATTTCACATGTACCAAAAATCACTTAATGAATGCCCAAAATGCAGTGCTTATCGAGATAATAAAGTTGAATTGGGTTCTACAAAAGTTTTACGGTACTTTCCAATAATTCCAAGGATTAGGAACCTATATGGAAGTGAGGAGATTTGAAGGTAATTGATGTGGCACACAGATACAATAAATAAAGATGGGAAACATTATCACTTGGTAGATTCTCCTCAATGAAAGAGAATTAATCATGAGTATCCTGAATTTGGAAATGAGTTTAGAAACCTTCATCTTGTTCAATATACATATGGGGGTAAATCCTTTTAGATTTAAAAGCATCACTCACAGTACATGATCAGTTATGTTGGTAAATTATAACCTTCCACCATGGTTATCCATGAAACAAAAATAAATTATTTTATCTATGATTATATCAAGACCAAAACAACTAGGTAATTATATTGATGTTTATTTTCCTCCATTGATTGAATATCTGAAATTATTTTGGGATTTAGGTGTTACATTTTATGAGTGTTATAGAAATGAAGATTTTATGTTGAGATCCATGTTGTACGAGACTATAAATGACTTTTGTTCTTATAAAATTTTTTCAGGATATAGAAATAAAGGAACTCAAGGGTGTAACATTTGTGAAAAAGGTACACGATCAATTTGGTTGAAACATTCATCAAATACTATGTTTCTAGGATATCACAGATTTCTACCTCATCAACATAAGTACTGATCTTGGAAAACATCATTTTTTGGGAGTTCATAAGAATTTACAATGAAATCTTCACATATAGGTGATCAACTGGTAGAGAAATTAAAAAACACAGACACTATATTTAGTAAAACTTTTTAAAAAAAAATTACAAAAAATGGTAAGAAAAAGAGATCAGTTTTTTTGAATTACCATACTGGAATTGTGTGTATGTCAAGATCTTTCTTGATGTTTTTCATGTTGAAAAAAATGTATGTGATAGTTTCATTGGCATGTTACTAAATACGCTAAACAAAAAAAGGATGTAATTAAGGCTAGGTTGGATATCATTGACATGGGAATACGAGAAGAGTTGGCACTAACGAAGGGTGAAAAAAAGGAATTTTCTTTCTCCACCTATTTATAATCTTTCCAAGTAGTATGAATATCATTTTTTCAACTTCTTCAATGATTTAAAGGTTCCAAATGGGTATTCATAGATTATCAAAAATATCATGTCAATGATTGATTTAAATTTGAAGGGTCTGAAATCACATGACTTCCATGTTTTGTTGCAATATATAATGCAGGCAGCTTTACGTTTAATTTTTCTAAAGAATGTTCATCATACATTTATCAAGATTTATTTATTTTTCAGATCTATATGAAATAATTTTATAGATCGGATGAAATTTCTAACTATAGAAAAGGAAATTTCCATCATATTACATGAATTGAAATGTTCTTCCCACCCAAATTCTTTGATATGATGATCCACTATATGGTTCACTTGGTGATAGAGATTCAACTATGCGGTCCTGTACATTATAGATGGATGTACCCCATTTAATGGTAAATGAAGATTTTGAAAGAATATGTCAAAAATCAAAGTCATCTAGAGGGTTTTATTGCATCGTGATATATTTTTGAGGAATCCGTTGAATTCTGTACCGAATACCTATCTGGTGTGGAAAGCATTGGTCTACCAAAATCTCATCACACTGGGTGACTTATGGGTGAAGGAATTTCACTATTGTAAATGGAGGATATACCAACAGAAGTTTTCGAATGGTTTTCATAAACCGTTGGAATAGGTATGTCGAGAGGTCCTTCCCCAACAGTTTCACTAAACCGTTGGAATAGAAATTTTTAGATGAATTTTAACCAAAGGTTTTATCAAACCGTTGGGATATATGAGTTTTAGATGAATTTTACCCAACGGTTTGATAAAATAGTTGGGATATGTCATTTTTAGGAAGTCTTTCCCAATGATTTTTAAACTGTTGGGAAAGTTTTCCCCTAAATTGCCAGCAGACCCAATCCCCCATCCACACGATTGGAGGCCTAAAGCCGAGACCTAATAGCTCTCTCGCCTGGAAAATAATTCCACCAGATCCATCCTTAATTAGAAAATTGTGTCATTCTATACTTCAAATCTGTAAGTAGTACATTAGGTTTAATGTTTTGCATCTATTTTTTTGTTTTCTATTTTGATTTGGCCTAAACCCGAGGTCTGTGCGGTATGTTATACCCAACAATTGCAATTTGATTTGTTTTCTATTTTTGTTCTACATTTTAACTGTCATGCTTGTTTGAATCAAATTTATTGAGTGAAGGGGGGGGGGGGGGGGTGGTGCAGTGGGTGGGGGGAGGGGGTGTGCAGCTGGGGGTGTTCATGTGGGGGGGGGGTGTGCAGTGGGGTGAAGGGGTATGTGAAGGTGTGGGGTATGTAGTGGGGGGAGTTTGTTGGGTGTGGGGTGGGGGGGTGTATAGGTGGGGGTGGGGGTGGGTTGTTCAGGTGGGGGTGGGGGTGTGCAAGTGGGGGGTGTAGGTGGGGGGGGTGTGCAAGTGGGTGTGGGGGGAGGGGAGTGTGCAGGTTGGGGGGGTGGGCTAGGCAGGTGGGAGTCTATTGGGGGTGAGGTGTGTGTGTGTGGGGGGGGGGGGGGTGTACAGGTGGGGGTGGGGGTGCTATGCAAGTGGGGGGTGGGGGGAAGGGGGTGGGGGCTGTGCAAGTAGGGGGGAGCAGTGCAGGTGGGGGGGGGGGTGTAGTGGGTGGATGGGAGGGGGCTGTGGGGGGTGTGTGCAGGTGGGGGGTGGGGGAGGGGGGGGCTGTTCAAGTGGGGGGGGGGGGTGCAGGTGGGGGGGGGGGTTGTGCTGTGGGTGGATGTGAGGGGGGTTGTGTAGGGGGAGTCTACTGGGGGTGAGGTGGGGAGTGGGGGCTGTGCAGGTGGGAAGTCATCACTTCTATAATTCTCCAATAATCACTGGGAAGTCATCACTTCTAGAGATTTGGATAGGTCTAAGGCCTCTTTGGTTTTGGTTCTTATCTAGTCATCTTGATGAGTAAGGAATCACATGATCTAAAAGTGACATCAAATATATAGGATGAATTCCTTCTCCCACAACACATTTTTCTAGAAAGAATATATCCTTGGAAGGTGGTGGGAGCCTTTTAGAATCCTTTTATATAGAGACTAGTGGAGGAAAATCTTTATATATATCCACCTAGACCAGGGACCTACTACCATATGCAAGTCCCATATTCATAAGCCTACCTCTCCATGTATTAAATGAATAATGATTTTATCTAGACTTCACCTTCTAATGACATCCTAAATTTAATTCATGTTATGATGAAAAAAATATCAAGGAATCCATACAACTTCATATTGGAAAACACCCTTATTCATCATGCCATGATGATGAAAATCCTTACAAACTCATTACCACACATCATATCCTTCCTAATAACTAGCTATAGATATTCACTAACCCGCATTCCTTCCACAAAAATCCAATGCCCCAACATTTTCCCAATTGTAAACATGATACCATCATGTTATCAAGTCACCAATCCTACCAAATTGGATTTTCACTAAAAAATAATACTCTAATCCTTACCACCCATCGTTTGTTTTTTATAACATGAATAACAACCCAATTAAATCTCATATCTCTCAGTCACACCTCCGTGGACATCCCCCCACCCTCATGGACATACCGTACCCCCCAAACAGCCCCCCCCACCCCCCGTGGACAGCCCCGCCCACCCTCTATACACCCCTCCACCCCATCCCCCCCCGGACACCCCGACCCCCCCTGAATAGCCCCCCACCCCACTAGACAACCCCCACCCCCCTGGACCCCACCCCATGAACACCCCCACCCCCGTGGATAGACCACCCACCCCTGGAAACCCCCTACCCCTTTGGACATCCCCCACCCCCGTGGACAGCCCGCCCACCCCCCATGGACACCCCCTCCCCCTGGACAACCCCACCAACCCCATAGACAGCCCCGCCCCCCCCTGGACAACCCATACCCCCTGGACAGCCCCGCCACCCTTGTGGACATCCTGTCCACCCCCTGGACAACCCCTACCCCCCTGGACAGCCCCCAACCCCATGGATAGCCCGCCCACCCCCCTGGACACCCCCCACCCCCCTGGGCACCCCACCCCCCGGACACCCCCATACACCCGGACACCCCCACCCCCAGAACACCCCGTACCCCCTGGACCCCCCCCACCCCCCATCCCCATGGATAGCCCGCCCACCCCCCTGGACACCCCTACTCCCTGGACATCTCCACCACCCTTGTGGACAGCCCCCACCCCCCGTGGACAGCCTACCCACCCCCTGGAAAGCCCCGCCACACCAGTGGACAGCCCACCCACCCCCTTGGACACCCCCGTACCCCTTAGACAACCCTGCCACTCCCCATGGATAGCTCACCCACCCCCTGGACACCCCTTACCCCTAGAGAGCCCCCAACCCCATGGATAGCCTGCCCACCCCCCCTAGACACCCCCACCCCCAAACACCCCCATCCCCCTAGACATCCCCACCCCCTGGACACCCCGTACCCCCTGGATAGCCCCCCCACCCCAGTAGACAGCCCACCCACCCCCTAGACACCCCTACCCCCTGGACAGCCCCACCACCCCTATGGACAGACCCACCACCCCCATGGACAACCCACCCACCCCCCACGAGGGTGAGGAGGAGGGAATTGAGGAGGGAGGGGATGATGATGGGGACGATTATGAGGACGAGGGTGAGGATGATGATGACAGAGATGATAGTGATGGTGATGAGGGACAGATTGATCTGTTACATTTTTAACTGATATTACTGACCTTTGATGTTTATTGATTTGTTATGCCTGAAAATATGTGTGATTAGGTAGGTCACATTATCTTTATTTTTTATCTATAAATAATAAAAATGGAATTGATGATTTAC